>CM061046.1:40080285-41547640 GCA_030762985.1 Adelphocoris suturalis | reverse complement strand
TAAATTATCCTTTTAACTATTTTCAAATAACTTAAATTCATCTCAAAATTATGTTCGTTCTATATTATTCACAATACATTATTATTTTCATATAGTTTGGTACTAGTTGATGTTAGGTATATACTTCGTTATTGCTCGCTTGTTATTTACTTTAACTTCCTTATCATCCGCTAATGATTTACTCGACTTTTGGCCAAATTCCCGAGCCACACGAAATGCTTCTTTAATGACATGTTCTTTGATCTTTAGACGTTACTATAATACCCTATGGAACCTGTAATTTAGTACCTAGACTCCTCAGGTCTTATAGTTGACGATGCCTAGGCCCCGAATAAGCTGAGATGCTCTTAAACATAATTACTAAGCTATTTACCATATGGAGCTGTTATTCAGTATTACGAATTACGATTCAGTACCTAGTTATTGTTGACGATGCCTTGGCCCCAGACTTAATTAAGAAAGCTTTTGAAATGGGTTTGAAAAACAAACCATACTCTTCCCAGGACGCGAAATCATACTTGTATTGAAACAGTCTTCACACAACACGTTGCTTAGTTACCTTGCATCAACTACATTTCTTATTTCAGTCACCATCTACCTATTTTTCACGCTATAGTTTGTTGATAGTTTAGTTAAAACATGAACATTGTCACCACGAACCTGCAATTCTAGTACTGTTATACGTTGCACTTGAGTTTACCTTCGTCAGAAATATAATTTTGTGTGCAGCATCAACCATTAGTGAATGTTCTGTTTTTAAGCTTCTCGCTTGTTTTCATTGAATTGTTCTGTTTCTACGATCTTGCGTTGTAATTTCGGAAGGTGGGAGGAGTGTAGTTCTCCTGAGGATAAAATTCTTTACAAAAAAGTAATGACAAATTAAAATAAATCACTGCACATATTTTTGAGAAATGTATTTGTGTGATATCAGTTCAGATAATGCCTTTACTCATACCCTGGCAATGTTCCATATATATATATATATACATTATCTTTCTTTACTTTTATTCAGAAAAGGAAAGTGAAAATCAACGATCACAGATCGATAGGTGATTGTGTACCTACATGATCAAACGCCACCATCTAAACTCTCCGTTTCTACTTTCAGTGTGTTATAATAAATCAATTCCAAATCATTCCAAATTTTTTCATGTTATGCTCTTGCATCAACTTATTACAATGTTCAATAAAACCATACAAGAAACATGATGCCCGACCTTCGTATAGGCGTTATTTCGTAGGTAGTTACCATGACCCCTGATGATTCAATCAACCTATAGCACGGGGAGTGGATCGGTTAACTCCGCTCAAACGCGGGAACAACAATCACGAGTCAAGACACACCTTCATAGCACCCGGAATGTTAATGTGTGACATGAAATGGTTTTATGAACGGTGAAGCGATGTGAGAAGAAAACGCACCCTCATATACGAGAAGGAAACATTAATGCTCAGAGGCATTTCATTTCTGACATTTAAAAAGGAAAAAACGGGAGAAGTTCCTCGACCGAAAATCGGTTTTTAATGCTCCGGTAGCTTTAATGGCGGCTGACTAATGTACGGAACCGTCCCGTCATTCGTGAGGGCCAATCGCGCTGTCCGAATTCTCACATACGATGAAGCCCCCGCCTCTCCTTCTACCGTCAAACTCTCTCAGTAATGCCATCGTACAAACAATCTCGGCAACAATACCTGTCAGAACCAGCCGGTAATGATGATACCCTTTCGGGGAGGCCGGTAATCATGATTTGAGTGCCCGCTTTATCCCTTTTCACCGTCTCTTCCCCCGTTTCCTGACGGCTTTTGAGAGCTTTGATGCGGGCAGTGCGATCAAGTGTTGGCGAATCCCGAAAATCGATGCTACTTACCGGCTGAGGACTGTTATCAGCGATCGCCCTTCTGTTCCAGCCAACCGTCCTCAAGCTCGATATAACTAGACACTGAGATAGCTACAATTCGGTGCCAGCTACTATGGCCTTTGATACTTTGAGGTAACGTTAGGAGAATCTGTGTGCTATCTTCATGCGATTAGAATTGATAATAATGAACCACAGACTTGAAAAAAAAAGAAGAAAAAGTGAATCATGAATTTCAGAACATATAAGTGCATAATAAGAGTATGATTTCAAAGATTTTGGTGCATTCAGTACGACATTTTGATATTACCTGACTGAATTGAAAATGATAAAAAATTAAAATGGTTGCAGGAAATGTTTATGGCATCAGGACGAAACTCAATGTACCTAGGGAAACTCCAATCGGATCTTGAGGCAGTTCATACTTGTGAAGATTCTATGGAGTGGGTACGTAGGTATTTGTCAACACTAATGTTGTATGATTTGTATCAGAAGGTTGCGAGTTCAAAAAACTTCGGTGCTACCAATTTCATGGAGTGTAAATTGTACCTATTTGTTCGAATCTTTATACAATTTCGACTCCGTGAATGAAACGATTCCTATCCAAATCCTCGTCTAAATTATGGATATTGAGGTAGGCTAAACCAAATGCTCCTTCATGATAAGTACATGTTATTTTTCGTGAGTTGAACATTGTAGTTAAAATAACCTATCAGTTGAAAAATAATTTTTCAACAGTTAAAAACTGAAGTCATTGTATGTGCCTACCTATATTTATTACAGGTACGCACATTCAATGACTTCAGTTTTAATAAAACAAGACGGGTAACCGAACACCTAAGAATGAAACGGTAACTAACAAGGTGATCGATCTGTTTAATTAAAACTGTATACGATTGTTATAATTTTAGAATTCGACAACTTCGTAGTATAAACTAAACAATATGCTTAAAACTTTGACGTGGACAAGTTGTTCTAATTGATACAGAAATATAAGAATTTTTGTGAACGAAAATCGTTGACGTCCCTACCGATTTGGTAGAATTTCATTGTAAATATTTGTCTGTGATAAGCGCCACAAAGAATATGAACGCGGAGTAAAATTACGTATATATATGTTAGCGGCAAAGTGTATAATCCGGAATTCTATAGAATGCCTAGGCATTTCATATAATGACAAACGAGGGCCGTCAATGTGAATAATTATTTACTTTCCCTAGTCATTGTATACAATGCCGAGAGTGGGCTCGGCAGTGTGTTTAATCACCGGGCAAAGTATAAAATACGAGGAAGAGGGATAGATAAACGAGCTCCGTCCGTCGGTGCAGTTCCGTTTCAGTTAGTTTTGGTCAGAATGGCAGAATCGCCGTATGAAGCGCTTTTTGGGTGCAAGATGCGACTCGGACTCACCACCACTGCCATCCCTGAGGAAGTGGTGGCAGAAATAGAGGACGAACAACGTTTGTTAGAGGTGTTGGAGAAGGATCAATCGGATGAAGAACTTTATGACGAACCATCGGAACCGCAGCAAGTATCGGAGCTCGACAAAATCGCCGATGTAACTGTTAACCATCGCAAACACGCCAGAGAAAGCCTTCAAGTCCAAGCAGAAAAAATGAAGCAGCACTCAGATAAGTCTTTCCCACCTGCGTCCGTTGGGAAAACAGTCAGGATTGCGATCCCCGACGTCGATAGGGGAAAAGGAGAGGATCGGAATGTGCTAGCTCGCGTGCTGGAAACCAACGAAGACGGACTTTATCGCTTGGGGAACAAGGACGGAATTCTGAAACACTGGTACGCCAGATCTCAATTCGTTATTTGCAAGACCACTTTTGTTCAGCCAGATGACGTCAACACCGAACGGGAACTAACCCTACGATCTGCAGCAACAAGCAGCGCCACTGGATCTGGCCAAGGATTCTTCAAATGCAACTGCGCAAAGTCCTGCTCAACGAACCGCTGCAAATGTCGGAAAAATAAAGTTAGCTGCAACACAAAATGCGGCTGCACCTCGTGCTCGAACAAAAATTGACTTGCTACTGACCTGACCTAATAACCTACCTGACATGTGAGTACAACAGTTGAGTAATTATACCTACTTCTTTTGATATTTCAGTTCTGTTCAATACTTTGCCTGAGCCCCGCTAGGCATTCCATGAAATGCCTACAAATTATAAACATTGCCTAGGTAAAGTTTCAAATCTGAAAACAGTTTTATACATTGCCTGAAATGACTCGGCATTATGTGAAATGCCTAGGCATTTCACATAATGCCTGGATTATACACTTTGCCGCTAACATATATATATAAATATATATATATATATATATATTTATATATATACATATATATACCTATATATGTATATATATACATATAAATGCACTTATTGATTGTTCGGTTCTACTGAACTATATGATAGATTAATAAATTTAGAATAGAAATTTCACAGATAAAAGATGGAAAGTATGTAAATCTGATATTTCGAATAGATATTCTTGATCACAGATAAAGGTACAGAAAGAAATAATTCAACTGGTGTTCTTCGGGACAATCGTATCCATGGCCGAGATAATAATAATAATTATTTTGATTCATTTACAGTTAATCATCTAAGTTGAGGCCAGGTGGTCGATTAGCTCCGAGTACCCATCTATGCGCTCTCTCTGATTGCTGCAGCATTCTGTCATTGGCAGTATCTGGTAGCTTTTTCAAGACTTTCACGCCAAAAAACTGGTCAAATGTTGCGTCATGGGATGTTGCGTGAACCTTCACTGGGAGTGGCCGAGATTGGTTTACTGACGCCCTATGATTGTTCATTCTTAAATTTAGGGTCGTTGCTTTGCCAACATAAAACGCAGTAGACTCTGTGCACTTTTTGCAGACGAGCTGGTATACACACATTCTGGACTGGCACTCTGCCAAACCTCGACACTTGTATGTGTAATTGGTATTGGCAGAGGAGAAGTCTGACCCTTCAATAACTAAATCACACGGCTTACATTTTGCTCGTTGACATGGATGTAAGCCTTTTTGTTGTGGCTCTGAGGGCTGCGATCGTGGATGGCGATGAGACAAGATCTCCCCAATATTTTTTCCTTGTCGGAAAGTCATTAGAGGTTTCTCAGCAAAGATGTCACGGGTCAGTGAGCTAGATGACAAGATAGGCTGTAACTCACGGAGGATAGAATTCAGCTTTTGAGCCCCAAAGAAAAATGTTGTGACCAATGGAACCTGGTTCGTGAGTACTTTTGGTCTCTGCTGGTAGGTAACACTTGCTGGGACTATTCTGTCTGTTACAAACTTTCTTGGGTAACCCCTCTCCATCAGATTATCTCACACTGTAGAAATATAACCTTCTAGCTTTTCCCGGTTGTTGCATATTCGGTGACCTCTAATTGACAGAGATCTTGGGATCGCACGTTTCGTGTGAGGGGGGTGGCAACTATCATAGTGCAGGTATAGTTGCTTGTTGGTAGGTTTCACGTGCACTGCTGTTGTGATCACCCCGTGCTCCAGCGTAATGTCGACGTCAGGAAAGGTTGCGTGAAATGAAGAGAAAGACCAGGTAAATTTCACTGAATATTGGGAGTTGAGTTCTCCTAAAAACGATTGTAATTCTTCTTCACCATGCGTCCATATCAGAAAAATATCGTCTATGAAACGCTTCCATATGAGTGGCGTCTTTGCCCTGTTTGACAGAAAATGATTTTCTAAAATGGCCATGAATAGATTCGTGTAAGACGGCGCCATTCGAGTCCCCATAGCAGTTCCTCTCTTTTGTAGGTATGTTTGGTTGCCGAATTTGAATACATTCATGGTCAAGACATACTCTGCTAACTTCACCACAAATTTTGTGGATGGTGTTTGTGGTTCTGGACGTTCCTGGAGAAATTCGGTGAGAGCATGTAATCCCTCATTATGAGGGATTTCTGTGTAGAGCGAGTTTACGTCAATGGTGGCCAGAATAACATTAGCAGGAATTCTTATTTCTCGAAGTACACTGAGAAAGTGTTCGGTATCCTTGACGAAGGAAGGTTGGCTCTGCACGATGGGCTGAAGGTATGAATCAACATAAGCCGATATTCTCTCTGTCCACGTCCAAAATTTGCCACAATTGAACGTCCTGGCGGAGGATGGTCAGGAAGAGAATAATGCTTATGGATTTTGGGGAGTAGGAAAAAGTCAGGACATTTAGGGTCTTCAGGGACCAATATCTCCATGTCTTTGGAGCTCAGTCCGTCCCTTCTACCATTTCGTTTGATGTACCTTTTAAGTTCCGTTGCCAAATCGTGAGTTGGGTCCCTGTCCAAAATTTCATAAAACCTTGTGTCCCTCAATTGTCTCAGTGCCTCACGTTTTCTCTATGAATATATATACATATATATATATATATATATATATATATATATTATATATATATATATATTCCCAATGCAATAAATCAACAACAAAACGCTGAAAATTATTTCATAATTGTTTATTATTTCTGTGATAGATATCCCTTCTACGCGATTCAGGGGGTGTTATTTCTTTTCTCGGTCGATTACAAAGGTTCACTATAGAAAATTATAAACCAAAATTGAAATTTCAAAGTTGAAATTTTTTAAAGAACATTTGTTGAAACATATTTTATCCATCTGGGTTCCTTACAACTTTTCGAGATCCAGATGCAAAAAATATGTACTAACCTGGTTAATAACAACAGGATTTATGCATATTGAATCAATATTACAAAGCTCATACCTATGTTTAAAGAATATCTATTCAATAGCTAGTAGTTTTGGTAATAAAAAATTCAAGAGTATTATAAATCTATACGTAAATTAAAGTTAGGAACTTATATAATTCCAATTAAAATTCAATTTTTAAGATAATTTAGATGCAGGTATACCTATAAATTAGCAGCAGACTCTTCGCCTGACAACACGGCCAATCGTTGCGTCATGCAGCACCATCGTTTCAGGAGTCCAAATTAAAAATGTGGTATGCACTAATTTATATTGTGATATTCTGGTAAAAATAAATGGAAATAATGTACCTATACTATTCTATTCTTAGAAGGTACATCGATCCTTGATGTCTCACGCACAAATTGATCTTAACGAATTTTGTGATCAAATTATTTAATGAAGAATCATCACGCCGGAATCATTCAACACCAAATATGTTTCGGTGATTTCTTTTGCGCATTTAACTTGATCCAATCAATCTCTGTTTCTTTTTGTTTTAATTGTTCGTTTATTTTCATTCACACACATTATAACAAAAATGGTTCGTGTTGAAAATTTGATAGTGTCCAATAAAACATGATCTTTAGAGAAGTAATGTATCCATCCACGTGGTAAGAGATGACTGAAGACATTAAAACTCATTAGCGACGAACTCATGTTTGGTTCCTTTATAACACGAAGTTTAATGTTAGTTCCCTGTTGCGGTCGTTATCACTGATAGGCGTCAGTTATCCACGTTCTGTTGAACCTCCGCAGTACCAAAGTCAACCGTGAAAACAAGTATCGTTTGCCTAAAATCATTTCGGCGTGAACAGTTTGCCTGTGACCCTTCGAAACTGAAGGGGTGGATCTAACTCTAGGGCAGGAGTTGCGACAGGTCAACAAACAACAACGCTATTTGCATATAGACTGGTCTATGTATCTGTCCCCGGCTAACACCTATCAGACTTGCGGTTTGTACACGCACATCCAACGGGACGGGTGGTCACGTGTCGCTTTTGTGTCTCCCTGTCATCAATTTTCAATTAACTTTGATAAATTATGCACCCCGGACTCATCCGTTCTTCGGGCGCAAACTTTGAAGTTGATTAAGGATTAAGAACGTCTGAACCGGTTAATCTAAGTTTGAAGAACTTTTAGCGATGAGAGGGGATTGAAATAAATTACAAGCAGGATTTCGAAGGAGATTTGATCAGCATTAAAGAGTGAAAATACAATCTGGTTGTAAACTGATTGAATGACAAAGTGGAATTGAAAATGTCCTAACCAAAATACTAAGAAGTAGCATATATAGTTGACATACCAAGATCCAGACAATTTGATGATAATGAACAATTAAAGAAAAACGATTCTAAGTGTGTGACGTTCAAGGGACGGATTGTTAAGCTAGCACGTACGTAAAAGCAAGTACTAGATTATCAGTAAACAAATCAAAATACAAATAACGAGAAACCATCAGTATCGAATCCATCAAGCCTGAATAATATAGTGCAAGACCAGTAAAAAGCAGAACATTGTCATTTTATCCGTATCAGTTTTTGAATAAAGTTTACTATTAAAATTATGTTTGTTCAGAATATAAGCAAGGTTGCATTCGTTTTGATGAAAACATATTTTTAAAATAAATTTATTTTAGCCGCACTACCAGAGTATGGATCTTTTGAGTCCAAACGTGAGGTTGCAATATTTCTTGCTCCCCAAAATGAAAATTCTCACTCGTGTTTATTCAAGAAAGATGAAAATAAATCGGCTTTTGAAGAAATAACAATATAATTTCAAGAACTAATGTGACTCGATATTGTTCTGTTGTAATAGTGAAATGTAACAAAGTCGCATTCACAACTTGAAGATCTAAAAGCAGCCAGTGAGCAGTGAACAATCTGACAAGGTTGGTGGACGAGAGAGATTCTTCAAGCGTCACTAGGAGATTGAATTACCTCCACCTAGAGAGCAACCACGACCATAACTACTGACGATTGCACCCGTACACAAGAAAATGCATGACCGTGCTTACATCCATTGTACTTGTAACTGTTCGATCTTTAGTAATAAAAAAACAATTAATCTAATTCATAGACTGAGCCTACTGGCGCTAATTCAATCAACGACTAAAACAACAACTATGCACTATGCATTTCAATTGGTTTTCAGACAAGTTCGGTTCCGTTTCTGTCTCTCTATAAACTCGTTAATGTGACTGTATAGTCAATCGCATATCTTGGAGAAAACACTACTAAGTTCCATCCAATAATCTTGATAAAATTTGCCGTATTGTGCGAGCTGGCACCATAACGGCCATTGTCTCCACAGAATCGTGGGCGTAAACAATAGTTTCAAGATACATCTGGTTCTCACAATTCAATAGCTCTTATTCACCCGAGATTTATGAATGAATTCCATCCTCAATATATCAAAAACATAAAATATGTTGTCAGATGCAAAACTCTGAATGTTGATCAATGAAACAAAAATGTTGTCTTTGAATTTCGTCAGCGACTAGATAATATACATGGACAGCTTCCTTTCTACGCCGATCGAGATTGGCGTCGGCGTTCTCGATCTCTTGTCTCTAAATTAACCACAACTCAAGCAATTTTCATTTCAAAACTAAAATTGACGATACCATTAGATAGAGTTACCTATCTGTTACCTACCCCCTACTAGACTCAATTTCAGTAGATGATTGGGGGCATGATAAATCGGGTCAAGCTTCAAAATTTTAGATTTTTGTGAAACTTGAATTCATTCCGATCTGCTTACCCCCAGGGCATCAATGAAATCCACCAGAAGTCCTGTAAAGTAGGCTTCACCGTTACACAATTACAGAAGTTTAGATGTTTTCCCAAGCTTGGAAATGAATCATAATGTAGTACTTCAAGCACAGGAACACTGAGAAATGAAGTTATGCAAAATTATAAAATGTTGATGTTTTACCTGATTCCTCACGGGCTTACCTTAGCTCAAAAAATGTCTGTTTGATGGGGAGTTGGCAGGATATTCACGCTTTTTCTATTGGCAATATCAATATTAAATTGAAAGTGCAAATTAAGAGAGTTATCTGTCATCAATGTCGTAGTAAAAGATTTGAAATGCGATTTAAATCAATTTTTAAAGTAGAAGAAATCGGAAAATATGTGGCCGAGTATACTAAGTTATGTAAGAGTTGGACATTTTTTGTTGCAAGCCAGTCATACAATCCATTAATATTCTACTGTACCTAAGGTATACTTCGCATATACTATATTCATATAAAATTAGGTAGTCAGAAAGTTGAGCATACATCTGGTTCATGAAAAGATGGTGAAAACGGATAATTTATGTTTTTGGTATGCATTACGATGACTGTTAGATATGTGCCAGAAAGAAGTAACCATATAATCCAATAATTAAATTGGAAAGAGTAATGTAATTAACTGCAGGAAGATACGACTTTATTTTAGAGCTATTGATCACAATACACCATGTCACCTTGCGCAAGTATATAAATCGGATGGAATACCGGCCAAAGATCGTTTGGAGCCTTTTTCCGTTTTATTTCTGCAACTGCCGCAATCAATAGGTTCGTAGGCTTGGCCTTGCTTTCAGTTTATCCCTTTTTGCCGTTGATTTACAAGGAGGTTTCGTTGGCGAGTTGGACCCTTATTCCTTATTTGTTCGCGTCGCAGAGCATGTCGCCAACCCCGGGCTAATTGCCTTCAGATGGAAGTGGGGGGGTCGGCTGCCGGGAGCTTCACAATAATTCACGGAGCGCACTTTCACAGAGGAGGCATCCAAAGAGGAACACGTCCTTCTTAGTGGAAACCAGCGGTCGAATAACATAAGCTGTCGAGTAAAGGGTTTCTTGGCGACTTCTTAGGAAACGAGCTATAGCTTCAAACGGATTGGAAGAAAAATAAAATTAAAAAAAAAAGGAGAAGAAGAAAAATTCCCTCTACGTTCAAATGAAAAATGTTCATAGCTCCGGCAAAAACTGCATTTCTTGATTGAGCACTGGAAGCGAGCATTGAATATACGCAGGACTATGAATTAATCGTCCAGTGATTCATTTGTGGCATTCCATCACAATTACTCAAACCTGCGGTTATACTGCGGATGTAATCTAAAAATAATTAAAAAAAAAAAAAAAAAAGTGGAATAATCCGTTTAACGGGGTCCTTTCTTACCTTTGTCAGGTTTTTTTTTTTTTTTTTTTTTTTTTTTTTTTAATGATATAACTTTATTGCATAAGATAAATGCATTACAAGTTGGGTTACACTTAAATTGGTATACATATATAACATGAAACTTGATTTGGAGTTGAAGCCCATTGGCTTTCTCCTGAAATATATATCTAGTTGATATTGAAAATTTGAATAAATTAACAGTTAACAGAGGTAAGTTTCATAACAGAGGTAACAGTTTATAATAGTTTTATAACAGTTTTATAACAGAGTTTAACAATATCGTGGATGATTCACTCGCTCTCGTTCATTAAGTCTCGGTTGTGCTTCCGTTTGAGGCGTCGTAGAGGGCGTTCTGGGGGGATTTCAAGTGAAATACTAGATACTAGGGGATTTTCATGATGTTCGAAAGAGAAGGTTAGGTTGGCATATGATGTCTTCAGAACTTCTTTGACAGTATTGGCACTTTGAGGTCATTGTGTAGGTTGGCATTTGGCATTTGGTTGGCACATGAACCATGGAGCATCAGTGATGACTCTCAGTGCACGATTTTGAAAGACTTGGATTCTGGCAAGTTGTGAGTCACTGGCACTTCCCCAGATCGGGCAGCCATACTGCCACACTGGTCGCAATAGTTTTAAATAAAGCAGACGCTTGACATCTAGTGATAGTGGTGAGTATTTTCTTCCTTGAGACAAATTCCAGAAAGTTTCTCTGAATTGTACGGGTCATGCTCATCGATATCACCGTCAGTATTTTATTCGGTACTATCGTTCATGATCTCCCGATGCGTGGGGGAGGACATCCCTAAATTGTATGACAAGAATTTATTACTTTTTAAAAATCACCAATTAATTCAAAAAACCATATTGAATAAAACGAAAAGCTGCAAATTATTAGAAAAATATACTTATTTCTGTTCGGATAGGTTTTCTGTGATCACCATTCTATAAGGTAGATGTACCCATAGTCGACCACGTACCAGTAGTCGACACCCTCCTCAAAAAACGCAAAAAGCTAAGAATATGGATAACGTCCAAGGTTTTTAGCTGCTGTTCTTGGTTCTTTGATGTCTTCTGGATGTGTAATGATATGCTATCGTGGAAATAGGAGGGAATCATGTTATCAGTGTCGTAATGTTTGTGACCAGTTCTGTTTTCATCAAGTTGGAAGCCTCGTGTTAGCTGTTTGGTTAAGGACTCACCACATAAAGTAAATACATTCCTCCTATCAAAACCTCATTTTTCGTTTGTTTTCTTTTTTAACTATTCCTAGCTATTATACAGTTCGTGTTTATTCAGTGTAGATGAGTATTACATCACGTAAATGCTGGGTTTGAGGTATGTCGAATACTGGTACAGATTTTACCCAAGTTCCAGTAGTCGACACGGGGTGTCGACTTTTGGAGTATCCCCAATTTTGCCTTGAGCCAGTACTCGACATGACGATTTTTTCCAATGCCAAACATACTTACTAGGGATGGGTATCGAACGACAAAACACAGATTAACAATCTTCACTAAATAATCGATTTACCGATTAATTATGACTAAGAAAATCGATTAATCGTAAAAAAGTTCCAGTCATGCAACATGATTGTATGGAAGAATTTTCCTAAATTATCATATTAAGTAAGTATGTTTATGTTGTATTATCCAATACATTATATTATTATATTATATAGGGGTCAAAGTCCAGGAATCTTTTCAGAATACCTCTGAAAATGTTTGAAGCCGTTGTAATAGTTTAAATTTCTAAGAAAATTCGTCAAATCCTATTTATCTTTAATAAATTATCGGTAAGTACATTTAATTAATAATAAATTCCATAAATGAATCACTAATTGGAGAAGGACATCTTCTTGTTCCATAAAGATCTCTATTTTTTGAAGAGTAGCTATAGGTAATGTCACAATTGATGTGAATAACCAGCGTGATCAAGCCAGCTCTTCCTTACCACCACCAACACAAGGTCCATCGACATCTGAAGGGATTCCGTCAACTTCTGCGTTACCTTTTGAAGTTCCTAGTCCGTTCAAAACTGCGAGATTTTTTCCAGATAAAATAGAACTGGCCCGCAAAGAGGCCAAGAAGTAGAAAGTTGTATTTCCTGACGTCGTCACATCTGAGAGCTGGCAAGCATTCCACCGACAGAAAGCACAACAGAAATTGGAAGAAGCAGAAGCAAAGAAGGGAAGGGCAGAAGAGAGGTTGAGGAAGAAACAGGAGAAAGAACGATTGTTACAGGAAAAGAAGGAGAAAAAGAACACGAAGAAAAAATGCTCAAAAGGAAAAACTAGTCAAACACAGATTACAAAATGGTTTCGAAGAAAGTTGCAAGACAGTCTAAGAAACTTCAAGGAGCCCTTCTTCCGAAGAAGATGAAGATTGGGATTCAGCTCTGTCAGCAGAAAGCTGTGAAGCTCCAGTCAGTTCTGATCCAGAAGAAGATGGTGTTGAATCCACTAATGCTTGTTGAGTACTCTCCTTTACTGCAGAAGATTACGTTCAGCTGATCAATGCACCTGATGGAGTAGAACCATTGGTTGATAATTCAGAACTGAAGAATGCGTGGAATTCATTGCTAGAAAGCGTTAACTTGGTGGAACAAACTTATCAGGATCACACTGAGAGCCCTCTTGATTTAGCTGAGAATGACATTGTTATTTCAGTTGAGGACCAATTTTTTAAAGTAACCTGCCTTATCGGCGACAGTTTCATCGGTATTCCCCTGGTTCGCAAGTCTGACCAATCGTTCAGATGTATAGATGATGACGCCAAATTGATATTTCTAAAAGACATTCGCGAAAAGGTGAATCTGTAGTTGATGGAAGAATAAGGGAAAATTTTAAGTACTTAACTTCCATTTAAGTAATACCTACGTTACTTCTGTGATTAATTTAGTCAAAAATGTTACCTAAAAATTAAGTACTTTAAGTTCTTAAGTAAATACTCCAAGTTTTTCAAGCTAGTCTTAGCTAATTTTAAAAGCATTCTTCAATAAGTATTTTTGAGATGTTTCAGTCAAAAATGATTCAAGCAAAAGCTGAAACAGTCAATAATGATATTTTATATTTCTTGTTCTTTATTTTATATTGCTTCTCTCTACTTAAGTTGACAATTCTGTGATTTTGAAAGAGAAAGTCCGATGATTAAGACTGGAATAGCTAATTGTGTAGGTAAATCTTTTACTTTCTTATTGTTCTCTGTTTTACTTGAATAATAAAAACTGTTGAAACTACTTGCTATGTCGACTATTGGTTCATCCCCTCTGTCGACTACTGACGATTGTATGTCGACTATTGGTACATCGGCCATGTCGACTTCTGGGAAATTCGAGATATGCCATGTCGACTACTGGAAAAATTCCACTAATTGAAAAAATCCGTTTTTATCTTCCCAGAAAGTAGTTTTAATGATAATTATTATTTCTCCTAATAGAGAGATACCTAGTGCACACTGTGAACAACTTTAAATATAAGAATTAAATACCCAGTAGGAGTTTCATACGTTGAAAGTCAATATTTGTCTAGAGGTGTCGACCATGGGTACATCTACCTTAAATAAAATTATTTATAGAACGGTAATCACGGAAACAGTATAATACAATAGTTTCTACGAATAATTCCGTCTTTATAGACACTAGGTACCTACTCGAAAAAAATTATTGTATTACAAGTTATACAAATTGTAACAGAATCGATTGTTTAAATGGAATTTATGTTGAAATTACTCGTATATTAGGTAGCTGCTTCTAAGTTATTGAGAGATTTTCAAATTATTCAAATTCTCACTAATGTTGTCGATCGCCTTCTTGCCTATGCTACAATTCCCTTACATCAAGCCAAAGAAATAATGTACAGAACTTTGGTTGATCCTATTCGAATCCTTGAAATGGAATCTATCAATATCAAAAAAATCACCCTAATTATCTTTCCTTAATTTTGGTAATTCAAAAAATAAGTTGGCCGCCCGAAATCCACAGTCTAACCATCGCCGGTAAAGGTTCAACCTACGATCCTTTAATTCTCAGTTCGATTGGAGAGTGCGCAAGGCACTTGAATGAACATGGCGAACATGGCACCCTACAAAATTCGGAAAATTACAAATACTTTTATATATATATATATATATATATATATATATATATATATATATATATATATTTTTTTTTGTTTCCGAGTCTGCAATGCACAGGAAGCTTTGTTTTCACTTTCAAAATGGAAAACTTTTTATGATCTTAAATCAAAATTTTCACTCGCGTTTTGCTTTTCATGGCCTCCTGAACAAATTGGTTTGTGTCCGTCCGTCCACCTATCTGTCCACATTTCTTTGCCGCAGCAATAACTTCCAGAATTTCAATTGGATTTTTATGAAATTTTCAGGAATAGTGTGGGTTTAGCCCTAGATGGTCTTCTATCAGTTTCATCATGATTGAATCAACGGTACACGCTCAGTGCATGCATGAACGTTATTTTCTTGTGGTAGTCATAAGTTCGTCAGTGTTGAACAAATTTTAGTCAGGTTATCAGGGCTGATGCGGGGGTGGTCCCTTAACATTCATCATGATTGAATCAGCGGTACGCTATGCGCATACCCGATTCTTCATCTTTCTATAATTCCTTGCCACAGCTCATTCCCTACATGCTGCATGAGTGGAACTGTTTCTGCAATGGAACTTTTCGGTGCCAGACAGAAGCGCTGGATATACGAATGATGAGACAAACGCGCTGGGGCTTCTTGGACCAAAGCGCCGGTTCTTTGTCCAAAAGCACCAGTCCTTAAGGGACGGAAGCACCGGTGCTTGTATCGCGCATATGCCGTTACTCCTAACTCTCTTATAAACGGAAGTTTATTAGTTGCTACTTAACCACCAAACTGTGAACATCATTCTGATCTATTTTTCTGTCTAATCTATATTTCACTTAAAGGATTGATTTAGGGTTTAGTCACTTTAGTTTAGTGATGCGAGCTTGCGAGCATCCAGTTCATCGAACTATACACATCATTCTTATATACCTATTTGTCCTCACACTACTAGTATCGCCTTCAACATTTGTCAACGTCAACAACTATGTACTTCCATAACCACAGGCGCTTTTCCACCATTGTTCGGTTTTAAACCACCGGCGCTTTGTATATGATTAACTGACGCTTTTTAGAAGTAGTTCAGTATATCAGCGCGAAGTATTTGAGTACCTATTTGACAGGCAGCCGAACATTTGGATATAATCATAACACATACGTGCATTTTATCTGTACCAATGCTATACTGTTATATCGAACTATTTCTCTAAGCCACTGAAATATCAAATGGTCAGTTGTGCTTTTACGAGTATATTAATATGGAATTTTGTTAAACTTGTTTTCACATACGAGTACTTATATGAAATATGAAACGCTTGTTTTCATTTCAGTTCATCTTTACTGCATCCTCCTACCGGCGAAAAATGGGGCAAAGAAATGTTATTCGAAAAAATAAAAACTCCGGCTCAAACAAAAACTCGACGGAAAAAGAGAGTGGGCGGTGCTTAATCTGTTCATGAATAACGTAAAGACAACTGTAACCCTTTTGACAAGCCCCCTAACTTCCCGGACGGTTGCAAAAGCCACTCTGCAAGGGTTTTTCGTATAAGTTGGGGAGTTGATCCCTTTCGACCACTCATAAATGTGTAAGAGAGACCATGAAAAAGCCCCCTCCTCCACTCTCTCTTCTCTATTTTTCTTCCGCGTTTTCGAATGAAGGATTCCAAAGCTCAAGCTCCATGAGTTTGTAGCGGAAAACATATAAAATAACACTCTATAAAATAAGTAATTCTTTGTAGTAAATAAAGGGTTTCAAGAGGGGGTACTGTTTTGAACCAGACGTGGATTCGTGGTTTGAGGACACATTATGCGCTTACCTTGAAATTCGTTGTCCCAAAAACCGATGTTCGTAGCTGCAACCTATAACAAGATTGATCCTTACCGAATTACCGTTGGCATGACGAATAACCTATCGCATTGATAACAATACTTCATGTAGGTCGATACTTCCAAGTCATTGATCACAAGAGTCGATGAAACTAGTTTCCATTCTTATGAAACTTAGTACCTACGTAGTTAATTGAAACTCCTACCAATATTTCCTACGTACAGCGCAATTCATATCAATTTAAATAAAAAAATGATTATCTATTCTTAATTCATAGGAGAGAACAGCAGAATCCATAAAAAACGATATGTGCACAGTTGTGTCGGGGACTGGGAAAATTAGAAACTCAAGGTATGAATGAGAAGTAATTAGGTTCTTTCTTTTCAGATTCGGTTATCTTTGCATCTCTACAGGATTCTTGGCAGATGAACCGTTTTTGTTTTCAAGTTTTTCTAAAAGTAATCAAGACTGAAAAGGTGAAACCTATACTGTCTGAACTGACTTTTCGAATAATTCTGTAAGTTTTTCTGCTTTCCCAATAAAGCCAGTGGAGAAGAAGAAAATTAAATAATTGGCCACCAGATTTTTTCCGTGAATGAGAAAGGTATATCCGTAAGTTTATTTTACTTATCTTTTGAAATGGAAGTAGATATAATTCTAGAATACAAACATCAATCTTATTCATTCTCAAGTAAGAAGGTACATGCCTACCTAGTTTTTTTTTTTTTTTTTTTTTTTTTTCTTAATACGGATGTGTTTTTGGGCTAGGGCTCAGTTCGGGACTCCAACACCAACCTTGACACCGAAATAATTTTCTAATCATTTATGCTTACGATGGAGTTGCCCCTAGAAAAATGAAACTCCGTCAGTTTTCATCCAACTCGTTAGGAAGATTTCAATTTAGGCATAAATCTTTCGTTGCCAATTTTTTCCCACTTTAATCACGAACACAAAGCTTCCCTACCTTCGGTAGTGAGGAACTACTATATGGAAAGCAAAGGTAAGAAAAGCGTGGAACATTTTTTTTTTTTTTTTTTTTTCATCTGGAGTCTTTCCAATTTATCGGTCTTAGACCAATCTGAACACATTTCTCCACAAATGCTTACTACTCTACTTACCTCTAGGCAACAAACGAAAAATGCAGCTCTGTAAAACGCCAAAAGTATACGAATTTGGTTTTACCTAACTCAATAACAAGAGTTGGAATATACCGTAATAATCACGCTCTTAATACGTAACAAAGTTGTCTAATGGGTTAGACTACTATGCGGTATGAACCTTGTTAAGGTCGTCGTTCGGACATGAAACCACTGGTTAGTAAGAAGAGTATAGGATGACTATATGTGTAAACGTGGACAGAATTTACCTCTCACATGGTACATCAGGTAAACAGAATCAGTTTTCGAGGACTTCAAAAAATAACACTTACTCACATGAAGGGTTATTATTATCTCTGCGCATGATAGCACCATGGTTTTGCGATACCAAACTCTATATTCTTGATGTTAATAAACACAGCCGGAGAAAAAGGGGATGAAGAAAGTAATGTAAAGTATAATTTCGAACTCTTTGTAACTCACAGCACTGAATCTCTAAAGGAGTAGGATATTTCCTTGTCACCCGGCGTCTTCTGACAGCGTTAATTGTTGATATCAATCAGAACCTGTTCCTAGGGGCCCCTCAAACCTGTCCCCCTTCATTTCTAGTTTGTAATGAAGTACCAAACTGTATAGTAATTATCTGCCTGGCAGGAACCGGGAGGGAGAAAATCCTTTGCAACCCTCTGGCTATATAAAGACCATCTGCAATTCAGAGGGTTGTTGTAAATCTTGGGACCCCAAGACATCGGGGGAAGTGCTGAAGAACAGTATCGGGAGCGTCTCTCTCTTCAGGAGATCGAAGTAAATCCCCCCTTCGCTCCTTTTGGTTGGCGGAAACGTGGGATCGCAAGGCGTCCGTAAAAGTGTCACAACCGCCTCCTTTCGGTTTCTGAGCTTTTACAAAAAAGTACCGACCTATACTGGGAAAGAGTCAGCTATTTGCACACCAATATCACAGTGAGCCCCGTGTATGGTTTTATTGTTTTCCTTCTTCCCGTGATTTCTTTTGTTGAGCAAATAAAAAAAGCTCTCTCTTTCACACCTATTTTTTCCCCTCTGTGCGTGACGTATAAACAAACTCATCGTTTCGGATAAAAACGACACGTTGATTGAGATGTGAGGATGTGTCAATCTTCCGCTGATTGATTATAGCGGGCAAGTATACTTGACACAATGCCAAATGCATTACATTACAAATTTTAATATTGATTTAAACCCTTTAGTAAAAATAGGCATTATTTTAGTTAGGTATTGTTATTAACCAGTATTTATCGGTAATTATCTATAGATTATGTCTAATCTGAAATGCATATTTTCAAAAAATATCAACTACGAGAGTGTGTGCCTTTCGTAGTCGATCGCCTAAGACCACACTACGGTGCAGAAATCGACGAAATAATGGGCAAAATTTCACTACCAAAAACAAAAAACAGATTTTACATAGTGATATCTCATTTCAAAGATTTTTCATCACTAGACAAGATGGTGAAGCCAGAAATACGATAATTTTCTTAAAAATGTCTATTTTTGAACTTAAAATGGTTATACATGTATGTAGTAATGGTGGATATACCATTATGCTGCCGGGTTGCTGTCACGTCATCAATGTATGGGTAGTGGAGCTGAGGCTTTATAGTATTTTATGAATTCTCCCAGAAGTAAAAAATGGAAATGGAACTGCGAATCCATATACGACGTTTTCGAGAAAACCATATGTGTGCTCATCCGTCATACATGTGCTGCACCAAATATACACAATAGTCCCGAAAAAGGGGCTTGGCAAAATCGTCAGACAATAAAGCCCAATAAACATAAACTGAGGAATGCCAATTGAATCGCTTCACCTCCACTTCTAGATATATCATTGTAGGATTCAATATGTATTTAAAAATTTAAATAAATAAAATAAAACATAAATTAAAAATAATTAAAGACAACGTTTGAGCAATATGGTGAATTCCTTGTAGGTACCTTTATGGTTGAGCATGTCAAAAATGGTAATATATTTACTTTATTCTATTGGATGAGCAAATACAGATAGGTACGAGTATTTATCAATAGCTTCCGAGCATCGATACACGATGCAGAAAGGTGGGCGGATATGTATTAATCCAAACGATATCTGACTAAATAGATAACTGGGTGAATTGACGTGTCACTCGATGAAATAATTTTTGTGGTGTTTAGGTGAGCAGCAGTAGATAACGGTTCTCAACTCAACCAATAAGATTTAGAGGCTTACGACTACTCGCCTAATGAAATGTGTGCTGTTGACTACTGGCGCACTCACCTTATCCACAGGTTGGCGAAGGGGGTGGAAGCTTTCCCAGCATACCTACATCCATGTCCTTTTCTACTTTATTATTGATACCGTTGAATTTTTCTATTCATCGGACAAATACTTTGTAAATATATTTAAAAAAAATCATTGTTCAATTCTCTAAATGGTGTTAATATTTACATATTGAGTATCCCATATCAAATTTATATGTTACTTATAATACGTCTTCTGATCAACCCTTTTTTTTGGCTTCTGCTCTATTATTTTCAATAATAAACTTTTGTAATCGAACAAGAAAATTTTTTTTCAATCCATCTCAAAATTTTTTGACTTACGTTTTGAGATTCTATGAGTCCAAAAATTAAATAAAAAACTCCTCCCACCACCATATGCCATCCGAATCTTTTCTCCAAAACTGGTCCAGTAGTTTGGGGTGTGCCAGTAATAGGCACATAGGCATCACTATCGATAAATCCTATATAGGATCCTTTATAGGATTTATATAGGGTATAATGTAAGAGTTGAAATATTAAAAATTCGATATCTTGAAAACTATTGAAATAAAAGGGTATTTTTCCCACTTGTTTGACCTCGGTATATGGGTCTTGGCTTTCTTCACAAGCTCATGTCCTTCTGCAGCTATTTATATAGTCGTCATCATTAGGAATTTTTAATTATTGATTATTTATTATCATGATTTATAAATCAGTAATACTGATTTATGTTATAAACCTAAAGATTTCGTTGTTTATACCTAAATGTCCGGTTTGAAAAATGAAAATTCTAAGTTCGTACTTAATCTTGTTCCTGCAGACCTACATAATTTAAAAAATCAAATCAACAATCGCCGACATCGTAGACCTCCATCGACTCATAATTAATAAATGATACCATCAGTTTCTCCTATAAAAGCGATGCAGCAATAAATAATTTGTTGTAGGTGTCGTAGTGGAGTTTAAACTGCCAACATTGTTCACTATAAATTCACACCTCCCAAGTAGGGATGCGCCCCATGTTTCATTCCGTGGCACCTCAACGCACTTAGGTGTCAACCGCACGCTCAAGAAATAATTAAGATATGCTCCAAAAGGTCAAACGAAAGTTTGCAAAGACGGAACCAACTCGGAAAAGAGGGGATATTGAAATTACAGGGTAGCTAAGAAACATTGATTTATTCTCCGCTGGAGTTTGACGCTAATCGTGGTTTTTCTTGGAAGAACTATCCTTCACTTGGCACATCCCGGCTTCCTGATGTCATGATTTATGAAGCGTTTGGGAATAATGTACGCATTGCTGTCAAGCCGTTCACCTTTTTTAAAGGTAGGTAGGTTTACGGAGTGAAGCATGAGGAGGTAGCTGGACGGAAAAAATAAGACGTTATAAAGAAATTATCTTATTTGCTTTGGAAAGTTGGGAATATATCTCCCACTCCCAATAAAGGGTTTTGATGGCTCAAACACCCAATTCAATATTTGATTCATTCCACGTCCTGGGCAAATTTATACAGATCTACTCATAAACCATGATGACATGTTAACCCAGATTGGTAGCTATGAGAAAGTTTTACACAATGACAGGTAAGCACAGATTTTCCGTTATCTGACAACACAAAATAAAACTGTTTCTACAACTAATCTTCCAGCAGTAAGTCAAGAACAATATTGCAATCTACCAAGCGACCATTCTTGCTTATCCCTTCCTTGAAGAAAGAAAACTTAAAACGGAACTTATTACTATTTACAAAAGGGACGATTTCAAAATATTCACTGGAGCTTTACCGTTTTTGAAATTTTTTGACAATAATAAATTGTTGGCCATTTATTCTGAATCAGGTAAAAATTTTATTGTACTTGTAACAATGCCCATCAGCTCTGCTGAAGCAGAAAGATTTTTCTCCACTCTCAAGAGAGTGAAAACAAATGCTTGGACTACAATGACTCAGGATAGATTGAATGCTCTTATGATGCTTTCCATTAAGAAGGATATGATTCGCAATCTTGAAAATTTGAATACAAAAGTGATAGAGAGGTTTGCTAGTCTGAAAGGCAGGCGTATCGATTTTGCATATAAAGTATAGCAGCATACTATACAGTAATTTAAACATTGAAGAAAAATGTACATTATTTACGTTTTCTGTGCTCTACAAATTCGTGATGCTTGACCGTGGGAGTTGCTCCTTTACGTAAAAACAATGAGCGAGGAGATCACCCCAAGGTTGCGCAACGCATTACCTACCTAGTTACTCGAAATTCTGAGACCATTTTGCGCACAGTTCAAGGAAAAACACCTTCATGGCCTGAGGCACGAGCCAAATCCTGGTACACTGAATTAAACAAGAGGCGTAAAAACACATATGAACACATTTATACATTCAAAACAGCAGAATAATTAGGATCCAAGGTTATATAATAGAAAAGTAAGGATGTAACATGTAACCTATCTTACGTCCTATACTTTATAGGTTGTTATAGTTTTCCCACAGCCATGGAACAAAGAGAACTCTTAGCATGGATGGTAGGGAATATATCACAGAGTAAAAGGAGCCATGAAACTAGAAGTGGTTTCCCTCCTTGAATCATGGAGTGACCAGAAGAGAATTAGTTTGGATAATGGAATAAACTAAAACTCTTATAGTGGAAACCACTCATCACGTAAATTTCGTTCTACAGTCTTTAGAAAAGTGGAAACACTGTCTTGGGGCAAGGCCCCGAATATCATCAGAAATATCTCTTTATGACCTTTCTTTCCCGTTCCTTGTCCTTTATTTCCCTGTACTTACCCCTTCTCGGTCTAATCTGAATCGACGAAATTTCTCTCTCAATAGAGTGATATCGCTATCTACGTACTTTGGTTTTGGTAGATGGATCTTTGGCATAAACCTATTCCTTCTAGCATCCCACCTTGGAGCCACAGCATGGAGCTAAACGCTGCCCTTTCCGTTCTAATTTGAAATGATGAGTTGCTTGTAAAATCTCCATTCTAGTTTATCTAGTATTATGCTTCTGAAAGAGATTCCCGTGGAAAAAATTGGATTTTCTACCACACTTATATACCCCATCACACACTGGGTAACATCCGAATTTTCCTCGAATGTTCTCGAATGTAGACTGCATCAACAGAATTTAGCTTCTAATAATTGCAGGGCCATAATAAAGTCGGGTGACATCAAAATCAAGCCCAGATGTGGCCCCATATGAGGAGGGAAGACTAAAAATCTATTTAAAATCTCTACTTCTATTTTCTCTGAACACTTGATCGTTGATGAATAACACAGCCCATAAATAAGATCGAATAAATCCGATTGAGTGATGAGACTGTCCCTACTAGGACTGCTAAGTGGAAGTGCAATCTACTTAAATATTTTATTGGTATGGTACCATAAATTTGAGAAATCCCAAACCGTATTTACTTGTTGTTATTAAAATCGGATAGTTTAAGCTCAATGCTATTATCAAACCTGAAGTGTGTGATAAGAATGAAAATGAAGATGAAGATAAAATCTATGTTTGGTCAATCATGGCCGGTTTATCAATCATGTTTATCCAATGGATAAGGGGGGTTAATCTGAGGGATAGCGTTACCCTCCAGTTAACACAATTGGGGTTGTTATCCATCCCTAGTTAAACCCTTTCTGGAATTGTAATTTATCTGCTCCCTGGCCGGGTACATAGGAATAGGAGGTTAATGAGGTACCTAGGGCTTTCTAACCTCAATCAACTTAATTTGTTTTCCCCTTTTCTGTTGTACCTTCCAATGGATATTATTCGGGATTTTTAATCGAACAGCAGCAAAGTCAGAGATTCTATCGCAGCAGAGTTCATTTAATGGGAAAAAAGACCGTATGTATAATAAGACCCCGTGTAGATCACTTACTATACAATTGGAGGAGTGCAAGTTTTTATTGAGGTTTTGGTTGGACATACTTAGATACTTCTTAATATTGTAACACAGATCGAAGATGAAATTGAGTCCACAACTGATCGCAATGATTCATTAATAACCATTCATCATTCATAATACTCGTAATTCAGGTTGGAATAACACTATTCGTAAATATAATTCTAACCTCTAGGCTTGAAGCAAATGGCAAAAAGGTGGTGGTTTCTTATTTGTCAAGCTTGATTATATGAACACCGTTGTAGAAATAACGTCATACCTGGAGAAAATACATACGTCATACATCCATGAAGAAAATTTAGCTCTCAGTGTTAAATTTCTCTTATTTTGTTGCCGAAAGACACCAAGGAAGATGCTAACGACGCTATTTGACCGACCGTATTTATCTGAGAGATAATTTTATCCACTAGGTAATTCGGAATTGATGAACGACTCACATTCATTATCTAGAGCTAGAATATAGCGCTATTTATCCTCGGTATAGCTATCCTGTAGTTAATGTAGGTACTTGATAAACCGACCCTAAATGTAATTAAATAAACTTTCAATAATATTATTGATAATACCTTACAATGTTTTTTGGCACTTGAACCGTTAATATAAAAACCAAATGAAATATCACCACTATTTTAAATGCTTTAGCGTTTAGGTATGAAGATAGGTTCCAGTCATGCGTTAGATCGTAGGAGCGAATTTCCGTAAATAATTCTCTCATAATATGTTACATTGTTTTGAATTTTTCACTTTGAGAGCAAAGAAATTGCTAACTATCAATGTTATAGCAAACAACTAGTTCTAAATAATATTCAGCAAGTCAAAAAGATTTTGGATTTAGTCTTCTTTATTTGGCTTCTTTTTGGTAGTTTTTATCGATACTTTATTAACTAATAATAAAATTTGAGTGAAATTCTCAGTAGAATTTTGTGCAAAATGTTTTAGTACATTGTTAATTAACTTAGTTTGGTTAAAACTCTATTCACACACTCACATTATATAAATACGAAAAAGCGCTAAACTCTAGAATTAATTTCAGAATTACTCGAAACGGATTTCAATGGAGAATTGTTCAAGAATTAGCTGGAATAAGTAAATGTGTACGTAATTCATAAATTGGAGAAATTTAAACTTCAACCAATTCATCAAAATCATGTAAAAGTTAGTGGACATGTTGAACATAATCTGGATTTGATAAATCATATTTCAACGAAGTCATGGTTTGCAGCTTGCAACAATATCAAGATTAACTTGTTCGGAAATTTGTTAGAAAACATAGGAAAATGAAATAAAGTTACAGGGATTGTATTTTTCAGAAATAAATCGCACACCTTAACTGTTTTTTAAATACACCACTCACTTTACATGCAGCCTGGAGTTCAAATCAATCATATTGAGATGATACAGAAAAACGTGGTAAGTAAGTTGGAGTAACGAAATAAACGAAAACGGTAAAACTGAAAACACAATTTCGGTGGCGTGGCATCTACAAGGTCCAAATTTCCCCCAGGAACAAACTATAGATGTGTGCAGGACCATGGTCACTGCAGTGTTGGCGTGTTTGATTCCGGACAACACCGGAGGATATGAAAGGGGACCCGCATTTCCCCCCATGCAGTAAAGGCCAAGAAAAAAAAAAAAAAAAAAAAAAAAAAAAAAAAAAAAAAAAAAAAAAAAAAAAAAAAAAACTCGGCGCTCCGCGCCTCGCCAGGGGGCAAGCCCCCTGGACCCCCGGTTACCTCTATTTACATACTTCGGACGAAATTATTGAAACACAGAATGTGTTTGCGTTGTCGCGCAACCAAGTGACAACCAAACAAGCGTCATTGTTTACTATTCATTTATAACATCAATTTATATAGTTATAGTATGAAACTACAAAAAAAAAAAAAAAAAAAAAAACGAAATAAATTCGTGATAAATCAAGAGCGATTTATCAAGTAAATGTCCTAAAGAGGCTACATACGAAATTACAGCTTCCTAGAGTGTAAAGTATAGAAATTAGCTTTAAAAGCCACTCATCTGATCCGGACCCTGGACATCTTCAAGTAAATGTCCTAAAGAGGCTACATACGAAATTACAGCTTCCTAGAGTGTAAAGCATAGAAATTAGCTTTAAGAGCCACACATCTGATCCGGACCCTGAGCATCGTCAAGTAAATGTCCTAAAGAGGCTACATACGAAATTACAGCTTCCTAGAGTGTAAAGCATAGAAATTAGCTTTAAGAGCCACACATCTGATCCGGACCCTGAGCATCGTCAAGTAAATGTCCTAAAGAGGCTACAAACGAAATTACAGCTTCCTAGAGTGTAAAGTATAGAAATTACCTATTCAAATTATTTAACCTCCGCTTCACAAATCAAACCGCTTTCGTAATACTCAGATCACCTGCTATGAATCAAATCATCGAAACACAAGCTCAATGAAATCATCAGAAATTAACAAGCGGTTGCAATCATGTTCACAATATTAATTATTGAGAATGATCACCTGTGTGTAAACAATTATTTATATAACCATGCTCATAACTCAGTTTGTTGGACACGCACTTCGCAGTAGTTAACATAATATTGTTGGATAAATCGAGAGTTTTCGAACGAATGGTCAACGAATTTTGTGGGATGAAAAACGACGAAGTACCATATCCCTAGCAACGACTCGGTTGTACGTGAAAATCATCCGTCACACATTTCGTTACCATCCCGCGTTCCATTTTCGGCTAGTTAGTCCATGGCTAAAACACATTCTGTGTTAAAAAAAAAAAAAAAACAGTGCCACCATTGGAGTGTTAAGGATAAAGATAGATTATTGATCAATTGAACAATGCATGGATACAACATTGTCTTCAACGATTAAATCTGCATAACTTGATATAGGAAATAGCAATTTAGCATTGAGGGTCAAAAGATACAGATAAAATTATGGTTACGCTTTAAGTTGGCGGCTGGGGATCAATAATAATCTGCTGACAGGCGGGACTCGTAACAAAACGCAGAAGTCACCTGTTCTGTATCAAGACGAACTGCATCGACTCAGCTGGGACGGGTCTTCTTTGATAAAGTGCTCAGTGTCCACTCGGATCTGTTGTTCGTCATGAACTCGATTCCCGGGAGAGATAGACCGAAAGCATTCACAACCCGCTGAATGCCCTTCATTCATTGGCAGGTCGCCTTACTACGTAAGTAAGTAGATGACATTTTATCTCAGTGACGCACTTCAGAAGCTTCCACTTGACTTCCGTAGAACAACAGAACTTTGATTTTTCTCTATCAGGGTTGCCAGGTGTCCGGTTTTGGCCCGGACAGTCCGGTTTTTCACCTAGCTGTCCGGACAAAAATTTAAAGTCGCTCTGAACGCCAAATGTCCGGTTTTCTCAGAAATGGCGGCAAATGTCCGGTTTTCTGAAGGTCCTATCGTAGGTTGCTATCCTAAATCCTAGGAAAACAGCCTTGACTTCTGGAGGACATCGTTTATTTGGCAATCGACGCTAGAAAACTATCTGAACACCCAAAATCATTTGTCCCCTTTTCGTGAGAAGGAACTCTTTATTTCTTCTTTTAGCCATTACTTATACATTCTCTCTTTCAGTTTTAGTCTGAGGTAAATAATCTTGAAATAATGATGATAATATTAAGTTAGTAGTTCAAGTGGTAGGTAATGTTGGGGATTTTTTAAACGAAATTACCGTTACCAGTTACTTACTGATTAGAACGTTGCCTGCATACCTACAGTGGAGGGACCAGTGTTTGACAAGGACCCAGTGATTGACATCTCACCAAAAAGTTTAAATAATAAGGTATAAAAGTGTTTTACGGGCTTGATCATTTTTAATTTTGTGACAAAATACCTTCTCCGTGAAGTATACAGGCGGAAAATGGTTTCAAATGGGATTTTGTCAAATCTGGAGAAGTTTACCCAACAGAACCTCGTGTTATTATTTCTTTATTGCAGTTTCTTGTGATTTAGCTAAGGAGGTAAGTGTTTTATTCTGCTCCACCATGCCTTCGATATTCTCCTCCACATTTTCAAATTCGATTGTTCCCATGGTTTTTTTCAATCAGTTTTTTGTTTAGATTGCATTTATGCTATCATTTTTTGGAAATAATCAAAGATAACCTGTTAAAATGGAAATGTCAATTACTAGTCCCCAAACTGATACTACCCTCAGTGATTGACAGTGCTGTTAATTACTGATCCTTTTCCAATTTTTCCTCTCCTACTTTTTTTTA
Organism: Adelphocoris suturalis; assembly: GCA_030762985.1. NCBI lineage: Eukaryota > Metazoa > Arthropoda > Insecta > Hemiptera > Miridae > Adelphocoris > Adelphocoris suturalis. The sequence continues at coordinate 41,519,475 of CM061046.1, read as the reverse complement.
CATTCTAATTAAAGGTTAAATCATAATAAAGTAGTTCCTAATCAAATTTTGACGAAAATCAAATGCTGGACAAGTGTATGACATGGTTCAAATTGATGTCAAACAGTGGTCCAATGAATTGTCAATCATTGAGTCGGGAAGGTTTCAGTCTTTGACAGCTACCAGCACTAGTGTTTGACACGTTCTCATAATTTCTTAGTTACCTAAGATGCTTTTCGGCTAATATCCACTTCTATGTTATACAAGTTCAAATACTTAATATGGCTGCCTCTAGAAAAAAGGCAAAAAAAAAAAAAAAAAAAAATAACAAAGTAAAAGAAAGGCTTGAAAATGAAATGAAAATGTTTGGCAAAAATGAAGCGGTGATGTGATGAAATCCAAGATGCGGCTAAATCGTTCGCGTAAACTTATTAAAGTAATCATAGTTCACCTAATGAATTCAAGACCTAATTAAAAATAGAGAAATAATTTAAATCAACGCGGAAAATAACTACAAAGGTACAAAATTGAATCCATACAGGCAATTAGAGTAGGGGTTTGCACCGCTGTTCCAACGAACTCACGGGCTCATGAAATTGCATCCTTCATATCAGTGATAATCATTAGATGAATTAGTTCTTGAATCAGTTGAAATATTAGATACAGATTTGATGACTACTCAAGTCATTGTGGATAGTGACATGAGATGTGAAAAAGAAATCCTGCTCGGGGGCTATGCTTTCGGTATGGTGCCTCTATTTCACAACAACGATCTGGGAGGGCTTGTGATATATGCGAGAAGCAATTTCATCATTCCTGTTAGGGACTTGGAGAAGCCGAGCATAAGGAGGAAAATCTAACTGCGTGTGACGAGTGTAGTTCCCTAGGTGATTCGATGGAACTTCATTTTTAGTGAATCTCAATTCATTGTTCAAAGACTTTAGCTCAATGTTACATAGATTCCAGTCATTCTTGTTTATTTTATTGATCTCCAATCATTCTTGTCAGCAGCTATTTTTACTTGTTCGAAAGAACCTCAGACGGTTCCGATTTAGGAGAAGTTTAAGGCTGATTTTAAATGTATAGTTAAACATGGATCTCTATTCGTTCTTTTCATTTGTTATTTATTGTTAATATTTATATAACATTTAATTATATGTATACAAATCTGAATTCAAATGCTCAATTTATTTATAAACTGTTTAAATAAAAGTTTTGTTAATACACGGAATCAGTTATTGCAGAAGAACTGATATGTCAATCATGGGGTGTCAATCACAGGTGCAACCAAAAATTTGGCTGTCAAACTCTGGGTCAAAACATTTATTCAGAAAAAACGAATTTGTGATGTTTATGGCTTGAATTAGTGATTTTTCCAATACTGAGCAAATTGAGGAGGACATCCTGATGCAGCAATAGATGTAAGTCTCAAGTTTGAACAAATGATAAATCATAACTTAATTGCTTGTCAAAGTCGAAATTTCTTATAAGGTGTCAAACACTGGTCCCTCCACCCTATAGCATAATAATTACATATATATATGGTACTTTACAAAAGTTCTTCTACTATCTACATTGATTAGTATTTTGAGAAACCAGGAAGCCGAAAAATCATTAGGTATTTGAGCTGTTGATCATTTAATTAGGCACAAATGTAAATTATAAAGGAAAGAATTGAAATCAGAATAACAGAAGCACAAATTTTTACCTCACGTTCGTCTATCTCTATTCAGCTGACCATTACAGTCGTGAATCTTCAGTGATTCCAGATGATGGATAGCAATTATTATGTAGTCAGTAATTATTCAATCTTTTGGCTATTTGTTATAAGTTCACTATTACTGTATAGGAACATATAAATGTACCTACTGGTTGAAATCATCCGTGCACATAAATTTATTGAAAGCATCAAATAATTATAATGTAAACGAAAATTAATTAAAGTGAAGAGAAAATTATTTATTGGTATATATAGGGAATTTATGTGAGAAATGTAGTTGTGCCGCGTACGTGGAATTTTTAGTAAAAGAAGTTCTACAATTTTCAATTAGTTGTTTAATATACATTCCAACTATGTCCGGTTTTTTCCCTTTTCACCTGGAAACCCTATCCGCAGCGTGAACGTATCAATGTAATCAACCTCATTTTGGTTTAACCCTCTACGAAAAATGTTCACCTATTTCCATTTCACCAGTCCATACCTTCAGTTTTAATGTAGAAAAGTACTGTTTTAAATCATCGAAAATTGGTAGAGTGGTCCCGAACGCAAGACAATACACCATCGCAGTCTTCTGATTTGTGTAGAAGGGCAAGCTAACACAGATATAATTTACTTTTGTTCAATAATTTGCTACATTTTTTAAAGACGAACTAAACCTTTTACAAAATAGACAGAAACTTTGTCCTGACGAACTAGGTCTTGTTTAAAATTCGATTGATATTTATATCATCCATAACTTTTGAATTGAAACTAAATTTCATATAAGAACCTGGTGGGAAAATACGAATTTATTAGCCTAAGTTTCATTTAGATATGTCAGAGACAATATATTTGGAGATATTGTGGATATGTTCGGGGATTTTTTAAAATTGTTTGTTTTTCTTATGTTGTGTTGGGTTTGTCCGTATTATTAGAAATAAACAAATAAAATAATTATTGAGACCAGCCTATATACCTCAGTAGGTGCAAGTTTAACGAAGAAGGCATCGTCTTAGTGGTCGAGTAAAAGAATCGGGAATATTTGCAGTTTTCCATGTGAGTCGTAAAGAGGTTTTTCTAGCGCAAGCAAACCAGAAACTAACTACTGAGTTGTACTGTACGAATAGGGATCCGTTGTACAATTGAATGAAACGATTCGAAAGTCCCACTAACGCGACTACACTAGGTACTCCAAGTGTTCATAATTTAGCTCGAGTCATAGGTTACTTAACTTGTAATTAATTCTTTCATAATGGAAGAAGTATCGAATTAGCAACAACTTTATCTACGGTTTAATTTTTTCACTAGAAATAGATGTGGTAGAATTGTAATGAATTCTTTCATAATGGAAGAAGTACCTATCAAATTAGCAACAACTTTATCTATGGTTTAATTTTTTCACAAGAAATAGATGTGGTAAAATAAGGAAGGGAACTTGGAAGTGTAGTTGTTAAGGCAACACTGAAATTCGCCTTGGGTTAGGAGAATGTCTTTCGGGAACTTCACCATGATCAACAATCAAGATGTACCAATATTATAAACATGAACCTATGTACCTTCACCTATTACCTACATATGTGCGATATTTACACTTTTTCCCTTTGGACAATTACGTTTTATTATTGAAAATAACGAACCATTATTGAATATGTGGATACCTCCTAATACGGGACAAAGGGTGAAGACAGCAGTTTCTGTCTGTGTCTACATCTTCTCTGTTGTGGTATAATCCCTACCCACTTCATCGAAATCGATCTATCAGTAGAGGAGCATCGTCTATAACAACCAATTTCAGGTTCGACATGTGTCATGGTTACCCATTTCAACGAAATTAGTAGGATACTATCCTGAAACTTGTACCTGCCCAAATACTCTCGAGCAAAATTGGACTTATGGTAGATCGTGAAGCTTTAGGTATCCAACCACCTTTTTTGAAAATCACAAATATTACGATGTCCATGTCACGCCACCTTGAAGTAGGTAAGAAATAATTATAGCATTATAGCTTTTCGTCATGGAACAATACATGCGTATTCGGAGCTGTGGCTTCCCTTGAGCTCCGAATAAGGAGTTTTCGCAGCGTAATCGAGTGGCAGGAACTACGAATAGAAATGAAGCATTGCACATGCACGAAAAATGCTAATGGTTAACGGTCCATTCGTTGTAACTTAAATTATTCTGATGCCTTATAATGGATGCTAAAACTTTACGATCTACCATCAGTCCGATTTTATTCGAGGGTACATGTCTCAGGATGTTATCCTACTAATTTTGTTAAAAAGTTAACCATTGGACCTGCCAGACCTGAAATTGGTTGTTATAGACGAAGCTCCGATACTAATAGATCGATTTTGTTGAATTGGATAGGGATTGTGCTCCATTACAGAGAAAATATACACAGACAGAAACGGCTGTCTTTGCTATTTGTCGTGTATTAGCAGGTACCATATCTTCAAAAATAAAACGTAATTGGCCAAGGGAAAATGTGTATATATGTACGATATGTAGGTAATGGGTACAGGATGGTAGGTACATGTTTATAATATAGGAATGTACATCTTGATCGTTGATCAGGATCGTTGATCAGGTTGAAGTTCCCGAATAAGATATTCCTAACCCAAGGCGAATTTCGATGTTGCCTTAACAGCTATCTACCCTTCCAAGTTCCCGTCCTTCTTCTACTACACGAATTTCTATTGAAAAACATTAAACCAGAGATAAAGTTGTGGCTGATTTGATACTTCTTCCATTATGAAAGAATTCATTACAAGTTAGGTAATCTATGACTCGGGCTTAACTATGAACATTTGGAATACCTTGTGTAGTCACGTTAGTGTGACTTATGAATCGTTTCATTCAATTTTACAACGATTCCCTATTCGTACAGTACGACTCAGTGGTTAGCTTTTGAGTAAATTTATTTTAATTCGGTTGGTGATATGATTCAGTTATATTTCGAAAATGAACCAAAGACTCAGTATGAAAGGTAATTTTTTATGGACTAGTGATCTGTGTGGCAGGGCTATCTAATACAGGACTAATAAACCTTTTTGTAATAATTTGTAGCTTTTTCCAGTTGAAGTGAGCCGCGGAATCATAAAAGCAGGAATGAAAACTTTCTTCGCTGCCGGTTGCGGCCCGATGGAGTTTCTGATTGCTACGGTTCCGGCCGTATCACAATACCCTCGGCGGGATTGAAATTCGGGATCTGGGAGGCGGGAGGGACGGGCTTCCGCGCCGTAGGCACTTCCGAACAAACGCTAATAGCTTTAATGGAGGGAGTCTCCGGGGAAATAACCGCTTATCAATAATGTAACGCCCAAGTGAGGAGAGTTGGCGTCGGGGGAGCAGGAATCCTGCCGCAGTAAATGGAGAAAAGGGCCATTCAGCAGGTGTACCGTGCAGTCATCGTCCCTGAAATTGGTATCATTATTGTAATGTGAATTCAATTCCACTGTGAATGTTGATAGAATAACACTTTGCCTAATAAATAAATGAAGAAATTCGAGTATTCCAACTTATTTTTCTGCATGTATTAAGTTTTCGTGAGTCATTCGGATTGAGGGCTCTATGATTATTTTCATTGCACGAAACTTGATTAATCCGCTCTTAAAGTCTCAAAAAAGAGTCCTAAATTGATGCATTTCTCGATAAACCTAAAAAAATTATCTTTTTGATTTGGATATTAGTCCCTGTATGTTGTACATCAACATAAGAGGAAATCGGAATGAAAGCAAGTTTTCGAGGTATGGGATGAACTAATGATGCAGTTCCTCACTCTAGAATGGAAGGTAAGAGTATTTATACTCTTTTAGTAATGTTTTGGCACCATCCCATCTTATTAAGGATCCCCCTATCTACAGGTAAGCCCACACCGCACTTCTTGTCAGTGAACAACAGACATGTCATTATTTTAATTTTTTAATTTTATTATAATGGTGAAATGAAGAATTGAGAATTGGACTTAAGTGGAATAAAGTAGGAAAGTATTTGTCAATTATCTAATTCTGACTGAATCTAAATGTGACTTGATATTTCTCGTATCTACTGTCTGACAGTTTGTGAGTAAAAGAAATGCAAGTCTTCTATTCACAACAAAATTAATGGTTTGGCTTTTTGCAAGATACCCTAGCCCCCAAGCTTACGTTTACCACTCTGTTGTCATTGTTTAAAATACTGGTACGATTGTTGATTTGCAATGCGAATATAAAGCGCTGCAATTTATTACACAACGCTTCATTTCTTCTGTGCAAATCACTGGTCTTGAATTCTTAAACGTAGTATATGCTAAATTTTCTCATTAGAAATACGGAGATGAAGACACCTACGTAGGAGATATTCATTAAATCAAATAAAATACCTGTAGCTCACTACTATCTCCGTACGCAATAAGAGCTGAAACCTCAATACCTGCAACAGTACTTCACCATCTAAGTATACCAACACCCACCTCCACAATCAAGGCACATAACTATTGAAAATTAATGAAATAGTCTGCGCTTCACTAGCCCATCTCTAGGTGACTAAAGTTATAATAAACTCGATCTCGTGAAGTCTATGAATTCAATGGAATTATTTGAAGTGATACGATCATCGTTGTTTTTGAGGCGATTTTTACAATGTTAGCAACGGTTGTGATTCAAACACATGTTGACTTCGAATCATTCAATATATTCCTGTCAAAGTTCTAGCCCCTAGGAAGAGCGATCAGATAAACGTACTGCAATCCGGATGGATCTATAAATGATAACCAAAAAAATTACTCTCATTTCGTAAATCGCCGAGATTTTGATTATTTAACATTTCAGCCGTTAAATATTATCCTTTCATTTATCCGATAAGAGTACATACTGGGTGGAGGGGCCACATCCCCCTTTTCCACTAGGCTATGTTTTCCCAGGGAGATATCGAAGTAAAATTTTGGGGATTTCATTATAGTTATTACTAAAAAATATATTGCGAAACTTCCTTCTAACCGACACGCAGTGGGGCAACGAGCGAATCAAGCCCGACAAAAGTTCAAAAATGGAGTTCGGGAAAAATTTGTTCCAAAGGTTCAACGCAGGTGAAAAAATCAAAAGACTTATCTGGGGGCAATGTCAATAAAGCAGTACGGTATTCATTTATTAATTAATAAGTTCATCTATCGCCAATTAAATAAGAAACTAAGTGAAGCAATAAGTAACAACTCCAATATTAGATTATTTCATGGAAGAACACAGAATGTAGGTATACACGATCTAGTAAACATACGGTTCTTTCCTTCAACAGCTCGAGTTCCGTCATGAGTGATATTGCTTAGTGGTGATTTTTAGCGAGTTTTCGTAGAAAAGAAGCTATTGCAATGGATCGGAAAATTTTACAATCAAAATTCTTGAAACATGTCCTAATTGAAATCCATTTTGAGGAGGAGTTTGTTAGCCAACAATTTTTAGCGAATTAAATTGGTCAAATTTCTAAAAATGAACTAAGAAAATCGCTAAAACCGGCTAAACATCGTTAAAATTAAATTTCTCATAATGGCTAAAATCGGCTGAACATGGTTAGAATATTGCTCAACAAAGTTCACTAACTATAAAATAGAACATTAAGAAATTTATGAACAAAACAATGCTGAAAAGTATACCTAAATTTCATTCAAATTTGCCAAAGAAATCGATAAAAATAGCAACAACAAAAAGAGCTAAAAATCCAAAATCTCTTTTTGAATAACAGATTATTATTTATAATACATTTTTTGCAATAAACTTAATATTTAACAATTTCCTTGCACCCAAAATGATCAAATTTCAAAACAATTAACATTATACAATATAATTTACGAAAATTCGCTCATAAGATCACGCTGCGTACAAAAGTAACATATGGGATGCTTGCAATTGCTTACTGGCATACTTACAGAGGTATTGAAATACCTACTCCGATTTACCACCCCATAAAAGAACTTAGTGTAGGCCAACCATTTGACAAGACTCTTATGCAAATAAATTGTTATAAGGGTAGTCTTCGACCATTTGATAAAAAATACGAACAGCACATTTTTTTAAATGAAATCCTTTATTTAAATACATGAACTATTGGTAAGTAATGCGTGCATTACAGGGACGTCCCTATGAATAGATTGTATATAATTTTGGTGAGAATTAAAATAAAAGAAAAAAGTATCATGATATCTCGAAAATCCCCCCCCCCCTCATCCCACCATTTAACCCCTTCACCGACAGTAAATTCAAAACTTCCAAGGTTGCATAACTGGACTAAAATTTGGATCGAACAATTAATAAAAAAAGTCACGAAATGTCCGATGAATATAATAAAAATATCACGATTTACCGTTATTACCCCTTCCATTCACCCCGTTCCATCATGAAATTTGAAGCTCCAGTTATATTTCCCAAAACTAAACTAAATTCCAAGTTAAGATAATATAATTACCAAAAGAGGACGAGAATAATTTAAAAAATCACCTGACAAACTTCCAAGAACTATATCGAATCTATAATGGAACAAAATAAAAATTACAAAATCGATGAAGATTTTTAGCTTGGGCAGCATTTGACAAAATCGATAATTATCCCCTCCACCCCCAACCACGACTGGAAATCCGAAATTTCCTAGGTTTGTTGCACAACTAGACTGAAATTGGAATCGATCGAAGTGAGAATCACGAACATTGATTGAAAATTGTAGCCTGCGTAGCGTCGACAAAATCTTTCGGAAAAACTACGTTTTTTCCGCTTTGTTCCCTCCGTTTCCCCTCTTCAATCTTGAAATTCAAAATTTCCGAGATTGTTGCACAACTAGACCGAAATCGGGATCGAACAAAGAAAAAATCTCGAGAATCAGTAGAGAATTGTGGCCTGGGCAGCGTAGATAAATTTGTGTCAAACACACACTCACACACACATACACCTATGGTTTCCTTTACGGATTCGGCCATAGAATGGTCTGAAACGAGTTTGTATGCGGTTATTTTTTTCCCATGCTTGGGTTTTCCCCAATCCCCCTGGATCAATTCCATATTGGCGAAGCCTAGCTTCAGAGGGACGTCCGAAAAAAGGTGTGAAAGCAGGTTGGGAAAGGCGCCCTTCTACACTGAAAAGCTTTTTGTCATCCACCTACCGTTAAAATTTGTCTAACTACCGTCATCTGATACACCTCGAAGAAAATTATCAAACTTCATCCAAGAGTCATTAGTCCCAGGTGATAAGTGAGCAAAGTGAAGTTCTAAATTAGCTGCTATTACTCAGAAAGTGTAGGCGGGAAACGGCAAAGTGTGAGGGTGGAGACGGGTTTTCTCTCTTACCATTAGTTGTGAACAAACAACCGAACCTTTCCTTCCCTACAACCCGACGTCGGCAACATGTGCTCCTGATTACAAGGGCTCGGGGACACTGAATTATTTGATCGAGGCACACCAGGTCTCCCTCTCGTTCACTTACTGATCGTCAAACAGTGCCCGGGGCGGTTCGTTTGCCGGGAGTTTACTACTTCAAAGGATAGACTACCACATTGCCTACCCCCTTCTACGCTCTTATCACGGGAGAAAAACGATTTCGATGAAACAGAGACTGTACAGGTACACACTTGATACAATTGGAGTTGAATGGGATCAGTATTGTCCATTCGTTCATAGTGATATATAGTGGCGTAGCTAAGTCGTTTCTTATGGAGGGGCAATTCCATTTTATTTTATAGTTTAAGTATCAATTTCTAGTACTTGTTGAATATACGAAGACTGTAGGCGTATATTGCACTTTTGCTTTATCTTAACTGGGATTCCATCCACCATCTTTCTATAAATGAGTAATGTCAGCACCATCACACTCAAACTCATGTACAGATTTGAAAGGGTTTTTTGCAATATCATCGGGATTGCACGGAGAAAGTTTGTGTAAAAGAAATTTTGTTTTAAATGTTCAACCAGATCAGCAGAATTAGCTATGTTCTCTCATATTCACCCTAGGAATTTGAAATTTGACAGGTTGCCTCTCTGGGACGTTTAGAAACGAATAAAATGATGGGCTCTTTTCTGATCAGCTGAGTGAGCTAAAATGCTCTCCTGTAGGACAAAGGTTAAAATGACGTAAAAATGTGGGTCCATGCAACGCAAGGGTAACCGGCTTCGGAATAGATAAAAATGAAGAAGCATAATTATAAAAAAATATAATCCCGCATCTTATATCCTTTTACTTTTAGCGAATTTTTGAAGAAAATTAAGCTATTGCTCTTGCCTAAAAATTTGTAGAGTGTGAATTTTTTTCAAAAATTTATGCAGAAATCCGTTTCAGGCTATTCTGAATCATATTCTGAAGTTTAACGCATTTTTTTATGTATGTATGTATGTATGTATGTATGTATGTATGTATGTATGTATGTATATATATACATATATACATTGGGTTGCTGGGGTAGGGTAACTGTTGGTGATTTTATCTCTTAGGAGCTCCTTCATATCCCTACCCAAGTCATGGTCATGCGTCCCCGTCGCGCAACCCGGGCACCCTCTGGGTGAACAGAGGGTGGCGAAATGACCCGCTGGCGATTAGGGGGGAGACTCATGACAATGAGTCTCCTGTCCCTTTTAAACGCTTCCCCCGTTATGGATCGACCGAATACAGAGCCTCATAACCCCCGCCGGCCCATTGGCACACGGGGTTTTAGGGGAGACGCTAGGGAGTGCTCCAGGCAGGGGCATCGGCCATCATCTCCCTCTTCTTCCTCTTCATCATCCTATCCCTCCTCCTCATCCACTGCCCCAGTGAATTCCGACCAGTGTGCCCATTGCGAGGGAAACTTCAATTCCAAGTGTGGCCTCAGTGCCTACGTCTGGCAGAACCATCCTATACAGGTCAACACTGCAATTGATATAGAGCAAGAGGGTCCTAGGTATGCTTCTGACGATTTGCAGCAAATAGCAGCAGAGGAGGCGGAAGCAGTGCGTAATGGGGTACGCAATATTAATGTTTTCTTGCAAGCCCGTTTTCCCATGCGCACGCTTTCTGCCATTCAATCTCTTCGCCTGAGGCCCCACTATAAGCAGCTTGTCCAGGATGCAATCCTGGCAAATAGCAGTGGGGCCTCTCCCGCATCTCCGGCAGACGTGGGACAACAGCCCGCCATTCAGCAATCCTCCCCCGTCACTTCCGGTCTTCTTTCAGACTTGAAGACTGAAGTATTGAGGCTCGGGGAGCAGGTAGGCAATATTGTTGGTTATGAGAGTGCCTACCTGCAGGATCTGGCGAGGCGGGCTGTTGAGGGGCCAAATAGCTTGGAGGACGAGGTCGCGGAATATGTGCAGAGGATCTTCCCGCAGGTTGAGGAAGCGACCGTGGTGAGGCACCAGGGAGAAGTTCCCCCTAATGTGGTGCCTCGTGGAGGTCGCAGAGCAGCTAAGCAAGCGAGGAGGCGGGAATACAAGCGTGTCCAGAGATTGTGGAGGAAGCATCCGGCTCGTGCAGCTGCGGAGGTACTGGAGGGAGCTGGGGAAGAACAAGTAATGCCCCCCTCTGGGAGTTTTTGGATTACTGGGAGCCACTTATGAGTGCTCCCAGCCACAACTCTCGTGAGCCAGTGGTACCCCCAGCTTTCACCAGGGACTCCTTACGCAGCATCATGTGCACGCCGGTGCTTCATGACGAGGCACATAAGTGCCGTGTCAAAAACTCCACTTCTGCTGGACCCGATAGTATTTCTGCCCGACGCTGGAATAAAGCTCCAAAGAATGTTAAGCTGCTCATCCTCAACCTGTTGCTACTATCTGGAAGACCCCCGAAAGCGTTGACCCGTGCCCGGACAATTTTCATCCCAAAGAAAGGGGGAAGTGGGCCTGGAGGCTACCGTCCAATTTCTATTTCGTCGGTGGTCTTCCGCCACTTCCAAAAGGTTCTGGCATCTCGCCTCCAAGTGGCTGGTGTCATAGGTGACGTCCAGAGAGCATTTCGGCCAGCAGATGGCACAGCGGAGAATCTAACAGTTCTCCAAACTGTCATCTCGCTGGCCGGTATCAAGAAACGGCAGCTCCATCTTGCCGCTCTGGACGTCGCTAAGGCCTTTGACACAGTTAGCCACTTTGCCCTGACCGATTGTCTTCGTGGTGTCGGGGCACCTGCTCGTTTAATCGAGTATGTTGCCTGTCTGTACCACGAAGGCGTGACGGTCCTCGAGGCACAAGGTGAGATGTCAGGGGATGTTGTTATAGGGCGCGGGGTACGCCAGGGGGATCCTCTGTCGCCACTCCTCTTCAACCTGGTCGTGGATACGGCCTTGGGTAAGCTGCCAGCTGAAATAGGGTTTGATCTCGCCCCTGGGGTGCGAGTAGGTGCATTAGCTTTTGCTGATGATGTCATCCTACTCGCAGAAACCCGTGAGGGCTTGCAGATCTCCCTCAACGCATTTGCTGAGCAGCTAGCCAGGTGTGGTTTGGTGGTCAACCCAGCTAAGTGTGGGTCGGTCTCCTTGGTCCCGTCGGGTCGCCAGCATAAGGTGAAGGTAGTGGATAAGGAGTGTTTTGTCTTAGGACAAACTTCCATCCCTGCCCGATCCGTGTTGGAGGTCTGGCGGTACCTTGGGGTCAACTTCATGGGTGTGGCCACTATAGCCGCAAGCCGTGTGGACCTTGGTGGAGCATTAGCTCGTGTCACCAAGGCTCCATTGAAGCCACAGCAGAAGCTGCGCCTCCTTCGCACGTACTTACTGCCAAAGCTAACCTATGGGTTAGTCTTTGGCAGGCTTACTGTGGGGAGGCTGCTAGAGTTAGATCGTGAAGTTCGCTCTGCTGTGCGCTCTTGGCTAGGCTTTCCACCTGGTGTCCCAAGTGCTTACATCCACGCACCGGTCAAGGCCGGTGGGCTCGGTATTGTCTCTCTTTCTGCCAGCATCCCATCTTTACGCCGCCAGCGCCTGCTTGCCCTTAGGGGCTCGAGCTGGGAGGTCGCCCGCACTGCTGCTGACCTGGACTTTGTCCGGCAGCAGTTGTTGTGGTGCGATCGAGCAACACCAACTGCTCCAAAACCCAGCTCATCTGCTGAGTTCGCTGCTGCGCTGCATGAGTCAGTAGATGGTAAAGAACTCCGACAGTGCTCTGAATCCCCCATTTCTTCCCAGTGGGTGGAATGGGCTTCAGAGGGCATTGGGGCCCGCGACTACCGCCATTTTCATGCCGTCCGGGTGGCCACATTGGCCACCTCGGTGAGGTGTTCGAGGAGTAGTCGCGGGACAGTGGATACCCTTTGCCGTGCCTGTCGGGGTAAAAATGAGAACCTGTATCATGTAGTGCAGCAGTGTCCTCGTACTCACGGTGGCCGCATTCTCCGTCATGATGCGGTTGCCAAGCAGATAGCAGGCGCTCTGTCATCCAGCGGTTGGGCTGTTGAGAGAGAGAGGCTATATCACATGCCGAGTGACCGGGGCAAGAAGCCGGATATCGTTGCTGTCAAGCCCGATGGGTCTGCCATTATCCTGGATGTCCAGGTTGTCAGTGGCAGCGTGGACATGGAGCAGACCTGGCGGGCTAAGAAAAGTAAATATGATAGAAATGATCTGCGACAGGCGATATCTGAGCTAAAAGGAGTGGCACCTAATAACATCAAGGTCATGGCCGCGACCGTGTCATGGCGCGGGGTGTGGTGCGGGAAAAGCGCCACGGAGTTACTCGAGTTGGGCATCTCTGCAGGAGTACTCCGTGGTATCACCACCCGCGTCCTGAGGGGTTCTTACTTGAACTGGTGGTCATTCTATAGGGGCACTTCCTTTCATCCCATTCTTCCTCCTCGTCCTGCAACTTCCCTTATCCCTAGAGCCGGCGTCGGGTAAACCTGGGCGTCCTCCCCACTTTTTTATTTTATTTGTTTATTTTTCAATTTAATGGTGTGCCCCCTCCGCCTTTGAGGGGAGTTTTGTAAAAAAAAAATGTATGTATGTATGTGTCATTCCAGACGATAACTGTCCGTAGAATTGTGCTAGAAACTTCAAACAAATTTTAAAATGTTGAGGACACAAAACGAAAGTTCAAGTTCGTTGGCCAGCATGATCGGATTACATCTTCGGGTTGAAATTTTCAAAAATGTAGTCAACAATTTCAAAATGGCCTGTTTTTTGCGATTTGTTGTGCGAAATAATTTTTTCAGCATACTAACATGTGGTATATTCGGAATCAGCGTAAAATTTCCTATAAGAATATGTATCAAGTTTTCAAAAATTTCAAAGTTGAAAAATCAGTCAAAATCGAAATAATGCCGTTCGCTAGTAGTAAAAATCGGTAATATTTGCATGAAACATTGTCCAAATTCAGATTAAACTACTCTTATGGAAGTATCCCTGTATAAACAATCCTAGAACCATGCTGTTTAAGGCTAGAACCGTGCTGTAGATAGAATTTGATTCCATGTTTGTCTATCAAAATCATAAACTAAAATTTCTCTACAAGATCAATAGCGGCTGAATTGTCGAAGATTTCTTCGAAAATTCGCTCATGGGGTCATGCTGCATGACTGGACTTTTTTCATTGCCGTTTCCTTGCCCTCCAGTATATTTTATCAAATTAATAAAATGTCTTCTCCAACCAATACGGCGGGTAACGTGGCTAGTGAATTAATAAAATAAGGTGGGAAACTGTTTAGATTGAACAACCAAGTTAGATCAAGTGTTTAGTGAAAAGTAAGGGAATTTAGGTGAATACTGAACAATGGATATGTTTTTAGGGAAAAGTCACATATGGGCTATCCCGAGAAGGTAGTGCGGAACGGCTTGATTTCAGTTTGCAGTACCCACATTTCCGTTTCGTTGTCTAGGTGATTTTACTCCTCTCCGTGGGTTACAATATGGTCCACGCCATTTTGCCATTACAGAAACGAACCTAAGAGTTTCTTTATTTCAGAGCGTATAAAGTTGCTAGGCAACCGGATTCGTGTAGTAATACGAATTACATTCTCCAAAGCCTACTGAAGGTACCTACTGAAGTTAGAAGAGTACAATTATTCATACAACGAACTTCTGCATCCTCTATGATTCATGGAGGGGCTCTGCCCACCCTGCCCCTCCTCAAACTACGCCACTGGTGATATACCTACTTAGGAGAGAAAGTGAGAGTTTCGGAGGCCGTTCACTTTATCACGATATTGGTAGAAATTATTACCCTTGTAAATACTAAAACTTTCCGTCCAGCAGCATGATCGTGTAAGCGAATTTTCGTAAGAGATGTTTTTATATTTTGTTTCATTGCTTTCAAATTTTATAATATTGAGTGCTAAGAACTTTTACCTAACAATCATATCAAAAGCAACAAAATAAAAATAGCTAAATAAATATAAATAAATGAATAAAATGAAATAAAATAAATCGATCAATCATAAATATAGATAAATAAATTAAATAAACAATAAATAAATTAAATAAAACTCGTTCTATGCAATTATCTTCAATTCAAAAATGATTTAAGATATGTAACCTTTTTGGCAGTTCTATCGATATTTTAAGAATTATTACTGAAATTTAATTAAATTTGTCAGCATAATTTCGTGCATAAACTTTTCAGTTTTATATTCCATTGTTGATAAACATCTTTTCACTAACGTTCAGCTGAAAAATATAAATGTATCTATTTTTTCCGTTTTAGCCATTTTTAGAGATTTTTGACCCAACGAGCTCATCCTTTCATTTGGAAAACCTATATATATATATATATATATATATATATATATATATATATATATATATATATATATATATATATATATATATATATATATATATATTTATATATATATAAAAGAGCATTAAACTCTAGGATTTGTTTCCCAATGCCTCAAAACGGATTTCAATGATGACAGTAATTATCATCATAGGAAATCGTTATTTTAAGATTTATGGAGCTTTCGCAATAGCTTCATTTCCCACGAAAATTCGCTAACTGTAACCTTGAAACAACAAATGTGTGTTACCCACGTAGGTTTTCCTTTCGATATTCTTCAATGAAAATAGATTCCAACCTACGAAATCAGCAGTATGGTTTTTCTAAATTTCTCGTACTGGTGATGTCACACTGGGCGGGGGTCCTGCCCAGGTTGGAGGGGCACTTAGGAGTCACCAGCGCACAAAACTTTGAGAAATCATAGAAAGAAAACCAATTATAATAGGAGCGGTGGATTTTGAACTTCTTACTGTGGAATCTTCTTCCATCTTCCATTTAAATATAATTAAAGTTCATTTTGTGTAGCATAGATAACGAACACTCTTTATTTCTCATGAGTTTATTATTTTTATAATAAATAGCTCTTCGCTCGTTTAGATGATTTCGCATTAACCCCCCCCCCCCCCCCACCCCACTTACACCTGTGCAGTCATCCATACAAGCACTCACCACGCTCTATGTTGCTTAACTTTTGATTATTCCACGAGAAACGGTTTATTGCTAAACCTATCCTTTTCGGCTACTCCGCACCGACACTGCTTTGTAGTAACGAGGATGGGATCTTCCCGCTGATGTATGTACCCTCAATGATTTCCTGTTTCAACATGATAAATATACATGCAATGTTTTCACTGCGTTTTGCATGAAAATCGAGAACCCTACCTAGTCTATCGTCCCGTTGCAGATAAATATGTAAAAGTCTGATTTTTTATATATTTTCCAATTTTTTTATCTCAATTTCTAAGCCTATATATATGTTCAGCTTTCTTAAATCGTTCTTTGAAATTCGTTAAAAGTATAGTATATATCGTTCCAATTTTAGTTGAGTTTATAGATTTAGTAGAAGAACAACAACTAAAAGAAGGCAGTAAAGTCACTGCCGCCGGCACAGTTTATAAAGTGCAGTTGTACTATGTTTCGGCGCAGTCACAAGATCCCCAAATTTATGGTATCAGGAGTGGATAAATATTTGGGAATCTACTGTCAGACTTTTATGAACTTCAGAATGTTTCCATCGAAGTTATGAAGCAAAACCCAAGAAGTAGCTTCTCAACTTTCGTCTAATATATAAATATATTGATTTGTTGTAGCAAAACTACTCGAATCGGTCAACAGTGCTGACAAACACGTTGGTTATGTCGTTATAAGAAGTTGAGAGTTTCAGTTGGGGGTGGAACATGGGAGACGTGGTTACCCCCAGAGCCTGAAGCACGTTCACAACTAATGGACAAGTGCTCTACCGGAGTTACAGAATAACCACAGCCCCTTGCTCAGACAGGCCCAATTACACTATTACTGCCTTCGACAAAGGTCGCAGTAGGTAACTAGGTACATCTGTATTCAGCCGAAGCGGTCCTCACTGTTCCCATGTATGTTCATTATATTTCTTGTTAACGTTGATTATTAGGTGCCTACTGGGTACTAGAGCTCGAAACAACCAGGAAGGCTCGTTCGAATGTGGGTTACGGAAAAAAAACAACTCGACGTTTGTTTTTCAGTTAATTGCAAGTTATCCTTACAGACGGCCTGTGGATTATCGACACAAACCAACTCAAAAACCCTTGTTTTATCGTCTGAGTGGCTTTGAAAGTGAAACTGAGAAACTTGCGGCGCTGATCAATCGTCATTCCTGAAAGCAGTATTTAACGTTACTGCTTAGAATAGCGGTTTAGCTGCAAGGTAATAACGAAGGTTGGTTCATAATCCATAAAATCTTGTCAATGAGTAGTTTCTAAATTACGAAAGGTAGGAGCAAATACATGTATATTGCAGTGACAATGTAAACAGTTCTTGAACAACGCATGTTGTAAGTTAATCCTTTTGCTCATTTACTGAGTACATACCATCCTTCTTATGTATTTACACGCTGGATGGATATGAATATTGCGTGGGGACACATACGGAACTTTTTGACTAGGGATATATTGTTCCGTACGTGTCCCCACTTTTTTCAATTCCATATTTCTCATGTAAACGAAGGAGAAAGTTATTTTATCATGAAAACATGGGAAAGACGAGATTCCGAGGTTTCCGAAACAGTGGTCAAATTAATTTTTTTATAGGAATTTTTACATAGGTTTGAGAGTAGGGACACATACGGAACTACACCCGTGAATTTACTTTGACAAGAGGTTCCGAAGCCAAGATACTCGTTCAGCGTGAATCATCCTTTTAATTGAACATCAAACATCAAATAGTTGGACCAAGAGATCGAAGTCTAAAAAGAAAACCATGAAAATAGGTACCTACGTTTATGGAACAAAAAATTACGAAATATCTCCGTCAAAAAAAAAAAAAAAAAAAAAAAAAAAAAAATCATGTCAGCAGACAAGGCTATAAAAGAGAAGTTTCGAAGAAAACGTCCACCTTGTGGTCAGGTTGGTAGGGAATGAAATTGTTACGAACGATCCCTAGTCCCTGGAAAGTTAGAACCAATTTATGCATGACTATGTTTTTGTTCAAACATACTAGTTATAATTATATAGTTGATTCACTACTTAACCATCTTGGTTCAGTGTACCTTACATGATTCTCAATCCGATGTTAATAGACTAACCCAACAAAATGTAACTTTATAAAGGAGTACAGTGGAGGTTCTAATAAAAAAAAACCTACCAGAAAATCCTGCCATCATAATTCATATTAGCAGGCGCAGAATTATTCCAATAGGTAATTGCACATAAGAGCATAGCAGGCTATGCTATTCAGCCTACCTTTCACTTTGGCATGAACTCTCATGATAAAGTTAGATTTTAATTTATGGTTTATGTCATTGCCAATATTGGCTCCAGCTCATAAGGACACCAGCAGATAGATCTAAAAGAATTTATTCACTTACTGGAGATAAGAATGTAATTGAGAATAGAGGAGGTATAAAAGGTCGTGAAACGCTGTCACCGCCTGTACGCTACTTTATAACTCCCGATTTGATACCGCATTGGCTTCTGGAGTCACTTTCACAACGCTGTCCCTTCATCAATAAGCACTTTATTTACCGCATTATGCAACGAACCCAGGTCTATCGCCGTTGTAATCTCAGCAAGACGCAAATCAATGGAACGAAACAAGAAATCCACTCCATGTTGAAAGCGCATTTCCATAACGGAATATCAACTCGGATGGCTCGTCGTTCTGCCAGATGTGTGATTTTTATTGGAGCTTTGCGAATGAATAATTAATTCCACTCAGTCAACTTGAATTTCTACTCATTAGCCATTTTTAATGAGTTCATTACTCGGATTCATGTGGGCTGACACTCGGCCACTTCTATGTTGAAATCTATCCACGAGTGGGTTATGTTGACAGAATGATTGGCGTAATGTGCACCGTTTACCTTTCCAAGTTATTATGAGAGTTATGTGTAGGGTTGTGAGATTTTCACAGGCAATATATAATACATTTGCATCAAATCTCATAAAATACAGTATTTTGGAAACAACATATAGAGAGAGTATCATTCGAAAATTTAATTTCAGTCTCTCGTATTATTATTTGTCACGCTTCATGTATGAAAATTGCACATCTCTTATACAATATTGATCTTGATTTTTCAAGAGCTCAAAAATGTAGTATTTTGTTATACTATTTGTTTTTTAATCTATATATATTAATAAAATCGTAAGTATGCCTGTCTGTACATTGATTATAATCATGAAATTTATCGTTTTTTTCCGTTTCATACCATTTGTAGACGATTGGTACCATTTCCTTAATTTTGCTCTGTCTATCTGTCTGTCCGAATGTTTGTCCGCTTTTCACGGTTACAGGGGTCATTTGAAAACTGATATGAGTGATGAGAAATGCCTGTTTCAGTCCAACTTAGTGTGATATATTTGAATTTGAATTATTTACGGGCCAGCGCTATGTTGACGCTTGATGTGCCTTCTAGCGGCAACTGTCGAAATATACCACGTGGGCAGACATCCATTTTGCATTTATGTAACGACGTTCCTTTGTATTAAACTCGCTCTCGACTATACTAGAATAGATATAACTTCCGTATTGGGCGGTGGGGCGTTCTGGTCTATCTCCCCTTGGCTAGCTCCCCCTCCATACGATTCCAATACGGAAGTTGTATCTATTAAGTATAAAATCGTTGTAATCATTATTATCCAGTGAATTCCGGTATATTAAGAACATTACACTTAGATTATAGGCTATTTGAAGTTTTTTAAAGCTGAGCCAGAGGGGGTGTTTTAGGGTAGGGGGAGGGGTGAACTGGAGTATCTTGGACACTATTGAACGAACTAGGGATCTGATTGGGCGAATATGTTTGGATTATTCTAACTTAAATCACAGGCTTCTTGAAATTTTTCAAACCTGTCCCATAGGGGGTGTTTAAGGGGAGAAGGGGGGATGGAGTAGGTATCTTTTTCATCACTGAACAAACTGGAGATTTGATTGTCGAATATGTGTAGATTACTCTAATTCAAGTCAAAGACTACTTTTTTCAAGTTTTTCAATTCTGACCCACTATGGATAGGGAGGGGTGGGGAAGTTAATGCGTTTCGAACGTCAATGAACCAACTGCAGATCTGTGTTGTCGAATATTTTTGGAGTATTCTGACTTAAATCACAGGCCACTTGAAATTTTCCAAATCTAACCCATAGGAGGTATTTTAGTGGAGGGGGGGGGGGGGGGAGGATGTGGTAGACATTACTGTACTGAACAAACTGGGGACTTTATTGTCAAATATGTTTGGATTAGTTCAAGCCAAATACTACTATTTTCAAATTTTTCAAATCTTATCCATTAGGGAGGGGGAGGGGGGAGGGGGGAGGGATGAAAGGGGAGTGGAGGGGGAGGGGATGTTAAAGCGTTTTGAAGTTCACTGAACCAACTGGGGATCTGAGTGAGCGAATATATCAGAATTACTTTAACTTGGGTCACAGACTATTTGATAATGTTCAATCTTGACCCAGTGGGACATTTGGGGGGGGGGGGGGGGGGAGGGGGCATAAATTGAGTGTTTCTCTGAGTGCTATACAAAATGTAAATTTAGGTGATTAGTTCAACCAGAATTATTATAGAAAATACCGATTATAATTATTCATGGAAGAAGTTGCTCGTTCTTGTCACTGGAGCTGGACGTAGGACGTACAACGTTAGGCCCACATTCTGAAATATGGAGGGTGTTTGTGGAGAGAGAGAGTTGGGGTTGATCTCAGTAGTTTGGACCTAACAGGTGATTTATAAGTAAGTACTTTTAAGCAAGGACTTTTTTGAATCATATCCATAGGGGTGTCCCAAAATGTGATGGTTGAGAGGAGGCTTGCGAATATTCAGTCAACCTGTGCAACGCACGGTTGAAACAGCTAGTCTAGTAGATAGTATTTTTTCAGAAATATAGAATGACGCTATAAATTATAGTATGTCTGGCAATCCTAGTTATGTGTCCTGGAATTCGTACGAGACTACAACCGTTCTACCCATATCTACCCACCTCTCTGTATATCTACCCATTCCAGAACGTGTCTTTAAAAATACAATATTAATAAAACAATAAAAAATGCTACTAGTTATTACTCAACTCTATTTTAAATTCAAAATTTTATTTTTTTAAACTGATAACTTCGAATTCGATTTTTTATCACAAAATGAAAATAAATACGAACTAAATCACTCGCGAAGAAGTTGTGGAAACCCATTTCAAAACTGAAGTTAGTGAAAAACGTTGTCTATTTCCACGAAAAATAAAGAGTTACAATGTTAAATCGATTTCGACGGTTAGGCCATCATCAGTAACAAACAATAACATTAAAACAAACAATAACTCGTCGAAATCGAGTTAACATTGTAACTCTTTATTTTTCGTGGAAATAGACAACGTTTTTCACTAACTTCCGTTATGAAAACAGTTCTTTTTGTTTATCAAGTATTTATTTTACAAAGTTTGAATTTGATATTTTGACATTTTTGCCTCCCTAAGGAAGCCCCAATTCCTGTGGGGAAACCATGGAGATTATTAAGAAAAAACCAGTTTAAGGACTGAAAGGCCTTTTTTGTAGAAGTCTTGTCGGTTTCTCACGTGATTTGATGCGCTGAATCCGAGGTTCGTTATTATATATATTTTTTAAAATCTATTTATTTATTTTTTTAATGCTCATTTTTCCATGTTATACAAGGGGCATCCCAAAAGTAAATTTACCCCATTTTTAAAGAATGAAAAAATTCTTCAAAAAATTTGAAAGGAATACCGTTTATTTTCTTACTTACATACTTACTACTTTTCCACATAATCGCCATCAGCTACTACACATTTTAGAGTACCGTGGTAACAGTTTTTGTAATCCCGTGTTGTACCAGTGTGCCGCCAAAGTGAAAACCTGCTTTCCACTTCTTGTTTGAGGTCCAACTCTGTAGAAAAATATTTGCTTGCCTCCTAGATGCTCTTTAAGATGAGGAGAGAGGTAAAAAATCACTCTGAGCAAGATCAAATGAATAGGGAGGATGATCAAAACACACAAACACACACACACACACACACACACACACACACACACACACACACACACACACACAGTTATGAAAATAATCACAACATCATACTTCTTGAAATGGTCTGCATCTGTTTAGCATACCTACTACATTATTATTATTTTTTTTATACCATTGATTGCTAATGCTGAAGTGGAGCTTTCCCCTGCCAAATGTCTGAAAACACGGAAATTTTTCGTAGCTACACATTATATAAAATCTCATAGCTGACAGATTATCAATTATAATAAGATCCCAGCAATTATAATAACAAAATTATTCCATACCATCGACATTACTTTAAAGATCTTTGTCATTATTTCGATTTCTACAATATATGAGAATTCTCTGGACTTAGCGAGAATTATCGGAAGGTTCAGTTCGACTAATTCCAATTAGATTCCTCGCCAAACAAGGTCCTGATGGATTGTTTCCATTAGGGGAAATAAACAGTCAAGGCCCGTTTAATTAAATGGGGGGTAGAGGTAGTTGAATTCCTCAACATTGAATGTAAAACGTCTCTCATTTAAATCCAGGGGGGAATAATTTGTTCTGAATGTCCAATAAAATAACGAAATTATTGAGTGACCTATAAAGGGGTTCTGGAGATTTTCTGTGGAAACTGATCTTTCGAGTGAGATCTTGGCTGAATAGATCATCGTATGTTGCATCCAGAAACGTTGCTGTTAGAGTTTTATTTAAACTGCCTCGGGCACCTTTGATCCCAACTTAGCCTGTGTTGACAGTTCTCTCAATAAATTATGTTTGGATAGGATTAATTCTGACATAACTTATGACTCTCCATTAACTTCGCCTTTGATATGAAGCAGACGAGCTACATTTTCTTATAATGGCTCGGAGAATAACGAAATGTTGAAGAAATAGAAACTTCCAAAACTTCTCTCTGGCTGTATCCTTCATTTGCGTCATTATAAATTACATAGCATGAAACGAAAATTAAATTACTCTCTCGGGTAGAGAGAGTACCTACCAAACGTTGATTCGTAATGAACAACGGCATTTGAGTCATAGGTAGTGAATGAAGGAGCAAAGATTCAAGTACTTATCCAACGGTTAAGTCTAAATAATTATGGATAACCCTTTCGCAACATACCACTGCCTCAAATGCCCGTAGCAACCTGAACATTTTCGGAAGACACTTGAAATCTGGGACATCATCAAATTAATGTTTCTATGTGAAAACAACTCTTCGATCCATTCGGTTGACACCCAACATATATGCTAGGTACATATAATATTTTTGATAAGTTGAGATAGGAGGTACGAAACAACCTCAAGTAGCAGCTTGAAAAACCAGTCCAGTGTAGAGAGTTATTAATGAATGCGGATAGCTGTATATTGTATACAGGGTGTCTCAACTTAAGTAGACAAGACTTCAGCGATCAATTCTGCAAGTAATTTGCAACAAAAAGTGTCTCCTAAAGTGTTATTTTTTAGAGGCTTCTTTTCGAGTTATTGACGATCTAAGATTTTTTTCGTGTTTTCGACCTTATCTCCTAGAAATGACTGTGACCCCATCATTCTTTGAGTATTCTCAAACCTGAGGTTACCGTTGGAAAGAACGTTAAATTTCCTATCTTTTTTATGCCAAATCATAATTATTCCATAGAGTTAAGATACCGAAAAAAGAGGTCAAAGTACAAACTTTGTAAAATTCTAAAAACTTGGGTTTTTTCAATCTGATTCCTCCCTCCATAAAAAAAATGAACAGTCATTTGCAAGTACAGTAAAAACTTCAAAATCTTATCAGCTTTTTAACGGTATAGCTAAAAAATTGATAAAAGTAACAACAAGGAGAAAAAACCGCTTTTGAATGCGAAAAAACGTGGTATTTTTAACGAAAATTGATGGATTTCAGGAAAAAACGATCTCCCACAACTTTATGATTTAAATGTCGAATTCTACGTGATTTTTCACGCTGAATCGAATGGTGACACTTGCAGACCTCTACGACTAACGAATAAGGGCGAAAGTGCCTTTCTCTGAGTTTTGAGGGTCAAAGGGCACTTTCGCCCTTATGCGTTAGTCGTAGAGGTCTGCAAGTGTCACCATTCGATTCAGCGTGAAAAATTACGTAGAATTCGACATTTAAATCATAAAGTTGTGGGAGATCGTTTTTTCCTGAAATCCGTCGATTTTCATTAAAAATACCTCGTTTTTTCGCATTCAAAAGCCGTTTTTTCTCCTTGTTGTTACTTTTATCAATTTTTTGGCTATACCGTTAGAAAGCTGATGAGATTTTGAAGTTTTTACTGTACTTGCAAATGACTGTTCATTTTTTTTTATAGAGGGAAGAATCAGGTTGAAAAAACCGAAGTTTTTAGAATTTTACAAAGTTTGTACTTTGACCTCTTTTTTCGGTATCTTAACTCTCTTGAATAATTATATAGTGGTTCATCCGTATAATACATTAAACGTTTGGGTGTAGCTCATTATATGCACTCGACCCCACATCTATTGAATAGGAGGTAGTTGTTAGGCGCATAATAATTTCAGTGAAATGATGATATCTAAAGTTTCTCCGACTTTGCGTAGTAAAAGATGCAGGATGCGGTAACTATTCAAACCATCCTGGGAAGGATGTGGATTTGTGGTTGGGTTAACCAGCTTTAATGGGTACTGTCCACATGACCTTGATTAATCGCTACTTTACAGTCTTAATTGAAAAGAGTCTAAGATGTACGTACTGAGCCGTCAACGCGATCTTGTTTTCGTTTTAAACACCGTAATCCACAATAAGGATTCACTATACAGACGTAGCTTGGAGCGATTCCCACGATTAATAAAGACAAGAAGTTGAAAGTCGCGGTCTTGAATAATTGGAGATTAAAGTCTGCTAAAGAGGCTGCTCAAGAATGGAAAAACAAAGGAACTGCTTCGAATGCGACGAGGAAGAAACTTGCAGTTGTACAGAGGAAAAAATGTTTGAAACTGCATTTTCTTATTAGAATTGAGATACATATGCATGAAGAGTGCTGGGAAACCCACTCATTGAGTAATTATGGCTGAGTAATGATGCCTACTACCTTTAATTGAATCAACCTTCTTGATTCAACCTTGATTTCATTCAAGACAGATGAAACATTCTGGCTAATTTACTGAGGATTTAGTTTTGGCTCAAGTTTATTTCATTACATCGGCGTCGCTCCGGGGTCACATTTAATCGACGAAGTCTATGTAAGGTAAGTAGGTGAATACGATTTCATTTCCATGTCTACCAAGGTGGATGAGGTCTTGGTTTTATGCTGGAGAGATTTTAAAAAATTGTTCACCGAAAATATATTTTCGATTTGCTTAATAAGTTTTAGGTCATTCTGAACAGATTTGATTCCGTATCTGACTATCTGTTCGTGTGTCAACAAATCCTGGTAACAAGCTTAAATTTGTAACAAAACATGATGCTTCATTAACTAATTCCCGTCAGATTTTCGTGATCTTTTTGCTCAACTATGAATTTTGTCTAGTTTTGGAAAATATGTCAGGAGTTTCAAATTTCATGCTGGCAGTTTAATGATTGAGATTTACTGTCGGTGGAAGGGGTTAATGGGAGGGATGCTAATTTCAGGAAGTCCTGATATTTTTTATTTTTCTCTTATTTTAACTTGTTATGTGTCGATATATCACTACAGTTTTATTATGTAACTTCCTTGGATACATTGTTGGATTTACGCGGGAGATATAAAAAATAAGAGATACAAAAATAGTGAAATTTTGGTATCAAGCTGAATCTGTGTTTTTTATTTTATTTCTACAATACTTGTAGAGCAACATAGCTTTACATAACTCTCACCAAAATTATATACAATCTATTTCTAGGGACGTCCCTGTAATGCATGTATTACTTATCTTCATTCAAGTTTCGTTTGTTATTATTGAAGTCACTATACGTCGTTTTACATACTACCTGTGCTGTATGATTAATATTAGTTCTCGCCCCCTCTTTGTATCCATCGCACCACTCCGTAAGCTTCAATTTGTACAGGTACCAGAAACAAGGAATGGAATCAGTAGAATAAATTTATGATTTAGAAAATATTTGAAAAAATAAATAAATATATAAAGCACTGAGCATGAACGGTGGAACCAATGGAATACAATGATACATCATAAATATCTTAGCCGATGGTACCTAATCAGTCATCCATATGAACCAATGTATTAGCAAACAAAAAAGAGTCATTATTGGTCGTTTTCTACAATTTGTTGGTAGTTTTTCTCTGGGTATGAGTATGAAGAATATTAAATTTAAGAAAAACTAGCCCACTCAACACTGATGATTCATGAGGCCGAAATATGAAGGATGGAAAATTATGATGTTGCGCCAGGATATCTCAGTCCTCGTTAGCGCATGAGTTCACAAGCGAAACTTCAGAAATGAGTCTACTCGAAACAGGAGAGAGTGAGAGAGATGGGACTATAGAAGGAGAAGAGGGAACTCTTGCGATCCCAGCCTTCCCGCCCAAAGCAATATTCAGCTTTGTTAAGCTTAGTTAACAGGAACTGCGCTGTAATATCGGAGCCCCCAAAGTTGTAAGCGGGGAACGCCTAGGGAACTTGGGCTCCGTATGGGACTTTTCCCGGCGATCAATAATAGCGTGTGAGCTCCAAATAGTCAAGTGGGAATTTGTGTTCAAAGAACGCTTCGTACCGTAACAAATAAATCATATACAAACAGGATCCTGGTCGAAATTGCATGATTTCTAGGTGAAGTTTGATGGTTCCCTTCGTAACTCTGGATGGGTGTTATGTGTAAAGCGTACACATTCAAGCCATACATTTGGTGATTTTGCACAGAACCAACCAAAACCATCCACCAACCACGTCTTTTGCAATACCATAAGGATCCTATAATCACAACAGTATTTCCCTCATACATACAGGCATGAAGTACCAGAAAATGTAATTGAAGCAAGACCGAGACTAGCTTTATCAACTCATAGTTCAATTAATAATATACACTTTCCACAGAGTTCTTGTCAGATATTGGAGATGCGCTAAAGTTACTATAGGTAGATCAACCTACAAAATTCAAAATTTTTAACTTGGCTTGTAAAAAAGGGAGCAGCGGAATGCGAAACTGAACTGCATCTATGTAAAATAATATTTCAGGAAAAATCTACTTTTATGATGATAAAAACATTGTAGTCATTATAGTTTACCAAATATTTTTCAAATAGTTATTCTGATGTAGGCTGAAAGTACATTGTTGGGAATGTACCTACCAAACCTAAGTGGGTCAGTCACTTTTAAAGTTAGAACGTACCTATATAATAACTCACTAGATATTGTAAACATTTCGTTTTATAAAGTAAATATGCATATTCAAGCCTCTCCATACGTTAGTTGAGACTCTTTTGTCAAATTAGATTGATCAAAGGACACACCAGCCTCTCAAATTGATGGTATGGCGATTTCCCTCACCGATACCTGATGTGTATGTATCTTTTCAAATACGTATTTTCGAATATGTTTGTAAGCCTCTTATTAATCTGCAATTTTCACCGAATTTCATCTTCCCACGTAGTCCTTAAAGTGAAATTGTTTCTCAACAATATCTCCCACTCACTCCTCAAATATGACGTCTTTATTCAGTGGTACGTTGCGGCGCATATGAAATTAGGATATAATATGAGCCGAGAAATTTAACAAGAACAGCATTTACAAACTTACTCAGTTTGAATGTAGGTACGTGCATCAACCGAATCGCACAAATATACAAAATAGTTCAGGAAGATAGTTGTAGGGATGTAGGGATATGATATAAATCCTAATCAGTTGCTCATTCGATTAGAAGTTGGTGTATCAGTGTTAGCTCTTGTTGGTTCCACATTGTTTCAGCCGTGTTACTGAATCTACCTTACAGTGCTTGTGGCTGAATACAGCAACAATATTCAATTTGCGGTCGCTGGTCACTCTTACTTGTCACTAACGTCCGGCCATTCAGGTTTTTCTCGCTACAATCTGTTATAATATTTAATATTATTTATAATAATGAATATTATTTAATTATTAAACTGTCGATCCTTAATGAATATATTAAATGATAACTAAATTACGAACTAATTATTTATAAATATAATGAAGGCAGTGATACACTCCTGCCTCGTTGTGACGTCGTTGTAAAAGTATTATGTCGTCGTCAGTCAGTCAATATATTTGTCTAGTCGAAATCGTCTCTTTATATATTATTCATACACCACATTTATCAAAAATAAAATGGTGTCAGTGTGTTAATTAAATATTCATACCGTCCGTTTTCGTATAAATTCGCCGAGAAAGTTCTGTCAACGGAGAATATACCGGTGAATGTCTGCACCTAAATCGCGAGGGCGTGAAAGTCGCGATTCCGCCATTGATGACTCAATTGATGAAAACGGTCAATCCAACAACCAGCTCCCAACAGTGTCATCTAAAACTAAAGTGAGTGCAGCTACTCAAACATATAAAGAGAGTTTGTCAGTCAATATTCGCCCTAACATTGCTCCGCTGGAAATAGATGGATGCAATTCCACAAATTTATCGGTGAAATGGAAAAATTGGATCAAGCAGTACCGCCTATACCTTGTTGCCGCCGGGCTTGAATGAGAATCGGACAGACGAAAAGTAGCCTTACTTTTGTCGCTTATTGGGTCTCAAGGCATGAATGTTTTTGAATCATTTAATGTTGATGAGGATAAAGTGACTTATAAGGATTTGGAAAGAAAATTTAATGACAACTTCAATCCCAAGAAAAATGTCAAAGTCGAAAGGCATAACCTTTTCACCCGCCATCAAAAACAGGGAGAATCAATCGATGAATTCGTCACATCCTTAAAAAACTTGTCTTTATCCTGTGAACTAGGTACTCTACGTGACTCCCTAGTAAAGGATATTCTGATTCTTGGCCTATCGAAATAAAATCATAAAATGAAGGAGCGACTTCTCCAAGAAGATGATCTTACTCTTGATGAGGCTGTTAAAATTTGCCGTAGCCTTGAATTATCTAGAATACAGGTAGCTGAGACAGAGAGACCAAATGAAGGTCAAAATGTCAATAAAGTATCAGGAGCTTCTTATCCGAATTCATCCGATACTAGAAAAGATGATGGTAGATGGCGATCAAGGTCCCGTGGGAAGCAGAATAAACGCGCTCATAACTCAACTCGTCAACGCAGTCCGTCGAGAACGCTATCAAGAAGCAGCAGTATGCCGCGAAATGGTGATCGGAATAACACGATGTGCAGTCGGTGCGGTCAAATTCATCGTTTCAAGTGCCCTGCTATTGGCCAAAAGTGCTCGAAGTGCGGTATGTTAAACCACTATCAGAGAATGTGTAAGTCTAAAGCAATGAATTCTGTCGAAACCGGATCTGAAAGGTATGATTTATGTAATGATAATGAGTATTTTGTTTGTCAAGTCGGTACGTCAGCCGAAGACGATGTTTGGTATGTTGATGTTAAAATTGGAAAAAATACCGTCAAATGTCAGCTCGATTCAGGTGCACAGTTGGATTGCATGAGCAAAAAAGTATTTGAAAATCTGAATTTAGGTGAGCAAATTTTGAAACCGTCTTATTCCATGATAACTACTTATGGTGGTTATCGGATACCAAGCATTGGTTATTGTGAGTTAGATTGTTTGGTAGGTAACAAGCCAAGTCGTATAACTTTCAATATAGTAGATGGAAACTGTTCTACATTTTTAAGTCTCAAAACATGTTCACAATTAAATTTGATTAAGCGTGTTCAAGAGGTAACATTGTAGCCGACACAGATAGTTAATGACTTCAATGATTGTTTTGAAGGTTTGGGTTGTTTGTCAAAACCGTGTTCACTCACTATAAAACCGGACGTGAAACCTATAGTTGACCCTCCTAGAAAATTACCATTTAAACTATACCCAAAAGTAAAAGCTGAACTAGAACGTATGGAAGCCGACGGTGTAATAGCCAAAGTGGAAAAACCAAGTGATTGGGTCAGTTCCATGGTTGTAGCAGAAAAAAAAATCGGGTAATTTACGCATTTGTCTAGATCCGCGTAATTTGAATAAGGCTTTAAAAAGATCGCACTACCAACTTCCTACATTAGAATATATTCGGTCAAAATTAAATGGTGCAACAATATTTTCAACATTGGAAGCCTATTCGGGATTTTGGATTGTGCCAGTCGATAATGCTAGCTCTGATTATTTAGTTTTCAATACACCATGGGGTCGAAGAAAATTTTTGAGACTTCCATTTGGAATCTCAGTAGCTTCAGAAATATTCCATTAAAAAATGATGGAAATTTTCGGGGATATACCTGGTGTATGTGTATTTCTCGATGACTTGTTAGTATTTGCTGAAAACCGGCAATTCCATAACGAACGTCTAAGGACCGTCTTAGAAAGGGCTCGTCAATTTAATGTAAAATTTAATAAATCGAAGTGCAAGTTCAGCATGAAGTCAATTAATTATTTAGGTCATGTTTTCTCAGCAGACGGAGTACGTCCCGATAACAGTCGCGTAAGAGCTATCAGTGAAATGGCTGCTCCTAAAAATAAAACAGAAATGCAAATATTTCTAGGCATAATCAATTATCTAGGAAGTTTCATTCCAAATGTGGGAGAAAAAACCGCTCTCTTTAGAAATTTGATAAAAAAGAACACTCAGTGGGAATGGGAAATTGAACATCAAAATGCGTTTGAGCAACTAAAAAAAAAAAAAATAATAACAACCACACCCGTTTTGTCTCATTTCGATGTAAATAAACAAATACTGTTATCAGTCGATTCAAGTCAGTCAGCCGTAGGAGCTTGTCTACTTCAAGACAACAAACCAGTTGCTTACGCATCAAAAACATTGAACGACTGTCAAACTCGGCGCTCCGCGCCTCGCCAGGGGGCAAGCCCCCTGGACCCCCGGTTACCTCTATTTACATACTTCGGACGAAATTATTGAAACACAGAATGTGTTTGCGTTGTCGCGCAACCAAGTGACAACCAAACAAGCGTCATTGTTTACTATTCATTTATAACATCAATTTATATAGTTATAGTATGAAACTACGAAAAAAATACGAAATAAATTCGTGATAAATCAAGAGCTTTCCAACGAATGGTGAACGATTTCTGTGCGATTAAAATGGCGGAAATTCCATTTCCCTACCAACGGCTCGGTTGTACGTGAAAATCATCCGTCACACATTTCGTTCCCATCCCGCGTTCCATTTTCGGCTAGTTAGTCCATGGCTAAAACACATTCTGTGTTAAAAAATTACGCACAGATAGAAAAAGAGCTGTACGCTGCAGTTTTTGCATGTACTCGTTTTAGGCAATATATATATGGACAAAAAATAACCATAGAAACCGATCATTCACCACTAGTAACTTTAATCAAAAAGCCACTAGGTAGCGTTCCCCCAAGATTACAACGTATGTTTTTGCAATTGCAACCATATGATTTGCACATGGTATATAAACCTGGAAGATTTTTGCATGTAGCCGACGCATTGTCGCGCGCAGCTCTCCCAGACACAGACGATTTACTGGATGAACAAATCACAATTCACGTAAATTTGGTCACTGAATCAACCCCTGTTTCTAATGAAACATTAAACGATATTCGAAAAGTCACAGCAATTGATGAAACGTCATTAATTATTAAAGAATACTGTCAAAAAGGTTGGCCTGCGAACAAAAATTTGGTTAGCAATTTAGCAAAGCCCTATTGGTCATACCAAGCAGATTTATATATTAATGAGGGTATACTCTATAAAAACACAAGTATTGTAGTACCAGCTAGTCTAAGAAAACGTTTATTATCAAAAATCCACCAAGTCACATGGGCGTGGAACGTTGTAAAGCTCTTGTTAGAGGTGTTCTATTTTGGCCAAACATGTCATCAGAAATTAAAAATTTCATAGAAAGCTGTACCTCATGTATTAAGTTTAGTCCTCACCAGCGAGATGAGCCACTAATGCCTCATCAGTGTCCAAAGTTACCTTGGAAAAAAGTAGGAGCAGATTTTTTTGATTTCGACAATAGAAAATACCTAGTAGTGATGGATTACTTTTCCAAGTTTATAGAGTTAATAAACATCTCGTCATCCAATGCTGTAACAGTAATTAATAATTTAAAATGTATATTTATTCGCCATGGAATTCCCGAGACAATGGTTACAGACACAGGTCCACCTTGGGATTCAAAAGCATTTGCTGATTTCTCAAAAGATTGGTGTATTTGTCATATGAAATCTAGCCCCTACCATCCTAGAAATAATGGACAATCTGAAAGTGGAGTGAAGATATGTAAAAACATACTCCGTAAATGTAAAGACTCAGGGAGTGATCCCCACCTTGCTCTTCACCACTATGCTAATACCCCTAAAAATGATATTGACTCCCCAGCAAAACTTTTGATGTCGCGTTGCATTGATCGTCTCATTATATATTATTTATATACCACGCTTATCAAAAATAACACAATCATAACTTGTAAGCTAATTCTACCCAAAATGGCAAAAATAATTACACTTTCAATCACGAGAACCATCGACTACTGAAATGGCAACAATAATAACAATAATACATATATTTATGTATATCTATAACATAGTTATATAGTTATAGTCATATCCATGACTACAACAGTTTCTCGAGTAATCAATTATTTCACAAAGGTAAATCAATACCAGCAATTTACTGGAGAAAAAAGATGATCGACCCACAATATCTATGATGTCAATGTTATTGGGATAAGGGTCATACGAATACATACATAACATAAATACACATAAATTCGTGACATTTATGACATAAATTGGTTTAAAAAAATATTTCAAATAAATACGGCATTTATTTTGTATTTATTATTTCAATAATAGAGGCAAGCCGAGATAAGGATTATTTAAAAATTGTTGCAATCAGTATCCAGTAATTATTTCAGATTACCTAACACTACTAATATTCTAAACCTCAGAGTAAGACTGATGAACTTGAAGGTGAATTGGAAGGCGCAAACGAGTATTTACATGCAGATACATCGGTACATGGATATGTCGTATGCCTATTAAATTCAGTCGAAGTGATGGTGTACCTACATGATTGTAGAAATTTCAGGTACCGGCGCCGAAGAAACGAGGACTAATCTGTATACAATAAAGAATATCAATGTAAATAAAATGTTTCAGTAACCATACTCGTATTCGCCTTTGTAGTAAGCCAACTTGGTTACCATAAAATCATGTTATTACAACTCGAGGATTGTTTATAGATCATTAATAACTTTGCATTTAGCGCAGTTACTTTTATTTTCTAAGCGGCATAGTCAGCGTAATACTGAAGAATAGATCGATATCTTTCCAAGGACTGTCGAACAATTTTTTTTACAATGTAAAATGGCATATATACATCCATAGCCATAGCAACAATAAGCGAGAATATATAAGAAGCACTGCAACGTTTTTGATTTATTATTTTCAATAATAGACCTTCGTAAGCGACTAAGGAAAAGAAAGAAAAAATGTTAACCCCCTACAAATTTGCGTAGAATCCAAAAATCGAAGAAACGTCCGCCCATCCGCCGGGCGCTGGCCAGAGCTTTTCTTCAAAAATACTAGACCAAACTTTATGCAACTTGGGATGAAAATCGCATTTGGGGTCTAGATGAACTCAGAAGCTCAGAAAAATTTTTTGTCGACATTGAAGGGTAGCATTAAATGGCTAAACATTCAAAAATCGAGATCTCAAAAATTTTGGAGGTAACAGTAATGTTTTTTTCTTGTCAGTGGTAAATATAACCCTGAAAAATCTATTGAAACCATCGGCAAAGCTGGACGTTGAATGGTTTTCTTTCCCCAAGGGCTAGAACTTCGAAAAAAAAAAAACGGATTTTTAAGCGCGAGAACGCGAAGAAATCCTGCGCTGCTAGCGAATCTAATGATTAGCCAATCTATCTCTAAATGCCATCAATGAGCGATGTTAGTTATTTATTTCATCTCATAAATTGCTTCCAAGTCAACCTATACTTGAGGAAGCATTGTTTTTGTTTTTGACAGATGAAAAAGTTGTCGTCTCCGAAGAAACTTTTTTTTTCCTATTTTTGACAAATGGAAAAGTTATCGTCTCCAAAAACTTGCCTTTTTTTTACAGAGGGAGGTAAAATTTCTATGCGCACTTTACGTCGTAGACCATTCTGAACAACTTTCGTTCCGTTTCTTTCTGTGTGTGGGTGTGTGTGGTGAGTTTGTATGTGTTTATGTCTGTAGTGTATCCGTGTATTGTAGGGTGTACGTGTGTTCGTTGTTCCGAAATCATTACTTCATGCATGCGCAAACGTAAATTCCATCAAGCATAATTCCTTGACGTCTAATCTCGCTTAAATTTAGAGGGTGTTTGGAAGATATTATTTTAGGCATTCTCCCGCAATTTAAACACAACACAATCATTTCTAGCTCCGGCGCATGCGCGAATGTGTATTCCTTTTAACGAGCCTAATTTTAGCAGTTTTTATCCGATTTGGATGAAATTTTCAGGGAATGTGCGGGTTGGACTGACAATGGTCCTCTTTCAATTTCACACTTGTCAAATCATTACTTCATTTTGCGCATGCGCAAACGTAAATTAGTTCAAGTATAATTTGTTCACGCTCTAGTCGTCCAATCTCTTTCAAGTTTGGTGCCAAGTTGGGGGAGGATGGTTTAATTATTCCATGTTAATTTCAGCATGATTGCACATCATTAGCTCCTGCGCATGCGCAAGTGTAGTTCCAGTGGTTGGTTTTTAGAATTAATGAGATTTTGATGACATTTTGGATTTTCCCCTACCAATCATTTTGCTCAAATCATTGTTCCATTCTGCGCATGCGCTAACGTAAATTACTTCAAAAACCATTTTCTATGGAGTTCTTAGTAATTATTAAAACCATTTCAATGATCTATATATTTATACTACTCCTATTTTCAGTTGGTAGGTACCTACTTGTAAAATGTAGATGTTTTATTCTATTCCATCAATTTCCCCTATTCAGGTGTCTACATCTACGCAGACACATTGATTTCAACCTAGGGATCGACAATTTGAAATGGACCTCCTTTGTAATATCATGAATTCAATATCAGTGCACACTGATCAGCTGTGGGGCTTTTGAGCGTAATTTGTTTCTTAATTGACTTATGATTCTGGAATTTAGCTCCTTTCTGGAGATCTGGAATGCAATTACAAAGCATGGAAGGACTCAGATCAGCTAATTTCTTTCCTTATCGAATCACGGTTCTGATATTTAGATGGAGCTCCTGGGGGACACCTTGGAAACAATCAGGAGGTACGGAGGAGCACTAATCATATATGAAGTAACTCTTAAACTATGATCTTTCCTTACCATTGACCTGTGTGTTTTTTTAATTTTTTTATTTTTATTTACTGCAAAGCGTAAAATTGCGGGGTCTTGGTACTGTAAATGTGGGAAACCTTTTGGGAGGCATGAAGCACCATGTTCTGATCATATAAAATGCATTATATATTATATTAAGTTTAATAATTATAGGCCAATGATTTGTGTAGAAGGGTTATCGAACAGAGGAATAATAAAATTTTGGGTAATAACTTGCTGGGTTTCTATAACGCTCTTCTTAGACGGTTATTCAGTTTGTGAGCCAATGTGTCAAAAATATCGAATGCGTGTTTGTAACTGTCATTGACACTGAACCATATTCATAATATCTTCTTACAACCTGGTTACTCAGTTACTTACTTTTTTTAGCTAGTGGCCCCAATTCGTTCATCGGTTGTAGCGTTACATTTTTGTGACGCTTCATTACCTTGTTACGGAAGATTCTTATCAGAAGTTAAAAGAAGGGGGGATAATCGCATTTGTGGTATTGACAAATTCACATATCAGTGGCCACAATTTTCTAAAATTGTGAAAATTAAGCTA
Source organism: Adelphocoris suturalis (assembly GCA_030762985.1). Lineage (NCBI taxonomy): Eukaryota > Metazoa > Arthropoda > Insecta > Hemiptera > Miridae > Adelphocoris > Adelphocoris suturalis. The sequence continues at coordinate 41,483,499 of CM061046.1, read as the reverse complement.
TTGCAATGGCTCGGAAAACTTTGAAATCAAATTTTTTGAAAATTTTTTTTCATTGAAATCCATTTTGGGGCATTCTGAAGCGATTGAATTTGCGCTTTTCCATATACCACAGTCCGTGTGTCATTCCGGACGATAAATCTCCTGAGGATTGAGATAAATATCTAATTCTTGCGCCAAAAAATCAAGATTTCTAAATGAAAGGATGAGTTTGTTGGCCGGAACTTTTTAAAAACATTGAATTGGTCAAATTCGAAAAACCGTTCTAAAAAATCACTAAAAACGGCCAATAGTTATTAAATTTATAATTTTTAATAGAATTTCTGTCAAAACAACATTATTAGCAGTTAACTGAACATTAAAAATTTTTTACACAAAATTATCCTGAAAAGCGTACTTAAATTACATTGATATTTGGTGGCAGATCTATAAAACTGCAAAAAACTAAAAAATCCGAAAATATTTTTTGACGCGCCTATTTTTTAACAATTTCTTTGTAGCCGAATTTTTCAAATTTCCATACAGTTTAACATATTATAATAGGTACGATGGGTAATTTATTTTAAGAAAATTCGCTCATACGATCATGCTGCATGACTGGAACTATTTTATTATATTCCCTCGCATTTTCTGTGCAAGACGTAAAATACGTAGGGGATCGACTTAAGTTCCACTATGAACGGAAGAATAAACAACGTCGTTCAGCGTCGTAAGGAAGGTCGCGGAATATTTCTCCCCTATAAAACTGCAAAAAAATCCCTCTTGATCCTCTCCTCATAATATCCACACCCACGAGTATCCCAACTCCGACCCCATTGATCTGTTTCCACAATAAAGCCAGCGTCGTTTTTATTTATTTTTTTTCTTTTTGAAAAAATGAGAACGGAAAAGAAGGGCAGTGGGCGAGGGTCACGGAACAACGCTTCTCCGGCACCTAAGTCTCGCTAACTTCAATTTACGGTCGACAACGTGAGTGCCGTCCCGTCCCGTTCGCCCATATTTTCTCACTATCGTCTCCTTTTTCTTCGAGGTTGTCACTTTGAGATAGGACCCCACCCCCTCTATTATCCACCCAATGCACTGTAGTGAACACAAACACTTTGTACAATGATGTTTGTATTATTCTCGTGTATTATTATTTCCACCGTTGATATTTGAAATACCCGATCAATCGCTTCGTTACATAACGAACTTATGGATTTTTTTTTTTTGTAAATCAATTCATTGTTTCAAAAATCAGTTTTAACAATTTCACCAATATTTGTAAGCATGTGCATCCTTATTGACTACCTCCGCAGGTGCCGGTGTCTGACAACGTGCTACCCCTAAGTAGGTCTATCCTATTTGACTACCTCCGCAGGTGCAGGTGTCTGACACCGTGCTACTCCTATGTAGATGCAACCTATTTGACTACCTTCGCAGTTACAAGTGTCTGACACCTTGCTACTCCTTAGAACGTGCATCCTACTTGACTACGTCTGTAGGTGCAGGTGTCTGACAACGTGCTTCCCCTAAGTAGGTGCATCCTATTTGACTACCTCCGCAGGTGCAGTTGTCTGATACTGTGCAGTGTTGAGCCAAAGTTGAGCAAGTTATATTACTCTCGATTGTTCCAATCTTTGATTGGGGGTTAATTAGTACCTAATGAATACTTCATATGAAGATAAAGTGACAATCCATCCTGTTTTAATTTCTCTTTTATTATCCTCAATCGTCAATAAAGCTATTTATTAGTGAGCATCAGTTCTCAACCAGTAAACTATTCCAACTGGTTTACATACTTGCTCGTCAATCAAGTAAGTTTTTTAAGGGGAAGGGTGTGACAGTTCCCTTCAGATCCAAGAGAATGCGCATCCGTCGCTCTCGCGCCGGGCGTCATCAAAGAAGGTTTTTAAATTAATAGTTAACAATAATTTTCATACTCTCAATTAGCTCTCATTTCAACGCCACTCAGCTTAAGTATAACGCTATAATTTACCAAAACAGGTCGACCATACTATCATGCTGCATGACTGGACTTTTAATTTTTCTGTATTAAAAGGAAAGGAAATACATTTTAAAATTATAACATCATACCTTCTACCAAAACGAACACCCATTTTCAGGTTTGGCTTCAAAACTACTAGGTACCCTCCCTTTCGGAGTAGCGCGCTACACACAGCGCGACGTTGACTTGAAGTAGCGGTTTGGAGCTTTCTGAATCGCGACAACCCCTTTAGGAAGGTACCTCTGTCTTCTTCACCCTGTTTACGGGCGACCCGACCCGTTTTGCCGTCATGGTCTGAGGCTAAGCGGTTTTGAGGAGGCAAGACCGTGCCATTATTTCAGTCTCGCCGGATGATAAGGTTAGAATAATGAGGATACCAGACAATGGCCCCAACCTAAACATTGTCAGGTAATGAATGTCCTTTACCACTCTTCGCCCCCTACCCCTCTTCATTGTTTTACATTCGGATAACCTTGGAAAAATAATGAGCGTTTTGCTTCAAAGGGTAAAATAAACGTGATTTCGTTTGGAATGCCTTGATACTGAATGCTGCGGTTTCTAAAAAACGGTATAAAACGTTTCGCGTTTCAATTGCAGACACAAATGCCCTTCAAGGCAATTTTTCTACCGTTTCCCTCTCAAAATAATGTAATTAGTGTTACAAAAGCTTCGCACCTCAATTTAAACTCCTAATTGCGGGACGGTTGTTTTCAATTAAAGTCTAGCCAAATTAAGATTATAACGGTCTTCATCCGACTGAGCTCCAAGTGAGACTGTTTCAGGCTGACAACAAAGTAATTAATATCAAAGTCATCTCCTTTTAGTTCCCCGAAATAATTCAGATACTACGGGACGGCTGAAATCTGCGGTTCTGGCAAAAATGGAAAACCCAGCTCCAGTCACTTCACCCTAAATTGATCTCCTCTATATTCATCACCTACACTTTTTTTAATCAGTACCTAGCGTACTACTTGTTGCCTCTAAAATAGCTAGATTTAAAACATTTTTACTATCGTCTCACCACAGCGGTTTTTGGACTCCTTGGCAGTCTAGGCTTCATCTCATACAACTAAGTTTAATCGAAGTTTGTAGCAAACATTAAAAGTTATGAGTGAAACTAGAATACCTACGTTCTAAACGTACGGAATCCACTATTTATCTATAGGCGATGACGTTCATGGGGGACTTCATATTCCCTCAATCCGCCCGATCCCTCAATATGCCATTGAGGCCTACCGAGCCTAATCGGACTAACTTCGTATAGATTAATACAGTATAGATCGTATCGTAATATCTTACGGATTAATATATTATATATTAATGGACCAAAAATACCAAAAGAGCTGAAATTGAAACAAAACCGAAATTGTCCGAGAACATCCAATACGTAAAATGCTAGTGGGAATTTTGATTTTGGATTTTTATTTTTATTTTTCAACCTTCGAAAATAATCATGATCCTTGCGGTACCTGCAGGAAGGCTTGGAAGCAAAACTGAATTCAAGAAAGTAGGTACATCCTAGATTAATCGTTAGAATATCAGTTACAAACGCGTGAATGATAATAACAGACTCAAAAATGATCGATTTCATGGGTTACTTGGACTTTAATTATACCTTTTCAATTCATGTTTACTTAGAGCCTCATGAAATATACGCTTGTTCTACCGATGAGAACAACAGATGAAAATAAGTTGCTGTACTTACGCGGATTGTGAGGACTACATTATGTTGGACTAGGTACCGGGGTATTGCATGCTGGCTCCGAGGATGTCCTTATCAGATCCCACGCCGAAGAGGGCGCTCTACATCACAAATTAATTGCCAAGGAGTCGAACTTTTCGAAGCCGTTTTCCATCCTGGGGAACCCGTCATTACCAGGGAGGCTGACCACAGTACTTCACGGGGGTCCGGGGGTAGAGCACCCGTGGGAATGACCTTCCCCACCGGCTACGGGACGATGAGTCCGCATGTCACGAGAAAAGGTTACGCGGATCGGCCGATCGAAAATATGATTTCAGACGTTATGTCAATCAATATATGATCAATATATAATAAATCAATAATAAAGTAATCAGTGAAATAATAAGCTATCAATGAAATCATAAGCTCCTCCGTTGGTCGAGGGACTTATAACAGAAGGATTAGACTAAACAATTCTGAGCATTGATCAGTGCCACCCAGATTTCGCCTACAATATTTCGAACTTACGGGACCTGTGAGGGTAAACTATTGTAATATAATTGATGAATTTATGGTAAATGAAAGATTTCAGGATAAAATCAACACTAAGTGGCCAGATAGCGGTGTGATTCAAACGGATGATTCGAGATCAGGGGGTAATGTTGGATGTGGAATCTTTTTGGATCCCGGAAGAATTGAAAAGTCATTCAAACTTCCATCCATAACTTCGAGTTAGTCTGCTGAGGTGGCCGTTTTAGAGTATGTTTATGAGATGAACTCTACTGGAAAGACATGGGTAATTTGCTCGGACTCCAGAAGCTGCATATAGTCGAAGGACAATTAGTCATTAAAAAGAGCTGACAACGTTGTGGCCATCCAAATTCTAACATATGCCCGCAATTGCGACAGTAGAGGCAATATTCTCCAGTTCCTATGGATTGCAGGACACATTGGAATAGATGGGTACGAGAGAGCTGATGAGTTAGATAAAACTGGAGCAATTAATGGAACATTTCTTCTTCCTGGACTACCGATGTCCACATTTTATCCAAATATAAGTCGAAGGGTTCGAATGAAGTGGGAAAGCGAATATAAAAGTTCGAACAACGGGTCGTACTACAAGAACGTCCAGCCACAAATTACTAAGAGACCCTGGTTGTCCATAAACCGTTGTGCTGAACCATGTTTCAGCTGCGAAAGAATCATGGAGTTTGTGAAGCTTAATGGAATCGAATACACCCTGAATTACTACCGCAATGAGGATTTTGTGAATCGGTAATCGGAACACTCGAACATATGATGATGGAGTGCCCTTTATTTTAGTGTGAAAGAACCCTTTTATTCGATACTATTATTATTAATCATTTAATTTGCCTACCACTCAACTATACAACTTTAATTGAATCCAGAATTTTATATATATATATATATATATATATATATATATATATATATATATATATATATATATATATATGGAGAGAGAGAGAGAGAGAGAGAGAGAGAGAGAGAGAGAGAGAGAGAGAGAGAGAGAGAGAGAGAGAGAGAGAGAGAGAGAGAGAGAGAGAGAGAGAGAGAGAGAGAGAGAGAGAGAGAGAGAGAGAGAGAGAGAGAGAGAGAGAGAGAGAGAGAGAGAGAGAGGAAGAGAGAGAGAGAGAGAGAGAGAGAGAGAGAGAGAGAGAGAGAGAGAGTAATATAATTGTCATGTACGCACCAATGTAATATTTCAATATGATCTTGTTTAAAATCAGTTTGTTGATGATGAGTCAAAACAATACCTATGGCTGTAAAATGTAAATCATTATGCCAATTAAAATTGATAAAAATAAAAAATTAAAAAAATGAAGAAAAAAAATAAATAAAAAGCTTTAAGGGGTGCAGTAATCCGTTCTTAGTGGAAGCCATAGGGCTAAGTATAATAATAAGGTGTAAGATTAGCAATGAACCGCGTCGAGAGTGGTTCAATAAGTTTGTCACGAGAGTTGTTGAGGAATTAATTTATCAAAATTATACGTTGATCTGCATAATAAGTGTAAGCTATGCACAAGTTGCAGTGGGTACAGAATTCAACTAAAATGCCTCTTGATGTCTACTAAATAAAATATGGGCAATGCTTTTATTATTTTCATGATTTAAATTTTTTTCCCTATTATTTTGATTCATGATTATAGGGTATTTTTTCATACTAAATAATGTAATAATGTTCGTTAATTGATATTTGTTACAAAAACTTGGAAAAACACCGGAAAATCGATCAGAATTAAATTTTTCCTCACTCATTTTCACACAGCACAAAGCATACTCATTTTTTTTCTCGGTATTTGCTAAAGTTGGTGTTGCTAATGTCAATAAATGAACATAATTACGTAATCTAGCTTGAAAAAATACCTTAAAATCATGTATCACACGAGCCAATTGAATATTTTCAAAAACCGAGTACCATTTTAGTGATTTGCGCACTTTTAAAGCGAAATTGTGCCCGTTTTTGCGTGTGATGGGTTATTCCTTCATGAAATTTTACTAGAATGGGGAAAAAATTAATAAAGGAAGGGGGGGTTCCTATTTAATATAAAAAAGTAGTGTGCGCAGCTCACGTTTTGCACGTGATCAAATGTTTCATAATTATTTGAGATTTACGGAAAAATTAAGGGTGACCATTTGAATTTTTCTTCTAACCCATGTATTATGGGAGTTAAGGAGCGATGATGGAGGGGAGAGGGGTTACGTTTTTTGGGACATCCTGTATATAACAAATTTCAGAATGAACAGCAGCCCGAAAACCGCATTGCTTGAAATATCCAAGGAGTCAAACTTTTTGTCCTAGTGAACCCATCATTTCTAGGAGGGCTGGCTGACCATAATACTATTCGGGCGACCAGGGGTAGAGCACTCGTGGGAATGACCTTCTGACGGCACAGAGGATGAGTCCGCATATCTCACGAGAAAAGGTTACGCGGAACGACGCCCGAAGAAACGGAAGAAAATAAAGAATTCGACCACTTATGATTACGGGCGTAAGCCGGCGATTCCGGATGAGGCGATGGGGTTGATGACGAGGGCGAGTGGAGACTCAGGATTCCATCAAATAGGATTCCTTTCCATCTAAGGTGCTGCACCTTGACAGCCAGTTTTCACTTTCTTATACGAGGCAATCAGCGGGCGCTCATTTACCGGGTGGATTTATGATTCCGAGCGATCGGTAATTCAGTCAGTGAGATAGAATCAGGAGGGAGGAGAATAAAAAAGTTGAGAGTCCAATTGGATGAGATATGTGAAAAAACGGTTGAGATAAGCTTATCACCAACAATAATTATCACTATCAATTTGTGCACTCATACGTAAAATTAATAATATAATATGTACATGGATAACATTTTCGCTTCCTCACTACCGATGATAGGGAAGCTTTGTGTACGTTCAAAAAGTCGAAAAGATTTTTGTCATCATACGCTCCAACATTAAAATTTTGACTTACTTTATGCGTTTCAGAGCTTGCTGATCAATTTTGGTTACGTGTATGTCTTTCTGCCTGAGATAACCCTTCCCAAGCCAAAACTATACCATGTTTTGTCTGATTGATAACATTCTCTGGGATTGTGTAGTTTTACTCCTAGACGGTCACTTACAACTTTCATTACTGTCGAATCAAAAGTAGCCTGGGCGTATGCGAAAACTTGAATGTCTTAAAACGTCGATTTCGTATCATCTATCGATCTAATTTTATTCAAAATTAAGGGCTGGTTGAGAACATGATCCATAAAAATTCCCTATGAATTGTATCGCGATTTTTTTATATTTTTTATTTTAATTTCATTTATTTACTCATTTTAAGGTATAACAATTGCACATGCGCAAAAGTAATGTTGATTGGCAGAGGCGAAACTCCAAGTCTAACGCACTGATTTTTATGACAATTTCAGGGAATGTGTGGGCTAGCTTACAGGCGGTTCCCCATAACTTTGAATGCCGTAAGATCAATAGTAGTCTGTGCACATTCGCAAACGTCCATTTCTTATACTATTTTTTTTTTTTTTTTTTTTATGTATACACATTTATTTATTTGAAGTTATCATTACATAATTATGAGATACAAGTCGCCAATGCTACGACCCCCTTTAAGATAACTTGTGCTGGGGGTCGGAGTGCTTAGTTGCTACTTATATAATTCTTATAATTAACAAAGATGTATATTTAAATCAAATGTCCCAGTTGTTTTACCCTCCAAATGATTTAGGAGTTCAACACTTGCTAAAAGAAAAAAAAAACTACATATGGAACATTTAGGATTAATAAGAAAGATGCCCGATTCAAGATTCACACACAACTGCGCATAGGTGATGAAATGTCGTTATTGCACGACGATGGATCATATGGATAATTGCAATAGTCAATTACAAAAAAGAGTTGAAATTACAAAAATTACAAAAAAATAATCAAAATTACAAAAATCAACCCTACGAAACAACAACAAAGAAACTGCTTATATTGTAGAACCAAAATACTTTTTTATTTTTATTTTAAATTCCAAAAGAGAAACCTGCCTCCCCGTCAAAGAGGTCGGAAGCGAATTGAAACGAGACACCCCCCAGAACAAATACAGTCTTTGCCCCACAGCAGTGTTCATCCTCGGAGATAACAGAGTAATTTTATCAGCGGCCCTTGTAACATTGAAGTTTCTTCTAATCTTACCGCGACAATACTCTTTGTACGTGAAAATTAGAGTAATTTTCTCGGCAACTTTGTTTAATTCAAGTACGCCAAATTCCTTGAATAATTCGGAAGAGGGGAATCTTACAGGTTTCTTGATTAAAATCTTAATCAGACATTTTTGAGTTAGTGCTAAGAGATTCAACTTTGTACCAAACGTAGAGCCCCTAGCAGCTATACCATATACCAGTAAAGGGTGCACCAATGCATTGTAAAATACTCTTTTTAATTTCAAACCCATAAAACTTCGAACTTCAAAGCAAACTGGGATTAGCTTTCTTAACTTGGAATTTATCATTTTTATGTGCTCATGATGTGACTATTGATTCCTTCGTTCAAACTTGGGGGGTTTCTGAGTCTAAAATGATGCCCTTTATCGTATTTCATTAAATAATAACCATTGTACGTGCTCAAATCTAATATTAATTGACACTCCGAGAATAATTGAGAAGATGTCTCAGAAAGATGCTGCGAATCTCTTGGGTGCGGCGTATGAGAAACACGGAGGTTTTGCAGGCGTGCAGGTTTCCGAGACCGACAATTGCTTACCACTTTGAAAAAACACAAAGTTGGGTACCTCGGGCATATTTTTCGAGGAAGCTGCTACGCCTTTCAGCGACTGATTCTTGAAGGAAAGATAGAGAGAAAACGTGGAAATGGGCGCAAACTTTTTTCTTGGCTTCGAGATATTGGTAGGTGGACTGGAATTCAGGACTCTGCGACTCTCAAAGCAAGTACCATCGGCCGTTCTCTTGTTGTATGAGGTAGCCCATGGTCGCCCATGGATCGTTCATGTCTACGACACCTAGAGAAGAAGAGATATCAGGACAAGCTTTGTTTTCACCGCCTTGTTTGAAGTGGATAATGAGTGAGTGTTTTTAATGTTGACTTTCTGTGTCTTAATTGTCATTTGAGTGTGTACCGCTATTTTTAATATTGCATTCAATACTTAAAGGGAAAATTGGAGATTGAGCCTTTTGAATCTATATTAGGTACCTACTTCTGTACGCATAAGAATATGTTTAAATTCATTCGGTTCCGAAGACTCAAAACAAATATTACAAAAAATCGTTTGAGGAATAAGGTTATTTTATTTATTTATTTTAATTTAACAACTAAGGCTTCTTAACAAGAATAAGCGGCATTGAACAAGGTGTCCAAGAGGACACTGCAAGGGATCTGATTCTAAAGGAACCCATGTTGACCCCCTGTCACTAAGGTCACTAAGCAGATTGCCAACATGAACGAGGGACGATAATATCCCAAGAAGCAAGAGATAGCTCCATTTTCCACAAAAATAGCAACATGGTTTCCTATTGTCAATTTCGCTAGCCAGAAAACTGATTTTGGGTTCCCCGTGTCCAAGTTTGAGAGGAAATCAGGACTTTTAAAGAATTCAAGCATCAGTAAATTTCATAGAACTGCTATATTTTTAGCGTTCTCTGTCGTTTTTCCGAGTCGATCCTACTAGAAAAAATTGAGTAGGTAAGTATAAACGGCTGTTCGATGCTTTTCTCTACTTGAGCTAGAACTGGGATGATTGTTTCCTTGAAGAAGCATTTTACTGCCAGTCGTATACCTACGTTTGACGTCAGCCTAGACGAGAATAACCGCCGAAGGTAATTTCTAGAGACGCCGTCAGCTCTACGGATGAGAAAATGCGGGAAGCGGAATTAAAACTAATCAAATGAATGATGTTGGAGGGGAGGGGGGGGGGGGGTTGAAGGGAAGCGTTTAGACTCGAGTAATGGGAGGTGTCACTCGAAGCCTATTTCTAGAAAACTTTACCCACATATCGTGTGTCTGGAGCCATAGGCTTTGAAGGTGTGGCGATATATTATTAGTTCCAAACGACTGGTAGAAACTCAAATCACAGGGCCACCTGAAAAAGAAAAACAGCGATTTACATGATAATCAGAAAGACTTCAAGAGTTTTCAACAAATGATTACAAATGTCAACAATCCTGTCGGAATTTACATAAAGGATTAATGAATTAATACCTCTACTGCTCTACTACTGAGAATGGCTTACCATCCATGTTTACTGAAGCTGGTTTGATAATGTAACTCGAAAATAATGCTAGTTAAGTATGTACCTAATACGGTGGAAAAATGATGATGAGTATCCAGGTTCCTGGCTGTGCTGCTTGCATTGTAATCGGTGAAAACTCCTACAATCAGAACAGTAGTATTGGGGATGAGCAGCAGTTGATGAGTTACATTTATAAGAGTTATCATTCGTTTTGATTCATCATTTCCAATAATAAGCCTTGGTCGTCATATAGGAAACATTTTTTTATTTTCTCTCAAACTTTGTCACTTTACGTTTCAAGGTGTGTAGATTCCAAAACTGCAATGTCCGCCCGTCGTTAAAGGCCATAAGAGACCTTTAACTTGATGAAAAAAATCCGCCCATTCCCACATGAACTCCGATCGGGGTCTAGTAGTTGGTCCTAGAATCTAGCCATCCCGATCGCCTCACAGGCATCAATGCTATGAGCCAACAATTAAACAGCTGATTAAAGTTCCCACATTCGTGAGATCCCGCAGCTTGCAGTTTTTTTTTTTTTTTTTGTTTTTTTTAAGAGACGTATGAAACTTCAAGTATTTTTTAAAGAAATGTTACTTTTTTTAGCAACTTTTGAATGGCTATAAGGGTTTTAGATTGTGCTTTTCAAGAACAAAAGCCATCTAGTCTTAGTTAAATTTGACGTTGATTCCGAAAATGGGGTCGAATGTTGAGATAAAGTGAAATGAAATGAAGACATTAGGGTTTCTATTACAAAAACGTGCTTTTTTCTATAAAACCTTAAAAAAAAAAAAAAAAACATATTCATAGAACGAATTGAGATAGAGAGGTGCGATTGGTGGCGTTGAACTACATTTTTACTTTAGTTCAACCCCCTTGAATATTGTCATCTGCTTGCAATACGCCCTGAATATGTATAGTTTTTCTCAGTCAATTATCGTTCATTAATGAAAATTATGAACCTATATGATCGTGTGTGTGTGTTTGTGTGTGTGTTTGTGTGTGTGCGCGCGTGTTATATGTTAATGAAACCAATACCTTACCATGGATTGCAGGAACATGAACATAGCAACCACCCCAAAAAAGGAAGAATGACGGAGAACTCATGGAGGTCATGAGAGTCCGTAGGCCAAGAACAGGGTGCAACCTGCTTCACCATTATCTCAGGACTACTACAGCTGCCTCCAAGTTCCACCCCCGTTCAGCCGCCTCCGTCCTGATTTACGACCTCCGCCCCGAGCAGTAAACTGGATTATTGTTAGGTGCCAAGGACAAATCCCGTTTCTATAGCGCCAGCGTAAGAAGGGAGAAGAGGCTGTACATCAACCAGACGTACTGTTATTCCTGCTGTGTAAGCGAAGGAGGTTGTACCGCTCAGCGCAATTTTCGTATTTCGCATTCCCATGTGAGAGGGAAAGAAGTTACCTACTAAAAGAAATACGCAGGAGGTGCTTTCGGGGTTGGACTTTTTCCTCCTTCTCATATGGGAGCTTCTCATATTTTCACTTTTATCTCCAGCTCAATATCGTTCGGGGTACCTACCAATAAGAAAAAACCTCAGAAAGACCATTTATTCTCCTCATAAATGATCTACTCTTTTATCACTATTTTGTATAGAAACGAGATTTTCCAAGAACTTTCCAAGAATTTCGAGAGGGTTTTTTGTTGTTGTTGTTGATTTAACATGTATCGTGTTTTACCAATCGGCATTGTGCTTGAAAATTAAGCGAAATTCAGCTCAAGCTGACATTGAATGATTTTTACGTGCAACCGATGCGTTGCTAGGGAGGTGTAACTCCCTCAGTTTTCATAGCAGGAAAGTTGTTCACCTCTTTTTGGAACGCTCACATTTTATCCCAACATCTCATAATCCCTAAGCCACTGTAGTGTGAAGGAAATCTGATTTATTACGGTACATTATTTATAAACTAATATTGTTAAGTAACCATAGTCATGGTGGGTCGGGTCCAGGCTCGGCCGGCACGGACGGATGGATGCATGTGGCCAGCATCTTCGTTAACATATTTCTCTGTCTGTCCGTCCGTCAGTTTTTCTTTCCACATTTCCTTACCACAACCATAACTTCCACAATTTCGTTCAGATTTTAATGAATTTTTCAGGCATAGTGTGGGTTTAGCCCTAGATGATCTCCTATTAGTGTCATTAAGATCGAATCAGCGGTACACTCTGCGCATGCTCGAGCGTTCGTTTTTCTATTTTTTCTTTGCCACAGTCATGACTTCCACATTTTTTATCGAATTTCATTGAAATTCTCAGTAATAGTGTAGATTTAGCCCTAGATGGTTCCGTATCAGTTTCATCATGATTGAATAAGAGATAAGCTTAGCGCATGCGTGAACTAATTTTCTTGTGACAGTCGTAAGTCCGTTGAACAGATTTTAGTCAGGTTTTCGGGTTTTTGGTTGCCCAGCACTCTATCGTCATGATCATAATGAACCGGTCATTTCTGGATATTTAATGGTGACTTAAACTCAACGCCACGAGGAAGCTTCTGTGCCATATCCTTTGCAGTGTATTTCTTCTGAGCCGGTGACGTGCTAGTCTTAACTTACTACTTGGTTAAATAGTTTTACGGAGCTATTTACCTATTGGTTGTTTGAATTTTCAAATTTTCTTTTTTCTGAAAAATGGTGGTAGTCCGTTTATGGTGGGAAGGGGTTGGAGTACCTACCTGTTTTTGGTACCTATTGCGTATTTCGTAATTGGTTTATCATTCGGATTTTCATTTCATTTCCAGCAAAACTTTTTTTTTTGTATATAATTTATAGTTGATAATTTCATTGTGTACAAAGTGCTTCTAATGCTTCGGGAAGGAAATAAAGTTCCTAGTATCCTCAAATCCCTAAAACGATAGGTAACTTATTTTTATGGGGATTCATCAGATGACTCCAATGGCTCGTTTTGAATGTTATTGTTAGCGGATTCACCGTAATTCCCTCCTGCTCATGGGGGAGCTAGAAATAGATCTCGAAAACGCTAATCTGCATAGATGAGGGAGGTACCTAGAGGGAGGTAACTATTTCAAACAGAAATAGGTAAGCTTTCAGGCGAAATACATAAGTAAAACTAATAAAGAATTAATAGAGTGTATTTATTCTTGAAGATCAACAGTAAGGTTACGCTTTGTAGCAAGGAAGACACCCTTTTTTGAAATATTACCGGAGGTATTTGCAACTTTTATATTCTTATTTTATTCTTCCATATTCATCTTTTATGTTCAACTTATCCGAAGAAGACCGACTTCGTGAAAATGGCATCATGAGACTTCCAACGTTTGGCTGTCGTAGGAAGATGTGTGTGTTCCGGTTCTTTGGAACCCTCCTAAACTTTAAGTAGGTAGTTACTGAGGAGCTCTATCAACGGATGAACTAGTGCCTCTCAGCTCAGCACGAGTAAACAGGAAAATAAAAGATGGACCCCCTCGACCACGTCTACCCCGTCAAGTGATGCATTCAGAAAGTTTCTCCCTTAGGACGGCAAACAACATTCAATTGCCCGGTCACAATTGGGCGTATAAATCATTTTTCGTATTCCCAGCTTATCCAACTTTCAAGATATGCGACGGATGGGGGTACATTATAAGGGACCAGATATTCTCATATCATAAGGAAATTAATGACAAAAAAAACGATATTGTTGAAAGTGATTAACAATCATGTCATCTGCGTATCTTAATAATATGATAAAAAATACGTCTCTCTCGTAAAAATCTACCACATAACCATCATCAAACCTGTAATATTTATTTAAAAGATTATACCTAGCTGTTGAATTGAAAATCAACTTTAATTTAGGAATTTAACATAGGTCCTACCATAAGACCAACCAACCACCAAGGTCGGTCCTACCAAAGGACCTTGTCAACCATAAGATCAATTAATAGATATGAAAAATTATAGTATTATATTTACAAGCAATAAAAAATACACTAAGAACCAGTTACTACCAATAGACAACCAATGCACAAATTTTGTGGAAAATAAGATTTTCAATTACTACTACTTGAAATGCAAATCGATTCGATTCAAAAACTTCCAATGACTCTCTAAATAAAACTAAAAACTACAAAACTCTATAATAATAAGTTTATTTTGAGTATTAATCATTTTACATGGGTTTGAGGACTTCAGACGGCAAATTATGCTGAGGGTTCCTTTGCAAATGATAATATTGGTAATGGTGGCAATAAGTAGGTGGTTCAAGTACCTACTTCTCATAATAGTCAAGGGCAAAGTATTAATTACATTTTTTTTCATAGACATTTCCAATCTAAAAAACTCATTATTTTATTATTGATTTTTCAAAGTTTTCAATAATTATTATTGACTCCAGTACTCCACAATTTAACGTTTTCTAGTAAATGTCGAAGATTTTTGAAGAAAAAAAAAATGAAGAAGAACGTATGAAGTATGAAGAAAAACGGTCGGTCGAAAAGGAAAGAAATTAACTACAAAGGCTCTTTAGCCGATCAGTGTGTGTCATTAACTCGTAGTTGTTTTTGAGGTGTCCCGAAGGAGCTCCATCTAAATTTCAGCTTCGGAAGTTGATTGAGAAAGAAATTAGCCTCAGAGGCACTACAGCTGATCGGAGTTCCTTTCATACTTATACGTAATTGTATTCTAAGTGATTCAAAGGAGCTCTGTTTCTGAGCGCTTATGAGCAATGAAATGTATTATAGATTTCTCAAAGGAGCTCCATATAAAATTTCATCTCTGTGGGTTGATTAAGAATGATATTAACTTCACGGTCCCATTAGCGTAAAGCAACTTTGTAGTCAATTTGCGTTATGCAATGTCATCGTGGTCTGCAATATGCTGACTTTATCATCGATATGCCTACATTTATACAGACACCTACCGAAGGAATGTTAATGCTATTAAGAACTAATATTTCTACACTTTTGTAGTCCCCCCTAATCCAAGTATAACGACTATTAAGTTGGTACCCACCAAATAGTTAATTAACGAGACAAAATGAACCAACACTTCCCTAATCCATCCGTAGGGACAAGCGTTATAATAAACTCGATTTCACGAATTAAGAATTTGTTGGAATTAAATCAGCTAATACGATCGTCAGAATTTATAAGCCATGTTTTACTATGTTCCGATTTTTCAACCACTACTTGGAAGTTGAAATTCGGTAGGAAGACTCTCTGACGAGTTCTCTGAAACGACGAGTTCCACCCTGATCAGCTGAGTTCTCCTCTTTTCACCCTTGAAAACTGATAAGGGGCCTTTCTGGGACATCAAGAGACACACATGAAAGGATGGTGATCAGCTGAGTAATTTCAAATCTATCTCATTCTCTTCGGATGTGGAAATTCGGTAGGTAGCTTCTTTTAATGAGTCGTAAACATGTGTTCCACATTCATCAATGTTCTCTCTTTAGGCTCTAGGTAGAAACAAAATTTCTTTTAAATACTTCTTTATATTTGAATTGTTTTGTGTTTTTTCTACTTTATGATATTAAGATGTCCTTAACACCCTCAGACTCACCGTAAAGTCAAAAATCCAACCTTTACAAAAAAAAAAAAGCCTTCTGTCCTCAAATTGGTTTTTAAAATTAAACTCCAACGTTTCCCTTGAGGAACTGGGGCTTCTTCAGGGAGATTAATATTCAATAGTGTAATATATCTACTTGCTTACAGTTTTCTTTTTTGTTAAAAATCGAATTTAAAGTTACGAGTTTTTTTATATTAATTTTTTTTATATAGCTTGTTATAACATGAACTGTCCGAATAAAGAAACGTTATAAAAAATACAACCGTCGGAAAGAACGCTACATTTTCTATCTCTTTAATGTCAAACCACTAATTTCTGAACCGACTCAATACGAACCAAAGAGGCTAAAAATACAAATTTTGAAAATTTACCAGAATTTAATTTTTTACCAATAGCTATGCTGCTCTTAATGTACTATTTTCGTGGAACCTTCACGAGAAAAAATTTTCAGAATCTCACCTTCTCAACGGTGTTGTCAATTTTACTTTTACTTAGCTGATTGAGGGAGAAAATTATTTTTTAATATTTAGAAACGTGTTTTTTTTTTTAAATAAAAGATAAACAGTTTCTTAATGACCCTTCATTGAGCGAGTTTGGTGGTGATTTTCACGTATTTTGTCTCCTTTCAAATCAATCACAACTAAGAGCAATATAACGGTTTTAACAACCTATGTATGAACGAAATAAAGCTGCTCGGGGATTTAATTGTAACTGAATTGAATTCAACTTCCAGACGCTGGGATGTTTAAAGTGAGATTGTGGAAGGAAAGACCTGAGCAACCTAGAGCATGTGCTGTGTTTTCCCCAAAAACGTACTGTACCCGGCGGAGCCCCAACTGGAAAACCGAAAGAAACTCTGCAACCAACCTCCTAAATCAACGGTTGGGACGTTTGGTTGGAAGGGAGGGTTCTTCTCTTGAGGACTTGGAAATTTACATTGCCCGTAAATCCGTTGGCTGATCTGATCAGGGTACGGAGGGATTTATCACAAACAAGAGCTCAGGGGTTTGAGAGGGCCTTGCTCCGGCGTGGGGTTGGCGAGTCCTTCACAGAAAAACAAAGACCGAGATAAAACTGTAGCACTCGGCTTTGGAAAAAGACTTTATCTCAAGTTTAGTCCTGATCCGAAACAGCAGAATGCTTAGGTTCCTGAACTAACATTAACTAACTCTTACATTCTTTAAATAGATTGTGCTATTACTTGTTGACAACATTTTGCTCCTTAAATTATAAACTTAAATGGTAACTATTTCTTAAATCTCAACACTACAAGCTGATACATTGTAAGATGGGTATGGCACAATAATTTGCATACCCTTCTTGATTTATTAGGTGATATTTGCAGGTATACAGACATTCATGCATGGAGGTACTTACCCAAATTCCCTCTGTAGATTTCGCTCCTCGATTCGGTTCTAAGCTGATTGTATTCCTTGGTATAATGGGATCACCTTGCAAGAGGCTGTAGTGATGATTTTCGTGCCATGAGTTTACGTGATGGAATAAAACAGGCGTAACTATTCAGATAAATTTATAAGTAAAGAGCTGTATTCAGATATAATAATATGTTGGCTAGATTTTCTTCCAATAAATTGAGGACACGTTCAGCCGAGCGTCTTTAGGTTAAAACACAGTGAAGCCTGGCTGCTAGCCTAGCTGTTCGCTTACTCGCTTACTGCTGTTGTAGAATTAAAGTATTGATCTTTACTGGCATGCACACAGTCGTACCGAGCTGGTTGTTTGGATGGCAGCAGTGAGCTTTGCTCTAAGCAGAATTAATTGTCATGTCGATTGTTTGCGTACCTGTGAAAAAGAATGACCCAACTATATGCTCGGTACTAATTGTTTACCCGGTCTTCCGCAGTTTTATTCCACACCAAGTAGGCGCCACTGTGTGTATGTACAGCTACCCACCAGGCTACCAGTTTGCCTACCAGTGAGAAAGGTGTGTTACTACTACCGTTCTTCGCATACCCGCTAACTCGCAGGTTCCTAGCTGGTAGCCTAGAGTATAGCTGTACTAGCACACAGCTGCGCCTAGTCGGTCGCTTGTCGGCACATTAAATACACTGAGAGAAGGGTCTTCCATATTAAAACCGCGAAAGAACAGACAAACAATTAGTACCACTCATTAGTACTGCTACGTAAACATTCGACTTGACAATTATACCCGCTTTAGCGTAGCTCATTGCTACCATCCTGGCGACCAGCCGGTAACGATCAATGATCTAATTATACATAGTAGAGTAAGCAACCAGCTAGGATACAGTCCAGGCTTCACCGTGTTTTCACCCTTAGATTGCGTGCCTTTCATTTGCGCTCTTTCGAGAGCGACTTACACAATAGGGGTACCCTCATGTTTGTTTTATACTTTCAAATTAATACAAGTGAAATTTGAAGAATTTAGACAACATCCGCACTATTCAACGATAAGTAAATTTGCGCAGTTTTCTTTTTATGATTTTCCAAAGTTTTGGCGAAACCTACGTAATCGCACTCTTCCCGCCTAGAGGGATCTCCCCCCTGCCTATCATGACACATAATTAAACGAAATTTTAAAAATCAAGAAAATCAAACCACTCATCGTATTAATGTCATGATGTAACGCAGGGAATATGACCAGCTTATGGAACGCATAATCAAATTCATTTTCTGCGTTAAGCCTGAGCCTGTAGTGACTGGATTTCAGTTGCGATTGCAACACGTAGTTTACCATTCCCGTATTTCCTATTCCGGATTTCCTAGGAAGATCCACATGGATATCCTAATAGACCATATTCAGCGTTCTCCTTTATAGGTACTCATGTGGAATTTGATACCTTTCATCCCATTGTGGCGATCCTACCTTAGTGTATTACAATTGATCAAAACCGGTTTGTCCAATTCATCCCGGATACTTTCATCAATATTAGCTCGTTAGATTTGGAGTTTCTCCAGTAAAAATAAGCTAAAATTTGCGTGTTAAGCTGGTGGTTTCTGAACCACTAAACATATATATATTTGTGACCGTAAAAGGAAAAGGTCTGAGTTCATATTTTTTTTATTTTATTTTTTCATCCATCATATTTTTTTTATTTTTTTCCACATTAAGCTGAACAAAATCGTTTTTTTTTTTTCTATCATTTTCCAAACAAAATGTATGATTTTTCAAAGTTTGATAGAAAACGGGCCCAAAAATTGCAATTTTTTTTAAGGAAAAGCTATTGAAGTTTGGAATCAATATTTTGAGGCACTTCTACTAATTTTTAAGATGAAAAAAATGGAACTTCAAGTGTCTGTCAGTCAGTGAAGACCAGAGAAATCCCAATATTGAATTTAGCTAGACAAAAGTGTGAAAAAAACAAAAAACAGCCAACTCGTTCTGCCTATAACCAGCTGAGCGACCTCTCAAATACCCACTATTTAGAGTAGAGGTATTCCGAAACAGACGGATAAGGTTTTCCAATCTGCCACTAGAGTGGGTTGGAGTTGTCTCCTCTCTTGTTCCCATGCCTGGGAAATTGACACTGTAAAAAGTGGGTCTGGTGTCACACACTAGGGTGGGGAGGTGGGGCCCACACGCAAAACTAAAAATAGGTAACTAATTAAAGTTTTTGTATAATAAGTAACTAATAAATAATCATTAATAAGTAACTAAAGTAAGGAATAGTAAACAACCATAAATAAGTAACTAAAGTAAGTGATAATAAATAATATGTAACTAATAAAAGTTGTGTATAACCTGAATTGAATTACTTACCTTCATTCTTCTTCTTCGTCGTTATCTTCTATTTATGGTTTTATTCATGGATTTAGTTTGTGGAAATTGTGTGGTGATTTAAGTTGTTGGGAATCATTAGCAACAAAAGGAAGCTTAACTTGCCTGAAGAAATTCCCATAAGACAAATAAGCTCCCTTTTCTCATCTCCAACCTCCTTTCAGTTTTTCTCGATTATAAATATGAAAAATGTAGAACATTCCAGTTTGGATGATTATTGGAGAAAGAGAGATAGTTTTGATTAAAAAAAAAAAAAAAATTTTTTTTAAACCTAACTTTTGTTTTTTCCTTCTCAAAAAAAAAAAAAAAAAAAAAAAAAAAAAAAAAAAAAAAAAAAAAAAAAAAAGTCAAGTTAAGATCTCTTTTCCTTTGCACAGTCACATTTTGATCTAAAACTTGTAATATTAACTGAACTGTTTTTGAAACGCCAAACATATATTCTGGTCAAAAACTGAAGTAAGTCTCAGAGCCTTAGCTTCTTAACAATCAAACTAAGGTTAGTGAAGCTGTACTCATTATATTTGATTTTAATGCAATTGAATCGATATTGGTAAATAAATTTATTGAACAGAAATATATATCAGTTTCGGGAGTTAGAAGAATTTGGCCACAAAAATACACTGAAAGACACGAAACCGATGGTGTGTAAAATCGTATATTTCAGAAGATGATGTTCTTTATGTAAGTACAACGAATTAAGTTTTAGCACTTTTTTCCCACAAGTTTTTATTTTTCGGACTGCAGTTACATAGTGCTGCTTAAAATGGAAGCTGCTCTGTATAAAAGTAAGCAAGGATACCCCTTTGGCCATGGAGGAAAGATATTTTCCAGGTGTAGAGAAAGAGCTTCGAAGTCTGGATAAGTGAAGCAAAAAAGTTTGATGTTAAAAAAAAGGAGAAAAATTGTTCGCTCTACTATTTTGAAGGTTTTCCGTTCCCATACACCTCCGTCTTTTAGCGGCAACACAACCCACCATACTCTCAGGGGCCTCTCCATTATTTCCCACTAGGAACTGCCCTAAGAGTCTCTGACTCCAAACAATGGAGAGGGCCCTCCCCTCCATACCACTTTTCCGACATTCCCGAGATTTTCTTAAAAGAGGAAAAAAAAACTCTTCTTCCTCAAAAAGGGAAAGACTTTTCCGGCTTACCCCTCTCTACCCCCGCCCCTAATTACGACGGATAGTTAAAAATGTCCTCTTAAAGCACAACCCCACTACCCCCTTCCACCCCGTCATTACAGTAATCAAAGGAGTCCTCCTTCGCCATCACCTCCCGGTTCTCTCTTCCTCTTCTGTGATTATGATCGCTTTCCAGGTTTTTAATTAGGATTTCTAAATGCTTTTTGGGATGAAGGCTGAGCCGAACAATGGCGGGGGTCTCTTCAGATTAAAGGATTCCAGCGTTTCGGAGGGGAAAATTTTTTCCTTGACGGACTGCCATTAGAGTCGTGCGAATTCTAACCCTCGAACTACTTCGAGGTGTTCTAACTAGTTCAGAAAATCCTAAATTTCATGATTCTGCACATAATCGTTATATATGTAGGTATATGTATATGAACAGTAGTTATCATTCAACGGTAAGTTTATGTACAACATCCTCAAGTCAAGGTCGAAAAGTTGAATTGAAATGAATTGACTACGATACAATATTGTTAATATTTTGAAATGTGTTACAGGAGAATACTGGGGTGGAATGGGCTAAAACATGAATCTCTCGTCATAAAAGTGAAGTGTTGTTGTTTGTTACTGATGATGGCCTAACCGTCGAAATCGATTTAACAATGTAACTCTTTATTTTTTCGTCGAAATAGACAACGTTTATCACTAACTTCCGTCTATAAAAGTGAATTTAGATTGTCAATAAACATCATCACTTTGTAATTTTAATGAGTCTGACAAAGATTTCCATCGGAATGTAAGGAAATAGGTATCTACAAGTATCGAGTACCGAGTTGGATGAAAGTTATTCTAATATTTCTAGTTATGTCGTATGTACATAGCTACAGAAACTGTAGCAAGTGTGTTCTACAAAAGTAAGGAACTTGCTCCCATCTGATATTTAGACTGAATAAAACACGACAAAATTATTTATTTTCATAATTGAAATCTAATTTAAAAATCAAGAGAAGAGGGAGGTGCTGAGAACACTCCATGATTGGCTAACTAGTGTGTGTGATGTCACGATTTCGTAACTCAGGTTGAGTATGGTAATTTTCACTTTGTAATCGAATCCACTAACGTAAAACTGATTTTTCTTGATATTTTCTGTGACGTTGGAACATCCATTCGCACACAAGAAATATTTACATGGCATCACCAAACAGTAAACTTCCCAAAAATTCGTATCGAAAAAGCGGAATGCTGCTGGAGTTGGGAATAATTTCCTATTCCTATACAGTTTTCGCGCGTAGAATGGATTTACTGTTTTTCTTATCGTTAGGTTGTCCGATCTGTGTACTCAGTTAGTCGTTGATCTGTTGATCGGTGATGGGAGGTTCTTTTGGCAAGCCAAGTTTTTCGTTACGGTTTCACATTCCTGAACTCTTATTGTTTAGTTTGTACTTTTTTCCCCGCCTCTTCGTAGATAAATAAGCGATTTTTTTCGGTAAATTTTGCGGTTTTATATGATAGCGAGATAGTGTGAAACGGGGGTTGACGAGGAGTGCCATTGTAAGGATGTAGCAGAGTGTGTAAGTATGTTGTTTTGACGAAAACACTTAAATAATGAAGGTAGGTACGTATCATCAACAGATATATATCGTTATTTATTTGTGTATGAGTATATAATCAAGTACGGACCGACCTATCAACGACATATTCATTTACTTATGTAGCTATAACTCCATAACTTCGATATGCATGTAGTCATAGTTTAATTATTTTTTTATCATCACTCCTTTTGTTTCAAAAGTCTTGAGTTTTATTTACGACAAGAACTGACAGTTCTTCCCAACTGAGACCAAATAAAGTTTGAGGAGGTTAAATGAGCGAGGCCGTTTTCATTTTCCCTATTAATCTCTTCAGTACTGTTAGTCATGCATTTAATCATAAAAATTATAATTTACAAGTATTAAAAAAACAGAAATATGTCACGAAAACAACGAACACAGATTGGGATAGTTATCAGTTCGCGTTGGTCCGATACTTATCACAAACCATTAGGTATGACAATGTAACATAAGATTCAGGTGTATGTTGTTATTATGTAAACACACACGTATATGACAAATATATATTGTTATAATTTGAGTACGAGTTTGTACAGATGTACCACCACAAACTTGGGAGACGGTTGGAAGCGAGGAGAATGAACTTTGCAGTTGGAACTTCAGCTCGACTGACTAGGTATTGCGCGTAAATCAATATTTTTCCGAATGGACGGGGACCAAAAAATTAGGTCGCGCTGTTTCATCACATCCCGACGTTTCTGGTCAACGCCGGTAACAACTAGAAAGTGGGCAGAGTCAGCTAATTTTTATAAAATCTCGGTACCCTCCTGACAATTTTTTTTCTTCCAATTTACCGTTAAATATCAACCATTTTGAATTTCTGAAAAGAAAAAAAAGTATAATAAGTTGGGTAGGCAGTATAGCTTCTCCACACATTGTAACATGGACAAATATAATTAGTTGAGGAACAAAGTCCGTTTCGAAATGATTGAATCTAACTCCTGTGTATACATGCTAGAATGCAAATTAGGGCTATAATTCGTGTTTGCAAGTGCGGAGATTGACTAAAGGTTAATCCACACAATAATTGAAAATTTAATCAAAATCGATTCAAGGTTCTCAGAGTGTCATCCAATATTGATTTTACGCATGCGCAATGTTACATATTATTCAAGTGAACGCGAAAAATACAAATGCACCAACTAGGAACCAACAACTTCTTGAGTTCGAACGAAATCGGACCAGAGGATGATAAGAAATCGACGTTATAGGAAATTAACGTTTTCGCATGCGCACAGACTACTATGTTTCTAAATGCTAAACCGCACGATCTCGGAAAATTTCATTAAAATCGGTCCATTGGTCACGGAGTTTTTCTGTGTAGATCAATTTTAGTTTTGCGAATACGCTGTAGTTATTGCTCCAACGATCGCAATATAATAATTCATAAGAAATTCTTCTGGAACAGATATCCATCTAATCCCCGAGTATGAACGAAATTGGTCCAATAGATGATAGGAAATAGACATAAGAAATTAACGTTTGCGCATGCGCACTAACCACTATTCTTGCCAATAAAATTTATAGGGGACCGTCTAGAAGCTAACCCGCACAATCCCTGGAAATTTCATCAAAATCGATCTATTAGACTCAGAGTTTTGCTTGTGTCAATCGATATTAGTTTCGTGCATGAGCAGTAGTCATTACTTCACTAATCGCGATATAATTTATAGAAAATTTTGCTAGAACATATACCCAACTACCTATCAAGTTGAAAATCGGATCAACAGATGATGAGAAATCGACGTTATGAGAAATTCATGTTTGCGCATGCGCACAGACTACCGTTGATTCGACGGCCTTGAACATTTTAGGGAACCGTCTAAGAGCTAAACCGCACAGCGCCTGAAAATTGCATTGGAATCGGATTTAAACTTGGTGTAGTTTTAGGCGTGACAAGGATTTACCACAAACAGACAGGCAGAAACGGAACCAAAATTGATCAGCACGTTCTGAAAAGCAAAAAGCAAGTGGAAATTTTGATTTTGGAGGACAAACATTTTTTCGACATCAATCACGAACACAAAGCTTCTCTACCTTCGGTAGTCAGGAAGTAAAATTTGGAGTAGTTTTTCATTGGATGTAACGACTTGGTGTTCCATTAGAGGGTCTGGGCGTTCAATGCCGATTATGATTTATTCGGTATTTGTTAGGAAATATGATTAGAGACATCTATAAATGACTGGGAATGGTTTAAGACATCATATTATTCTAATGTCCTACCGATCCACAATGTCTTGAACGCACCAATAACTATAAGAAATGATTAGAAAATGTGAAGAAATTTTGTCTTGTCTCGTGCTTTGATCAACAGGATACGCCCTAAATACCTACTTGGGTGTAGCGGTGAAAGGTGTCAAGGTGCCTATACTGAGCGCAAATTTGTGAGGAGTTCTGCTGTCGTGTGTTTTAAGAATTGTTTGCAAGTTTTGTGATTTTTGATTTGAAGCGAAATGATCGATCAAAAGTAGTGACTTGAAAATACGCTGAAATGGTCATACTGCATGACTGGTTTTTAGGACTCCCTCATAAGTTAGGTCACACAGGCAAGGCTTTTTATTTCAGAGGGATGACCTATTGGTCCAGGAATTGATCCAGGGGGGTAGGGGCCTAGCCAAACATGAGAAAAAAAAGAAAAGGAACCAAATACAAATCCGTTTCAGACCATTCTAAAACCGAATCCGTGAAAAAACCATAGGTGTATGTGTGTATGTGACAAAATTTGGCGACGCTGCCCAAGCCACAATTCTCAACCGATTTTCGAAGTTCTTTCTTTGTTCGATCTGACTCTTAGTCTGATTGCGCAAAAAACCTCGGAAACTTCGAATTTCGTAATGGAAGAGAGGGAAAAGAGGGGGTAGGGTCGAAAAAACGTGTTTCTTTTGACAAACTTTTTCGACACCACCCAGTTTTCAATTCTCAACCGATTTTCCTGATTCTTATTTTGTTCTATTAAGAATTCGATATAGTTATTTGGAAAGCATGTCACGAGTTTTAAATTTCATCATGGGGTAGGTGAATGGGGGAATACTGATAAATCATGGTGTTTTAATAATTCTCCTCCGATTTTTTTCCCCTAACTATGAATGGTTTAGTTTAGGATCGCATATCAAAAATTTCAAATTTAAATATGGAGGGTGTAGGTAATAGTGATAAATCATTATGTTTTAACTAATATCGACAGATTTTCATGATTCATTTTTGTTGAAGTTGGAATTCGATTGTTTTGAAAGGTATATAAAGAATTTCAAATTTCAGTATGGAAGAGGGGGTTATAGTAGTAAATTATGATGTTTTAACTATTCTCGTCAGATTTTCTTAATCATTTTTGTTTAGTTCAATCATCGATTTGGTCTAGTTTTATAAATGTGAATGGGTGAATGGGGGGGGGGGGGGGGGGGGGGGGAGTCCAAGAAGTCATGATATTTTTGTTTTTTCTCTTATTTTAGTTCTCACCAAAATTATATAAAATTCATTCATAGGGACGTCCCTGTAGTGCATGCATTACTTACCAATATGTTTAAGTTTTGAAATCTTAATTCGAAACACACTTATTGGCATTGTTGATTCGTCTTTGTACAAAAATATTGGAAGTTATAGAATTGGAATATAATTAGTGACTTTTAATTCTAAATTCAAAATTCTTGGAAGGAATTATTTAGAAGTCAGCAAGCTTAGGAAGGGTAGAGTACTTCCCATGTTGGGAATATTGATGCAATTGGAATGTTTGTAGGTATTGATTTATAATGTAAGTAACTATAGATCCACTTCACTGTATAATCTTCCAGAATCCCCCCATTTTCCACATAATTTGCCAAGCTTAACGTGATGTCATGGAAAGAAAGTGTGATATAATCTCTATCGCTGCCTCAGATCTTATTTGCATTGTGGCCGGCCGATTATGTGAGAGGACTGCATCCCCGGAGGCGGACAAACTCCGCTACCGAAATGTCGTGACTCTTCTGTGCATGCGTATTCATTAGTAGGAGGTGGGTGAAAGTTTTTCACGGGATATCTCTCCCTTTCCCGACATTAAGGATAAAACTTGTTATAGCCGGTTACTTCCGAGATCAGAAACTTTATCTCGACCTTCCTACAACCCTTTTTAACTATTCACTTGCCCGCATCACTTTCTTCTCTTCTTTTAAATATTGAGCAACCCCTTAGGGAGGGAAGTGGTGTTCTTCATGCTACATGAAAGGGCCCTTGGAGAATGGTCTATGCTAATAAATATGAACTAAGACATAAATTTATGCCTTGCCTCTGTATTCGTACTACGATTAAACATAACTCGTAATTACTGTTTAGTTGGTTTACAGTAAAATATCCATTCAACGGACCTAATATTTGGCGGAAACCTTGCCTGATCAGAGAATCCATTGTCCAGTTTTTTAGCGACGAATAACCCCCCCCCCCCTCCCTCCCACTCACCATTCACCCACAAATATCAAAATTGTAGTTTTTCTAAATGTTCTACGTGGAAATCCATTTTGTCGCATTCAGAAACGATTCATATACATACATTCCTGTGAAAAATTAAAGGATCAGTGTTGAAAAAACTCAGTTTTGGATTCGTGGTGGCCGAATTGTGAAATACCAATCTGTACACTGAGACAAATTCTCACTATTCGGTAAACAGACAACCAGAAAAGGAGTTTACGAGCTATAATGGTCTAGTCTGAAGAAAATCAAGAACACATGTTGTTCAAGAAATCGATTTTCGTGTCTTTGAAAAACTGTAGGGTAACGGCACCAGTTACAGACATGCTTAAGACATCACTTTCAGATTAACCGTCTCTTGTAATGTGTTCATCGTTTTCCAACCATTTTTCTCTTATGCAACTACATCTCCTTTAACTCTTGGCGGCTTCTGGATCCACTAAATTAGTTATATCTATTTTTAATCGCTCAGTTATGAAAAGAGGTTCGACCCCCAGTAACAGACACCGAAAAATCTGATGTTCCCCAGTAACAGACAGGGTAAAAGGATGAGTAACAGACACCGACAAAACTCACTTTTTTAGTAAAAATATGCAAAATTTCTTTATTGTCAGAACTAAAATCTTATTAAATTCAAATAAACAATACGTGAGTACGCAACTAAAAAATTATAACCACCAAAAAATGAGAATTTAAGACAACTGCTAGGTTTTTAAAAACATTAGGTAAACTAAATTTAAAGTTGCACCTACAAAACAATTAACTAAATGTAAACTTCCAAATTGAATACATTTGACTTCTAATAAATGTGGGCGACTTGAAGTCAGACCACAATATAAATTGAGTGGGTAAATACGTTTATCTACTTACAATTTTCAGGTACAATTAAACTAGGTAAATTATAAACTTCTTAAATCACAAAGAACCTAGTAGGTGGTTAAGTTGTGATGGTAGGTACCTACTCAAACTATTCAGATATAACAGCCTCGTTAATCACAATGAAAGAAATGTAATTCCCTCTTTCATTTTAGTTCCTGCAGAAGGTCTTAAACTAAGCAGAACTAAAAACAAGAATCATCAGTCTAGTTTTCCAGCCTTAAACATTGTAGTCTTAAACCTTGTACATTATGAATCCACAGAACCACATTGCAGAATCAACACTTTTCAAAACCTTTCATAATTACCTTAGAGTGATTATAGCATGTTCCACCAGGTCAGCAAAATGCATTTTTTTTTAACAACAGGTCCATCTGAAGAGGTTCTTCTCCATCGATTCACTGTTTTTTTCCACTTTGTTTTCAAGGGCTTAAATACAGAAACGTCCAGTGGCTGTAGAATATGAGTAGCATTCGGATGTAAAGCGATCAAAATTATTTTCTCTTTTTCACAAAATCTGCTTGCCTCAAGTGTTAAATGAGATACATGTCCATCCACAAATAAAATGATTGGTTCTGAATCCACTCCATGAGTTTTTAGCCATGGCTGGAAAACATTGGCCAGAAATTCAAAAAAAGTTTTACTAGTCATTCATCCTGAATCTGATTTTCCTAATCCCCAGTCAGAGGGCATACTGAATTTTATAGTATCTGGAATTCTTACGTACTTATGGATCACAGTCGGTGGGATGAGTTTTCCTTAGCATTTGCTGTAAATAAAACAGTGACACATTCTTTATCATCGTTATTTACTAATTGGTATACATTTCTGTCCCCTTTAGTTGCAAGTACTCGGGATCCCTTAGGGTTGAGAAAAAAAGCAGTTTCATCACAGTTAAATATTCGGTTTGGGTTGCCTAGAATGCTTAGGTGATTGTTTTCCTTCAAGTAGTTGTACACGGTGTTAAACCAGTTGCCTAGGCTTTCTGTGGTCACTGTTGATCGCGATAGTTTACTAATTTATGTTTACAAAAATTGTATAGGTCATCAACTTTTATTTTAATCTTATTATTTAACAATAACTAACATTTTTTTGGCTTCATAATTTAAAGGTTTATCTCCAAACATTTACAGAAATAAGTAAGAAATTTTTTGAAAAATTGTGTTCGAAATTAAGGAATCACTGTGTTTTTGTTTTTATATGGGTTTTGAGGGTTTAGCTGAGCTTGAGGCGTGAAAGTTGGTTGCTAGGATCACAATTATCCCAGGAAACCTTTAGAAGTGTAATTAATTAATAAAATAGGACAGTTCCCAAATGATTCAAGTTCGAGAGGACAGTTTGAAATGAATTATACCATTTCTTGCTTTAAAACTTGTTATCTGCAACATCCAGTCATTGCGATAGGGCCCTCAGCCAATGACAGGATGGTGCGGATAATTTTTAAAAACAAGAAATGGTATCTCTCACTTCAATCCGTCCTCTCAATCTTTGACCGAATGTGAACGGGTTTTTTTTTTTTTTTTTTTTTTTTTTTTTTTTTTTTTTTTTTTTTTTTTTTTTTTGACAATTGTATTAGCAACCTACATTTACGTCTCCAGCTCAACTCAACACTCAAAACGCCAACAAAAAACACAGTGATCCCGTAATTTTGAACACAATTTTTTGAAAATCGCTTACTTATTTTAGTGAATGTAAGGCTGTAAACACTTTTATAATGGACTATGTTTGAGGATTTTTTAAAAAATAAATAGTTCAGCATGAACTCAGCTTTTCAATGATCTATACAATTTTTGTAAACCTTTCAAAGGGACCAATTGTGCGACCCTTTGTATGAAAACGCCAAAATGGAAAAACAATAATTGACAACATGAAACTAATTTTCATATTTCGGCTTATGCCTTTTCCAAACTACGAGAAAAGAAAATTCGATTTTTGTAAATTGGTGAAAAAGCCATGGAGAAGCGTGGTAGCCCAGTTAACGTCTGATGTTCAACCCTGGTCATATGCGCCCAAAACATTCGAGCGATGCCTCTCTGACTGAAGCAGCAATAATCTATTTTCTGAGGGACTCATTTTCTTCAATACCTTTACCATGCTTCAAATGTAGCATCATGAAAAGGCATGGTGGCTTACTGGCATATCTTTTTTTTTCATAACTACTGATGATCTATGGTTATTTTAAGCCGCAAGTTAATTGCTCTCCTCTTCTCCTACGTAGAAGGCAGAGTATTGTTTGCACAACAAACGATACACAAACATAGGCGTCTGGCAATCAGCTGGCCCTTTGCATGCGTATGAGTTGGGGTTATTAGCAGACGTAAAGTGATCTTCTTCTATAGCCAGTGGGCAAACTTTACATCTGCGCTTGCCACAAGGATGCAAACCTCTTGGTGGTGGCGTCGTCCTATATGATCTTCTATGGTTCAGGATATCTCCGATAGAGGATTCTTGTCGATAAGACATTGATGGCACTTCTGCGAAGACTCTTTTAGTTACCGGGTTTCCTGAGAGGAATGGGTAAAGATCTTCTCAATACCGAAAAAGAATGCTGTTGTGAGTTGGACTTTTTTGATCGGATTTCGGGGTGTCGGATGGTGTTTAACGTGCGAAGGAATAATCTTACATCTTACCACTTTTGTTGAGTATCCTCCGTTCACCAGTTAATCTTCTAAGTTCTTCAGGTATGTCTCCCTGTCTGCATCCTCACTACAAATACGATTTCCCCTTATTGAGAGCGCTTTTGGTATACACTGTAGTGTGCGTCGGGGATGGCAACTTTCATAATGGAGATATAATTGTTTATTTGTCGGTTTGATTATATATATAATTTCAGATCAATCTTCAGGAATTCAACGCAAATCCTGAACTTACTGAATCTTCTGTTGTCACTCCTATCACCTAATACTCGAACTAATGGAGCATCGGGTATTTGATGTGTTGAAAACGAACTTTCGTTTATACGTATTATGATTTAGCTCACTAATATATTACATTATCATTATAAAATAATAAATTCGTCATCATTGGTAAATAATTTGTTAATTCATCAATTAATTTTTATTAATGTGTGTATTATTATGACATATAGTTATTGTGCTCTAACAATTTATACATATGTGAACATTTTAACACAGTATATTGTGACCACTTTATTTCAAACTAAAAATAATTCATAAATGATGCTTAAGTGAAAAATATCACATTTCGAAAAACTATTTGACTCCTGACTCTGAAACAATTCATTCCATAATTATAATACTTGATTTTGAATGGCTGTTAAAATTGGGAAATTTAAGAATTTGAGTAAAAACGTCGATTTTTCATAAAAGCAAATTTCAAAATACTGCCATATACGTACAGCTCCGATTTGGAAGTTACGTGAGGTTAGATCTTTAAGTCGCCCCTTAGAAATCTGCCGCCTTCAGGTCAACGGTAACGATTATTGTCCAACTATGCATTAACTACTATATGCAAGACACAAATGAATTTTTCATTTCATCCATCCTGTATTTCTACTGATACACTGTACTGATCTATTTACTCTTGGTGGATATCTAGGGTAGCTTATAATAAATTCCCATACAGTATGTGTGATGCATATTTATAAGGAAGAACACCTCCATAACGTTCTACACGATTTCGATATAATCCTTCGGGCTGCATTGCTACACACCGTTTTATCTAGAAAACCTATATTTGTGGAGCCAGTGCGTGGTGGCATATTCAATATTCAAATGAAGTCACACAAACCTACTCAGTTGGTACAACTTTTATCCCATTACCTAATTAAACCCCTCCTTACCTCAATACTTTTTGCAGTTTATTAGGCCCTCGGGCGAGCAGCGAGCTGCCTCCGATGAAACGGCGCGGAGGGCGTAATTCTTCGGCGTCACCCGCCCGACCTATTGGCAGTAAATAAAGATGAGAAGTCGATAAATCTGCCGAAGCGAGATTGACGACGTCTACAACTTAATAAACGTCTCGGTATATCATTGTTGAGCTTGCAGTTCAACCGAAGGTCACCAAATGTTGGATTTTTTACCTTGGGGAAGTGAATTTATTCAGGTGCATAGTATGCATTAGTAGAAAGTTCGACATTTCTCAAGAGAACAAGCATTAAGTATATGGGACGTTTAAAAGTATTTACAATGAAGCAAATTTCTAAACTGAAAATCAAAATGTACCAATTTTGGAAACGAGAAGCAATTTCGGAACAGTGGTCAACCGGGTTGCCAATGACCATTCCCTTCTTACTCACAAACGCTTGCTTACCGCAGAAGCTTGAAATGTTGTTCGTGGGAGGTTTGGGGGTGATCTTTTCATCCGCCACTTCCTGGAGCAATGCCCAGAGTCCAGTACCGGGCCCTCACTGGGTTGACGTTTTGTTTGGGTTAGATTAGGTCCAGTAGCTGTTGTTGCACATGAGAGCCGCTGAGCTCTATTACAAACTGTAATAGGTACCTGTATATTTATGTACATCTCTAGTCAAAGTTTTATCTCACTTTGCTGGTTATATATAGTAACATGTATTTATTTAAAAGCCAACTTCTAGTCTTAGTTGTATTATTTTATCTTGGGAGATTTTTTATCCGCTTTAAGGGGTAAACAGTGTTCATCACAGTACCCCTCGTTTTTCCCCTCCGATTTGCCAGTGCAGTCCATGATGGCATTCTATTTAGTGACAGAAAGTAATATGGCTCCTCTTAGAGTCGTTTCAATTGCAGTGCCCCTTTAGACACCTTGTTCAATGCGGCTAGAGTCATCAGAAGTCGTTATTTTGTCATACCAACTATTCAGTTACTCCTTGTTCATTTATTAGCTATCGTAACGTCCTTATCAGTCTACCCAATTCTTAACGTCGTAAAAAAGAGTTCTATTTGGGGAAATAACATCTTTTTTACTATTAGTCACACTAATTGTATTTTCTCTTTTTAGTATTTACACTATCATTTTGTAACGGTGCATTCAGTCTAAAATTTTCACATCATTCTCAAATCATCTACTGGTTTGGTATACACTAACTATTCCATTAGCTCAAGCGTAATTGTTTTATATTTTCGTAAGAAAGTTTCTATTTTTTAGTTCTATGTCGTAACTCCTTATTGATTCACTGAGAGGCTATTTTGTCGTACTCATGTTTCCACTAAGATACTATTAATAAAGTAACACGATATGCAACACGCATAGTTTATTGATCTGAACTTCCCTTCCAGAGTTCAAGCGTTTTTGTGGGCTACAGTTGTCAAACGGTACCAAACGCTACCAGTTATTGATACTTTCTAACCTTCAAGAAAGTTGCTAGTACCAGCCAGGTACGAATCGTTTCTTGATCACAATATAAACAAGGTTACGCAGTGATCAAAAATACCCTGCAAGTGCCCAGCTAAGCCGTACAGCATCGCCAGCATAAACATTAATCACAAGGACCCAAAACGAGGTAAACTCGCGTATTTTGTTATTTAATATAACATATTAGGGTAATAAAACTATGAAATTAATCTCTGAATAAATAATTATTAATTGCTTGCACTAATTAATTCATTAGAGACTTGTGGTTCACAAATTGACCCATTTTAAACTGCACATACAGTTCAGAATCACTTCTGAAACATGACTGGTTAGAGTATCGTCCCCTACAAACTCAGATAACGAGAAAACATGCAAATGTAAAAAATAAAGTCGAAAATATAGGGGGAAATCAGAGTAAAGTCATTTCATACGGCATAACCAAGTCTTGATGGGTTAATATCATCAAGCTTTTTAATCCGTGAGATATTCACGTTGTATTCACCTATTCTCAACTCACTGACAGTGGGACAGAAATAACCATGAATTCTCACTGTATGTAGGCGATGAGCGGAATGGTCTCCAACCTAAACAGAGCAGAATAAAAATAATGGTTCTTCCACACTCAGTACGACTTCAAATGAAGTTTAGGTGTACATTCCGTGACGTAATCTGGGAGCTGAGTAAGACCATGAAGAAGGCTTTCAAGATGTCTTCAACAGTCCCTCCCGATTTCATTGACTGCTTGCCAAACTTTCCAAGGCACATTCACCTAGGGGAACTTTATTGAATTGCTTTTACGAATCATCCCAGAACTCCCTTCGATGGACGATGTGGACACTGCGCTGATGATGGAATCAAATCAAACAAACGGACGACGAAATTCCATAAACTCGAACGAGAGTAAATAAACCCTAGTTGACACCAGCTAAACGAATATTGTGAGTTGGACACAATGTGGATCTGAGCAGGAGGAAAATAAGCTAAAGAACATTCGTATAGAGAAAGCTTGCAGCAAATATGGGAGAAACCAGACCTTCAGGATAAAAAAAAGTAGTAATAATAAAAGTCATTCTATTCGAATGCTACTGGTAAAATGTTCTTTTTCCTCATTACAGTCACCAGTATTTTACTAGCAGCACTGCGATTCTCGTAAACCTACGAATAACACTTAATCATAAATTTTGCGCAGGGTACTATTTGCAGACTGTTTCGAATATAATGAATTATTATTATTGGTGATGAAATTGGTGTTCATCCTAGTGTCAAACTTATGAATTGTACACATTACTAAATTAATAATGTAAAACGTTTGGATCTAATTTTTTGAGCTGTGGGCCTAGTGAACATACAGCACATTTGATCAAGGTATTTGGAAAAAAATCTATATGCACATGCATCAAAATAAGGAATTAATGGGGAGGAGGTCGGGGAATATCTGAATTTTCATCTATTTTTTTGTTTATTATTTTTAATAATAAACCTTTGTAATCGACCATGAAACAAAATTTTTAACCGTTCTTCAAAGTTTTTGGTTGACGTTTCAAGATGCGTAGGGTCCAAAAATCGAATTTAAAAATTTAAATTTTTAAATTAAAAAAAAAAATTTGTCCTAGCGTCTGTAAGTATTGGACCAAAATTGAAAAACTTTGGCTTAGGAATGATACTTCGGCCGGGTATGTGCCAGTAACATCGGTATCACGTTCGATCAATCCAAGGGCAGAAATATTCAAAAATCGAGATCCTCAAATCTTTCAATGTTACGGTTATGTTTTTTAAAGTTTCGTTTATAGATATCCGCATAAAGAATCGAATGAAATCACCCCGGTCGCAGTGCGTTTATCAGTTTTCTTTCCTTAAGGGCAAAAACATTGACAAGAAAAAAGGCATGAACACGGAAGTGTATCTTTTTTTTTTTTTTTTCTTTATTATGGTGCATGTAACCTTGTTTATGGTCATTGGCGCCTAATATGATAAGCAATCATCATAATTTATAAAATACACACAATGTTTTCAAAATATCAAATATGATTTGTAGATACGTGGTTCAATTTTCCAATAATTGTTGGAGGTCACTTGGAAGTTCGGCCGCTAGAGTGCAAAAACTCGGGCATTCAATGAGCAGGCGACGAACTGAAAGTGAGGTTCAACATGAGGCGCAAACAGGAGGTGAGTTCCGTTCCTTCGACATCAGGTTGCCATGAGTCAAACGAGTATGTTCGATTCTTAGTCATGTCACTTCTTCTTTCCTGGAATGTACTGTAGTCTATTAGTAGTTTTCTTAGTTAGGCTTGACGATAGCCCTTGGGAGACATCTTTCTTAATCTCCCACAGCTTTTGGTGTTCCATTAGTAGCCAATCATCATGCCATGAATTTAAAATTCTTTTCGTGATTACACTGACGTAATCTGCTCTGATGTTAGGCTTGATGGGGTCGAAGAGGATTGTAGGAGGCTGGAAGTACGGAACTGAAGAACTGCTGCTGGTAATTGAGACCAGTGGAGAAATTTCCTGAAGCAGGCCAAGATCCACATCGGATTGTAGCACCACGAAGTAAGTTGATAAGTAATCTGGTCCGATGTACAACAACGTCGTTGGAGGGTCCTCTGTGGCTGATCTTGCATTGGCATCAGCTATCTCACTTCCAGCGATCATTTACAAGTTAGGGAGGTATGGGGTGAGGGACATCACAGGCTAAATTCTGTCCTGGTTGACTCCAGTGCTGAAATTTGGAATAGAGCGCCTTTGGAATGGCTTGAAAACTAACAGTATTATTAAATACGGAAGGCAACTTATCAGCTGAGGGTCCTCTAAAACTGACTTTTCTCTAATGAACCTACTGAAATACTTTAATTGTAATTAATAAGCAAGGAACATAGTTACGTAGTTTCAAAACCATATGCAGTGTATTCAACCCGCCTACGTGATGGAAAAATGCCTTAGTAATAGGTAGATCGTTTTGTTCCTCAACTTTACTAACCAGCGTGAAATTATGGGGCCCTGGTGAACCCATTTGCGAGGCGCGAAGCCCCGAGTTTCGATAATAAATATTGTACTAGCTATAAACGGGCTTGATAACTAGGGACCAGTGTTCTGTGTAGAAGGGCTATCCAGTACAGAAGTAATAAACCTTTGTGTAATAATTTGTGGCATTTCTGTTTTTTGGGGATACCTGTTATTTCAGGGCTTTTCAGGGCTTTTTTTGTCTTGTCTTTAATTCAATAAGCTAATTTAAAGAAGTAAATAATATCGATCTGCCGAGTTTGAAGCATTTGGGGAATAACCCACGAAATTCCTGGAAATTGCATATGTTTGGTCCATTAGTAATAACTGAACGAATCGTGATACTTTTCTTAAGACATATTCCTGAAATATGCCCAACTACCATCCAAGTTTGAACGGAATCAAACCTATTGTTGATGAAACGACTTTTCTTGAAATTCAGATTCGCGAATGCACACAGTCTAAAATTGATCCGACGGCCATGAATGTTATCGGAGACCAGCCTGGAGCGCAGTCTGACTATCTCAGAAAATTTCATCAAACTCGGACAACAACATGGTAGGTTGAACTCTTCAGAGTCTGAATGATTAGGAATTAAGGGGTAGACGTTTCGACTTCATAAATACATTCCCTAATCTCGTTTTTCCACCCCTAAAAGCTTCAACAATCTATTCAAGAGTCGAAATTATGTCAGAAAATTATGATTAAATTGCGTACAGAATTAACACAAAAAACGAATTTAGTAAAAATTTCCTAATGGAGAACGACTACCTAGCTCTTAGTATGTGAATCAAATTATTTTGTTTATCATGTCCCATCAGCTTTCCCCTGTTTTCGAGGCAAATTTTTAATCAAACAGGCAGGCCGTTTGATTCAAGACATTTCTATGCCCAAAACTTCAGATCTGTGACAAAATAAAACTAAACTTCAAGAGTGGGGATGAACCCAAGGATATAATATTCAAACATGAACTCTCAAATCTTGTTTGTAGCGAACTTTATTCCGCTAAACTGGAAGAAAATTAAATTTGCTTGTTTACAACAAAATATATATACAGGAAAATCGGAAATACTCAAGGATCGGAACGTCACAGGTATAATAAATGCGGTAATACGGTAAAGATACGAAGTTAAATTCGGGAAGTTATAAAATCACTAGCTCGTGGTAAGGTATAACGCTGACACTTACTTAAATTCTGACGATTACTTAAATTCCGACAGTCGTGGAAATTATAAGGAATTTAGGTGCCCCCCCCCCCCCCCCCAGAGGTGCAATCGGGGCCTAAATCCTCATAAATCAGGTAGAGGAGAGTAACAGCATCCCGTCAGAGAGATACCACCCCTACTAATGAGCTTTTAATGAGCCATGTTCGGGGAAGGTTAGTTTTTCCTGTCACCAGGAATCCACCCAACGCCAAACCAGCTGCCAAAAATGATCGAGCACAGATTTCGTGATGATGATCCAGAGCGTGGTTCCCATTGATTCCTCAACGGGACGCCGACAGCGCTATCTCTGGTGCTCTGACGGGAGCTTGATGGGCCTCACAGGAGGTAACTCTGTTACAAAATACACAACAATATATTCTATTGTATACGTTACACTAGGCTGTAGGTAAGACTGTAGGTGAGGAAGGAAAGGACAGACGGCAGGCTTCCAATTACGATAGATAACCAGTCTGTAGGTAGGTATCTAAAACTGATAAAATAAACGAAACATGCTTATTCTTTGTGCGTTCTCACATAAGTATTTTGACGTCTGATCAAGTCTAAATTGCGAGACATACCGGTACGGTAGTTGATTCGCCACTCGTAGAATTTCCGATGTAGAGTAGACTATCGAGGGCGGTGTTGCGGAGAATTTTCCACGAAGAATGTTTTCCACCAGGCAAAAGTCTTGGTCCTTGATGACTTCGACGGATCTGCTACAGAATAAACGAAATTGTTGGATACTTGAAGGAAATAAACGTGAGAAGAACAGCCGAGGGTATCATGAACAATGCTTACCCAAAAGGCGAAGTTGTTTCAACAGAATTCGAGGTTCTCTGAAGTCGGAAGATCGTGGAGACAGCGGTAAGAGAGACTTGCTTTTACGGAAACTGAACTGGTTATTAAAACCATTCACATTTACGGGAGGATTTGATGAAAAAAAGGTAAAATTCGAGAGACGATATAGTAAGCAGAGTGCAGAACGAGAAAGACAAAGGAAACGGCAGTTGTGTCGGGAGTCTTGAAGGCAAAAAAGTAGTCCCTGCGTGTTGGGAGAATAAATTCTTCATTTACCAACTAAATATAATTTTCAATGTTCATTTACACAATAATAATAAAACAAACGGTATCAGTTTGCGAAGAACTCATTCCATTACAGCAGTCTTCAGAATAATTATCGATTGAGCTGTTGCTTGCGGAGTCCCACTATGCGAGGCAGTTATAGAGGCCAACCTCACACCGCGCAAATTCAAACGTGGCGGGAGATATTCACGGTACAGATCTAATGAGAACTCTTGGGCAAT
The DNA here is from genome assembly GCA_030762985.1 of Adelphocoris suturalis. NCBI lineage: Eukaryota > Metazoa > Arthropoda > Insecta > Hemiptera > Miridae > Adelphocoris > Adelphocoris suturalis. Next base: position 41,444,972 of record CM061046.1, on the reverse strand, counting down.
AGTAGTATCTAGGTAGTAGCTTCCTAGGTGTGTAGGGAACAGAAGTATAAATGGAAGGAAAGTCGTTAGGTTCATACATAAAATTTAATGTGCAGCTCTCAAATATAAAATTTAAAATCAGTAGCTACATCAATATAATATAGTACCTATGTAAATAGTTGAAATTCGTATAGAAAGGTATTTTAACATAACTTAAACTGTTTTGCACACATTGGAAAACACATCTTCAGTCAGACCAGTGTATGACGCACAATTAAACCTTCAAATCACAGTATTTTTACGGTTTTGAAGATTTTTGTTGTAATGAAGCATGCAAGGAATCCAAAATAATTAATCAAATAAATTCAATAAAATTGCTCATATCTCACGTTCAACTTGAAGAATCCTTAAACTCGCCTCGCAATGTTTGGCTCTCGACTGAAGAGGTAAAACTGAAATGACTTTTATCTGTTTTGTATGAAACCTACCCCAAGGAAACTTTTGAGAGACTTTTGTAATATCCTGACGGAACTAAGGGAAAATCGGGAATCCGCCAGATTGTAGTACAGTCCTCATTCTAGCCGTTGTCTGTGCACCGTTCAAAGAATTGGTGTCGTCGTGTCATTCACGGACTGGAGAGGTCATCTATAGATTTGAGCGTGACAAGGATATACCACAGACAGACATCTGACAAACAGATCTGAATCACAAAACACGTGGACATTTCTATTTTGACTGACAAACATTTCTTGACTCTCCGCACGAATACAAAGCTATCTTCGGTAGTCAGTAAATGAAAGGGAGCTATCAAATATATGCCTTACTTTTACAACACCATTTATGCCTTGAAATCGGAGAAATCGAAATTACGTGTAAAATAAAATATAATAAGAAAGGCTGATAAAGACGAACGGGTGATAAATACGAACGGGTGATAAACACGAAACGGAAAACGGAAGTCACAGATAATTGGTTTTTCGGTCATTTTTTGAACCAAACGCTTGTATAATGATTAGATTCAGGAACTGTTGATGTTATTGTTACGCTATTACTCTTTCTGATTGACGAACGCTACTCATGTCATCACTCCAATACCATGTAATCTCATTTAACATTGATCTGTCCAATACCAAGAGTAATAGAGTTTTTTGATGGAAAGAATCGCTTCACTGAATGAACCAACCCCATTTTCAAAGTGGTTCCCTCTCAAAAGATACAATTCATCATTTCCTCACACTAGATTTCTCTCCACGGATGAAGGACAACAGGTTGACTTAGAATGATATCAGTTTTCAACCCCCGTGACGCCTGATCTAAAACCGAGATCGCATTACGGTCGTTTCACCTCCCATCATTTTTCAACGGAAAACCTCTTTTATTTAAATCCAATCCCCTTTCTGTCGTCTTTAATCGATTCGCCCATACATAAATTTCTCATTTTTCACCCCACCCCGGTCTCTTCTACAGCCCTCCTTTTCCTCCTAGTTTCCTTCTGTCGCTCCTCGTGAGTTGAGTGAGGCCGACTGAGAAGAGGGTACGCTCCACCAAAAAACTCTTATCGCTGCTTTTCTTGATGGGGCGGCTCCGCAAAGGGCCTCCCCGTTTCCTGTTGAATTCAAAGGATCTCTGTAACTACGAACAGTTCCATTGTCTTGTCGTTTCTTCGGATTTTCAGACTGGACAAAGTGTCTTATGCCAAGTTCAATTTGTGAGACGAACGACCGAACGAATCGTAAAGTTCGAAAAATTTATCTAAAGGCGGAAAGAAACGGTTTATTGAGTGAATCTCTTGAATGGACCACCCTTTGTTTTCTTGTTGCAAAATACATTTATAAAACTTTTTCGAATAGATTCAGGGACGCAAGGTCTGAAATAAGGTATGAAAGTAATATACACCCGTACAATATGAAGGCGCTTTAATCATTAGGTACATTCTTTCACTAACGAACGTCTAGGGATCTTTTGGGTGGTTGCGTGCCGCAATAATATACAAATCTTGCGTCCGCTGTCCAAAGATTTTCACTGAAACTACCGTACCAATGTTTATGACACATGGATTTATAGCTCGGCATCAATATCGATCAACCCTGAAGAGTCGCATTTAAGGGCCGATATATTTAATAATCAAGATCTCAAAAACTTTCAATGTAACAGTGATTTTATTTTCATTTTTTATATTGCTAGTCCCTACCCCAAAGAATCGAATGAGACCGACCGGAAAGCACCAAGTTAATTCTTTCACTGGAACTTTGGCAGAAAAAAATGCAACATGGGAACGAATCATAACTGGCGGAAAATGATAAAAATTGCCTTATAAACTACAAAGCTTATACCTACTGATTTAATTTCAATGGAATTTAGACTTTGTGAAATCATTTGTATAACTCTTGTAACCTACTGTTGAATTAGTGAAGAGTAGTTAGATGATTTATTTATTTAATCTCATCAGCTTTCAGTTGGTAAGTACTTAAGTACTTTTCTATCGCTCATTATGGCTGGGGTTTGCCTGTGCCAGAAAGTTTACATAATTAATATTGACAATTCCGAATTAAATATATCATAAAATCAAATTTGTAACTTCTAGAAACTTCATTATGTAAATGGTACTTGAATGCCGTTATACTTAGATTAGGGGTCTAGTGAAATATAGATCTTTTGATTAACTGCATTGATTTTCCCTCTCTAGGTGCTTAAATATCTACGCAGATGTATTGATGACATGGTCAGTCTTCTGCCCGACAACCACAAAATCGCATTAAGTAAATTATTTACGAAGATGCGTTACGCTAAGAAGCTTCCTTCTTAATCAACCTTACTTAGGGATTTGAAATGGAGCTTGAATACAGTTAATCGCAGTTTGGAGGAGCTTTGATCAACCGCGAGATCTCTGGGGCTGATTTATTTTCTAATTTACTAATTAGTGCTGGAATTAAAACGGAGATCGTATTGGACCCGTTTACAACAAATACTAGATAAGGAGACGTACTGATCAGCTGGTTGGCCTCTGAGGACTATTTTTTCCCTTTCAGACCAATAGTTATTTTTACATTTCTTTCTAAAATTTCCGACACTTACTGAAAAGCATAAAGTTGTGGGGTCCTGGAGCTGTAAAGGTATGCACTCTTTAAGAGACACGAAGCGCCAAATTTTGATGATATCTAAATATACGGGGCTTAATAATTATGGACTAATGATCTGCGTAGAAGGGCTATCTAATACAGATATAATATTGCTTTGTGTAATAATTTGTAGCGTTTTGAGTGTAAAAAGGTGCATCGTAATACTTCATTTGATTAGAGATTAAACAATACAAATATCAGGTATCTAACTGTCATCAATCATCCAGCAGTTTTATAAGTTGAATTCTCTAATTTGATCATTTCTAAGAGTAAGCGTTGCACAGGGACTCAAACGCCTGTTTACGCGGAAATTCATTTTTCCAAAAATGAAAGTTGCAGATACACCAAGACTTTGTGATTTTACCACCGTGACGAAATAAATCACTCGCGACGAAGTTGTGGAAACCCATTTCAAAACGGAAGTTAGTGAAAAACGTTGACTATTTCCACAAAAAATAAAGAGTTACAATCTTAAATCGATTTCGACGAATAGGCCATCATCAGTAACAAACAATAACTCTGTTATTGTTTGTTACTTATGATGGCCTAACCGTCGAAATCGATTTAAGATTGTAACTCTTTACTTTTTGTGGAAATAGACAAAGTTTTTCACTAACTTCCGTTTTTACCACCGTCAGTTGATACCTAATTAGAACAAACATGATCTGTTTGATTCGATGATTGAGCTCCAAAAACGATGTTTCCATGAAAGAACTGGAGCAAAGATAACAACGGAGTTTTCAATGGATCTTCTGGTATTTGCCTTCTGTGTTGTAAGCGTTCATGGATAGTGTAAGAAAGCCGAGTAACTTCATGATTCCAACAACGAATGAAAGTCCACCTGGTAAAATTTGTTGGCGTTTTTCAGAATCGTTTTGATGATTTTTCCTTAGGAGTTTTTTGCATACGTAATTAGTTTAAAACAACAGATTTCATATCTCACTCATCAATATTAAGAGGAATGCTGAAAAAAAGGGCCTCTTGGTCCCTCCTAAAACTTGTGATATTCTTACCATAAGACCAATAGTTCACATATGAAAAATCTGAATTCGCACTGAATTGCGGAACTTTTGTTGAACAAATGTACCTATATGAATTTTCGAAAAAAATAAGGTGTTTTTGTGATTCCAAGATTGTGTATGAGCAGTTGGACTGTATGATGTGGTGTATATGTCAGTGTGCAGAAACATGTGCACTAAAAGTGTTCAATGTTTGAGATTATAAATTCAAAATTCGTCTAAATTAAAATCAAAACTACAGAATCCAGTGTTCTTATGGTTACGTTATTTGACAGGGTATTCCCTGTTTTTTCGTAGGTCAAGTTCAACGGAATGGAAAATTTGATGAAGATTCCAATGTTGTTTTAGGGATTGGAAATTGTCCGTCCCTACTATATTATTATTACTTTTGTTTGTTTATTTTTTTTTTATTATTTTTTTATTGAGATTTAATTAGTTTTATAAAAGAACGTTTTGTGATATTTTTAGATGATATGTACCTGCTTCAATTTTTCGTTTAGATTTAGTAATATTAATATATCAACACGCAATTAATGGAAAACGCTGCAAATTTTCACAACTAGGTTTATTTCTGAGTTAGATAGCCTGGTCTATAATCATGAAACCCAATGACCCCGGCTTATGTGTTAGATAGCCCTTCTACGAAGATCACAAGTCTATAATTATTAAACTCCGTATGTAATATGATCAGAACATGGTGCATCGTTGTTCCCAAAAGGGTTCACACCTTTATAGTTCCAAAACCGAAGTTTTACGCTTTGCAGTAAACGTTGAGAAAAAGGTCGATAGGTAAGGAAATGGTAGATTCAGAGGACCCGTTAAGAACGTTAGGCACAAATCTAGTCGACAAATGACTGTTTAAAAAATGGAAAAACCAAATGGGATAGGCCAGCACGCTGAAATTCAGCAAATTCCTGCCTCCGTATGTCTCACTTCGGTTAACAGCGCTGGTTATACAGTCTGTTGATCATTTTGTCGGTTAGTCGATCACAAAGGTCGACCATAAGTAAAAATATCTTTGGCAACCCTCAAAATTTGAAGTTTACGTTTTAAATATTATGAACAGAATCACAAAGGTTCATTATTGAAAACAATAGACCAATCATGCACGACGATTGGATAATATTATTCTCAATATCATGACTTACTTTGAAACTACGTAGGCTGGGCTCCAATCGTTAAATTCGCTTTGAAGACGTCCCGCAGAAGTTAGGTCATATAAGCCAGGCTTTGCATATTGTAGGAGGGAAGCCTTATTGAAATTGATCCACGGATGTGGGGGGCAACCTAAGTACGAGGAAAAAAGTTCCAGTCATGCAGCCTGATCGTATGAGCAAATTTTCGTAAATTATATTATGTGAAATATTTTTGAAATTTGAGCTTTTTGATGGCAAAGACATTGTGAACTATAATCTTTATGACAAAAAACGTATTCTAAATACTCGTAGTAATCTGCCATTCAAAATGACATTTTGGATTTTTAGCTTTTTGCAGTTTTTATCGATTTTTTAGCCAATTTTAATGGAATTTAAGTACATTTTAAGATGATTTTGTACATATATTTTTCAATGTTCAATTTTGAATTTCATAAATTTGGTCAAAAATTATGAATGTAACGATTTTTTGCCGTTTTTTGCCATTTTTTGTGATTTTTTAGCCTATTTTTTGAAATTTGACCAATTTAGTGAGCTCAAAAAGTGCTGGCCAACAAAATCATCCTTTTGTTTGCAATAGTTGATTTTTTGGCGAAAGAATGGAATTTTTATCTCAATCCTCAGGAGAGTCAACGTCTGGAATGACACACTTATATATGAATATTGTATAAGTTTATGTATCAGGAATCGTTTCAGAATACCTCAAAACTGATTTAAAAGAAGACAATTTTCAAAAATTTTGTTTTTAAAAATTTCCGTGCCATTGCAATGGTTTCATTTTTTACAAAAATTCGCTAAAACCCGTTTTTGGCTCATTTTTGGCTCATAGCGTTGATGCGTGTCAAGCGATCGGGCTGGCTAGATTCTAGGACCGACTGGACCCCAAGTGGAGTGCATGTGCAAAAGTGCGGATTTTTTTCATCATGTTAAAGGTGTTTTATGATCGGACGGCGCCACAGCGGACGGCGGATGGACATTTCAGTTTTGGAATCTACGAACCTTGAAAAGTAGTGACAAAGTTTGAGAGATTTTTTTTTTTTTTTTTTTTAAACACGGAATGTGTTTTAGCCTTGGCACCTCCAACCAAAAAGGAAACGTTTTATGTTATCGAAAATGTGTTGCAACAATTTACTGATGATTTCTGCTTACGACCGAGTCGTTGCTTAAAAAAATGGTACTCCGTAATTGTTCATCCCACAAAATTTGTTGACCATTCGTTCGAAAGTTCTCCATTTCCAACCATATATATTAACTACTGCGCCAAGTTTTCTATACGATTACAAAGGCTTATTGGAAATAATAAACCAAAATGGTCTATGGAACGGTTAGTTTAGCAACTTGTAGTAAGACTAACCGATTCAGAGTGCCGAAAAAACCTGTATTTGTATTTTCCCCTGAGTTGGGCATTCGAATCTTAGTGAGTGCATTTTATGAAAACTGGATATTATGAGAAATGCGTTCGGAATACATTCAACGAAAATTCAACGTTGGCACTAAAAAACCTATAAAATTTGGAACTTTCAACCAGTAATCTTTTTCAGAATCCATTTTCAGAATGCTAGACCACCCAAGACATGAGCTTAACAAATGAACATTCAGATTTTCTCTAAAGCGGATAAGAATGATGGCGATTTATAAAACTTACGGACAGTTTAACGGACAAACCGAGTGGCGAAAAGAGACAAACAATGTATTGTTGAGAGACGAAGATTCAAAAAGCCAGGAAAATTATAGTTTCGGTTTTGCCTTGGAATAGGGTAGTAATATTGAAGCAATAAAAAGGTAGACATGCATGGCGAATCAGGTTTGAACATCACAGTAGCAAATACTTGAATTTTCTCTTCTTATCCTAACGTTCAAAACTTCAAGAAACCTCTTGAAAACATGGCAAGCATTCCTCGAAGTGTGCCAAACATGTTTTCCCTGAATATAATTTTCGCTCAAGTTGAAGGAAAAAGAGGCGGAGGCAAGTATTTCCATGATAATGACTCCTCGTATTCAGCTTGTGGAGTGTCGGTCCTTGTTTGTTCATTCATGTATGCCCCCCGCTTTATTTGCCTTCCAAGATTCTCGGCTTCCCTTTCAGAAATGCCTTCTTACTTTCTTGTATCACTGCCTTTTCACGATCCCACCGAGTATTGCCCTTTTCCTTATCGCTTTTATTCGAAAGTTTCAAGGAATCCTCCCTTTTTGCGCTCCACAAAAGGATTAGGTAGATCTTATTAGACGGAAAACTCAACTGCAGAGCAACTAGCTACAATATCCTTTGTGGATAGAGAAATAATGTATCAGCACCAACATTCTACCAACGTATTATATCATTGAACAAACTCATCTTAGGTTTATTATTAGGAATAATAGAAATGCACGAATACATCTGAGTAGGACTGTCTTTGGCTATCGCCCTCGGCCCCGACTTCCAAGACCCTGAGACCAAAGATCATCACGCATGGTCTGAGACTGCATTAAGGTAATAACATTAGCTCGATAAAATGGTAATCCAGTACATCTAGCAGTAGCACAACTTTTGATTCATCAATTTGATTTATTATTTTCTGTCTGAATGTAACCAAAAACTTGTTCATTCAGGCTTATGTTTCTACTCTCTGGAATTTTCAAGGATTATGTGATTCGTATATGGGTGGTCTACTATACGAAAATGTGCAGGAAGACAGTGGCTGGGGTAGCGCTTTGAATCTCACAAACACTGAAATCTCATGACTAGAAGATACCCAGGCTAATTTCGGAGGAGCTTCAAAAGGGTATGAACATCGCTCTGTTAAAGGATGAATGTGTGTGGGGGAGGAGGGCCTGCTGCAATCACGTCAACAGATAGTGCTTGCTCAGCATCAATATGGTTCAATGTATTCTTCTCACCATACTGATTGCAGCTTGAATAATTTGCACCCATCCTGTGCCGGACGAGTGCTTATAGTCGTCACCTGCAGAACACCGTTTTGAGGATTCCTTGCAAATATAGTAGAGAAGCAGGAAAAACTTCTCCAAAAATTAATATTACCAAAAAGGAATTGGTTTGAATCAAATTTTGATTGGATGTACCTATAGATTTGGACCGTAACGCACTAAGTTTCTCAACGATACAAAGCGCTAAATGAACGTTGTATAACGGCCATCATAAATGTAGTTTGTACTGAGCTTTCTATCCCCTAGGATTTCAATATCGAGTTCCTGTTTCCGGATGGAGTTTCTATAATGGAGAGTGAACCACTGTAAAAATCAGCTTTGTGTCCCAACAAACTAAGGAATGGAAAAAACTGAATAGGGTGAGGCACGACTCCAACTATTTTTATGAAAGATGTACTAGCCTCAATAACCGTCATCAAACATTGGGGACATCATAGATGGAACTAGTTATTGGAAAAAAAACCTCAATGATCACGGTATTTCTTACAGAATGGCAAAAATAGCTCCGAAAAATGTTGAATTTGTGTTGAAAAAGTGTTTTTTAGCCTAATACCACATGCTTTCGTTCAGAAAATGGGTGAAACTTTCAAGAAGTGGAGGTCTCCCAGCAGTGAAAGGGGCATATTGTTACAGCAGATCCCAAGTGAAGCACATTAGCTAATGAATACCAATCGATAATGAACTTTTAAAAAGGCAGTTTATACCCCAGGTGAAGGAACCAGAAGCAGCCTGCAAGAAGGGGATGAACATAGAGGTGTTCCATACGCTTTTCCATTTCATTGTCAGATTTCGTTTGCGCAAAAACGACAAACACTTGAAGATTAAGTGCAGAAGCTCGAGATGTTATGTGTGGGATGTGTGGCGGTGATCTGTCCATCTGCCATTTCCTGGAGGAATGCCCAGACCTCATGGACTCCGAGTCCAGCATCGGTCCCCTCAGTGGGTTGACGTTTTATCTGGACTAGACAAGGTACTGTCCCTGTTGTCGTAATTGAGAGCCGCTGAGCTCAATTACGAACTGTGATATCTGATCTGTGATATATTTTTGTACAGTCTAGTCATAGTTTTATTCACTTTGCAAATTATATATAGAGACGTACATTTAGTTATTAGCCTACTCTTGATCTAGTCCTAGTTGCATTATTTTATTTTTGATGTTTTTTATCCGCTTTAGGGGCTAAATAGTAGCCATCACCGTTCCCCTCATTTTTTCGTTCTCCGATTTGCCAGTGGAATCCGCAATGGGAATTCGTTTGGTGCCAGAGGGCAATGGCCCCCCTTAGAATCGTGCTCTTGCAGTGTCCCTTGGGACACTTTTTTCAGTGCAACTAATTACCCTTCTGGTTGAGGTAAGGCTTAAGCCATTAAATAAATAAAAAATGAATGAAAACATTTTGAGTTAAGCCCGCCGAAACTGACGGCCGAGCTGTCGAGAGGCAAGCACTCACATGGCTTCAGTCACCAAAACCTTGCCGAACAGTGAGATCACCACCAACTCAGCCTTGCCGACCATCTTTCCAATCGGTGTCTTGCTTTTGAAGGAGTGTTTGTGGTCTGAAGCAACTTCAGTGAGTAGTACGAGTACATGTTCCGTATGTTGAGGTGTTGAAGGATATGATGATTTCTGTAGGTTTTCCAATAACACTGACAACTTAAAAAGCTACTGCAGCGTAATACCGAAGGCCAGATAAATATCCATGGTGGATTTAACAAACAATACACCGTAGCCCTTTTTATGAAAATTTAACCTATGGGTCATTTCACGCGAACGGCCAAACTTTTTTTTTTCGATATATTTTAAAAGTCCTGATTTTATAGTATGCTGTACCCAATGGTAATACAAGCTAGGAGCCCAATTTTCAGACCCCTTCTTCGCCCAGCCTTTTCTCTACAACTGTCCGAAGTTTAGGGGTGTGCGCCAAACACTAACTTTTGTTTTAATTGCTCAACCGTTATTGTGCCCAAAAAAATAAGTAAGGTGGCCAATTCTTATGGTAGGTCATTTGTCTGCTCTTTTTGGTAGTCATGTTTAAATTTACAAAAAACTTAAGCTTCTTCATGAAAACTCAAAATAAAAAGTTCTTTTTCACATTTCATCAATTTCGCATTTTTTGAAAAATAAAAAAAAAAAATTTTGATCTTAAATCATACCTACCAGTATGTAGAATACGAGGTTAAGATGACGTAATGGGCCGACAAACGGTTTGTCGCCAGTGGTACTTAATGTACGGCCTGAACTCCCAAAAAACGTAAGCTTCCCCATGAAAACTCCACATTTCATAAATTTCGCATTTTTTGAAAAACAACTTCTTGATATTAAATCATACCTACTAGTATGTAGAATACGAGGTTAAGAGGACGTAATGGGCCGACAAACGGTTTGACGCCAGTGGTACTTAATGTACGGCCAGTACTCCCAAAAAACGTATGCTTCCCCATGAAAACTCAAAATAAAAATTTATTTTTCACATTTCATCAACTTCGCATTTAAAAAAAAAAAAAATTGTTTGATCCTAAATCATACCTACCAGTATGTAGAATACGAGGTTATGAGGACTTAATGGGCCGACAAACGGTTTGACGCCAGCGGTACTCAATGTACGGTCTGTACTGCCAAAAAACGTAAGCTTCCTCACGAAAACTCAAAATAAAAAATTATTTTTCACATTCATCAATTGCGCATTTTTTAAAGAAAAAAAAAATATTTTGATCTTAAATGATACCTATCAGTATGTAGAATACGAAATTAAGAGGACGTAATGGGGCCGACAAACCGTTTGACGCCAGCGGTACTTAATGCACGGCTTGTACTGCCCAAATAAAATAAAAATTGAGTTTTCATTATAAAGTCCCCATTTTATCAAATTTGCTTAGAACTAACTTCACATTTGACGGCGCATCAGATAGGTGCAAATTTTATCATGAAAATTCAATTTTCCTAATATTTTGGTAGTACAAGGCCGTACATTAAGTACCGCAGGCGTCAAACCGTTTGTCGGTCCATTACGTCCTCTTAACCTCGTATTCTACATACTAGTAGGTATGATTTAAGATCAAAAATTTTTTTTTCAAAAAATGGGAAATTGATGAAATGTGAAAAAGAAGTTTTTATTTTTAGTTTTCATGAAGAAGCTTAAGTTTTTTGTAAATTTAGACATGACTACCAGAAAGAGCAGACAAATTACCATAAGAATTGGCCACCTTACTTATTTTTTTGGGCCCAATAACGGTTGAGCAATTAAAACAAAAGTTAGTGTTTGGCGCACACCCCCAAACTTCGGACAGTTGTAGAGAAAAGGCTGGGCGAAGAAGGGGTCTGTAAATTTGGCTCCTAGCTTGTATTACCAATGGGTACAGCATACTAGAAAATCATAACTTTTAAAAAAGATCGAAAATAAAAGTTTGGCCGTTCGCGTGAAATGACCCATATATATATCCTATGACAGGGAAAAATTGTAAGAGCTAAAGCTACTTAGATAGTACTTTCTACATCTAAAACACTTCATATTTCCGGAATGCTGAAGTGAACAATGAATTCTCTCTTCTGAACCAGACAATTTTGTTTATTCGAATACAACCTATAATTCTGTAAATAAATTAGTGATGAAGGATCAAATGTATTAAAAGTGCTTCCCACACTTAATCCTTGTACATTAAAACTAATCAGTTTACAACATTAGATACTGATTTGATTTATCTGTAGTTACCTCAGTGTTTGAGAAATTAGGAAAAAAGGTTTCCTATTCATATTTAGAAAAACCTCTCTTACCCTTCCGAGTAGCATAAAACGTCCAATGTAATGTCAACCGGATTCAATAATTGCATATAGCAATAGGGTTTGCGAGATGATGATAATAAATCCTTGGAAGGCGTTTCGAGTGACGGCAGAGTCTGAAGAAAGAGACAAAAAGGACAACGTATGTCCATTAAGAGGGCGAAAGAGGGCGAAGAACTGGCCGAGAATGTAGGAGTCCACGATTCAGCAGTTCCGGCCCTCTGTGGGCTATGGAGCAATAGTGGGATTTAGGAGTCGGCGCCATCTCCTTCCGGTTGGAAATCCCTCCAGACATCGAGCCCCTGCAGCCCGATACTCTCCTCAATTCAGCTTACTTACTCGATGGAAGGTACGGGGTAGGATCTCAGTTTTTGTCCTCGCTCTCGCTTTCGTCCCCGCATTTTTTCCTCCCCTTTTATCGAATTGTTTCAGCTGCTCTTCAAAAGCTTTTAGCACGTACCGAACCGAAACCATCCTGTAGCCCATAGCTTGGATGTTGCGATGGTATATCTCATCACAACTTACGGTTGAAAACTATTCCCAACTTATCGATATTCCTACCCACATTGTTAACGTGAAGACCGTACGACAGAAAAGAAATCTATTCTTCAAATTACGTCCTCCTAAAAAGTTCTTCCTAGAGTTATTTCTGTGATCCTCTTTTTTCACTCTCCATATTTTAACGTAAAATACGTTTTTACGCAGAACTAAGTACCTATTTGCCAAAAAATGACACACGGAACCGACACGAAAACTTCTGATAATTTTCACTTTCAACGACTCCGTTTTAACGTTTGTTCACCTTCTTCCCTCTTTAACCACAAAAATCGTTCACCACTCGTTGGGAAGCAAGTGTTTGCACCGCTCGGCTTAACTATCATTATCCTATTCACTATATAACTCTGTCACTCTACGACTAGCATAGCTATGGGCATAATAGTTCTCATATTTTGTTTATAAACTATTAACAGTAGTAAAAGCATCTAGTAAATATCCATTGAAATTGAACCTATGAAACTAATTTTTTTGTTATCCAACCTATAAAGCTAAAATTTGGAATGGAGAAACCTTGGGACGTTTAGAAATGAATCAATCATGGATAGTAAGGACGCTTCTCGAAGCTTATCCATATAAGGGACATCCGTATCAAATATGGCGCGACTGGTAGCCTATAAAACTTTACTATAAAAATTAGAATATTTGTTTATCTTGTTCACTTCTGCAATCGACTGGATGTGATTTTTTTTAGGCAGCATATATGGTACACCTAGCATCAATGATCAATTCATACTAAATAAGTTCTTGTTTGAATTCCACCAAACCCTTTAGTCCTCAAAACGTAATAGTTATTCTGACGATTTAGGTAATTTAATAATTTTTCCAAGGGTTCATAAATAAGTTCATGTTCTCAACACATATTTTGATATTCGAATTCAGACTCTTTTTATATATTGCTTTAACACATGAAATGAGACTGTTAAGAAAAATTCATATGGCACAATTTTTGTTAAAAATTAGGTGTTGAACCTTGTTGCACCCTTAAACCCACCCGGTTCAACGACTCTATTGTTGAAAACGTAATATAAATAACTGAACTCGATGTTTATTCTTTGCAAAAACAAATCAGAAAGTTTTGAGTTGGTATACATTATTATCGTTTTGGACTCTCGCCTACTTTGCCCAAATTAGGGTTTGTTTGTGTCCTGATCTGACTGAACCTATACATAGGTACACATTAATTTCATTTCTAAAATCGATATCAATGATTTAGTCGCGTGCTCTAAGAACTGTATTGGAGCTTCAGTATATTTCTCCTAAATGTTGACACGGGGAATAATAACCGAAATATTTTCCATACAGAGAGCAAAAAATTGTGATTAAGGCCCTTGGGTGACGTCAATATTGACCCAACACTCCAAAAGTTCCCCCTTCGCCAGCTTCCCCTGTTTTTCTGGAAGTAAATGATGATTGGTTTTATTTCCCTTATCAGACCCACCTTTTACAGGGGTGGCCCATCGTCATCCCCATCTCGTCGCCTTTGGCCCTCTCCCCGATGTACTGGCGTTGTAGGGGTGAGTCACATAGGATTAGCCCCTGGGAGTGATCTGTTCGCTCCCCTAGGAACACATCCAATAAGTCACTCCAAAGCCTGTCCCCATGTTTACTTAAAGACACTCGACTTTTTCGGGGCTTTGGTAAACTCCGTAAACGGATACGGAGGTTTGTTGTTCGTTCAGCAATGATCCGAAACTCCAATGTGTACCTAAGTTCGTAAAATGTTACGACCAATGTTTCATTTGGTTATTTCCTGTCCAATATACTCGTAGTTATCATGATTAATATTGGTATGGTACAAGGATCAAACCTCGATTCACTAAAGCATTACGAGTATTATGAACAATAATTATTTGATATACCTAATGGTTGCAGGTATCCATTGATGTTCGAAGATTTTTGCAGAAGATGTTAGTTATATCGGCAGGAATATTCCATGATGTCAATAATACCAGATCCGTTTTTTGATGTTTCTTAAGTATTTTTGATAGTAACTGAGCACTCCATTTCATCACAATATTCCTCAATTCTAACCTACGAGAACCAGTGTAAGCAAACGTTGTTCGACATTAATTTATTTTCCTAACGATGTGTTTGTGTCACTACTAGGTATTTCCAACGCGCATACCGGTGTGGTATCCGACGTTCGATTCACACAACCACATCCTATGATGATAATCGCTATGTAGTATGTAAGTCACATGAGGTGCACAAGGGGTCCGGAATATCTCCATAAATAAGGTATCGGGTGATAGGAGATACCCTAGCGAAAAATATCTACACCTATCTTCTCCCCCGTTCAACGCCTCAGTGACGCGACAAGGGTAAACCCCTGCGGCCCTTCTCTGTTACGGTGCCCGTAATCTAACACCTTGGCTTCACCGTAATGGCCACGACCACCATGCAAAAAGCCTAATTCGTCGGAGTAATCCGGTGTTGGACTCCGCCTCTTCTGGCAACCCTGTCCGACTCTATGTGAAGCTTTAAGAAAGACACCGATCTTCACTGTCTGTTGAATGGGTTCTCATGCACTCATGTAATCTAATCACTCTGATGGTTACCCTGGAAATATACCTAACATTGGTTTCCCTTTTAAAGTGGTTTAGACCAATCCGAATTCGTAGGGGCCTTCGTCATCGCTGCATGAGAAAGAGCGGCAGAACAATGATGCATGGATTTGACCTTAATAGTGCATTAAATGCCTGTAGGTAGTAATCGCAATGCCTAGGTGTTCAAAAGTTTAGATGATCCAGCGGTAAATCAACGTAAAGATAATCTTTAATCTGTTATATCAGAAAAACATTTGTTTCACTCTCTTAAAGATGCATAAGGTTATAATTCCTACGAACTGATTTAGAGCGAGGCACTACTTTAAATTAGTGAAAACTGGCAGCTCCCACTCAAACAAGTTACAAAGACAGAAACAAGTTAGAAAACAACAAACCAATCTTCCCAGACGAGAAAGCTTTAGCCTGCTTTCATGTTCCCTCCATATATACCTAATAGTAGTTATGTATCTATGGGTGCAACACTCTGCCAACCACAAAGTAGGAGTCATTATGAAACCCTTGTAGCGGTAGAAAATTTCAATGATTCAATTAAACTTGGTGAGCCATCCGAAATTGCATGAAATATTATATATTATTGTCCTCTACATTTCGTCCTCATGATCCCTGTGCCGAAAATTCCTTATATACTATCCTCAGGCCAGTTTCGAGCTCGACCAAGAATGCGAGATGTGTCATTTTATAATAGACAGATGGTTCTCTCCAGAAACATTTACACACAAACCTTCGGATGAGTGAAAGTTGGATGCATAAATAACCAGTGGCTCGGTTTCTTTATTCTTTTGCTAGAGCTATGGCTCTCAATTCCTCAAAGAATGACTTGAAGCTCACTGTCATTTCTTGCGTTTCAGTCATAATGCACTTGTTTCAAACCACTTTACTTTCTACGCGTACGTTGTGTTAGAAGTAAAATAGCTATATATTTTATACTTGAATGTAAAAACTGTAGTTTCCCATTCCGGTGGAGCTTACTTTCATATAGGGTGAAAGGCAGCGATCTACCATGCCTTCAGCTTTTCATGATTCAAGTGCCAAAGATGATCAATGTGAGTCCCGAATAGGAATCTGTTTTGGTCACGGTATAAACGACTCAGCTACGTCCGAAAGTCAATCTCATCATCAAAAAAGTAGACGCGAGGTTTTCACTGCATCGTGTACCTATTTTACCAAAAAAAATGTGCAGGCCGAGGCAGTTTTTTTAAGGGGCCAACAAGCGATCGTTGCAGTTGCAACTGCACCAAACAAACACGTTATCAAGCCCTGACGCTGCAGTGGCCGTTGTTCCCCCTTAAAGAGGTACTCTACCATAAGTGTAGAGGACTGGCCTGGTCAAAATTATTCTTTCGAATCTCTGCCTTCTTGCCTGCTATGCCAACGCTCCTCATACAAATTTATTAAATTCAACCACCACGTACAAATAAATTATTTCACATCCCCTCCCCTCTAATTATCAACTATTTGATCAGGAATTTCCACTAATCTCATCCAATACTCCAACACCATTCAACAAACCAACAGTACACATCAAAAGCGGGGCATACCCGATGGGAAGGATGGACCCGGTAAAGCATCCGGTCAGTGGTACCTGGGCACAGGATTGGAGAACGGATGTGGGATTTCTCTAAACCTGCGCGTTATGCGAGATATGCCCTGAGGATGATGTGATTACATCGAAAGCTTGGCAACAAAAATATTACTTCTATTTCGGACCTCCCAAAACCCACTTACAACCCAGTTCGAAAATTAGTCTTTCGAATCTCTATCTTCTTACTTCACGAGTAACTCACCTATCCTTATTCTTGCATTAAATCGACGGGATCTTCAAAACCAGGTTGAATAGTTCGATAGTTCAATAGAAATGAGACTGTGAGACACCGGAGTCGTTTTCCATTTTACATTTCATTGAAAATGCCACAACTTTTCACGATTCTTACATGTTTTTTCATGATTTAACAAAAATGTTTAAGGTATATTCACCAAGTTAGCCGGCCAGGTACTGGCCTTGATGACAAACAAACCATTTTTTACCATCACGAGGACAAAATATCGACTTCCATAAATTGCACTTATAAGCTGTTTTTCGCTTTTTCACCCCACTGCAGTGCCCTGTGCGTTGGTCCGTGAGAAGTCCTGCCACGAATGGTCAACAAGTCGTCTGCCCCTCCGGTGTCACCTGATTGAGCAAACACGCGGCGCTACACTTCGATCGCAACGCGGCACGCACGCGGAAGGCGATTAACCACGGGCGAACGCATAATGGAAACGGATGAGCTGCGGGGCCCAAGCCCTCCCTTTATTTGGGAATTCCGTGTGAAATATTGTAATTGAATAATCCAAAGGAAGGTGACCGATACTCCCGATATATTGTTTCGCCCTTTCACGCGTCGAACAAACAAAGGCCGGTTTCGCCTGACTCCACCGAAAAAAAAAAAAAAAAAAAAAGAAATCCAGCGATCTTTGTTCAATTTTCAATTTCCGTTCATTTTATTCATATATAGAACAAAACGATATCTAAACAAGCTGTATAAAAATAAATTTTGCCATTCTACAAAAAAAGTATTTCCTACAATAAATCAGGGTCGGTATGCCACTACTTGAAGGCATTTATGATGGAGGAACTATCGTTTGATCGAAAATGGAATGGGATTTTTCTTAAGTCATAGAATGCTGCCTAATAACCTTAAGCTGTCATCGTTCCAATATAAAGTAGATAATTACTGAAAATTCTACTTCAAAGCCAGTTCACTTTTTTACGTAATACAAGTATTTCGTTTTTCCAAGGCCCCGTAGGGCTGGAGGAAGTTATACGGTACATCAAGTACGGAGTATTGCCAAAGCTAGTTTTGCTCATGCGCTATAGTTATTACTCTACCAATCGTGAAAGAATTATTATGACACCTCATTGAAGCCACCGAACTCGAGTTTGAACGGAAATGGACCGACAGAAATTCCTTGACCCACATCCAAAAGACATATCCATGTCAAATTAATGCAATCAAATACAAGATTAACGCAACACGATTCCCTCCGATTTTAAGTATATCGACATTGATATAGGCAAAAACCAACTTAAATAACTGGATTAGTTACTAGAAAATTCTCTATTTTTTCTCTATTTTCACTATTTAATTTCTCCCTTGATGGGAAAAACAAAAGATCATGGATATGTCTAGTACCTACTGCTTACCAGTTGGTACCTACTACTCAATTGTATACCAACCATGTAGTGCCTTCTTTTCACAAGATTATTCCATTATGGTTACAAAACAATAGGTATTAGTTTTTAACTTAGAGTAATAAATCAGCATTCCTTGACACTACAATGGCTCAGAGGTCATGAAATGTAGTGGTAAAATGAGAGCATTCCAAAAAGTGGCGAACGATTTTCCTACTATGAAAACTACGGGAGTTACTCTTCCCTAGTAACTCATTGGTTGTACCTGAAAAATCAATATAAATTCTACCTAGCCTTTACTTTTCGAGTTAATAATAATCTAAAGTGCCGGAGCGTTGGATTTTGTGTGGAGAAAATTTATAACTTAGCGTAATAAATCAGCTTTCCTTGACCCAACAATGGCTTAGGGATCATGAGATGTTATGATAAAATTAGAGCATTCCAAAAAGTGGCGAACGATTTTCCTGCCATGAAAACTAAGGGAGTTACATTTCGCTAGTAACGCATTGGTTGTAAGTAAAAATCAATAGAAAAGTGCCGGTCGGGGAAAAAAAGTGTCGGTCGTGAAAAAAAAGTGTCGGTCGGGAAAAAAAGTGTCGCGAAAAATTCCTTGACCCCCAGCCAAAAGACATATCCATGTCAAAATTGACGTTATAATCACGACGATTGACGTTCCTCACATTTGTGCATACGTATACATCTATTGATCTGATGGCAATGAAAGTAGTTGTGCAACTTCTAGGAACGAATACGCAAGTTCCCAGAGAATTTCATCTTAATCTAGGTATGGTTTTAGTATAGTTTTGGTCGTGACAAATAATTATCGCAAACAGGCAAAACAGGCATCCATACACCACACAAACAGATGCAAAATAAAAATCGATCTACAAGGTATAAAAATCAAAAACCAAACGGAAATTTTGGTTTTGGAGGGCCTTAATTTTCGTGACTCCTTGCACAAACAGAGAACTTCACTAACGTCTGTAGGGAAGAAGAAAAATATGGGAAAAAAGTTATAAATACTAATATTTATTTATATTCTGGCACGCTCTTGGTAACGGCATTCACCAACACTAAAAGTCACACTTTGTCCTTTATTATTCCATAAAGGTTTGTTATTAGTTTGAGTAAGTTAATAGGTACTCAGCTTACGTCCCTGTTCCAAATATCTTAGTGACAAATTATTTCTTTTATTATAACATGGTAATTCAATAATGGAGTTTATACACGATATCGTTCAAATTCATGTTTTCTTTTATTTAATGCAGCCTGGAAGATGCATGTCCAGGTAGATGGAGAAAACCGATTACGATCGACACGAAGGGGTGCAATGTCTGCTTGGTTCTGGTGTGTTCTATGGGATAATCATCTTAAATCCGAGAACTCCGAAATTCGTCAAATATCCACCCCCGAGAGGGATATAGGGGCTGGAGTCAGTCGAGCGAATAACAACGCGGGCGGTAGTTAATGAGCTGAGCGGTGGCGGCGTGCGGGTTCAGGCGCTCCGTGCAGAAGGCGAGTTCTGCGCTGTGTTCGGCCCCTTCGCGGCTTTTGCGGTCAGGAAACGCTGATTTCGCCCCTGTAATGGTCTGCCCAACCATAAATTCGGACGATAAAGAGGACAGTTCCACTCTCTGGATTACTGCTCTAAACTCAAGATTCACTTAACCCGTTAATGGCTCCTGAAGATTAAAATTTCTCGTAAGGTTCTGAATTGCTATATATACTTGGTCCAATATTATTCCTCGTTGTGGAATTAGTCGGCTGCATATTTAGTGTATTGGTAATTGAGACGTTTTCTCCCTCATATAACAATGTTATCTATATTTTGAAAGTTAGATCTGGAGTTCCTTAAAAAATATAAATTATCTAGTCTTTTGTTCCGATTATGTACCTTTTTCCCCACTTTAGTTGTCCATTTTCCTATATTTTTTTGGTTGTTTATTTACCTGAACAGTGGAACATAATTTGGTTTCATCAATTTGACCTAATTACAGAATAAATTATGACATTGAACTTTGGGAGCACATCATAGCCTAGCCATTTCATCGTCCTTGTTGCGTGAGGATCATTGTTGTAGTTCCGTGTTATGTGGAATGGTTCAAGAGATTTTCAACAACAGCACTCTTGTTCCATGGTTTTATTATCACTGTTGTTCCCATTATTATCACTGTTTCTGAATATCTTATTGGAGTTTCATAAATTTTACTGTTCCTACTCTACATTATTCGTTTTCCTAATTAGTCACATGTATATTAGTTATTTCTTTTTACTTTAGGATTATTAAGATGTTGTGAATATGTTCTGATTGGTATGGACCATCAAGGTATGTATTTGATTTGCATGGTTCAATAATTAGAATTTGATTTATGGATTTTATGACGGGGTATCTACTTTTATAGGTTTTTCCTGATTATGTGCCAAGGTGTGTCCTGCAAAGTAGCACAAAGAATAAAGGTGTTGTAAAAATGAGTTGCGATTTTGTTTCTACCCGTGGCTTAAGGCTTAACCCAGATAAAATAACCAATACGATATTTTTTCTCGTTAGTGCGAACATAAAGAAATAATAATTGTTGTGGGATTCAGTATTTGATAGAGAGTAGCCGTTTGTACCTATGAAGGTTCAAGTTGTTAGTATACACAACCCCTCCCGTCAATCCGCAGCTATCATTTCAATATCTCTCCTTTTCAACCTTACCTACACCAACCAGTCCTGTTCAATCTTAATTGACGCTACATTTTCCTCTCTTTTTATTGCCTTAAATCATTAGCTTAGTCGGCTGAATACTTTTTCCGAGCGCGAAGTTGTCTTCTGGAAGCCCTTTGGATGTGGTAAGTACCGCCTTCTTTTCGCCGCCTCTCAGTCTTTTCCGTCGCCGTACCTCTCCCGGCCGGGATCTACGACGACTTCGATAGCAAGTACCCAGAATTACAGGTGTGTTCCTACCTTTACTTTTTTCACCTCTTTTTCATATATTTAAATTTTCCAAATATTACTTCCCGGGGTTACGTATGGGTCATACAATTACAGTCCACTACATATTCTTTTGTGTCGAAAAAAAAAAGGTCTCCACCCCGGACTATTCTCTACAATTGTTTTATTTCTAGCTGTGCCTAAGCTCCGCTCGCACATTCAAGATCTAAATCTAGATCTCTACGTACCATCAT
The DNA here is from genome assembly GCA_030762985.1 of Adelphocoris suturalis. NCBI lineage: Eukaryota > Metazoa > Arthropoda > Insecta > Hemiptera > Miridae > Adelphocoris > Adelphocoris suturalis. The sequence continues at coordinate 41,423,536 of CM061046.1, read as the reverse complement.
ACATTATGTTTTATCGATTACGTCAGTGAAACCAGGAAAATTATAGAGCAATTATACTCTACCGCATTACGGGAGCTCCGTTCCAAATTTCATCATCATAAGTCTTAAAATAACTACAAAGCTCACTCAGCCTATTATATTGGTTCCTCATGTCGCAATGATAATTTACCATCTATCAACTCAGAGTGGCCCCGCTACCAATTTCACAATCTTAAGTTAAACAGGAACAAAAAATAATAAAATATAAATGTAGATGATAGTCCACTCGCTTCGTTCCCTTTACCTTAATGTACCATCACAATAAATAAATACGTTTCTTAGCGTTTACTGTATTTTTAGGAAAATCCACCTGCAGAACAATCTATATTAATAAAATCGTAAGTATGTATGTCTGTACATTAATTAGAATCATGAAATTTGGCGTTTCTGTTTCATTTCATGCTATTTGTAGACGATTGGTACCATTTTCTCCATTTTTCTGTTTGTCCGTATGTTTGTCCGCTTTTCACGGTTACAGGGGTCACTGGACAACTGATATGAGTGAGGGGAAATTTCTGCATCAGCCCAACTTAAATTATAGGCTATTAGAAGTTTTTAAAATTTGAGCCAGAAGGGTTATTTTAGGAGAAGGGGTGGGGGGGGGTGAAATGGGGCATCTTGGATACCATTGAACGAATTTGGGGATCTGATTTGTTGAATATGTTTGGATTGTTCTACCTTAAATCACAGGCTACTTGAAATTTTTCAAATCTGCTCCATAAGGGTGGTTTTAGGGAATGAGAGGGGGGGGGGGGGGGGGGGGGGGGGGGGGGGGGGGGGAGATGGAGTATATTTGTCATCACTGAAAAAACTGTGGATTTGATTGTCGAATGTCGAATACGTTTGGATTAAGTCAACCTCAATCACAGGCTATTAAAACCTTTTCTAGAATCAACCATAGGTAGGTGTTTGTGATAGGGGAAAGAAAGGGAGGGCCCGAGGGGGTGGTTAAATGGAATAATTGGGTCATCACCGAACGAACTGGTGATCTGATGTTCGGAGGAATGAAATTGGATTAATCTGAACATTCTTTTGGGTTACATCTCTATAATTTTTTAAATCTGTAATATAGGGGGGTGGGTGTTTTTGGAGAGGAAGTTGGGGTTGATCTCAGTCGTTTGGCCAGGTCTTTTTTGAATCAGATCCATAGGGGTATCCCAAAATGTGACTGGTGAGTGGGGGGCCTGGGTATATGTATTCAAGTCAACCTGTGCAACGCACGGGTGATCAGCTAGTCTTATAATATGCCCAATATAACCCTGGCAGCACAAATTTGCATCACGTAACAAAAGTAAGGTTTCTGATTGGTTGCATTGGAAACGTTTTTGATCTGTTGAGGAAACGTAAGTGAAATCTAACTGTAATGTTAGTAAAACGTTTCTAAAAGGATCATTTGAAACGTTACGGAGAAAACTTTCAGAACTTTGTCAGAGGCGGACATTTTTATGTTACTGAAACGTTACACAAACGTTTCACTCACCTTCATGAAACGTTTTTGATACATTTCACGGGAATTTTTCGGTAACGTTTCAAAAACGTAGTGGTGCTGTGTGGGTCTTGATTCTTGATCATGGCACGTCGCAAAAATATTGAGGTTCTTTTGAGGTTCTACCTTTTATTTAATCAGACCAGTTTCTGTCATCTATAACTTTCTAATCTATTTGCTTTACTCAAAAATTTTCTTGATTTTTTTCCCCGAGTTTTTTACCAAATGACATTAAATCGGCCTTAACTCTTCTAAGGATCACTGTAACATCATTAGTGAGAAAACGATTGAATAAAGTGTTGAATTCCCTATCTCTTTGATGTCAAATCAATATTTTTTCAGGGCGATTAATTAGTAAAAAAGGCGGACAAAAAAGTTTTTGAAAAAAAAAAAAATATATATATATATATATATATATAGGTATATACCTATATATATTATATACATTTTATATATATATATATATATATATATATATATATATATATATTTAAAAACTCGCTCTTAGATATCGTAGAGAATTTTTTGTAATAGATCTCCAATGAAGGTGTTTTGGAACAAACAGATAACAAGCTTTGGTAATTAGTTTGTCAACAAACGATTTCTTAATTTTATCAAAGTTCACAAAATTCGTAATGGATCACGGATCACATCTGAGAAGATCGTAATACAACGACACATATCTTATTTATATGAGATGCAGTATGTGAAATGATTAGCTTACATAGATAGTCTCTTAGGTAAAAGAATATAAAACTTAAAGTTTACAGAAATTAATAAATACAAAAATAAAATCTAAAATAAAATAAAGAATTAAGGGATTTGACTTCTCTAGTTGCTCAGGACATCGCGTCGGCGAAGTAACAACCTCGTGGGTCATAAAAGCATCCCAAGTCTATTACAGCCTTCGTAAATATCATCCATATGCGATTGGATATGGTAATTTTGGACGGCCTCAAGAGAATTACTCCGAATTCACGAGTCAACACTTGCAAGTGTTGAAATCGCTCTCCCTCTCATTCTTTGTCGTTATCGCAGCTAATGAATCTTTGTATTCTGGACCTAACGTCCATTTTTCAACGCATGACTAAGACCTCGTCACCGTTGCAAGGGGCCGTAATGCGCTAGCAGATGTGTCAGATCGCAATAAGAAAAATTCGGCCCTAATACCCCCGAGAATCCGGAGAGATAAGGCCGATCGATACGTAAAGGGCGGACTCAGTCCCGATCGCCTATTTTTAGAGATGCCCCTCAATCAGCGGGCATTAAAATTTTACAACTGCTATGCGGAGGAATTTCATTAGCCGGATGACGCACCAAGAGGGATGAAGTGTCATCAAAGATTCATACGCGTCCACACAGGATGTAGTGTCAGTATGATTGAAGTTATGTCACTGAAACTTTGCTTCCTGATATCAAACTATATTATGTGCAATTACCCAGATTTGTAACGTATTTCATACCCATGAAATTCATATCGAGTCAATTTGATTTAGCAAATTTTGATTCAGCATGGCAAGATTTAATATTAGATTGCTTATTTGGAAAATATAGTGAACGTCACAAAACTGTATTATAGATGAAATATTTTAGTACCTGCCCAAAGAATTCAAGAGGAATGCTGTTCATTATTCAAATACAGTTCACTCGGGGCAGAGGCACGCAAATGGCTGGTCGCGGCCCCAACGGTGGGTCGCGTAAAGGTTTCAGCCGTCTTTGAGAGGAACAAATGAGATGGGACAAATAGTTTTTATTGATTCGATTGAAATAAATCTGTCCACCATCGGTACTGACTACTGCTATAACGTGATAACTATCTTCCCATGACTATCCGTATCATCGCAACTCATGACATTTGTTTGACAGAATAAAATGCATGCTTCTTCCATTCTCATAGGTCATCTTCTAAGCTCCCTTAATTCTTTGGGTGGCTTTCTCAATTCAGGTCCCAGTCTCTCAGGAGGCAATCGCTACTATGTAGTCGTGGGCTTGGGAGGAAGTCGTACTATTTTCTACTGGTGAGGAGGCAATCGATAAAGACCGTGAAAAGGCGTCTGTAAAATTATAGTAGATTTGAGTGGAACTAACTGTCTTAGGGCAAACTAACGTATGAGTTACTCAACTCTTCTGACGCTCTGATAAAAGATTCAACCTTCTGATAAAACCGTATTTCTATATATTACTCACACAAGGGGGTGCGTAGCATCACTGTGTGCTCCTGCCAGAAAATGTGATTTCCCACCAATCAAGTATCCTTATATCAATGTAAAGCAGGTAACAACTCTCATTATTGAACTGGATTATGTGTTTCAAATAATTGCAGCCTCCTAATATCACTGAAAAACTAGGAATCCAGTTAAATATAAATCGATCCAGTAGTAAGATAATATTACCAACTATGTGTTCCTATACAAGAATTATATCAAGAGAAGAATTTATTTTTTCATAATATAATTCCGACGTTCCTCAAAACTTATCAATACAAGCTATTTCATAGGATCAAATGTCATACGAATCATATATTTGACCCCAGTGGGGACTGCTACACGGCAAATAATTATATCTGGTGCCTGTAATGTGTTGCCAATGCCATCCATCCTATTATATGCATAGGAGAGTTGGCCTCAACAAACATATGCATACTTGCAAAGAGAATCCTCGTAACAACACGTTCAATTGGAATATTTCCTAACAACGTCATAGCCCACGATGACCGATAAGTGTAATTGATATGATCATCAAATGATACCAAGCAAAAAATGTCATCAAGATCCTATCCCTCTGGTAAGCTTTTATAGAAATCACTAAGCGAGATTCAACCTCTACAAATACATAATCATTACAGCATCGTGTGCGTTGTAATCATGTCTGCCGTGTCAACAAATTCAATGTCTTTTTTAGGTCATCTTGGTGAACCATCCTCATCTTAGTCTCTTACTTCTATGTATTTCAGTATGATTTATTTATTTTTATTATATTTATTTATTATTTTTTATTTTAGTGTTCTGGATAGTATATTAATTTGTCCTTTACTGTAGAATACAATGCAAGTAAATCCGGAGAAAGAAGCGAAAATTGTTTGTTGATTTCAATAAGTTAGACGCTAGGAACAGGTTTTCTGGCTTTCACAAAAAATGTACACCTTTTAGATGCACCATCTACGGCCTGCATTGGTATGTACCTATCAATATATGTAAACTGTTAAGGGGTGGAATATGGCGTGTGTGCAAGCACGACGTGGTGGCGCGTGCACCTTCTCGTCTCGGTCTGTCTTTCATCACCTGCATCATACACGGGTCATCGCTCACCTGCAGATATTTCTGAGGAGGCACCTGCCGATTCTGTCAAAAGCAGTGAAGCCTACGGTCCGCGAGCTACCCTAAAGTGGACTGCGAGATTATTTAGATAACTGAATACCCAACTTCTAAATATAAATAAGAGAGATAGGAGGAAGAAGAGTCGATATCTACGGTATCAACATTTGTACCTATTTGCGGTTTGTTTGCAAGAATAACATCACTGTTCAATTACCGGAATAGGTGCAAACGAACTCTTCTCGCGGTAAAAAGCAAGCAACTTCGAAGCTGAAGAATCCATTTTCGTAATCATCAATAGCATGGTCCGGTCTTAAGTAAACCAAGAACACATTTTGTGAAAAAATTAATGTTCGCGTCTTCAAACAGATTGTTGTCCAATTGGTCCCTTCCAAGGGTTTACAATACTTGCATAGGTCAGTGAGAAGCTAAATTCATGTTGAGCAGCTGAAAAAAATAATAAAATAAAATAAATAAATAAACTAAGAAAAAGGTCATTATTTGATGTTTTACTGCAAAAATCCATTGAAAAAAGTATGAAATTTTTAAAAAATTGTGTTCAAAATCAATGGATTACTGGGTTATGTGTTTTCTACTTGGGTTTTGAGGGCTGAGCTGAGCTTGAGGCGTGGAAATTGGTTGCTAGGAGTACAACTGTAAAATAAGAAGAAAAAAACTGTTTTCAGACGATCAAACTTTGAGAAGACGGATCGAGAGGAGATATTCAATTTCTTGCTTTAAAAATTATCTGCACCATCCTGTCATTTACTGAGGGCCCTATCTCAAAGACAGGAATTTGCAGATAAATTTTAAAGCAAGAAATGGTATATCTAAAATTATATCCGTCCTCTCAAACTTTGATTGTCTGAGAACATTTCAATTTTTTTTTTTAATGTGTTTTTGTTGTTGTGACAATTGTCCTTCTAGCAATCAAATTTTACGTCACCACCTTAGCTCAATTCTCACAACCCCAATAAAAAACACAAAACACAGTGATCCCTTAATTTTGAACAGAATTTTTCAAAAACCATTTACCTTTTTTAGAGAATTTTCGCAAATAAGTAGTTAATTTAATAAGATATATAATAGAAGGTCCCTTTGTTTGTAGGAAGTTGACGGGGTAGTGGACGTTACATGAAACACCGTTGGATTCCACTTGATTTTTACTGTAAAACCTAAATAATGAACCATTTTTAAAAAACAAAATTTTTTAAATTGTACAATATGAACATAGCTTCTCAATTACTTATACAATTTTCGTAAACCCTTGAAAAGAGACCAATTAGAGGACCATTTGTTTGAAGCCGCGAGAATCGTTTGTTTTACAAATGAGTTCTTAGTTCACTTCAGACTGGACTATTCTATTCATCTGGGATTTGTCGTGAACTATCTTTCTGGGTGAATATTTACCGAAAAGTGAACACTTTTTTCAGTGGACAGGTCATTTATGATCCGAACACCACGAATCCGAAACTAGATTTTTTCTACAGTAATCCCTCAATTTCGTACAGCAGTGTATTACTCGTCTCAAAACAGAAATATGTAGACTGTAGATACCCACATCAGGGTACCACGGAATAATTCCCTCATGTAATTGTATGTTCGGAATGCTATGAAGAAGCAACGTGGTTTATTTAAACTACTTACTTTTGTATTTGTAAATGAAAGGTTGATTAAATTTTGTTTTTGACACACACAGCACTACGCTACAGCTATTAGTTAGTTGGCTATAATTTTGAAACCTGTTACGTAATAATTATTGAGAGAGAGGTAAAATACCGTCAAAAGTTACGTAAACTCTACGAATAATTAATAGAAATGAATGGCTTTGTGGTCGGTATTGAAATTCCCAAGCATAACTTTTGATTGAACCATTTATAAACAAATTAAAACATTTGTGAAATTAAATAAAACATGAGACATATCAGATATGTCTCATAAAATGTATTTATAAGTTACTAAATGTTTAAAGTGATTCGCTAAAGTTATTGGTCAAATCAATAATAGTGTAAATGCTTGGTTTTTTCCCTCTGGTGTGCCATATGAATTGAATCGGAAAAGTTTAACTTGATGAGACCATTAACAATAGAATGGACAATTTAGTTTCAACTTGGGATGACTATCACTGCCCCCAGTCTTGAGTATTTCACCAGCATCACTCTTTCCTTCAGGGAGGAAATCTAGCGCATCATTAGTATGCTAACTAATTTGTCAACCGAAATCAAATTTAGGGGTAGCTCCCCAGAGGATCACAGATTTCAGTTGATTAGCAATAAAAATGGCTGTTATATTTCAACAGATGCCAGACCGTGGAGGGAAGAGGAAAGAGCGTTTTGAGTGATGAATGTTTCGAAATTTTCGCAGCGGGGTAGCGGAAGGGATGAAAGGAAGACGGCATTAACGAAGGCTGACTGCTCCTACCCCAAACCGTTGAATGAAGGGAGGAATGGGGATCAGGGTACAGTGGAATAGCGGTGGTGAGGGGTGAGAGTAGACGTATGAATGGGAAAGCATGGAGAATCGGTAAAAAAAAGGGGTTGGTCGTAGAAAGGGGTGAATACTGGATTGCGTCCCCCCCTCCATCTCGCCCATTGGTTACAAGAAGGTACGATATGACTCTATTGATTTGCAACTTCTAAACGATCGTAGTAAAATTGGTGGACAAGACTATTTATTCTTTATAATAGTCTGTCATTATAATTAGTAGTACATTCCACCTATTATAGAACATACCAATTTTTAACAGTTCGAGAAACAACGAATGTTCTGAATAAGAAGGCAGGTGAGTTATTTGCTGGTAGGTACAAAATCTTTCCTTTCTTTCATACACGACACTGAAGATTATCCAATCATCTCCTAAATCACCATCCTGCATCTAGATATTATGACTTGAGAATCTGGTTTGGAGTTTGACATATTATACCATATAATACAATATACCAAAAATTATTTGTTGTAAAGTTCAAAAGTTCCGCAGTTTCTTTTTTACTATTTTTCTTTGGCATTTTTCTACGCTGCTCTTTTCTTTTAAATTTACTTACATTATTTAGCTGTGTTTGGAAGACTCATGTCGTATACTACTAACCAGAAAAAGATACTTTGTGAACAATCAAAATGAAGATGCATAACGATGTACGACTGAAATTCAGTTCCTAAACCACAGAGTTGGTTACCCGAAAGGCGTAATAAGGCTTTTGGTTCTTATTTAGTAGCTGAAGTAGGCGCGTACTAAGTTTTGCTCATAGGTGATGATTACTCGTAGAGTATAATTTTTGGTAAGTACCTACTGGTGTTGTAGTGCAAATCTGGTAGGTCCTGTATCCCAACAATTTGATAGGCCATATTGCTAACAATGATGAATGCAATGACAGCGAGCAGGATAACCTATTTTATACCATTTGTTGTATTTACTGCATGCAACATGATAAATAAATACAAATTATCATAATTATCAGATATCTGGTAGAATAAACAGCAATACTTTTTGTGTTATGGGTACCTACGTCGCAATTTATATTACCTGTCGGCCAATAGATACATCTTGAAATTAAATTATGGGTGAATAGGTACGTAGCTTTAGAGATCTAATGCTACACTATTATATGAAATTGACCAGACACGACGCCATCTACCATCAGCCAGCTACTCGTTGTTCATCCGTGACTTGTATGTGGTCTTCTGGACGATGAAACAGGAATTTGATGGATAAACTAAGAGCGCCGCCCGTCAGGTGTGAAGCAGCAACAGATGTACTCGATCATCATAATTACCTTGAACCCTTTTCATAAATTTCAGAAACGAGCAGACATCGCGTGACCGCCAACTCTCAAGCAAACCGCAGTACACCGTAGGAGGGGCTTTCTTGTCTTCCGACGCCTTCAAAACAATCTTCGCATTGTTCTTCTCATCGTATCTCAGTGTTGGCCCACTCTATTGAATCTAGTGAGGTGTCAGTCTATCTGTAGCCAAATAATAGTATATCAGAAATACAATGGTTTTGAAGAAGATTTGTAGATAATAAGCTTGTCGGTTTGATGTGACGGATGACAAACAATAAGATGGACATATGGTGTGTAACTCAGTCACATAACAATCATCCACGAATTCCCCCGAAATAAAGAAGATTATCCAACTTCGAACAAAACGTCAATCATTTCTGATTGTTAAACATTTTTACCAAGGCTACTTTCATACGATGTGCGTCAGTATAACATTGTGATACTTTTGTTTAAGTAAGTTTATAATTGCTCTGAGTCGATTGAACTTACAACAAATCAGATATACCTAATCAATAATAAAATCTGAGATATTTTCATTTCTATCATTCACCATTCTGCTAACACGGTCGTTTGCACCTACATAGATAGTTTGAACGGGAAAAATGAATACGATCGACCCAAATCAGCTTTCTCTTTTTAGTGAAATTTCGCATAAGTTAAATTTTTGTTTGTAGACTATGAATTCTTGGTTTTAAATCTCGTTTCATTGGTTATTTCCAAACGTTTATTTCCATCTATCTGGTTTCCTAGGGATTTATTGATAACAATGGTCTTCTTCGTTATCTATTCCATTCATTTTTTAGGATTTTCCGAATTGTTGACTTTTTTCATGCAATACTCTTCGGGGATTTCTAGTTTCTCGGTTTTCAAATTTGGTCTTGGTAATGTTATGATCTGGTAAAAGCGTGGTGGGCTAACCTATAGAAAAAATGTTAATTATGTTCAGGGATTAGTGATAAATCGCGGAATGACTCTTTTGTTTTCAATGTAATTTAGCTTCTACCACACACGCATCAGTTACTCCTGGGAGTGCGAAGAGCTGTGCTCTGCCTGTAAGCAGATGATACCTGAGACTTTGGCTCAGTTTCTGCACCCTTTCCGCTGTACCGACCATACAAGGAGTGAATTCTTCCCGGCTGATTTCCTCCTCCACCTTCTGATTTCTGTGGAGTGGGATAGTCATCTCATATCAGCCCTACTGTACACAGGCGATGCCTGAAATAAGATGCAGGCTTTAAACCAATGTACCATTCACTCAATTATGCTGAGGGCTTTCGCCAGGATGTTTCTATAACATCGTATAGTCATCAATTCATTAAGTTTTTCAACTGACCTTCTGACTGTGATAAGCCATCTTACAAGATTTGATGGGTTGTGAAATATAACACAAAAACCTTTAGTGTTAAACTCAACTAAGTGGTAAACTAAAGGTTTTTTTGTGTTGTATTTTACAACCTATCAGATCGTACAAATCTGTACATAATTGAGTTTTAATTTCATAATAAACCTTTTGGCAGGCGCAGCACTAATCCTAACTCGATCAGGCGCAATTCTTCTGACAGATTAATACTGTAATTTTCGTTTGACTATATTGAAAAATGCATAAAATCCAACTTTTCACATGAGTGTGTATGTATTTTTGGTTTTGGATAACTCCTTCATAGTATGTTTAAACTATGAAAATTAAAAATTACATAAAATTTTTCAGAAAAGTTTGATAGGTAGTTTATTCGCTCAGTTACACGATCAGGTGCAATTCATCTCACAGATTATTAACTGCGATGAGGGTCAATATATTGAACTAAGGCTGGAACTTGGGATTTTTAATGGTATGTGAGAGTTAAAGAGAGTTCTATTAATATTATATGATAGATAAAGAGAAATAAATATCGAAGAATATTTTGAACTCATTAAAGTAATAAATACTCACATGATAGGGCGCAATTCATCTGAGGGATTAACGCGCCCCTGATGGTGATCAGGGACATGATGGAGAAAAAGCGAGGCACCCTTTGGTGTGTGATGCCGGATGGAGAAGCTACTATAGTATTAATTATAGGGGCCTCAACCAACTACCCCTCGATCCAACACCAATGACTCAAAAAACATGTTACTTCATCTCGCAGATTAATTGTGCCCGTCGGAAGGTTAAGAATTGAGTTTATATGAAACTTTCAAACCGGTAAAAGAATGGAAAACCCCCGTATGGGACTTTAATAATGTTTATTCCATGAATGAAGATATCAGTAGCACGATTAAAACATCACGTACCTACTTGGATTTCTATCTCATTAATTGTTTCGAGTTGAATCGATAATTTTATTTATTCAATTTTTATTGAGGATGGGTTCGTTCTCTTAAATAGTTTGGTGCAATAAGCCGTAATGACGTTTTACAACTCAATAAATTTAATTCAATGATAAATCTTATTCGTACGAAAAGTAATTATCTTTCTTTGCTCAACCTGCAAGGAAAAGAATGCGTGATAAAACTGCAGGACTCGGAGGGAAATGGTTCTGGGAGGCGGCAAGCAATGTTTGCAGGATAACAACACTTCACTTCCCGCCGTTTGACACTAACTACCAGGATATTTATGGGGTTCGGGCGCCATATACGCGAGTGCTATAAACCTTTGGATCGTTGTGAAAGATCCACAAGAGACTTTATACCTCCCAGACAGTTTTCGCATAGTCAGAGACACACAGAGATCGAGTGAGAGAGAAAGATGTTGAAAAATGAATAAAAAATCATACAAAAAAAAAGAGGATAAAAGGAGAGGCCCGTTTTTTCCTTAAATATATGATTTCCTATAACAAACACGGTGGGGATTCAGAAAGGTTGATGTATGGGGTATGAATACGCAAGGCCGTGAAGCAGACGCGACGGGCGTAGAACGTGAAACGGTGCCCTCGTATGTTGGGATGTCCCCGCGCTTTCACCGCCACCCCCAACAACAGCCTCCGTTTATCACGGACCTATCTCGGCTTCCTCATTATGTATATTGTATGTGCATAATGCCAACACAAGATACAAATAGTCCCGCCGAGGAGTGTGAAGCACATAACTTTCAAAAACCCTTTCTTTACGCCCCCAGGGGCCATCTACTACCGCCTCTTACTTTCACTTTCGGGGTTTTCTCACACGTTTTTGACGCTCGGCAAATATACAATATGCAATGCCAGTCTGGGAGGTCGAGGGTTCGGTATATTTCCGCTCGTAGAGAGAACGTCGAGGTTCGTGCCTAAACAGTCGTATCGGTCTACCAAATACTCCTCTACAATCCGATTGTTGTTAGGTGCGTAACAAATAACAACGATCCTCCTAATAGTCGAACTATCTTCTAAAGCTATGTACTCCTCTAAATTACTTCCGAGTCATGCTTATTGGTAGCGGAAGCATCATTTTCATTTCCGGGAGACGGAAAAATTCGACAATACCAACGTTTCCCCGCATTTTACTTTTTATACCAATCACAAAACTTCCGTTTCGTGTCTGTCAGTCTGACCTCAAACCCTTATTACACGCTACAATTTCTTCATTTTTCTTCTAATTTGATGAAATGTTCAAGGAATCCGGTGGTCAGGTTGCAGTCGGTCCAGTTTTGATGTTCACACATCGCTTCATTCTGTGCATGCACAGCTCCATCACGCATTCTTGCTGTCAAATTCCGCTCAAAACTTAGTTTCCATACAAACCGTCCGATGATACTTAGTAGTCGCCTATCCTAATCTTGCCTACTTGTATTTAAAACTAAATACACACTATTTAGCCACTGAACTTGAAGCCAGTTAGTTTAGTTTAGCTTTCAGTTAGTTGTTTTACTGATTGTTAACGTCCTTATGAAATACGAGATGAATGTTCAAATGTGATAGGCAACATGGGTTAACAAAATTAATTATCTTTATTTCTCTTTTTAGTGGTTCATTTGATCCTAACAACGAACCTTTTTGGGATAGTGTGGGATATAGTGTTACTATAATGAATTATTATCATCATTATTGCGTAATAATTAATGTCAGCAAACATTTTATGATGAATGTCCAAGTATACATATTGCCCATTTTTATGATGAAGTGATAAATTATAGTTTTTACTGGCGTATTTTATGTTCAACAATAAACACTTTTTATTGAAATTTTGCTGTCATATTTGAGTAAATACATTTTTTGCTCTCCGTTATTGTAATGTGTTACCCAGTTTTATTTTTAGAAAATCCGAAATTATGGTGTGAAGAGTAGGAGAAACAGGATATATATATATATATATATATATATATATATATATATTTATTTATTTATTTATGCGATTTTTTCTTCCTCTAAAAATATAACTTGAAGGTCAACTAATTAGTTTCCTCACGAGGAATTTTTCGTTTGAAATGTCAATAACAGTAAAACAACAGGACCATACAAGGTCCTATCCCTGTTTTTGTACCTGAGACCCGCTGAGCTCTACTATTACGAACTGTGATATCTGATCTGTGATACATTTATATACATCTAGTCGTAGTTTTATTTAGCTTTGATAATTGTATATAGTAGCATGTACCTATTTAGTTATTAGTCTATTATTTTACATCTAGTCTTAGTTGTATTACATAATTTTTGGGGTTTTTTTTTTCAACCACTTTGGGGTTGGACAGTGGTCATCACTGTACCCCTCATTTTTTCCCCTCTGGGTTGCAGCTGGAGTCCATGATGGCACTCCTTTTTAGTCAAGTATGGCAGCCTGGCTTCCCTTAGAATCGTGCCACTTCCAGTGTCCCTTTGGACACCTCGTTCAATGCCACTAATGACCCTTCTGGTTGAGGTACGAATAAATACGAAGAAAAAGAAGAATAAAATTTTAATTAGGTAAGTAGGTACTTACTCAACTTCAGTTACCGACGTCCCAATAAATTGGTAAATTACTGTGAATTTCTAGTAAAACAGTGAAAATAATGATAAAAAAAATATGAATCACGAAAATTAGTTAAAGTATTGTTAATAGAACAAATCATTTATTCCTTCATCAATCCGTCATTAAAAAAAATTCCCAATTTTTCGCACATCCGAACCAAAAGATGACTGAAAGAAAGAAGTTGAAAGAAAGATGGAAAAAAAAAAAAAAAAAAAAAAAAAAAAAAAAGATCGTGATCATCGGAGTTACCCCCACTGCAGTGGCTAATTCGGCATTCCCAAGGTTTCTTCTAAATATCAACTGAATGTTCTATAAGCAATCTTTCAAATGAGAATGGAAGATATTCGGACGAACGGCGCCGATGACAGCGCTGACAGCGGAAGGGAGGGAACTAAAACTGCATGAATTTCTAGACAATCGTTCCCTAGAATTTCATTTATTACGGTTTGTGCTGATGAATAGTATATTCTACGCTATGGAAGCTGACACTTTAGTCGTTCTGGTGAGTTCCATTGTTAGTGAAACGTTATTCACAATAACCCTCCCGATGGCTATTTATAAAGAGTGATCGGTTTAAGGCGAATGAAACGTCAGGGATCGATTTCAGGGATCATTTCTCATCGGAAGTTCCTCTCTCTCAAAAAAAAAAAAAAAAAAAAAAAAAAAAAAAAAAAAAAAAAAATCATAAGCGCTTTGTTTTTTTGTCATTCAATTTTTATGATTTGTTTACGTTTTTTGTACCTTATGACATGAAAAATTGAGGATATCGTTGGAAACCTCCTTATTTCCCATAAACATGATATAAAATAAAGTTTCATGTCACCAAAGTCCCCTCTCCCCATCCCCTCCATTCTAGATTTATTGGTGTCTCAAATTTATTTAATCATTTTTTTAGTCAATTTAAAATTATATACCTATTCAAATACACATGATGAATCCTTATATATATACGTTTCCTTTATACTTATTCAGATATTAAGACAAAATTTTGTATTTTTCTTGGACTGAAGGCACGCCTTGATATTTTCGATGTTTATGTTATAGATTTATTGCATAATGAAAAAATGGTAATCCCAGCGTCCAGCGATGGGGTGAAATCCTATCTACACTCCTCACACACTCAAAAAAAAACCCTGATTTGTATGAATTTTCGGGGAATAGGGGCATTGGAAACTATTCTGGGTAAACAATTCAGCAGAAAAGCAATCAAATACGGAAATAATAATCCTCAGTGTAACAATTTGTGTAGTTTCTATTAGGCACTAGTATTCATAAAACAATAAAATTGAAATTCATACACTTTAAGGTTTTTTTTAGCAAAATGACGAAAAACTTCATAATTTTGCTGAGCTGCAGAATCCAACTATTTTTTATTATTGTTATTATTATTATTTTTATTTTATTTATTCACAAAAACTATATATTAAATTCATAATCAATCAATAATTGAAATAGCGACAGAGTGGTATGCATCTCTTGAAAAAACCACATGAAAGCCTTCAATTGCCAATTTTGAACTATGAGGTTCTGTATTATCAAGGGCTAGCATCTAAGGGTCTCCAAGTTACTCTCAAAGATGAGTGATGATATCTGCACATTGTGAGCTATGTTAAATATGCCTGCAACAGTTGGTTACAATAGAACAGAAAACGTTTGCAATAACCCACGATAGATGAGATCGCCGCGTGGTGCTGACGTCACCCTCGCAAACCTATCCATCTTCATTGCGAGCAAACTTCGCTTGCACGTGACGAACGAATTCAGATCCCCTGCAGAAAGAAAAGACGCACAATTTTTATTGTACTCAGACTACATAAATAAAATTCGACTAATATTTTTCCTTGAGAAACGCCGATAAGTTGCTTCCAAATAATTACAGAAGGGTTTCCTATTATTCTGGGTAGTTATATTCTCCATGTTGGTCAGTGCTCTTCCTCTATCAATACTTTCGCAACGACTCAATTCTTATCTGATGAAATGTACATTAACGAACTTGGGATATTGCCATTCATAATCATTCTTATTTTTCTAAGCTTATTACGCAACCAGTCCAAACAACCCCTGAGAATTTCATCAGAACGGACGATGTAAGTAGATGCGGTGTTTAGTCTCTGAATACCTTCTCAATACTGAGCCCGCACATAAGTGGTAACCTACTAATACCTAGATGATGGTTTTGTACCTAGTACCGTTTCAAGTGATTTCGAAAGAAGGCACCGGTCATGACAACTGGTTTCCTCGGGCGCTCTTCCAAAAGTCGTCAGCTGTTTCTATTCTTCTCGAGGTATCATGACCATACAAAACCTTGACACAATAAGAGGATTAGATAAAAACTGTGATTAAACATATGTTTTGACGTACCAGAAGCCTATCATTATTTATAAGTCTTATCTTTCGCACTTCTCCGTGTCGTAATATGGGAGGCTGGCCGGAGTGATGTTAGCTCGCAGCCTCTGATCTGTATCAGTAATGACTGGATATCCTTGACATTATTGCGGGCACTGATACAATTTCCGAATGCCAGCTATTATGTTTTATAATGGATTATTGTTAATGTAAGGTCGAATTAAATTATAAGGCGAAATTAGGAACTTGCTTTGTATATTTAAACTGAAAGAGGATTTCACAATGATCAATGTGATAAGTAAAAACGTATATATGAAAAACGGTTTATTGAACTTTGATTATTGATAACATGAGATCCATCACAAAGACTTTCTGAATATATTTTTGGTAGTAAACCGTTTATGATGCATCTTATTTTTATTTGAAATAGTTTAAATTGTAACGATTTTCGGTTGGTTTGGACTAGGAGAATTCGGAGAAAGTCTACAGTCCATGGAGAGGACAGCACATCCAACGAACTCGTTTATTACAGCAGCAAACCACCAATAGGTTCCACAGAGGAAAATCCCCACTTGAGGGGATTGTCCCTTACTAATATTCCCTATCTGATCCAGACTCTTCTACAGCTCCGGGAATCATTAAATTTGACGTAAGAAATTATATTCAGTCCGAAATTTGGATTAAGGGGACCCGGAACCCACTCCCCTCCCACCCTTAAATGGGGTGATTTCAGGTAGGTACATTTTCCCCAGGTATCACTAGACCTATTGTTCTTATATTTTTTTTTCATTTTGCTTTTCATATTGTCTACTTTTATTTTGCCCTGAATTTGGACTAAAAAATCTCAATTTTGTTTAATTCACAAATTTCTAAAGTCAAGATTTTTATTTATTTATATCTAGATTGCTGAATTATCACGACACTTTTTCCAACATTTAGCTGGACGGCCAAAGGCGTTCTGACTTTCAAAAGCTTTTCTATTAAACTAGAAAAACCGGAACGCCATATTTCAGTAGTTTTCGAGAAAAATGTACCTAAAAACGTAAAACGTAGCGCGATTTATTGACACACTTACCTGCAGAAACCCCCGGTCGCCATTTCATTCTGGTTTTTGGCTCCTGAGTCAAGTTTTCAGCTATCCACATGTGATTCGATCTTATTTTTCTGGTTTGTGTCCATGATGAACAAAGTTACTGTGATTCCATGATGCCTATACGAATTTGGCATCTGCTGAGGGCGAGCATCCTTCTTACAGAGCTGATCAGTTTTGAAGAAACTGTTAACCGGTCACACATAGTTTGGAAGAGCAAATTTATAGTTTGAAAAAAATTTATTGTACTTTTATTTTTTGATTCCTAGGCTCCCTTAAGACATAATGAATTTTACGGACAAACATATACATTTAAAATAGAAAAGAAAAGGGGTAAAATGAATTTTTACCACGCCATAATCACCAGTATAATCACAGCACAATAACTCCTGAAAGATTCGAACAGGAATAATTGGATTGCCTATTCTTACCAGGTTTTAAGACTTAAAGAATGCTCTGAGTAGGAATTGTACTCTCAAAGATGAAGTTTGCTGTTTGAAACAAGAGTTGACGGTGTCCAGGATCTCAGCGAGGCTATGGATAACCAAAGCAAAACGTTATCGATTCTACTAGCATTTCCATTAGAAGCAAAGTTGAGGAATCCGCAAATACCCGGTTATTAGATATCCCGTTCCTCGAGGGCCCTTGAGAGGTTAAGGGTAAGTCCACGGAAGCGGAGGCAAGATTGATTGTACGAAGGGAGAGAGTTGGAAGATGCAAATCCAACACTTAATGCTGATGACATCGTCAGAAGTGCAGAGATGACAACTTGTTGATAACAACGGCAAACCCTTTTGTCAGATCGAAGTTTAATTAAGGATAACCATCTTAATTAAACGCTTTATCCTTCCGCAGCTGGGGGCGTCCGTCAATCTGCGTCAGCCGCTAGAATCTCATTCGTGACTCCAGAATAACCTTGAGGAATCGACCCTTCAGAGACCCTTCTAGTAGGGAACAAAACTTGTTTACAATAAAAAAGTTCCTTTGAAAATAGTGCGTTACAATGTTCACCTGTAGCGGTTGAGAGATGTGTGGATTAGGCTAGTTAAAGTTTGGATTTTTCAAAGAGAACCTAGGAAACATAATAGAAACTATGAATACTCATCAGCTTTTTCGCATCATCCGCCGTGTCCAAATGTCACAGGCATTGAAAAACGGTCTATGTTTGATTCTTAAATTTCAAAAAATTTTGACAGCCTACCTACTGTATTCAAGTATAACGAAGGATAACAAATCTCAGAGTGGCTCTGGAAACAATAAAATATTATTGAAATTCAGCTTTTTCGGTTTTTTAAGGAAAAACTAAAATTCTTATTTCTTAGCAACTTTTCTTGGAGAGGGGAAAACTTAATATTCCTAATACCTCCACTATTCTTAAAATCCATTATGGATGTTTTAGGAAGCTCTGTAAAAGCCGGTAACAGATTTCTCGATTTGACAGGGAAACCATACAGCTCCTATTCCAATATCGGAAAAATGAATTCAGCAGGAATTTAATACCAAACTAGACGAACAGAATGAAATCGCAATCATAAAAATCGGTTGAGTACTTAGTTTCCGATAAAAGTGTACCGAAAAAGCAGAAAACGAAGTAAAAAAACAACTTTTTAGAAGCGCGCTGTTTTCGTAGCGCTGTAGCGCAGTCAAATTCCCTCCACCGGCGATGACCTTCTCGGATTGATCATTGGGCGCCTGGTTTCAGCGGATTCTACTATGTTCTCCCCTGTATTCTATTATCATATGAATAGATGAATAAGAAGTAGGAAAAAACAACTGTGCAACAGTTTTATGGAAGAGACGTTTGAAGAAGTGAATGACAAACCAGTCTATAACTCCCAGTAGATTTAAAAAAAATCTAATTTCCTTTTTGCCTCCAGAACCGAAATGTAGTCAAGTTTTATTTAAAAAAAAAAAATATATATATATATATATATATATATATATATAATATGAAGGACAACGAAGGACAACTTTTTTTTGCTGCCATGATGGAGCAAGTTTGGAATTTAAAAAGCTCCATATAATGCGACATTTGGGATTGCTCTTGTAAGTTGCATCCAACAAGTCTTTCAACGTCGCAAACTACATATAACAGACCTAGGAGATTCTTCGCACTTTTCACTCTAAATGAGACGAATATGCTCATTCAACGGTTTTAACCACAGTATGTAAATTCCAGTTAATGTGGTTTCACTGCTTGTGCCTCGAGCTTTGGAGTACCCCATATATTACATGTTTCGCTTCTTTAGTCACCAGATACCTCTAGTTTTTAAAATATGCATGGTTGCAAAATTAGATAGATTCATCTACGTAAACCACAAGTGGATTTATGAAATTCAGCAAGACACGAGTATGTATTAATTTGGTAATGATGTTATAAAATTATAGATATATTGCTACCTCTAACCTTCCAAACTATATCGAAAACGGTTTGAAAAATGAGTGATATCAATCTGCATAAACTCCAAAACTTCTGGCCTGACGGTAGCGGCGGGTACCTGTCGGTATTGTTAGTTGTGAACCTTACGGCAAGGCCGTCGTCTTTAGTTGGGTAAGCCGCTACCATGACATCTGCTATTATCTAGTTTGGTTCGTTCCTGCAACACTATCCGGCACCACAACAATAATACATTAATGAATACGAATAAAAAAGTACAACAGGAATCAGTATATTATTCAGAAGGTGGAGCTTAAGGGCGCCGGATGGTAAATATGCGGTTTTTTCAACTTTTCTCGGTCAATAGTGGACCGATTTTGAAGATTCTTGCGGCAATCTATTGGTTTCAAAATTGCCCATAGGATTGTTTCTCTGAAATTTTCAAATCCCTAAATTTGTAAATTTAGATACCATTTAACAATTTTTCTTTCAAATTTCTAGGTTGGTGAGATCTAGAGGTTTCGAAAATAGAACGGTCGCTGCAAGAATCATTTAAATCGGTCAATTACTAGCTGAGAAAAGTTGAATAAACCGTTTGGTCGTATTTGGAATTTGAAGGGAGCTTTGAGCCGTTTTCTTGATCAGACAGAGTCCGCGCGTCTACCACTAGGTATCACTACATTCGAGTCACTCACCTTTCTTGCTCTTTTGGTTGGAAAGGCGCCAGTAAGCCGGTTTTCGGAGACCTTACGGCGCCCCCTTAATAGCTACGTACAGATTCAGCAAATAAAAATTGCTAGGAGTAACTTGGTAGCTCAAACAATAAATAACACCCCCGTGGCGTTCAGGGGTCAAATAGTTCTCCTATGACTTGCATTGCAATCCCCAATTCGCCTATTCTGAAATACAGTAGAGAAGATTGAAACGATGCGGCTTTGATAGTTATGACTTACTCACATCCAACAGGGGCGGACAGAAAGCTGTATAATCATACCTGTTGGAGACTTTGAATTTCATTCCTTGTGAAGAGGTTAGCAACACCAACTTTTCCGGCACATAATATGACGACCTAGATAATAATCCTTCATCCATCATAGTTTGCTACTACTTCAACTCCATTCAGGAACTTTAATGAATTCTTAAACTCTATTTTATTTATCAGTAATAACAATAGTTGGTAAATAATATGTCAGGAGAATAACATGCACATAAAACCAACGACTTTTGTGAGAAAATGAGATAATTTGTCAAATCCCCCAGATGGCACACTGTCACCGCTAAAGAGTCAACAATTTCTCAGCTGCGTTCTGGAGGATGGTCATATTGCGTGAGGAACTTGGATACAGCGAGTCCTCATTATTCAGGCGGTAGCTACAATGGGAAGATAAGTGCTCAAACATTCAATATGTCTACACGAAGCTGGACCTCAACGTAATTTTCATATAGAAAACTGTGAAGGAAGGAAGTGACACGCGTTCACGTTGGCCAAAGCGAGAAGTCATCTGGACTGCAAGCTTGGTATACCTCCGTAATAGGTCCACCACAGGTGGTTTTCTCCCTTGTCATTACCGACAAAATTAGGATCTCATCTTTTCCTTTCCGTTGCACTAGGTGCCAAGTGCATGTTTCGTGGGCATCTGTTACCACCCACTTATTCCTATGTTAAAAATCAAACTTGTATGTTGTTGAATCTAAAATGGAACTGTAATAACAACGTAATAATAATTATATTGTTCGTAATAGATCGCCTGGAAATTTCCTAAACTAATGAAACTCATTGTTTTTAACAATAACAAGTAAATTAAAATTAGACGAATGTAATCAAAATACGTGGGTTGGTTATTGAAATCAAATTTGTGGATTCGTAAATGCATCCGAACATCATCGGTGATCCTTTGCTTTTACGGGTGGGATTATGGCTATCGAGATAAGATCCCTTGTAATGGATTGCAGAGTGTATGGGATTGGCGTGTCAGCAGCAAGTTGACTCTCAACCCCATCTTTCAATGATTGCAGAAAAAGAACCTGATTAAGAGAAACCAGCATACAGAGATGGAAGAGGTAACCAAGAACCGGGTTACGACGTGTTGACTACGATGTTACCCTTACAGGATGCCAAAAATCTGCACTCAGGATTGATTGAAGACAGTTTCCCATTTTTCTCAAACGCGTGTCCAATTTAAAAAACAAACTAATTTGGCACCAAAAATCAAGGTTTTTCTGCTGATTCATTGAACGTCATGGTTTCGTCTCATGGTTTCTTATGATATTTTCTTCTTCTTATGTTGCTAGACAGCTACTCCTGCAAAACAACAAAGATCTATAATACCATTGGATATCATTGGTAGGCATATTTTAACGGAAATATATTATATTCTTGTCAAAATCATTATTAAGATATTCGTTGGCCGATAAAATGACTATTTGCATATCAAAAAACGGACGTCACATTTCATTTGAACGGGCAGATTCGACAGCGGATATAGAGCATTTTCAACCCAAACAGGCATTTATTCAGAAGAAGATTTTATTTTTAGCAAATTTTCGTAGAATATAAAGCTATTATAATAATGGCTCCCAAAATTTTAGCATCACAATTTTTGAAAAATTTCCTCCATTTAAATCCGTTTTGGGGGATTTGAAGTTTGTGCTTT
Source organism: Adelphocoris suturalis (assembly GCA_030762985.1). NCBI lineage: Eukaryota > Metazoa > Arthropoda > Insecta > Hemiptera > Miridae > Adelphocoris > Adelphocoris suturalis. The sequence continues at coordinate 41,401,552 of CM061046.1, read as the reverse complement.
TTCAAATATATATATATATATATATATATATATATATATATAATATATAATTAATTAAGAAACAAAATGTAAAACAGAAAGGAACTTCACAAACTTCGCCTATTTCAAATATAAAGCTAACAATAAGAAGGCGTTGAGAAATTTTACGTTGTCATATATCTTAAAAACTGGAGCTATGGAGTTGTCGTGGGGATGAATTGCACTGGATGGAATATTCATCTTCTAATATTGAGTCTAGGTGTCTCATAAGCTTTCAAGACAACTAAAAGCAAATCATCTGAAATATTAAAAACTAAGTTTGTAAAGTATACAATATAATAAAATTGTTAAATTCATAAATTATAGCAAAATTTTATTCGAAACAAATTTTCAATAACCAACTAGGACATCAAAAAATTTTGCACGAAATTATGCTGAAAAACTTAAATAAATGTTATCAATATTTGCTAAAAATCTATAATAACTGCAGGAAAAATCTAAAACCCCAAAATCTTTTCTGAATCGCCAAATTTCATTTAGTTTGATTTTTTGCCTTAAAATTGGTTTTTAACAATTTCTTAGTACTCAAATTGCTCAAATTTCAATACACTTCAACTTATTATAATACAATAGGTAGTTTAAGAAAATTCGCTCATGCGACGATGCTGCATGACTGAAACTTTTTTATCAAGTCAATAAAGGATATGCCAAGAACCCTTTAAGGAAACCTTAACATTGTTATTGAAAATATAACAATGGAAACCTATTATTTGGTTCACTCAATGTGAATGTTTTGGTTGAAAGTTCGGTTGTGATGTACTAAAAGGAAACAGATATGACATTATTCAGTGTTCAAAGAAGAGCATAACTTTTCACTCTCAATACCTCTTTGATTTTGTTTAATTATCATCTTCATTCGTCTCATTTTCATCACTTTTCAGAAGAGAAATGACGCCAACTCACCCTAGTAACAGTGAAGGGTTAGAGGAAGCAGTATAGCTTAGAGGAGATAGCAGATAGATGTGTCTGTGTGATCTGAATTCATCATGAAAGGAATATTAACATAGTGTAGATTAGAGACTATGATTTCGGTTGAAGTAGTACAATTAGTACTAGTTTAATTACAGTAAAAACCTCCTCATCTCCCTCCCATTTTGCCTCTGCGAAGAATGAAGTAACCACCTCGTTCGGATTACATTTTTCATCACCTCCGCAGAAATTGTAATTCCTCCTATCAAAGCGAACTCCGAATGACGAGCTAAAAGATCAAAAGTACAGCTCTTCCCGTATCCATTCACGTTCAAATAATTGAAACCCGAGCTCGATGGGGAATGGAGGGAAGTGACCAGTAAAATACGCAATTGCTTTCATCTTCCATAGACATCTTTCTTTTTTTGCTTGTTCTCATGGGATTCCATGTGTGGCTTACTCGCTGTACGTGGAATTCCGAATAATAAAGGTATCGTCAGTGAAATTTTTCCTTTACTCCCGTCGTTCCATTGTGTTAATTTTATTTGATATAATTTCCAGCTATTTCTTCAGTCGCTTTCGCCAGTATCATATAAATTACAGATATATAAATAACATATAAATTACAGACATATTTTAAGGCTAGTCGTAAAACCCCGTAATTTTTTGCGAGGTGCTCGTATTAGCTAGGCTCAAGGAGCGGGAAGGTAGGATAAGAGAAAGTGTGATTTTTGCTAAGCTCCGAGAAAAGTGTTTAGCTTGATCTTTTGAGGTTACCTACCTACCACGTTGAAACAACTCACCTTTGTTACTGTTGGCTTGAGTATTTGACGAGTGCGTTCACAGCGCATACTTTCTTCTAAGGAAAAAATTGAGGGTATATATCATGACACGCTCACCTTACATATATATGTATACACGAGTTATCCGCACAGAAGGGCTAACTGATTAAAAAAAAAAAAAAAATAATAATAATAATAAACCTCTATGTGGTAATTTGCAGCTTTTTCTATTTATTCATATATTTAATTTTAATCTTGTCACAGCCAAATCTACACTTTAATGGATGTTTGGGAAAGGTAGCAAAGGAAGGAAAGGTAAATGGTATTCTGTGTTGCAAGGTAGATCTGCTGTTCCTGGGTCACCCCATTTGACACCCAACATACCTACCTATTATTGGTCGGATTTCTGGGACGGCAATGAGTTATGAAACTACGCCAGCACATTCTAGTGGATGTTGGGAGAAGGTAGGTCAGCTGTTTCTAAGAGAGAGGAAATTAATTTCGAGAGAAAGAGAGAGAGAGAGAGAGAGAGAGAGATAATCCCATTTTACTACGCAAGGTTATTCCTGGCATATAGATTGAAGAAAACATATTGATTCAAATAAATTACATTAGTGATTTGATATAACTGTCGACTAGCTAGCATAGTCAAGTTTCAGTCTCAGGGCCAATAAATTAAAATGAGTCACTGAGTACAATTCGTTTTGGGTATTCGGTTGCCCCAAAAACCTTCCATTAGGGTATTAAAAGGAAACTGAACCCGGGAACATAAATCTGATATTCTTTTCTTCATCCTCCGATCGTCCATTTGCGGATTGGCTACCTTTCGGGTGATATTCAGGGGGAAGAGCGGACTGTATTATACTCCATGACGGCGTTGTGTCTCCTTGATAATTTCGAACTAGTTTAACCCACATCATCGTCTCTCCGTTTCGACTTCAAAATTGGTAGTTATAACGTTATCATACTTATATTTGTAAAATATAAGTAATCATCCCTCCCCTCTCCTCTCCACCCAAAAAAGAGAACAATTCGGTAAAACTATTGACGCGGTATGCTAAAATTATATAATTATTTTCAACAATTAATTAGTTTACGATTCTCTCTTCCCCGTAAAATGTAACTAGCAGGAGATAAATACAACTCCCACGTTCATTCTGTGGGATAAAGTTTGGTTTATTGTTTTCGATAATGAACCTTTGCAATCGACCAAGAAACTCAATTTACGTAAGCATTTACGGAAATACTGTACGTTTGATGTTTTACTTACAGTGGTAAAAACGGCCAATGTAAGTGGACATTCGGGAAAAATTGCCAGCCAACCTATCAACAAAAGACTTCATTCTGTCATCAGGGGTAGTTGACAATACCTATAAATACTGCTCTGAGAATGCGATTTCACTTAAAGGCTTGTTCAAACACGGCTGTCACTTTAAGGAAGGAGTAGTTCTCCTTCTTCTGTTGGTTCTCGGTGAACGTTTCTCATAATATTCCTATTGAGCCTTCTTACTGGAGGTGAGTAGAAAATATATTTACCCAGTAATTAGATTATGTTGGCCGGTAAGGCGTTCTATTGTCCGGTAACCTCACTGCAAATTTTGCTTCAAATTTGTGAAAAGTTGGAACATTTTTTCTCCAAATATCTCCCCCCCTCCCAGCAGAATGACTTCAAAGTATAACATGTATAGTGTAAGAAATCATTGAAATCATACCCCGCCTGACCCCCTTCCTCGCGAGATATTGATTTTTTCCTTTTTTTTTTTAGAAAAATGTCCATTTCGAAAAAAAATTCGTTTTTTCGGCGTGAGTCGCCCATACGTACGAGAAAGATTAATATGTGGAAAAGAGGCGTTATGGTAATGACGTTGGCGGTAATGGTGATTACATAAGCAATCCGTTATGTTGAAACTACTTTTTCTCAAAAACTATGGGCAATTCGGTAGATTTTGAGACGTTTTGTGGGCTAGCCCAAGTACCATTCATGTACCAGTACCAAGTATCAATAATTCCAGTAAGCCCTTTGTTGATGTTGGGGGAAAAACACGTACCTAGAATCCTACATATTTTTTTTATTATCGTTTCAAAAATTTTCTCGTCGTATGATTTCACGATCTTGAAATCATCATTCCATTCGAGATAAGTATTGCTTTATTCAACCTTTCCAATGTTCATTGTTTATATAATGTTTTCTATAGATAAATCGTTCCCGTAAATAATTTAATGAAGATTGCAGGTCGAGCTATTGGATTTTTCCCACTTTTCTTTACAAGAGGAAATAGAACACTTCAATTGTAAAGGACAGGAACGAAGTTAAAATCGGAATTGAACGAAGTTTCCTGATTAGTTTATTGTAGCAGTTTCGTTATTGTTTTTTAATTTTTGAGTTAATTCATGATGCTACCCCTTTAGCTGATGGCAGGTACAGCAGCACCATCCTCTAAATTCAGTTGACGCAACTTCCTACGGCTTCTCGCATGCGTATAGATACAGTTCGAATGATAGACAATTGAATTTTTACTTTTACCCAACTCAATACATGGCTTTACGACTTTCTTCAATTTTCAATGAGCTGATCTGACAGTCTGGTAGCGTGCAGTGTACTCTACATGTAAGGCTCCATCACTAGAAAAGATGAATGGCCTCCTCCTCTGCCACATCATATTTCGCATGATTTTGCTGTGGATGTGCCCTTGCAGTTGTGTCCCAATCTTGGTGAATGGAAGCTATCATAGTAGTTCCATTCAATTTTCTGATCCATGTGTTGCATCAAGGCCAAGGTGACCACAACGACAGCTACTCACGGTCTACCGGTGTCACGATGTACCATGAAGTATCTCATAGGGACACCTACACACACAGTTTCAATTGATTTCTCCTATGGTTTTAGAATTCAATTTTTACCATTGTCCATTGTGGCCGTACGGTGGCCGTCTGTAGCTTTTATCCGAAATTACTGAACCAAAATTATCAAACTCAGATCCAAAATCACATTTGGGGTCTTGTTAGTCCTGACTCGTGAGCATCACTTTCGATCAACCTAAGAAATCGGAACCTCGAAAACTATCGAAATAAGTATAGCGTTTCTGTTTCTTCATTGAATCAAATGAGCCCACACGGATTGAAGTATGACCATTCGTTTGCTTTCCCTATTGGTTATAATTTACGTTAATGAATGTGGTTTCTAGACTAGAATTTTCTGCAAACTTCGATCATCAATCCATATACTACGAACTTCCTTATCACAATCCACAATCAAAACTTATGTAAAAAACGGTAAGGAATGCGTAGAAAATATCCATTTGTTCGCATGCATCATAAGTGTTCCAATCTTGATACAAACTTATCTAGAGTAGACGTTGTGCTGTTCTCTGAAGCAACATGAAATGATTAAGCGCCGAAGTTTAGATTGCTCCGGTTAACTTCCGCAAACAAATCGCCATCGACAGAATGGGATCTCAGGATTTATGAGGCGATAAAGGGAGAAAGCAACCCAGCAGTGAGGTGAGGTCTGGGGGTTTATGGGGTTGGAGAGGGTGCTACAGGGGTTACCTTATCAGGGTTAATGAATATAAAACCCCGTCAGGTGTGATAAGGCCTCGTCCAGAGTGTGATAAAGTGTTAAATGTAGCATAGGTAAAAGTACTAAGGTTTTTCGAACGGGCCATTGTTTTTAATAGGTGCGAGAACGGGGCAAAAAATAAAAAAGTATTGCCGGTATTAAAAAAGGGTTATATTGGTTCCATTCGTTGGGATTTTGATAACGGTGGTGTTATTGGAAACCGCAGTCAAAAGCTGTTTCCAATGGACTAACATTTTTTTTTTAAATTCCCACAGAACTTCTTTTATATTATTATTATTAATCATTGAACGGCGGAACCCATTTCTCTTTTGAAGAAATGCTTTAGGTTAGGACTCATCCACTTTCTAGAAGTACAGAAGGTTATATTATTTATCTAAGCGTCAGTTCGGTTTCGGAAAAATAAATAAATTAAATAAAGGAGTATTTGACAGGTGGCTTTTAAAATAAATTAATCTCGCAAAAGTTAAATGGAGTGATGCACATCTTATTTCTGTTCCTGGACATTAAAAAGTGTTTTGACTCAATAAATAGTATGCCTTTGAAATTCATCAAATCTTACTTGTTAGAACGAACTTAAGTAAGTAGAGTAGAGAATAATATTCTAGAGGCTCTGTGTCTTTGAATTGTGGAATACCTTAAAGGAAGGTTTCGGGACAAGTTTGATTTTTATTGTTCTTAACGACATGATGAAAATGAGACTTTGTGGTCATATCATTGGTTACTAGATGTTGCTACTTTCATTTTTAGTATTGTTCATATGATAAGCTAACTAAGGAAAGCAGCTCTGATTTTTGAATTGTATTTACATGACTTGATCATCATTACCTCAGATTAAATATTGATAAAATGCCAATTATGAGCTAGGGTAAAATTACACAATAGAATTGTAACCAGCCCCTGAGTTGTAACATTAGATTTCACTAATGAATGTAATTTATCAATAATCTTTAAAACGAATTCAAATTTTAAGCAACTTATATCTAGACTGTTAATAGAATGCGGCGAGTGTTTATATTTTTAAACTACTTAGAGGCTTCCTAAAGGCTAATTTTCTATAAAATAATGTATTTTGGTCTAGCATTTTCTATTTTAGAATATTCAAAATTGTTTAAGGAGGAGGATTTAATAAATATTTGAAACATTTTTGCAGACAGTAAAAAAAAAGGATAAAATTATAATGAAAAATTTCCAGTTCGTATAAGCGAATTTTCATAAATCATCTTGTTATAATTATTATTATGTTAAATTGTTTTAAAATGCTCTTTATACGCAAAAAAATAATAACGATCAGTTTTATCACAAAAACTAGTATTAAATAATATTTGTCAAGAAGGGAAAAAATATTTTGGATTTTTGGCAATTTTTTGAAGTTTTTACCATTTTCCAGCAAAAATTAATGTAATTTAGGTACCTACACTTTTCAGCATAATATTGAGAACAAAACATTGGCTGTGCTAGGTTCTGAAATTATTCTCAAATGCAGGTCTGTTAAGTAAAGAAATTATTTGACCTTCACCATTGGGTGGATCGAACTAATTAAGGTAGGTAGTAAAATTTCCACCCGCTCTTGGGTCTACTGGTTTAAGTACATTATTTTCTCCGTTTGAAGTTCTTCGTAATATTAATAATTATACACACTTTCTTTGAAATTACATCTAGATACGATAAACATAAATTTTAAAAATACTACCTTTATTTTTTGATTATATGCTATATTTTATCAATGGCGATCTAACGTACGGGTCAGATAAATTCTAAATTCTTCTGTATTTTTGTACCGAATAACTGATTTGGACACATGGATGGAATAAAGTATTTACTATTAATATTCAGTTTCGCACAATACTGATAAACTGTCTTATCATAGTTATGTAAATATCTTGTTGATGTTGTATGTGCATGAACAAGCCTCGTTACCTATTTTGTACTCATTGTAATATTTTTGCATCTTAGTAAGTTTAATAGGTAGGGTTTTTAGTTGGTAACTTAGGTTTTTTTTATTTTTGTGAAATCTCCGCAAATGGAGTACGTTTCAGTACAATGGAGGACATGGAGGACACAGCCGTAAATGGAAAAGATGTCCTCCCAAAGGATACCATCTGGTAACCCTACGTGTCCATCCACCGTTGGAATAGAGCTGTAACTACATAGTGGGTCGGCCGAATAAGTTTACGAAGTTTTAAAAAAAAAGGAGAGTTATGCCCTGTCGATGGGTAAACTTATTCGGCCTACCCACTATGTAGTTTCAGCTCTATCCCAACGGTGGACACGTAGGGTTACCAGATGGTTTCCTTTGGGAGAACATCTCTTCCATTTACGGAGATTTCACAAAAATAAAAAAAACCTAAGTTACCAACTAAAAAGGCTACCTACTCTACTTACTACCTACCAACCAATTTCGTCGTCTCTTCTTTCGGCTGCCCGCCACCAGCCGTACCCGTACAAGTAGAACGAAAACTCCACTCTAATCTACTCTTATCTTACTGTTATTGTGATTTCTGGTTATTTCGTTACTGAAAATAATGGATGGCGAATCCTCTAGAATGTGATTTGATGATCTTAATAAAATGTGATTTGATAATGTGTTGATTCCAGAACATACCAACCAATGTATAGGATTAGTAGGTATAGGTACCTATGTACCTTTGTATTAGTTAATTGCAGACTAGCATGTATGTTTAAGTCGCTTTCTAAAGATAGTAGGATGTTTGATAAGTTTGCTTTAATATTGGTTGTTTATTTATGTTTGAATAAAGTCATTTATGATTTTCTTTTTTTTAATTTCGAGAAATTTATCTTCCAATTGGATGTTTTGTCCTCCCTCGAGTCCTCCATTCGTGTTTTTCCGTCTAGTAACCCTATTGGAAGCAAGCGTCTACCGAAGTTGTAAGTAGTACTGACTGTCGCTGTGGATTCGGTCAATTTTCGGCCTGTCAAGTCTTCCAACAACTACAGAAATCGCTGCATGAATAATAGTTTATATACTACTTATATTGAGAAATTGGCCACATGGCTGTTATGACATTTACAATATTGACATTTACGATCCACGTGTCAAATGAGTTCCATCTCGCACAACTGTCTCACAGTGACGGATTAATAGAATTTCGTGGGTGGGGGCGGTAGTCCTCTACCTGGAGGACCCCCCCCCCCCCCCCCCCGAGAAATTTTTTGAAAAAAGACCTTGAAAAACTAGCAGTTTTTAGAGGTTATAGACCCACTCTTTATATCAGGCATGTAAAAATCAAAATGAAAAACATAATTTTTATTTGCACAAATTTTTGCTTGGTTACCAAACATCCATGTACACACAAAAATAAAAAAAAATTTTTCAGGGGTTTTGAGGCTCATTCAATGGAATATCCGAAGATTTACCTATCAACATACTTTGGGCCTAGAAGTACCAGCATACATTTGATCGGGATAGGAGAATGAAGAACGAGCCTTCCCTAGTAGCTAAGCGCTGGTTAGTGTACTGAAAGAAAGTGCCTAATGAATATTTAAAAGAAGAAAAACAAGTAATTAATTTTTAATTATTCGACAGCCATTGAAGCTGTGAAGTGTTTCTTCGGTAGGTATTCCAAACTTCGTTACTTCATTATGTAATTGGGCTAGGTGGGGATTTTAATTGACCTGTCACAGTCGCCGTGTTCATTTTCAAGCTACTTGACCTTATCACCCAATAAAACATTCATTGAAGCATGGAATATTTTTTGGCTTCGTCTTTCCACAAAACTCATTTTCCCAAAATATCCCTGACATTGATTTAAGAGGTATCCTTCAGAAACCTTAGCACCTCAAAATTCACCAACCACTACTAGAAATTGAACAGTTGTTAATATTAGTAATAAAAATAGTAACATAATCGTCTAGCGTCATTTAATTGTGAGAGGAATTTATCGGCAAAGAAATTATATCATTTATTGTTTTATTTGATAACGTTTCGTTCTCTTACTGAGGACATTTTCAGATCTTCCTTTCTTGACATTGAGTTGACTTGGTGAGCCACTGTTTTATTTGACAAATCCGTTATATTCGGATGTTTATACATTTTTTCCTGGACACACCAAGATCTGAAGATGTCCTCAGTAAGAGGACGAAACGTTATCAAATAAAACTGAAAATCATAAGAAAGACAAAGCAGCTTGAAATGCTTGCATACGAGTCTGCAACACATTGGGACATTTTCATGTGTGTTTTCTTATTGTATTTATTACTAGGCAGATCTCACCCGTGCATCGCACGGCGGGGCGTACAAATCAATTAATACGAGAAGAGAAACCGCCCACCCGAGGGTACTTAATTGAATTCACGATCGTGTTGACTCACTGTTCCGACACCCGTGGGTACTTAATTGAATTCGAACCAGGCTACATCACCTACCCCCCTGAAGACTCGTATGCAAGCTCTAAGAGCCACTCAGCTGATCCGGACCCTGGGCATCGTCACGTAAATGTGCTAAAGAGACTACATACGAAATTACAGCTTCCTAGAGTGTAAAACATAGAAATTAGCTTCAAAAGCCACTCATCTGATCCGGACCCTGGGCATCGTCAAGTCAATGTCCTAAAGAGGCTACATAAGAAATCACAGCTTCCTAGAGTGTAAAGCATAGAAATTACCTATTAAAATGATTTAACCGCCGCTTCAAAAATCAAACCGTTCTCGCAATATTTGGATCACCTGCTATGAATCAAATCATCGAAACACCAGCTCAATGAAATCATCAGAAATTAACAAGCGGTGGCAATCATGTTCACAATATCAGTTATTGAGAATGATCACCTGAGTGTACACAATAATTATTCAAATAACCTTGCTCATAACTCAGCTTGTTGGCCACGCACTTCGCAGTAGTAAACATAATATGGTTGGATAAATCGAGAGCTTTCGAACGAATGGTCAACGAATTTTTTGGGATGAAAAACGACGATGTACCATTTCCCTAGCAACGACTCGGTTGTAAGCGGAAATCGTCAAAATATTTACGTTACGTTACGTGACAGTTTTTTGTGCAATGTGCCAGGGCAAAGACATGAAAATGTCAAAATCATTATTGTCCTTGTTCATTGCTAATACACCTTTTTTTATTAAAAGGCTGTTGAAAAGTATAAATTTATCAATTTTTAGCAGTTTTTTTTTTTTTTTTTTTTTTGCGTTTCAGAGTTTGCTGATCAATTTTGAGTTCCGTGTCTGTCTGTCTGATATCCTATCTGCCTACCTGGGGTAAATCATTTTCACCCCCAAAACTATACCAAGCTCCAATCCGATTCCAATGAAATGTTCAGTGATTGTGCGTGTTAGCTTCTAGACTTTTCCCAATAATTTAGATTAGAGGTAACAGAGTATGTAAAAAATTAATTTAAACTTAAAAAAAGAAGGAAACATATCTGGTTGTTGACATTTTAGAATAGGCAAGAGCCAGATACCAACCCATAACTTCATTCCAGTTAATCGCGATGAAAAATCAACTGCTCTCCTAATAAGCTGAAGCCGGTATATTGCAACAGAACAAGGGTGTTGAGAGCTAAGGAGCTTGGTCAAATAGAAATTCAAATTAAACACAGTCATTAATTTATCTTATCCAGGCGGTGCAGGGCAGAGACTACATTAATTTCAATGAGACATTTACAGCTAGTGTAGCTTGTGCGTAGTGCACTCGGCACATTTGTCATAAGTGAGAAGAAGGCGAGAACGTGGATCTTGATGCATCGTTCGACTTTGGCGAAGGGGAATGAAAAATGTCAATTAGACGGTTCTGCAACATTCGCAATAGGAGGTCGTTCTTCTGGAAATACGTTTGAGTTGTGGCTACATGGATTTCTTCATATTGAAGCATTGAAACTGTATGAGTCATGTTAACCGATAGTTACTGTAAATTGTACTGTGGTCTAGTGATGGTAATTAGTACGAGAAAAATGTAAGGTGTCGATTTAGAAAGGTGAGGTATTGTACAGGTGGAAGATAGAGGCTATAGATTTCTGAATTGAAAATACTGCCTTATAATTGTGAACAATTTATACTTCTTACTATCTCTACTCCCCAATGGGTGAAGTAATGTTATGCCATCGGTTTGCAAATAATCCCCTGACATTTTCTCTAAGTGGTTCGGACCTATACTGAGGACACATATTATAAGAACCGGACAAATAATATAATTTCTATCTATTCATGTCTGAAGATATTTTAACCGTCAAACATGACATGAAAAACTCGAACTTAGGTAAGAGGAATCGTGGTTTCCTTCCCAGTCTACCTATAGTATGAGGCGTTTAGTATCAAAATCAGCTGGTTTCACCATTTTTCGAAAATGACTTTTTTGCTTTTTCCAGTCTTAGGCCCATTGTACAGCTTCCTCTAGCGGTTTTTACCAGATAGAAATGTGGCATCAAGAACCAAACTCTTAGCGAACCCAGCTCGTTCCAAGCTCACTGCAGTGGCCGATAGGTGCACCGTAGTCGTTTCTCCCATGTTCGGCCCTCCCACGTGGTTCCGCGTTCGTGATTTTCACAATTTTTAGATACTAGGAACCACGATGATGACCCGCATTGTTTATTTTTATTGAGCCGATCGTATTCATTTCTATTTTGAATTTATCTGTTACAAAATGAACAAATATCCAAACGAAAGCACTGATAAGCCTTTAGGAAAAAGGCCCCTCTGTCCTTAAAATTTTTATTTATTTATTTCCAACGTTTTTCCAGAGAAACGTTGGACATTTTTATAAGAAAATAAATAAATATTAATAAAAACAATTTTAGGACAAAAAGGCCTTTTTTGTGATGTGTTGTAATAATTTGAAATGTCCAATTAAAGAAACGTTGAAAGCACTGATAGGCCCTGTTAATCGACCTGTTAATCGACAGACTCGGAGAACTGAGAGATAGATAATCTTCGAAGGTATGTCAAATTTTTCCCCAATTAGTTTGTAACATAGTCGGATGTCCCCTGTTTGTTTATTAAATTAGATCCCCTCGTCCGTGGTACTATTTGTTGGCTATGGTGTCATATTTAGCTATTTTCTCCATTTTGCCGTCATGTTTGGCAAATAAGTACAATGCTGGTTCAAGTCCTTGCCAAATTACCAACGGCATTGTATCGAGTATCCTGGAAAATACCAAATTTTATTGGCACAAGGTATTTCGGGACTTTAAATTATCAACGTGACATAATTTCCGGTGAAATTAGGGTGAATTTGTTTATTAACTTACAATTAATTTGAGGTTTATGGCCGATAAACGAAGCAATCATCTGCAGAAAAGTTTAGTAAATAACGGAATCATGTTCAGAACATGCCAAAGCATATTATCCGACCATAATAGCATGTTTCTAGTACAAGTCTTAACCAGGGTACAGCATTTTCGGTGAAATTTTCGATTTTTACTTATCTTCAAGCAGCGCCCTCTGCCAGTTTACCGGATAACTAGTGGACGGAGCGTAAAATAAATTTAGATGTTGGTTTACAATAGCGGTCGATAACTGGCCAAAATCGACCCAGGTAAAGTGGTTAGGACCAATATTTTTTACTAAAAATTTAGGAGGGTAATCCTGACATACCGAAGAAGAAAAAAAACAATGGGGACAAGAAATCCCAGTACTTTTTTTTTTGAACCACCCTAATGTGCCACACCCAACATAGCTGAAATTTTTTATTTGTTCCTATTTCGGCAAGACGAACTTGATGAAATTTGCTCCAAAATGCTTTTCTTCTGAAGCTAGCGAACTATGATCTCAACTATGACCTGATTTTTTTCTGTTTGATACCCCATGTTTCATACATTTTCTCATTTTATCTTTTAGTGGCCAATTCATCCGACCTACTGTCCAAGATGATATAGGCCGAAGGCTGTTTCCTTACACCTATCACAAGTACAAGGAATCGTATCCCAAAACTTGAGTGAGAACAGAGCAAAATGTGAGAGTGATGAGAGAAGGGTAGCTGGCAGCCGTTTTGGAATTCACAAGTTGAAACGTTTTTCTCTCTAGTTGCACTTTTTCATAAGTATTTTTAAAAAAACATTTTAATGCAATTTTCTTCCATGATTCTGGCCGCCCTCTTCATTGCTCTCCTCACTAGGCTTACATGTTCCTGTACGATTACTTATTACCGTTTCTTTTTTTTCTGTTAACTGTGGAGAGTCTTGAAAATCCACGTTGGTGAGTGATGATGATAAGGTAGGTTTCCCAGTATATTTAGTTTAGGGCTTATAATGAAACTTGGAGTTTTGAGAAAAATTAGTGTTTACATGGTAATCAAGGGATGCAGAACAACGCTCGAAATGTGAGTACAAGGTTTCCACTACCTTGGTTGAATTGGAAACGAAATTAACACAGGGGCATCGATGGAGTTGTAGTACTCCAGCGTTGTCAATCAACCCATTTGAAGTGCTACAAGCTGGGAGATTCGCCGCTCCACTACTACAGTGCCTATACACCGCATTTGCATTTCCCAAATAGCGTCAATACGGATTCCCCTGATTCAATCTCACTCTTCTACTAAATCAATAGTGAGAGGAGAGTAAACTAGTTGAAACTGTTGGCCTTTCTCGCCTGGGAAGGCCGGCCTGTTCCAGGTGACAATGCGGCAGTAGTGCCCTCAAGGGCCCTTCGTGTTTCATTAGCCCTCTACCGGCAGTTTGGGGCAATTCCGTTCTGAACATGGCCTAAATACTATAGAATGAAAACTGAGAGGTGTCAAAGGACGGAGAAAAGCCCGTGAACTGGTATTTTCAATTTCGCCCAGACTCGCGATTTCCAATAATTTATTTAGGCGACATCTGCCCAAGTTTTTGGATATAACATTGACAAATTTATGTAAACTGCTAACTTTGAAATCAGTACATACATGATGTTATTGTATAGTGGTTCTAATTTTTCGTTTAGTATTGAAAGGGGTGAAGCAATAGTATTGCAACAAAAGAATTTATTTGATATTTAACTATAGATATTGTTTGATTTAACAGAATATTTCTACGGTCTTGGATGTTTTCCATATAAGGTTTATGACGAAATCAATTGCGATCGTTTGATAATAGGCACTACACATGTCATTGGTACATAAATATGTACTAACAACCAAGTACTGGATTACTATTTTTAAAATATAAATCACTCAAGGTTGAGTTCTGTTGTCTTCCCTCCCACCCGTGTTCTTTTTTTCTCTTCCTCATTCTTTCAAACGATTATAATATTTTTTCTTAGATCAACCAATTAATCTGAAAAAGTAGTGCCTAAGGCACGGTTTCTAGGTAGTTGATCCGGTGAATGTTCGTTATAGCGAATTACCAACGAAGCACTGGGTATATCGGGGATTCGCTTTTATAGTATTAGTGACAGTAATGTGCTTGATAATGCTACTACTCCTACCTCCTAAAGTGGTAAATGTTTTTAAGCGAACATTCACCGGCGGCAACATTCCTGACGTCTAACACTGTAACGCAACTAATGGAAACAAGCGAGAGATTCATTGCTAGTTGAAGGAATTACACGAGTACTCCGATCCGTAAGTGATTTCTAATCCGGTGGTTTTGAAAGGAGACACCAATGAATATGGATCTTCTTCTAAAGCCGCCGTTGTAGCGGAGCGTCTTTGTCAAATTACAAATCTCCCTGACTCGAGAGCGTGTAATCCAGTGATTAAATGAGACTTAAGTGTGTGGATGCTGGAGTAATCCACCCTACCAGAGCTTCTCCATCGAGTACATGACGTCTAGCTTTACTAAACACGGTATCAGTACATTGCTAGGCGAACACGCACACAGGCTACTCACTACTGAAGGAGTCAACGCTTGACCTTTTAATCGGATCAACATTCTGACCTTTGATTTAAAATAATCAGGATTCATTTAGGTACAGAATACACTATATGGATGCGATAAATATTACCAAATAACAACAATTTTTTAATACATATGTATAACAGGTTAATTGAGCAGCGTTCATTATTGATATGATATTATAAAAACAACCTGGTGCGACGCACAATGGTCCAAAATGCGATTATACTGGCCCAAAATTCAACATGGGTCGTAAGACCGTGAAATTAGGTATCCACACTTTTTTTATTCTTTTTGAGGATCTGGAACACTCACTAAATGTTTTTATAGGCCTACCGGGTGATGTAAAAGGCTGAAGAAGGTTAGGGAAAGTAATTTTTCCATCTAACCAAGCTTTATGCAATTGACAGTGCACGGTGGTGGCATTTAATTCATATCACTTGAAAATGGGAATTGAAAATTTTATCTTGTTCTTCATTCATGGATGCATCAATATTACTTTTTGTTTTATTGTTTTCAATAATGAACCTTTGTGATCTCCCAAGAGAAAAAGTTTTTTTAACACCCCCTGAAATTTGTTTGGTTTACGTTTCAAGATGCGTAGAACCCAAAAATCGAATAAAAAATTATCCGTCCGTCCGCGGCTTTTCTCCGTTAATTTCAACAAGATTGCATCATTATCAGCTCCTACACATGCGCGAAATTGTACTCCGAGAAACAAGGTCTAGTTCTCATCAGATTTTGATTACATTTCCAGGGAATTTGTGGGTTAGGCTGTAGATTTTACCCTTCTTTTTTTTCTGAATCATTACTCACTCCACTCAGCGTTTTTGCTAACGTAAATTACTTCAAGCACCTTTTTCCCGTTTTTTAAAAACATCTTTACGTGAAATTCAAGCATAAATTGCGGGGTCTTGAAACTGTCAAAGTGTGAACCCTTCTCAATGGCACGATGCGCCATGATCTGATCTTATAATTGCATACGGGTTTTAATAATTATAGACCAATGATCTGCGTAGAAGGGCTATCTAACGCAGAAATAATAAGCGATTCAGTGAATTGCCTAATTTTTGGTCAGGATCTAGTGAGCATCGGGACTTCACGTCCTGAATAAGGTTCAGTTACACTACATTGGATGAGATTATAAAATTACTGCTTTCAAGTGCCATGGTTATTAGATCATATTTGTTTGGTAATTCTTCCAGCAAAATTGCTGCGGTCCATTCATCTGGGACTTCGAGGCCAGTTTCGGACAGTTTGTGGGCTGTTGAGATTATTGTATCACAATAGGTACTCATCAACACTCATGCAGTCAACTAATTTAGTTGGAACACATTTTCGGATCAATCCAATTTTGCGAGCAATTCCTTTATATCTTCTTACGCTGCTTGCAATTTGTACCATGCTTCCTTAGCAGATTTAGCCTGTTTTATGTGGGAATAGTTAACTTTGTCAAACAGAACCATTCTAGCTAATGCTTTGTTATCATTTTCATCACCTACCTTTTCTGTTGTAATTACACTCCATAGGCCGTCCTAATTCAGCAAATGTTCCGTTGGAGAGATTGTCGAACATTTTGCGTAATCAAAGACGCGGAAGATTTATCACTTTCGTCCACTTATCGCGACTGCAACTGAGCGTCATAACCTTTTATGGAAAATATAGAAAATCTTAAGTATTCAATATATTTATTTAATGAAGCAACGCGTTATTCATAATAGAAAAAGTACAAGTAACAAGGGGTCGAAAGTTCTCGTTCAAACTATCTCCTCTCTCCCTTATCACGCATGTCAACGGGTCTTGTTGTGGCGCCTAATTACAAATTATTTATGATGGGGGGGGGGGGGGGGGGGGGTATGTATATTAGCTAAAATATATGAAAATATATCTGGTGAGGATGCATGAAGTATTATTATTCACTCATTTGGAAAACCTTAACGATATTATGATTGAATAGAGAAACGCCATGGACCCCTAATCGGAGCTTCGTTTTCAAAATATGAGACATACGATTCTATGATCCCACGGTCAGAGGAAAGGTGAGTGAGGGGGAGTTGGTCACATTATTTACCAAGTGATTAAATTATTTCGGTTGATCAGGATCGTAAAGGGAGGAGAGGACACCTATGACGGAGTAAATGAGGCGGAATGACGGGCGGTCCTTTGGCCGCGTTCACGTCTCGCCCCGAGACCGTTGGGGCGTGTGACCATCGACCAGATTAGCCCTCATCTGCCAGGTTCGAAACTGTCGAGGCAGTTTAGCGTTCCATCGCCTTTACCTAGCGTCCTCTCTTTACCTTCGGACAAACTTCCACTTCGTCCAAGAGATGGGTACAGTAACACATAACCGTTACGACTTATGGATTCCAAGGAAAATGAATAAATAAAACAAAGTAATCACTAACCGAATGCTACAGTAATAGAAGCTATAGATAATAATGATATCATTACTGCAGAAGAAACCCCAATGAGAATACGGAATTTTTGATACAGTAGAATTTTTGAGCTCAAGAGCTCATCATCACTATGAAACAACGATTCATTAAATCTATATCAGACTAAGGCGGACTTTGACCCGCCTCACATATAATTCGTACAGTCATGGTTACAAATAATACTAATTTTCAAAAATGTGCTAGAACATTCATCTTCTTTTTACTCTAGTAACTACTATAGTTCGCCCTCGCTTTGGTTGATATTGGTAAGGGTTCACTTCATCTCCAAGTAGTTGCATATGTTGCTGCTCCAGGCAGTTGTCATACGAACGCGTACCACATTTTTGTAGTAAAAATATTAGTTTTCTCCCTGTATTTACCCGTTGCGAAGGGCGGCCAGTTTTTTACGATAAGGAGTAGGTTTGGGGAAGATTCCGATAGCCTATCATCGTCCCGGTAGTGCAGGAAATCAGTTGGAAAAGTTTAATCCGCAAGGGTACGCCAGCTCATAAAGGACACACAAACATAATTTAATTTTTATAGATGTACAAGCTTACTCGGTGCACTTCGCTGCACTCAATAAAAAAGGATTTGTAATGAAAAGTCAAATCAATTTGTTATGAATTGTGTTTCAATTATAATTAATCTATTCTATTTATCTCAACACATAGGTAAACTGTATTTTTTGTTTTTCCGTCTCGTGCATGAATAAATAAATGTTTAGGTAATCCGACCTTGAACAGTATAAGGAATTTAGGTCCCCCCCAGAGGTGCAATGGGGGCCTAAATCCTCATAAAAAGGTAGAGGAGATTAAAGAGCATCCCGTCAGAGAGATACCCACTCCTACTAATAGCTTTTAATGAACCATGTTCGGAGCAGATTGGTATTCCAGTCACCTGGAATCCCATCCAACGCCAAACCAGCTGCTAAAAATGATCGAGGAGGCCGAGGCGCCCGTTGTTTCATCAACGGAACGCCGACAGCGCTATCTCTGGTGCCCTGACCGGACCTCGATGGACCTCACAGGAGGTAACTCTGTTACAACAGGCCACGCATAATTGGCTGCGTGGAAAACGTGGTTCTTCTAAATTGATGCCGCAGACATGTAGCGTCTGTCCTTGCTATTCGCTGATGCTCATTGCAATTGCAAGGCGGATAGGAAACTGCAAACGTTGGAATTCGAATGACATGTCTGTTGCAATCATTAGAATTCTCGGTATCAACACATTTTCATCTTTCGCTTTGCCAGTCAATATCGATGCCTCAATCAAATTTGGCATTAGTTTTTCGACAGTAAGTCGTGTGCCTCATCTTGATTCATGGCAGTGTCAACAGATTTGTATGTGGTCACAGAACCAGGCAATTTTTCTTGGATTTGATGATTAGTTGCGTTGACGTGTACATTCTTTGGTAGTAATATTACACGTTCTTTCAACCAATCATGGAGGCAGCAATTTACGCAAAGTTTGAGAGGTGTTCAAAAAATGTACCCCGCTATAACAACATAATTAATGGGACATTAATAGTTCCAGAGAAAGCCTCTGGACGGAGAGAGGCTTAGTTTAATTTTAATTTTAATTAGAATTTAGTTCACCCAGCTGATCAGGAAATATCCCATCATTTAAATCGTATCTTATGTCCCAGAGAATCTCCCTATCAAATTTCAACTTCCTTATATGAAAACGACAGATTTTAGCTCACTCTTCTGATTAGGAAAGAGCCCATACTATAAATTGTCTCTTAATGTCTGAAAGAGTCTCCCTATGAAATTTCAACTTCCTTGGATGCGCAGTACAGATTTCAGCTCTTTCATCTGATTAGGAAAGAGCTCGTGATTTCAATCGTATCTGAATGTCCCAAAGAGTTTCCCTATCAAATTTCAACTTCCTTGAAAGAACAGGAGAGAATTTCAGTCACTCAGCTGATTAGGAAAGAGCACATAATTTCAATCGTCTCTTGATGTTTCAGAGTCACCCTATCAAATTTCCACTTTCTTGGGTGAACAGAAGGGAGTTTAGGTCACTCAGCTGACCGGCTTGGTGCTGGACCGATTTCGTACAAATTTCTTAAAAACCATCTACAATGCATCCAGAACATTCTCACACAATTTGGTGCCAAACACTCCATTGGTTTTTAAGTAGTGAGTCCTCAATGAGATCTAGCTGTCATGTTGGTTTATCATCTCCAATAATAAGCCTTTGTAATCGTATAGAAAAAAAAAAAAAAAAATTTTCTCTCATACTTTGTCACTTTACGTTTCACAGTGCGTAGAATCCGCCTTCCAGGCCGTACGAGGCCTTTAACTTGATGAAAAAAATCCGCACTTTCGCACATGCACTCCACATGGGGTCTAGTTGGTCCTAGAATCTAGCCAGCCCGAACGTTTTAGACGCATCAATGAACCAAAAATGGTCCAAAAACGGGGTTTTTTCCCACATATTTGTCCTCATATATAGGTTTTTGATTTTCACGTACAACCAATGCATTACCAGCGAAACGTTACTCCCTTAGCTTTCATAGCAGGAAAATCGTTCGCCACTTTTTGGAATGCTCTAATTTTATCACATCTCATGATCCCTAATCCATTGTAGTGTCAAGGAAAGCTAATTTATTACGCTAAAGTATAAACTAATATTGCTAAGTAACCTTAATGAATTAATAATGTGAAAAGAAGCAGTAGGTACTAGGCTATTGCAATTATTGTGTCTTTTCACATGGATATGTCTTTTGGCTGGGGGTCAAGGAATTTTTCGCGACACTTTTTTTCCCGACACTTTTTTTCCCGACCGGTACATTTTGACATGGATATGTCTTTTGGCTGGGGGTCAAGGAGTTTTTCGCGACACTTTTTTTCCCCGACCGACACTTTTTTTCCCGACCGGCACATTTTCTATTGATTTTCACGTACAACCAAGGCGTTACTAGGGAAGAGTAACTCTCATAGTTTTCATAGTAGGAAAACCGTTCGCCACTTTTTGGAATGCTCTCATTTTACCACGACATTTCATGACCTCTATGCCACTGCAGTGTCAAGGACTGCTGATTTATTACTCTAAGTTAAAAACTAATATTGTTGTGTAACCAAAATGGAATAATCTTGTGAAAAGAAGGCACTACATGGTTGGTATACAATTGAGTAGTAGGTACCAACTGGTAAGTAGTAGGTACTAGACATATCCATGATCTTTTGTTTTTCCCATCAAGGGAGAAATTAAAATGCTTGATTTACACTTTTCTATCGATTTTCACGTACAACCAAGGCGTTACTAGGGAAGAGTAACTCCCATAGTTTTCACTTTTTGGAATGCTCTCATTTTATTACAACATCTCATGACCCCAAAGCCATTGTAGTGTCAAGGAATGCTGATTTATTACTCTAAGATATAATCTAAAATTTATTGTTTTGTAACCATAATGGAATAATCTTGTGAAAAGAAGGCACTTCATGGTTGGTATACAATTGAGTAGTAGGTACCAACTGGTAAGCAGTAGGTACTAGACATATCCATGATCTTTTGTTTTTCCCATCAAAGGAGAAATTAAAATTTAGACTGAAAAAGAAAAGCCTCAGTTTTTTCTTTTGATTTTGACATGGATATGTCTTTTGACTCTAGGTCAAGGAATTTTTCGCGACACTTTTTTTTCCCGACCGACACTTCTTTTCCCGACCGGCACATTTTCTATTGATTTTCACGTACAACCAAGGCGTTACTAGGGAAGAGTAACTCCCATAGTTTTCATAGTAGGAAAATCGTTCGGCACTTTTTGGAATGCTTTCATTTTACCACGACATTTCATGACGTCGTAAAAACTAATACCTATTGTTGTGTAACCAAAATGGAATAATCTTGTGAAAAGAAGGCACTACATGGTTGGTATACAATTGAGTAGTAGGTACCAACTGGTAAGTAGTAGGTACTAGACATATCCATGATCTTTTGTTTTTCCCATCAAGGGAGAAATTAAAATGCTTGATTTACACTTTTCTATTGATTTTCACGTACAACCAAGGAGTTAGTAGAGAAGAGTAACTCCCATAGTTTTCATAGTAGGAAAATCGTTCGCCACTTTTTGGAATGCTCTCATTTTATCACAACATCTCATGACCTCTAAGCCATTGTAGTGTCAAGGAATGCTGATTTATTACTCTAAGTTAAAAACTAATAATGTTTTGTAACCATAATGGAATAATCTTGTGAAATGAAGGCACTACATGGTTGGAATACAATTGAGTAGTAGGTACCAACTGGTAAGCAGTAGGTACTAGACATATCCATGATCTTTTGTTTTTCCCATCAAAGGAGAAATTTTCTTTCATCCTCTTTCGTAAGACTGATTCCAACGGGATTTTATTAGTTTTATCCACACAAAATGCAACGCTCCGACACTTTAGATTATTATTAACTCGAAAAGTGAAGGCTAGGTAGAAATCAATGAGGTACTATCGCAATGTACTTCTAAAAAATACCTATGCATTATTTTTTGGTTTTAATAAGTTCAATTTTTATAGGTAAAGTATAGGTAAATGTAGATTTTTTTAGTCTTGGCATCTCCAATAGAGAACGAAACGTTTATCGATGTGTATCGAAAATGTATTGCAACAATTTCTGATGATTTCCGCTTACAACCGAGTCGTTGCTAGGAAAATGGTACTCCGTCATTTTTCATCCAACAAAATTCGTTGACTATTCGTTCGAAAGCTTTCTATTTATCCAACCCTATTATGTTAACTAATTCGAAGTGCGTGGTCAACAAGCTGAGTTATGAGCATGGTTGTTTGAATAATTGTTTACACACAGGAGATTATTCACGATAACTGATATTGTGAACATGATTGCAACCGCTTGTTAATTTCTGATGATTTCATTGAGCTGGTGGTGAGTCGTTGCGCTGATGATAAATAAATAGAACAACTTGACATAGTAGTGATAAGATACACCACAAAATTTGAGTCATTCGGTACTTTTCCGTACCCCCCCCCCCCCCCCCCCCCGTCAATTTGTCTTCAACACGCCCGCCCGATGTTTCTAGGCCCGATGTAATCTTACTTAGATTACATATTTACGTAGAATTGGTGACAATTTCAAGCTGTGAGAAAAAATTATATTATTTTAAAAAAAAGGAAAAAAAAAGAATTACCTACCGTGCCCGCTCACCGAGCTCGCTTCTCAAGAATACATAACACAACATAATACTAAGAAGTAATGCCTAGAAACATCGGGCGGCGTGTTGAAGACAAATTGACTTGGGGGGGGATAGCGGAAAAGTACGTCATTCTTATATGCGGGTTTCACTGGTTTATGTGAAACGCGTGAGCTAAAACACATTCTGTGTTTCAATAATTTCATTCGAAGTACGGAAATAGAGATAAGAATAAATAAACCACAACAGAAGTTGAATAGGTATATATTGATCCTGATGGCCATGTCTTGTCACTGAGTGAGCTAAAATCTCTCCTGTTCATCTTAGGAATTTGAGATTTGAAATTGGGAGACTCCCTGGGACATTTGGAATCGATTGAAAAGATTAGCTCATTATTACTCAGCTGAGTGAGCTGAATTGTCTCCTGTTAATCCTAAGAAGTTGAGATTTGATAGGTAGACTCTATCGGCCCCTAAGAGACTATTGCAATCATTTGCTCTTTCCCAATCAGCTGAGTGAACAAAATTCTATCCTGTTATCTCTAGGAAGTTGAAATTTGATAGGGATGCTCTATGGGATACTAAGAGGCGATTGCTAATCTCAATTTCAATTGCTCTTTCCTAATCAGCTGATTGAGCTAAAATCTCTTTTGTACATTCTTGGAAGTCAAGATTATTGGGAGACTCCCTGGGAAAATAAGAGTCGATTGAAATGACTGGCTCTTACCTAATCAGCTGAGTAAACTAGTTCTCTCCTGTTCTTCCTAGGAAGTTTAAATTAGATATGGTGACGCTCTGGTACATTAAGAGACGATTGAACTGATTGGTCAGCTGACTTAGCTAATTTAATTGAGACGTAATTTGAGACGTAATTTGAGACACAATTTGACCTAAATTGAGACATTAACTTGAGACACAAAACGCATATTTCACGGGGGGGGGGGGGGGGTGGAAGCACTTTAGTTTCTTTTGGTAGGTGAGATTGTCCAGTTATATTACAACGATGCACCTTAGACTCAGTTTGGACGATAATTTTTCATGGACCAGAGTTCTGCAGTGAAGGGCTATCTAATACAGGTTTACTATGTACGAGGCTTAATAATAATTCATAGATATCATCTCAAAGAATCGAAATAAATCAACTAAGTAGCTGTAACTTCATAGGTTCACTCTCCACCCTAAGGCCCAGAACTTCAACAGGAAAAAATCAACATGGGATGGATCGCTACAGGTGAAACATAGTAAAAATTACCTAATAAACTATGAAGATCGTATCAGCTGATATAATTCAAAAGTAATTCAGATTATTATACCTTTTGTCACCATGAAAATTCCCCATTGTGTTATTTTATTTAAATAATTTCTCCTCGGTAGGAATACTGTAGGTCTGTGAAGATATAATTATACAATGTGCCCATAATAGACTTGGTTTAGTCACTATAGCCAAGTGATCTGCGAAGAAGGGCTATTGCTGAAATGATAAACGATTCTGTAATAATTTGTAACGTTTTTCACCTCAATCTACTCCAAAATCATAGTATACCTCCTCGAATACATTTAACGTATTGAATTTAATTCATGCGATTTTGATGTTCTGTCAACTGAATTACCGATTTGTCGATTACGATGACGTGGGGGTCGATCTTGAGTAACAAATGTCTCAAGATACAACGAACTATTCAGCGATTATAACTCACATCATGTTTCGAAACCTGTTTCAGATGGATGGATGCTCATTCGGAAGACACCTGATCACGTCTTCAGATAGACACTGTTACTCAATGGAAGCTCTTCAATAGTGCTCAGATGATGTTTTAACAACACTCCCGCCCTCGGGTCTCTTTGCTCGATGCTTTCCGGCGTTGATGAGTCGTTTGTTTTGGAAGAACCTTATGAATCGAAACTTTCACAGACCTAATAGCGCATATCTAAAATGTGCACCTTCCTTGGAGACACTTGATGAAGTTGGTGCTACAACCCCACTTAGTATAGTCGTAAATTATAAATCCAAAATTCAATATGTAGGTAATCATAGCATACTGAACTTGAGTTTGGCATATTCATGTTTTCTTTTTCTAAAAAGATCTATATTAATTTAAAAAAACCGTGCTTCTTCATTGTCGATATCCTGGCTTCACCGTCGAGTTCAGGGCTAAAAAAAATCTTTATAATGAGGTTCCACCAGTCAAAAAAAAAAAAAAAAAAAATCTAGTACCTAACCAACAACCTTTGGGTTTTATTTTATTCTATTTTCGTTTCTTAAAACTTAGTATTAGGCACGCCAAAAACGCTATCCAAGTTTCACTTCAATATCTCGAAAATCGTGGTAAAAATAGGGTGGTGAATCACCATGAGCGAACGTAACCTCTATCAAGCATTGCCAGATTATGAGGGTACCTACATCATGATTTACCAACTATTTTCCCCCAGCCGTAACGATTTACCATTTCCACTAGCCATAATCATCTTTACGAGGCGAGAAAGCAATGAGCTGCACCCAACATGGAAGATGCTTCCATTTTTCCGAAACGGCAGTGAACAATTTTTATTCCGTAAAACTTTTGATGAATGTTGGGATAAAACTTATTTATTTATTTATGTGACACTATTTATTTTCATTTCGGTGCCGATACGTAACCAAAACAATGTTTTTCAGGACTAGGCTGCTATGTATGAGAACCCTCAATTCGTGCTAATCCTGCGGGAAACCGCAAAAGAAGTCTGGACTCGTAGGATTAGAGTAATCTTGGCCATACATCACCCTGAGCCGCAGGACCCTGACGACGATTATCAGGACGTGAAAAGGACTGGAAAAGAAGACTTGGCGAGGGAGGCTTATGGGATTGGTTCTGGGGGAAAGAAACGGACGCGGCACCAGTTCAAAGAAAGGACAAAATCTTGACAAAATCTTTCCGCTCTAACGTAACATAAATTTCTCGGTCATAATTGAGCTTCAGATAGTCATAACGAATGGGTACCAACAAACAATGATAATAAAGTCCTGTATGTATTTGTCTATACTTGAGTGATCACTTCAACAGCGTGGGAAGTATTAGGACTTTGATTCATTTATATTTTTTCATATATCTTTTTGGTATTTATTTAATTTTTATTTATTCATCTATTTTCTTCCGGTAGGTGACATCGTCCACTTATATTTCAATAATACACAATGAATTCGGTTGGATAGGTGATTTTCTAAGGACCAAAGATCTTTGTAGAAGGGCTATATAATACAGAAATATTAAACTTTTGAGTAAATAATTGTAGCGTTTTTTGTTACCTCCCTGAAAGTGATGAAAACAATGATCCCGCCACCTAAACGTTGCCTAGGAAGAAAATACATGAATTAATACACCAAGTGTCATTGTTCTTCATGAATGCTAGGCTCAATAAAGTAGTATCCAACAAAGAAATGATGTGGGTTAGGCAGAACCCTTATGAATATCTCGACAAAACCTACGGCCGCGGGAGTAGCGCGTGATGTCACCATGGAAACGCATATCCATTGGGAGGATCAAGTTGTGGTATCAGTGCTCTACAACTGGTTGGGGATCAGTGGAACAACATTCATTTTCCAAGCTACGATGTTCGTCTCCTCCGCTAAGCCCTGCCTGTAGGAAATAGAAACTTCAAATGTAAGCAGACATACATATGTAGTTACATATTGCAAGGTACATAACTTCCAATAAGATAAAGCATCTAATGGACATACACTACCAACTATTATGATAAATTAGTTTTTTGAAAGAAAATAAAACGGCGGCACGCGAGAAGTTCGCAGTCAGAGCGTTCACTAATGATCGATTTATCCACGTAACATGTGCAAGGAAACTTCTCAACAAGATTCCAAATATGTTCACGAGAAGTTACTGACGGATCAAAGTGACCACATTGAAACCATGTCGTGTTTCTCGGAAAGTGTGGCGAAATTTCAAGCCAATCATCAATTACTGATAATAAATAAAGGAAACGTACATGGATTAGCCAATTACTGAAATGGTATCACCTCAAAATAACAAAAATCGCCCTAGTTCAATTGATTTCCTTAAAATCTTCATTGCCTTTTATCGATTGAAAAAATAGTTTTCCTCAAATTAAAAACTAGTAGAAGCTGAGGAACATTTGAATCGTTTAAAGACAGGGAAAACTTTGCAAACATATCTGTACAAAAACGCATTGATGTCCGGAAATGAGTTAGTTTGATGCTTCAGCTAGGTTTCAACTAGGATTCAACATTGATGAACTCAAGCACAAAACTTGGAAACTACTGTAATGGGCATCCCGTGTCAATGTAGGATGTATGCCTAACACGTAGGCTTCGATCTCAAAATAATCCATTTAAGTAATTTCCGTAGAGCAAATATGTAGCTTTTATCCATATTTAAAGACATTTCATGGCTCCACGAATTGGAGAACGAAAAAGTTAATAAACAGAGTTTAAAAGCATACGAAACAACATTGCTCCGGCAGCGAGGGAATCGGAAACAATTATCAATGCCGCTTGATCAAATGGAGGATTAAAAACGCATTGAAAACTGGGGGCTTTTGCTCGGTAAAAACGATTTGTTGCAGTTCTCCCTCTCCCTTTTTCATGTAGCTCTGAATACACGGAGAAATTAAAACCCAGCGTCCACCGCACGTACCGGTATTGGATTCTGACACGTAGGGGGCATTCATTGGAACAGGGGGTTCTTGGTCCATTGGCAAAAGGTCCTACAGAATCCTGGTTGACAGGGGCAGGGATGAGGGGGAGGGGTAGTAATCAAGTCCTCTTGTGTTCAATTCAAACCTTCATTGGGAATCCAGTTAAGTTCTTTCACTGTATGTGATGTGTGCAGCCAGCCGTTATTTACAAGCTTCGTTCCCAATAACCAGCCGATGTCGCATTTTGCGACCGTCGGACTATCGCAGCGGAGCTGAATGCCGCGAGGATTGTGGGGAAACGTGATGGCGAGAAAATAGAATTAGGTTGGACCGAGGAATAAGGGGATGAGCTGATGAAGTGTTTCGGATATCGAGAGATCGTCAAAATCCACTGGTAGCAATCGAAGGCGCAATCTTCTGTAATTCCGTTCGGTGATAAGCTCCGGAATGTCATGAAGTCTCCACAATGAACATTCCAATAGGTAATAGTCACGTGTCTTATGGATCATCATAGTAGGTAAAGAGCCTGGAAGGAAAACAATCGGCTGATTAGTAGCGAAATTTAGAGGTTATATTTTGAAAGTAAAAACAATTCCGAGAGAAAAATCTTTGCCTGCCATTACAAAACTGATGAAATTCAGAATAGTGGAATTCTGATTCGTTACCTTATTAGAGTTTCTGTTTTGTCATTTATTTATTTGTAAGGCTGATTTTCCCATTATTGTAAAAAGGGAGATTATCCCTGTGTATTCAAATAAATAAATTGAGGCCTCATAAATGTGGCTAAATATGCTCATTTACGTTTTTCTGTGATAATAAACCGTGCACTCAACATAAAAAATGGTACAGGGAAAGAAACGTACATTTCAAAAAAAAAAAAAAAAAAAACGAAGGTACATTGGGAAAATCAACTCTAGTGTCGGAAAACAACGGTTTTCCCCTGGTACGGGTAAACTTCAGCGCTTAGAATATTTTGACAACAACGTTTTGTTCCCGGTTTCGACTTCACCTCTCGAAATGTTCCTTGAAACCCTAAAAGGTGGCACCACTATCTCAATTTCTCAAAAAAATGACAAAAACGGTTTTCCTCGCTACTCTTCAAATTTTCACTGACACCATATTTTAGAGCATAAAATAATAAATAAAATAATAGGTAAATTAATTATAAAATAATAAAAACACTAAAAATTATTACACAAAGGTTTATTATTTCTGTATTAGATACCACTTTTACGAAGATCGCTGGTCTGCAATTTATTATTGAACCCCGTAAATTGTCGAATTTACAGGTCCAATACCATACAATTTTACGCTTTGTAATAAATGTTGAAAATTTTATAATAAATGTTGGGGGGAAAAAAACGGTACCTAGGACAGAAACGAAAGAAATTAGCATCAGAGACCCAGGAGGTGATCTACTTGCATTGAAGATGTAGTCTTGATACCCCAAAGGATCTCCATTTCAAATTTCAGATCCGTAGGTTGATCAAGAAATAATCTAGGTGCATGGGTCCCTTATTATGACCGGTGTAAAAGATTTGATTGATACAATTTCCTAGTGGACGGACAAAAGGCTGACGTAGTCATCAAAATGTGTATGTTGGTATTGTAACTAACTGAGCGAAAATTGAAACAATATTATTGATAGATCAACACTTAACAAGTCCCCCTGTTCAAAGAAAAACAGCATTTTCGTGGTACCCAACAACTGAAAAAACCTATGCCAAGATGGATGTGGCTTTCTCGTATCCTAACATGAATAGAAAAATCATTGAAATGTTTTAAATGATCTTGAAAAATTCCATTGAGGAGAATCATAGATAAAAATGTAGGTAGTGTAAAACGTGAAAATCGGTCAATCAGAAAGGATGCTAGAAGTCATTTACGATTGATTATACGTATAATGAAGTAATTATTATAGAATAGTTGACCAGATAGGGGACCAACTACAGCCTAACCCGCACACTCTCTGAAAACTTGTTCCGAATCGGATGAAAACTTTGGAAATTAAAGTCGTTAAAATAATTACAGGTTGGCGCATGCGCAACAGCTAAAAAGTATACGATCGTGTTGAAAATGATGTGGGTTCATCAAGAGATGTCCGTCTCCCAAATATCTTCCAAATTTGAGTGAGGATGAACAAGGAGAGTACGAAAAAATTAAGCTAGATGGAATTTACATATACGCACACCCTGCGAGAAGTATTAATTTGGGAACAATGAAACTGAAACGGAAGTTAGTGAAAAACGTTGTCTATTTCCACGAAAAATAAAGACTTACAATGTTAAACCGATATCGACGGTTAGGCAATCATCAGTAGCAAACAATAACTGAATATACATTAGAAAGGACACAGCTTTTATAGTAACAAGTGAAGAGAGATTGAATCCGATTGGTCAAGAGAAAGGATAGGGGCAGGACGGGTACAACCAATGAAGTGCAAACACAGTGACAGGTGATTATAACTAATTAGATTAAGTGAAAGGGGGGAAAATAACTACATATGGTTTCAACAGTGTGAAGGGATAATTCCACGCTTTATAGAAATGGACCTATCAGTGGTGAAATATATTGAGGTATATCCTCATTTAAACATTTACCAGATCTGTCACTTTTGATAATTTCGAATTTTTCAAGTACATTCAACATACCTCCCTTTGGACAAAAATGAAGAAATTCCACAAACTGTCTATCTGACAAATCAAAATTGTAACTATGATTGGATTTCTTAAGATGTTTCGCAAATGTAGACTTACCCTTATTTTCCCTGAAATCCTCCTGATGCTCGTCTATTCTTTCCCTAAATTTCCTTCCTGTTTGACCGTAACATTTGAAGCCACAAGAACATTTTAATTTATAAACCCCACTTTTATCCTGAACATTGATTTTGTCCTTAACGGATCCTAGTAATGCTTTGAGACTATTTTTAGTTCTAAAACCTACTTTGTAACCTCTCGATGATAGAATTTTGCCGATTTTATCCGAAATTTTCCCATAATAAGGTATACTTATCCATTGCTTTTCTTCTAAATTTACATCTTCCCTAGCCAGATTGGAAACTTTTTCCCTACTCGTTTTCCTGAGAACCTTATCCCATATGGTATCAACGAGATCTCCCCCATATCCGTTACTAGACGCTATGCTTTTGATAATGGATTTTGCTTTTGATAAATTTTGTTCACTGATTGGAATAGATAGTGCTCGGTTGATCATGCTATGGAAGGCTGCATACTTATGGACTAATGGGTGATTTGAAGTACTATGGATAGTTACTTTCTGTTCCCTTCCATAGGATGACAATATCATCGACATATCTATACCAATAGAGAAGATTATTTGTGTTACAAGTTGTAAATATTTGTTGCTCAAGATAATCCATGTAAATATCTGCAAGCAGAGGAGATAACGGAGAACCCATAGCAACCCCTGGCTGTGTATAACATTGCCCCTCTAATAAAAAGTAAGTCTGATCCAAAAAGACAGACATCAAATTGAACAATTCATCTTTTTCATGAATATTAAGTTTAGAGCCGTGAATCAGCCTACATACCATATCTTTGCAGTTAGCTACATCGATATTGGTGAACAGACTAACCACGTCAAAAGATGCGAGTTTAGCATTTGGAGGCATCTGAATGTCCTTAATTTTGGAGACCGAATCATAAGAATTTAGTACAGTATGTTGAGGCCGAAAGTTGATTTTGTTTCTAAATAAAATATTGAGTTTTTTAGCCAATTTGTAAGCAGGAGCACCAATATAAGACAGTCGGAGACAGTCGGAGACAATATAAGTGGAGAACCTGTCGGATGTCACATTTTCTCCGGCAGAAGTATCTTGTTAACTTTGTTATACGCACGGGTATGGTTAATAATATATGTAAACCAATTGAATAAGAAACTATTTATTAAGACAAAAGACACCATCAGCATGGTACACGCACAGAGACAGCCATCTTGGCAAAGCCATATATATCTTAATAAAGCAATGCTTAATTAATCTATAACTTGCTCTTTTTTTAAATTTAAAATAAATCTATAGTTTCAGTTTACAAAATTTTCAAAACAATCTAATAATCTAATCTTCTTTGATTTATAATTAATCGTCATTAATTAATCATTGGATTATCACTAATTAAACATCGGAAAAAGTAAACCGTTTTGGTGACTTAACTTCTCGGCCACTTTTTGTCTTAACAACATTGGATGTTTGATTCTCCACAGGTTAGGTACTTTTAATCCTTGGAGAGATAATCATGGAAGAACTGCTACTGGAAGGGCCATGTACGTATGAAAGAATCAAGATTTACACTATTACTAAAAGGCTTAAATGTTTTTTCAACAATTCCAGAATTTAAATCCATAATATTCCGCTATAAATCCAACATCTGTTTTGATTAGCAGATCCTTTTAGTAAGATATAGGTTATAGGTTGTTGGACAAACATATCAGAATTATGTGCATAGGTTAATGATCTGAGAGTCTGCTATAAGTACCTGCGCTTCCGTTTCACATGCAATAGTGCTTTTGAGACGAGGCAACGACGCACACATCATTCCAGCACTAAAACATTTGTCCCTTATTAGTTGTAAATCCAGCGCTTCTATCAAGCACCGGGTTTTTTAAAACGATCAATACGTTTTCACAGAGACCTTCCTGCCGAAAATAGTCATCTAACAAAGACACTTAGCAATGACATACACAAGAAGGCTAGTGTAACCGTTGCTTCCTTGCTGTCAACCTATGAAACTAATATTTGAAATAGGAGAGAAAAAAGTATTCTATGCTCACCACACTTTAACCTTTAATCGCAAGGTGTTATCATTATTTTCTATTTATTTATTTATTTTTATTTTATAATTCGATTACTCCACAAGTAAATATAGTTAACATTCTGCATTGATCCATGTGCTATTCGAAGGTGAAGATACCAATCCCAGATTTGAAGGGTGTTTTTTATCCTGAATAATCTGGCTCACGATTCAGTTTCTGCAAAAATTCATAACAAGTGATCTCTCCGAGACGCAACATTTTTGCTCGCTTCATACTTTACGACTCCCAACTCCCTACTGGGATCTTCATCCGGGGAACCAAGCTGCTCATTCCTCTTTGGAAACAGAAGAGAAAACGCGACCTTTTGTGCCTTCTAAGAGGTTTGATAATAGAGACGTACCCATACCGTTCTCGATGTTTATGAGTGGATCAATGCGGATCTGATGGTTAGGAGGGTGGCGGGGGTTATTGGCAGCCGATGGTAAGAGGATCATGGGTGAGGTCAGAGCTCCAGCCATCACGATTCCGCCCAATAACAAATCGGTCTGGGCTCCGAGATCATAAATTAAATGTTGCATTCACGACACATCACGCTTCCCAAGGGCCTTTTCCTTTGTGCACATCCAGTCCCGCCGCTCGCGTTCTGAACTTTACGTTGGGGCAGTTATGAGAATGGGAAACATACTCAACTCTCGTACTCGAAAATGGATGCGAAACGTGACATTATATTTCCCATTAAAAGGGGAAAAATAGTAAATTAAACTTTTTAACATTAGGAAGATAATGATGAAATGTATACGCTAAATGGTAAACATACGCCTCTAAGACGAATAGAACACGAAATCATATGAAATTGAATGCTATTGGTCGCTTCTAGAAAACGAATAATGAATCAATCGCCGACTTTATAACAAATTCCTCCTAAGTCACTCCAAAAGCTGATATTGTAAAAGACACGAGGAGCCATCATGTGCAAAGACAAACAAGAAAGTCCTGTGTAACGTCGTATCAAAAAGTACCAGTGCTTAAACTGATGAACTTTTGATACAGATCACTAATATCACACGGTTCAAACATAACCACACAGTGGTGTGTGGTCTACTTCCACTTGGACGAACAGTTCATTAACAATATTAGAGGGTCCACGGGATTGCCAATCGGAAGACTAACACAGTAGATATATGAAATTGGCAACAAGAACAGCTTCGCCACCCAGCTGATGAGATGACTGAAGTAAAAACTGATCGTTTCTTCTAATGTGCCTTTCGTGCTAAACGCTGTATATAGAGTCTCCTGACTTTAATAAACTATACCTAGCCGAATTTAAATGTATACAATAAAACATGTTAGTAAGAAGTAATCCACGGATTACAGAGACGTCTCTACGTATGGATCGTATATAGATTTTGGTGAAAATAGCAAATAGATAGTGCTTTTACTGGATGTATTCTTTCCATCTTAACCTAAAATGAATGTGCTGCAAGGAACTACCCCCTCTTCTCCCACACTCAAAACAATAATAAACTATGAACTGCTTTTACAAATTGGTGGAAAATATCGAGATATACTGTTATCTTACCCCATTTCTCCTGCCATTATGAAATTTAAGTTTACTGAGAGAGGTTAGTAAATCTAAACCAAACGATAACTTTTAATGAACACAAATAGTGAGAAAAAGAAAAAACGTATGAAAAAATCCAAAACGCCATGATTTATGGGAACCACTTCCTCCATTTATCCTCACCGTCAGTAAATTTGAACCGTCCAATTTTTTTTTTTTTTAATAATTGAATTGAAAGATAAGTCGAAAAATGAGAGAGGAAAAAAAACCGTGACGGAAGTAAGAACTAGACTAAATTTTTATCTGAACAAGAAAAGAATCACAAGAATCAGATGGGAATAGTGTAAACATAACGATTTATCAGTACTACCGTCTCTATCACCCTTTCTCATAATGAAATTTGAAGTTCCATACATTTATTCAAAAATTATATCGAATCCGTAATGTGACGAAGAAGAATCACGGAAATCGGTCGAGAAGTGCAGTTTGAGCAGCGCTTGAATGAATCGGTAACTACCTCTCCCAGCACCCAACCCAACCGCGAATCGGGAAATCGCAAGGCTTATGGCACAACAGTTGTTACTAGACTTGAATAAGGATCGAAAGAAATAAGAATCAGAAAATATTTAGGGAATTGTAGACTGGGCAGCGTTGACAAAATTAGTCGTAGAAAATCACCTTTTTACTGCTTAACCCTCCCCCCTCCCGTTTTTTCTCCTTTCATAATGAAATTCGAAATATCCGAGCTTTTTTGCACAACTAGATTATAATGGAGATAGAAAAAAGGAAGAATTTCACACGCACACCCACGCCTATGATCATTCTCTAAGATTCGGTCTTGGAATGGTCTGGTTATTATTCTTTTTTTCTCGTGATTGGGTGGTCTCCCTCCCCTATGTATCAATTCGAATTCGTCGTCCATACCCCCTCATATATACTATGCTTGTATGTCCTAGTTTCTAAGGTACGTCCTAAAAACTACCGTTCCGACTAGTTAGTTGTTAGATGTACGAAATGCAAGATATTGGGGCGAACGCGATTGAGTCCAAAATAAAAGGTAATAGTTGGGCCAATGACAGCAGCCTCTAGACATTGCAGTTTTTCCCATGACGGTAGGGGATGAATAGATAATTGAGCGTAGTCGATTTTCAGTTTTCGGAACGGTCCCAGTGTATTCACAATCTACTCCTAACGTGGAGCGACTATTGGGACAAACGGAACCAAAGCTTAAAAAAAGAAACGCTTGCATACGAGTCTGCAACACATTGGGACATTTCATGTCTTTAGTTGCAGACTCATATCCAAGCTCTAAGAGCAACTCAGCTGCTCCGGACCCTGGACATCGTCAAGCAAATGTCCTAAAGAGGCTACATACGTAATTACAGCTACCCAGAGTGTAAAGTGTAGAAATTACCTATTAAAATAATTTAAACACCGCTCCACAAATCAAACCGTTCTCGCAATATTCGGATCACCTGCTATGAATCAAATCATCGAAACACCAGCTCAATGAAATCATCAGAAATTAACAAGCGGTTGCAATCATGTTCACAATATCAATTATTGAAAATGATCACCTGTGAGTAAACAATTATTCATATAACCATGCTCATAACTCAGCTTGTTGGCCACGCACTTCGCAGTAGTTAACATAATATGGTTGGATAAATCGAGAGCTTTCGAACGAATGGTCAACGAATTTTGTGGGATGAAAAACGACGAAGTACCATTTCCCTAGCAACGACTCGGTTGTACGCGGAAATCATCAGAAATTGAGCATATTTCGTTACGTAACGTAACGTGACATAACGAAAATTTGGTTGTGTGCCATAGCAAAGACATGAAATGTCAAAAAATCAAAGTTAAAACAAACTAAAAACATTAAATCTCTCATCCTCCTACATTTCTCGTTCAGTTCGGTTGGAAAGCCATCTATTAGTGCCTACGAGAATATACGTGTGAGCGGTTTCGCTCTCTCACATATTGTTATATTAATTTATCGAAGTGATTGTGCTGATGGTCTAATGGCAATGAACGTCACAAAGGCCAACGAGCTAACGACCAAAATTAAAGATAACTATCAATGACAATGACGATCGCACCAAAATTTACTTTTATGTGGGGAATCCTCCACAAGCTATCTCAAACAATCTCTGAAAATGTCATCCGATTTGGCTGAATAGTTTTGGCGTTTGGTTTTTGATAAAGATTTTTACGAAGCTGCAGTTGATAAAATAATATTGATTTTTATTTATTAGCAGTACCTTCTTTGGAACTCAATGGGCTTAGTAAAATCGAATTTTGAGCAAATTACCGAGCAAATTATTAGGGAAAAAGGGAAGGATTTGTGATTTACCAATACATTGATTTATATCATCTAAACAGTTCATTATTGTTAACGAACTAGCTTCTATTATATATAATAATAATATATTATAACTAGCTTCTATGGCTGGCATGTTCTGTTCCTGAAGATCTTATCGGAAAGTAATAAGTGACGTTAAAAAAAGTCTGATTTCGAGAATATTGGCCATATTTTGGAAAAACAGGTGATTTCGTTGAATGCGCCAAATCTGGCAAAATATGTCGCATGATCAGATTGCTGGGTGACTAAGACCGATCTGTCTCTATCCATATGCTACTATCAAGTAAATTTAAAGGGTCGCCCAAAAAAGTCACCCTCGTAGCTATGATCACGTATTTGAATATTTCACGTAGGCAAAAATAACGAGGATCTAGGAATTCTAGCATATTAACTCAAGGCCATCAATGAGTTATATTCTTGCAGTTTCCTTCTTCTTCTTCACTCATCATGCGAGAGGAGGTGCTCCGTGATTTTACATCTCAATTGCCATCTTCTTCGTGCCGGATCCTCAAGGGCGGACGAGATCGGATAGTGACAGTCGTGGCCTGGTCTCGAGCACGACACAGTAACTCTCGATCCTACTGACCTATCATTAACACCCCTTTAATCCGCAGTTAACACGTTCTTTCTTGTCTTGTGTTAACACGTTTTTTCATCCAACAAGCCCTGGGATGCTTATTATCCGGATTCCTCGTAGGCACATGTGCTGTAACTATTGATGAGGAACGAGAGGGAAAGTTGAGAAAACGGGGAAGTAACGTAGGAAAGTTTGATTAGGGCCTTCCTATTAAAATGGAAGGGTAAAATAGTTTTTTCCTTGGTTTCCTTTTGGTCTACAACCGAGCCATTTATATATGAAATATTCTAAAAGTCTGTATAAAATTATTCAATCATTACCAGCAGCTTGGATGCTCTTGTTTGTGCTCATTAAGAACTGGTGGCTCACCAATTGGGATATTTTAAATCTTGAGTGAAGGTGAAGAAAACGCAGAACTGGTGGATCTGAAGGCAAAAATATCACATTCGTCCAATTAATGTCTCTTTAAAAGCTGCCAGAAACACTCAATAAATCTCATCTTAGAAACCTGCCAACTTAGCACACAACTTAGCTCTCATTGGTTTAGAGCGGCGTCAAAAACATGGTCGAAATACCGCGGAGATTAGTGCATTCTCGGAAAATACCAATCTATCACTTTCTTCGCAACCCAGAGGGCAATAGAAACTTTCTGCAGCCTTTAGTTTTTCAGATTTGACACTCGAAAGTAGGTATTTCATATTATTTTATTCCCAAAAATGTGACCATGAACAAATACGCATTGTTGTCAAGTTGAGTGTGGTACCTTCCTCGTATCCGTAATACGAATGTACAGACCTCTGAAATGTTCAAAATAATCTTAATAAATTCGATAACAGGATCCTATGGTAGAGGGGTAAAATGAGTTGGCTGTATTTTTTGAAGAATGCATATTTTCTGAATTGCAGAATATTATGAAAAATGAGTTCCTTTGTCATAAAAGTGGAAGTTAACAATTTCTTTGCACTTAAAGTACTCAAATTTTAAATTAATTTACTCATTAGAATGATATGACATTTTACGAAAGTTCGCTCATACGACCATGCTGCATGACTGGAACTTCTTCCCAAACCAGCGTGAAACAACGTTGATTTGTAATGGAAATGCTCCGAACTCAGTTTGATAATTAAAATCCCAAACTTCCACGATGTTGAATCTTTATGAGGAGGCTAAAATTTTCTCATTCGGCCGTCATAAAAATCCCTGCCTCATTACGAGAGGTGAATTTATTGAATCCCCTCCTTCGCAACTGTGAGAAAATCAATTTCGTCTCGATTCAAGCGGTTAAGAAGGAACGTTGTATGGAGTTTTCGTTTTTTGTTTCAAACATTCGCCGTTATTATACGTATAAATCGGTCAGAGGCGAGAGGAGAACATGGTCGGCGTGTTGTCGCTAATTCGGCTTTCCAAGTTCCGAAGGCCCGCGCCATAACTCGATTCAATTTAATGCGCCCCGTTGTCTCTTGTCTTGTACTCTTGGTCGGACCGTGTATTTTTCACATGCCACCCCTCCACAACTCACCATACCATCTTTCACCGTCTAGAATTGTAATAAAACGGATGTAGGCGCGACTTGAAGGAAATAAGTCCTTTGTGATACTCGGAAATTATTTCAACAAATTCCCCAACAACATTCAAAAATATTTGCCGCTGTTTTTGATTACTGGGGTAAACACAAACTAGCTGATATTGAATTATTTGACTGCAAATTGATGATAGCTACCGATGGTATCATTGTTTTGACGGAAGTAGGTATTTACCAACTTGTTCCACGAGTACCTATACATGTTTAACTTATCAATTTCGGTACTAAATTTCCTTTCGGCAATGCTCACAACAACTAGAACTTATTTGTTGGAAGGGAATCGTTATCGTGATGTCTACAGTATACTCATCTAATTTTTTTGACTATAATTTTTTTCAATCAATAATTTGGTCTAGTATTGGAACATAGCTATGTCAGGAGTTTGAAACTTCATTATGGAAAAGGGTGAATGAAGAGGGTAATAGTAATTTAATAAATCGAGATGTTTTTAATATTACCATCTGATTTTCGTGACATTTTTTGTTAAATCGAAAATTCGGTATAGTTTAGAAATATGCCGGGAATTGAAAATTAATAATGAAAGGGGGTGAGCGGAGGGGATAATACTGATAAATCTTGATGTTTTCACTAATCTCATCTGATTTCCGTGACTTTTTTTATATTTTTATTCGATCCAGATTTCTATCCAGTTTTCAATAAACCTTGGACGGTTCAGATTTACTAACTGCGGGGTAAATGGAGGAGGTAATTTCGATCAATCGTGATATTTCGTCTCTCTCTCTCTCTATCTATCTATCCTTTTATTCTTTCGGTTAAGATGAGCTAAAAATTGGGAATTTTATTTTGATGAACGTCTTTTGTGAAGAGGAGTAATAGAGAGGGGCAACACCGATATACCGTAATATTTTAAACCAATTTGTAAGAGCACTTCATACTTTATTATGGTAATGCCTAGGGGGAGGTGGGTAATTCCTCGCAGCACATTCATCTAGTAAAATAACGATCGGTTCGCTATTCTCACCAAAATGATATACTTACAAACCGGACATACCTAGAGACGTCTCCGTAATGCATGTATTACTTGCACCAATATGTTTAAAAATGTAACCCATCAAATTCGAGTCAAATTTTAATGCGCGTATATGCAAAATCAACGTGAAATTTCCTATAAAAATATATTTAAAAATAGTTTTTTCTACCTAGAAACGCATTTGGGCCCACTTGGCGATCGTTGTTGAAACCTGGAATTTCAACTTCTTGAAAGAGTCGAGAATGAGGTCCAAGAAGCTCTAAAACATAATTTCAAAGC
This sequence comes from Adelphocoris suturalis, assembly GCA_030762985.1. Classification (NCBI taxonomy): domain Eukaryota; kingdom Metazoa; phylum Arthropoda; class Insecta; order Hemiptera; family Miridae; genus Adelphocoris; species Adelphocoris suturalis. Next base: position 41,362,117 of record CM061046.1, on the reverse strand, counting down.
TCACTGGTCCTCTCATTTTTGTACAATGTTGTAAATTCTTTCGAAAAAAGGATTCTGCAAAACCAGTAACAGGAACCTAAGGAAGGAACAGCTGGTCATATCGTGAACCTAGATAAATTCCTGCCCAATTTAAATCGAAACGAGCTTAGATACGGCTGTCTATGACTGTTTCCATCTCTATTGTTTCATGATGTTATGGTTACATAGAATCAACAAAGTTTTAATAACGCATCACACTGTACCATTTCGAATTGATTGACGTTTAGTCTCTGGAATGAAAAAAGACACCCAGGTTTCATCGCCCGTAACGATGAAATCCAAAAGCTCTCCCCTTCGTCAGCGAAACGATCATGAAAGTGACGAGAAGACTCAATTTGTGGACGTTTATGGTCTACCGATAGTATTCTTGGATCCCACCGTGCAGAAACCTTGGGGAAGATCAAGTTTTCACCGATAATGGTGTGAATGGAACCCTCAATTATTTCAGGATGCAATAAGCAAAGTTCTTCAAGTGACACGGTGATCTGTGCGCACCAATCTGTAATCTTTTGTGACCTTTTCGTCGGTGACGGCTGTAATCGGTTAACCACTTCGAATGGTGGTCCAGCCGTCCTCAAACTCACATTTTTAATGCCATACGTCAATCTCCATCAACCTATGTAAGCCGCCTATGGATTTCAATCGGTGGAAGTTTTCGGGAAGTGAGAAAACTAATCACTTTGCGAATACCTCACAGGGCTAGGCTGGGAAATTAAAAGGGCTAGGTAAACGGCAAGCATGCAAAGTCATGGATATGTGATAAGTTATAACTATAATAGTCATAACAGATCCCAGTGCCAACCTTATAGATACGAACTTTTTCCTAACCGCTATCACGTTGGGAAACTTAGGTCCCTCGTAGGTCCCTCAGTTCTAAATCGGGATCGACTTTCACCGTCGCGTCAGGGCATCGTACGTCATGGAAAACTACTAGGAAACTAATGGGGGGTTCGGTGAAGGTCTAATCGTAGATAATTACTGGGAAATCTTTCTGTCCTCAGTAGTTATAGCAGGCGATCAACTGGTGGTTCACAAGGTATGTTGCAAGTAGTTTTTCTACCTAGAAATCTTGAATATCTAACCGGAACTCTGAAACGGGTCAAAATCTTTAAATCAACCCATTTTTTGTTTCAACCCATATTAGTCTTTGTTTTTACTAAAACCACAAGCAATTTTATGGGGCATCATAGACAACCTACCAACAACTGATGGAACCTTGTCAATTACATTGTGGCCGAATAAATACTCGTAGTAGGGACCACACACGAAAACGTAGAATCCTTCAAAACTCATGATATTTATAGTTTCCATGATCATATGATGATGATGATTGAAACCCCCCCCCCCCTTCCCTCATAATCTCTATTGATGACAGATACAAGTCTCCGAGAGTGCGCATAATTATCTGAATGAGTGTAATTTTATCTGTTCTTGTTGATTTGATGACGGAATTATTGGATATTTTTAATGTTTGATCGTTACCTACGGGTTCAAATTATCGACCAGTCATCTGAGGAATATACAGTATACAGAAATAGTAAATATTTTGTACTCTTTGCGCAGATGCAGACAAAATCTATTCGGAAAAATCTGGTAGCCGGTTTTAAGAAAGTGTTTCCGAATTTGAGGTTTTAAAATAATTGGTAGGAAAATAAATAAACATTCAAATGCTATTTGTACAGGAATAAGTAGCAAAATCGAACTAGAAAAAGTCTGCCAAGTTGGGTGTGGATCATTACTTCTCCGTATCTGTAACATGAATGTGTAGATTATTGAAATGTTTCAAATTATCCTAAAAAATTCCATTGCAGGAAATAGTAACTCAATATGTAACGTTAAATGCCAAAAGCAGACAATTAAGAAACAAGAAAATAATTCTTGATGGAATCAACATTTGCGCTTGCAAAGAGTGAAGTATTGCTTTGAGAACAATGAATCTGACACGAGACCATCAGCAGTCTGTCCTGCACATTTCTTCGCAATCGGATGTACAATGTGGAAATCAAGCTTGATATAAGGATTTCACATTCGGGTATGCGCAGCTGCTACTAATGTTACGATGATTTTCATATTAAGATGAGATGATCAAATTGACATCCCCCAACTATCCTACTAAAGAGGAGCGAGATCGAAGGACTAGAGTGTGAGAAAATTATGCTTAATGGAATTTACATTTGTGCATGTGCAAAGTAAAGTATGGATTTGGGAACAACGAAATAGATAAGAGACCATCAAAAGCTTAAACAGTTCCTTTATTTGGACAGTTTATAAATGCAAAGCTTTTCAAAAAAGGTCATTCTGTCCTTAAAAAGGGTTTTTTTTTTATTGTTCTCCAACATTTCTACTCATGAACTGGGGTTTCTTCAGGGAGATGAATATAAAATTCAAAATATCAAATTTAAAATAGTAAAATATCCATAGTTTTGTTTTTGTATGAAAATCGAATTTACGAATAAAAATTGCTGGGTATCTATTTAAGGATGGACAACGATTTTAAATTCAATTTTCATACAAAAATGAAGATTTTAAAATTTAAAATTTCATATTTTGAATTTAATTTTAATCTCTAAGAAGGAGCACCAGTTCCAAGGGAGAAGTGTTGGGGAACAAAGAAAACCAATTTAGGGACAGAAAGTCTTTTTTTGTAGAGTTTTGCATAAACAGCTTGACACACACATTCCCTAAAAATTGCATAATAAATCGGATGAAAACTGTGGAAATTTAGCTTGTTACTAGAATTTGCGGACACACGACTGACAGATAGGCAGAGACGGAGTAAAATTTGTTCAGGATTGTCTAAAACGTACATGGTGTGTTGAAATTTTGATTTGGGTGACAAGATTCTTTCATTTTTTGGAAGAGAAAACAATGCTTCCGCTACCTATAGGTAGAATTGGGAACATAACATAAAAACTGAAGATACAGAGGGAAGGTGTTTTCCTTATATTTATCAGCTGCTCCCTTTCATGGTCAGAAACCCCCAAGAAATGAATCTCTATCGCATTTGACTCTCTTATCTAATCTGTGTTTCTTCCTACAAATATTTTCGTCCATTTGTCGTCGCTTAGTTGAAGCATATTTTTTCCTTGCCATGCATCGCGTCCTTTCTATGAGAAGTATAATGAGCTGGAGTACAAAAATTACCTAATTTCTTCTGTCTACATGTGGAAAACGCACGTAAGTCAATATGTAATTACAACGGTGTTCAGTAGTCCAGCCAGACGCTAGTCTCGCACTGCGAAGCTTTCAACAATCCATTGCAATTGCTTTGCCAAGCTTTCAATAAACCATTGCTACGAGAGGCGCCAAGATAAATAACAAAGTAGAACTTCGGCTCAACATTGGCTTCCTCCTTAACTCACCTTGTTGTCTCAACCTTAATTTTCTTTGCATATCCTGGGAGGGTCATGCTCCCTGAGCCGCCTGATGCCAACTATGTAGCAGTACTTCGATTCTATATAAGCTATAATGAGACATCAAAATGTATGTTTTCGGACTTTCTTTATTTTTTTCTCGTCCCCTCCCTCTACCCTCCTTTTTTCTGCTCACCCACTTTTACCAGTTCTTTTCGGACAATTTTGATGAAATTTGAAACATAGGCTACACTTGACCAGACGAAGTGCCCTTCGGGGTCTTGGAGCCGCTACGACAAATTCGTGATCAGCTGAATGAATTTAATTTTCTCCCGTTCACACTAGGAAGTTGAAATTTTATAGCGAGACTCTCTGGGACATCAAGATTCAAATAAACTCAGAGGATCTTTTCTGTTGAGCAGAGTTAGCTTAATTCTTTCCTGTTCATTCTTGGAAGTTGAAATTTGGTTGGGAGACTCTTTGGGACATCATGAGACGAATGGATCTATGAGCTCTGTTTTGATCATCTGAGTTAGCTAAATTATCGACTATTCACCCTAGGAATGTTAAATTTGATGTAGTGCTACTCTAGGGCATTTATGTATGAACACAATTACGGGTTCTATCCTGAACTAGGACAGTGGCGCACCAGTACGCAAGAGATTGTGAACGCTGTTTCTTTTGAATCGCGTTTATGATGTCTTTCACTACTCAAAAGTAGATGATGCTACCGCCACGAGTGGTCATGGAAGGGGGAGGGGGGATATTAGAGTGCATGGGGCCGCGCTACACTGTTCTCTTTTTAGCAATCTACGTTAAGTACAAATTTTCAAGATTTTTTCAGCTGAGTTTATATTTTTCGCCCTCTAACCCCCAGTGCTAAGGTGTCTATTGTTTCATAAAAGTAAGCATCACCACAGATATTTTAGTCGCAATTTAGCTTAAACGATGTAGCAGCCAAACACGCGTGATTTTTATATGTAACCATAAACCCTTGAACCCGTGAAGTTTTACTTTGTCCAAAGTTTCTGAGTACTAACTGTCTCAATTCACCTGTACAAGTTCTGGGCACTTGATAGAAATGAACTAATGTTTTTCGTGGTTTTCTTACTTGGGTTTACTATTAGGTACATATTACTAATTCGCTTTCGTGGTCTTTCGCCCTTCAATTCGACCCAAATATTTGATAGACAAATCATCAAACCTACGTATCAAAACAATCCTGTGTAAAAGTGGGGAAAAATTCAACATTACCTATGTATCTATCGAAAATAACACGTTTGTATGTTGACTGTTCACTATTGGTACGAAGTGAAATGTCACGGCTGCAAAATTTTATGTTTGAATATCTAAATTGGCTGTTACAACATTGCTGAAAGCGTTGGCTGCTCAGGTCCTGCGGTATATTCTGCCGTTTATGGTGTGGCTGGACAAGCAAAATTGCAACCAAAATATATGCGGTGATGCTTAAAACCTTTAAGAAACAATAAACACCTTACCGCCCCTGGGAGTTGAAGGACGAATAGCGGAAACTCAGCTAAAAAATCTTGAAACTTGGTACTTAACGTTGATTGCTAAAATGAGAACAGTGTAGATGAGACTAGATTCAATTTTCTGTCGAAATCTCTCAGTACAATTATTAACTTTTCCCGTGTCTCTCGCAATTTAGATGCTTAGTATCTTAATTGCTTGTACGCATTTTTACAAACACGTATTTGGTTAATCGTCATCACTCCTGCCTTCTGGGATCCTGTCTCCTTTAAGTACATACGAAATCCAAAACGGCAATTTCCACTTCGCTTCAGAAGGAAATCAGCAACTCCCGAAAATCCCATACCACCTTGTTCGTGCAAAGGAAAGCGTGGAACGGTCTCTTGCTTTTGTCGGAAATGTGATGTTTCATACATTATTCTGTGTGAGTGTTCTAAAAAATGTTTCAATTCCTAAATTTTATGAAAAATAATAATTTAAATAAATTTCATTAATGCTGAGTTCGAACATAATGTTATAACAATGCTTTACAACGTACCTATATGCAGTGCTTACTTGAATGTTTTCTAATAACGTACCTACCTTTGCATATGGTCGTTCTTACCTATAGGATCAATAAATCTGAAGTTAAGATCTTATGAATGTTTGAGTTTAAGTTGAGATGTAATTTCTTCGGTTTCTTATTGTCAAGTGGTGTGGAATTCTTTATCATTCTCGTTGTATATTTTTCTCGAAATTAGGGAATTTCAAATGAATTTGATAAATGTGATGAAAACTACGCATAACTTATTACATAATAATATAATAAGAAAACCGAAAATCCCACATTACGTATCTCCTGTTAATAGAGGAGTATTTTAAATTAAACCTGACCATTTTACACGTATTGTGCAAATAACCAAAAGTGCAGCATGTTTAAAAACGAACAGTTTTGAGCCTAAAAATGATTTTTTGTAGTGGGGCATTTGTAAGCTATTAGGGTCAAAAGGGAGAGCGGCCCCATGCAATGTAATATCGCCCTCCCCCCCTTCCATGACCACTCGTGGTGGTGGCATCATCCACTTTTGAGTAGCCCGTGACATCATACACACGGTTCAAAAGAGAAACCGCGTTCAAAATTATTTGCATACTCCTACACCACCACGTCTTGGTCTAATCAGCTATGTGTGCTAAATTCTCTCCGTTTCACTTTTGGGAATTTAAATTTGACAAGGAACTTCTCTCAGAAAATCAAAAGTCGAATGAAATAACTGACTTCATCGTGAGTAGCCCATACGTTCTAACCTTTTCCTCCAAGACCACGCAAAATGTGTGATATCCCTCCCAAAAAGACCCTCCGCGTATAAAATATGCCCAGCCACGAAATGCATGATATAATCCAGTTTGGCTCAATCCAATATTCGGATTATCTATCTCTCTCTTTTTGAGTGCGATTCGGAGTGAGACTCCCGCGATATCTCCAACGGCTTGACCGATTTTCATTAATTACTCAATAAACACCATTGCTGTTCTCCAAAGTGGTTGTGGGGGGACTTCCCTGATTTTCATTTCATTACTATATATAAGGACCTGAACCCACGACGTCCCCATTCCCTATTATTTCATAGCTTTACAACTTTTTAACGCGAGACCAGTGCCTACGAAGTATGTAACACTGTTCCACACCTTTCTAATCCTATTTTGTGAAACGACTTCCATTACTATGTAAATGCCGTTCTCTTGAAATTGTAGCATTCAATGACGTTTGCGTTACGTGTATACTCTCAAAAATGAAGAGCTAAAGTGGGCTGTAAATAGCGCTGTACTAATCCTCAGTAACATTGAAGGGTTCACGTCCCCATATAATTTATGAATGAATCATATTATTATTCCACTTTACAAATATATTTCTAGTTCAGTGAGATGTGTGCATCCTCTATCACACTTACTGGTGTAACGATAATAAATAGTGGGTGATTCAGGTATATGATGTTATGATGTAAACAAACACTTGTCGTTATTTATTTGGATACGAGTATGTACAGAAGTACCACTACGAAATTGGGAGACGTGGGGATGCCAGGGGAATTTAAACGTCCGCAGTGGGAACTTCGACTGGACTGACTAAAACATTAAAAAATGTGTGCACAAAATTATGCTGAAAAACGTACTTTAATATCTCATTAAAATTTGCTGAAAGATTGAGAAAAACTGTTACGAAAAATAGCTGAAAATCCAAAGTCCATTAATAACGCAGAATATCCTTTAGAACAAGCTTTTTGCCATAAAATTGGTAATTGACAATTGGCAACACACATAAGTTCTTCATTTCGCTCATACGATCATGGTCTTTACTGGCTCTTTATTTGGTTGCCATTGATATCCCAAAGAATTGAATGAAACCACCGGTAACTTTGCACTGCTCGCTCCCCCTTAGTGCCGGAACTTAGAGAGTGAAATCATGAGATGGTAGTGACATCTTTGAATTAGTGATTCAATCGACAAATTCCAATAATTCTTACCGCTATGAAGTCATTGTAATTGTAAAATTGGAACACAAAACATTTTCCCAGTAAATTCAGATTCTAAATTCACGAAATCGAGATTAATGTAACTATTGTCCATTCTGATGGACTATTGAAACATTGGATGGTGTTTTTTATTTGATCTCATAAGTTTTCATTTGGTAGGTACCTACTTAAATGTCGTTAGACCTACTCAGATCAGGTGGACTAGTAAAAACTAGATTTTCTAATTAATTGAATTAATTAATAGGTGTCATAGATATATTGATGAAGCCCACCTTTCGCTCGACCACCACGGACTTTCATTACGAAAATCGTTTACAGTGGTGAGTTCCGCTAAGGGGCTCGTGGAGCTAATTTCTTTCTTAATCCACCTACGGATCTCAAATTAAATAAATATGTAGCTTCTTAGAGACCCCTTTAATACAATTACAAAGTATGGAGGGGGCTCTGATTTGCCATAGAACCTCTGAGGCTAATTCATTTCCAAATCGAATTACCGTATTGAAATTTAGATGGAGCTCCTTTGTGACAGCTCGAAAACAATATTACGAGTTACGGAGCTGTACCTACCGATCAGCTGAGAATCCTCTGAGGCTAATATTTCTTTCGTTTTTGTTCGACCTTTTTTTCTCGACGTTTCTCCTAATTTTTTCTTACTAATCGTAATATGTTGGGGTCCTTGAGCTGTGAAGGTGTGACCCCATTTGAGAGGCGCGAACGCCAAGTTTCAGTGAGGTACTATAAGTACAGGGAATAATAATAGTAGACCAATGATAGATCTGATAAGAAGGAATGTCTAACACATAAATTATAAACCTTTGTGGAATAATTTACAACGTTTCATTTCGTTAATTTTCGTTCAGATGATGCATACGCACATGTAGTGACACTTGGAAAACGACGTACATCGTTAGGTACTACAAGTTCTGTATTACAATATTAAACCAGTGATCTACGTAGAACGGTTATTTCAATTTGGAGATAATTAACCTTGGTGTAGTAATTTTGAGCGTTATTTTCAATAATGAACCTTTTCAATATACTAAGAAAAAAGTGTGTAACCCCCTCAAAATGTGTTAGTTTACGTCTCAAAATCTGAAAAAAAAAAAAAAAAAAAAAAAAAAAAAAAAAAAAAAATCCGTCCGTTCGCAGTTCGTTCTTCAAAATTTTCCTCCATAACTACTGAACTAAACTTTATGGAATTTGAATCAACAATCTCACTTCGGCCTTAGATGTGCCAGTAACATCGGCATCACGTTCGATCAACCCTAACAGGTAGACTCTAAGAACTGAAGTATAAAAAAATTATATCGTGAAAACTTTCAAGGTAGTGGCAATTTTTTTCTGTTTTAACTTCATTTATAGATATCCTGCTAAAGAACCGAATAAAACAATCCGGATCGCTGTAAGTTCTCCTGTTCGCTCTGGCTAAGAGCAAAAACATTGACGAAAAAAAAGTCTGCCAAGTTGGGTGGGCAGTATAGGATGCTCACATATTGTAACAAGGACATATAGAATTGGTTGAAGAAGATTAAAAAGAGTAAGAGTCGCCATGATTGATAAGTCGACGTTTTAAGAAATTAACGTTTTTTCGGATGCGCACAGACTACTATATTACACCAAAGGCAGTGAAATTCATAGGGGAACGTCTAGGAGCTAAACCGCACGATCCTTAAAAATTCCATAAAAATCAGTCCATCAGTCTCGGAGTTTTGTGTGTCGATCAATTTTAGTTTCGCGCATGCGCTATAGTAACTAATCTACCAATCGCGATAAAATTCGTAGGGGATTTTCCTGGAACATTATAATACCCATCTAATCTCCGAGTTTGAACGAAATTCGACCAATAGATTATATGAAATCAAACATATAAGAAATTAACGTTTGCGCATGCGCACAGACTGGTATTTATGTAACGGACATGAAAGTTATACGGGACCGCCTAGAAGCTATCCTGCACAATCCCTGAAAAGTTCTTCAAACTCGTTCCTTCAGACTGGAGTCCTTCCTGTATCAATCGATATTAGTTTCGCGCGTGCGCAATCGTGATTACTATACGAATCGCAATACAAACTATAGGGCGTTTTTCTAGAACAATCACCTACCGAGTTTGAATGAAATCGGACCAACAGATGATGATAAATAAACATTATGAGAAACTCACATTTTACACATATGTACAGGCTACTGTTGATTTGACGGCATTGAAAATTATAGGGGACCCTCTAGAAGCTAACCCGCTCAATGCATGAAAGTCTGATCGGAACTGGTCTAAAACTTGGTACATTAGGGTGGTTCAAAAAAAAAAAAAAAAAAAAAAAAAGTTCTGGGATTTTTGGTCCCCATTGTGTTTTTGCTTCCTCGATATGTCAGGATGACCCTCCTTAATTTTTAGCAAAAAATATTAGTCCTAACCACTTTACCTGGGTCGATTTTGGCCAGTTATCGACCGCTATCGTAAACCAACCTCTAAATTGGTGCTGACGTGATGATTTGAAGGACGGATTTCAATTTTTTGGGGTCAATTTATGGGTTTTCGCATGCGCTGAACACGATGAATTTATTTATTTTACGCTCCGTCCACTAGTTATCCGGTAAACTGGCAGAGAGCACTGCTTGAAGATAAGTGAAAATCGAAAATTTCACCGAAAATGCTGTCGCCCGGTTAAGAATTGTACTAGAAACATGCTATTATGGTCGGATAATATGCTTTGGCATGTTCTGAACATGATCCCGTTTTTTACTATACTTTTCCACCGATGATTGCTTCGTTTATCGGCCATAAACCTCAAATTAACTGCAGGGTAATGACAAATTCACCCTAATTTCACCGGAAATTATGTCGCATTGATAATTTAAGGTCCCGAAACACCTTGTGCCGATAAAATTGGGTATTTTCCAGGATACTCGGTACAAAGTCGTTGGTAATTTGGCAAGGACTCGAACCGGCATTGTACTTATTCGCCAAATATAGCGGCAAAATGGAGAAAATAGCTAAAGTTTTCCCATTTTTCTGTAAAATTCCTTAGTTTAATCGGTTTTCCGGGGTCGAATTCATAGTTCTGAATTGTCTGAACTGTGATTGGATCGTTAAATAAAAAATTATGTAATATAATTGAAAATAATGTAATATAATTTCAGTTTCACTTGCTCGAGGGACAATCTGTAATTTGGTCTAAGCTGAAAGAATCCATGATCGTGGAACATAAAACATAACATTTTAACGAGAATAACATATAATAAAAATGTACAAAAATAGTAATTAACCTCGATAAAATATTGAAACATAAAAAAAAAAAGTATTTCAAACAGTCTTCAAAGTTTCAACTATATCCCGTTTATGGCAAGTTTTACGAAATTTTTCCTTCTGGTGTTGTACAGATATTAATAAGGCTTGATAGTCAGGCTGACTACCATCCAATCACAGTTCAGACAATTCAGAACTACGAATTTTACCCCGGAAAACCGATGGAAACTAAGGAATTTTACAGAAAAATGGGAAAATTTTAGCCATTTTCTCCATTTCGCCGCTATATTTGGCGAATAAGTACAATGCCGGTTCGAGTCCTTGCCAAATTACCAACGGCACCGAGTATCCTGGAAAATACCCAATTTTATCGGCACAAGGTATTTCGGGACCTTAAATTATCAACGTGACATTATTTCCGGTGAAATTAGGGTGAATTCGTCTATTACCCTACAGTTAATTTGATGTTCATGGCCGATAAACGAAGCAATCACCGGCGGAAAAGTATAGTAAAAAACGGGATCATGTTCAGAACATGCCAAAGCATATTATCCGACCATAATAGCATGTTTCTAGTACAATTCTTAGCCAGGCGACAGCATTTTCGGTGAAATTTGCGATTTTCACTTATCTTCAAGCAGTGCCCTCTGCCAGTTTACCGAATAACTAGTGGACGGAGCGTAAAATAAATAAGTTCATCGTGTTCAGCGCATGCGAAAACCCATAAATTGACCCAAAAAAATTGAAATTCGTCCTTCAAATCATCACGTCGGCACCAATTTAGAGGTTGATTTAAGATAGCGGTCGATAACTAGCAAAAATCGACCCAGGTAAAGTGGTTAGGATTAATATTTTTTGCTAAAAATTTAGGAGGGTCATCCTGACATACCGGGGAAGCAAAAACACAATGGGGACCAGAAATCCCAGAACTTTTTTTTTTTTTTTGAACCACCCTATTGGTACATAGTTTTTGGCGTGAGAAGGATTTACCACAGACAGACACGTGGAAACAAAATTGATCAGCAATCTCCGAAACGCAAAAAGCAAGTGCAAATTTTGATTTTTTAGGACAAAAATTTTGTCGACTTCCATCACGAACAAAAAGCTTCCCTACCTCCGGTAGTGAGGAAAAAAAATACATCTATAAGGAAGGGAATAGCAACTGGTAAAACATGTTAACTATCGTCTTAAAAACTACGATGATTGTAACAGCTTATATAATTCCAATAGAATTTGCACTTTTTTTTAGCATGACCATTCCCTAGGTGTACCTATATATCATGTATTTTATTATGCAAAGCGTTTACATATATTTTACGTTACATGAAAAACAGTTCAGAGTGTCACTGAAGTTTTGCTTACGCCGAAATACAACTTTTTTCAGAAGGATCACTTGAGTAAACGGCTATGTATTTAGCCAAGCGTGCTGGCTGATGAGCTTTGGGTGGTGGAATTCGGCAGAAAATACAAATGTGGCCTGTTCATGGGCTAATTATCAAGTGTATGCTTGTTTTTGTGAAGAATTTTAGACATTTTTAGAAATCATCATAATCTGAAATCATCATAATTCTGTTTCAGATTGGAAAATATTACTGAACGCTCCCACCAACATCATGAGTATCGACATTATATATCGCTCCTGCTCACAGTTATCTAAGAGAAGTCAATAGGAGGAAGTCGAGATAGGCTATCATGATACGACATATATCGCTGTAACCACATGAACCTCGTTCCCGTCTTGATATACACCAAACCAAAGTTCAAAAACAATATTCAGTTCCCTCCGCAGGCAGAATGCAACCTGGTCTTTATGGGGTAACAGCAGGCGGGCCAAAATTCGACAAGAGTTTTTTTTACAGACTTTACGTCTTACATGCCATCAACAGTATGGGAACCTTGAACGATATGTCTCTCAAATACCGAACAGCCATGGTATATCTGACGCTCGCTATCACTTTTAGGAGTACCTGCTTGATGTGCCATTTTCAGTCAGACTGGACTGTACTTACAGTAAAACTTGCAAGCCCGTGGGTGCTTTCATAACAGTATACGTCCTCTACATCCTCTACGTCACCTTCGGGTTGATTAACCCAAAGATTACATCCTAAAATATGGTATATATCTGACTGGAAATATCTTCTCCAAATCTGCTATCAACAACCTGAGCGAAACTCGGCGACTTATATGATCTTGGATGGAATTCTACTACTCATTTCCATTGTTGTTCTGATCCCACTTTACTGTCTCAAGGTAAATAACATTATTGTTATTATCATTAAGATTCCTAAGTTGAGGATGTATCTAGATATAAAATGTATGTGTACTCTTTCACTTATTCTAAAATATTGCATTCATGCAGCGTGATCCGAAGTAAGCAAATGATATGAGGCTTGCTTCAACGATTCAGTCAGTATTTATGCAATATTTTACGATTGGATCTAAAAAAAAAATAAATAAAAAAAAAAAAAATAACCTATATGTTGGTGGTGTGCACAGTCAACTTGGCCCACTAATTCATGAGTATGAATAGTAAAAAAGTTCTAAGCATGAGTAAATTTTCTTGATTTGTTATATTAATCAAGCGAGTCTCGCTTGATTTTGAGAACTATTCGTGTGTCAAAATGCAAAGCGTTCAATTTTATGGTTAGAAATATTGTCCTATAATACATTCTGTGATAAAGAATAGACAGCCATTTTTCCCTCTAATTTTTGTGCATAAAATGTTTGGCGTTCAATTTATGAGAAAAATTCTAGAAATAGATCAACTGAAATGAAACACAATTTTCAGAATTCAGAATTAGGCATTTTATCCAATCGTGTATTTTTTTATCACCTGTTTTGAAATCGAGTACAATAAATAGATTTTCACAATAATACTGACATTAATTTGAATGATCTTATTTATGCAGACACCAAAGAAGCGTACTCGGTCACTTGATGAAATTCTAGTATTGCATTCATAAAATCAATTCCCCAATATGATACTGAACTGGGATTCTTTTTCAAAACGAACTATCGCAATATTATTCGGTTTCTATAGAATCAATACCTTTAACCATCATCATGAGAAGATCGTTAATGGAATATCATAGTTTCAGCCTGTGCCTAAACCACTTCATCAGAAATGTGGTGGGTACAGTAGAGGAAATTGTTAGGACACAGCGGAAGTTAGTGAAAAACGTTGTCTATTTCCACGAAAAATTCATTTTTATATGAACTACATACATTTTATATATTTTTCGGGGAAATAGACAACGTTTTTCACTAACTTCCGTTTCGAAATGGGTTTCCACAACTTCGTCGCGAGTGATTTAGTTCGTATTAGGACACAGTTCACGAAATGGGAGCAAATCATAATCGTTTTAACTTCTTTATTTGATATCGTTGTAGGGACGTTCATATCAGACGAACCAAGGATTTTTTCCTATTTCGTTGAGCTAAATCAGGGAATATTACTCCAGCAGTACTAGTACGTTCCTACGGCAAACACTTTTTCCATCTCCTCATGATAAAAGAGGTTTTTTAAATTTTTTTTCTTTCAGACGAAAAGGATGGAAAATGGGATGGATATTCCAGAGGAACGAGCGCGTGAAAGTTATGCTGTTGGTTTGCCTATGTCGGAGCCGACCAATTGAACTATACGTCGGTCAGTATGTATCCCCGCCATCATAATTTCCAATCACTACGAAGAACAGCTAAGGCTGAAGCCACTCAGTGAGTATCCATTCTACAATACGAGTATATTATATTCAACAGGTCCAACTCCTCGAATGTCTCGTAGCCACTTTTGAGAAGCCCTGTTCAGTACCTAACTTCTGTTGCAGCAGATAGAGGCATGTCTTTACAGTGGCTTACAATCTGATTTGACCATAGAAAGCTGCTTATCTGAACAACTTGGAGTCTCTGTCATACCACTCCTGGGGCATATCGTAAGCCTCTATAGCATTCTGTGTATACTATACACCAAATATAGGAAATATAACTGTACGTACATGCACCTAATATATTTGTAACCAGGTACATATAATTTTTCTAACATCGAGGGCCTGTCCAGTGGCATGAAGTAATCTCTCCCAACTGTTGTCTCTAATCAAGTTTAAACGTAAAGAACTTATACCTAAGTAGTTCATTTGAATCATTTCAAGCAGAGATTTGATTCATTTTGAGTTTGGACTGTTCGGTATATACATTTTCACAGTACTATAACATGACTATCGTGATGTATTTATTCTACCCTGACAAATGTAGGTTCTTCATTCAAGTCAGAAATTTACGATGTAGTAGGTAAAAATCCAATTCATGGTTGCTAAAATGAAGTGCAGGATTAAATGAAGCAAGTATATTCATTCATAATAATTAAATCATAAAATTATGTCAAATCATAATTAATATATACAAAAGAACCAATATTTATCCAATACATCCTAATCAATGTTATGATACAAAAAAAAAAAAAAAGATTATGATTGGTTCAGTGAAATTGGGGAGTAATGTATTTTAGGTTGGTGCTCTAACTGTGTGATTTTTTAGTCAAATTTAGCGAGCACTTGTACATCAGATTAAGAGAAACTTGGCAAACAGAGAATATTTTCTCCTTCCAAAGGATCTTATCACGAAAATCATTCTAAGTACGTTTAATATATGGTTTAACCGTCATCTATTTCAAATGCTAAAAATATTTTTTAAAAAAGACGAACGGATGGGAGAGATATAACGGCAAAAACACTAATAAAAACTGTTGGGTGGTTAAAGCTCTTGAAATGCTGAATACTTGAGTGTGCGTGTGAATGTGCGCTTATCACCTTCAGGCAAGCAGGATCAGGAAATTTCGCAGTGATGTGTATGCGTATTAGTGAGACCTGTTGTGATCACATCTTCAACTCACTCACGATGCTGCTCGTCGTTTCCGGCACCGCAATGAACAGTTTTGATCATACAATTCAAAGTTAACAAAGATCGTGCCGTCACTGAGCCAACAATGGCATTTTCTGAGAAGCATAATTAGGCTATGATTAAGCACAAGTGCAATGATTCTGCACTTGTCAAACCGAGATTTATTTATTAATTCTTACCTCTTCTATTTTGAGAGGAAGGAACTCCGTCTTCCCTCCAAAGAATACTTCCTGAAGAGTAAGAGTTGCGTGCTCACTCACTGTATGATGAGAATTTCGAACAACCTCGATTGAATTAGAGTTCCGAGAAATTATTATAAAGGAAAGAGGAAAAGATATTTTGAGCTGCGATTTACATTTTTTATTTTATAGACGTAGATCTTGATGTAAATATTTATCAAAAATACAAAGTGAAGGACAATCGTCAACATTATTATCTATAAATATCTGCAAAGGAACTCACATTGTACCCACTCAAGAGGAAAAATAACACTGTAAAAATTACACAAAAGACAACATAAATCTATATTATATTATAAAAGAAGTGCAGTAAAAATAAATTAATGTGTGCATCGAAAAATAATCAGCTTTCCACTGAACTCAATAATTAAAAAAAGGGTTTTCCTTTTCTAGTATTATTGCTCTTGTGGAACCATAAATAAGCACCCAAGTGTCGTCATCTGTTGTTGTCTTGATGACATCTTGGGTCTTCCAGAGAAGAACACAAATTGAGTTGAGTTGTTGTGATTTCGTGGAGTGTAACAAAGGGGATAGGTATCTCAAGATCCTTGCGGCTCCCATTCGATGGTAGTAATCTTGACCAGTTTGATCCTAAATCATGTAAATAAGACTTGACGTGACGTTGTAATGGGAACTTTGCCATTGCGATGTATTGAATTCCCCCGCCATCGTCACTGGTAAGTGGATCGGTTCCGTCTTCAAATCCCATTTGGCCTTTCTTTCAACCAGATCATTCACATAAATCCGAACAAGGACCTAATAGTTTTTGTATTGTGCTTCAAGAGTCAGTAACACTCTTAATGTTGATTGCAAGATTAGTAGTGATTAGAGTCACAAAGTCACAGACTCAGAGTCCACCAGCATAACCTTTCATCTCTGATAGCCAACTCAAGTGCTATCCACATAGCCTGATCCTCACTGTCAAAGTTCATCACCATTTCCCGTACTGACCTGCAGCATTGGAAACACTAATAATATATTTACAAATTTATTTAAAGGAAGTGAAGAGTACACTATCACTAAAACTGACCGGAACTTAGTCGTACACTTGAATGAGAACATCAAGTCAACATCATTTTGGTAAAAAATGTTATTAGGATTTGTTCAGAAGCAATGCTCAAACTGTAAAAATCCTTATCACATTAATTACCTCTTCAAGGATATTAAAACCAAAATGATGATGTCTTTATGTTCTCATTCCAATGTACGACATATTATGTAATAATTGCGTTACATATTGGGTCTGTAGATTATATATATATATATATATATATATATATATATATATATATATATATATATATATATATATATATATATATATATATATATATATATATATATATATATATATATGATACGTTCCGAAATTATGAAAGGGCGTTTTCAAAAAACACTTTTATTATTCTAAACGTTAACAAATTTCTAAAAGGATGTGGAGAGCACAAGCCGAACTTCTACAACCCCTGAATTATAAAAGACAACACCAGTTAAACATCCCTAGATCCTATATATGTTCTGAAATGGTAAACAAGGCTATTTGGAGAATTGGAAAATTACATATTGAGGTAAACATTCGCATTAAGTGGAAAAGGCAAGTGATAAACAATATTAGTTACAAGCATCCTTTTAAATCCATTCAATAGAGCTCTCCGTGCTAATTTTTTCACGTAAGGTAATGAGTTGTGTTGGATCTGATTCTGGTACATTTTGTAAATACGCTATCTATAGCGTTAAGAGTATTCCAACTATGTCAAAGAGTTAGAAACATGTCTCGTTTCCTTGTTTTATGATATACATGTCAATTGCCAGTTTCCAGCAATCTTTTTCTATAGCTGAAACAGTCGATAGAGGCTGTTTTAACCTCAGTCCATTCGGTAAAACTTTTTGTGAAGAGTACCTACTCTTTAGCTGCCCTTCTTTTAATTTTTGCTGAATCAAGTAACGAGGATCCGTAGTGTCATGGAACCTGTGTTAATCTCTCTCTGCTTTCAATAAATCAAGTGAGAATTTCTGGTTCTCCAGAGAATTCGGGGGCCATCCCCAGATATTATATTTTCAATTCTGGAGCCATTTGAATGAAGTCAATTAAATAGTGAATTTGATTTCTGATTGTATAATGTATCGCGAAGAATGTACTTACACGAGGACCTCCATTGGTGTGTCTTCGTTTTTGTTTTAAAAGGAGTTGCTTATTTGCGCTAAGTCACGTCCAAACCACTGTAGAGATCTTTACTCTTTTGGAACGATTTAGTCCTACCGACTGCACCATTTATGTTTTGAGCTTATGATAAGGTCTCTCAATGGATCAAGAAGTGGAGAATAAACCTAAACGAATCTAAATCGATTCACATAAACTTCCGAAAAATTACATCCTCGAGCAACTCAACCCTGCTAAACCCTGTTGAGATGCAGTTTCATACTTGGGTATGACTCTTGACTCAAAACTTCTCTGCTGGGTTGAGTGTCCCCGGTAATATCTCCACAGTATTATTTTCGTTTCTCATCTTAAATTTATTTCATGGAACCATAGCGTGGTTGAGTTATGTGCTGTAATCAATTCATTCAATCCATAAAGTTTTTGCGGGCTGCTTGAGAAAGAACATTGCGCCCAAGGGTCTCCAGAAAGAACATTTAATAATTTCTTGATAAATAAATATTTACGTTGGTCGATTTGGACAACATTATGAGTTTCTTTTTGGCCTCTCTCCTGATTCAATGATATTTCTAATTGTTTCCTTCTGAGTTTCCTTAAGCTTCAGAGGGGATGTTCTCTGAAGTCAGTGGAGAGAAAGAATTTATTTATTTATTTATTTATTTGATTACGGGGCAAGCCCAATTAACAGCAGCTTAATTACATATATGAGCGGTTCAGAATAATTTACATATTATAATTAAAATATCAGATAACAACAAGAAAAAAAAATCAATCAGCAAGAGAGATTTAGTGTCCAATATCCAAACAATACCGGGGAATTAATAATAAGTGATTTGAGAGAACTTAAGGAGTCCGTGAAAAAATCAAAATCAGGATGGATGTTCAGAAGGAGATTTGCAGAGCGAGGGATGCGGTGTAAAGGACGATTTTGAAGATAATTTGTTGCAGAAAACTGGATATGAAAGATTGCTGACCGACGACTGGAGATGCGAGGGACTGAGAAATTAACTTCTGCAAGCAGAGGGGAGCAGTCGATCCCACCATTCAGAAGCTTATGAAGGAGCGATAGGTCGGCCATGCCACGCCTCACCCCAAGTGACTGGAGCTTACATATCTTCAGCAGCGAAAGGTAGTTGACGTCATCCGAAGGAATCCCGAGCTTAAAGGCCACATAACGCAGAAACTTGTTCTGCACTCTCTCCAGCTGATACCTATGAACAGCGTAAAGGGGGGACCAAACTGATGACGCATACTCCAGCCTGGGTAGAACAAGAGCCTTGTAGAGCATGACTATGGCTCCCACGCTGTCGAACTCGCGGGTGTGCCTTTTAAGAAATCCAAGTGAACGCATCGCACTACTAGCAACTGTACTTATATGCTTTGAGAAATTAAGTTGGCAATCGCATCTCACCCCGAGGTCCAAAGAATCATCGTTCCTCGCTAATGGAATTAGGTGTTATAAAAGTGGTGACAGATGGAGGTTCAATACGGGGGCGCTTATTACGATAAGGATTACCTGGCGAATCTAATCTCATCCTGATAACGATGTCTCAACACTATCGACCGACTACAACCGGAGTGATCGATGCAACAGAAGATTGAGTAAATAAACAAAATACGAGAGCACGCAGACATGCTATCACGCCGGTGTCTCGGCCGGAACTGACTTTGTCAAACTTGTACATAAACTGCATTTCCACAGAACGTGCCGGAAGCTGAAGATGGATTTGGTAACATCTTCTGAGCCAGTATTTGTAAAATGGGGGTTCGGCCCGCCGCCTACCTGCCTAGCCTGGTGGAGGGCAAAGGCGAAGCAAAGCCGGGGTGGGGGCTGGGGACGTTATCAGCGGGTAATAAGGAAATTTGGTTAAAGTATTAATTGTATGATAAGGAACTGGATGATAAGAAATCAAACGGACATGATTGGCTAAGCGATGAGCGTCCGTGTTCAAGCTAGGTCAAGGTCGTGGGGGGAATCGCCGGCCGGCTCTTCTCTTATCGTAACAGGGTCAACGTGCGTTAGATAAAGTATAAACTCTTCTCTGTGGGAGAAACATGGGAAGTAGTTATTCGAAAATGTAAAGTGTCAATACACATGATTTTATGTTAATCCATTCGATAAGGTAAACTACTGTCATATGAATGACAGGATACAGGGAGTGAGAGTACTAATAATTCGACTGACAAGCGGGTTTTATTAAATTATTGAAGTATGGGTGTTACATGACAAAACAGATATTCACCTTGCGGACTGGTGCGACGAGGATCGACAAACAGACTGAGTTCAAGATTGGCCCTACTCCTATTTTATACGAATGTCCGAGGAGAGATTTTCCCTTGTTTGAACAAACATCGTTCAGGCAAAACACGGGCGCATCTTGCGACATCCGCGACTCAGAACTAGCCGAAAAGCAAAACTGTCTACCTCTTAACGAGAGATATTCAGAAATTTTAATACGGATTTTAATACGGTCTCGATTGTGGGTACCAAGGAAGCGAGGCAAATATGACACTCACATACAATATATAACAGTTCCAAATCATTTACAAAGCTTAATTATCTGCATGTTCATCAAGATCAGAAGTACAGTCAGTAATTTCTACACCATTATTCTCATTGCTATATTCTATGAAAGTGATGATTGGCGTCGTAGAGTAGAGAATGAAAGACCGAGGAAGCCTCGGGTGTGAGAGTACTAATAATTTAACTGACAAGCGGGTTTTATTATATTCTTGAAGTATTGGTATTACATGACACAAATAACGGATATTCACCTTGCGGACTGGTGCGACAAGGATCGACAAACAGACTGAGTTCAAGATTGGCCCTACTCCTAATTTATACGAATGTCCGAGGAGAGATTTCCCCTTGTTTGAACAACATCGTTCAGGCTAAACACGGGCGCATCTTGCGAAATCCGTGACTCGGAAATAGCCGAAAGGGAAAACTGTCTACCTCTTAACGAGAGATATTTGGAAAGTTTAATACGGAGAAATCTAGGTCTCGATTTTAGGTACCAAGGAAGCGAGGCAAATATGACACCTCCCCCATAGAAAAGATAAATTGCCAACAGGCAATGTATCGAGTCAATCGTCACACAAGTCCATAAAATAGAATGCGGGTTTAAAAACAATAAATGATAACAGTCATCAATAATAATAAATAGGTAACACTTAACCTGAGGTGTACATATAATAATCATACAAAAAAAAAAAAAATGTCATGGATCCACGTAAAACAAACACACAATAATATGTAAAACTAGCCGCTCCGGCTCGCTACGCTCGCCTCCACGTCCAGCCGGGGGGCAAGCCCCCCGGGCCCCCCATTAAATTGCTCGCTTCGCTCGCAAAATGTGGCATGTAGGGAATGTTGCTCGCTTTGCTCGCAAACGGTAGATCCCTAAGGGTAGGTTTAACGTGTGTAGGAGATGTTGCTCGCTTCGCTCGCAAACGGTAGATCTCTAAGGGTAGGTTTAACTTCTGTAGGGGATGCTGCTCGCTTCGCTCGCTTGAGGAAGTTATACTGCCCACCCAACTTGGCAGACATTTTTTTCTGTTGGAAATTCTTACAAACAAATTAAATCTTATAAAACTACGTGGAACCACAAAAACATTTTCAGGAGATGTTGCTCGCTTCGCTCGCAAGGTATACCTGTATATGTGTCGGAAATACACTCGCATTTTGAACACGCTCGCAAAGTGTGGTATGTAGGGAATGTTGCTCGCTTCACTCGCAAAGTGTGGTATGTAGGGAATGTTGCTCGCTTCACTCGCAAAGTGTGGTATGTAGGGAATGTTGCTCGCTTCACTCGCTAAGTGTGGCTGTATACATGCGATGTATTACAATTGAAACATGTAGGGGAGGTTGGTCGCTTCGCTCGCAAACGGTAGATCTCTAAGGGTGGGTTTAACTTCTGTAGGTAATGCTGCTCGCTTCGCTCGCTTGAGGAAGTTATACTGCCCACCCAACTTGGCAGACGTTTTTTTCTGTTGGAAATTCTTACAAACAAATTAAATCTTATAAAACTCCCTGGAACCACGAAAAGTTTATTAGTAGATGTTGCTCGCTTCGCTCGCAAGGTATACCTGTATATGTGTAGGAAATACACTCGCATTTTGAACACGCTCGCAAAGTGTGGTATGTAGGGAATGTTGCTCGCTTCACTCAGAAAGTGTGGCTGTATACATGCGATGTATTACAATTGAAACATGTAGGGGAGGTTGGTCGCTTCGCTCGCAAACGGTAGATCTCTAAGGGTAGGTTTAAGCTCGCTTGAGGAAGTTATACTGCCCACCCAACTTGGCAGACGTTTTTTTCTGTTGGAAATTCTTACAAACAAAATAAATCTTATAAAACTACGTGGAACCACAAAAAAGTTTATTTGGGGATGTTCCTCGCTTCGCTCGCAAGGTATTGCGTAGAAATGCAAATGGTAAACCCCCTGTGAGTGATCGAGTCCCTTCTGGCAGGCAACGTTGTGAAACGGGCGGGGGTGTCGGTTAAAAATGTCATATTAAACGTTTCGCTCGCAATTTGACTGACTTAACGTCACTTTTTTCGATATCCGATTTCGGATTCAGATTCGGCAGGATCAAAGCTGTATTTCGCCCGCGAAAACCGTTCCGAAAAACGTACCTTTACGGGATATATTTTAATGGAAAAAAACGTAGTTTTTCGTCGGACTTTTCAAGAAAACGGGTCCGTACTCTCGCATTTTTTTGACGCATTTCCCGATACTTTTTTCGCGATCCGTTCGCACCGTCGTCTTCCTCGTTGAAAAACCTACGAAACCGGTATTTTTCCGGAATTTTCGACGGCCGTTTACAGGGGTAGAGGAAGCGGGGAAGTGGAAAAAGCGCACATTAATTCTTACTTCGACCCCCCTCCCGCCCTATGGCCCATGGTTCGGCTGAGATTAGAAAATTTTAAATTCGCTCGTTCCCCCTTTCGGAAAATCCCAAGAAGATCCCCCCACTCGTAGACTCCCCCCACTCAGCCGTTTGGCCGTGCATAGACACGACAGACAAACAAACAGACGAACAAACGGAGTTTCATTCATATAAATAACTAGCCGCTCCGGCTCGCTACGCTCGCCTTCACGTCCAGCCGGGGGGCAAGCGTGTGTAGGGGATGTTGCTCGCTTCGCTCGCTCGGTACGGCTGTATATGTGTAGGAAAAAACCTGGATCCCCCCATTAAGTTGCTCGCTTCGCTCGCAAGGTGTGGCTGTATACGTGCGATGTATTACAATTGAAACATGTAGGACGTTTTTTTCTGTTGGAAATTCTTACAAACAAATTAAATCTTATAAAACTACGTGGAACCACAAAAAAGTTTATTTGGGGATGTTGCTCGCTTCGCTCGCAAGGTTTACCTTTATATGTTGTAATGAGCAGATATTGCTCTGCTTACCATGTAATGAACAGAGGTGGGGGTAATTATTGAAATTCAAGCTCCAATAACTTGGACATTTCTTCCTTCATAACAGGAAGTAAGCTAGGGTTGACATGATAAGCACATTTAGCTATGGGTAGATGTAGATGTAGATGTAGAGAAAAACTCTCAGGGCGGGAGTTTTGAGCCCCCAGCACGGAAGCCTGTTGGCTTATTGTACTTTCCTCAGAGTTTTTTGTTTAATCAAAGAGACTCAGCCCCCTGATGAGGGGTGGTAGGCTCTTGATTAATTGTTCGCTCGGAATGGAGCTCATCGGGGTTTGGGCCCCAAAGAGCTCAATTCTGCGATGGGTGAGTGCAGGGCACTCGAAGATTATGTGGGATGCCGTTTCGTCAGTCTCCTCACATAATCTGCAGAGGGTTGAGTTTTGTGTGACCCCTATGCGATGTAGGTGAAATCGTAGGGGTGCAAAACCGGTTATGAGGCTAACCAGTGTTTTTAGTTCCCTACGGTTTTTCCTAAGTAGCCCCTCAGTAATTTTGGTGTTGAGTTCAGCCACCATGAGTTTACTGTGGGTGTGTCCTTCAATATTGACCCATCTTTTAGCGGTTTGTTGGTTGACCCACGTGTTGATGGTTTTTCTGAAGGTGGTTTTTGGTAAACCGACTGCTGGCTCAGGCCCTACGAATGGGGTTTGGGAGCCCCTTCTCGCGAGCTCGTCAGCCTTTTCGTTGCCGATAATGCCTCTATGCCCCGACACCCACTCCAGGCGAACCCGGTTGTGTTTGGCTAGGTTGTTGAGGGTTTGCATGCAGCACCATACCACTCAGGACGAGATGGTTGGAGCCGTTAGTGCTTTTATCGACGCTTGACTGTCAGAGAGGATGCGGACGTGGGCATTTTTATGCCCCCTCCTAAGACTCTCCGCAGCTGCTGCCTCGATTGCCACAATTTCTGCCTGGAATACAGAGGTGTGTTGCCCGAGTGGAAACGAAGTGTTCCACCTGGGTTTGGCCCCATGTATTCCTGCGCCAGTTCCTGCTTCCATTTTTGACCCATCTGTGAACCAGATGATGTCATTGGAGCAGCATTTGTTCTCCCATAGCCCCTCTCTTGTAATGATTGATGTGTAGAGATGGGGCTGGGAGAGAGTTTTGGGCATGATATCGGCCACCATGTCGAGTAGTGGTTCTTGTATCAGTTCCGATATGTTGGTATGACCTCGGTGAGGAGTTTTCCGCCAAGAGCCATTCCATTTCAGCCTCAGGGAGGCCATCATGGCCTCACCTTTTATGAAGATATCCACTGGGGGTAGACCCAGTAGAACCTCCATGGTTGCTGTGGGTGTACCATGCATCGCTCCAGTGATGGCTAGACAGGCCAGTCGCTGGATACTGGTGAGAGTTTGCCGAGCTCCCACCTGACCTGCCTTATGCCACCATACAACGCAACACTACGTTATTATGGGTCTAACAATGGCGGTGTAAATCCACAGGACCATCCGCGGTTGTAGCCCCCATACTTTCCCACATGTACGCTTAGCGCACATGAGGGCTCCTTTGCATCTGTTTGCAATGTATCCTAGGTGTTTATTCCAGGTGAGTTTTGTATCCAGGTATATACCCAGATATTTGACCTCACGTTGGAAGGGCACCCTTGAATTAAAGAGAAGAGGTTCTGAGAGGCCCCTCAAATTTCTTTTCCTGGTGAAGGTTACAAGTGTGGTTTTGCTGGGGTTTACATTTAGGCCCTCAGTGCCACACCAGTCTTCCACCACTTTCAGAGCTGACTGAGCCAGATCTGAGACTACTCCAACGAATGGTCCCCTAATCAGGATTACCACATCGTCGGCATAGCCTTGAGCATAAAAGCCGAGTGTGTTGAGTCGTTCAAGTAAAGAGTCCACAACAAGGTTCCACAAAAGTGGGGATAGTACCCCCCCCCCCCCCTGCGGGCAGCCATTCGCCACAGACACCTCCACTGATTCCCCAAGGAGCTCAGCATTTACTGTTCTACTCGTAAGCATAGTTTTTATCCACCTACATATGGTGTTGTTTATGTTATGCCTTTGAGTAGCCCTTATAATGGAGGTTACTGAGGTTGCATCAAATGCCCCCTCTATGTCCAAAAATATTCCTATTGCAAATTCCTTGTCAGCCAGCACAGTTTCCACCCTGGTGACTAGGTGGTGCAATGCGGCTTCACAGGATTTGCCTTGTTGATAGGCAAATTGGTTGGGGTGAATGGGCCTCTCTGTTAAGGAGGTTTCCCTCAAGTGTCTATCTACAAGTTTTTCCAACGCCTTCAAATTGAAGGATGTCAGACAGATGGGTCTAAATGCTTTTGCCTGGTTGTACCAAGGTTTCCCTGGCT
Organism: Adelphocoris suturalis; assembly: GCA_030762985.1. Lineage (NCBI taxonomy): Eukaryota > Metazoa > Arthropoda > Insecta > Hemiptera > Miridae > Adelphocoris > Adelphocoris suturalis. The sequence continues at coordinate 41,336,419 of CM061046.1, read as the reverse complement.
TTGGCAAGAATATGACCCTTGTTTGACACCATCTTCTGGGGATCGTGCCTGTTGCCAGGCTCGCCCTAAAGAGAGCACCTAGTATCCTAACGACATTGTCCCCCCCTTCTTGTAGAAGTTTCGGGATGATGCCGTCCGGGCCAGGTGATTTATAGGGGTCAAATGAGTTGATGGCCCACATCACTCGCTCTTTGGTGACTACACTCTTTGCCACTTCCCAGTCTAAGGGAGAGGATTTCCCGCCATTAGTGCGGACTGGTGGGTCAGAGTCTGTACCTGGAGCATTTGTTACTAAGCAGCCAGGGAAGTGGGTCTCCAGCATGAGTGCCAGGGTGTCCCCAGCTGTTGAGGTATATTCTCCATTTGGTTTCACGAGTGTTCCAATTGGATTGATAGGATCTTTAGCAAGGATTTGCTTGAGTCTGGCACATTCAGAGGCACTTTCTACCTCTTCACAGAACCTCCTCCATGCTTCCCTTTTTGCTATTCTGATAAGTTTCCTATATTCAGCTAATTTGGTCTTATAATCATCCCAATAGCCGGTCTTTTTGGCTCTGTTATACAGTTTGCCAGTTTCACGTTTGACAGCTTCTAGTTCCGTATTCCACCAGGAAACCTGGATTGGCGAGGGCCCAGTTGTTGTCAGGGTGTGATTGTTGTATGAGGCGAGTAGCGCACTTTCCAGCTCTTCCGCCAGGGCCTCGATATCATTGTTATTGTGTATTTTGGTCCGAATTTCTCTCAACCTGCCCTCTACTTCCTCCTTGTAGTTCTTCCAGTTCGTTTTCCTAGGATCTCTATGTACTTGTCGTGTTTTACCCAAACCTTGGATTACCACGACAATGTACCTGTGATCGGAAAAGGAGGGGATGTCGGATACGAACCATTTTTCGTAATTATTGAAATTCAAGCTCCAATAACTTGGACATTTCTTCCTTCATAACAGGAAGTAAGCTAGGGTTGACATGATAAGCACATTTAGCTATGGGTACGTCAGCATTGGGGTTCAGTTGCACCTTATATTTAGTGAAACTGGTTTTTCCTGGAATTTCATTAATAACATCGGAATATTCATGAGTCAGTTCCTGTAAAAGAGTTGCATTATTGGGAGAGGTGGGTAGTGCACGTACTTTGGGTGGATCAGGGAAAGACATTCTACCAACTATGTTATTAAGAGGGATCATCCAAGACATGTCATGTTCAAATGTGATTGCACCTCGATGGGTGAAAAATATCAATTGGACGATAGTCATAAAATCCATACCAATTACAACGTTTACTCTTAAATCCTTAATAATTAGGAACTGTTGCTTCCATGTATTCTTTCCTATGCGTACCTTTAGAAGTACGGCTTGATCGGTGATGAGCTCATCACCGTGTGCCGCTGTAATGCTGAATTGTGGTACAGTATAAACAGGCTTTTTTGGAAAGTATTGTTCCTTATAACTTAAATTAATAGCGGATGATGTTGCCCATGTATCTAGTAATGCTGTACAAGCTACTAGATCGATCTGTGTTTCAAGATCTGCATGACGAAATTCGAGTGGGAATAAACGTTCCTACCAAGTCAAAAAGCCGTCGTAAGCAAATACAAATGAACAAGTCAAGTACCATAATTAGTTTAGTACGCAAGTATAACGTTAGTTAATCCAAGACAAACACTTACCGCAGTAGTGGGGACTTGATGGTGAATTATACACAATACACAGTTCGTATAACTTGAGTGAACGTATATATTTGAGAGCACAACGAAATATAGACTCGATTAAACACTTTAACCCTTCGAGGTCACTCTGGGGTCAAAATTGACCCCACCGAATATATTTTGTATGATTTTTAGGCTTTACAATTTTTTTTAGCCAAAAGGGATATTTTGTAAATTTATTTGGTAGCATTGGCTAAGCGAGGAAGTGATTACATCTGGCAGTATACGTTGTGACCTCGAACCAGAGGGTTGTGAATCTCGTGTGGGACACTTTTGACCCCAGTGTGTCTTCTGCGTTCCTAATTTTGTTCTGTTGGGGTAGCCATTGACCCCAGTGTGTATTTTGGATTTCCTCACAATTTAAGTCAGATAATATCATAATTCACTTAATTTTCTCATAGAAAATAAGTATTTTTATAATCTGGTAGTCAGTAGGTATTTCTTTTTCTCGACCACTCCTACTAAGTGACTCAGGTGAAGATTCTCAACTGGGTAAATGTGTCTAGTTGATGGTACGTACCTAATCATGAGAGGTACGTACTTACTCAACATTTTTCCATTTACCTAGTGTATAAATAGTTATTCATTGAAAATTATTCATATCTATAGGTAAGTAAATCCATAAATATATTTTTCTTGTAACCCTCCTGTTGTAGGAATGCTTGGATACCCTGTAGAGCCAGCTTCCTCGAGACCTGCTGTACAAGTTGTAAGTGGGCGATGCTACATTTGCCCAAGATCTAACGATAAAAAGACGAGTCGGTCGTGCACAGCCATACCGAAACGACGTGTGAAAAATGCAATTACTTATAAAAAATAATAATAGCCTACCTACCTACCTAATAATTCCGTCGTGTTTTCAAAAACAACTTTTAAAAGTACATTCAAATTTCGTTTTTTATGTGTGCCTATTGCTTAAATATAATCCTGCAATCACCTTTCATTATTTTGTCATAAAAAATTAATAAAATGAGATGATAAAAATTGAATGCGGAATGAAAACAGTGTATCAGTTTAGGGTAAAAAAAAGGAAGAAATGTGAAAAATGGGGTAAGTTCAAGGTATTGTGAAAACTTAACTAGGTATTTAACTTACAAAGTTAGTTTTTTCTGACCATTCGACAGATAGTCAGCTTTGATAATTTGCTTTTAATTATTGTGTATCTTCAGAACTGAATTTTTAATATTCATATGCCCAAAATTTTGATTTTTGGAAATTTTACTAAGAATGGTTTCAAGAAACCACGAATAAAATATTCAATTCTGAATTAATATATTCTACTTCTTGTTTCTATGCGTAGGTAGGTTAATTTTTGATTTTTTAAAATAGTTAATTATTGGGAAACTATTTATTGAGTATAATATATAAATTAAAATACATTTGGGGTCAATTTTGACCCCAGAGTGTCTACCGTGTCACAAAAAAAGAGGTGTGACCTGGGAGGGTTAAGCGAGGATGAATTGAGATGCAATATTATACAAAGATTGAACCAGAGAAAGCTTTGTGTAACAGTGAAACGGGGAAAGCAAAACGTATGGCGTCCGAGAACGGAATGAACGAGGAGAGGGGAGTCTCGTCCAATGGGCGAGGCTCACCAATGCACAGTGTAGCCACAATGATCACGCATAAAGCCTCATAATAATTACACGAGCTAGTTAAACATGTAGATATACGGAATGGATCCTTGAAACAATATTAAGATCAGATTACACTCTTATGTGTACTAATTATGAGCAATACTAAATATTATCCTATTGGATTCATAAACATGACGTTTACAACAGGACACGTATCATAACTTATTTGTGGTCTAGGTTGCATGGAATGAAGTTCCATGCATCACAGAGGTGTCTCATTTGGAGACTCTACTTTGTCAGTTCCCTTTTAACCTTAGGTTGTTGGGTATTATTAGTATGTTGAGTACTATCTGCTGGAAAGCTAGCAATTTCAGTTATTAATGGCTTAGTACTAGTAGTGAGTCGGGTGGGAGTTGGAATAATTCGCAGTGGGAATCGGGTGTTTAGGCGACACTAGCGCCGGCGGTTGGCTGCGGCGGGTGTCTGAACTAACCGGTGGAAAATCGGGCATAGATTCACCTTTTCTTCTGCATGTTTTTTTTTATCCTATCTCGGTATATTTCTTCCTATCCGGTGTTTTTCTGGTTATATACCATCGGATCCTTAATGTTAATTGGTTTTCCTTCTGGATCAATTATTGCTGAAATTATTTGACAAATCTGGGTAAGCGTTGCTAATAGTTTGTTCCTATTATATTAAATACTTACACCAGGTTGTGCTTCTATAGTGGGGGTTTAAAGGTTGAGACATTCAGAAAAATGTGGTGTATAATATAACTCTAAAAAAATGGCGGCTCTACCAAAACACGTGACATGAAAATGACAAACCACAGAGATTGGTACCTACTTTTAAAAAAATGTAAGAATATAAATTCAATAGGTACTTTAGATAAATATCAAGATGGAACACGTTGTACCTAATACCTAAACAATATTTATACTAAATCCACTGACCAACTCTTTATACACAAGAAAATGCCTTAATCGATAAGTTTAAGCTTAGGTATTCAATAAGTTTCGCGATCCGATCGCTTCGTCGTCTTCCTCGTTCAAAAACCTACGAAACCGGTATTTTTCCGGAATTTTCAACGGCCGTTTAGAGGGGTAGGGGAAGCGGGGAAGTGGAAAAAGCGCACATTAATTCTTACTTCGACCCCCCTCCCGCCCTACGGCCCATGGTTCGGGTGGGATTAGACAATTTTAAATTCGCTCGTTCCCACTTTTGGAAAATCCCAAGAAGATCCCCCCACTCGTAGACTCCCCCCACTCAGCCGTTTGGCAGTGCATAGACACGACAGACAAACAAACAGACAAACAGACGAACAGAAGGAGTTTCATTCTTATAAATAGTAGAGATAGATAGAGATAACACACAAGTATACTCAACAATTGGAAACGATATAGGTATAATGCCAAATCCCGATATAATAATATCCGTAACGCAAGTCATTTAAACCTAACATAACATATCGTAGCTTATCCTTACTTAACCTAACTGCAGTTATAGTTCTCCTGAACTATATTCTCCACAACGATCTCCAATCAACAAATAAGGTCTTCTACTGAACGATATCGATATTTCTCATCATGGTCTTCAACAACAAATGACGGTCTTCAACAACAATTCATGGTCTTCAACAACAATTCATGGTCTTCAATAAACAACTTATGGTCTTCAACAAACAGATTAGGTCTTCTATTCTTCCTAGCCAATGACTGCTCATTGTAATTATTCTCATCGCATTTATTTTCATCATCATAAACATTTATCCTCGTTTCTTTATTTATAACCATTCACCCTAATCACTATTATAAACATTTTAAATTGTTATACACATTATAAACACCCTAATCACTATTATAATCGTTTCATAATGTATTCTCATTTTAACATATCATCGATCATCTCATTGGTTTCCTATTCGCAAGCTAGAATAAACGTTTTGTAGGAGAACGACTAGAGCTACTTTGTGACGGTTGAACTTTTTCTATAGCCACAACAGAGGCTTTGATTTTATCTGATTTTCCTAATACATTTGGTTGCGCTCTGACCACTGGTGACTAGAGGAACCTAACCTGATCTTCTTGTGTGGTGAAGTTGACATTTGTACCATTACCACCTTGGTTCGGAGTTCTTTTAGCAAAACATAGCATTCTAAATTTCCGAGTCACTAAAAGCGTGACAATACCTCCAAGAAAAATTAAAACAATGATAGTACAGTCCGTTCGGGGGGTTAAATTAGTGCGGAACCGAATATCATCGGCATGTTTTACGACTTCCGCCAGTCGAAAACTAGCAATTTCTAAATCCGGAATTTCATTAGAGGCATTGGTGTTCAAATACACCTTCTGTTCAAGTACTACTTCATCCTTTCCATTTGGGAACCTAAATTAACTCGTGTTAACGTAATTGCTGGACGTGGTAGAATCTGAGTTTCCTCCCTTGAATTTAACAAGAAAACTTTACAGTGGTGGCCATCGGTGTTAACAATAGCCGTGGGACAAATAGCGTGTTCAGACAGATTAAATTTGTCTATCACAAAAGCACTGGTATTAATGACAGGACCCTCGTTCAGCACTAGCTCAGCACTTCCCATAGTTGAGATATTGAGGCCTGATATTCCTTTCAAATGATAAAGCTGGTCTGTTTGGATTTTAGTTTCTTCTACACTGGAGAATTTTATAATACAACAGTCCGATCCGGTGTCTACCAGCAGTTTACAATGTTTACCGTTTAAATTTACTGTAATTTGATACAAAAACCCCATGATGTCCTGCAAATTCCCTTTTATTTGATCCGGGTTAATATCCCCTGTTTCTGCTAACGAGGAGTCGAACATGAAGCACGCTCGGAGTTTAAAGAGCTGTATGAATCTATCCTCTTTTTAGTAGCACAATCTTCTACGTTGTGATTTGACAATTTACAGAATGTGCAAAAGTTAGGTGAAGGGCGAGAGGCGGAAATTCCTTGGCGTGAAGATGAATTTCCATTGGATTGGCCATTCCCTCTCCGCATCTGGGACCCATTCGAATATGAAAATGAACTGTGATTAAAAATGGAAATTAGTGAAAAACGTTGTCTATTTCCACGAAAAATAAAGAGTTACAATGTTAAATCGATTTCGACGGTTAGGCCATCATCAGTAACCTCTGGCCACCTCTGGGGCTAAAAGAACCACGTTGATTTGTAAAATTTCTTTACCCACCAAATTGGCCTCTATTGGGACGGAAGTTGATTTCATATACCCTACCAGTAACAAAATTATTATTTGACGGGAATGTCCGACCTCTGAAATTCACATTTCCCCGGTTACCTTCGTTGGGATTCCGACGAAAATTGTTACTACCTACCTGAAAATTTGATCGTTGAAATAAATTTGAGTTTGGACTACGGATACCTCGAGGGAATATTTCTCTTCTACTACCTATTCTCTTTCTTCGGCAATCGCTATGGCAAGGGCTTCTTCATAAGTATTTGGGTTTCTAGCTTTAAAGAGCCAATTAATAGGTTCACTAAGCCCATGAATAAAAATGTTCTTAGACTGAATTCGAATCTATTCTTCATGTGTACGCCTATACTGAGTTTCTACTTCGGCGGTAACAGAGTCAATAAGTAAATACATAATTATGTTCAAGCCGTTCTGAATATTGTACTACAGTCTCGTTAGGTAGCTGTTTGGTTTGGTAGAAGGAGGTTTCCAACCTTGCACGAGATTGTCTGTCACCAAATAAATCAATTAGTATTCCTTTTAGGTCATTGAAATCATTAATTGTTCTATACTTGACTCCATTGAAAGATTTTCCAACTAACTTCATGCGTATGAGTTCTAATAAAATGGCATCTTCATTAGGGTTTATTAAACGATCTGCCGATTCACATGAGGCTATGAATTCACTTAACTGATTCCTATTCCCGTCGAACGTGCGAATATTTTTACTGAGGGCTTGAGCAGATGCGGGGGCATCTCCGTTTTCGGACATATTATTATCTCATTCGGGTGAACTAGGCAAAGGTACGCTTTGTGGAGAAATCGGCTCTCCTAGGGGGGCAGAGCACGCTCCTGACCTAGTAATGGGCATATATTCTGACCCGTAGAGAGATTAACTGTACTAATTACCTGCTCTCAATGATTTCTCAATGCACTAAAGTTCCCTTTCAAAACTTATGACACACTTATAATCTACCACAATAATATTCTTACACTAACAAAATACAAGGAAAATTTTCAATGATCAGATTTCAATAAAAATTATATATATATATATATAGTTATTTATACCAAACTTCTCTGTTATACTAATTTATTTCAATTATTACAGTCGATTTCTCGTTTTGTTTACTTATTAAATTTCTTTATGAAATGTGTTCTCTTTTCTTTTACTTTACGCAATTTTTTTTTTTTTTTTTTTTTCAAATAGAGAACTTCGACCTATCTGTAGGTACAAATTTTTCACTAACAGTAGGTACCACGTAGATGTTCAACACGGAAGGCGGGTCGATAGCGCTGCTTCCGGAGTCTATCTGTCGTCGTCAGCAATGCGGTAATCGGCACTTCACAGCCGTGTCCAGTCAGCAAACAGCAAGGGGCGTTGTCCGTTTTAATTACGGCTCTTGAGGTGGCAGCTCGGCCACGGTCGTCTCCCTATGCGACTAGGGCAAAATGTCCAACGACGGGCACTTCTGCCGGTTCCTACCTAATAAAGGGTCTTCTTGGGGGCGGCGCAGTTTCCGAATTTTTCAATATAATGTTGATGTTGTTCACGCTTGTTCAGCCTATCGGATTCCTCTCAATTTATTTGCCTGATTAAATACACGTTATTTCACTTGGTTCCCTCGTCCACTCGTCAGTGCGGGGAGACACAAGGTTTTTCAAATTTTCCTGATGGTTTCTTGATCGGTTGACACAACGGAAGTGGCCAGCTTCGATGTTGTGAAAACTGTGACTTTTGGTATATTTCGTGTATTTATTTTTGGTTTTGATTCTAGGCAAAAGGGGTCGATTTAAATCCAAGCTTCTGACACCAGTAAGTCGGCTGTCATATGAATGACAGGATAAAGAGTGTGAGAGTACCTACTAATAATTTGACTGACAAGCGGGTTTTATTAAATTCTTGAAGTATGGGTGTTACATGACAAAACAGATATTCACCTTGCGGACTGGTGCGACGAGGATCGACAAACAGACTGAGTTCAAGATTGGCCCTACTCCTATTTTATACGAATGTCCGCGGAGAGATTTTCCCTTGTTTGAACAAACATCGTTCAGGCAAAACACGGGCGCATCTTGCGACATCCGCGACTCGGAAATAGCCGAAAGGCAAAACTGTCTACCTCTTAACGAGAGATATTCAGAAATTTTAATACGGAAAAATCTTGGTCTCGATTGTAGGTACCAAGGAAGCGAGGCAAATATGACACTCACATACAATATATAACAGTTCCAAATCATTTACAAAGCTTAATTATCTGCATGTTCATCAAGATCAGAAGTACATTCAGTAATTTCTACACCATTATTCTCATTGTTATATTCTTTGAAAGTGATGATTGGCGTCGTAGAGTAGAGAAAGAAAGACCGAGGAGGCCTTGGGTAGAATCGGGATCGTTCAGGACAGTTCGGATTATGACTGACGCTCGGGCCATGACGGTTTTCACGGAGAGACTCCCCGAGCGGCGAGCATTCCTAGCGTGGGAGGGGGGGCGTCCGTATAAAAGCTTCGCTTCAAAAAGAATGTTTTGTCGTATCCCAGGTTACTGGTGGGGAATATATAGGGATGATCGAAATGATATTAAGCAGGGGTTTGAGCTTAGGGAAAATATAATATATTCAATCTACAGCATTACGGCGACGGACTCCACGATAGAACTGACTGTCTTACTACATGTCCGGCCGGTTTATATAATCAAACTAATGACCTTACAGAACAAAACATCGATGCTAGCTGTTACATCTTCATTTTATATTGATAGATAACTAGTTTTGAATCCATTACAAATTATTCAAAATGTTCATGGATGACGTTTCCATAAAACTTGTTACTTCTTTGGGTTGATTTGTAAAATATGGTTGGGCCGTTGCCCGGACGTTGTCAAAGAGTTGTAATGTCAACAAGTAAAATTATTAAATAGTTGGATTTCGTTCTGGCAAGTCGTATTTTATTATTCAAAGTGTTGAAGTGTTACACTGGTGTCAGAAGTGGGATTGTGCCTAGATTTCTTGCTCAGTGGGACTGTTCAGTGCTTATTTGACTGGTTGTGACTAATGGCAGACGGAAGTGATACTGTGGGTGGTGATGACCAAAGGGTGCTCCGCAGTGGAAGATTAATAGGACCAGTTCGAGGAGGGGAGCATCATCCTCCAGAAACGAGTCCACGAGGATCACGTGGCACTGAGTCAGACAGAGATTGGCGGCAGGCAGTGGTAGACTTGCAACAGCAGATGGACGGGATGATGGAGCTGCTGCAGAGATTTCCCTTTCTGGGTACAGAGGCGAATAGCAGTGTAGGTAGTAGGCCGGGGGGCCAGGAACCGCTGGTTGTACCAAACGATCAACGGCCACACAGTCGAGTGAAGCCAGGGTCATTTGATGGGTCACAAGATTGGGATGACTACTTGCATAAATTTCGGGTGGCTAGTAGGGCAAATGGGTGGACAGCAGTCGAGCAAGCTGACCAGCTGACAGCAGCACTCCAGGGGCCTGCCCTGGCAGTTGCTGTGCGGCTAGGGCTGGAGGCCTCAGTCACAACCATGATTCAGGCACTAGAGGATCGATATGGGACGCATGGACAGGAACACTTGTTCATGCACCAACTACGGATGAGGCGCCAAGCGCCAGAGGAGAGCATTGCCACCTTTGCAGCTGCTTTACAGGCATTGGCAGGGAAGGCATTCAAGGGGTCCCCAGTCACTTTGGTAGAAACAATGGCTTTGCAACAGTTTCTTGATGGTCTTTACGACCTAGAGTTGCGTAAGCTAGTTGGAGCCTACCCTACTACAGAGTTGCGGGCAGCTGTGGGTTATGCCATACAGGCAGAAGCAAATCTCATCCGAGCACATAGGGGGCGTGGACGGCTCGTCGCGCAAAGACCAACTTCTAGGTCTCGGATGTTTAAATACTATTTAATAACAATTTCATTCGATTTTTCAGCAATCTCCTTATTTCTAAAAAAAAGAACAAACAGTCACTTTATTACTTTACTCCTTACGTTAAGTTTTTTTTTTTTTTTTTTTTTTTTTTTTTTTTAATAACAGAAATAAGAAATCAAACTCACTTGATTTTGGTTCGACGTCACCTTAAATCTATAGAGACAAAAACAAAAAAATTTATGATAACGCTAAATTTGACAGTCTCTGAAGTCTCTGAAGGATAAAAACTTATAGGAATTTTTTTTTTTTTAACATATCATCGGGATGAAACACCTCAAAGAAATAGGAAATAAACGAAATTACAGCTTTTTTTTAATTTTTATTTTCCATCTTCCAAGATAAACAATTATGGTTTATTGCAGAATGTTCGATGTGAATTTCGTAGCAATACAAGCACTGAACCATATTTCTACCATACTTAGTAGAATCCTCGTAACGCCAAATCCAAGGCAAGGTTTCTCCCGTCCGTGGAGGAGTGTCAAAAGTTCTGTAGCGTGGGAAGACGTCCATTGAATTCACCCAGGGCAGGTGTGTGCGAATCCATTGAGCTAGGCATTCACTTTTCAGTTGGGAACATTCTAATGTCGATTTCCTAAATTTTGATGGTGTTCACACATTCCGTCAGTGTGATGTCGCATTTCTTGAACAAGCTTTTTGATATTTGGGGCTCCAAAAACTGATAAATCGTGAACAGGCCGCACGCATCCAACGAGTTTTTCAAGGTGATAAGCTTTTTCAAAGACCGTTGCTGAAAATGAAGTCGCTTTGGACGAAGTACTCTCTCAAAATTGCGTCAAGTTTCAATCCATGCATCTTCTCGTAATCTTTAAAATCATCCAACGGTATGTTACATATGTTACGTATTAAAAATCCAGTGATGGCATTGTCGACTTCCAACATTCGAAATACTTAGATCTTTGATGACGAATCCACCGCAATTGTCAGGAAACGCACAGAAGTCCACCGCGATAATCGTCACCATTATACGGGAAGTGGGAATGTATTTCAACTGTGTAACGAAACGAAATGATTATGATATATTGATTACGCTGAGTATTTGTAGACACGTAGGTCGACAAAAGCGGACCACAAAGATTAGGTGAACTTATTTTAAGGATGTTTCACCCGAAAAACCTTTCCTACGTCGTTCTTCTGAAGGAAACTGCGGTTTTGGTTTCTGATTACGTTCTAATATATGGTCGCAGTTCAAGTTCTAGTGATATTTCCACTATTAATATTAACTACTAGCCGCTCCGGCTCGCTACGCTCGCCTCCACGTCCAGCCGGGGGGCAAGCCCCCCGGACCCCCCATTAAGTTGCTCGCTTCGCTCGCAAAGTGTGGCATGTAGGGAATGTTGCTCGCTTCGCTCGCAAAGTGTGGTATGTAGGGAATGTTGCTCGCTTCGCTCGCAATTGAAACATGTAGGGGATGTTGCTTGCTTCGCTCGCAAACGGTAGATCTCTAAGGGTTGGTTTAACTTCTGTAGGGGATGCTGCTCGCTTCGCTCGCTTGAGGAAGTTATACTGCCCACCCAACATGTAGGGAATGATGCTCGCTTCGCTCGCAAACGGTAGATCCCTAAGGGTAGGTTTAACTTCTGTAGGGGATGCTGCTCGCTTCGCTCGCTTGAGGAAGTTATACTGCCCACCCAACTTGGCAGACGTTTTGTTCTGTTGGAAATTCTTACAAACAAATTAAATCTTATAAAACTACGTGGAACCACGAAAAGTTTATTAGGGAATGTTGCTCGCTTCGCTCGCAAGGTATTGCTGCATAGGTGTTGTTAAATACCCGTATGAAATTCCGTTGAAATGAGTCAAGTGCGTAGTGAGTCCCCTGTGAGTCATCGCGTCCCTTCGCTCGCAAGGTATGGCTGTGCGGATGCGATGTATTACAATTGAAACATGTAGGAGATGTTGCTCGCTTCGCTCGCGAACGGTAGGTCCCTAAGGGTAGGTTTAACTTCTGTAGGGGTTGCTGCTCGCTTCGCTCGCTTGAGGAAGTTATACTGCCCACCCAACTTGGCAGACGTTTTTTTCTGTTGGAAATTCTTACAAACAAATTAAATCTTATGAAACTACGTGGAACCACAAAAAGTTTATTCGGGGATGTTGCTCGCTTCGCTCGCAAGGTATATGTGTAGGACAAAGTCCGTATTTATTCTGTTGAAATGGTTCTCGCTTCCCTCGCAAGGTAGGTACCTATGTATACCTGCTCGCCTCGCAAACCCCTTGACTGCGTAGGCCAAGTGCCCCAAACACGTCTTCCCAGAGCCTTCTCGCGAACACGGCAAAATTAATTTCTGATGTTAAACGCTTCTCCTCGCTTCCGCTCGCGATTTGACCAACTTAACTCGTAGGAAAACCTACGAAACCCGTATTTTTCCGGAATTGTCAACGGCCGTTTAGAGGGGTAGGGGAAGCGAAAGTCCAAAAAGCGCACATTAATTCTTACTTCGACCCCCCCTCCCGCCCTACGGCCCATGGTTCGGGTGGGATTAAACAATTTTAAATTCGCTCGCTCCCACTTTTGGAAAATCTCAAGAAGATCCCCCCACTCGTACACTCCCCCCACTCAGCCGTTTTTCCGTGCATAGACACGACAGACAGACAAACAAACGGATTTAAATTAAGAAAGTTTTCGAACATTTTGATTTTAAAATTTTTGGAGCCGTAGCAATAGCTTCATTTTTTTAGGAAAATTCCTAAAACCCAAAGGTTTTTTGAATTGCAGAATGGTATTTGGAACGAGTTTTTTTTCTTGCCATAAAATTGGTAGGTAGCAATCATTTCTTTGCACTTTATGCTCTCAAATCTTAAAAACAATTTAAATTTGTAATGCACGAAATTCACAAAAATTTGCTCATATGGCTCCATGACTGGAACAATTTTTTGCCCTTCTCACTAATTTACTGGAACTTTTATGAAAATTTGAACATTTATTGTTACCAAATAGTTTTGTACAACGAGTTGCTGTTATTATTATTATTATTAATGTTTTTTTTTCTTGATTTTTAGCGAATGAATGGATTTTTATACTTAATTCCAAGGAATTATAACGCATGAAATGTTCCTGGATTATAATACAATTTCATACATGTAATATATGAAAACTGCTGAAATTCAAGAATATTTTCAGAACACTTCAGAACGTGAATTTGGGAAAAATTTATTGAATGAAAAAGTTTTAGCATAAAATTCCATGAAAATTCGGTAAAAGTGAAAGTAACTTTACAGACTTGTCGCTAAAAGTGAAATAAATGTTTCAGATTTGTCTCATTTACCTCAATTTGTCTCAATTCGGCTATTGGTGCTCGATTGTGACTCAACTCAGATTGAGGAGCATTATCCGTGTCAGTGGTTGCTTTTCCGTCTGACTCTTCATCCTATGAGGGATGGATAAAATGTGTTATTAGATTAATGTTTGAGAGGAGTAAGAGGGAAGTATGAGAGAGAGAGAGAGAGAGAGAGAGAGAGTCCATCGAAAAGACATGAAAGTACATTAATTGCTCAAATAAATAACGTGAATGATTTGATCTACATGCATTGTACATTAAGGTGTAAGTAAGTAAAAAAAGTAAAGGAAAAACAATCATTGCGGGCTGAGGCTTTTCGTCCTCTGACTGACTCGCGGACGTCATCAGCTATCCTCCAAATGGAGGGCAGAATTCGTTACGATGATTTCGCTTAAGGCTACTCATTGCCTTGCCACATTAAGCGGAGAGGGATTCGCCATACAGAAGCGTGAAAACTACTTGGACGAGATATCCTTACCTTGGCGGTCACCCATCCAAGTACTCACCACACGCGACGTTGCTTAACTTCGATAATCGCATAATATACGGAACCAACGTAGTATTGTAGGCAATACCGTACAAGCATAATACGACTGGGACATGTATGTCTGTGTGTCGAGGGAACACGTAGAGCCAATATCCCATGAAGAGAAAGAAAAAAGTCAAACAAATACCCGCAATACAGAATATACTCGTATGTGAATCTTCAAAGAAGGAACACAACTCAATCAATCAAATTCGCATACTAATAAAGGTCTTTACCTCCATACAGCACGAAAAAATTTTGCTAAAGAAGGCCATTGGTTTGCGTTGTTTGAAAAAGCCAATACCTCCAGCGTATCCATCGACCTTCGACCAAAAGATCTAACTCGAAACTCTTGGAGTATCTGGCTAACTCCCACAAAATGCTGCACATCTTCAATCTTGAATTCAAAACGGATTTGAATGAAGAAAGATTTCAAAAATTTTGATTTCATAATGTACCTGCCCAATACCCCTACTCATTTGGTTATCCAAAGATTTTTTTTCTGATTTTAATTTACTTAAAACTTAGTGTTAGGCTCCCTAAAAACGCACTCCACGTTTCATATCAATATCTCAAAAATTGAGAAATATTTAGGACAGGTTAATTTTGGACAGAATTTCAAGCGACTAAATTGAGTTTATCTCAAAATCCTTTTAATATTTTTCTGAGTTCATGGAGACTTTTGGTTGGGGCATCGAAAGCTATTTCGTGAGCACAGTTTCATTAGAGTTTTATGAAACCAGATTTCCGTAAGAATCGTGCGGGTTCCGTTAACGTTAGACGAATAAAAATTTTGCGGATACCTAAACGAAAGTGCAGCTCTCGTGAGTCGTATGACATTTCAAAATATTTAAACTTTTTTGATAAAACAATTTCCTGGTTTACTATTATGGGGTTACTAGCCGCTCCGGCTCGCTACGCTCGCCTCCACGTCCGCTCCGGCTCGCAATTGAAACATGTAGGGGATGTTGCTTGCTTCGCTCGCAAACGGTAGATCTCTAAGGGTTGGTTTAACTTCTGTAGGGGATGCTGCTCGCTTCGCTCGCTTGAGGAAGTTATACTGCCCACCCAACATGTAGGGAATGATGCTCGCTTCGCTCGCAAACGGTAGATCCCTAAGGGTAGGTTTAACTTCTGTAGGGGTTGCTGCTCGCTTCGCTCGCTTGAGGAAGTTATACTGCCCACCCAACTTGGCAGACGTTTTTTTCTGTTGGAAATTCTTACAAACAAATTAAATCTTATAAAACTACGTGGAACCACGAAAAGTTTATTAGGGAATGTTGCTCGCTTCGCTCGCAAGGTATTGCTGCATAGGTGTTGTTAAATACCCGTATGAAATTCCGTTGAAATGAGTCAAGTGCGTAGTGAGTCCCCTGTGAGTCATCGCGTCCCTTCGCTCGCAAGGTATGGCTGTGCGGATGCGATGTATTACAATTGAAACATGTAGGAGATGTTGCTCGCTTCGCTCGCGAACGGTAGGTCCCTAAGGGTAGGTTTAACTTCTGTAGGGGTTGCTGCTCGCTTCGCTCGCTTGAGGAAGTTATACTGCCCACCCAACTTGGCAGACGTTTTTTTCTGTTGGAAATTCTTACAAACAAATTAAATCTTATGAAACTACGTGGAACCACTAAAAGTTTATTCGGGGATGTTGCTCCCTTCGCTCGCAAGGTATATGTGTAGGACAAAGTCCGTATTTATTCTCGCTTCCCTCGCAAGGTAGGTACCTATGTATACCTGCTCGCCTCGCGAACCCCTTGAAGTGCCCCAAACACGTCTTTCCAGAGCCTTCTCGCGAACACAGCAAAATTAATTTCTGATGTTGAACGCTTCTCCTCGCTTCCGCTCGCGATTTTACCAACTTAACTCGTAGGAAAACCTACGAAACCCGTATTTTTCCGGAATTGTCAACGGCCGTTTAGAGGGGTAGGGGAAGCGAAAGTCCAAAAAGCGCACATTAATTCTTACTTCGACCCCCCCTCCCGCCCTACGGCCCATGGTTCGGGTGGGATTAAACAATTTTAAATTCGCTCGCTCCCACTTTTGGAAAATCTCAAGAAGATCCCCCCACTCGTACACTCCCCCCACTCAGCCGTTTTTCCGTGCATAGACACGACAGACAGACAGACAAACGGATTTAAATTAAGAAAGTTTTCGAACATTTTGATTTTAAAATTTTTGGAGCCGTAGCAATAGCTTCATTTTTTTAGGAAAATTCCTAAAACCCAAAGGTTTTTTGAATTGCAGAATGGTATTTGGAACGAGTTTTTTTTCTTGCCATAAAATTGGTAGGTAGCAATCATTTCTTTGCACTTTATGCTCTCAAATCTTAAAAACAATTTAAATTTGTAATGCACGAAATTCACAAAAATTTGCTCATATGGCTCCATGACTGGAACAATTTTTTGCCCTTCTCACTAATTTACTGGAACTTTTATGAAAATTTGAACATTTATTGTTACCAAATAGTTTTGTACAACGAGTTGCTGTTATTATTATTATTATTAATGTTTTTTTTCTTGATTTTTAGCGAATGAATGGATTTTTATACTTAATTCCAAGGAATTATAACGCATGAAATGTTCCTGGATTATAATACAATTTCATACATGTAATATATGAAAACTGCTGAAATTCAAGAATATTTTCAGAACACTTCAGAACGTGAATTTGGGAAAAATTTATTGAATGAAAAAGTTTTAGCATAAAATTCCATGAAAATTCGGTAAAAGTGAAAGTAACTTTACAGACTTGTCGCTAAAAGTGAAATAAATGTTTCAGATTTGTCTCATTTACCTCAATTTGTCTCAATTCGGCTATTAGTGCTCGATTGTGACTCAACTCAGATTGAGGAGCATTATCCGTGTCAGTGGTTGCTTTTCCGTCTGACTCTTCATCCTATGAGGGATGGATAAAATGTGTTATTAGACTAATGTTTGAGAGGAGTTAGAGGAGAGAAGAGAGAGAGAGAGAGAGAGAGAGAGAGAGAGAGAGAGAGAGAGAGAGAGACAGAGAGAGAGAGAGGGAGAGAGAGAGAGAGAGAGAGAGAGAGAGAGAGAGAGAGAGAGAGAGAGAGAGAGAGAGAGAGAGAGAGAGGGGGGGGGGAGAGAGAGGGAGGGGAGGGAGGGTGAGGGAGAGAGGGGGGAGGGAGGGAGAGAGAGAGGGAGGGGAGGGAGGGTGAGAGAGAGAGAGAGAGAGAGAGAGAGAGAGAGAGAGAGAGAGAGAGAGAGAGAGAGTGAGAGAGAGAGAGGGTGAGAGAGAACATGGTTTATCCATCGAAAAGACATGAAAGTACAATAATTGCTCAAATAAATAACGTGAATGATTTGATCTACATGCAATGTACATTAAGGTGTAAGTAAGTAAAAAAGTAAAGGAAAAACAATCATTGCGGGCTGAGGCTTTTCGTCCTCTGACTGACTCGCGGACGTCATCAGCTATCCTCCAAATGGAGGGCAGAATTCGTTACGATGATTTCGCTTAAGGCTACTCATTGCCTTGCCACATTAAGCGGAGAGGGATTCGCCATACAGAAGCGTGAAAACTACTTGGACGAGATATCCTTACCTTGGCGGTCACCCATCCAAGTACTCACCACACGCGACGTTGCTTAACTTCGATAATCGCATAATATACGGAACCAACGTAGTATTGTAGGCAATACCGTACAAGCATAATACGACTGGGACATGTATGTCTGTGTGTCGAGGGAACACGTAGAGCCAATATCCCATGAAGAGAAAGAAAAAAGTCAAACAAATACCCGCAATACAGAATATACTCGTATGTGAATCTTCAAAGAAGGAACACAACTCAATCAATCAAATTCGCATACTAATAAAGGTCTTTACCTCCATACAGCACGAAAAAATTTTGCTAAAGAAGGCCATTGGTTTGCGTTGTTTGAAAAAGCCAATACCTCCAGCGTATCCATCGACCTTCGACCAAAAGATCTAACTCGAAACTCTTGGAGTATCTGGCTAACTCCCACAAAATGCTGCACATCTTCAATCTTGAATTCAAAACGGATTTGAATGAAGAAAGATTTCAAAAATTTTGATTTCATAATGTACCTGCCCAATACCCCTACTCATTTGGTTATCCAAAGATTTTTTTTCTGATTTTAATTTACTTAAAACTTAGTGTTAGGCTCCCTAAAAACGCACTCCACGTTTCATATCAATATCTCAAAAATTGAGAAATATTTAGGACAGGTTAATTTTGGACAGAATTTCAAGCGACTAAATTGAGTTTATCTCAAAATCCTTTTAATATTTTTCTGAGTTCATGGAGACTTTTGGTTGGGGCATCGAAAGCTATTTCGTGAGCACAGTTTCATTAGAGTTTTATGAAACCAGATTTCCGTAAGAATCGTGCGGGTTCTGTTAACGTTAGACGAATAAAAATTTTGCGGATACCTAAACGAAAGTGCATCTCTCGTGAGTCGTATGGCATTTCAAAATATTTAAACTTTTTTGATAAAACAATTTCCTGGTTTACTATTATGGGGTTACTAGCCGCTCCGGCTCGCTACGCTCGCCTCCACGTCCGCTCCGGCTCGCAATTGAAACATGTAGGGGATGTTGCTTGCTTCGCTCGCAAACGGTAGATCTCTAAGGGTTGGTTTAACTTCTGTAGGGGATGCTGCTCGCTTCGCTCGCTTGAGGAAGTTATACTGCCCACCCAACATGTAGGGAATGATGCTCGCTTCGCTCGCAAACGGTAGATCCCTAAGGGTAGGTTTAACTTCTGTAGGGGTTGCTGCTCGCTTCGCTCGCTTGAGGAAGTTATACTGCCCACCCAACTTGGCAGACGTTTTTTTCTGTTGGAAATTCTTACAAACAAATTAAATCTTATAAAACTACGTGGAACCACGAAAAGTTTATTAGGGAATGTTGCTCGCTTCGCTCGCAAGGTATTGCTGCATAGGTGTTGTTAAATACCCGTATGAAATTCCGTTGAAATGAGTCAAGTGCGTAGTGAGTCCCCTGTGAGTCATCGCGTCCCTTCGCTCGCAAGGTATGGCTGTGCGGATGCGATGTATTACAATTGAAACATGTAGGAGATGTTGCTCGCTTCGCTCGCGAACGGTAGGTCCCTAAGGGTAGGTTTAACTTCTGTAGGGGTTGCTGCTCGCTTCGCTCGCTTGAGGAAGTTATACTGCCCACCCAACTTGGCAGACGTTTTTTTCTGTTGGAAATTCTTACAAACAAATTAAATCTTATGAAACTACGTGGAACCACAAAAAGTTTATTCGGGGATGTTGCTCGCTTCGCTCGCAAGGTATATTTGTAGGACAAAGTCCGTATTTATTCTCGCTTCCCTCGCAAGGTAGGTACCTATGTATACCTGCTCGCCTCGCGAACCCCTTGACTGCGTAGGCCAAGTGCCCCAAACACGTCTTCCCAGAGCCTTCTCGCGAACACAGCAAAATTAATTTCTGATGTTGAACGCTTCTCCTCGCTTCCGCTCGCGATTTTACCAACTTAACTCGTAGGAAAACCTACGAAACCCGTATTTTTCCGGAATTGTCAACGGCCGTTTAGAGGGGTAGGGGAAGGGAAAGTCCAAAAAGCGCACATTAATTCTTACTTCGACCCCCCCTCCCGCCCTACGGCCCATGGTTCGGGTGGGATTAAACAATTTTAAATTCGCTCGCTCCCACTTTTGGAAAATCTCAAGAAGATCCCCCCACTCGTACACTCCCCCCACTCAGCCGTTTGGCCGTGCATAGACACGACAGACAGACAAACAAACGGATTTAAATTAAGAAAGTTTTCGAACATTTTGATTTTAAAATTTTTGGAGCCGTAGCAATAGCTTCATTTTTTTAGGAAAATTCCTAAAACCCAAAGGTTTTTTGAATTGCAGAATGGTATTTGGAACGAGTTTTTTTTCTTGCCATAAAATTGGTAGGTAGCAATCATTTCTTTGCACTTTATGCTCTCAAATCTTAAAAACAATTTAAATTTGTAATGCACGAAATTCACAAAAATTTGCTCATATGGCTCCATGACTGGAACAATTTTTTGCCCTTCTCACTAATTTACTGGAACTTTTATGAAAATTTGAACATTTATTGTTACCAAATAGTTTTGTACAACGAGTTGCTGTTATTATTATTATTATTAATGTTTTTTTTCTTGATTTTTAGCGAATGAATGGATTTTTATACTTAATTCCAAGGAATTATAACGCATGAAATGTTCCTGGATTATAATACAATTTCATACATGTAATATATGAAAACTGCTGAAATTCAAGAATATTTTCAGAACACTTCAGAACGTGAATTTGGGAAAAATTTATTGAATGAAAAAGTTTTAGCATAAAATTCCATGAAAATTCGGTAAAAGTGAAAGTAACTTTACAGACTTGTCGCTAAAAGTGAAATAAATGTTTCAGATTTGTCTCATTTACCTCAATTTGTCTCAATTCGGCTATTGGTGCTCGATTGTGACTCAACTCAGATTGAGGAGCATTATCCGTGTCAGTGGTTGCTTTTCCGTCTGACTCTTCATCCTATGAGGGATGGATAAAATGTGTTATTAGATTAATGTTTGAGAGGAGTTAGAGGGAAGTATGAGAGAGAGAGAGAGAGAGAGAGAGAGAGAGAGAGAGAGAGAGAGAGAGAGAGAGAGAGAGAGAGAGAGAGAGAGAGAGAGAGAGAGAGAGAGAGAGAGAGAGAGAGAGAGAGAGAGAGAGAGAGAGAGAGAGAGAGAGAGAGAGAGAGAGAGAGAGAGAGAGAGAGAGAGAGAGAGAGAGAGAGAGAGAGAGAGAGAGAGAGAGAGAGAGAGAGAGAGAGAGACAGAGAGAGAGAGAGAGAGAGAGAGAGAGAGTGAGAGAGAGAGAGAGAGAGAGAGAGAGAGAGAGAGAGAGAGAGAGAGAGAGAGAGAGAGAGAGAGAGAGAGAGAGAGAGAGAGAGAGAGAGAGAGAGAGAGAGAGAGAGAGAGAGAGAGAGAGAGAGAGAGAGAGAGAGAGAGAGAGAGAGAGAGAGAGAGAGAGAGAGAGAGAGAGAGAGAGAGAGAGAGAGAGAGA
The DNA here is from genome assembly GCA_030762985.1 of Adelphocoris suturalis. NCBI lineage: Eukaryota > Metazoa > Arthropoda > Insecta > Hemiptera > Miridae > Adelphocoris > Adelphocoris suturalis. Next base: position 41,315,133 of record CM061046.1, on the reverse strand, counting down.
GAGAGAGAGAGAGAGAGAGAGAGGGTGAGAGAGAACATGGTTTATCCATCGAAAAGACATGAAAGTACAATAATTGCTCAAATAAATAACGTGAATGATTTGATCTACATGCAATGTACATTAAGGTGTAAGTAAGTAAAAAAGTAAAGGAAAAACAATCATTGCGGGCTGAGGCTTTTCGTCCTCTGACTGACTCGCGGACGTCATCAGCTATCCTCCAAATGGAGGGCAGAATTCGTTACGATGATTTCGCTTAAGGCTACTCATTGCCTTGCCACATTAAGCGGAGAGGGATTCGCCATACAGAAGCGTGAAAACTACTTGGACGAGATATCCTTACCTTGGCGGTCACCCATCCAAGTACTCACCACACGCGACGTTGCTTAACTTCGATAATCGCATAATATACGGAACCAACGTAGTATTGTAGGCAATACCGTACAAGCATAATACGACTGGGACATGTATGTCTGTGTGTCGAGGGAACACGTAGAGCCAATATCCCATGAAGAGAAAGAAAAAAGTCAAACAAATACCCGCAATACAGAATATACTCGTATGTGAATCTTCAAAGAAGGAACACAACTCAATCAATCAAATTCGCATACTAATAAAGGTCTTTACCTCCATACAGCACGAAAAAATTTTGCTAAAGAAGGCCATTGGTTTGCGTTGTTTGAAAAAGCCAATACCTCCAGCGTATCCATCGACCTTCGACCAAAAGATCTAACTCGAAACTCTTGGAGTATCTGGCTAACTCCCACAAAATGCTGCACATCTTCAATCTTGAATTCAAAACGGATTTGAATGAAGAAAGATTTCAAAAATTTTGATTTCATAATGTACCTGCCCAATACCCCTACTCATTTGGTTATCCAAAGATTTTTTTTCTGATTTTAATTTACTTAAAACTTAGTGTTAGGCTCCCTAAAAACACACTCCACGTTTCATATCAATATCTCAAAAATTGAGAAATATTTAGGACAGGTTAATTTTGGACAGAATTTCAAGCGACTAAATTGAGTTTATCTCAAAATCCTTTTAATATTTTTCTGAGTTCATGGAGACTTTTGGTTGGGGCATCGAAAGCTATTTCGTGAGCACAGTTTCATTAGAGTTTTATGAAACCAGATTTCCGTAAGAATCGTGCGGGTTCCGTTAACGTTAGACGAATAAAAATTTTGCGGATACCTAAACGAAAGTGCAGCTCTCGTGAGTCGTATGACATTTCAAAATATTTAAACTTTTTTGATAAAACAATTTCCTGGTTTACTATTATGGGGTTACTAGCCGCTCCGGCTCGCTACGCTCGCCTCCACGTCCAGCCGGGGGGCAAGCCCCCCGGACCCCCCGTTAAATTGCTCGCTTCGCTCGCAAAATGTGGCATGTAGGGTATTTTGCTCGCTTCGCTCGCAAAGTGTGGCATGTAGGGAATGTTGCTCGCTTTGCTCGCAAATGGTAGATCCCTAAGGGTAGGTTTAACGTGTGTAGGGGATGTTGCTCGCTTCGCTCGCAAACGGTAGATCCTTGAGGGTAGGTTTAACTTCTGTAGGGGATGCTGCTCGCTTCGCTCGCTTGAGGAAGTTATACTGTTCACCCAACTTGGCAGACGTTTTTTTCAGTTGGGAATTCTTACAAACAAATTAAATCTTATAAAACTACGTGGAACCACGAAAAGTTTAGTGTGGTATGTAGGGAATGTTGCTCGCTTCGCTTGCAAAGTGTGGCTGTATAGATGCGATGTATTACAATTGAAACATGTAGGGGATGTTGCTCGCTTCGCTCGCAAATGGTAGATCCCTAAGGGTAGGTTTTACTTCTGTAGGGGATGCTACTCGCTTCGCTCGCTTGAAGAAGTTATACTGCCCACCCAACTTGGCAGACGTTTTTTTCTGTTGGAAATTCTTACAAACAAATTAATTCTTATAAAACTACGTGGAACCACGAAAAGTTTATTAGGGAATGTTGTACTGCCCACCCAACTTGGCAGACGTTTTTTTCAGTTGGGAATTCTTACAAACAAATTAAATCTTATAAAACTACGTGGAACCACGAAAAGTTTATTCCCCGCTTCCTCTACCCCTCTAAACGGCCGTTGACAATTCCGGAAAAATACGGGTTGTTCCTCGCTTTGCTCGCAAGGTATTGCGTAGAAGTCGAGTCCCTTCTGCTAAGCAACGTTGTGCAACGGGCGGCTAGGCTCGATCAAAAACGTCATATTAAACGCTTCCCTCGCAATTCCGCTCGCAATTTGACCTACTTTTTTCGATATCCGACTTCGGATTCAGATTCGGCGGGATCAAAGCTGTATTTCGCCCGCGAAAACCGTTCCGAAAAACGTACCTTTATGGGGTATATTTTAATGGGAAAAAACCAAGTTTTTCGGCGGACTTTTCGAGAAAACGGATGAGGAGAGCATTGCCACCTTTGCAGCTGCTTTACAGGCATTGGCAGGGAAGGCATTCAAGGGGTCCCCAGTCACTGTGGTAGAAACAATGGCTTTGCAACAGTTTCTTGATGGTCTTTACGACCTAGAGTTGCGTAAGCTAGTTGGAGCCTACCCTACTACAGAGTTGCGGGCAGCTGTGGGTTATGCCATACAGGCAGAAGCAAATCTCATCCGAGCACATAGGGGGCGTGGACGGCTCGTCGCGCAAAGACTGGGTGAAGATAATGAAGAGCTTCAGGAAGAAGGAGTTGGTGACCCAGAGACCATTAACCAAGAAAGAAGTGGCCATGTCGTATGTTATTTTTCTTGGGGTAGGGGACACATGATGCGACAGTGCCCTTCAAGGTGGACTATTGGCCAGATTGATAGAAAACTGAGAACGGGAAACGGGGGAGCACCGGCTTAAGGGGCCCTCTGGCGGTGCAAGACAAAGAGGCCCACAGTACAGCTCTGTTAGGGGTAAGAACTGGTTTCACCCTGGCCCTGCAGGGAGAAATAGCCGGGCAGGCATGCCTTATAGTGGTTGATACAGGGGCTGCAGTTACTGTGGTACGGCCGGATGTTGGCCAGAGGTTGGAAGTGTCGGACACTCCCAGGTGTCTCAAATCAGCCACAGGGGAACCAATACGGGTGATTGGTAGGGCAGAGGCAAACATCAAGTTCAAAGAAGGCCTGGAGTTTACACACCCTGTATTGGTGGCTGACATTGCAGATCCATGCCTGCTAGGTTGGAGGGAGATGATGATCTGAAACAATCTGATTGATTTATTCAAGGATGGGTCTAATTTTCTTCTTGATGATGAGCTCGAACGATCAACAATGTCACCGAGACTACGAGCAGTATGTCTATCCAGATCTTAAGAGTTTTAAATTCTTTTCCACATTTTTGACATTTTAATGAGGTAGGTGTTGCCGTAGAAGGATGGCAGCTATTCTTAACGTGTCTCTTTAACGTGCTTTTGTCAGAGAAGGATTTAAAACAGTTTTTGCAACTCACTCGAGGTTTTTTGCGAATTTTTGAAGATGTTGTTGCTGCTGATGATTCAGGAAACGTTATCCATTGTATGAAAGATTATTTCCTGGATTTCTTTTGTGGCTGTGTCGAGGAAGCTTCCATGAACTCCAAGTCGTATGCCATCCCCTTATATCCCTTGAAAATCATTACATAATTCCCTACAACAAGCAATGAAAAAAAAAAAAAAAAAAAATTATTAGTTCATTTTTTCTACAGGGAATTTTTTTTTTAATCTTGAAATCGAAGTATGTTGGAAATTTACCAGAATTGTATGAGAGTATTTCTTCCTGGCTTACAACGTCCAAATATTGTTGTGGCAGCGGTACGACAATCACTGAATGATCCTTCAATTGGATGTGTGCTAGTATGGTTCGCCCAAACTGTTGTTCAGATTCCTCCAGTTTAATGATCAGATATTCGACTCCAACTTCTAGGTCTCGGATGTTTAAATACTATTTAATAACACTTTCATTCGATTTTTCAGCAATCTCCTTATTTCTAAAAAAAAATGAACAAACAGTCACTTTATTACTTTACTCCTTACGTTAAGTTTTTTTTTTTTTTTTTTTTTTTTTAATAACAAAAATAAGAAATCAAACTCACTTGATTTTGGTTCGACGTCACCTTAAATCTATAGAGACAAAAACAAAAAAATTTATGATAACGCTAAATTTGACAGTCTCTGAAGTCTCTGAAGGATAAAAACTTATAGGAATTTTTTTTTTTTTTAACATATCATCGGGATGAAACACCTCAAAGAAATAGGAAATAAACGAAATTACAGCTTTTTTTTAATTTTTATTTTCCATCTTCCAAGATAAACAATTATGGTTTATTGCAGAATGTTCGATGTGAATTTCGTAGCAATACAAGCACTGAACCATATTTCTACCATACTTAGTAGAATCCTCGTAACGCCAAATCCAAGGCAAGGTTTCTCCCGTCCGTGGAGGAGTGTCAAAAGTTCTGTAGCGTGGGAAGACGTCCATTGAATTCACCCAGGGCAGGTGTGTGCGAATCCATTGAGCTAGGCATTCACTTTTCAGTTGGGAACATTCTAATGTCGATTTCCTAAATTTTGATGGTGTTCACACATTCCGTCAGTGTGATGTCGCATTTCTTGAACAAGCTTTTTGATATTTGGGGTTCCAAAAACTGATAAATCGTGAACAGGCCGCACGCATCCAACGAGTTTTTCAAGGTGATAAGCTTTTTCAAAGACCGTTGCTGAAAATGAAGACGCTTTGGACGAAGTACTCTCTCAAAATTGCGTCAAGTTTCAATCCATGCATCTTCTCGTAATCTTTAAAATCATCCAACGGTATGTTACATATGTTACGTATTAAAAATCCAGTGATGGCATTGTCGACTTCCAACATTCGAAATACTTAGATCTTTGATGACGAATCCACCGCAATTGTCAGGAAACGCACAGAAGTCCACCGCGATAATCGTCACCATTATACGGGAAGTGGGAATGTATTTCAACTGTGTAACGAAACGAAATGATTATGATACATTGATTACGCTGAGTATTTGTAGACACGTAGGTCGACAAAAGCGGACCACAAAGATTAGGTGAACTTATTTTAAGGATGTTTCACCCGAAAAAACTTTCCTACGTCGTTCTTCTGAAGGAAACTGCGGTTTTGGTTTCTGATTACGTTCTAATATATGGTCGCAGTTCAAGTTCTAGTGATATTTCCACTATTAATATTAACTACTAGACGCTCCGGCTCGCTACGCTCGCCTCCACGTCCAGCCGGGGGGCAAGCCCCCCGGACCAACCATTAAGTTGCTCGCTTCGCTCGCAATGTGTGGCTTCCCAGTGGAAAGTAGCGGAAGTCATAATGATCTCCAAACCTGGAAAATCACCAAATGAGAAGACGGGGTACCGACCCATATCCCTCCTCCCTGTCTTATCAAAACTGTTCGAAAAATTGTTGCTCAAACGGCTTAAACCAATTATTGAAGACAGAAAATTGATACCAGACCACCAATTCGGTTTCAGGCAACGCCACTCTACGCTAGATCAAGTTCATAGAATCACTAACATAATAGAAAAGGCTCTAGAAGGTAAAAAAATATGTGCCAGTATCTTTCTGGACGTGGCCCAGGCATTTGACAAGGTCTGGCACAAGGGACTTGAGTATAAACTGCACAGTGATCTCCCAAAACAGTTTTACTTACTCCTAAAATCCTACCTAGCGAACAGACACTTCAGGGTAAAGCAGGGTGACCAGTACTCTGTATTGAAGCCTATAAAAGCAGAGGTACCGCAAGGCAGTGTCCTAGGCCCATTACTCTACCTGCTGTACACACGAGATCTTCCACAACAGGAAAATACAACGGTAGCTACTTTTGCAGATGATACTGCCATCCTCTCTGTTGGAGATGACGCTGAAACTGCAACTCGCAATCTACAGACGTCCACTAACAAGGTTGTCAATTGGACCAAGATGTGGAGAATGAAACTAAATGAAGCAAAGTCAGTGCATATCAACTTTACTAATAGAAAAATCTTAGCCCCAGAAGTTGAGATCAATTCAAATAAAATTCCATACTCTGACACTGTAAAATACTTAGGGATGCACCTTGATTCCAAACTTAACTGGAAATATCACATTGAAAAAAAGAATCAGGAACTAAAAATCAAGTTCAGAAAGATGTACTGGTTGATGGGAAGGAACTCCCATCTCTCACTACACAATAAATTACTCATATATAAACAGATACTGCGCCCTATCTGGACCTATGGGATTCAGCTTTGGGGTTGTGCGAAAAAATCAAATATTAAAACAATCCAAACCCGACAAAATATAATACTGAGAAGTATAGTTCAGGCCCCCTGGTTCATGCGGAATGATGATATTCATCGAGACTTGAGGGTAGAAACGGTCACCGAAATTATCGCCAAATATGCAAGGAAGCACGAACATCGCCTCCACAAACACGAGAACCTGGAGATGCTCAACGTTTTAAACAACGAAGGAGAACTTCGGCGACTCAAGAGAAATAAACCTCTGGACCTAATTGTGCTGTGCAAATAGTGCAAGTGTAATCCAGTGTTTTTAACTGTACTTGATACAAGTATGGGCCAGGTTTTGCTGTAAACCTCCCCCCTTAGTGAGCTTAACATGAAATGAAATATTGCTAGATGAAGTGTACTATGTTTCAGTTGCAATAAATAAATCACGAAAAAAAAATTGAGAGACAAACATGGTCAAATCATTAAAGGAAGGTTTTATAAAGAAGAACTACAGCGGGTTCGACATGACGACGTATATTTGATTGAAAAGGTTTTACGGAAACAAAAAGATAAAATGTACGTTAAATATTTAGGGATGGAAGAAAAAGGATGGATTCCTCGGTCAGCAGTTCTTTAGCGGCAGCATCCACCTGCAACGCTTCAAACGTCGCCCCTGCGTCGATCTACGTCTGATCCACCGGCAGCGCTTCAAACATACCTCCGTCGTTCTGCGTCTAATTTTTCACCATTGCTGGGGAAGCTATGAGGTTCGCAATTTAAATATCAATCGTCGCTGCTCCATGGGACAATAACGTCATCAATTCCCTTTTGCGCAAGGTGTTTGCTTGGCTTTGTCTAGATCAACGTGTAGTGAATTCGCTGATTGATTAATTTTATTGTTGGTTCTTCAGAATCATAGACTCTAACAATTCTCATAACTTTTCTCAAGCAGCTATAGTTTTTCCCGAATTCTAGATGATGATGATTGCAGGTATTTCAGTGTACACACATATTTCCAGAGACATAGCCAACAAATTTATTGAACTCGACTATTTCCTGCATATGAATCAAATTTGGAATGCCAGAGACATAGCCATCAATCAAATTTATTGAACTCGACTATTTCCTACATACGAATCAAATTGATGTCCTCCTTGTTACTGAAACGAAACTTACCATTACTCACTCGTTTTATATTGAAGTTCTTCATTTCATTCATCTTCACTAATTCATTCACGTACGTGTATATATACAGGGTGCGGCAGAGATGACGGATGGTTTTAAAAAAATCATAAAAGCAAGGAAATAGCATTTGAGACAGTCAAGTGTGAAAAATCACATCAGGCATGTGGTGGCCGAAATCGTTGATGCAGTGCTAGAGGCGTTCTTGGGCGTTATCTCCAACATACTCTCTCAACTTGGGCGACTTCCACGCGAATTGCGTCCTTCAATTCGTCCAGAGTTCGGGGCTTGTTCTCGTATACTCTAAGCCTTGAGGTGTCCCCATAAGAAAAAATCGCATATGGATAAATCTGGGGACCGAGGAGGCCAATGAACATCGCTAAACCTGGAAATAAGGCAACCAGGGAAGAATATCGTCCATTGGTGCTCTGGCTGTGTGGGCGTTCGCCCCATCCTGCTGGAACCACACACGTCGGGTTTGAACACGTCGCCGTCGTAATTCAGGGAAAAAGAAGTTGGTGATCATTACGACGTAGCGTTATGTTGGAGAGAGTCTACGCGAACTTCCAAGAACGCCTCCAGCACTGCATCAACAATTTCGGCCACCACATGCCTGATGTGATTTTTCACACTTGACTGTCGCAAATGCTATTTCAATAAATTTGTTTTTGAGTAAAAATTACCTATTTTATGATTTTTTTAAAACCATCCGTCCTCTCAGCCGCACCCTGTATTAGTGTATACACACTAATATAAATATACATAGACAAATATATAAAGGGAAATATAGAAAATTATTATTTAATTTAGAGCAGTATTAAGACTAGCCAGGTGGTTGAAGTTTTTGAAAATTAACTTTATTGAGAAAACATGCACAGTTAATGTAGCATACAATAATGACTGGAAGTTTGGAGATATAAATGGATCAAAATATCGAAAGATTGTGACTGAATGCGTGTGAATGAATGAATCTTCAAGCTTGAGCCTCCATCTAAATATATTTTCGTCATTGTGCCACAAAGGTGTATAAACAAGGTGCATCATTGAGGTTCTTCGTACATAATGGTGAAGGCCCGATGTTTCGATATCTGGGAGCAACGGAAAGGATGAGCAACCCGATATTTGACGTTTGCGGGTAGCAAAGGATTAACTTCTGATAATAGAAAAAAAACCAATCTAACTTTCCTTTTTCTGACGCATGTGGTTTTATCGGTACCATCCATATTGGACTACTATATATAGTAGTATATTCAATCCATATATAGGCCTAGGCCATTCGATGGTTTTATTATTTAATTTTGAAATCATTTTTCCACTTCAATTTTGATATCATATCTGAAACTTTGAGGGTATCAATAATTTTTAGTTAAGAGTTTCTTCATAAATATTTTGTTCAGATATCATATTTCAACACATCAGTGGTCGTTAACAAATCTTCATCTCTTTTGACAATTTCTGGTAATTGACTTAAGAGCGTGGCAATATTCTTGTTTCTTGTCTTCGTACATTAGGTATATGATATATTCTAATCATTTTGAGAATCGTCTTTTTGGTTTATTATTTCCAATAACCTTTGTTGCCCCAAACCTTTGTAATTGACCAAGAAAAAAATTTTTTTTTAATCCCCTGAAAATTGTTTGGTTTACGTTTCAAGATGCGTAGAATCCAAAACACAAATAAAAATAAATCTGTCCGTCCGTTGTCTGCCGTCCGCGGGTTTTCTCCGAAAATACTAGACCAAACTATATGAAATTTGTGTCACATCACATTTAGGGTCTAGGTCTGGATGGTTCTAGAAGCTCGGCATCAATTCTTATCAACCCTAAACGGTTGTACTAAAGGGGTAAAAATTCAAAAGATCGAGATCTCAAATACTTTCTAAGTAACAGTAATAATTTTTTGCTTGTAAATGATCAATTTAATCCCAAAGAATCGATTAAAACCAACCGCACCGCTGTACGTTAAATTTCCTGTACGCTTTTCCTAAGGGCTTGAACATCGAAGAAAAAAAAAACCTTTGAATTTCTAAACGCGAGAAGATAGAGAAATCACGTGCTACTAGCGGATCTTTTGAATAGACGATCAAGCTTTTGTCCATAAAACATCGGTAGATAGTGATACTGGAATACATACAAATTGCCTTGTAAATGTCAGCTGATATAATGCCAATATTGGAATTATAATTTGATGTAGTTCCAATGGAATTTATTATAACGTTGCGAAATCGAGTTTATTAACTATTGTCCGTGCGATGTACCTACTAGTGAAGTATTGGTACCTAAATGCTAAACTTCATCTCTTAAATTGCTCCCAAGTCTACCTATATGTAGTGGAAGCATTGTTTTCACTTTCGAGAGATTTAAAAGTTGTGGTATCCACTGAAATCAAACGGCTATTGTTCTTTTACAGTGGTAAAATTTTCACTCGCATTTCAAGTTTTAGACTATTCCCAACAACTTTTGTTCCATGTCTTTCTCCCTCTATCTCTGTGTGTGTATGTCCGCTAATCCTTGTAACAAGCTTAATTTTCCACAATATTCATCAGATTATTAAGTAAATGACCCCCTATGAGTTTCGTCGTTCCCAAATCAATACTTCACACGGTGCATGCGCAGACGTAAATTCCATCAAGCATTCATTTTCTCACGCCATAGTCCTATCATTAGTGGATACTGCACATGATTATAAGGTTTTGTAATTTCTGCATAAGAAGCATTTTCCTATAATAGCCAGTCATTCCGAGAAACTGTTTAATTTGTTTCTGAGTTTTTGGTATTGGGCAATTTTTCACTGCGATTAGTTTTAAAGGGTTTGGTTTGATTCTTTCTGGAGATATAAAATGACCTTAGTATTGTAGTTCTCGTTTGCAAAATTCAGTCTTATCTAATCGAATATTTAAATTGTGTGCTTTCAAAATTTTAAAGATCTAAGTTACCTAAGTGATTAATATGTTCTTCTAAATTATCAGAAAAAATTAGTATGTCATCCATGTAGACTAAAACATTAGGTAGTGAAGCAAACAAAATATTCATTGCTTGTTGAAATGTGGAAGGATCGTTTTCGAGGCCAAAGGGCATGCGCAAAAATTGATAATGTCCACCTTCGCTGCTGAAGGCAGTTTTAGGAATAGAACTAATTTTAATTTGATGAAATCCAGATGCTAAATCTGTGGCGCTAAAATACGTAGCACGTCCGATTTTTCCAAAGAGATCCTCAATGTTAGGCATTGGAAATCTATAATCAACGGTTTTTAAATTTAGTTTACGATATTCAATTATCATCCGAATTTTCCTTTTTCCACTGGCATCGGGCTTTTTCGGTACCACCCAAATTGGACTATTAAAATGACGGCTCAATAATTTTATTTTTTAATAATTTTTCAATTTCATTTTTAATATCTTCCCGAAAACTTTGAGGATAACGATAATTTTTTGTATATGCTGGTTCTTCGTCTTTTGTAATATTATTTTATGTTCAAGAACATCAGTAGGGGTTAACAAATCTTTATCTTTCTTTATAATTTCAGGATATTGTTGAAGGAGAGACAGAATGGCACTCTTTTCTTCCGAGTTGACATAGTGGGTTCTGATAAGCTGAGAGAATGTGTTCTCTTGATTTCTTCCAAATTGTCATTTTTCGGGCCTTCGTGAGTCAATGTAATTTTGTATGATCGTTTATGTACCTTTTCTCGACAATCACTCGAGGTAATTTCATGATTTTTTTTTTATTCTGTACAGACACATCCCCTCTCTAAACTGAAATTTTTTTGCCCTTTTCACTCAGCAATTCAATTTATGGGACGAAGGTTCCCACACCCTCATTTTTGAATTCACACTCATTTGTTTTGAGGTTAGAAAAAACCGGATTTGAGGTTGAAAAAATGTCAATCTATTCAGCAACTGTTCCTCTAAAGAACAAAAAAAGAATCAATTCGATAAGTTGAACTCAGCCGAAGAAAATGTTCCTAACCTGCGCGAAAACATAGTTTTGATAAAACGGCGAAAGAAGATACCTACCTCGAGTCTCTGATCTCAGCTCTGGTTTCTTATCGCAGCACGCGCGGCGTTGATGCCGAGATTTGTTCTACTCATTGCTTTTCATCAATTTGTGAATGAAAATAAAAAGAAGAAGAATAATAAGATTAGGTTTCAGAGGTTCAGGTAGTGATAAATTGCAGTCGCTTGATATTTTAGCGTGACTGCATTCCTTGTGTTTTCGCATTTTCATTCTGTTACTTTTGAACATCGCTACTGTAGTTTTCATCCTCGTATATTGACTTTTCCGTGTTCTCGATTAGGTATAACAATATCATGCATCGAAGTTCAACTTGTTCAACTTTCTGAACAAGAAAGCACGGCAAAAACGAAGAAGTTCACGAAAAAATCTGGATGAAAACTTCAAAAAAGTCGTTGATAAAGCTGGCCCTTCCTACGCTTCTGGTGCGCACTAACTTATGACAATGACATACGTAAATATTTTTGCCTTTCACCTCTTGTATGAAGTTACCAAAATTATAAATAATTGCTTTTTCAGAAGTGAATTTTCATTTCCATGTTCGTGAATCCCACCCTGTCAGGCAGTAGGAGGGTTAGGCATCTAGCGCTCAGCAGACTGCCCAGCTCTTACGGCTTATTACTTTCAATTTGGGACCCCTTTGGTTTCTGGAACCCCATAGTGTTGCATATCAAACTGATCTGTACAAAACGGAGATTTCAACAGTACCAAAAAAATTTTTTTTTTGGTCAACCTATTTTTTGACTCATGAAGGCCCTTAACGTTGAGAAGGATTTTATTTGTAATGATTCTGGGACATTAATATGGTCGCAAGCAGTTTTGACTATAATTGGTCATTTTACACAATTATTTTCTTTTTGTACGATTCCCTCATGAACACGAAGGACATCGTTTTCGTACTCCGGGATTAAGACTATGCTATCGGGAAACTCTGTGTTTATGGAAACATGTATTATATATGTGTTCCTTCGGAAAAGAGGTTAGACATGCTTTTCTGATAAACTTCCATGAAATTTTGTGATTTTATAACGGGTTGAGGCAGTATTACTTATTTTTCTTGAAATCTATTCCAGATTCACTTTTCTGAAGGTTTCTTGTCCTAATAGTACTTGATATTTATTTTAAAAAATCATAAACATAAAGTTAATCTTTTGATTATTGGCAAAAATATTACTTAAATCCATTATTATGTACCCTTTTCCTGTTGCTTTCCCAGTGGGTGTTTTAGCAATGAAATATTCTTGGAATTTTTCAAAATTTTGGGCTTTTTTCGCACAGATAAAATTACATGGGTAATGATCCTGTATCAACAAGACATTTACTATCTTTAATATCAGTAAAATACAGGAGAGATTTGCTTGTTACGTTTAAAGTAATCATGGTTGAGGTGGTTCTTCGTCATCATCGGATGTAACCTCTAAAAAGAGTCTATTTTTTCCGCAAGGACATCCAATTTATTGTTCAGTTCTTGGATTGGGTCACCCGTTTCGGGGCAGGTTTCAGGGTTTTGGCCTTCCTTATTTTTGTGGAGTTTGTCTGTTTTGTCCTGAACCTGAGTTCACTGTTCTCATGGTCACTGTATTTCCATACACTCAACTTCGGATTCTATTATATAGGTCCTATTCCTATTATAGAATCAGAAGTCTCTATTCTGGTCCTTCTTGAATAGGTACTGTCGTATTCCTACCGAAAGTGACACCAGGGCACGATTGTTTCCTTTCAGATAAATGAGCATTAACCGGCAATCGTCCGTAAACGGCTAAGAGTGATGAAGCTTCAAAGCACCATAACACCACTAAGTTTCATGGAATTTTAAGAAATTGGAGACCATTCGACGCATAATTTGATTATCTACAACTTTTACCTCTTGAAGAATTCGATTTAATGTAAAGTATAACTTCTAATATGCTAAAAACGACATTTTCCGGTTTTGTAAAAATGTTAAAATTCAAATTCAGTAGTTGTAATATTGTAAAATTCAATATATTCCTTATTTTTGGTGCTTGTTACTTTTTCTGGCGACAAATCGACGCAGAATTTTATTCTCTACAACTTTTAATTCGAACACTAATGGTTTTGAACATAATTTATAGCCGCTAGAACTAAAAATAAGTTAAAAAACGTGTTTTTTAATGGTTTTGTGAATATAATTATGTAAAGGAGAGGTTTTAGATATAGGAACATTTGCTATATTTGGAAATAGCGCGGAATTTCATAGGAATAGCCAACAAAATAATTTTGACCCCACAGAATCGATTTCTGGACCACTGTGTAATAAGAGCCGCAAAACTCCGTTTTGCAACACTGAAGCAGTTAAAACTTAAAAAGTTGCAGGTATTAGCAGGTGATTTTGGTTTCAAAACTGTACTGGAACATTACTAAAACGTTCCATGAAATGATCATGTTTAAAATGGGTCAAGTTCATTTTTGGCAGATTTTCAAAGTGTTGTAGGATATGAAAAAAAAATTTTCTCCATTGTATCATTTTTCTAAATACGAGTATCATCAATTTTTTAAAAATATTTTTTTGCATAAGATTTGTTTTTTACTTACCTACGTATTTGGAAAGTGTTCATCGTGGGTTATACCAGAAAGTGTAGTCATTTAAACGAGCGAGCATCTACTGTTAAGTTATTGTTTGTTACTGATGATGGCCTAACCGTCGAAATCGATTTAACAGTGTAACTCTTTATTTTTCGTGGGAATAGACAACTTTTTCACTAACTTCCGTTTTTTGCGAGAGCTATAGCTTAATTTTCTTCAAAAATTCGCTAAAATGAACCAATAAGAATTAAATAACATGTAAAAGTATCACCTAGTGACGATAAAGACAATAGTTCGAGAACATGAAAAATAAAAAACTTCTACCAATTCACATGCGTTAGTTATTATTTCATTATCATAGATTACGTATTAACAATTCACAAATTACTTCATGTTAACCCAACGTCAACCACGTGGGTTCCAGGTGGACCCCATGCGCACCTTTCCCCCCCTCCCTTATAGCCTTTTTGCCCCTCACTGCCTGCTCCTCGAGTAGCTTCCTACTCAGTACTGCTCCAGAGGTTGGCGAGGTAGCAATGGTCCTCCAGGATAGTGTACCTTTTGAATTCATTTCTGTTTGATGAAAATCGTTGTTGGGGTCTGAGTAGACCCCACGTGGACTTCCGTGAAAAAAAAAAAAAATTTCGGCACATTCACTCACATGTTTTGTCTTAATTTTCAATCGTTTGAGCATAAGTACATACGTAGTGGTTACTCAGTTCTCCTGTTTGCACCATGGAAAAAACTGGGAATGTGAATCAATCGTTTTATGTCCATACTAGTAGACAGTGAAGTGGAGGACGAAATCTTGCCTAACGAGGACTCAGTGTCCGACGAGTTCTTTGTTGTGAAAACATGAAAAATAACAATCGCAATGTGACTGCAAACAATTGGTTCACGTCATACGTATTAGCGGTGGTGCTCACTAAATGTAAATTCACTTTCGTAGGCACCATGCAAAAAGGCAATATCAAAAGGCAATTTTCGAAAAAGTTCTGTGTTGGCTGAAGTTCCGTATTTTATTGAAAAACAATGGGCCTTCTTTGAGTTTATATGCCTAAAAAGTTGACTAAAGTTTATATTTCGTTCTGATATAAATAAAAGACTTGAACGTTTTGCTTTTTATTCCTTTCTCTTGCGTTTTTGGTTTTCTTAGATGAGGAAATTCTTTGGCCCATGTAATTTCGGAGCTACAAGCTGCAACTTTGCTACCATAGACACGATATTAGGAGACTATCCTCGTAGGCACCTCAGAATTGATTGCATGATGTTTTGACGCTAGTCCCATGCAACAATAGGGCTGCACAGCCAGAAATGTGAGTGGGGTCCTGGTGGACCCCACGTGGGCGACTATTATTCTAGCTTCCACGTGGTCGACGCAGGGTTAAGTTTCTAACAATTCTCTTTTATTGAAACTCATTAGTAAACATATCCTCATTAGTAAACATTATTTGCGCTATTTCATGTTCACTTTTCATTTTATATTTTCATTTATCATTTAGGTAATTATCATTTTTCACTTTTGCTCTTTACATTTCATTTCCATTACCTCATTTCACATTTCATTTAACATTTACGTAATTATCATTTTTCACTTTTTCACTTTAAATTTCATTTTCATTACCTCGTTTTACATTTCATTTAACATTTAGGTAATTATCATTTTCACTTTTTCACTTTAAATTTCATTTTCATTACCTCATTTTACATTTCATCTTCATTATTTAATTTCGTTTTAATTCTCTTTTTTCTTTTTTTTTTTTTTTTTTTTTTTTCTTCCCATATATATTCACTTGTGGCATAACATGACAATATTCAAAGCTTATGGCTTATGGCTTATTTCTACTATGTGGCTCGTGCGATTAATTTTCATTCTTTTACAGTAATTAAGTAGTTGACGTTGATTTTAGTGTACTACATACATTGAATATTTTATGCTGAGTATAAGAATAGCTTATAGAGAGTGGCATATGATTTAAAATTATTACATCTGTTGTTTAATAGAACAGAAGAATGTAGTATTAGTGTTAACGAAATATAATTTTCCGACCACTTTTTAGAAACGATTCCGACCTTCTCATAGGTGTCGGAGGAGCTTGGTCATCTACCGATTGTGCAGTTGTTGGTAGAGGCATAGCATATTCTGGAGTGCAAAGGTTTGGATTCTGCTGTAGCGATGCGGGTACAAGTGTTGCCATTTCTAGTTCTCGATTGACATTTATGTTGGTAACCGGTTGTACCGGATTTCCGGGATTTTACCGAAAAACAGAGAAGGCGAAATTTCCATGCTACTAAGCATGCAACGACAACACCAGTAGCGATAAGAATAATTAAGGTGTAATCGAAACGATTTTCGACGGTAGTTTTGAATCGTAAATCATCAGCATGACGTATTACTTCTGATAACCGGAAGCTTGGTATTTCCAGATCAGGTGTTTTGAGAGATTGCAATTTTATTTGTGCTGGGATTGGCTAGCTCGAGAGATTAATGGCTTTAATTTTTTTCAACTCGGAGTCTGTGAAAGATATATTGAAATTTAGAATAAATTGATTGTCTATGATTTAATCCATTGAACGTGGTAATAACAGAGTGTGTGATCCTTGTCCGATGCATTCGGAATCAAGTTGCAATAAACCAATTCCGAATAGCTGAATGTTCTTCGTGAAATTAGTTCCATCACATTTTATAGTTATCGTAGTAGGAGTGGGTGAAATGTAAATCCATTGATTCGATATTTGGAGAGGTTGCCAAATTGGGTTATTTAACACAATTAATCGTATATCACAAGATGATGGGGCAATTAATACAGAAATGAAAAGAGTGGCTTCGCAGAAATTTGTAGTACCAATTGATAATAGCGGTTGATAAGCTTGTTATTTGATCCTATTTTAAAGCAATTTTTTATATCAAACTCTGTCATCATCGAAAATTGATTTCTGCCTGTATTAGTTATAAAATAAGGATGTGCTGGTTTTATGAAGGTTTAAGAGTATGTTTCGTTTTTAATTTTGGACGGTAGTGGCAAAACATTGTAATAATCAAATATTGGAGAGAGAACTAGAGGGAGATATAATAGAACTATAGGTTTTCCGGAAGTATAATAAACAGTGATTCTGATAATATCGAGCAAGTTATGAGCTTGCTCAAGGTTTAGAGAAATGGGAATTTTGACTTCCTTGGGAATGAAAGGAAGGGCCTCTGTTAAATCCTTTACTAATTCTGTAGGGCTGATAATTTTTGAATGCAATGCTCCTAATTTAGCAAATAGAATGGCATCTGTTAACGTTTCTATCTCAGTCCGATATTTGTTGATGAGATACATGATTCGGGTCGAGCATTCCTCAATTATTTGCTCGGCTTCCAGTATGCTAGTACGAATACCTATTTAATTGCGAAGCAACTTTATTCAGAGTATCTATAGTTTTAGTGAGTAATTTCTCATTTTGATCTACACGTTCTAAAGTGTCGTTAAAATTTTTTACACTAGATCGGACTATTTGAGTTTGTTCGGTAATAAGTCCTAAGAAATCTTTAGTGGTAAGATCAATTGATTGATATTTTTATTGATAAAGTCTCCATCATCAGCATCTAATGTTCCAAACAGTAACTTTTGGATGTTCCCAACGAAATTCAAAATACCTCTCTTCTGGCGAGTCGTGCCAAGATTTTGGTGACCAATCAAACTGGTTACTACTAATCGGTTTTGTTCTGTTTCCTCCAAATTCATTCGCAACATACTTACATCGGTAGTGCACATCGTCAAATTAAGAAAATAATTATTGTATCCTAAATTATCATGTTGACAAGTTTTCTCCAATAAGGTCAATTTACTATCAATTAAATCATATTCCTTATCCAATAATTTCAGAGACACAAAAGTGACCTGTCTCCATTTAGTTTGGTAGTATTCTATTGATCCCAAGTGTTCAAAATGCAAGCCTGGGTCAACATTAATTGTTGTGAAGTTAAATCGTGAGGAATTAGTTATCGTGCATGAAAAGGAAATCAATACTATTTCACGGACAGCGTCCATTATCTGAAACACATCAATGGAAAAATTTCTTTCATCTTTTTGCATGAACCTTTTCAATTTTTCTTCCACGTTTTATAATAACATTGGTATCTTGATCATTAGATTCAAGAACTTCGAAAGGACCTGGCCATTTAGGTAATAATTTTGTACTCAAACCCTTTTTCTGTTGCTCATTTTGAAGCAATACTAATTCGCCAGGATTGAACTGGATAGGTTTTATTTTTCTATCATAATAATGTTTATACACTTCCTTGGCTTTGAGTAAATGTTCACGTGCTATTTTGTTTGAAACCTTCATCCTATGTTGTAAATCGGTAAGTATAATGAAATTCTGGTTCTTTGGTAAGTGCTGAAGGAAAAGTGCAATATTTTATCCATTCACACCAATCACTTTGATCAGCTTTTATAAAGTGCTTAAGGTGTTCGTTATAAGAAGCGTGTGATCTTTCTAATGCTCCGTTACTCTGTGGATGAAAAGCAGTTGTCTGAAGTTCTTGAATTTTCAATACTTTGCATAGGTCTGGCATTAGATTTCCTATTAAATTTTGTCCTAAATCTGTCAAAATATAACGTGGACATCCAAATACAAGAATAATTTCCTTTACGAGTGCTTGAGCTATAGTGATAGATTCCTGATTAGGTAATTGAATGGCAAAACTAAATTTGGTTAAGTCACACTGGGCTGTTAAAACATACTTATTTACGTTAATTGAAACAGGAAATGGTCCCATTAAATCTAGGTTTAATTTCTGCATAGGTTCATATGTTGTGGTAGTGATTTGCATAGGTTGTTTAGTTTTTTCCTAGTTTCCTTATTGATCTGGCAATCTGTACAGGTTTGTATAAAATTTTCTACCTGTTCCCTCATTAAAGGCCATGTGTAAAACAATTTTATTCGCTTTAGGGTTCTATTCATTCCTTTGTGTCCACTTAAGGCTGAACCGTGAAATTCCTTAATTATCTCCTCGCGTTTTGCTAAATCTGTAACTTCTTCAGGTCGGTAGTTAACATACCAAACTACAAATTTATTCGAATCGAAAATGTACCTACACATTGTGCGTAGTTCTCGGTCTTCCTCTTCAATGGGTAAAGCAGTAATAGCAAATTTATAAGTGTTTATCGTGGAAAACATCTATTTTGTCTGAACCAGCAGACGGAAGGTTTCCTGACTATCGCATTGATCCCTAAAATGCTGTTTGAAAATCAAGAAATGAATTCTGAGTTTCTGTAAGTGGATTGTGTGAAATACATCTATACTGTTATCCAATTTTGTTTTTATTTGTTCTAATGCGGTAGGAAAGGGAAAGTCAGAAATCTAATTTGTGTCTCTTGCAATTATAAATACTGCGTCTTGTAAGATATTTTGACGCATGATGACCTTTATCTTTGTAGAAACCTCTTTGACATTGAAATTAATGATGGGTCGCGTACGGTTTGTTTTGAGAAACGAATAAAAGCTTGACTCTTCGCGAGAATTGCTGACTTGAAGTCTCGTGACGAAAAGCGCCTTGGTCGGTCGGTTGAGTATTAAACATGCTGAATGTTATTAGTGGTCATGGTTCTTGGATCATCAACCTCATTAGGTAGCCGATTTTCGTTTAGACGGCTAAGGAAATCCGCTGGATTTCCTGAACCGGCTTTATGAATAATTTTAAAATCGTACTCTGCAATCTCACATCGCCAACGGAATAAGCGCGACGAAGGATCTTTTACATTGAATAACCACACAAGGGTTTGTGATCCGTCACTTTTGTAAAATTTCGTCCCCATAAATAACAGTGGAAATGTTTGATAGCCCAAAAAACGGCGTAACATTCACGATCAATAGCTGACCATTTTGACTGTGCTTCAGTTAAGGTTTTTGACGCATAAGCTACTGGAACTTCATCTCCAGATGGGAGTTGCTGACCTAATACACTACCTACGGCGTATAAGGAAGAATCACATGTCAAAATGAACTCTAAATTGAAATCGGGGTACCGATGGAGTGGAGGATTCATCAAGGCTGACTTTAGTTTTTCAAATGCAGCCTGTTCTTGGATTCCCCAATGGAAAGGTATTCCTGATTTAGGTGATTTCGTAAGTGGTTTTGCTATTTCGGCGAACTGTTACACAAATTTTCGATAGTAACTGCAATAAGCAACAAAGGATTTTACTCCCTTTGTGTCTTCAGGTGGTTTCATTTTTCCAAGAAGTTCCATTTTGTTTTTATCAGGTAGGACTCCGTCCCCTGTAATATGGTGTCCGAGATAAATGACTTCATGGCGGAAATATAGGCATTTACTGGGTTTGATTTTTAAATTGAATTTTCGGAGCCTGTCGAACAGTGCTGTTACATCTTTAACATGTCTAGCTACATCCTCACTAAAAATAATGATATCATCAAGATAGACCAGCTGCCTAACAGGATTTAGGCCTGTTAAGACCTGTTGCATCAGACGTGCCATGGTCGGAGGAGCGTTTTTCAGTCCAAATGGTAGCCTACGAAAAGCATAATGCTGATTACCAGTTGAAAAGGCAAGTTTTCTATATCAGCCTCATGAACTTCAATTTGATGGAAGGCATTCGCTAAGTCGATTACTGAAAAGTACCTACATCCAGATAATGTGTCGATGACTTCGTAAATCAAAGGTAATGGAAACCTTTGAGTGATTGAGACTTCATTAAGCTTTCTAAAATCTACGCAAATCCTTGGAGGGGAATGACCTAAATTGTCATCTTTCTTTGGAACTACTATCAATGGAAAATTGCAGGGACTGTCTGATACTTGAATAATGCCTTGGTCTAACATATGTTGAAGTTGTGTATTTATGTATTTCCTCTCTGTGTACCTGAGGCAAACGGTAGGGTTTCACATAGATGGGAACCCCAGTGGTTTTTACCAACCTGTGTTTAATTGCTGGGGTAGCCGTCAATTGATCTCCTGGGAGGAAAAATATGTCATTGTAATCGCGGAAAATAGTAATTAGCGCCTGACGTTCTTCTTCCGTTAAATGACTCATACCGGTTGACTGTTCAATAATTGTTAATCGTTCCCTACTTGAATTCATAGTTGCAAAGACTCTGTGTTCGGCTATTGTTTTCTTGTATTCAGGATTTTCTAACTCTACTTTGTGAAGTTTTAACGGAGAGGTAGAAAAATTTTGAAACTCTTCACTAGCATTCATAAGGCAAGTAAGGAATTTTCCATTTTCAGAATTTACTAAGGCTCTCGGGCAGTAGTCGTTTTCCTTTAACAAAGTCTTTTAAATCATAGAAGCGATATTCGGGTTCTTTAGTTCAATTGGATCATCTTTGAGGTAGTGTAATTCACATACTGACTCGGCGCGAGTGAGTAAAGAAATGGTAGTTTTATTAGAGTTCGCGACTTCCAGAAGAGGGAAAACTACCTCCTTGAGTTTCAACTGCATGACATCATAATCAATTTGTGCCTTGCACATTAAAAAAAATCATTCCCATGTGTGGGTATAGAAAATTCATCAGCAACCACATGAAACGTGTGATAAAATACCGCGGAGTGTTCCAAATTCCTAATAGACAAAAGAATAGTACCTACTGTAGATATATGAAGTCCTGCTATTCCTCGTAGGGTGTGAACCTGCCTAGTATCTATTTCGACTGAATTTATTACTGACCTTTTTATCAGAGCGCAATCCGATCCACAGTACAGTAAGAGCGAACAATTTTTTTTTCCCGTGATTTATTTATTGCAACTGAAACATAGACACTTCATCTAGCAATATTTCATTTCATGATAAGCTCACTAAAGGGTGAGGTTTACGTGCTCGTACAGCAAAACCTGGCCCGTACTTGTAACAAGAACAGTTGAAAAAAAAAAAAAAAAAAAAAAAAAAAAACACTGGATTACACTTGCACTATTTGCACAGCGCAATTAGGTCCAGAGGTTTATTTCTCTTGAGTCGCCGAAGTTCTCCTTCGTTGTTTAAAACGTTGAGCATCTCCAGGTTCTCGTGTTTGTGGAGGCGATGTTCGTGCTTCCTTGCATATTTGGCAATAATTTCAGTGACCGTTTCTATCCTCAAGTCACGATGAATATCATCATTCCGCATGAACCAGGGGGCCCGAACTATACTTCTCAGTATTATATTTTGTCGGGTTTGGATTGTTTTAATATTTGATTTTTTCGCACAACCCCAAAGTTGAATCCCATAGGTCCAGATAGGGCGCAGTATCTGTTTATATATGAGTAATTTATTGTGTAGTGAGAGATGGGAGTTCCTTCCCATCGTCCAGTACATCTTTCTGAACTTGATTTTTAGTTCCTGATTCTTTTTTTCAATATGGTATTTCCAGTTAAGTTTGGAATCAAGGTGCATCCCTCAGTATTTTACAGTGTCAGAGTATGGTATTTTATTTGAATTGATCTCGACTTCTGGGGCTGAGATTTTTCGATTAGTAAAGTTGATGTGCACTGACTTTGTTTCCTTCAGTTTCATTCTCCACATCTTGGTCCAATTGACACCCTTGTTAGTGGACGTTTGTAGATTGCGAGTTGCAGTTTCAGCGTCATCTCCAACAGATGGGATAGCAGTATCGTCTGCAAAAGTAGCTACAGTTGTATTTTCCTGTTGCGGTAGATCTCGTGTGTACAGCAGGTAGAGTACTGGGCCTAGGACACTGCCTTGCGGTACCCCTGCTTCAAGAGCGAACAAATGCTATTATTTATATCAACCCTTATTCTGCTTAGTGAGCCCGTGTTATTAGGAGGACTCCCGGAATTATAACCTCTTTGGGGATAATTGAAACGCTGAGCTTGGTTAACCCGCGACGTGTCATTAGAGAAGGGTCTCCTGTCGTCAGAGCGGAAAAATCCTCTATTTCCATTGTCATTATTACTATTATTACCCCTAAAGGGCTGGTAGTTCCCTCTAGAAGGAGAATTAAAGGTTCTAGTGTAATTATTTCCCTGATAGTTTCCACAGTTGTTAAATAAATTTGGTGTACTCCTAAAAATATTTCGATTTTGCTATTATTTCCGTATTATGTAAGCCCCATTCTTTGACCCTGTGACCTTGAACTTAACTCGCGTTCTTCTCCCACAGCTACCCCGTAAAATAAGTCCTGTTGGATCGACTAATCCATTAATGAACACATGCAAAGCCTGAATCCTAATTTGTACTTTGTGAGAAAGACGGTGGGATCCTTCCACTACACTAGTTACGCAATCTATCAATCTGTACATAGCTTCTTCTAACCTATTTACAAATCGTAGCACGGTTTCTCCCGGAGCTTGCCGACAAGAGTAAAATGTTGTTTCCATTTTTGCCCTGGTTTTCTTGTCCCCAAATATTTCAATCAATAAATTCTCTAACTCATAAATATTTTCTACAGCACGATACATTGTTGCCTGATATGCCTTATCCACTAGCTTCATTCTAATTAGACTGAAAAGTAAATTAGTCTCAGTTGGCTCTACTAACTCCATAGCTCCCTTACATGATGCTAGAAACTCCGACAGTTGAGATTTGTTCCCATCAAAAGTCCTGATATTCCTAATGAGCGCTTGCGCATTCGATTTTCCAGGGGTAAGCAACGGTATCATTTGTTGAGCAGAATTTCCTTGCACGCAAGGTATGGAACCTGATAATACGTTGGTAGTTGTATCAGTCGGTATGGCTGTAGCTTGCGTTTTCGACATTGTAATTTCACGAGAGGGAGGAGGAGTATTAGTATCCCTTCCTGATCTAGTCAGAGGCATAAAATATAAATTTCCTAAATGATTTGCTCCAAGTGTTTTCTAAATCAATTAATATTATACATATGATAATTTCCTAAAATTAGCCACTTAACAAAAGAAATGCCACTATCATTCGCACGCCACAGAAGATTATTGCCAAAAATGAAATTTTATTATAATATATATACATGTTTTCTTTCTTACCTACTGGCTTAAACTGAAGAGTACTGCCCTGAAGTGTGCACCTTTCTGCGTAGTCCCTGTCCTTTTCCGTTTCCCAGTCGATAACGATAGTCCTCAGTCTCCCGGAGTGCTGTCCTGTTGTACCATTCTCGTGCCCGGTCCCGAGTTCGTCTACTTCTTTCTTCTTTGGTCCTGCTCTGAACCGGGTCTACCCTTACACCAGGGTCAATATCGTCCCACGATGGAAGTTCCTTGTAGTTGATATAATTTTTCTTTTCCCGCTTTGCGTAAAAGTTTTATTTGGTGAGCTCGTATTCCCTTCTTGTCAGCTGTATTCTCAATACGCAAACACTGAGACTCTGAGACAAACGCTTCTGACTCAGCGTTGTGGAAGTTAAGGAAGGTCGGTGAATTTAAAATCCGCTTTATCTCTTCAGGGTCCGTTCGCTTTCGTCGCGAATTCTTCCTTTTCGAAAATAACTGAATCGACTGTTCTGAATACGCAGGAATTATTTTCTAAGGACTGGCCAGGTCTCGTGGAAACTTTGCGTTATTAATTAGCTTTTAAATTGACAATCAGTCAAATGCAATTAAAGTCTTTTTTTTGGATTTTTCTTTTTCTTTGTAGGTATGTTCTCTTGATTGTTTGTGTGCAGCTTAAATTCCAAGTTGATTTTCTAGATTTTCTTTTTGTTAATTTATATGAGAGGAGCTAAAATATCCCACTTCTGACACCAGTTTTTTAGGTTTCTGTAATATCTTACAGAGATACCAAAAGGGTTCGATGAAGGTTCTTGCGAGAATTTCACCAAATTGAGATTTATTCACTGAATGACAGATCACTTACATAGGTCTGCCGCGGGAACGATGACAAGACTTGTGGCGATACAGGACAACACTAATTAGATAAACAAGTAAACAGGGTTTATAAAGGAAAAAGTCCAGTCATGCAGCATGACCCCATGAGCGAATTTTTGAAGAAATCCGACATTTCAGTCGCTATTGATCGTGTAGAGAAATTTTAGTTTATGATTTTGATAGACAAACATGGAATCAAATCATTAAAAATATAATTTCATGGCTGATATTTTCTAAGCCACAGTCAGTATTAAAGCTACATCAAGTCCTAAAACAATTGAGTGTAAAACATTAAAGAGAGCGACCGAGAGATTCGGAGGACGGAATATTTCACAGAGTAAACTCATCAGTTGTGATTACATTCCTTTTTTTTTTTTTTTTTTTTTTTAACAAGATCCTACTACTTACATTTTAGACAGCATGGTTCTAGGATTGGTTATACAGGGATACTTCCATAAGAGTAGTTCAATCTGAATTTGGACAATGTTTCATCCAAATATTACCGATTTTTACAACAAGCGAACGGCATTATTTCAATTTTTGACTAATTTTTCAACTTTGAAATTTTTGAAAACTTGATACATATTCTTATAGAAAATGATACGATGATTACTCTAATATGAATAAAGAGTAAGAATGAAACTTATCTCTATTGTACCGTTTTTCTAAATATGCTTAATTTTTTGGAAATGCTTTTGCATAAAATTTGTTTGTTACTTACGTATTTGGGGAGTATCCATTGCGGGTAGCACCAGAAAGTAGTTATTCAAACGAGCGAGCATCTACTACTGAGAGATATCGAGAGGTAGTACGGATCGCAAATGAGGAATGTGAATTCTAACGTGTTTATTATCGTTCCAAGAGGGAAGATTATTGACAACCTGGGTTGTTCTGAGAAGAAGAATAAAAGTTATCTCCATTCTATCATTTTCAATATATTGTTAGTTAGTGAATGTGGAAAGATCCTTCCTAGTCCCAATAAAAGGTTTTATGACTTTGAATAGCAGAAGAGGAAGAAAACACGCTTTATTACAATAATAACAATTCACAAAAATATCTCCACAATATTATACAGCATAAACTTATAGGTATATATATATATTCATTATATTTATATGCCACATATATTCATAATATTCTATTGTCTCTATTATACTCTATATTACAATAAATTCAAGTTTAGACAACCACGATCAAACATGCTTCATTACAATAATAACAATTCATAAAATATCTCCACAATATTATACAGTGTAACCGTATGGGTATAGATATATTCGTTATATATATTCATAATATTCTATTGTCTCTAGTATACTCTGTATTACAATATATTCAAAATTAGAATAAACAATAGCATGCAAGACGACAATGGACCAAAGGTCCTTCTGTCGGAGAGAGCCCGAAAAATGGCTGACATTTGATTTTTACAAGACGAAACATTAGAGCTTAGAGCTATCATTCAGCGTGGAATAATCAGTTGAGTTCGTTAATCAATTCGGCTCGATAACGCCACGCCACCCTACAAAAACTGCCCCATACTATATCGCCATTCAGTAGCTGCACAACCCGATCCCTACTATGCACCCATGCACCTAGACAGGTGCTTCTGAACTCTCCCAACACAGGACAGACGCCAAGAAAATGGTTAACATCCTCCAGTGCCTCCATATTACACGTGGAACAATCCTCCCTTCTATCTGTAGCCGGGAGAAATGAGCGGTGATTTAGTCCCAAAAGAGAGCCTACAAGCTTCATCATCCTTCGGCGCATATGTAGGGGTCCTTGATTCTCATTCCTCGTATCAATTGCGTGCAGAGTCAAATCCAACTCGCTGCACAAGGAGTTACTAGACGCGAGCGCACGGGCCGTAATCTCCTCGCGATTTAGCGCCCTCCATGCCTCCATCAAGCCCTCCAACGGGTCCCAGTTTCAAAACTCAATTCGCATCCAACACGATCAGCAAGTCTTTTCAGTTCTTCAGCCCAGTAGATATTTTTCCTTATAGTTTCCAGAATAACTATTTTAGGGTAACGTGACTCCGGCATTCTTGGCACCTTCCTGATGTAGCCAAAGTGAAGTGAGAGGGTGGTGCAATAAATCGGATCCACGTTTGCTTCAACATACACCACGTAATTTGGGGTATTCAGCGGGAGACCATAAAACATTTTAACGAACTGGAGTTGAACCCGCTCCACCACTTCATAATATATTTAAAACCCCGCACCTGAGCAAATGTTATAAACTAAACAGCAGGTGTTGCTGATTAGAACAATACAATTTTTTTCAGATGTTTAAAGTGAAAAATAGTACTTTTGTAAAGTATAAGTTAAGAGTTAATTAGATAATAAAGGAAGGAAAGGAGATTGATCCACACGAATATTTCAAATACAATACCCATATATATCCCTTGGCAGTGTGAGTCCTCAGTGGCCGGGAACACTGTGATCATGGGGCCCGTGTATCCATTAGGCATACCGTGTGTAGAACCACGATGTTCATTTGATTTGGTCTCTCTTTATGCTACTAAGCCCTTCAACAAAACTGCCTTTTTAGTCTCATTAAATCGATTTTCTGACCACTGTGCGACAGATCGACATGAGCTGGGATAAGCCCGAATACGAATAAGAGTAAGAACAAAACTTATCTCCATTGTATCATCTTTCTAAATATGATCAATTTTTCAAAACTATTCTCTGCAAAAGATATGTTTCTTACTTTCGTATTTGGAGAGTATCCATCGCGGGTAGCACCAGAAAGTAGTTATTTAAACGAGCGAGCATCTACTACTTAGAGATATCGAGAGGTAGTACGGATCGCAAATGAGGAATGGGCGTCCTAACGTGTATATTATCGTTCCAAGAAGGAAGATTATCGAAAACCTGGGTTGTCATGTGATGGTAACTATGTGCACATTCACTACAACACCGATCTCCTTCTTTCATTTTCATTTGTACCCTTTTTTGTCTCATAAAATCGATTTTCTGACCACTGTGCGACAGATCGGCATGAGCTGGGATAATCACTAAAATGAAAGAAGAGTACGAATAAAACTAATCTCCATTATATCATCTTTCTAAGTATGAATAATTTTTTTAAAATATTTAAGCATAAAATTTTTTGTTACTTAAGTATTTGGGGAGTATCCATCGCGAGTAGCACCAGAAAGTGATTATTTAAACGAGCGAGCATCTACCTACTACTGAGAGATATCGAGAGGTACTACGGATCGCAAATGAGGAATGTGCGTCCTAACGTGTTTATTATCGTTCCAAGAGGGAAGAACATCGAAAACATGGATAGTCTTGTGTAGGTAACTGTGTGGACATTCACCACAACACCGATCTCCTTCTTTCATTATCATTTGTACCCTTTTTAGTATCATTAAATCGATTATCTGACCACTGTGCGACAGATCTTCCTTAGCTGGGATAATCTCTAAAATGATAGAGAAGAAGAATAAAACTTATCTCCATTGTATCATTTTGATAAATATGATCAATTTTTTAAAAATATTTTTTGCATAAGATATGTTTTTTTACTTACGTTTTCGGGGAGTATCCATCTCACTCGCAAATGAGGAATGTGAGTCCTGAAGTGTTTTTAATCGTACGCTGAACCTGATGTACTCGGAACTGTGTGATCATCCACTGATGCGTTGTTTTCATCGGCAACAGTCACAAGGCTTGCTGATTTCTTTTTTTGACGAGAAGCGGCAGCTCTCTTCCTCCACTCGGCTCGTACGTAATTCTCCTCTCGTTTCTTATCTGTGAAACAGTTTTCACTTTTCCTTTCTGTTTCTTAATTAAATAGTTCTCGTGTTACTTGATCCTAAGCAGCTTGGAAGACTCTAGGTCATTTTTCAGTTGTTGGTATCGTTCCTTGTCGTACATCTTCTTGGTCAACTTCTTTTGCTCATTCATCTCCGCCAACCTCTCTATCTTTTTGGTCTCTTAAAATAGATTTTCCGGCCACTGTGCAATAGATGTCCAAGAGCTGTTATAATCGCTAAAATGAATAGAGAGTAAGAATAAAACTTATCTCCATCGTATCATTTTTCTAAACATGAGCAAGTTTGAAAAAAAATGTTTCTTTGCATAGGATATGTTTGTTACTTACGTATTTGGGAAGTATCCATCGCGGGTAGCACTAGAAATTAGTTATTTAAACGAGCGAGCATCTACTACTGAGAGAGATCGAGAGGTAGTATGGATCACAAATGAGGAATATGCCTTCTAACGTGTTTATTATCGTTCCAAGAGGGAAGATCATCGACAACCTGGGTTGTCTTGTGTAGGTAACTGAGTGCACATTCACTATAACACCGATCTCCTTCTTTCATTATCATTTGTACCCTTTTTAGTCTCTTAAAATCGAGTTTCTGACCACTGTGCGACAGATCGACATGAGCTGGGATAATCACTAAAATTAATGAAGAGTAAGAAAAAACGTCATCTCCATTGCTCCAGTTTTCTGTATATGATCAAATTTTTGAAAATATTTTTTGCATATGAGATGTTTGTTACTTACGTATTTGGGGAGTATCCATCGAGGGTTATACCAGAAAGTAGTTATTTAAGCGAGCGAGCATCTACTACTGAGAGATTTCGATAGGTAGTACGGATCGCAAATGACGAATGTGCGTCCTGAAGTCTTTTTGATCGTACACTCAACCTAATGTACTCGGAACTGTGTGATCTTCCACTGATGCGTTGTTTTCTTCGGCAACAGTCACAAGGCTTGCTGATTTTTTTTTTTTTTTTTTTTTTTTTGACGAGAAGCGGCAGCTCTCCTCTTAGGAGCGAATGACTAAACTATGATCTTACTTACTGCACTTTAGAAGGTTGTTGTAGTTTTCCACAGTGATGGTGCGGAGGGAACTCTTAGCATGGATGGTAGGGAAGATATCATAGAGTAAAAGAAGGCATGAGAGCAGGAGAACCTCCTTGAATCATGGAGTGACCAGAAAAAATCAATTTGGCTAATGGAATGTAGGTAGGTATTTAAACGAGCGAGCATTCACTACTGAGAGATATCGAGAGGTAGTACGGATTGCGAATGAGGAATGTGCGTCCTAACGTGTTTATTATCGTTCCAAGTGGGAAGATTATCGACAACCTGGGTTGTTCTGAGGAGAAGAATAAAAGTTATCTCCAGTGCTTCATTTTACAATAAATTGTTAGTTAGTGAATGTGGAAAGATCCTTTCTAGTCCCATGAAAAGGTTTTATGAATTTGAATAGTAGATGAAGCAGAACAAGAAAACACGCTTTATTACAATAATAACAATTCACAAGTTTTTTTTTAATGTTTAAAGTAAAAAATAGTAATTTTGTAACGTATAAGTTAAGAGTTATTAGATAATAGAGGAAGGAAAGGAAATTGATCCACACGAATATTTCAAATACAACACCCATATATATCCATTGGCAGTGTGAGTCACCATTGGCCGGGAACACTGCTACAAGATTGAAAAATGTGATCATGGGACCCGTGTATAAACTAGGCATACCCTGTGTAGTACCACGCTGTTCTGTTGATTTGGTCTCCCTTTATGCTATGGAGCCCTTCAACATAACTGCCTTTTTAGTCTCATAAAATCGATTTTCTGACCACTGTGCGACAGATCGACATGAGCTGGGATCATCATCACTAATATGAATAAAGAGTGAGAAAAAAACTTATCTCCATTGTACCTATCATATTTCTAAATATGATCAATTTTTAAAAAAATTTCTGCAAACGATATGTTTGATACTTACTTTATTAGGGGAGTATCCATCGCGGTTTATACCAGAATGTAGTTATTTAAACGAGTGGGCGTCTACTACTGAGAGATATCGAGAGGTAGTACGGATCGCAAATGAAGAATAAGCGTCCTAATGTGTTTATCATCGTTCCAAGAGGGAAGATTATCGACAACCTGATTTGTCTTGTGTAGGTAACTGAGTGGACATTCACCACAACACCGATCTCCTTCTTTCATTATCATTTGTACCCTTTTTAGTATCGTCAAATTGATTTTCTGACCACTTTGCGACAGATCTTCATGAGCTGGGATAATCCCTAAAATGATAGAGAAGAAGAATGAAACTTGTATCCATTGTATCATTTTTCTATATATGATCTATTTTTTGAAAATATTTCATGCATAAGAGATGTTTGTTACTTACGTATGGGGAGAATCCATCGAGGGTTATACCAGAAAGTAGTTATTTAAGCGAGCGAGCATCTACTACTGAGAGATATCGAGAGGTAGTACGGATCGCGAATGAGGAATGTGCGTCCTGAAGTGTTTTTAATCGTACACTGAACCTAATGTACTCGGAACTGTGTGATCATCCACTGAAACGTTGTTTTCTTCGGCAACAGCCACAAGGCTTGCTGATTTTTTTTTTTTTTTTT
Source organism: Adelphocoris suturalis (assembly GCA_030762985.1). Lineage (NCBI taxonomy): Eukaryota > Metazoa > Arthropoda > Insecta > Hemiptera > Miridae > Adelphocoris > Adelphocoris suturalis. Next base: position 41,284,003 of record CM061046.1, on the reverse strand, counting down.
TTTTTTTTTTTTTTTTTTTTTTTTTTTTTTTTTTTTTTTTTTTTTTTGACGAGAAGCGGCAGCTCTCCTCTTATGAGATAATGGCTAAACAATGATCTTACTTACTAACCTTTAGAAGGTTGTTGTAGTTTTCCACAGTGATGGTGCAAAGGGAACTCTTAGCATGGAGGGTAGGGAAGATATCATAGAGTAAATGAGGCATGACAGCGGGAGAACCTCCTTGAATCATGGAGTGACCAGAATAAAACAATTTGGCTAATGGAATAAACCGAAACTCTTATAGTGGAAACTACTCATGACGTAAATTTCATTCATCGGTCTTTAGAAATGTGGAAACACTTTCTGGGGCAAGGCCCTGAATATCATCAGAAATATCCCTTCATGTCCTCTCTTTCCCGTTCCGTACCCTTCATTCCCCGTTCCTTGCCCTTTATTTCCCTGTACTTACCCCTTCACAATCTAACCTGAATCGATGAAATTTCTCTCTCGATATAGTGATATCACAATCTACGTACTTGTTCACTGGTAGATGGATCTTTGGCATAAACCTATTCCTTCTGGCTTTCACCTTGGAGCCACAGCATGGAACTAAACGCTGTGCTTTTCGTTCTAATTCGAAACGATAGGTTGCTTGTAAAGGCTTCATTCTATTTTGTTACTTTTTTCTCAAAAGTACTGGGTTAATGTCCTGAAGACCCCCCCCCCCCCCTCCTCCCTCACCGGCCGCCCCTGCTTAAATTACTTATCCTAGCTAATGAACAGATCATGAACCCCTCTTAACCAAAATGTGTGAAAATACATTACAACGGCTGTATCTGCAAACAGGTCTTACGAACAGGGCTTACGATGGAAGTACCCAAGTCAGATTCAAACACACACCTAGCGTTTCATTCGATCTTTCATAATAGATATGTGCAATAATAATATTAACCATTAAATTAGCTCAACTCGGGGCGCTAGGCAGAGCAATTCACCAATCCGCATACTAATTGAGGAGGCAGGGCTTTCTCTTGGCCTGTCTTGCAGGCTACCTTTGCCCTGTTTCTCCATGGGACATTGGCATAGTTATATTGTCGCATATGCGAGATTTATCTAGGCAAATAAATGAATAGTTCGAAAACTTTGAAATTGAAACTCAATTCACATGATTCGGCAAATGTTATAAGCTAAACAGCAGGTGTTGGTGATTAGAAAAATATAGTTTTTTTTTTTTCTGATGTTTAAAGTGAAAAACAGTACTTTTTTAAAGTATAAGTTACGAGTTAATTAGATAATAATGAAAGGAAAGGAGATTGATCCACACGAATATTTCAAATACAACACCCATATATATCCCTTGGCAGTGTGAGTCACCATTGGCCGGGAACACTGCTACAAGATTGAAAAATGTGATCATGGGACCCGTGTATCCACTAGGCATACCCTGTGTAGTACCACGCTGTTCTGTTGATTTGGTCTCCCTTTATGCTATGGAGCCCTTCAACATTATCGCCATACCGAGGCTTGTTCGCTATCGGATCGCAGGTTTGTGAAAAGAGAGAAAAAAAAAAAAAAAAAAAAAAACGAAGATCAGGTATTTGTTTAACCAACCGCTATAACAATTGAAGCGGTTATGCTGCACGATTATAACTTATTGAGTGGTGCGCGCAGTTGGTGCTGCCCACCTAACGAAATTAGCCTAATTTATAACCTATATTATTATATAGTAACTTATGATGTCCTTTACGTAAGTAGATAACCCAGGTAGTCAGTTAGGCGCGGCTAACGATAACAGACCTATGCATACCCGTTGTAAACACCAGGAAGCTCTGACTACGGAATATGGTTCTGTCGTGTTGAAGTGCTAGAGAAATATAATCCCCAAGTAAATAAGTAAAAACGAGCAACATTTATTCCTCAATAATCTATTCCTATTGAGAAACAATACGTTTGTAGGCATATAAACTGCTCAACAGATAATCGGTAACCGCTTTGATAAATATTTATATTTAGAATCAATAAATGATCCCAATCCGCATTCTGTAATAAATTATTGTGTGATAATTTGTTGCGTTTTGATATTGGTTTGATTACTCCTGAACGTGAATGTTTACGATTGATTTCAACTTCCATATGACTTCTTTTATTAGCATGGATTCTTGGTTTTCTAAACACACTTTATTTTTATTATTTTCAACATTATATAATCCTTCAAGGATTTAATCATTTTATAATTACATCAGAATGTTGGTATTTTAATGATTCTTCGATTAAATTTAATCCAGTTTCTGAAAGAATATTATACTCGTATATTAATGTGACATTCAGTTTTTACAGTCATTTTTATAGTCATTTCATTACCGATAGGGGCTTAAAAACTTCAGTAACATTCAGTATTGCTGAATCTGGTCCTTCATGAGTAGGTACTGTCGTATTCTTACCGAAAGCGACACCAGGGCACGATTGTTTCCTTTCAGATAAATGAGCATTAACCGGCACTCGTCCGTAAACGACTAAGAGTCTAGGCGTTATGATGAAGCTTCAAAGCATCATAACACCACTAAGTTTCATGGTATTTTGAGAAATTGGAAACCATTCGACGCAAAATTTGATTATCTACAACTTTTATTTGGTACACTAATTATTTTGAACGTTATTTATAGCCGCTAGAACTTAAAATATGTTTAAAAACGTGTTTTTTAATGGTTTTGAGAATATAATTACGTAAAGGAGCGAATGTAGGTATAGGAACATTTGCTATATTTGGAAATAGCGCGGAATCGCATATAGGAATAGCCAACAAAATAATTTTGACCGCAAAGAATCGATTGCTGGACCACTGCGCAATAAGAGCCGCGAAACTCTGTTTGAAACACTGAAACAGTTGAAACATAAAAAGTGTATTAGCAGGTGATTTTGGTTTCAAAACTCTACTAGAATACTACTAAAAAGTTCCATGAAATGATGATGTTTAAAATAGGTCAAGTTCATTTTTGGCAGACTTTCAAAGTGTTGTAGGATATGAAAAAAACAATTCTCTCCTTTGTATCATTTTTCTATATATAATCCATTTTTAAAAATATTTTATCCATAAGATATGTTTGATACTTACGGATTTTTGGAGTATCTATCGCGGGTGGCACCAGAAACTAGTTATTAAAACGAGCGAGCATCTAGTATTGAGAGTTATCGAGAGGTAGTACGGATCACGAATGAGGAATTTGCGTCCTAACGTTTATTATCGTTCCAAGAGGGAAGATTAGCGAGTAAACAAATCTGGGTTGTCTTGTGTAGGTAACTTTCACTACAAAACCGATCTCCTTCTTTCATTTTCACTTGTACCCTTTTGTCGTATAAGCTTCTGCTTCAATAATTATTTTATGACCCTGAATTATTGGGTCCATACTGGCATTTGTTTGTTCACAATGATGTTAATAAAATTCATTCTTTACCTTGCTTAACCGAAAATAATATCTAAGCAACATTTAAGCAAACATAGCATGAACATAAAATCAATTTTCCGAACACTGTGCGACGGATCGACATGAGCTTTGATAATCCCCAAAATTAATAGAGAGTAAGAAAAAAACTGATCGCCATTTTATCATTTTTCAAAATATGATCAATTTTTCAAGAATATTTTCTGCAAAAGATATATTTGTTACTTAAGTTTTTTGTTGAGTATACATCGCAGGTAGCACCAGAACGTAGTTATTTAAACGAGCAAGCATCTTTACTGAGAGATATCGAGAGGTAGTACGGATCGCAAATGAAGAATGAGAGTCCTAATGTGTTTATCATCGTTCCAAGAGGGAAGATTATCGACAACCTGGGTTGTCTTGTGTAGGTAACTGAGTGGATATTCACCACAACACCGATCTCCTTCTTTCATTATCATTTGTACCCTTTTTAGTATCGTAAAATCGATTTTCTGACCACTATGCGACAGATCTTCATGAGCTGGGATAATCCCTAAAATGATAGAGAAGAAGAATAAAACTTGTGTCCATTGTATCATTTTTCTATATGAGATCTATTTTTTGAAAATATTTCATGCATGAGAGATGTTTGTTACTTACGTATTTGGGGAGTATCCATCGAGGGTTATACCAGAAAGTAGTTATTTATGCGAGCGAGCATCTACTACTGAGAGATTTCGATAGGTAGTACGGATCGCGCATGAGGAATGTGCGTCCTGAAGTGTTTTTAATCGTACACTGAACCTGATGTACTCGGAACTGTGTGATCATCCACTGATGCGTTGTTTTCTTCGGCAACAGTCTCAAGGCTTGCTGATTTCTTTTTTTTTTCTTTTTTTGGCGAGAAGCGGCAGCTCTCCTCCTAGGAGCGAATGGCTAAACTATGATCTTACTTATTGCACTTTAGAAGGTTGTTGTAGTTTTCCACAGTGATGGTGCGAAGGGAACGCTTAGCATGGATGGTAGGGAAGATATCATAGAGTAAAAGAAAGCATGAAAGCAGGAGAACCTCCTTGAATCATGGAGTGGCCAGAAAAAATCAGTTTGGCTAATGGAATAAACCGAAACTCATATGGTGGAAACTACTCATGACGTGAATTTCATTCAACGGTCTGTAGAAAAGTGGAAACACTTTCTGGGGCAAGGCCCCGAATATCATCAGAAATATCCCTATATGCCCTCTCTTTCCCGTCCCGTGTCCTTTATTCCCCCGTTCCTTGCCCTTTATTTCCCTGTATTTACCCCTTCACAATCTAACCTGAATCGAAGAAATTTCTCTCTCGATATAGTGATATCACAATCTACGTACTTGTTCACTCCTAGATGGATCTTTGGCATATCCATCGCTGGTAGCACTGGAAAGTAGTTATTTAAACCAATGAATATATACTGATGAGAGATAACGTGAGGCAGTACAGATCGTAATTGAGGAATATGCGTCCTAACGTGTTTATTGTTGTTCGAAGAGGGAAGATTATCGGCAACCCGGGTTGTCTTGTGTAGGAAACTGAGTGCACATTCACCACAACACCGATCTCCTTCTTTCATTTTCATTTGTACCCTTTTTAGTCGCATAAAATCGATTTTCCGACGATTGGGCAACAGATCGACTTGAGCTGGGATAATCCCTAATATGAATATAGAGTAAGCAAAGAACTTATCTCCATTGTATCATTTTTCAAAATATGATCAATTTTTCAAAACCATTTTTTGCACAAAATACGTTTGTTACTTACGTATTAGGGGAGTATCCATCGCGGGTATCACCAGAAAGTAGTTATTCAAATGAGCGAGCATCTACTACTGAGAGATATCGAGAGGTAGTAGGTTCGGAACGCAAATGAGGAATGTGAGTCTTAACGTGTTTATTATCGTTCCAAGAGGGAAGATTATCTCCAACCTGGGTTGTTCTGAGGAGAAGAATAAAAGTTATCTTCATTGTTTCATTTTACAATATATTGTTAGTTAGTGAATCCTTCCTAGTCCCAGTAAAAGGTTTTATGAATTTGAATAGTAGATGAAGAAGAAGAAGAAAGCACGCTTTATTACCATAATAACAATTCACAAAAATGTCTGTACAATATTATATAGTATAAACGAATAGGTATAGATATATTCATTACATATATGCAACATATATTCATAATATTCTATTGTCTCTATTGTACTCTATATTATAGTAAATTCAAATTTAGACAACTATGGTCAAGCATGATTTATTACAATAACAACAATTCATGAAATATCTTCATGGAAAACGTGTTTATTGTTGTTCGAAGAGGGAAGATTATCGGCAACCTGGGTTGTCTTGTGTAGGAAACTGAGTGCACATTCACCACAACACCGATCTCCTTCTTTCATTTTCATTTGTACCCTTTTTAGTCGCATAAAATCGATTTTCCGACGATTGGGCAACAGATCTACTTGAGCTGGGATAATCCCTAATATGAATATAGAGTGAGCAAAGAACTTATCTCCATTGTATCATTTTTCAAAATATGATCAATTTTTTAAAAACATGTTTTGCACAAAATACGTTTGTTACTTACGTATTAGGGGAGTATCCATCGCGGGTATCACCAGAAAGTAGTTATTCAAACGAGCGAGCATCTACTACTGAGAGATATCGAGAGGTAGTAGGTTCGGAACGCAAATGAGGAATGTGAGTCTTAACGTGTTTATTATCGTTCCAAGAGGGAAGATTATCGACAACATGGGTTGCTCTGAGGAGAAGAATAAAAGTTATCTTCATTGTTTCATTTTACAATATATTGTTAGTTAGTGAATGTGGAAAGATCCTTCCTAGTCTCAGTAAAAGGTTTCATGAATTTGAATAGTAGATGAAGAAGAAGAAGAAAGCACGCTTTATTACCATAATAACAATTCACAAAAATGTCTCTACAATTTTATACAGTATAAACGTATAGGTATAGATATATTCATTACACATATGCAACATATATTCATAATATTCTATTGTCTCTATTGTACTCTATATTATAGTAAATTCAAATTTAGACAACTATGATCAAGCATGATTTATTACAATAACAACAATTCATAAAATATCTCAACAATATTATACAGTATAACCATATAGGTATAGATATATTCGTTATATATATTCAACATATATTCATAATATTCTATTGTCTCTATTATACTCTGTATTACAATAAATTCAAATTCAGAATGAACAATAGCACGCAAGACGACAATGGACCAAAGGTCCTGCTGTCTGAGAGAGCCGAGAAATGGCTGACATTTGATTCTTAAACACGGATCATTAGAGCTTAGATTTATCATTCAATGATAGATCATATAGATGATAGATAATCACTAAAATGAATAATTAGTAAGAAAAAACATCTCCATTTTATCATTTTTTAAAATATGATCAATTTTTCAAAAATATTTTCTGCAAAAGATATGTTTGTTACTTAAGTTTTTTGTTGAGTTTACATCGCAGGTAGCACCAGAACGTAGTTATTTAAACGAGCAAGCATCTATTACTGAGAGATATCGAGAGGTAGTACGGATCGCAAATGAAGAATGAGGGTCCTAATGTGTTTATCATTGTTCCAAGAGGGAAGATTATCGACAACCTGGGTTGTCTTGTGTAGGTAACTGAGTGGATATTCACCACAACACAGATCTCCTTCTTTCATTATCATTTGTACCCTTTTTAGTGTCGTAATCTCGATTTTCTGACCACTATGCGACAGATCTTCATGAGCTGGGATAATCCCTAAAATGATAGAGAAGAAGAATAAAACTTGTATCCATTGTATCATTTTTCTATATGTGATCTCTTTTTTGAAAATATTTCATGCATGAGAGATGTTTGTTACTTACATATTTCGGGAGTATCCATCGAGGGTTATACCAGAAAGTAGTTATTTAAGCGAGCGAGCATCTACTACTGAGAGATTTCGATAGGTAGTACGGATCGCGCATGAGGAATGTGCGTCCTGAAGTGTTTTTAATCGTACACTGAACCCTGATGTACTCGGAACTGTGTGATCATCCACTGATGCGTTGTTTTCTTCGGCAACAGTCTCAAGGCTTGCTGATTTCTTTTTTTTTCTTTTTTTGACGAGAAGCGGCAGCTCTCCTCCTAGGAGCGAATGGCTAAACTATGATCTTACTTATTGCACTTTAGAAGGTTGTTGTAGTTTTCCACAGTGATGGTGCGAAGGGAACGCTTAGCATGGATGGTAGGGAAGATATCATAGAGTAAAAGAAAGCATGAAAAGCAGGAGAACCTCCTTGAATCATGGAGTGGCCAGAAAAAATCAGTTTGGCTGATGGAATAAACCGAAACACATATGGTGGAAACTACTCATGACGTGAATTTCATTCAACGGTCTGTAGAAAAGTGGAAACACTTTCTGGGGCAAGGCCCCGAATATCATCAGAAATATCCCTATATGCCCTCTCTTTCCCGTCCCGTGTCCTTTATTCCCCCGTTCCTTGCCCTTTATTTCCCTGTATTTACCCCTTCACAATCTAACCTGAATCGAAGAAATTTCTCTCTCGATATAGTGATATCACAATCTACGTACTTGTTCACTCCTAGATGGATCTTTGGCATATCCATCGCTGGTAGCACTGGAAAGTAGTTATTTAAACCAATGAATATATACCGATGAGAGATAACGTGAGGCAGTACAGATCGTAATTGAGGAATATGCGTCCTAACGTGTTTATTGTTGTTCGAAGAGGGAAGATTATCGGCAACCCGGGTTGTCTTGTGTAGGAAACTGAGTGCACATTCACCACAACACCGATCTCCTTCTTTCATTTTCATTTGTACCCTTTTTAGTCGCATAAAATCGATTTTCCGACGATTGGGCAACAGATCGACTTGAGCTGCATCTACTACTGAGAGATATCGAGAGGTAGTAGGTTCGGAACGCAAATGAGGAATGTGAGTCTTAACGTGTTTATTATCGTTCCAAGAGGGAAGATTATCTCCAACCTGGGTTGTTCTGAGGAGAAGAATAAAAGTTATCTTCATTGTTTCATTTTACAATATATTGTTAGTTAGTGAATGTGGAAAGATCCTTCCTAGTCCCAGTAAAAGGTTTTATGAATTTGAATAGTAGATGAAGAAGAAGGAGAAAGCACGATTTATTACCATAATAACAATTCACAAAAATGTCTCTACAATATTATACAGTATAAACGAATAGGTATAGATATATTCATTACATATAGTCAACATATATTCATAATATTCTATTGTCTCTATTGTACTCTATATTATAGTAAAATTCAAATTTAGACAACTATGATCAAGCATGATTTATTACAATAACAACAATTCATAAAATATCTCCACAATATTATACAGTATAACCATATAGGTATAGATATATTCGTTATATATATTCAACATATATTCATAATATTCTATTGTCTCTATTATACTCTGTATTACAATAAATTCAAATTTAGAACGAACGATAGCACGCGAGACGACAATGGACCAAAGGTCCTGCTGTCTGAGAGAGCATGAGAAATGGCTGACATTTGATTCTTAAACACGAATCATTAGAGCTTAGATTAATCATTCAATGATAGATCATATAGATGATAGATAATCACTAAATTGAATAAATATTCAGAAAAAACGTATCTCCATTTTATCATTTTTCAAAATATGATCAATTTTTCAAAAATATTTTCTGCAAAAGATATGTTTGTCACTTAAGTTTTTTGTTGAGTATACATCGCAGGTAGCACCAGAACGTAGTTATTTAAACGAGCAAGCATCTATTACTTAGAGATATCGAGAGGTAATACGGATCGCAAAAGAAGAATGAGCGTCCTGATGTGTTTATCATCGTTCCAAGAGGGAAGATTATCGACAACCTGGGTTGTCTTGTGTAGGTAACTGAGTGGACATTCACCACAACACCGATCTCCTTCTTTCTTCTCCTTCATTTGTACCTTTTTTAGTATCGTAAAATCGATTTTCTGACCACTGTGCGACAGATCTTCATGAGCTGGGATAATCCCTAAAATGATAGAGAAGAAGTACGAGTATAAAACTTTTATCCATTGTATCATTTTTCTATATATGATCTATTTTTTGAAAATATTTCTTGCATAAGAGATGTTTGTTACTTTTGTATTTGGGGAGTATCCATCGAGGGTTATACCAGAAAGTAGTTATTTAAGCGAGCGAGCATCTACTACTGAAAGATTTCGATAGGTAGTACGGATCGCGCATGAGGAATGTGCGTCCTGAAGTGTTTTTAATCGTACACTGAACCTGATGTACTCGGAACTGTGTGATCATCCACTGATGCGTTGTTTTCTTCGGCAACAGTCTCAAGGCTTGCTGATTTCTTTTTTTTTTTTTCTTTTTTTGACGAGAAGCGGCAGCTCTCCTCCTAGGAGCGAATGGCTAAACTATGATCTTACTTATTGCACTTTAGAAGGTTGTTGTAGTTTTCCACAGTGATGGTGCGAAGGGAACGCTTAGCATGGATGGTAGGGAAGATATCATAGAGTAAAAGAAAGCATGAAAGCAGGAGAACCTCCTTGAATCATGGAGTGGCCAGAAAAAATCAGTTTGGCTAATGGAATAAACCGAAACTCATATGGTGGAAACTACTCATGACGTGAATTTCATTCAACGGTCTGTAGAAAAGTGGAAACACTTTCTGGGGCAAGGCCCCGAATATCATCAGAAATATCCCTATATGCCCTCTCTTTCCCGTCCCGTGTCCTTTATTCCCCCGTTCCTTGCCCTTTATTTCCCTGTAGATGTAGATGTAGATGTAGAAGAAAACTTTCAGGGCGGGGGTTTTGAGCCCCCAGCACGGAAGCCTGTTGGCTTATTGTACTTTCCTGAGAGTTTTTTGTTTAATCAAAGAGACTCAGCCCCCTGATGAGGGGTGGTAGGCTCTTGATTAATTGTTCGCTCGGAATGGAGCTCATCGGGGTTTGGGCCCCAAAGAGCTCAACTCTGCGATGGGTGAGTGCAGGGCACTCAAAGATTATGTGGGATGCCGTTTCGTCAGTCTCCTCACATAGTCTGCACAGGGTTGAGTTTTGTGTGACCCCTATGCGATGTAGGTGAAATCGTAGGGGTGCAAAACCGGTTATGAGGCCAACCAGTGTTTTTAGTTCCCTACGGTTTTTCCTAAGTAGCCCCTCAGTAATTTTGGTGTTGAGTTCAGCCACCATAAGTTTACTGTGGGTGTGTCCTTCAATATTGGCCCATCTTTTAGCGGTTTGTTGGTTGACCCACGTGTTGATGGTTTTTCTGAAGGTGGTTTTTGGTAAACCGACTGCTGGCTCAGGCCCTACGAATGGGGTTTGGGAGCCCCTTCTCGCGAGCTCGTCAGCCTTTTCGTTACCAATAATGCCTCTATGCCCCGGCACCCACTCCAGGCGAACCCGGTTGTGTTTGGCTAGGTTGTTGAGGGTTTGCATGCAGCACCATACCACTCGGGACGAGATGGTTGGAGCCGTTAGTGCTTTTATCGACGCTTGACTGTCAGAAAGGATGCGGACGTGGGCATTTTTATGCCCCCTCCTAAGACTCTCCGCAGCTGCTGCCTCGATTGCCACAATTTCTGTCTGGAATACAGAGGTGTGTTGCCCAAGTGGAAACGAAGTGTTCCACCTGGGTTTGGCCCCATGTATTCCTGCACCAGTTCCTGCTTCCATTTTTGACCCATCTGTGAACCAGATGATGTCATTGGAGCAGCAATTGTTCTCCCATAGCCCATCTCTTGTAATGATTGACGTGTAGAGATGGGGTTGGGAGAGAGTTTTGGGCATGATATCGGCCACCATGTCGAGTAGTGGTTCTTGTATCAGTTCCAATATATTGGTATGACCTCGGTGAGGGGTTGTCCGCCAAGAGCCATTCCATTTCAGCCTCAGGGAGGCCATCATGGCCTCACCTTGTATGAAGATATCCACTGGGGGTAGACCCAGTAGAACCTCCATGGTTGCTGTGGGTGTACCATGCATTGCTCCGGTGATGGTTAGACAGGCCAGTCGCTGGATGCTGGTGAGAGTTCGTCGTGCTCCCACCTGACTCGCCTTGTGCCACCACACAACGCAACAGTACGTTATTATGGGTCTAACAATGGCGGTGTAAATCCACTGGACCATCCGCGGTTGAAGCCCCCATACTTTCCCACATGTACGCTTAGCGCACATGAGGGCTCCTTTGCATCTGTTTGCAATGTATCCTAGGTGTTTATTCCAGGTGAGTTTTGTATCCAGGTATACACCCAGATATTTGACCTCACGTTGAAAGGGCACCCTTGAATTAAAGAGAAGAGGTTCTGAAAGGCCCCTCAAATCTCTTTTTCTGGTGAAGGTTACAAGTGTGGTTTTGTTGGGGTTTACATTTAGGCCCTCAGTGCCACACCAATCCTCCACCACTTTCAGAGCTGACTGAGCCAGATCTGAGACTACTCCAACGAATGGTCCCCTAATCAGGATGACCACATCGTCGGCGTAGCCTTGAGCATAAAAGCCGAGTGTGTTGAGTCGTTCAAGTAAAGAGTCCACAACGAGGTTCCACAACAGTGGGGAGAGTACCCCCCCCCCCCTGCGGGCAGCCCCTCGCCACAGACACCTCCACTGATTCCCCAAGGAGCTCAGCATTTACCGTTCTACTCGTAAGCATAGTTTTTATCCTCCTACATATGGTGTTGTTTATATTGTGCCTTTGAGTAGCCCTTATAATGGAGGTTACTGAGGTTGAATCAAATGCCCCCTCTATGTCCAAAAATATTCCTATTGCAAATTCCTTGTCAGCCAGCACAGTTTCCACCCTGGTGACTAGGTGGTGCAATGCGGCTTCACAGGATTTGCCTTGTTGGTAGGCAAATTGATTGGGGTGAATGGGCCTCTCTATTAAGGAGGTTTCCCTCAAGTGTCTATCGACAAGTTTTTCCAACGCCTTCAAATTGAAGGATGTCAGACAGATGGGTCTAAATGCTTTTGCCTGGTTGTACCAAGGTTTCCCTGGCTTTGGCAAAAATATGACCCTTGCTTGACACCATCTTCTGGGGATCGTGCCTGTTGCCAGGCTCGCCCTAAAGAGAGCACCTAGTATCCTAACGACATTGTCCCCCCCCCCTCTTGTAGAAGTTTCGGGATGATGCCGTCCGGACCAGGTGATTTATAGGGGTCAAATGAGTTGATGGCCCACATCACTCGCTCTTTGGTAACTACACTCTTTGCCACTTCCCAGTCTAAGGGAGAGGATTTCCCGCCATTAGTGCGGGCTGGTGGGTCAGAGTCTGTACCTAGAGCATTTATTACTAAACAGCCAGGGAAGTGGGTCTCCAGCATGAGTGCCAGAGTGTCCCCAGCTGTTGAGGTATATTCTCCATTTGGTTTCACAAGTGTTCCAATTGGATTGATAGGATCTTTAGCAAGGATTCGCTGGAGTCTGGCGCATTCAGAGGCACTTTCTACATCTTCGCAGAACCTCCTCCATGCTTCCCTTTTTTATATTCTAATAAGTTTCCTATATTCAGCTAATTTGGTCTTGTAATCATCCCAATAGCCGGTCTTTTTGGCTCTGTTGTACAGTTTGCCAGTTTCACGTTTGACAGCTTCTAGTTCCGTATTCCACCAGGAAACCTGGACTGGCGAGGGCCCAGTTGTTGTCAGGGTGTGATTGTTGTATGAGGCGAGTAGCGCGCTTTCCAGCTCTTCCGCCAGGGCCTCGATATCATTGTTATTGTGTGTTTTGGTCCGAATTTCTCTCAACCTGCCCTCTACTTCCTCCTTGTAGTTCTTCCAGTTCGTTTTCCTAGGATATCTATGTACTTGTCGTGTTTTACCCAAACCTTGGATTACCACGACAATGTACATGTGATCAGAATAGGAGGGGATATCGGATACGAACCATTTTTCAATTTTTCTTTCAAGCAGAGGGGTTGTGATGGTAATGTCGAGAACTTCATTCCTGGATGAGGTTACAAATGTTGGTTTGTTTCCCCGGTTTGCCAAATATAAATCATTGGCTACCAGGTAGTCAAATAACAGGTCCCCTCGTGTGTTGATGTCAGTGCTTCCCCACGCACTATGGTGGGCGTTGGCATCTGCACCCAAAAGTAGCTGCATGTTGTCATTGCGGCATTTTTCAATAAGGTTAGCCACTTCTTCTGGTGGAGGTCCTCTTGAAGTATCTGCATCTCCTGGGAAGTACGCTGAGGCAGTGACTATATGCTCCCTATGGTTGCCTTCCTCGAGGATGATTTTCACTGCAACTAAGTCTCTGAAACAGAACTCAGACATGGTTAGTGAATTTATATCATTTTTGACAAATATGCAGGAGCGTACATTTTCAGCGCAGTTGCGCTTGTAAATGAGCTTTCCTCCTGCGTTATTGAGGCCAGCAACTCTGCCCCGGGAAACCCAGGGTTCCTGGATGAGTGCGACGTCATACTTGCCAGCTGCAAGCAGTTGGCATAGATTTGCTGTAGCCACCTTGTTGTGCTGCAGATTAATTTGAAGAATCTGCAGCATTTTTAGGTGGTGAGAGGAGCTCAGCATAGACCAAATCAGTCTCCACGTCAGACAGTCTTTCCACGGAGTGGGTACCATGTACTATGACCATCTTGGTGGTGGTGAGTGCACCACTATACTCACCCTGACTCCAGCCAGAGCTAGAGGTCTCAGGTCGAGCAAGGGCAGCTCCCCATTGCTTCTTTGGTTGCTGTTTGGAAGCCGAGGACGGAGGTGGGGGTGTGTGTGGGGTTCGAAGCCGCTTTCGCGGTGTTTCTACCCCAGCCCCCTCCCAACCAGCAGCTAGGGGGCCAATGGGCCTAGGACTGGTGGGACCACCATGTCTGAGGGGTTTGTCGACACACGTGTGTGTCTTTGCCCCTCGAAGACAGGTAGCCCCATCCCGAGCCCCAGCCCCACGGCTGCCAATATAGAGTTCCCCATCCCTGGCTTCGGGTTTTTTCCCTTTTTAGGGTAGATTTCTAGGTGGTTCATTATTGTTCCCACGAGAAGCTAGGGATATAAACGTCCACCCGCGCAGAGCCCCTCATGCGCGGGTAAGCCTAATTACATCCAGGGGGTCGGCCGGTACCCTGGGGCAGCCGTTTGAGATGCACATTACCCTCTGCACCATGCAGACCCTAGGCACGGCGTGCACACCTTGTCTTGAGGAGGGGAGTCCGTTCTTAGTAACCAGTGCAATAGCTCACACTGCCCAGTATACTCCTAGGAGATACTATCGTGCAATGGACAGTGTGAGCCGTGGCTAAGCCCTCCCACCACATCAAGGTGACGGACATTGGGAGGGTTTATTTCCCTGTATTTACCCCTTCACAATCTAACCTGAATCGAAGAAATTTCTCTCTCGATATAGTGATATCACAATCTACGTACTTGTTCACTCCTAGATGGATCTTTGGCATATCCATCGCTGGTAGCACTGGAAAGTAGTTATTTAAACCAATGAATATATACTGATGAGAGATAACGTGAGGCAGTACAGATCGTAATTGAGGAATATGCGTCCTAACGTGTTTATTGTTGTTCGAAGAGGGAAGATTATCGGCAACCCGGGTTGTCTTGTGTAGGAAACTGAGTGCACATTCACCACAACACCGATCTCCTTCTTTCATTTTCATTTGTACCCTTTTTAGTCGCATAAAATCGATTTTCCGACGATTGGGCAACAGATCGACTTGAGCTGCATCTACTACTGAGAGATATCGAGAGGTAGTAGGTTCGGAACGCAAATGAGGAATGTGAGTCTTAACGTGTTTATTATCGTTCCAAGAGGGAAGATTATCTCCAACCTGGGTTGTTCTGAGGAGAAGAATAAAAGCTATCTTCATTGTTTCATTTTACAATATATTGTTAGATAGTGAATGTGGAAAGATCCTTCCTAGTCCCAGTAAAAGGTTTTATGAATTTGAATAGTAGATGAAGAAGAAGGAGAAAGCACGCTTAATTACCATAATAACAATTCACAAAAATGTCTCTACAATATTATACAGTATAAACGAATAGGTATAGATATATTCATTACATATAGCCAACATATATTCATAATATTCTATTGTCTCTATTGTACTCTATATTATAGTAAATTCAAATTTAGGCAACTATGATCAAGCATGATTTATTACAATAACAACAATTCATAAAATATCTCCACAATATTATACAGTATAACCATATAGGTATAGATATATTCGTTATATATATTCAACATATATTCATAATATTCTATTGTCTCTATTATACTCTGTATTACAATAAATTCAAATTTAGAATGAACAATAGCACGCGAGACGACAATGGACCAAAGGTCCTGCTGTCTGAGAGAGCATGAGAAATGGCTGACATTTGATTCTTAAACACGAATCATCAGAGCTTAGATTTATCATTCAATGATAGATCATATAGATGATAGATAATCACTAAATTGAATAAATATTCAGAAAAAACGTATCTCCATTTTATCATTTTTCAAAAATATTTTCTGCAAAAGATATGTTTGTCACTTAAGTTTTTTGTTGAGTATACATCGCAGGTAGCACCAGAACGTAGTTATTTAAACGAGCAAGCATCTATTACTTAGAGATATCGAGAGGTAATACGGATCACAAAAGAAGAATGAGCGTCGTGATGTGTTTATCATCGTTCCAAGAGGGAAGATTATCTACAACCTGGGTTGTCTTGTTTAGGTAACTGAGTGGACATTCACCACAACACCGATCTCCTTCTTTCTTCTCCTTCATTTGTACCTTTTTTAGTATCGTAAAATCGATTTTCTGACCACTGTGCGACAGATCTTCATGAGCTGGGATAATCCCTAAAATGATAGAGAAGAAGTATAAAACTTTTATCCATTGTATCATTTTTCTATATATGATCTATTTTTTGAAAATATTTCTTGCATAAGAGATGTTTGTTACTTTTGTATTTAGGGAGTATCCATCGAGGGTTATACCAGAAAGTAGTTATTTAAGCGAGCGAGCATCTACTACTGAGAGATTTCGATAGGTAGTACGGATCGCGCATGAGGAATGTGCGTCCTGAAGTGTTTTTAATCGTACACTGAACCTGATGTACTCGGAACTGTGTGATCATCCACTGATGCGTTGTTTTCTTCGGCAACAGTCTCAAGGCTTGCTGATTTCTTTTTTTCTTTTTTTGACGAGAAGCGGCAGCTCTCCTCCTAGGAGCGAATGGCTAAACTATGATCTTACTTATTGCACTTTAGAAGGTTGTTGTAGTTTTCCACAGTGATGGTGCGAAGGGAACGCTTAGCATGGATGGTAGGGAAGATATCATAGAGTAAAAGAAAGCATGAAAGCAGGAGAACCTCCTTGAATCATGGAGTGGCCAGAAAAAATCAGTTTGGCTAATGGAATAAACCGAAACTCATATGGTGGAAACTACTCATGACGTGAATTTCATTCAACGGTCTGTAGAAAAGTGGAAACACTTTCTGGGGCAAGGCCCCGAATATCATCAGAAATATCCCTATATGCCCTCTCTTTCCCGTCCCGTGTCCTTTATTCCCCCGTTCCTTGCCCTTTATTTCCCTGTATTTACCCCTTCACAATCTAACCTGAATCGAAGAAATTTCTCTCTCGATATAGTGATATCACAATCTACGTACTTGTTCACTCCTAGATGGATCTTTGGCATATCCATCGCTGGTAGCACTGGAAAGTAGTTATTTAAACCAATGAATATATACTGATGAGAGATAACGTGAGGCAGTACAGATCGTAATTGAGGAATATGCGTGCTAACGTGTTTATTGTTGTTCGAAGAGGGAAGATTATCGGCAACCTGGGTTGTCTTGTGTAGGAAACTGAGTGCACATTCACCACAACACCGATCTCCTTCTTTCATTTTCATTTGTACCCTTTTTAGTCGCATAAAATCGATTTTCCGACGATTGGGCAACAGATCTACTTGAGCTGGGATAATCCCTAATATGAATATAGAGTGAGCAAAGAACTTATCTCCATTGTATCATTTTTCAAAATATGATCAATTTTTTAAAAACATGTTTTGAACAAAATACGTTTGTTACTTACGTATTAGGGAAGTATCCATTGCGGGTATCACCAGAAAGTAGTTATTCAAACGAGCGAGCATCTACTACTGAGAGATATCGAGAGGTAGTAGGTTCGGAACGCAAATGAGGAATGTGAGTCTTAACGTGTTTATTATCGTTCCAAGAGGGAAGATTATCGACAACATGGGTTGCTCTGAGGAGAAGAATAAAAGTTATCTTCATTGTTTCATTTTACAATATATTGTTAGTTAGTGAATGTGGAAAGATCCTTCCTAGTCTCAGTAAAAGGTTTCATGAATTTGAATAGTAGATGAAGAAGAAGAAGAAAGCACGCTTTATTACCATAATAACAATTCACAAAAATGTCTCTACAATTTTATACAGTATAATCGTATAGGTATAGATATATTCATTACACATATGCAACATATATTCATAATATTCTATTGTCTCTATTGTACTCTATATTATAGTAAATTCAAATTTAGACAACTATGATCAAGCATGATTTATTACAATAACAACAATTCATAAAATATCTGAACAATATTATACAGTATAACAATATACTCGTAGGTATAGATATATTCGTTATATATATTCAACATATATTCATAATATTCTATTGTCTCTATTATACTCTGTATTACAATAAATTCAAATTCAGAATGAACAATAGCACGCAAGACGACAATGGACCAAAGGTCCTGCTGTCGGAGAGAGCCCGAGAAATGGCTGACATTTGATTCTTAAACACGAATCATTAGAGCTTAGATTTATCATTCAATGATAGATCATATAGATGATAAATAATCACTAAAATGAATATATAGTAAGAAAAAACATCTCCATTTTATCTTTTTTTAAAATATGATCAATTTTTCAAAAATATTTTCTGCAAAAGATATGTTTGTTACTTAAGTTTTTTGTTGAGTTTACATCGCAGGTAGCACCAGAACGTAGTTATTTAAACGAGCAAGCATCTATTACTGAGAGATATCGAGAGGTAGTACGGATCGCAAATGAAGAATGAGCGTCCTAATGTGTTTATCATTGTTCCAAGAGGGAAGATTATCGACAACCTGGGTTGTCTTGTGTAGTTAACTGAGTGGATATTCACCACAACACCGATCTCCTTCTTTCATTATCATTTGTACCCTTTTTAGTATCGTAATCTCGATTTTCTGACCACTATGCGACAGATCTTCATGAGCTGGGATAATCCCTAAAATGATAGAGAAGAAGAATAAAACTTGTATCCATTGTATCATTTTTCTATATGTGATCTCTTTTTTGAAAATATTTCATGCATGAGAGATGTTTGTTACTTACATATTTGGGGAGTATCCATCGAGGGTTATACCAGAAAGTAGTTATTTAAGCGAGCGAGCATCTACTACTGAGAGATTTCGATAGGTAGTACGGATCGCGCATGAGGAATGTGCGTCCTGAAGTGTTTTTAATCGTACACTGAACCTGATGTACTCGGAACTGTGTGATCATCCACTGATGCGTTGTTTTCTTCGGCAACAGTCTCAAGGCTTGCTGATTTCTTTTTTTTTTTTCTTTTTTTGACGAGAAGCGGCAGCTCTCCTCCTAGGAGCGAATGGCTAAACCATGATCTTACTTATTGCACTTTAGAAGGTTGTTGTAGTTTTCCACAGTGATGGTGCGAAGGGAACGCTTAGCATGGATGGTAGGGAAGATATCATAGAGTAAAAGAAAGCATGAAAGCAGGAGAACCTCCTTGAATCATGGAGTGGCCAGAAAAAATCAGTTTGGCTAATGGAATAAACCGAAACTCATATGGTGGAAACTACTCATGACGTGAATTTCATTCAACGGTCTGTAGAAAAGTGGAAACACTTTCTGGGGCAAGGCCCCGAATATCATCCGAAATATCCCTATATGCCCTCTCTTTCCCGTCCCGTGTCCTTTATTCCCCCGTTCCTTGCCCTTTATTTCCCTGTATTTACCCCTTCACAATCTAACCTGAATCGAAGAAATTTCTCTCTCGATATAGTGATATCACAATCTACGTACTTGTTCACTCCTAGATGGATCTTTGGCATATCCATCGCTGGTAGCACTGGAAAGTAGTTATTTAAACCAATGAATATATACTGATGAGAGATAACGTGAGGCAGTACAGATCGTAATTGAGGAATATGCGTCCTAACGTGTTTATTGTTGTTCGAAGAGGGAAGATTATCGGCAACCCGGGTTGTCTTGTGTAGGAAACTGAGTGCACATTCACCACAACACCGATCTCCTTCTTTCATTTTCATTTGTACCCTTTTTAGTCGCATAAAATCGATTTTCCGACGATTGGGCAACAGATCGACTTGAGCTGCATCTACTACTGAGAGATATCGAGAGGTAGTAGGTTCGGAACGCAAATGAGGAATGTGAGTCTTAACGTGTTTATTATCGTTCCAAGAGGGAAGATTATCTCCAACCTGGGTTGTTCTGAGGAGAAGAATAAAAGCTATCTTCATTGTTTCATTTTACAATATATTGTTAGATAGTGAATGTGGAAAGATCCTTCCTAGTCCCAGTAAAAGGTTTTATGAATTTGAATAGTAGATGAAGAAGAAGGAGAAAGCACGCTTTATTACCATAATAACAATTCACAAAAATGTCTCTACAATATTATACAGTATAAACGAATAGGTATAGATATATTCATTACATATAGCCAACATATATTCATAATATTCTATTGTCTCTATTGTACTCTATATTATAGTAAATTCAAATTTAGACAACTATGATCAAGCATGATTTATTACAATAACAACAATTCATAAAATATCTCCACAATATTATACAGTATAACCATATAGGTATAGATATATTCGTTATATATATTCAACATATATTCATAATATTCTATTGTCTCTATTATACTCTGTATTACAATAAATTCAAATTTAGAATGAACAATAGCACGCGAGACGACAATGGACCAAATGTCCTCCTGTCTGAGAGAGCATGAGAAATGGCTGACATTTGATTCTTAAACACGAATCATTAGAGCTTAGATTTATCATTCAATGATAGATCATATAGATGATAGATAATCACTAAATTGAATAAATATTCAGAAAAAACGTATCTCCATTTTATCATTTTTCAAAATATGATCAATTTTTCAAAAATATTTTCTGCAAAAGATATGTTTGTCACTTAAGTTTTTTGTAGAGTATACATCGCAGGTAGCACCAGAACGTAGTTATTTAAACGAGCAAGCATCTATTACTTAGAGATATCGAGAGGTAGTACGGATCAGAAATGAGGAATGTGCGTCCTGAAGTGTTTTTAATCGTATACTGAACCTGATGTACTCGGAACTGTGTGATCATCCACTGATGCGTTGTTTTCTTTGGCAACAGTCTCAAGGCTTGCTGATTTCTTTTTTTTTTTTTTTTTTTTTTTTGACGAGAAGCGGCAGCTCTCCTCCTAGGAGCTAATTGCTAAACTATGATCTTACTTACTGCAGTTTATAAGGTTGTTGTAGTTTTCCACAGTGATGGTGCAAGGGGAACTCTTAGCATGGATGATAGGGAAGATATCATAGAGTAAAAGAAAGCATAAAAGCAGGAGCACCTCCTTGAATCATGGAGTGACCAGAAAAATTCAGTTTGGCTAATGGGATAAACCGAAATTCATATAGTGGAAACTACTCATGACGTGAATTTCATTCAAAGGTCTTTAGAAAAGTGGAAACACTTTCTGGGGCAAGGCCCCGAATATCATCAAAAATAGCCCTCTATGACCACTCTTTCCCGTTCCGTCCCCTTTATTCCCTGTTCCTTGCACTTTATTTCCCTGTACTTACCCCTTCACAATCTAACCTGAATCGAAGAAATTTCTCTCTCGATATAGTGATATCACAATCTACGTCATTGTTCACTGGTAGATGGATCTTTGGCATATCCATCGCAGGTAGCACCAGAACGTAGTTGTTTAAACGAGTGAGCATCTACTGATGAGGGATAACGAGAGGTAGTACGGATCACAAATGAGGAATTGGCGTCCTAACGTGTATATTATCGTTCCAAGAGGGAAGATTATCGATAACCTGGGTTTTTCTGAGGAGAAGAATAAAAGTTATCTCCATTGTTTCATTTTACAATATATTGTTAGTTAGTGAATGTGGAAAGATCCTGCCTAGTCCCATTAAAAGGTTTTATGAATTTGAATTGTAGATGAAGAAGAAGAAGAAAACACGCTTTATCACAATAATAACCATTCACAAAAATATCTCTACAATATGAGACTGTATAGACGTATAGGTATAGATATATTCATTATATATATGCAACATATATTCATAATATTCTATTGTCTCCATTGTATTCTATAATACAATGAATTCAAATTTACACAACCATGATCAAACATGATTTTTTACAATAATAACAATTCATAAAATATCTTTACAATAGTATACAGTATAACCGTAAAGGTATAGATAGATTCGTTATATATATTCAACATATATTCATAATATTCTATTGTCATATTATACTCTGCATTACAACAAATTCAAATTTAGAATGAACAATAGCATGCGAGACGACAATGGACCAAAGGTCCTTCTGTCGGAGAGAGCCCGAGAAATGGCTGACATTTGATTTTTAAAGACGAATCATTAGAGCTTAGATCTATCATTCAGCGTGGAATCACCAGTTGGGTTCGTTAATCAATTCGGCCCGATGACGCCACACCACCCTATGGAAACTCGCCAACTGCCCCATACTATATCGCCATTCAGTAGCTGCACAACCCGATCCCTACTAAGCACCCATGTACCCAGACAGGCGCTCCTGAACTCTCCCAACACAGGGCAGACGCCAAGAAAATGGTGAACATCCTCCAGTGCCCCCATATTACACATGGAACAATCCTCCCTTCCATCTGTAGCCGGGAGAAATGAGCGGTGATTTAGTCCCAAAAGAGAGCCTCGCAGCTTTACCAACCATCGGCGCACATGTAGAGGCCCTTGATTCTCATTCCTCATATCAATTGCGTTCAGAGTCAACGAATCTATCTATACCTTTACGGTTATACTGTATACTATTGTAAAGATTGTACAAGGAGTTACTAGACGCGAGCGCACGTTACGTAATCTTATCGCGATGTAGCGCCCTCCATGCCTCCATCAAGCCCTCAAACTGCGAATCAAATAGCCGAAGGGTTCCAGTTTCAAGACTCAATTCGCAGCCAACACGACCAGCAAGTCTTTATGAGCTACTTAGCCCTTCCTGGGGAAGGCGGCTCATACATACAGGGAGGATAGTACGTCATTGGGGAAAAATTTCAGAAGCATCATAAACAATTAATTTTGAGGTACGTTGGCTGCGATGTGTACGGACAAATTTGCGAAACGGTTGCGGTGCGATACTACACCCGCCATTCCAATGGTTGAGAAATATTCAACCCCGACGTCAGGTTTTACTAATTTTAAATCAGTATCCTATGTTATTGCTGACGTCTCTAACTCTTTATTCATATCGTAAAGATATCTCATAGGATTACGAAGTCCTAGGGCTGTACGTATCCTACTATCAGTATCAGCAACAGCAGTATATGGGCGATTACATTTAAATTCATTGACCTGTGGACGATATTCGTAGGTTATTGGAGGATTAGCAGCATCGTTAGACAAAATGCCTACTCTCATATCATCCATTAACATTGGTAGACATTTTACGGAGGCTGTACCTTCCAGATTGGCTGCAAACACAGTTCGTAATTCACGTATATTTCCAAAGCAAGTAGGTACGCCATAATTGGCCATTGGCTGTGTTTCGTCTTGACGTTCACCCCATAATATATGTCCATTGGCACCTTGTGATGTACGAACACACGTGCCTGGCAACATTGGGTTTTTGCCACTGGATGTGTCGATCATTACGTTCGTACCGCCAAATTTATTATTAAGGCCAATACCGTAATTGTAGAATATAAGCGCATTAGCATTAGTGTAAGACAATGATGATGAATTTGTCATAAAAGGTATACGGAATCCTAACGGAGTAACCCTACACCTGACAACTTTAACGCTACAATTCGCAGGTAGCGAAGCAAACTCAGCAGGCGTAATATAAGTGCATAATGCGTCCGTAGGTATTTGAACTAAATTGGTAGTCCATATATGGGAGCCTCCGTAATTAAATTGTTGACTGGCCCATGCTCTCGTTTGAATTAAATGTTTATGTTTAAATACAAACTTAGAAGTATGATACTCCACAGAATTTGGTTGGTCGACGGATCCTGCTTCTCTGAGATTCACTGCGTCGTGGTGCGATTCCATTTTCGAGCTAGAAGCTCCGCCATCGGACCTTTTCAGCCTTTTCTGCGGTGATTCGGATCCACTTGCTTCTTCCGACATCACTGCAGATCCTTTCTTAAATAGCGTACGGCGTACTCCTCTTCGTCGAGCGGGATCGATAGACGGATACAGAACTCCCGTAATAGATTCCCCAGTATACTTCGCACCAAGTGCCACGGCACCGAGAGCGGAATGTAAATTACCAGAGTGAACAAAATCGTCAGTAAACCTACGAATCGCCAAGCAATCGGCTCTACAGATATCCGATGTATGTGAACTATGCTCGTAGCCGATGTCGTGTTGCCGTGCGATGGCGTCGTCTCGATCATATGGTTGAAGTCTCGAACGGGCATCATAACCGGGACCGAAAAAATGGTGAAACGGTAAATGAGGCATCCATAGAGACTAAAAAATTATTGGCTCGGTTATTGGTATATATAGGTATGTCGATAAGAGCCAATAGATATCCAATTGGGTCATTAGCCTATAAGGTCATCTCACTCGACGATCAACCTATTGGCCCGCACGTACGTACCGTACGTGGGGAAACAAAATGCTAGAGCTGCATACTTGCCGAATTTGCTTCGCAAATTTGTCCGTACACATCGCAGCCAGCGTGTTTGAGAATTAGTATCCATCTCGCAGTATAATATCCATCTAATATTTAAGCAGACAACTAAGTCATAATTTGTAATTGTGTAATAATTTGCGCGCGCGTAATTTTGTTATAATTTAATTTTGAGGTACGTTGGCTGCGATGTGTACGGACAAATTTGCGAAACAAACTTACCTGCGAAACGGTGGTGAAGTAATGATTTTAATAAAAACACGCACTAGTGAAGCTTCCCCTATTGTTGACAGTTACAAAAACGCGCCAAGCGCCTTTCGGTACCAAGTCGGGAGATTTGAATATTTTCCGAGTTAACTGAAATTATGAAGTAATGATGGAAATCCTCGGGACAAACAAATCGTGCTGCGTATAATACGATTAGAAATGGCTTAAAAAAATATTACCGTGAGTTTTTGATACTCGAAGCTTATAAAACAACACCATGGAGTTGGAATTGAAGAATTGTGGAACGTGCAGACTCCAGTGAGAGTCAAAGATGGCTAGGTCGGTGTGGGACACGATGAAGTAGTGAAGTTTATGGTAGTTTTCATAACTTTTTGTATTAATACACTGCATTCATGCTTTCGAGAGATTGTTTGTGATTTATAGCACCGGAAAACCTATAATTTAAAAGAAAAAAAAAACTTAAAAAAGGCGGTTGCTTACTAGCGCAAAGACTTGGAACAACCAATTTCACGTTTTCCTGAGAATTGCCCATATTTATTTTTTCGTTGAAAATTAAGAAAAAAATTATTAGAACCTCAATAAACACACACAAACCTGAAATCGACCAAATTGCCGCCTTGCGATCACTGGTGTCAATTGAAGAGGCGCGAGAGATGGAAGGTTAAGAATGGAGGAGGGATGGACATATGAAGGTGAAATAGTCAGGTTTTGTATAAAAATTAGCGGACATAGCTTTATCAGCGTACAACTCAACCCATGTCTGATTGAATATGTTTTCATACACGTATTTCCATCAAGGATTCTACTAAAGTGTGAAGGAGATCTAAATGAAATAAAAAGTAACGGTATTTGATATGACTGCAAATTACGATACCGGAAAGATTTTTACTCATATTTCACATTTTTATCCATTTTTTTAAGTGAATGTAGAAAGATCCATGACGGACATTCTTATTAAGAAGATGCATGTCATTGGAAAAATGTCATCTCAATTTCAATATGGTGCTCAACTCCCATCTGAAACAAAGAAAGTGCCAACAATTATGAGTAAGCCGTCACCACCGGAGTCCTTCGAGTCACTTCGTACAAATGTAGAAGTATGGTGAAAGTATGGTAGTAGAGTCATCCATACAATTAATGTAGTAAATGAAACAATATTTATGTTCTATTGAAAGTACATTTGGATCATAATGGATTTAAACGAAATACTGATAAATTATTAACAAATTACTCAGCCTCAAAATTAAATTCTTTGGTTGAAATTTATTCCAACAGTTTCAAGAAAATAAAAGGAATCTATGAAAACTCGAACGACGAAGTTGTCTTATTTTTTGATCGAGTGGTTCATATTTTCACATAACCATTGCTCAATTTAGTCCACATAATGTAACTGCTAATTATGATTCAGGCAGCCTCAGCTGCTGCAGTTGAAAACATAAACATAGGAAAACTCACGTTGAATTGAATGATCAAGTGCAGAAAATTTTGAGGTAGATTTTAGGGTGAAGATTTTTAGGTTTTTGTCGTCACCTTTTTATTGCTATACCAAATGTTGTCAAAAGAGCCTTCAGATATATGAACGGAAAAATATCCATGATTTATTAACAACTCTAATTTGGTTCATGAATACGACTAATACCATGATGATCACAGCATCGAACGTTTCTCCATTTCGAAATCTTAAAAATATAATGCGTTGTTATTATCGCTCTTGAGCGTTTACCGTAATCTTTCTATAAACTTTCTAAGTATTTGAGGAAATCACAAATGAGGCTAATGTTTAAGTAATTACGGGAGAGTATACCATCGTTAGTCGAAAATGAGGAAAAGGTTCACATAGCTCGAGATTCTGTGGCATATTTAAAAATATATACGTATCATAACAGATTATAAACTAACTAGGTACTTTCTTAATGAAATTAAATGGATTCTAAGCTCAATTTAACGAGGACGTTCAGGAAAAATGTAAATAAATTAACTGAAATCGTGGTGTACAGCTCGCTCTCCTGGAGCTTTTTTTTTTCTCTTGTTTTTTACGATGAAATTGAAATAAATACTTGGAATGATCTTGATCACTGATTTGGTTCACTTTGAAATTATTGAAAACATTACAAGGTGGTATGATGATTACTGATTGCTTCATCTGGACTTAGTTTTATGCCCTAAATACAGCTTTACCAATTTTTTTTCTTCATTACTGTTATCACTGTAACAATGAGTGATGTATTTTAATATTATTGTCAATTATTGTCTATTTGTATAACCCCTATCCTAGGTTACATGGTGTTCACTGCAAAATAGCTGAATCTTACTTTGATTTATACATTTTTCTCCAAACAAGTAAATGTTCAATGCCTTACACTTATTTATACATTTTTTTAAACTGGAACTCAATTACTACCTTTTATTTTATTTATCGTATTAGCATATAGATAAATAAATTAAGTTGTATATTTTTCTATAATGAACGGTTGTTAAATATATATAAACGGATGTTAAATATATATAACCACTAAAGATGTGCTATATAGCCACCGTTCCAATTTAGGTGTTGTTGTGATGTAAAATATAGCACGGAGCAAGGCACTATAGCGCTAGCTGTTGATTAATTACTTTTATTATTTTACTGCACTGACTTTGACAATCAGTTAGTTACCTAGCAACCTGTAGGGCAAATAGTTCAGAATGATGTGGAGAGTTTGGTGGTCTGAATGATTGCAAGCTCGAAACTCCAAAATGAGTATAGAATCAATCCTTTTAGTAAAATATAAATTAGTTAAATAAATAGATTAGAATGATGTCAATAATTTGATGGTTTAGATGATCGCAAGTTGTGAAGGAGTGTAGGTAAATATTATATTGAACGCGTAAATAGTCCACGAATTTGATACAAAAGCATTAGTTGTTCTTTGCTCCGTGCGGTGGCGATAAATTCTTTGTTTGAATTTGAAAAAGTGGTACTGGTATTATTGAATTAGTCAGAAAACCTACTAGTTTAGTTAAGTGCAGATCAGTGAACTATACATTGCTCATCAACATTCAAATTTAAAATCCTCAACTATAAATGTAATGTTATTTATTTTACAAAAGAATACCCACGGAGGAGGATAGGGTCAAAGTAGGTATGTTTCTGTTGTTAGTACTGAAAAAAACATCGGGAAGAAATGGTAAAGATTACTCCGTATTGAGGACAGTGTACCCCACCAATATTTTACATAATTTCAGGTGCATCGGAGGCTAAAATACGTAGGCAAAAATTGTATCTCTTCTATTGTGATTTTATTGTGGTAACACCTGATTGAAAAAATTCCATTGATTTATTAATGTTATTGTGGTTGTTATTGTTGTTATTATTGTTGAACGTGAAAATAAAGATATGCTTCTATCTGATCAATCTTCTGTTGTATCTCGGCGTTGCTCGTAAGTATTTCGGTGTTGCCAGTAATTGGCGTCCATTTACCAAAACTGGCTATTAAAGCATTGCAGTGCCAGGTGCGATGATAATAACCATAATAATAAAAATGAGTCTTTTCCCGGATTATTGTGTTATACGTTGCAATATCGTTGAATGTTGAAACTTAATTTTGATAATTCGATTCTTTCATCAGGAAATTGCATAATTTGGAATGTTACTTTTTTTCTTTTAATAGAACTGACAATTATGTAAGGAGTATGTATATGTATGTTATATTTAGCAACTTCGCAAGGCTTTCGAGGTTAAATGATTATTACACCAGGAACATTGTTATGAAGAATTTATTCTTGATCTTAGACATTCATCAGGAAAAACAATATTGCTTTATTATGGAACGAGAAAGAGCGGAATAACGTCTAGAGTAGATTTCATGATAGTGCATCAGCAACTGTATTTGATTAAAAGTATGTACACGTCCATTTCAAAATTTTAATCAGACATTAGATCCCCCATTCACGTAATGCATTATATAGGAAAACCCATTATCGTACCAAATACAATGCATGTTCCGTTATTTTACACTAAATAACCTATTGATTGCCTGAGATTTATTAATAGATAAGTAACTAATTTGCTATATTGTTATGTGAATGTTGATAATCATTATATTCATAAGTAAATAATACCAATACTTATAGGCTAAATACGATTACATTATAATTTTCTTAGTGACTTTTTTCAAAATCTTCCTTCTCGCAGTTGATGCTACAACACTATAGTTTCGTAGGCTTACAGTATCATTGCTTTTTCGGGGGATGTGTCAATGCACAATATTTCCCGAGCATTTCAACACTTATTTTGCAGCTGAATACCAATATTTTTGCTAGATCCGCATGAGATAATATGTATGCCATTATAAGTAGAGTGTATATAGGCAATTCAATATTTAGGTACCTACAAAACCGTTAATGATTGTGTTTAATGGAATGATAAATAAATTCAAATAGTGTCAATAATATTATAATTTTATCTTCTTCTGTAAAACCTCTCCTTGCGCTCAATATTTAATTCTTGGCTTATTATTTCTAAAGACCATGGAGAAGATAGGCTTCCTTATGGATCCATGTTTATTCCTAGTACTGAACCTCAGTCAACCAAGACGAAACACAAATTGTTTGGCCACATGAGAGTTATTGGTTTGTTTCAAAGTATACTCAAGTTACGAGAATTTTTCTACTTAAAGGAGGAAGTTATGTAAAGGTACCAAATTTTATCAAAAAATTGGTTGTTTTCAGGATACATAAACCTACCACATCAGCCAAGATCAGTCAGCATTGATTAAATAACCGCATAACAAACCAACACTTTTTCAGTAGGTGCGTACTTATTTCAAAAATAATTGAGATTCTTAGTTATGTTAGTAATCTCATTTACATTATTCAACTCTTAACACAATATGTGATTGCTCCATTCTCATTTTGGATATTTTTTGGGATGCAATATTGTGTTGAAAATCTTCATTTTTTTTCTTTTTTTTTCACTATTTAAACCTTAACACAATGTGTGACTGCTCCATTCTTTTTTAATATACTTTGTTGGACCGGCGAGATCTTGGGCCCAACGCAAATTCACAAAGTTCACTTGTCACAGCCCTGAGACACTCTCTTTCCTGATTATTTCCTTCTATACTGAGAAAATTAGTTCTTCCTTTACCTACACAAGTGGATCCCAACTCTCTGAAATAAGGCAGGAGGAAGGAAATTTTATTTAATATTTTATTGTTAAACTAGACCGCATTAGATACATTGTCATTAGTGACACTTTGTAGTAGGTATAACAACAAAGGTTCGTAGCTACAATTACCTGTGGTGATTGTTCTTCTTGTAGTTCTGTTTTAGTTGTGACTGATTTTCTTGATTTGACAAGAAAACTTGTCAGCATCTGTAGGGAGCGTTCCTCTCCCAAAGCGTGTAGAACATACCGATCAAAGGGGCATTCAGCACACAAGTAAGGTAAGTCCTCATTTAATATCTCAGTCTACACTGTCACTTTTAGCAATGTAACTTATTCAGGCCAATGTGGAAGCCCCATCCCCACACCATAGGGCAGACTATCGCTTTGGTGCACCACCAAATTTTGTATAAACTAGTAAACATATGAGAATCTCTATGGTAACGGACGGGGTTCTCATCCTACGGTAAGGATGGTCCATTCAACTCCGAAGTCACGGTACTACGTCATACCCATATCATCCATATAAAACGCTATATCATCGCCAAAACTCAGATTAGTCTAAGGCTAAATAAATAAGGGATATTAATACATTTTACTCTGATAAAATCTACAACATCTAGATTCACCCTCTTCCAACCTCACCGTATGGCACTACTTCGGAAACCTTTCACTATGTTCTCAAAAAAAAAAAAAAAAAAAAAAAAAAAAAAAAAAAAAAAAAAATCGTGCCTTTACGAAACTGACACTTGGTAATGGGGGGTTTCGAGGGTGCTGAATCCGAACCCGAAGCCCGTTTTTCACCTAGACGTCTAGTTTTGGTTTATTATTTCCAATAATAAGCCTATGTGATCGTGTAGCAAAAAATTTTTATAACCCCCCCCCCCCCTCAAACTTTGTCACTTTACGTTTCAAGGTACGTAGAATCCAAATTTGAAATGTCCGTCCGCCGTCCGCCGTCCGCCGTCCGGGCCATAAAAGGCCTAAGAATTGACTTAAAAAACCCGTTCTTTCGCACATAGACTCTATTTGGGGTCTAGTTGGTCCTAACGTTTAACCATCCCGATCGCTTTACTCGCATAGATGCTATGGGCCAAAAACGGGCAAAAACGTGTCTTTTTCGACGCGAGCACGCCTGGCACGCTTGGCAGGGGGTCACGGTGGGTGGAGGGGGGGGGGTGAGCGGGGAGGGGAGCGGGGGGGTGGAGTGAGAGGAGGCGCCGGCGCCGCGGCTTGTGGTGGGTACGGCGCCGGCGTTCGTTCGAGGCATGAATATGTTTTTTTCAAGGTCATATTTGTGTGTTAATACTAAAGCTTTTCCTACGCATATTTAATAACATATCCTCTCGACTTTTCGTACGTACTTACATAATGATATTATTAAGGCAATAACTATTTGAATAGATAGGAGCTCAAATCGAGAAATATAAACATGCGTATATAATTATAGAAGTATAGGTTGTGGCAACTCGAAGTAGGACACGCCGAGGATTTTTGTTAGACGTGTTAGACGCACGCCTGGCACGCTTGGCAGGGGGTCACGGTGGGTGGTGAGGTGAGTGAGCGGGGGGTAGAGTGAGAGTAGGCGCCGCGGCACCATGAGGTGGGTACAGCGTTCCTACCAATGCTTTTCCTACGCATACTTAATAACATATTATCCTCTCGACTTTTCGTACGTACTTAGATAATGATATTATTAAGGCAATAACTATTTGAATAGATGGGAGCTCAAATCGAGAAATATTAACATGTGTATATAATTATAGAAGTATAGGTTGTGGCAACTCGAAATAGGACACGCCGACACGCCGATTCTCGTGATTCTTATTTTGTTCCATCAAGAATTCGATTTAGTTTTGGAACGTATGCCGGAGTTTCAGATTTCATAGTGAAAAAACTTAAACTGATCCTTCATGAGTTCATAGTTCCTAATACTGTTTTCTGAGTGTTAGTTATTAGGTACCAACGCTATAAAATGTCCATTAAACTTTGCTCTTTGCTTTGATATGCTATCATGGAAATAGGCAGGAATCAGTTTTCAGTGTCGTAATATTATTTGTGACCAGTTCCGTTTTCATCAAGTTGGAAGCGTCGTGTTAGCTGTTTGGTTAAGGACTCACCACATAAAGTAAGTACATTCCACCTATCAATACCTCATTTTTCGTTTGTTTTCTTTTTTAACTATTCCTGGCTATTATACAGTTCGTGTTTATGCAGTTTAGATGAGTATTCCATCACATAAAAGCTGGGTTTGAGGTATGTCGAATACTGGTACAGATTTTACCCAAGTTCCAGTAGTTGACATGGGGTGTCGACTTTTGGAGTATCCCCAATTTTGCCTTGAGCCAGTACTTGACATGACGATTTTTCCCAATGCCAAACATACTTACTAGGGATCGGTATCAAACGACAGAACATAGATTAATAATCTTCACTAAATAATCAATTTACCGATTCTTTATGACTAAGAAAATCGATTAGGTAATCGGAAAAAAGTTCCAGTCATGCAACATGATTGTATGGACGAATTTTCCTAAATCATCATATTAAGTAAGTATGTTTATGTTGTATTATATAATACATTATGTTATATTATATAGGGGTTAAAATCCAGGAATCTTTTCAGAATACCTCTGAAAATGTTTGAAGCCGTTGTAATAGTTTCAATTTCTAAGAAAATTCGTCAAATCTTATTAATCTTTAATAAATTATAAGTAAGTACATTTAATTAATAATAAATTCCATAAATGAGAACTCTACTCATTTTTTTAACATCATTCTGAGCCGATTTTATGATTAAATGTTGGACATTACCCCCTCTCCCTACCCTTGGATATTCAAAACCATCAAATACTATCTCCCAACACTTCCAGGATCATGAATGCAATTTTTAAATTTTTTTTACATCATTCTGAGCCGATTTTCTGAGTAAATGTTGGACATTACCCCCTCTCCCTACCATTGGATATTCAAAACCATCAAATACTATCTCCCGCCACTTCCCGGATGATGAAACATTTATTTTTATTTTTTTAACATTATTCTGAGCCGATTTTATGATTAAGCGTTGGACATTACCCCCTCTCCCTACCCTCGGATATTCAAAACCATCAAATACTATCTCCCAACACTTCCAGGATCATGAATGCAATTTTTAAATTTTTTTTACATCATTCTGAGCCGATTTTCTGAGTAAATGTTGGACATTACCCCCTCTCCCTACCGTTGGATATTCAAAACCATCAAATACTATCTCCCAACACTTCCAGGATCATGATTGCAATTTTTAAATTTTTTTTACATCATTCTGAGCCGGTTTTCTGAACCCCCTTAGAATTCCCTATATATATATACCTATATATATATATATATATATATATATATATATATATATATATATATTCCCTATATATATATACCTATATATATATATATATATATTCGAAAAAGCGCAAACTTCATGAATTGTTTCATAATGCCTCAAAACGGATTTCAATAAAGAAATTTTTCAAAATTTTTGATTTGAACATTTCCCGAGCCATTGCAATAGCTTGATTTTCTAAGGAAACTTGCTTTAACCACTCTAAATACAAAATTAACTGTTCACTATCCTGATATTCTTCTTGTTCGACGTCAAAGTGAGGTTGGAGCTTTGAGACCAGTTTTATTACAAATTTATAAATCGGATATCCTTCCCTTTACTTTTCAATGTATTTTGTTATCCATTTCAGTCCCCTCACGATTTCTAACTGGAAAAATTCTCTTTATCTCTGTGGAACTTGTACCGGGTCGGCCCGCTTCTCACCTCTTCCCGAAATAACACCACGTCAATATTAAAAATACTCCTTGTGATAAGGATGTTGCGGCCTTCTTCCCGAACAGATGGATTTTCACGGGAGTCCGTTAGGTAACGCCCGCTTAAACTGCTCAGATTGACTTTTGTTGTTATTATATCAATCTCTCTCTCTATCGCTCTCTCTGACTCTCTCTCTCTCCCGGCATCAGCATTTATCTCGGTTCATATTTTAATAACAGCGTCTTGTTTGTTCAGGATTGCGATTCTAACTGGTCCTTTATCCGTTTGAAAGTTGGAATATCTCAGTCGTTTCATTTCAGATCACCATTTCCTCACAAGCGTCTGACGCCGCGTGGTGCACCTCTTTCAAAGAGCCATAAAAAAGTAAGTTCTTGCCTCATAAATTCACCATAATTCCTAGTATTAACTGTAATTAATAACAGTAAGACACTTTATTGCGTATAATGACATGTTATAGGCATAGATTACGAACCCAAGCTGCATGCTCAGTACCAAGTTGTATTCTCATAAATATGAATTACTTTTCCCCCAAAATCGATTTCTTGTCATCTATTCGTCCGATTTCGTTCAAACGCGAGGAATAGATGGTTATATGTTCCAGAAACATTCCTTGTGAGTTATACTGCGATTGGTGGGGTGATAAGAAAAGTCCAGTCATGCAGCATGACCCCATGAGCGAATTTTTGAAGAAATCTTCGACATTTCAGTCGCTATTGATCGTGTTGAGAAATTTAAGTTTATGATTTTGATAGACAAGCATGGAATCAAATTATTAACACATGCACAGAGTAAACTCATCAGTTTTTATTTTTTTTTTTTTTTTTTTTAACATGTATCATGTTTTAGCCCTGGGGTCCTAGCAATTTTTGCGCGTCAATTTTGCGAGTCAATTTTTTTCCGCGCACGAAACATTATAGTGTTACAGTGATTTCCGCCTACAACCGAGTCGTTGCTAGGGAAATGGTACTTCGTCGTTTTTCATCCCACAAAATTCGTTGACCATTCGTTCGAAAGCTCTCGATTTATCCAACAACATTATGTTAACTACGGCGAAGTGCGTGTCCAACAAACTGAGTTATGAGCATGGTTATATAAATAATTGTTTACACACAGGTGATCATTCTCAATAATTGATATTGTGAACATGATTGCAACCACTTGTTAATTTTTGATGTTTTCATAGAATTTCGAATCAATATCGAGGAGAAAACATGATACATGGTTGAAATTTTTGGTTCTAGAACAGAAATAATTTTAGTTTTCACCTAAAAATATATTTTAATTCACTAAATATTGACAATAGGGCATACGGGGTGTCACAGTCAAAGAATTTTTTTTTAAAGCTCCTACTACCTACGTTTTAAACAGCATGGTTCTAGGATTGGTTATACAGGGATACTTCCATAAGAGTAGTTCAATCTGAATTGGGACAATGTTTCATGCAAATATTACCGATTTTTACAACTAGCGAACGGCATTATTGCGATTTTTGACTGATTTTTCAACTTTGAAATTTTTGAAAACTTGATACATATTCTTATAGGAAATTTTACGCTGATCCGAATATACCACATGTTAGTATGCTGAAAAAATTATTTCGCACAACAAATCGCAAAAAACAGGCTATTTTGAAATTTTTGACTACATTTTTGAAAATTTCAACCCGAAGATGTAATCCGATCATGCTGGCCAACGAACTTGAACTTTCGTTTTGTGTCCTTAACATTTTAAAATTTGTTTGAAGTTTCTAGCACAATTCTACGGACAGTTATCGTCTGTAATGACACATACATACATACATATATACATACATACATATATACATACATATATACATACATACATACATAAAAAAATGCGTTAAACTTCAGAATATGATTCAGAATAGCCTGAAACGGATTTCTGCATAAAAATTTTTCAAAAATTCACATTCTACAAATTTTGAGGCGAGAGCAATAGCTTAATTTTCTTAAAAAATTCGCTAATAGCGCATGCACAAAACTAAAATTGATCGACACAGACAAAACTCCGATACTAATGCTCCGATTTTATGAAATTTTCAAGGATTGTGCGGTCTAGGTCTTAGACGTTCCCCTATAAATTTCATTGCCGTTGGAGTAATAAGAGTCTGTGCGCATGCACAAACGTAAATTTCTTATGACGTCGACTAATTAATTATTTCAACTCGTACTTTATTCTTTAACTAATTCTATACGTCCATGTTACACTATGTGAGGAAGCTATACATACCCAACTTGGGAGAATTTTTTGTTATCACATTTACACACACACCCCCCCCCCCCTCCCTCCTGTATACAGCATATATTCTGCTTAACAAATGTGTGGCACGAAAAGTTATTTTAAAAAATATTAGCTCCGTTACTACTGGGGCCACGGAGCTGCGGTTGGTCGCATTCGACGCAGAAATGTTGCTTCTAAACGATACTTGTATCAAATTTTTTTTCCGCTACCACAATCTTTTTCCAAAATCTCAAAAACGGCCAAAAACCAAAGTCAAAACACCGTGGCTTTTGGGCTTTAAAGTGCTCATTAGATACAGAGGTCGAAAACTATAGGATACGACGCCTCATCTCTTCAAATGAAAGAACTGGACGAATTGGGCCAAAAAGGGAAATATTTTAAAAATATCTCACAATCCTGATGAGATGGAAAAAAATGAGCATCGGATTCGTGTTCAGCACACTCAAGAACCCTAGATTTGATAATAAGATCTCCGTCACGGTACATAACTTTTCTCTTGTTAACCTATGTAATTATTTCCTCAACCCAGTTCCACCTTAATACTATTTTTAAAATCTACTATTTTCAATATTTTGAACGCTTAGTTTTTCAGACCTTATTAAATATGAGTAAAAATATTCCAGTAATGCAGCATGATTGAATGAGCGAATCTTCGTAAAATCTTTTGTAAGAAAATTCGCTAAAATCAAATTTTTAAACAAATTCATCTATCAGTGAATTTTTTCTAAGATAAATTTGTTCTTCAACTAGTTCCTTGTCTCAATGTCCATGTTGCGAATTTGGAGGGAAAAATATGTCTTCTCGTTAAAAAACATTGCCCCCCCCCCTCCACAATGAAATCGAGGGTTTTCTTGAAAAATTACGTTCTATGAAAATACAAGTTAGGGGTCGGTTTGAACGTATTTATTTACGCTGAATCGAATGGTTAAGGAATCGTTTTTCAACATTAAGACATAGGTAGTTTTCTCCCTTAATCAGCAACGTAAAAGTAAAATTGAGTACACCGTTGGAAGGCTGGGATTGTGATGCAACTTTTAGGTATACAGCATGAAAATGTCCGTCCAGGACGTTTCGAGAGACAAATTTTGAAGAATGTGAGCATTTTCGAAACACACACACATACACACACCCACACACGCACCCACACACTCACACACACAAACACACACACACACATACACACACACTCACTTACGCACTCACACACACACATACACACACAAAGTACACTGTACATAGGAGTGACGAGGGGGGAGGGGGTGTGTTCCTTGTAACATATTTATATTACTTTATAGTGGTGAGACCACATCCAGTAAAATCATGTTCTATTCGTCTTTCTTACCAAAATCGTACACATTCTAGACGTAAGAACGTCCTGTAATGCATGCATTACTTACCAATAATTTGTTTTGAGATTACTCTATTTGGCAAACAATGGTTTCAGGTTATTGAACATCATGGAATGTTGTGTCTGCCGGGAAGTTTTGTACACTGGCCATGGGGGTATAGTCGCACTTCCATGCTGGCATATCCTGCATCACCAATGTTGGTTGATGTGGTCGAACATCAAGAGCAACTGTCCAACTTGTAGAGCTCCCAACGTTTCCAAAACATACCTCAAACTCGTACTACCGGTAAGACTTTTGCATTGTCTATAAGTGCGAAATAATGATGATAGCATAATTCTTAGGACACACTTCCCATAGAGACCGAGAACCTTAAGAAAAATATTAAATTAATCTACCAATTAGATACTCACCAAGCCCCCCAAAAGTGGTAAAAACATCTTAACGACGGAATTTTCGAACGAAACATGGTGCATCCATGTATACTGGGGCGCAGAATCCAAATCAGAAGTCAGATATTGTTTTAAAAAAATGCCTAATGATAGATTTAATAAATTTTATACGTATTTGCGAGTTTTAGCAAATTCTTGTAGAAAATGAAGCTATTGCAATGGGTCCAAACATGTTAAAATAAAAAATTTCTAAAATTTTTTTCATTGAAATCCGTTTTGAGACATTCTGAGACGAATCCTAGAGTTTATTTTTTCATATATATATATATATATATATATATATATATATATATATATATATATATATATATATATATATATATATATATAATATAAATATGTATAAATGTGTCCTTCTAGACAATAACACACTCCGAACGAAAGGACGAGTTTGTTGGCCAGCATTTTTTGAGCACATTAAATTGGTCAAATTTTGAAAAAGTACGGACAAAACCACTAAAAATAGCAAAAAACGGTATTTTTTAGCAAAACATTGCTCAAATAAAGTTAAATCACTATAAAATAGAGCATAAAAAATTATGTGCAAAACTATGCTGAAAAATGTACATAAATTGCATTAAAATGTGCTAAAAAAAATTGATAAGAACGGCAAAGAAGTTAAATAAAAAAAAAGTCCAGTCATGCAGCATGACCCCATGAGCGAATTTTTGAAGAAATCTTCGACATTTCAGTCGCTATTGATCGTGTTGAGAAATTTTATTTTATGATTTTGATAGACAAACATGGAATCAAATTATTAACACATGCACAGAGTAAACTCATCAGTTGAGATTACTTTTTTTTTTTTTTTTTCTAAAGCACCTACTACTTACGTTTTAAACAGCATGGTTCTAGGATTAGTTATACAGGGATACTTCCATAAGAGTAGTTCAATCTGAATTTGGACAATGTTTCATGCAAATATTACCGATTTTTACAACTAGCGAACGGCATTATTTCGATTTTTGACTGATTTTTCAACTTTGAAGTTTTTGAAAACTTGATACTTATTTAAAATTGGCGGGGTCAAGGGGCGGAGCCCCTTGCGAGGCCCGAAGGGCCGAGTATACATACATACATAAAAAAATGCGTTAAACTTCAGAATATGATTCACAATAGCCTGAAACGGATTTCTGCATAAATTTTTTTCAAAAATTCACATTCTACAAATTTTGAGGCGAGAGCAATAGCTTAATTTTCTTCAAAAATTCGCTAAAAATCCAAAATCTCTTTTTGAATCGCAGATTATTATTCAGAACGAGTTTTTTGCCATAAAATACTACGTTTTCTACGGGTTCATCGATTTTTGCAGCAAGTGTTAATGCTTTTCAATAGAAATCCGAGAATTTAAGAGAGAAATAGAAAATTTTAGTGCCCACAATGTACTCCAAAAAGCTACACGTGCCCTTTTTAGGTTGACCATAAATAAAAAAATTAAATTTGGTAAATATGAATGATCAAGATTCCAAT
The DNA here is from genome assembly GCA_030762985.1 of Adelphocoris suturalis. Classification (NCBI taxonomy): domain Eukaryota; kingdom Metazoa; phylum Arthropoda; class Insecta; order Hemiptera; family Miridae; genus Adelphocoris; species Adelphocoris suturalis. The sequence continues at coordinate 41,244,866 of CM061046.1, read as the reverse complement.
AAAGATGAACGTTTCGAAAAGTAGCTTAAAAAAATTATTTTCTTATGCCCATGCATAATCTATAGGATGTACTAGGTTAAAGGATGTATCCAACAAGACGTTCTCGAACAATCAATCCGAGTCACTGACTTGCTGTTTAGTTTCCAGCGCTCTAGTCGCCTAGAGATTATATACAGATTAGTTTTTTGCTTAGATCAGTGGTCTGGATGCTCGCTACGTTCGCATCTCAAAAATACATAACATCAAGTAGTCAATCCCTTAGTAAAAACTCAAATTAGTTGGACAAATAGCAAGTCAGGATCTAGAGTTTCGTGACTCGACTTGATCGTTCAAGAACGTCTCGTATAATATATCCATGGATAATTCGGTCTTGTAGGATTAGGAACTGTAATGAGAAAGATGTCAAAAAACGATTTGGATGTTTTAATATTTAGGTACAGGAAAATAACGTGGCAACGTAATTGTGCAACGTAAATTTGATAGCTAGCTAACATCATGTTTGATAATACAAAATGCCATCAAAATACTACACACAGACCAATGAATTCGATATCTATCTGTCATATGCTATACCATTCTGTGCACTTTAAAACACAATTATTTTAACATAATTGTCAATAAATCCGCTACCATACATATTTAAACTCGTTGCAATAGCTTGATTTCCAAAACATTCATTGAAGGAAATTATCCTTAAATAACTGAAATAAATTTGGAAATGTGATCCGACAAAGTATGGACCAGACCTACGAATTGGTGTAGAGTTCATGTTGTTGGTTCATGTTAAACACCTATAATGATACGGCAAATATATTTAAAGCAGACCGGATGAATTTTGCTGCTGACCTAACAGTATTTTCTTTAACTACTCAATCTTTAAAGTGATACAGCCACTCACCCGGTAAATTCCGGGAGTTGAAACTTCTAAATTAGGTTTTAGTCTATAGAATGGAATAACAGCAATAAGATAGTATCTTTATATCTAAAAACCTCTTTAAAACTCGTTCAAATCACATTTTTGTCATGGTAGTACGTTAAATAGCTATCTCATAAAATGTAAATATTTGCTAACCAAACTTGGCGTTATGTATGAAAACACCAAGAGATAAACGAATTTATTCTGAGGTTTGTAGTCAGCGTAAGGCATTTTTGAAAGTTGAGCTTTTTTAGGCGATATTTCCCAATTTTCTATTTCCATTGGTTGTTTTTGCCACAAAAATATTTTAATCTCAAAGTCGATATTGTTGTGAGTGTAAATACATTAGAGGAAACCCGTTCCAGATGTCAAAAATATTCACATTTTGAAAACAGGGTTTTCCAAAATGTACCATGTACCTTGGCACCACTGTGGGACGTCCCTCTGAAGATAGTTCATCAATTACCTGACTATGAATCCGTTTATTTATTGCTAAATATATTTTTTTCTCGTTGTGGTAAATTTTTTCCCGATGCTTCTGGTCAAGAATGATTAACATCAGAGAAATGGGAGGGAATCCCGGAGTTTAAACATTTTTGAGTCTCCGTGATTCAATTCCCAGGGGCCGGTCGGCTCGGTGAGAGAAATCTCAGGCGACCAACTGCTTCTTGACCTGCGTCAACTTTTTACCTTTAGAAAATTTCACCTTTTAGCGAATTTTCGTAGAAAATAAAACTTTTGCAATCTCCAAAATTTTAAATAAAAACTGTCGAAAATGTTCTTCATTAAAATCCGTTTTGAGACATTCTGAGACGAATCCTTGAGTTCAACGCTTTTTCATATTTTCATATTATAGATATATACAGAAACACTTTTAAGAAACAAAGGAAAAACAGAATTTTTTTTTTTTTTTTTTACGTAGGCAGGTGAGGAAATCTTTAAGATCCTAAGGTGGTAATCGGATCTCGTAAGATACCCAAGAGGGACCGCACTCCGGGTTATGTATGATTCAAACACACTAAAACCTCACCTTCCTTTTCCCACGTTGGAACTCAGCCTGGAACTGTTTAACACATTACTTCAGGCCGAGTCCTTGAGAAATTTCTTCAGTCCTCTCGGTCCATGTGCTCCCTCCTCCTCTGTTTCTCCCGTTCCAAGATGATCTTTTTCTGGAGGATGTCTTCAACGTAGGCAGCTACAAAATTCCATTTTCGCTCTCGTTCAATCATTTTGGATACTACCACCTCCGGTGTCACGTCTTGAGGTGGTAATTCCAGAGCATCCTGCAGCCTTCTTCTTTCTGTTGCCCATCGCTTGCATACAAAGAAAGTATGGAGCACATCATCGTCCATTTCCTGGCAGTATGGACATATTGGGGAGTCTACTTTTCCCATTTTATAGAGATATGCGTAAAACAGCCCATGACCAGAAAGGAACTGAGTCAGGAAAAAGTTTACTTCTCCATGTTTTCTATCTAGCCATACCTTGATCTGAGGAATCAAGCGTGCTGTCCATCTCCCTCTCTGCTCTACAGTCCACATTTCCTGCCATCTTGCCATTGTATATTCTCTCTCTTCAGCGGCTAAATGAGCTCTTTCTCCTTCCTCTCTTCTATCAAAGATTCGTTTGCGTTCTGCAGCCAATAGATGGATTGGGATGCTGCTTGTAAGTACGAGTATGGCTGGCTCTGACACTGTTCTGTAGGCACATGCAATCCTCAGCGCTCCTCTTCGTTGAACTGCAATAATTCTCTTGCGATAGTAGGCAATGTTTAGAGCATCTGCCCATATCTCCGCACCGTACAAGAGTATTGATTGTACAACGGTCATCATGAGACGACGCTTACATGGCCTTGGCCCGTTGATATTTCTCATGAGATGACTAAGAGCAGTTGTTTTCTTTGACGCCTTGTCTGCTGATTTCTTTATTTGCTCCCAGAATGTAATTTTAAAATATATTTATATTTCGGCTAATTGTCTTGTTGCCAACCACTGAAACATAGGTTTCCAGAACAAATGACCCCTTAGTCTCCAGCAAGAATTTCTACACGACAGAAAACTTCTAATAATTTGTAGTTCTACATTTGAAAGTTCTAGTCATGCAGCATGGTCGTAAGAGCGAATTTTCGTTGCGAATTGTATAATGTTATATTGTATTGAAACTTGAGCTTTTTGAGTGCAAGGGAATCGATAACTATTAATTTTTTGGCAGAAAACGTATTCTAGATACGTATTCTACGTATAGATACGAATTCTAGATACTATCCAAATAGAGGTTTTGAATTTTTAGCTTTTTTGCAGTTTGTGCAAGATGTCAATTTGAGCAATATTCTGCCAAAAAATTGAAATGAACGATTTTTAGCCGTTTTTAGCTATTTTTAGTGATTTTTTGAGCAATTTTTTTGGAATTTTACCAATTTAATATGCTCAAAAAGTGCTGGCAAACAAACTCATCCTTTCGTTTGGAAAGCTTGATTTTTTGGCGCAAAACTAATCTGTTCCGTTTTGGGGACAAACGTGTGTAGTAAATCTACTTTTTTGTGGGAGTTGGGGTTGTGGTTAGTGACTGCTGGTTTTACTAGGTTGCAATGGAGCCCTATAACTTTGAATGAATCTATTCTGTAATATGATCGAGCTTTGTAATAAGTATATTTGTAGAAATAACTCGACGTGGACGACTTTGATCGAGAGAAACCTTGCATGTAACTTAGGCCCGGTGCACATGAGCGGCAAAAGGACGCAGGACGCCGCGTCATTTCTTGGAATAGCTATCTGCGTCCTATCTGAGTTTCAATGCACACGGGGATAGGCCAGAGCCGCGTCATGACGCGTCAGTCGCCACCTACAAGGATGGATCTCTCAACCCGCGCCCAGATATTTAAAAAGAAAGTGGTTTTCGCTTATTTAGTACACAAGTACGTAGGTATTAATTAAAGAAGAGGGCAGAAATCGGAAGTACTGAAGAAGTGAATATTATTGAAATTAAAGTACCTACGTTTTTCAGCATAATTTTGAGCAAAACGTATTAAATGCCCTAGTCAATCGTTTACAGTTCAGTTTTGACTAAAATTGTGCTAAAACTTATAAATGTAACGCTTTTTGGCTGTTTTTAGCCATTTTTAGTGATTTTTTAGTACATTTTTCGAAATTTGCCAATTTAATGTAGGTACTCAAAAACAGTTTACCATCAAACTCATCCTTTCGTTTGGAATGCTTGATTTTTTGGCCCAAGAACGGGATTTTTATCTCAATCCTAAGGAGAGTTATCTTCTGGAATGATAGGTATAAACATATATATGAAAAATGTTAAACTCTAGGATTCGTTTCAGAATGTCTCAAAACGGATTTCAATGAACATTTTCAAAAATTTTGATTTTACAATTTTTGGAGCCATTGCAATAGCTTCATTTTCGACGAAAATTCGCTAAAACGTACCTACATTTCATTAATATTTGCTGAAAAATCTATAAAAACTGCAAAAACAAAACTTAAAACTCCCAAATCTTATTTGGATCACCGAATTTGATTTAGTATGAGCTTTTTCTGCCATAGCATTGGTTTTTAACAATTCCTTTCTACTTCAATTGCTCAAATTTCGATACAATTTAGCATAATATAATACGACATGTAATTTAAGAACATTCGCTCATACGATCATACTGCATGACTGGAACTTTTTCTAAATAACATCCCCATACTCCCACATACATACCTATATATATATATATAAGTATATGAAATTGATATGAATACAGATTTCGGTTGGTGTTGGACGAAAAGTTGGAAGGACCTCGGAGCTAGGACTCGGATTTCAATGAAGAATGTTGTTCAAATTGATGTTCAATGTTCGAAAATTGTTATTTTATTATTGCAGTAGCCCTATTTTCTGCGAAGATTCGCTAAAAACGGCATGTTGGGCATAGCATGTAGCTTTCTCGTATCCGTTGACAATGAATCAATGTGCAGAAAATTGAAGTTTTTCAAAAAATCGTGGGCCGAAATCTTCAAAATGATGGTTGACGCGAAGTGACGCAGCTGCACGTGTGCACCGGCCGATTGACTGTTGAGTACTGCTAGGGGTATCGGGCGGCAAGATAGCTATCGCCCGCAACGCGCGTCCCACAGAAACCTGCGTCAACCTCGATACCTATCCGCGGCAACGCCAGCTGCAGATAGGTATCGGCGTCCCGTGTGCACCGCACCATGCTCTGCTGTGTATTTCTAGTTATCCGATTGAAAATGACGCGGCGTCCAGCGTCCTTTTGCCGCTCGTGTGCACCGGGGCTTAGACATGATAAATCTACGACAGCAAGCATTTTCTTTTCAAATTTTACCAGTAGTTTCATTCATACGAAAGTAATACAAATCATTATCACTAGCGAATCCAGCAAGTCATAATTTGACTTAATGAAATCCAAGAACAAATTCTCCAAATTATGCACATTATAATTCCCTCAACACATGAATAATGTTTGATTAGAGTTATCTTCACCAGTTCCGTGATGCTATTTTGTGGAAGTTCACTAGAATAGGTCAAACCTGTCAAACCTAGGAAATAGTCCTTATTTTCATCTAGCATGCATGTTCTGCTAGCAGAATGTCGAATTGTCTGGTGCTTTGGGGGAATTATAGTCATTCTGTAGAGGTGTTTAGGGTCCATAAGCGTACCATTAGAATTCTCGCTGGCCTTGGATGGAGAGAAAGTTCCAGAGGAGCATTTACTCGCCTAACATCCTCACTCTACCAAGTGCTTATGTTTTCGCAATTTTAAAAGTACCACTTCAACCAAAAACGTACCTATACGAGTTTAAACTCAAAAAGATTGGAAATTAACAAAGATTACAGGTCAACATCTTTCACCAGAGTGCTTTATGAGTTTAAACTCCGACTGAGGCGGTTCCAGTCTCCCAAAATCTGGCCAGTTACTCTTGCTAATCCCGTTCGGCGTGATATCAATATGGCCACATAGCTTTTATGTGGGGTTGTTATTTATACTTATAAAAATGAATTCGCGCAAGTTGGCAGTTAGAATAAATCATAATTTATTGTTTGAAACTAGTGTGACACCTAGGCACGTACCTAATATTTTTGTAATAGAGTCGTTGATAGTAGGTATATCTCTCCAGAAAGATGGTAAATAGGGGATCTTGCCCGCTTCTCATCATAATGCATTCCCTGGCTTTCTATCACTTAACATAATGAGACTTAACATGTTCTATAATAGTACAATACAACGAGATCTAGATTGAGGTAGAATGTCTCAACTCATACATACCCTGACACCGCTTGCAGCCAAGCACCAGGATTAGAGGAAAATTATGATGAATTATAGATGATGATAATAACTGTGGCACAAAAAGACAGGACGAAGAATTGGTAAAGTATGCCCAATAGAGTAACCACAATATTGATTGGGAAACTTCGTTATTCCAATCAGGGTAAACGAGTATTGAGTTGATGAAAGACGCCAAGATTTAATCCTCAAGATTAATTTTAATGGAGTTTGGCTAAACTCTGTTAAATAGTATTTTGATGAAAGTGGGTTTAAGTCAACGTTACATAACTCTACTGTATCCAGCATGCATGCCTATACACAAGATCGAAGGACGACGTCGGCATTCCGTTTCCACGCCTCACCGTCGCCCAGCGTTGTAATACTAAACAAATTGGCTCGAGACTTTTGATCTGTTTCGTGTGTTTAGGATGGCCCGTGATTAGCATTTATGCAGGACCACATTTTTTGAAGGACCGCGAGACGAGCATTGTAGTAACCCGTGGAAGAGAGACAATCAACTAATTATCCACCTAATTTGAAATAATTGAGGTTTCTACTATCATCTGAGTGAGCTTCGGAGTGAATTTCTATGCTATTCAACCTATGAAGCTGAAATTTCGTAGGAATGAAACGTTTTAGCGAATTTTCAAAGAAGAAATGAGCTATTATTTAAAATTTTAAAAAGTGGGAGGGACAGGGACCGGACCCACTAGATTTTAACGTCGTATGTTTGTATATATATATATATATATATATATATATATATATATATATATATGTATATGTGTGTGTGTGTGTGTGTGTGTGTGTGTGTGTGTGTGTGTGTGTGTGTGTGTGTGTGTGTGTGTGTGTGTGTATTTGATAAAATTGTTGACCGTAAATCGTATAGTAAATATTGAAATCGGAGACTTCGGATGTTTGTTGAGGTGCGGTCGGTTAAGTACACAGGCTTTTGTAACCAACCTTTCGTACGTTTATTCATTCATCATCAGGGGTGTGAGTGGTGTGGGAAGGTGAATAGCACAATATCTGTAAACTGATAGGTAGTAATAAGAATTCACTGCAGTTCAGAGCGTTGTACACCCATGGAATTTTAACATCGACCTCACCTCAACAAACATCTGAAGTCTCCGATTTCAATATTCACTTTACAGATATAATAGAATTTGAGTACATTGCGTGCAAAGCAATTGTATACTAGAAAAATTGAATACTGAATACAAACTGATACACACACGCGCGCACACACAATCACACACACATGCACACACACACACACAAAACAACACACACACAAACTGATACACACTTTCTGATAGTGAATTGTATACTGCAATCGTATACTCGAATTGTATTGTTGTGTTTGTATTGTAATTGTAAGTATCAATTAGCAAATTTTTGAAAATCAAAATTTTCAATGATTTGATAATTGATACTTCTTACAGAATTTCTTTGCAATGTACTCAAATTCCATAACAATCCAACATTAATATAAAACTATAATTTCAGAAAATTCCATCAACTATCGTGCTGAACAACTACAACTTGTTTCTAGACCCCCACCGCAACTGAGCCTAGAGTTTCCAAACCCAGTGGAACCTGGAACTCCCGAGAAAGGGTCCCCAGACGACTATCCCCAAGAGTAATGCGATTCCGAGAACGGTGCGCGGAATCACGCTACAACTTTCACCTCAGAAAACGTATCATGGAGGTAAAACCATTTTCTACTTTTTAATAGATTTTTCACTATCTTATTGATGTTATTCAGTGGACATGAAACATAATTTTCTGGACCGCCTTCAATTTATGGTCCCTGTAAATAAACCTTTGTGAATCAGGGGAGGAATACATGTATGTATTCTGCTATTTTAAGTCTGTTTGCCTCTTACTAATTGTCAACTCCTAAATTTGTATCTCAAGATCGCATTTTAGCGCATTTTCAAAGAAGTTTACTGAAGGGTCGGTGGCTAGGAAGTGGAGCCGTGGTGGGGTGCTGGTCCCCCACCTCGGTGGAGTCTTTCTCCCTCAAGAGGGGGCCCACTAAGTGGGCACCGCGCCTTAAGAGCAGGCTGTGGTGTCGGCCATGTTTTCTGCTCCCATAAGGAATCAACGTTATTTTCCCGACGTCATAAATCCTCGAATCATGCACCGATTTCCATGATTTTTTTTTTTTTAATCTTCAAGTGAAACCAATCTTTAGCAATCCGTCGAGGCGTTTTTTGAGAAAAATGTCACTAGAAGCTGCAATTCATCAACAAAGTCACAGCTAAGAAGGTTACTCTATTCGAGTGATGATTGCTTTATTGGATGATGATTTATCGCAAATCTCCCCCTGACGGATGTCTTCCTTAGGTCTCACGCTTCAATTTAAGTGTTCAAACGACAAAATCGTTCGATTTTTCATGAAGTTCTGTGATCGGGAAACTGAATTTGCGATTCGATGGCTTTTCAAACTTCCGAAGCGAGGCGGACGTCGAGGAAGTTCAGGGGTTTTACGCTAGATGCCACTAACTTCGACCACTCTTCCCGCCTGCGATCTGAGATCGGGTCACTAGGGATTTTGATGAAACAGTTTGCGTTTCTTTGATGAAACAATGTGCCATCAAAGTACCATCCCTTTGACAAAATGACATCCATTTTTTTTACGGAACCTGTCCTTACTTTTTTATAATTTTTTTTTCCTAATCGAGCTACCGTGCTGAAATATATATAGATATTTTCAAGGCATCTAGACTATCATTACAAGGTTTGAATACGCAAGGCGCCGTGTTTAGGTAATGTACCGTAGACTACGTCTAATAAACATATACGAGTTATTTACCTACGTAAAAGGGCTATCTAATACAGAATTTGTTTCAACTGGATTTTCGGATTCTAAACATTTTGAAACATAAAACAACGAATTTTGAGGGGTGTTTAAACAATTCGAGTTAGCAGTCGTACTTGAAAACAAATCGATGTGTGTGTAATTGCCCCGTACTAGAGCATTTCTCAATGTTCCACAGATCGTCAGATTCACATTCTTGCGAATTTTTACTATATTTTGTTCGCCGTTTTTGGGAAATATTTTCCGGGATTCATATTTATTACATCCTGCAATCGGCATACCTAATTCGAGTTGCACTCTGGACGGATTTTTGTTTTCTTGTTGGCTTCTATGTAATAAATATTTCGTTAGTCCGAGTTGTCATTAATTAGTACGAGTTGAGGTAATCCGATGACCCAGCCCTCTGCAGTTATCCACGCGGTCAATCGCGGATTGTTGACCGTATTTGTTGAGACCAAATCGTTTTTGACAGTTCATAGGTAGGTACAGGTACTTACTAATTATTTGTGTGTCCGTATTCTGAACAATGGGGATTGCAACCCAAGATTGACTGATACGAGAAATCTCACTATGGTCATGAAATCATGAACCAACTGGCGCCTTTCCAACCAAAAGAGCAAGAAAGGTGAGTGACTCGAATGTAGTGAAGGAGTGTCTCACCACCAGGTGGTGCCGACTGGAGGAGCACTCCTGACCACGGCTGTGAATTGTTTCAGATCACTCTAGCAGTCTCCCTCAAAAGCATTCCCTACTGAGTAGCAAAGTACTGTGATTGTTCAACATGAAGCAAGATCTGTCGTGGTCCTGTGGTTAGTGTTGCTTGCACATGAAATGAAGGTCCCGGGTTTGATTTCAATGCGGTCTCAAATGTTTTGTTGCTTCACAACCTCCGAAATATATTTTTAAACGTCATTCTGACCTGTATGTCCAACTAATCTGTATTTTTACTAAGGAATTGATTACTTGATGGGATGTATTTTTGAGATGCGAGCTTGCGAGCATCCATATCACCAAACTATACACACCATTCTGACCTACATATCAAACTAATCTGAATTTTTACTAAGGGATTGACTACTTGATGTCAACTATCTTTTAGGTTCTCCGTGGACCTGTAGATTAGGTTTCATAGTAATCAACATTCGGCTCTTGCATAAATCCTTTCACTGTTAAATGCGCTTTTCTACTACTCTCCAAATCTCCATTGGCTGTGTATTTGTTGCATAGAATCAATCTACGTACAATCTTCCAGTATTCCTTTCTAGTTTTTTTGTTTTTCTTGGAGTGAACATATTTTATTCTTCACCAACGTAGAAAATTCTTTTCGAACAGCAGCATACCAGCCATAAAAATTTGTTCCAGCAAATGATTCAGATGGATTCACTTCTATTGGGCATGCGATTTCACAATTTTCTACAGCTGGATCTTCAAGAACGTCGTCATCCATCGTTTCACCAGAATCTTTATTCGTCAGTTGCAGTTCAGGGTTTCCGAAATTCCTTTCTTCCCTCTCGTTATTAATATTTGGAATCATGTTGTAAATTCTCTTTCTTCTTCTGGGTCCTCCAGTTGTTTTCACAAGTTTTGATCGTCCTCTACCTCGAACCATTTCAACTTCTGAATTTCCCTGTCTTCTAAATTAGAATTGATAAAATTCGGCTCAGTCGATACGTGCTCCCCAACAACATCAATGTTCTGTTCGTTTACATTGATACTATACTTGTTTGCACTTCGATTCCGTTTCGTTCGTATCAAGGCCCTACAACTGTACGTGGATCTCAGACGCCGCCTGATGAAAATTGAAGAGAGCATTGGCGGACATATTGGGGTCAACTTCACGCGCCCTTTTTGAATTGTAAGGCTAGCAAGTTTGTGTATAAGTGTTCGTAGAAAACATATTTTTTATTATTTGATGAAAACTAGTCTAAAATCATTAAAATCGTCAATTATTATGATGACAACACAGTTTGTAAATTAATTTTATGCAATATTTTCAACAGAGACAAACTGTGGGAGCTGCTTGTCTTTGGAATATCTAACCAAACATGACAATTTACAAACTTATTTAGGCCACAATTCTCGTCCGATTTTCGTGATTCTTTTTTTGTTCAACTATGAATTTGGTCTAGTTTTGGATCTTATATCAGGAATTTCCAATTTGATTATGAAAAAGGGTGAATGGAGGGGGTAACAGTAAAATATCATGATGTTTCAACTAATATCGTCAGATTTTGTGATTCTTTTTTTTGTTCAACTATGAATTTGGTCTAGTTTTGGATCTTATATCAGGAATTTCAAATTTGATTATGAAAAAGGGTGAATGGAGGGGGTACCAGTAAAATATCATGATGTTTTAACTAATATCGTCAGATTTTTGTGATTCTTTTTTTGTTCAACTATGAATTTGGTCTAGTTTTGGATCTTATATCAGGAATTTCAAATTTGATTATGAAAAAGGGTGAATGGAGGGGGTAACAGTAAAATATCATGATGTTTCAACTAATATCGTCAGATTTTTGTGATTCTTTTTTTGTTCAACCATGAATTTGGTCTAGTTTTGGAAGGTGTATTAAAAGTTTCAAATTTCATTATGGACGAGGAAGTTTGAAGGAGGTAATAGTAATAAATCATGATGTTTTAACTATTCAAGTCAGATTTTCGAGATCATTTTTTAAATTCGATTATAAATTCGGTCTAGGTTATAAAAATATGTCGGGAGCTTCAAATTTCATACTGGAATTTTTATTATTTGAATTTGCTGTCGGTAGAGGGAGTTAATTGGGGGGGTTCGAGAAGTCATGATATAGGTATTTGTTTTTTCTCTTATTTTAACTCTCACCAAATATATATAAAATCCATTCATAGGGACGTCCGTGTAATGCATGCATTACGTACCAATAATTATGGTTTCATGTAGTTTTGCTTAGTGGCGATATTGTACTTTTCATACAGTACTTATAATAGTTAGGGCATAAGTTAGTTAGGTATTTTGAAGTGAAAGATCCTTCCATTATTCAAAAGCAATTATCTCAGAACCATTCTTCCAAAGTAACTGAAGAATCGCTCTGAATTTCAATATTGAGACAATATCTTGTACATAAGACACAGTTTTACAAACACCATGGGTTCACCTGGATGGGGCAAGGAGTGTGATCAGAGGAGCTGAACAATTGAATAAGTAAATGAATAACTACATCATGGCACTTTCTATGTTATTATATTATTTTCATTTTACATACAATTTCATACAATTCTGTCAATACAATATACAATAGTACAATACAATGTCAATACAAAAACAATTTCATACAAATCTCTCAATTTCTTGTTTAAAGGAAATCTGTGGAAAAAACAAAACAAAGTTTAGATTAATATGAAACTTTGTAGCTCATGCATATTGATAAGTTAGTAAAAAGAAAATTATTACCAACTACAATAGGTACTGCGTTACCACATCAAGAGGCCTACAACAGACCAAAATAATCTTTAGGAAATCGTGAAAATCTATACTTACTTGTGAAATGAGAGTGTGCAGTCTTCAGTTTTGCGATTTATGCAGTTAAATACCGCACACACTTTAATCATTGTGCATTATCAAATAAATTTCATGAGTAGATAAACTATAATAATACAATCTTCATTGCACATAAATAAACGATGTTGCCCCCAATATGGCCGACTACAGACCGTTCAATTTGCAACGCGACACTAGCGCTACGAGTGGGTCTAGTTTACTATTACAATGTCTTTGGTTCGTATATATGTATCTATAAATACGAAAAATGCTATTCCAGGAATCGTTTCAGGATGCCTCAAAATGGATTTCGGCAACAAGAAAAATTTGAAACATTTTGATTTTAAAATTTATGGAGCCATTCCAACAGCTCAATTTTCTACAAAAATTAGCTTAAAACAGCCGGAAATTTTGATTTTGGAAGAACATTTTTTTCACATCCTTTTTTACTTCCGATAGAAGAGCAAAATTGAAAAAAAAAAAAAAAAAAAAAAAAATTGAAAAGAATTGAGTATTGAATTGCAATACTTTGATAATTTGTTTTAGTATATAATATTGCATATATACAGGGTGTCTCACTCTAGGCGCACCACCGGCTAGGGTTCGATTCTACTACTAATTTGTGACTTCTTTGTCCCAAAACAAATAATTTTTAATTCACGCTAAAGACCACTTTTTTCACTTTTAGGATTTTTTTGCGTTTTCGACCTTGTGCCACTAAAACTGTCATAACTCCCTTAATTCTAAGTCAAAACTCAAATCTGATTATACCGTTGAAAAGAGCGTTAGATTTTCTATCTTTCTAAAGACTTTGCAAGAATCGTTAAATGGAATGAACTGGTGAAAAATAAGCCGTAAGTGAAAAATTTGAAAAATTCCGAAAATGTTCACTTTCTTCTAAGTTTCTCTCTCGAAACGTCCTGGATGGAAACTATCATGTTGTAAGCTCAAAAGTTGCATCACGATTCCAGCTTTCAAACGGTATACTTAATTTCTTTTTAACATCACTTATTAGGATAGAAAATTACAATTTTTGGGAAAAAACCTAATCTGAATGTTCGGGGAAAATTGGTGTTTTTCACCAGAAATTATTTCCAACTTAATAAATTAGTTTGTCATGGGATTTTACGTATTTTTTTACGCTGAATCAAATGGTAACACTTTCAGATTTCCTCGAAAAACAAATAAGGGCTTTTCGAGGCCTTTCCTTAGGGCGAAGGGCCCAATCTCGTTGTTAGTTTTCTCTAATATTCGGACACGACACACACACACACACACAGACACACCCACAGATAGACAGACAGACAGATACGGAACTAAAGCTGTCAGAATGGTCTAAAACATGAAATGCGAGTGGAAATTTTGATTTTGGAGGCCAAACATTTTTATTTTCTCCCGGAAGTGAAAACAATGCTTCCGCTACATTTAGGTAGACTCGGAAGCAATTTCATCTAAATAGCTCATTTTGTCATTAAAAATTCACTAAAAGGCATAAACCGAAATATAAAAATTAGTTCCGTGTCGTCAATTATTGTTTTTCTTAAAAGAAAAATAGTAATAACAATTTTGGACATATATATGATTATGTTCCTGTAGGTTACCTGTTACCTACTCTTGCAGTCAATCTATAATATCATAATGTTTCGTTTGTTTTCAGGAAATTGCCGCTATACATAGAGCGAAAAAGAGAAGGATTGAAAGGACATGACGGATTGTAGTTATAGGATTACTTAGTACAATTTAGTATTTTAGTACAATTCTTTACAATTTTAGTACACTTCTTACACATTCTTACACATTTTAGTACACTTCTTTACAATTTTAGTACAATTAGTATTTCTACTTCTTTTCTATTTCTATTTCTATTTCTTAGTATTTCTACAATTAGTATTTCTACTTCTTACACATTCTTACACATTTTAGTACACTTCTTTACAATTTTAGTACAATTAGTATTTTAGTACAATTCCTAATCATATTGAAAATACCTTTGCTGTGATAATTTTTTTGAGTTATTCAAAAGGTCTAGGACTTTCACTCAGAAAATTTTACCATGCTCAACTGAGCTCTTTCTTTCTTTCCTAATTGACATTTTTATTCCTATTGTTGCCATGGTTATAAGTTGAATGGTGTATGCGTTTCTTTCGGAAGCTTTTGATTAATATTGACTTGTATTTAATGTTTTATTTTAAGTGTCATTTCTGGATTTACCTTTTTTGAATGTGAGGATTACAAATTTATCCTGTTTAATTTTAACAAAAATATTAATTTTGTTACTCATCATTCGGGGAACTAAAAATTTTACATTTAGAAGTGCTAAAACGAGTATGCAATGGCAGTTAGTGTATTTAACCATTCCAAAATCCTCACAACTCGAATGTTTAGGCCGTTATGATAATTTACCGGAACGTCATGGGTTCATGAAAACTATCTACTTTATGTGAATACTAATAAAAGCTTAATTTTTCTCAATAATTTATTTATGTGAGCATGGTTTTTTTATATTACCTATACCGGCGTCCTCGAACGAAATTTACCTGGTCTGGAGTCTTGACCAATTATTGCGAGATTTAATTGGGAAGCTGAATTTAAAAAAAATTGAGATGCCCTATTGGGTGGGTTAACTCAAAGAAACTAAAATTTAATTGAATTACCTTACCTATACCTAACTGTTACAAATTTCAGAAGGGTGTTCCAATGAAAACGTCCTATAGTGTCTTCTGAACAAAGCTGGGGAATCTACAGCTATAAGGTGATGAACACTTCAAGTTTTGCAATTCTACAAATTTATAGGTCTTTAACTTTGAAGTTGAAAATTAATCCTTCTATTCTATCACACATGGTAGCAGAGAATTTATAACTAGTTTTCCTATAAGGAAACTATTGCATATCCCACCTCATTCAAAAATTCACATTAAAATCATTGTGATTTATCTGGCCTCCAGTTAAAATTTACTTGGCTACATTTTATAATTTTGTAATATTACAAGATTTTTGTAATATTACTTGTTCATTTTCCGAACTATTCAAAAGTTCAGAAGTTAACAAAATGTACCTAGTTCTATTTCCTCAACTTATGAGTGAAAATATGTAACGATTTCGGCGACTAAGTAAAGTATGACATGTTTAGTTCATTCCATTCAGCCTACGAATATTAAGGGGACTTCAATTTGTTTTCTGCCACGTACTTATTGAGAGCAACAATTCATAATCTAATCCCGACGTAATTGTACTTACGTAGTAATTACAATCTATTCTACACATCGTACTTACTTTTTTAAATAACGAAATGGACAGTTCCAAGCAGTTCTAGCCCCTTCCAACCAGCCACAACAAGCTCTAATTGATGTCATTTTCTTAAAATTGACTACACAAGTCATTCTTCAAGTGACCTCTCAAACTCTACAAAACCCCCAAGCATATATTCCACCTTTTGAAAACTTCAGTTCTCCCAAAGAAAATTTCAACATCTACAAAAGATGTGAAAACTATTTGGTCGTGAAATATTGTTTTTAAGAAAAGGCCTTTGTGTTCATTATGAGTGTAACCAGGTAGATACCATCTTGTACAATCAGTTTGTCTATATATCAGTAATGAATTTGGTTTATTTGGCAACTAAGCCGTCTTTCACCAGAAAATTGAAGAGTGCAAATTATCAGAGTTTACCGCTCACTGTATTTCACTAGAGCATTGCACGAGTTTGAAACTCCCATTGAGGTTCGAGTTTGAACAACCGGCTTTCGGCAAATTAACCTCATTAGTCTCTGTTAGCTTTGATATCAATAAGGCCTCGCAGGTTTTGTGTGCAGTTGTGATTTCTACTTATCAAAATGTATTCGCGCGAGTGGGCATAGTATTTGAGTCTACAGAAAAAGAAGTACGCGATGTAAGGGAGGATTACGTTGAAAATCTCATTTAGAATAAACTGTAATTATTTGAAAACTACTGTAATACTGTGGATAGTAGGAAGCTGACCTCTCTTGAAAAACGGGAAACATTCAATATGCTCGATCCTTATAATGTGATCTCACACATTTTATCACTTGAAAACTAGAAATGAACGCCGTTTTTATAAAAATCCTACTACGAGTTGTAGATTGAAGCAGATATAGCTTCAAAATCATGATTCGTGCACAAAAGTACTGTAGCCCTCCAAATTCTGAAATATTGTCATTATTTGGTTACTAAAATGAGAGCAGAACTGACATTATCAACAACAGAGTGAGGGTTGGTGCAGTGACAAATTCGATGTCCCAAATTGTCCAAATTTTGTTTAAGCTCCGTTATTCCAAACCGGATTTAACTAGGGTTGGTTAAAGATGCTCAGGGTTTAACCCATGTGATTAATTTTAACGGAGTTAAGCTTAGGTTAGTATTTAGGAGCTATGGTTAGTATTTTTCCAGTGAAAGTGGATCAAATTCATAGAAATCAAGTTTGTAACTTGGAAGAATGTTTCAGTACAAACAATGTTTTAAAAAGATCAATTTTTAGTTGTTCCATGGAATTATAGTGAGTGGATATTATAGACGTTGATTATTCCTTTTATAATATCCATGCATACGTTCTACCATAGAACCTGTTCGACTGTGTACGATTGAAGTTATATTGAAATCAGAATTTGGCCCAGAGAAAGAACTACAGGGCTATAGCATCGACAAGAAAAAAATACATCAACACGGGAGTGAATCTTTTTATTCTTTGCTTATTATGACACATTCAACCATTCAGTGGTCATGGGTGCCGAACATTAAAAGAAATTCAAATTAATTGGACATTACAATTTATAAAACAGTGAATCGTAACAAGTAAAACATACCTTGAAAACTATGACAGTTGTACCAGCTGATAATATAATTCCAATGGAATCCTAACTTCCCGAAATCGAGCTTATTATAACTTCTGTATGCTATTGGGTTTGTGAAGCGTAGGAAGGTAATCACCTACTTCAATTCAGGGCCGCCACATGGGGGGGGGGGGGGGGGCAAGTGGGTACTGTTGCCCCGGGCCCGGGCCCAGGGGGGGCCCGGTCCGGTCCTGTATTTAGTGAATAAAGTATTTTAGAATTTTTAGGCCTACATAAAACAGAGTGTATTACACTTGACGGGCCCTGATCAGATTATATTTGATTTACTACACCAGACTGTTTCTCTTAAACAGTTGCGATGATTGCGATGGCCCAAAATATTACTCCCCCTTTACCGTCTTTACCAGTTGGCACTCGACTGAAGACTTGGGAGAGAGCATCCATGGGCCAAGAAAGGTTGAATTCCCTTGCCATTCTCAGCATTGAGCACAAGTTAGCACCCAAACTTTACTTTTCTAAGGTTATTAAAGAATTTTCACTTAAAAAGGCACGAAAGTTTTAAGCGTTTTGTCTTGTATTTTTCAAATGCAAATACACTTTTCTTCACTTCACTTTATTAGTTTTAAAATGTTTCATTTTATAAAACATGAAATTATAGCCTATTACAGTTTTCTATATTTAAAAAGTTGTCCGCTATTATAATTACAATTACAGAATGCTATTGTAACTCAACAAAACAAATTTCTCATTTTACTAATTCATATTTTTGATAGTTTTTCACTAAATAATTCTTGTATCTTTTATTGTTATAAATCTAATTCTTTACTGCATAGCTTCATTACAAGTAGATAAACTGTAATAAAGCAATTATATTTTTGTAGATTTTAATTTTTTCCAAAATTAATAAATGTATTCTTTCAAACATAATCATTGTTTCAATTAATTTCTTCAGCCATCTTGTATACAGAGACTTTCCTTTTTAATCCGTCCATAACATTAAAATAAAGTTAATTGCATGTGTTGATTAATGATTATATAAAATTTAGTCAATCATAATTTCTGCCACAATCGTCCAATTGAGGAATGAGTAAATTGGAACTTCTCTGAATACGCCCTCTATTCACAATCAATTGTATTTAAAGTAGTTAAAATAAAAATCCTATGACTGATTGGATATAGAATTTATGTTTCAAGGTAATTTATGGCATTTTTATGGTTTTGTAATTAGTTGGCAATTACTAGAGTATGAATACTTGAATTTTCAATTCTTAAGTTACACTTTACTTTTGATTAAATGTTGAATAAAACGTAGTGAAGTAGTAAGAGTTCAGCCCCTCAAGTGTTCTTATTCGATCACTGAACCTTGTTAGGAAGTATAAATGATTTTTCGTTTGGTTAGAGAAGGTTTAATAGTTTTTTTTTTTTTTTTTTTTTTTTTTTTTTTTTAACAATTATCATAGCCATATCTAGTAAAAGTAGCGCGACAAAAAAAAGGGGGGGAGGCCCGTGGCCAAAATCTGGTCCCGGGCCCGACTTGGAGATGTGGCGGTCCTGCTTCAATTATACTAATATATTAAATTATTGATTAGTAAATACTTACGAATTACTCTTAATTAAATTATTATTTCTATTCCAACTACAGAAGGTTAATTACTTCCGAGTCTATCAAGGTCGGAACGTTATAGCCAATTTTCTAAGAAAATGAAGCTATTGCAATGAATCCAAAATTTCCTTTATGGAAATCCGTTTTGAAATTCCTTGAGTTTAACGCTTTTTGGTACGTGTATGTAGAGTTTGATCAAAAAGTTCTGGTTCTTTTCAATTTCCGCGCAAACAGTGGGTCATTGAAACTTCTCGGTGGTCTCAGCATTCTGAGTCACCTGGTTATTTTAAATTGCTGTAATATTCTTATTTCTCGTGGTATTCTCATCAGCTTCGGAACCTCCGAGGCAATTTCTTTCCTAATCGACTCACGTTGCTGAAATTTAATGGAGCTCGTTCGGGACACCTCAAAAACAATTACGAGGTTCGGAGGATCACTGAATAGCTGATGTGACCTCTGAGGCTAATTTCTTTCCTTTTCGACCTGCCGTTTTACAAAGTTTTTTGTTTTGATACTTTTAGAAAAATTTTCAACATTCAACAACAATAAAACGTAAAATATTTGGCTCCTGAGCTGTGAAGGTGTGAACCCTGCGCCAAGTTTTGATAATTTATTATTTATACATGGGGCATAACAATAATTATAGACAAATTATCTGCGTAGAAGGGCTATCTAATACAGAAATAATAAACCTTTGTGTAATAATTTGCAGCGTTTTAAGATACGGCACCAGCATTTTCGAAAAAATCTTTCAAATTCCAAAATAATTTGTTTTCAATTAAAAGTTGACAGTCTTGTTGGAAATTTAACGCTGAACACGCCTATACCACAGATATGATGGGTTTGAAATACCTCCTTAACGAGTCTTTTGTCTAAAACCTGCCAAAAAAACGTGGTTTTCACCGGTTTTCGACAACTGTTTTACAGTTTTTTGATAGTTTTTGTACAAATTACACCACTTGGTGACCTGAAAAAAATTGAGCTATTACTTGAACTATTTCTGTATCAAATGAGACAACCAGCAGCTCTGGGTCAGTTTTTGACAACTTATTTTTTTCGGTATATTCCCAGAAAACACCAAAAACAGAAAAATCGCCAAAAATCAATTATCACATCTCCAGAGCTACTGGTTGTCTCATTCGACGCAAAAATAGTACACGTAATAGCACAATTTTTTTCAGGTCGCCAAGTGGTGTAATTTGTACAAAAAATTTCAAAGAACTGTAAAACAATCGTCAAAACTCTGTGAAAAACCACGTTTTTTGGCAGTTTTTAGGCAATAGACACGTTAACGAGGCATTTTAGGCCACCATATGTTGTATGGGCGTGATCAATGTTGAATTTTAAACAAAAATATCACCTTTCAATTGAAAAACAAATCGTGGAATTTAAGAGATTTTTTTTCAAAAATACAGGTGACGTAACTCAAAAACTAGACGTCTAGGTGAAGAACGGGCTCTGTATTCGGATTCTGTACCCTCAAAAACCCCCAGGACCAGTATCAGTTTCGTAAGCGCACGACTTTATTTATTATTATCATTATTATTTAATTTTTGCAATGTAATAAATGATGTGAAATCACCCACTGAATATATTAAACTTATTACATCGAACCGATTATTTTAAACTTGTATTAAAAGTTGGATCCCTAATTATTTTACGGTGATTTTCAGCATCATATTTTCCCGTGTGCTAGTTGTTAATCTGTACCTACCTTCTCGGGTTTTTATTTTTGTTGGTTTGTGACCACATCACCGTAATGGAAAAGTGGTATCACCGTAATGGAAACGAGGATTTCGGCTTGTTTAGTTGATTGCTGGTGATAAAATAATAAATGAGTGATTAACTAATACAGTATCTCGAATTAACGGATTGATGTTATAATGATTTTCATTTGGGTTGATGGTAGGTTTTCCTGAGATAAAGTCCGTGGTTGTAGGGCACATTTAACGCCTATTTTGGTGATTTTCAAGGCTGCTTCAATAAATTACCCAGTACAGGTATTCTCTGCTCGATAAAGTTGGAACTTAAAACAGACCTAGTTTACAAAGGTAATTACCATATGTCGAGCTCCGTAACGCCTGCGCTATTGAAAACACCTTAGGGGCTTTACATCACGCCGTATGTATCTGAACGGCGCGGAAACTCTGTCCTCGACGAACTTAGTAATTATTCAGGATCTGAAGGAATATTTCATTTCTACACGAGTACGCCCAGGTGGCAAATGAAGAAAACTCCATTGTTCCTCCACCGCAGCTCTATCGAGTCGGCTACGTGGCCATAAATATGATAACGATGCT
This sequence comes from Adelphocoris suturalis, assembly GCA_030762985.1. Classification (NCBI taxonomy): domain Eukaryota; kingdom Metazoa; phylum Arthropoda; class Insecta; order Hemiptera; family Miridae; genus Adelphocoris; species Adelphocoris suturalis. The sequence continues at coordinate 41,223,627 of CM061046.1, read as the reverse complement.
TTATCGCCTTCTAGTGGAGAAGCGATGCACCAGTTTGAGCATGAAGTATTAACCAATGGTCTTCTAAACATCGAAGCAATGAGCCGTCAGTAGAGTCAAATTTACTAAAGCGATTCTTCCAATCTAGCGTGTGGGTGGAAATTTCATATTCACTAAAATACTAGAAAGAGAAGCCTGCGCACAGATAGGCCCATTTTTGGGTACACATGTATTACACATTAAGTGTAGCATTTATTTTATCCTCCTTTAATATTGTTTCAAGTTCACCTTCTTCTTCAAATACATGCTTCAACCATATTATTTTTTTTCTTTCTTGTGTTCATAAATAGTAGCCTAGAAATATTACAATGAATATATTGTGTGTTTCGTGGGGAAAAAAATGTCACCTATTGAGTGTCTGTTATTAATCAAAGGTGTTGTTTGAAAGGGTCATGAGTATTTCATTCGTACTTTTCATCATGAATGAATAAATTTCAAAAAATTCACTACTTTTCAGTAGAACAAAAAAAAAAAAAAAAAAAAAAAAACGAAAATAGGGTCAAAAAATGACTTTTTTTGGAATTTGTTTATTGGTCCCAAAACTATTTTTCTTTCCCCAATAATCATCAAAACTTGATTGATTTATCATCGCTAAAAACTGCAGTTTTGCAAGTCTGCTGAAAATTTGCTGAAACTTGCTGAAACCTACTGAAAAGTTGCATTAATTTCGGGCCCGCTATTTTCAAACTTTGAAAAAATCATAAATTTTGATTTTAATGATAGAAAGAATCAAAAAAAATAAAAAAAAGATTCTGTTCATCATAATGTGGAGAAAAAAAATATATATATATATATATATATATATATATATATATATATATATATATATATATATATATATATATAAACTCAGATTTGACCTCTGGCAAGTTAAGATCCCTTTTCCCTTGCACGGTAAAATATGGAGGTACTTCATTTTTACATTCCCAGACCCGAGTGTTAGCTGTTTTCAACCTTCATTCGATCATAGCCATTTTGGTTTATTACTTTCCAATAATAAGCCTTTGTAATTGACCAAGAAAAAAGTTTGTTTCAGCCCCCCTCAACTCAATTCAATTATTGGAGCCCAATCGGAAGGACCAGTGGCTGTCGACTTATCCTGATATGACCTCGGTCTGTATCCCCTCCACAAGTTAAGCTCGTCTCAAAATTTATTGGCTTACGTTTCAAGATGCTTAAAATCCAAAAATCAAATTAAAAAAAAATCTGACTGCCCACCACCAGCCGTCCGAACCTTTTTTTCAAAACTACTGGGTCATACAATGGGAAGTTTAGCTTAAAAAAAGTAATAAATCGGCTGGGGGCGTAACTTCGGCATCACTTTTGATAATGATAAATAATACATTAATTAATAAATCAAGATCTTAAACAATTTTTGAATAAGAAAAGATTGTCATTAATAGTTATCATACCAAAGAATCCAATGAAACAACCACGGTTTACGTAACCGTTCGCTCTTCCTAACGGCTAGATAAACCTTTAACTGGAAAAAATAGCAACAACATGGGAGCAAATCATAACATGGGAACTCTTAAACGACTGCAATCGTATCGACCGATAAGTATAATTCTAATGAAATTCTGTATTTAGGGATCCGAGTTTGTTTACTGTAACTCTTGTCACCTATTGATGATCTAGTGAAGAGTAGGTTGGTGATTTGTTTTATCTAATTAAATTTCAGTTGGTTGGTACCTGTCAGTGACGATATGATTACATCAGCGAGGCGTGTTTCATTTAGGCTCAGTTCCACCTACCCCAATATAACAATTTCATTATAGCCTAAGTTACGTTAAAACTATTCCCGACCACATTGCTGAAAGCCAGTGGGGGGCCCTGACGAAATTTCTAAACAACAACAGGCCTGTGTGGTAACCAGGAATCCAACAATTTCAGTACAGTTATTTTCAATAAAAAACCTTTGTAATCGACAAAGGAAAAATGTCAATTCCCCTCTCATAATTTGTTGGTTTACGCCTCAAGATGCGTAGAATTTTAAAAAAAGTTCCAGTCTGGCAGCAATTTTTTTATGTTCTTGTTCATAATTTTGAACATCTTTTAAGTAATATTTCAAAAATATATATATAAATTTAACGAGAGATTGCACTTTTTTGACATTTTTAGTGAATTTTCCCAGCACATTTTTTTCTATGACGATAGATATAGTTTAATTTGATCAATTCAACATCTCTCATCTGTGCCACAACTTAATCATTTCATGTTACTTAATTTCAGGTGCAAGGTCAAGTTCACATCACCGGAAGAAAATCATGCTTCTTAGTCATGTATATGGACAAAGAGTACATCATATATGAGGAAGGTCACACACGTGACCCTCCCTACATACGCGAAGCTATTCAAGAGAAACTCGCCGGGAAAGAGAGGAAAGTTAGTTTTCAAGAATTCAATAGTTACAAAACTCTTAATCTTATAGGTATTCATTCACTTGTCATTGTCATACTTGTGGATCTTCGTCATGCAATATGACTCTTTTCCACCCCAATAGCCGAATACCAATGTTGATGGACATTTTTCTACTCTATTTCAGGCTGAATGAAGATCCAAAAGCGAGGATTAGAAGCTTCGCAAATCTAATGTGTATATACCTACTCAAGGTTTTTACTTTCCTTGTGCCCAATATATTTATGCTAGTTTTAATTATAATATATTTATTCTATGTCCATATCTATTGTGTTTATTAATGAATATATTTATTCTAATGTATATACCTATTTATTTTAAAGTAGGTGATAATAGATTTATTTCTTTATTTTTCAAATGTATTAACTTATTTATTATTCTAATAAATCCTGCAGTAACCTATGTGTTAATCAATTCCATCATATTCAGAGAGTCGAAAAACATAAACACCTTTAAACAAGAGGGTTTTTATGAAACTCGTTAGCAGTTAGCTTTGCATATGCAATCAGTTCTAAATGCAGCCTCACTGCAAGTGAAGAGGAGTTTCGTTCGCAAAAATAGAGGAACGTTCTCGAACAAAATTTGTTTCTTGATCTATCGCAAGGGTTATAATTACGTGAGTGTTCATATTAGTGTCAGCACCGATTCTGAGAAGGGAAGAAAAACGAGTGTCAGAATCAGTCCGAAAAGACAGGTGCTGGGCGGGAACATCCCCCCCCCCCCCCCTCCTTCCTAATCGAAAAATTTACAAAATCACAATTACCGTGTGTTCCTTACGATAGGCTAGGAGGGTACTGAAGGGATGCGATTTCTCGCCTACCCCTAGTAGGCTCCGGTGGGGAGGTGGCGGTAAGTGGTGGGAGCCCGACTTAGAAATATGCGTCGCCGCAATAGGATAAAATGCGTGAAATAGCGGGGTGCTTCTACGGTGTGAAGGTGAACCCGATCGAGAGGCGTGAATCGTACTATATACGAGGAATTTATTTTAGACCAATGATCTGTGTCTAAATAATACAGAACTAATACAAAAATATTGAACCCTTGTGTAATAATTTGTAGCGTTTAGTCATGCACGCAATTATTTACTAGTTAGTTAGGTACATGATTCATACAAAAAAACGTGCTAGGATGATTTATTTGTTTGTTGATTAACATGCAAAAATGTTTTATCAGCATGATTGAATTGAAATTTCATACGAAGAGCCCGATTTTGCAATTCATTTACTCTCATGTAAATGCTTCACATTTTGTTTACTGACAAATGTATGTATATTGATGGTTTTTACCGTAATTTTCATAACTAATAACTACAACAGTTATTAGTAGTAGCAAATGGTTCTTCAATAGTGTTTTAACGTAACAGAAAGCGGTACCAGGAAATCCGTCAGTTGGAATTATCCCTCCATATATGGTGTCATAACGGTTTTGACTTCCATTTCACCCATATTTTACGACCCAGCGAGTAAGGCAGCTAATATGGAGTGAAACGCGCGGATCTTCATTCGCGATCAGATTGGGAGGAAGCAACCGACTCTCAAACATCTCCGTCTTCAAATGTTGTGCTCAGCTGATGTTTCGAAAGTGTAAGGCTGTAGATAAATAGAAATTGTGAGCTCTGAAATTGGAGCATGTTGCTTATTGGAAACACGATATTAACCTTTGATTCTCCATAATTGTACCACATAAAATGTATACAACTTTATCAACCAATAGTTGGTATCAGTCTCGAGTTGGCCACAAATGTACTGTGGGTACACATTACCAGTATTTCAATACCCGGTTGTTTGGATGAAACTCCATAATGTGCATCTGAAACACATGTTCATGCTGTGAGCAAGCAATCACATAAAATATAGGTGTAACCAATCTTTTTATCACTTACTTATTAATTATTATTTAAATATTTATTCACGGACAATTTGCCTAATTTAAATAAAGTACTTGAATTATTCAATAAATAACATAGTGTACGCCCATTTTATATAAGTATATATGAAATATTTATATTCTGCGTTATGATAAAAAATATGTTCTTTTGCCAAAAAAATTAAGCATTACATCAAAAAGGTCGAGTTTGGCTCAGATTTAGACAAATTTATAGTTTCTGTGTACATGAAATGTCTAAATTTAAAGACATTTTATTATAATAATATAATACGAATAATTAGGGAACTCGCTGATATGTAGATACTTCATTCCTGGCACATTTTCGGACGTCCTTCGGAAGCTATGTCTTACAAGCATAGCTTCGTAAACAAGAGACGCCAACTAAAATTAATCCAGGGCTGTGGAACAGCTTAAGCAAAAGGGGAAAAAAAACTCGAGCAACCCAAGATCAAATCCATTTTTTTAAAAAAGTGTGGAATTTAGTCGATGCTGCTACCGCTTTTCGAGATTCTTTCTTTGCTCGATATAAATGTTGGTCTAGTTGTGCAGCATACCTTGGAAATTCTGGATTTGTCAACACGAGATGGTAATAGCCGAACTTTAATGCGCTGCCCAAACTACAATAACCGTTACCCCCATTTTTTTTTTTTTTTTTTTTTTTTTTTTTTTTTTTTGAATGATGAGATTGAGTTGAGATGATAACAATTTAATTTTTTTGGGAGACACTTGTCGTTGATTTTAAATTAAAGTCCGAACTTTTGATGACGTCACCAGTGCACTCGGATACTGGATACACTAAGTGTTAGATCCACGAGTCTGTTGAGACAACCTAACGAGTGACCTTGATGACATTGGGAAAAAATGCTCCACCACAAGGTGCGCTACTGTCGCCGGGCGGCAGTAGCAGTAGAGTAGACTGTAAAAAATTTCTGCTCTATAAGCAACCATTCTGTTTGCATCACAACTGCAAACAACCGAGTTATATTATATTTTCTATTCAATTCCGTTATTTTTCGTACTAAAATGAGTCAAGTTGAAAGCAGTGTCTTTCAGTGCACGAGTGCTACTGAACTTCTACTCTCTCAACAACTTCTATCAGCCATAGTGATGATACCTTAGCAGCGTCAAACCAAAGTTTTCTTCTCTGAGGACCACGGGGAACACGAAAGAAATGTTTCTTCATACCTTGATTCCTAGCATTCTAACATTCCCGCATAGTGCACTGTCCTCGACTCATAATCGATTGGACAGAAAACAGAAACAATAATAATAAGCTCAACTCGGAAGAAAAACCGCGCAATACGAAAAATTGGACAAGATAACACTTATTACAGGGGGGTGCAAGTTAGCCACTAGGCAGGAAATGGGTCAGAAGACTGCTCGCGAGAGTGCAAAGGGGAAGTAGTTATGGATACTATAACATCCATTCAAGTTTGTTAACTTTTAGCTGAACCGTGGGGCAAGAAGCTCAAAATGTGACGTCACCAGTGTGCAGTAGGTAACTTCAGAAACTAAGCAAATATTCGGGATTTTGCTTGATCCATTTCACTTTTCCCATCAGTTATGAACACAAAAAAAGATTTTGGAAAAAAATGTGATAAATTAAAACTCATGGGTAACGCTCCTTCTCAACTTTTTTTTTTTTTTTTTTTTTTTTTTTTTTTTTTTTTAATTAATTTTAGTCTAGTTGTGCAAAACAGAGTTTGGGAATTATGGAATTACTATGAAAGAGAGGGTGGAGGGGGTAATAGCTGGTTCTAATCAGTGTTGCCCAAGCTACTATTCTTTACCGATGATTGTGATTCTTTCTTTGTTTGATCCTAGTTGTCATCTAGTTGTACAGCATAACATGGATGTTTCGGATTTTGCTTTGTGGAGGGGGTAATAGCTGATCCTAATAAGTGTTTTTCAAGCAAAGCCCCCTGGACCCCCGGTTACCTCTATTTACATACTTCAAATGAAATGATTGAAATACAGAATGTGTTTTAGCTCACGCGTTTCAATAAACCCGCGAAACCCACATATGAAAATAGAAAGTTTTCCACGGTGTCCCCCCCACGGCCGTGCCCATGAATGTAAACCTAGGGATAACACCATGTGGATGCTAACCTGAACGTTGAGCTCTACGGTAACATAGATTCATTCATCCCACTTCCAATAAAACAAATAGTTCTCAGATGGAATAATAAAATGGTCTCAGATTTTGCGGTAATTATGCTCGTAACTCAGCTTATTGGCCACGCACTTCGCAGTAGTTAAAATAATATGGTTGGATAAATCGTGAGCATTCGAACGAATGGTCAACGAATTTTGTGGGGTGAAAAATGAGAAAGTACCATTTCCCTATCAACGACTCGGTTTTAAGCGGAAATCATCAGAAATTGTTGCAACACATTTTCGTTACTCATAAACGTTTTGATTTCGGTTGAAGACACCAAGACATTCTGCGTTGAAATACAGCCACTATCAAAGTGGATTCACCTATTTTGTACATTGAGCAAAACTATTCTTTTGGTAGGATTGAGAAAGGAGGTAAAAGAATAATCCTGATCCTGAAATAAACCTATATATATATATATATATATATATATATATATATATATATATATATATATATATATATATATATATATATATATGTGATGTCCCCCTCATCCTCACACAACTGTCCTTCTTCAATGTCCGATGCCATAGGGTAAACCAATCACAACACCGAATGTAAAACGTTAATAATAACACAGTTTATTATAGAAACTTGACAAACACTCGAAATTAGCGTACTCCCCCTCGACGGATCACATTATAGTAAGTTAAACAGAATCAGATTCACAAATAGGTAACGTAAATAAAACATAAATTGGAAGACGATCCTTCCTGTAACAGCAACGTTAACGAACTGACTGACAAAGGTAGGTAGCAGGTATGTAATATCCATCTAAGTTCGCATTTGTGCCGCGAGGGGAGTTATGAGCAGCTAGTGACGACACATTGTGTTATTCGAGTGACAAATCGATTATATAATCGAAAGTGAATGAATCGATGGATAATAATTGCTGGTAAAATCGGTAGGTAATTGGTCCTAAATTGGTAGGTGGATAGTTCAGGGTTCCTCACTCCATCACACGGCGATCCTGACATTGCTGCCGTCCTCGGGAGCGCTGATCACCTGGAAGGACCAAATTCAGCCCATTAGATCGAACCAAATGGGCCTAATCTCTGCCCTAACAAGGCAAGGGAGAGCAGTGAAAGCAAAAATAGAAACTATTTCAGAGGATACCCTGATGAGCAAAGCACAGCAGAGGAGGGAGAGAACAAATACAGTGTCAGTACAATATCAAGTAGTGTCGTCCAACCAACAAACGAAGTGCGCATGCAAGGCAGAGGAGAGTCCAGTGCCTCAAATGAATCCAATGGCAGAGGTGAATCCAGTGCCATAAAATAAAATAAAATCAGCCAGAGGAGCTACCAGTGGCTGAGAGAAAAATCAAGAATGCGGGAGACCGGGCTCGAACTCACTTGGGCTTGACAATCACCCTATCAGAAAAGAAGTGACTGTGAGGACGGAAGGCATCGTAAAGGGAGGGACAAAGGAAGAGGGTCCGACCATGACGAGCCGCCGTGGGTGCCAAGCAAGGTAGAGAACCGAAAACCGCAAACAACTATAATTAACACAGGCGTGACATGACTTAAACAAAACTCAGATGATCTACCAACCAGCCTCACAGGCTGAAGTCGTAGATTGACTGGGAGGATCCACAGTCACATGTGGGATAGTCCACACAAAACAATAAAGCATCGTGTCAGCCAAATTTTATTGAGCAAGCTCTCCACTATCAGGGAGAGGATTCAATTCATCAAGGGTAGGTGCCTTGCGCAAACGTTCGTGGGGATATTTCAAAAACTTCTTAGTTCCGCCAGAGACGGACTGCAACAAGTAGCGATCATCAGGCATAACTTTTACAATTTTATAGGGGCCTCTATAGGCATCATCCAACTTGACTCTATTTCTCACCTCCGTTTGTGCAAAAACCAAATCATTCACTTGAAAACGCTTTACTGGCAGTTTGCCTCTATCAAATCGAGTTTTACTAGTTTCAGCTTGTTTTTCCATCAATTGTGCGGCTGAGTCACGCAATGTTTGTAGGCTAGTGGATGGTTGATCAGTGAGGTGGTCAGTGATAGAAATTAGATGCAAAGGCCTGGAAACTCGTCCAAACATCAGCTGCATGGGGGATACCTCAGTAACACTATGAGGTGTGGTATTTAAAGCTAATTGAATTTCTCCAACACAAGATTGCCATGTTTTATGCTGATCTGATTCAGCAGCAGTGAGCATATTACGTAAGGTACTCATAAGGCGCTCGACCTGACCGTTTGCTCGTGATGCTCCTGTGGCTATAAAATGGAGGTCAATTTGATGTGATACACAAAAATCTTGAAAATCTTTAGCAGTGAAATTTGTACCTTGGTCACAGATTATACGCTGAGGAGGACCAAAGAAATTTATGAGAGATGTTAACGCTTTGATAGCACTTGCAGCACCTAAGGAACGTGTGTGCTGCAATACACAGTAGGTACTTAGTGAATGTTAGAGATGTTAGTTTATGAGAATGTTAGTTTAGTGTTTCCAGCAGGCAAACATGCTTTGAAGGTAGCAGCTGCCACGCCTGAGGAGAGGATCAAACTGGCAAATGCACTAACGGACAAGGGCTTCGAGGTGAGAAAGGAAAGGCAGCCAGATAGGCCTATTCTGATGAAGATCCATGGTATAGACAGGGATATAACTAAGGGGGACCTTCCTGGATATGTATGGGACCAAAATAACTGGGTACGGGATAACTACAGCAAAGAGGATTGGGAGAAACAGTTCAAGCCATCCTTCCCGACTGGTCGAAGAACAAGGGCTGATGGCTCACCTATTGAGGACTGCATATGGGTCACCCAGGTCAGCGAAGCACTGCGCAAGGCATTATTGGAGCACCGAATTCTCTACATTGGCATGGACAGATGTCGAGTTGCGGACTTTGTGGAAGTAACTAGGTGTTACAAATGCCAGGGATTTGGGCACAACGCAAAGTCAAACAAATGTCATGAGCTTGAAGAGGCCTGTGCGAGGTGTGCAGGCAGTCATGGCACACAAGAGTGCCCCTTCAAAGGGATCCAGCCACCAGAGCCAAGGAAGTGCATAAACTGCAAGAGAGCTAACCTTCAACATGACCATCCTGTGGATAGCGAGCGGTGCCCAGTATATAAACGAGCTTTGAAGAGATTTATTGATAGGGTGAACCCAAAACTGTAAGATATGGCTTCCGAATCTCAAAACTCAGAATTTGAAGTGGATCTCATCATGTCTTCACCAACATATGAGACTGTAAGTGACCAAATAGTGACATCAGTTTTCGACACGGACCTAAATCCATCTTCAACAACATATGACAGTCTTAGTGATTATGTAAGTAAATTTAATTTAGCGGAAAATATGTTCATATTTCATATGAACATACGTAGCCTAAGTAGAAATTTAGATGAAGTATTGTGCTGGCTTGAATCTACGGCAACAAAACCAGACATTCTGATCTTTACTGAAACTTTTAGTTCCTCTTGCTATAACTTAACTAATATTCCAGGTTACAATTCTTTTTATTCAGTGTCCACCCGCAACAGAAATGATGGAGTGGTCATATATGCTAATGAAAGATTAAGTTGTAAACAAGAAACAATTGTCATGACAGGAGCCACAGGCCTCAACATTAGTTTCCAAATTGGTCCAGAAACGTACAGCATCATAGGTATCTACAGAACCCCATCCCAAACCCAAAATGATATTTCTCTTTTCATCTCACAGCTAAAATCAAAATTTGAAACCCTATCGAGTAACCATTCTTTTATTTTCGGTGACATGAACCTTGACCTACTAAGTAGTAATGACAATATCGACAATTATACCGACACCTTACTATCACTGGGGTACATTGGACTGATAAATGAACCAACTCGAGTCCAAGGAATGTCCAAAACTGCTATAGACCATCTATTTGTTAAAACTAAAATACTTGAACTTTCCCCAGCTGTCATTAAGAGTACGATAACTGACCACTTTTCCACGGCCCTAATTATGCCACTAAAAACCCATCTGAGCCGCAAGAAAATGTACAATTTGAAAAAAGTAGATGAAGATAAACTTAGGATACTACTTAGTGAAACTAACTGGTCAACAGTAACAAAGACCAACGATGTTAACCTTGCTGCAAATGAATTTATAAGATTGTTGAACGCCGGCGTTGAAATGGCTACCGAACTTAAAAGAATTACTAGCAGGGAAGTCAAACTAACACCCTGGATAACTAGAGGCCTGATTAAATCAATAAGGATAAGAGATAAACTGAAAAAACTTTCGACGAAAAACCCACTAAATTTCAATTTAAAGGAAAAGTCAAATCGTTATAGAAATAAAGTAAAGGAGTTAATAAGAGCAGCGAAGAACACATACTTTGCCAATGAAATAGAGAAAGCCCAAGGTAATATGAAAAAAACTTGGGACACTATCAAATCTGCAATACGAGGAACAAACGGAAGAAATAAATCAGAATGTCCACTGATCAAAGAAATAATGAAAAATGATCACGTCCCGGAAAATGTAGCGCGTAAAAAAGCTTGCGATTCACTAAACTCATATTTTTCCCAAGTAGGAGAAAAGCTCGCTGCGAAATTCTCAAATATTCAGAAGCCCCCAGATCCTCCGCCTTCAAATGAGGTGGCGGACACAATCTTTTCTCTTAGAATGATGACGGAGACAGATCTCGACAAACTACTACAAACTATGAAGGGATCCTCGTCACCAGGTATAGACGGCATCCAGGTACATCTTATAAAAAACCATATAACGAGTCTGAAAAAACCTCTTCTTCACATATACAATCTTAGTCTCACAACAGCAACATTCCCTGAAGCACTCAAAGCTGCAAAGGTCATCCCAATTTTCAAAGGCGGGACGGTGGGTGAACTCGGAAATTATAGACCAATCTCTATGTTAAGCACGCTGTCCAAAATACTGGAGAAATTCGTGAAAAATCTGCTGTACTCATATCTTGAAGAAAACAATTCAATAAACATGAACCAATTTGGTTTCCGCAAAAATAAAGGGGTAAATGATGCGGTATTTGCACTAACCACGGACCTTTACGACATTAGGGACAAGAACAAGAAAGGTGCTCTCATACTACTCGATATCGCTAAAGCATTCGATGCAATCGATAGAGAACAACTTATGTACAAGTTAGTTAAATTAGGAATCATAGGCCCCAGCTTAGAATGGTTTAAGAGCTACTTGAGAAACCGAACCCAACGAGTGGCAATCGGCGAATGCTCTAGTGAAGAAAGCAATAATGATTTTGGTGTAGTTCAAGGAAGTACATTGGGTCCACTATTGTTTTTGGTGTATATAAACGAAGTGGCATCTCTAGAACTACCCAATACCAAAATGTATTTATTTGCGGATGACACTGCCGTGTTAGTTGAAGGTGACACGTGGGAGAATGTATATAGCAAGGCAAACCTAGCAATCAATGTGATTGGACGATGGTTCTGTGAAAACTATCTTACATTGAACACTAAAAAGTCAAAATTAATTATTTATGGAGGAATGAAATCATATGTTTACGATAAAAATTTAAGCATCATACTACATACATGTAGATCAAATAATAACTGTTCCTGTGGGAAAATAGAACGTGTAGCTGAGCATAAGTATCTTGGGTTAGTCTTGGACGAAGAGCTAAACTGGAAACCTCATATTGACTATACTCACAATAAAATTAATAAATACATGTATATATTCTATAATATTCGACACACACTCCCTAGAAATACGATAAAACTAATTTATTACAGTATGCTACAATCTGTACTTCAATATGGCATAATTGCTTGGGGTGGGACATTCTCAACCCATATTAATAAATTACATGTACGCCAAAAAATCATTGTAAAAATTATGCTGTCTTTACCGATTAGGACTCCATCAAACAATGTATTTAATATCGCTAAGCTATTTACTATAAGGCAATTATATATTAAAAATTTACTTCTGCAATTCCATAAGGATCCACAAATAATAGGTTCACAACGTAACCCAATGTATACAACAAGGTACGTAGCCGCAGGAAATGTAATTGCACCCAGACCAAGACTAACGTTGTCAACTCACAATCCGAAATTCATTATTTACATTATCCACAGAGCGCTAGAGGGCCATATGAAAAATGCCCAAAGTTTCACAAGACAAAACTACAAAAAACATATTTTAACCTGGCTTGTAGAAAAGGGGGAAGCGGGATGTGAAACTGTTTTAAGCAGTATTTATGTACAGTGATTATTTTAGAAAATTATTATAACAACATTACATACATAACATTATATTTTTAAGTACCGTTTGTATCATAGAATAGATAGATTGTAAGACATGAGCGAATCACCAAGACCTTCCCCAACAACACGGGCCAAGCCTATCGTTGGGAAAGAAATCGAAGTGAGTAGCTTAAGTTGTTCAATTTGTACCATATCTATAAAATGAATTTGTACGATTAAATAAATAAATAAATAAATAAATAAAAATAAATAAAAAATGCATCTATGAAAACGTAAAGATATTCTTGAGAGTCTTTTTTTCCGCTTAGTTTACCAGAAGCATCTAAATGAATAGTGTGCCATGGTTCAGCAACTTTGGGTATAGGGTGGAGTTGAATTTGGCGAGGTCCTGAATCTGTTTTTGATGTTTTGCACACAAGGCAGTTCTCAACAAATTTTCGAACGTATTTCGCCATATGTTCGAACCAATAATGTTGGTACAACGCCTCTAAGGTTTTTTTATTACCCAAGTGGAATAGAGATTCATGGACATTAGAAACAACAGCGTACCGAAGAGAATGGGGAACAATTGGGAGGTACCTAGTGCGAGTGTGTCGCTGTACTTTCCGACACAGTACACCAGAGTGCATCTCGTAAGTGTTTTGAATATCTGAGTCTATTTCGTTAGCATTCAATTTCGACATTATTTCAGTAACAAACGGGTCATTTCGCTGAGCTGTTAGGAGCCAATCAGTTGAAATAGATGTTAATTGCACGATTTTTTCGGAAGAAGTTTTATATTGAGGTTTAAAATTTCGATTTTTTCCATGTGGTCGCATTTTTGGGGTTGATAAACCTAATGTTGAGGTATTCACAGACAATGCCTGATTAATTTTGGGTTTGGCAATAGGTTGTTCAGGTATTGGAAAGTTGTTGACTTCATCAGCTTCTTCAATAGGGTTCCTACTAAAAATCAACATGTTGCATACGCGAGGATTGACGATATTGCATTTTAAAATCAAAACTTTGCAAGAAAGACCACCACCGTTGAACACGAGGTATCAAGTCTTGCTTATTTTGAGTTGCGCGCAATGATGCACAATCTGTCACAACGGTAAACAAGTGACATTGTAAATAATTGTGAAAATGCTTTATGGCATAAACCACTGCAAAAGTCTCTAGCTCATATGAATGAAAGTTAGATTCTGCAGTCGTGGTTCTCTTACTGTAATAGGCTACTGGTCTCGGCTTTTTGTCAACTATATTAATCAAAATTGCGCCAAAACCTAAAGAGCTTGCATCACAGTGCAACTCAATGGGGTAGGATGGGTTGAAAAGGGTTAAAATGGGTTCTGAGGTAAGCATGCCAATAAGTTGTTGGCGAACCTTTTCATGACTGTCATTCCAAGGAATTGGTCGATTCTTACTGTCATTAGCTGAATCATCAGTTTTACGGGTTAATTTAAACAAGGGAGCAGCTATTTGAGCGAAATTTTGGATAAAATGCCGAAAATAAGAAGCTAAACCTAAAAATTGGCGAAGAGTACGAAGAGTAGAGGGAGGTGGCAATTTTGTCAGAGCTTCAACTTTGGATTTGTTCGGTTTTATTTCTCCATTTTCTATCTCGTAGCCTAAGTATTTAATTTTCGAGACAATGAACAAACACTTCGAAAGGTTTAGAGAAAATCCAGCAGAAGTAAGAACTCCTAGAACATGATTTAATCGGATAAGTGCCTCAGCTTGAGTGCTTGCTGATATAAGCAGATCATCCATATAGCACGTGACGTAATCAAATGCTAAGTCTCCTAAGGCTTTCATAATTGCTCGTTGGTAAACACTTGGTCCATTGCGCACCCCAAAGGGCAAGGCCAAATATTCCCATTGACCGTCTGGTGTGACAAAAGCTAACTTTTCTATGGACTCTTTTTCAACTGGGATTTGATGAAATCCACTAGCAGCATCAAGAATAGAAAACCATCGGGCACCGTGTAAACGCGCTATTTGATCAGTTATCAATGGCAAAGGGTATCTATCTGGCACTGTATTTGCATTGAGAGCCCTAAAATCAACGGCCATTCGATAACCACCTGTCTTTTTAGGAACAAGAAGTATTGGGCTTGCATATGGAGAAGAACTGGGGCGAATTACTTTGGCATCTTCAAGTTCTTTGATGCTCTCTCGCACCAGTTCACGATGTACAGGACTAAGTTTGTATGGTCGACGGTGGACAATTTTGGAAGGGTCAAGAAGGCGAATTTTGAATGTTCCTGTCGTCACACGAGTGGTAGGTATTCCATCAATAAAATATTGGGAATAATTAGTCAAAATTTTGATGAGATCCCCCCTTTGACTAACAGGAAGGTCAGTGTGTACTGATTCGAAATGTTGAGTGCTAACTGGCAAGACTTGGCAAGATCCTAAAGCTGGGACAACACAAGATGGGTGAAAATCAAGTGAAGGGATATTGTCACTATGACCACCTAACACCTCACTGAACAACACGACTTCATCCTCAGTGCACTGCTCCAAAGAGCAGAGATCACCCAAGGATACAGAAAATATTTCATTTTTTGTGGTGTTTAAGGTATCAGAATGCCCACGCCCCTTTGTAGAAGTGTCCCATTTTTCAATGCCAGAAGAACCCACAGGTTCAGCGCCTTTCCCATGAGTGCTGGATGTATCCAGAAAATTAGGATTTAGCATGAATGGAGGATGGTCCTTCCAAAGCGTGCAAGAAGATATAGTTATTACCATACAAAAATCTGGAGCCAGAATTTCACGTCCCAAAATGATGGGTTTAGGTAAAGCACCGTCAGCTACAATATGGAACAGGACTTGAATGTCGTGTCCATTAATCTTTACTCTGGCTTGTTTTTGGCACTGAGAAATGGTAATTGATGACCCTAAACCATGCAAGTGAACTACATTATTGAACAAAGGCCCATCAAAGCGGGTACTAAAGGACAAACAAAGGAGTGAGCACTCTGATCCAGAATCAAAACAATACTTTAATACATCACCTTGGTGGGTTAATGTGCCTTCTGGGTTAGCAATGCATAGGCCAACCTGCTTCTCGACTGGCTGAGACCTCTGGCTGCTGGTGTCTCCTGGTCCACGCTTATCTGACATCTTCTTCTTTGGGCAGCTTGGAGCAATATGCCCCTTTTGGTTGAAGGAAAAGCACGTTGTATTGCTAAAGTTGGATGGCTTTCTTGGCTGATTTGATGAGGTCAAGGATGATGATGATCGGCACTCTGAGGTGTTGTGTCCAGATCTTCGACATTTCCCACAGCGGGAAGTATAATCCTGAGAGGATGAATGCTGAGGGCTTTCATAGTTTGGTCGACTCTTCTTGGCATTTCCAGGACCGCTGTCATAACCTCCTGGTCTCTTAAATGACAGAGCCCGTAATTCCTGAAGCAACTTTTCACGGCTATTTGTCTTTTCTGTGTAGCAAAGATGACGTGCTCTTGTGTCTGCTTGAGCTATCTGAGAGAGAGCCACTGATACAGCAATTTCTTCCACTGATGACTGGCGGAAGTGAGCAACAAATTGATTGATAGTTCGTGAGGCGAATGTGGCATAATTTCCATAATCTCGTGGTCTAGCTTGGAAACATTGAAGCATGAATCCGGCTGGTGTGAGTGCTATGTCATATTGGTGAAGAAAGAGCGATCTGAATTCGTCCCATGTGAGTTGAGGGTGGACAATAGTAGTAAACCAATCAGCAGCCTCTCCTTTTAAGGCTCTACTCAAGGCAACAATTAAACGTCTTCCTTGTTGATTCTGTGAAGTCAAACAACACTCAACTGTATTGCACCATGTCTTGGGCTGAACTTGTTTATTTTTGGGGTCATACTCAGGAAGCGAGAGTTTCAAATGCTCTGAGGGGGTTTGACCTTGATTTTGTGTAAAACACTCTGCCAAAGTTTTCATTGCAAGGGTTTGTTGTGTCAACAAATCCCGTAGGGAGTCGCCACTGTGCACTAAAGAATCGTGGTGGAAGAGGGGTGCGGAGGGAGATGGTGAGCGTCCAGAGGCCCCCCTCCTGCTCCTATGCGCCCGGGAAAAATCGGGAGGGCGATCGGGTGATGACCCTTGTTCCGAGTAAGGTAAGGCGTCACCCGAACTGCGTTGCGAAATCGGCCGACCCCTTTCTTTTCTAGAATCCGAAAAATCATGATAAAACTCACCTCGACTATTTCCATAGTGATTCTCAGGAAATCCTGCTCATAGATTACGATATCCCACTTCTGATGTGATGTCCCCCTCATCCTCACACAACTGTCCTTCTTCAATGTCCGATGCCATAGGGTAAACCAATCACAATACCGAATGTAAAACGTTAATAATAACACAGTTTATTATAGAAACTTGACAAACACTCGAAATTAGCGTACTCCCCCTCGACGGATCACATCATAGTAAGTTAAACAGAATCAGATTCACTAATAGGTAACGTAAAATAAAACATAAATTGGAAGACGATCCTTCCTGTAACAACAACGATAACGAACTGACTGACAAAGGTAGGTAGCAGGTATGTAATATCCATCTAAGTTCGCATTTGTGCCGCGAGGGGAGTTATGAGCAGCTAGTGACGACACATTGTGTTATTCGAGTGACAAATCGATTATATAATCGAAAGTGAATGAATCGATGGATAATAATTGCTGGTAAAATCGGTAGGTAATTGGTCCTAAATTGGTAGGTGGATAGTTCAGGGTTCCTCACTCCATCACATATATATATATATTTTTTTTTTAATCCATGATTTGGAACATTGTTTCTATGTACCTATAGTTATAGACAATAAATTATTATGGAATATACAAAATCATGGTTTACCTATACGAAAATCATTCCTAACAATTCTTCACATGCAGTTCAATATATGAGAAGTTTTTAACAATGAATATCGAGTTATCATGGTTAATTTAATACATTTTGGGGTTAACAAGAATGTATGTTATGATGAATGATATCATATACCTTTTGGATTTCAACAATGATTCTCGGGTACGAAACATGATCTAAGAAGACAATTTGATCTATCTACGAATCACAATAATAACTTCTAGTTGTATGGTGCTATATAAAGATAAAGAGAACAATCAGTGTCAACTTAAGCCACCTCAAAAATCGCAGCGCTTAGTCTTGTAAAATACCGCAGCTGTATAATAAATACGGAGGCAGGATCTTCCTTCTGGATTACCTATACTATAAGATGCATATTTATGCAGAAGAGCTCAATTAATAATTAATTCCCTTCCCTTTATGAATAATTCAATGGAGCCTCTCATGAAACCTCTAGTGGAAAGGGTTGACGTTCGGCTTTCAAAATTGTGTCTTGATTGAGATCAAGTAGACGGAATGAAAAATAGAAAAAAGCTACCCAGCCGCATCCAATGCCCTTTTAAAGAGCCACTGTATCGTGATTGAAGATTTTAATCTTTTACGTACAGCTTTGAATTCGGAGGAAGGAGTCGCACCGATTTATAGGTATTCCATGTAATGTCATTCATAGTTTGTGGGTTCTACCCGGGAGCTGACTGAAGGCTCAGAATTTGTCATTTGATACGATCGAGATATTATGTAATGCGGTATGAATATTCTTGAAAAATGTACAGGAACTGAATGATCGCACTGATCCGATTATGATTGTCGAAAGGATCGGAAGAGCGGGGCATTAAATTTCTATATGGAAGGAATAAGAAGGGATGATGCCGGGAAGGGGGAGGGGGGTGATATGACGGTTACTATACTAAGGTATTCAGTTTAAATACGTAACTTTTCCTCTGTCTCTATAATCAGAATCTGGTGAATACTAATGGAGGTAAAGCGTATTGCTGCGTATCGTTGTTGATCTAAGCTAGTTTAATCAATTTCATCAAAATCAAGACTGTCTTTTGATGGGCATATACATATATACACGTCCGTTGAAACTATATGATCTGGGTACAATTGAATTCATAATACGTTCCTAACTATGTATGCCAATTAAAACACCAACGGACATGGTGAGACGAACTTGTGGATTAGAAAAACGATTTCCAACTGCCGGGCAAAGTTTTGACCACGACAAAAATGATAAACTAATCCGTACACTGTGCCAAGTATGTGACAGTTCATCGTTTGAGATCTTGAGAACACGCTTAGTGTGTAGGTATTTTAGCTTTGTGTTTTTGGCTCTATTAGATTTGTCGGTTGGAAGAACCCAAGAAAGGGAAATGCTGATCTGTTTACGAAGAATGCCGCTGTCAAACTCTGGTTATGAATAACCATTATTACTCCATACATTGATTCCAATTAAGACGGTTCATGGGGCTAAACCCCAAACTGTTCCTCCATCTGGTACAACAGGAGGGTTGGATCCGCTCCGCTAGCTCTGGGCTGTTGAAATACGTTTCAATTAAAGACCCTTTCGGGAGCGTTCAGCAAGAAAAGGCTCCTAGCAGGTATTAACACTTACCTTCCCAAATGTCAATGCGGCCTGCCGCCAGATGGCGTGGGAGCTCTGGAGGGTCTGTGTGGGGGGGAGTGTTTGATGCGCCAAATTAGGGTCTATTACGCTCTATGGGTGGTATTATTACTGACGGAAGTCGGGTTCGCTTCATATGGATTTCGAATGGCACTCGTAAAGTCTATATCCGGTAGGTGGAGCGCTGTTGGATCTTTCTCCAGGGTGGTGGTTTTTTGCCGCCGGCGTTGGGGCTTCAGAAAAAATTAAACATGTCAATGCGAGTAACTCTACCCAAGGATGAACGGGTAGGTATAGAAATGCGGCCGTTGGGAGACCTCTTCAACACCAAACTTTCCAACTAGTTCATCAAGTACGTAAGTTCTATACGAACTACCTATAGGCATTGGTTTCACCTCGAAAATGTTGGAAACGAGTTTCGAAATGAAATTATGTTTTGAACCACCCAAAATCTGATCATGAAATCCGGAAGAAATCTCACTTTGACAACATTGAAGTCTATCCAATTTATATATAATTACATAATTATTGATGGAAACCAATGTTACCTATAAAACATTTATTCCTCGAGTTTTCCACGAGTTGCTATTCATGTGTCATGTTTCTATGATCATTACCAAAGAAGCTATAAACGTTAAAAAATATTGGTTCTTATAGTTTGACATTCTCATATTCTACTTAATCAAAATATAGTGTTTCTGTTTAATCAGACGTTGATCATTTCGAATCTTCCTACAGTTAGTCCCAAAAGTATTCGTCAATTCTCTATTTTCCATAAAAACTAATATTCAGGATTTAAGAAGAAGGAGCTTTTCACAACTTTCTTGGATCAACGTTTAGAAGAAATGGAAAATATGAATGGCCATGTCCAAAGTTCTCAGAAATGTGAACGTTATATTTACTATAGGTATTATGGTACAACAACCATTAAATATGCTTCACAAAGTTATACGTATATAATAATTACATTAAAAAAGTCAATAGAAGCGAAATTTCAAACTTGAAAAATGCGTATATAACCAACAACGACGAATATTCGTCAATAAACGAGAAGTGTTCAATATCTAGTTGCATAGCCCTTCGATTTTATCACTCAACGTAATTGTTGGGCATCGAACGGGAAAGTTTGGTTGTGACGTCAGAAGTAATCCTTCACCACTCTTCCATTAATTTTTCCCTCAGTTGACTGATGTTTCGAATTTCATGTATTTTGCCAAGTTTTCGAGCGCTATCTTTAAGGTGTTGTTTCAACATGTCGACGTACTTGAGTCCGTCCAATATACCATCTCTATAAACACGAGATCTCCAACACCAGCTGACGAAAAACACCACCACACCATGAATGAACCGTTACCATGCTTCACGGTACCTAGGTATAGTGTTTCTTACATCAAATTCGGCGGTTCCAGGTGCTCGCCATACCCTCTGATTTCCGTCTGCACCGCTTACATTAAATTTGCTTTCATCGGAGAAAAGGACTTGGTCCCAGTAGTCATTTTCATTAGTAATAAATTTCTTGGCGAAGCCAACGCGTTTCATTTTATTAATATTTCATATGAATGGCTTCTTTCTTGCTACTGCAGTGCAAATTATTCTTATGAAATACTCTGCGCACAGTCTCGGGACTTACCCTCATGGTCATGTCAGTTTCCAATGCCTGGGCGATTTTCGGTGCGCTGATTTTAGGGTCCTTCTTCATTTTTCTTATAATCAAATGCGCGTTTCAATCGATGTGTTAGCCCTTTTTCGAACCATGAGTACCACATTTTTGAAGGCAGGAGCAAGGCTGATACAGCTGAGGGAAGAGCCAAGATATTGTTGTAAAGGAAATATCTTGATAAAATATAAACTATGATATTCAGATTAGACACCTATTTACGATTACGAATACTTTTGAGGGGGCAAATTTCACTTTCCAGTAACGAAAATATTACGGCTACCTACTTGACTGAACTTTTAAGAACTTCGACTCATGTATCAGAAATGCTAGACTCCAAGCAAGATGAATATGTGCCATACTGTTTCAAAAAAACATTTTTAGAATTTTATTTGCTCATAAATCAACTGAATTAACTATTTACGAATACTTTTCGTACTAACTGTGTTTTCCATTTCCTGTGATTGATTTCACAATAATTTTAACCTAACAAGTCTATCAAAGCATCTTCATATACTAAGAACAATATGGAGATTCTAATGTAAGCCGAATTCTAGAGCTTATTTCTGATAAAGATTTTCCTTTAAACGCATAGTTTTCAAAGTGATTTAATTTTTGAAATTTTATTCGTGTTTCCTATATTTGCCTTCTGAAAACCAAATTTTACGCGTTTGGGGAAATCTCGAGGTTTTTTTTTTTTTTTTTTTTTAATCGGGAAATGAATTATGAGAACAATTATTTTTTAGCGACACAAGAACAGTTGAAACTGCGGCGCAATCTTACCATTTAAAATGTGTTGTAAATTTTAGATTTACTTTGCTGATTAGGAGAGAAAACTATATTTTAATGTTGAAAAACATAGTTTTTTCAATTAAATCGAGTTTTTATTTTATTTATTTTTATTTTTTTATTTTTTCGTAATGCGCCGCTATGAAAATACGAGTTTGGGGCTTTGTTTCAACGTATTTTTCAACACTGAATCGGATGGTATCTATTACATAAGCTTTCGAACCTCGTTATTACCAAGTTTATACTTTAACTCGCAAATGTGATTTCATTGGGAATGATAAATTTTATGTGTTTTAATGGGTGAAGCTAGTAAGCTAAAGTGTAAAACTCGGTTATAAAGGGGTTTATGAGATATGCAAGTGTTACCATTCGATTTAGCGTAAAACAAATATGTAGAAACCGACCCCGAACTCGTATTTTCATAGAAGGTCTTTTTTCAGGAAAACCCTCGATCTAATAAAAAACACACAAAAAAAAAACAATGTTTTTTAACGTTAAAACAGAGTTTTCTCCAATAATTAGCAAAGTAATAGTAAAATAATGGACTCAACCGTCGAAAAGGTAATATTTTGGCGAAGTTTTTGTCGTTCTTGTGTTGTGAAAACTGTTAGTTCTCATAATTTAATTCCCGATTGAATAAACTCCAGGTTTCCCAATTTAGCTAAAATTTGGTTTTCAGAGGGCTTTTTTCATGTTTCTGACCTCAACTCTTAAAACAGCTCAGGAATTTATCCAATAAGAATTATAATGCTCTTTCCAACAGTATCCTCAAATTTGAATTTGCAAAGTAAAATAAGGGAGTTATGATAGTTTTAGTAACAAAAGGTATTAAACACGAAAAAAAATGTTAAAAATTAAATTACTTGAATACTAAGAGCTTTAGAAAATCACTATCAGGAACTTTCGATCAGAAGTAAGCTCTATAATCAACCCCTGAAGTACTGACTACCTTATGTGGGACACCCTGTATAAATGTATCAACATAAACAAAATATATTGATGGATTCCCAATGAACACATACTTACTGAATCACTCCGTAACCTCAGCAGGTCCACCTAACTCAACCAATTTCCTTATTCTCGAATCATGTCAATAACAGTACTAGTAGTAGAGAACTATGAAAAATTGGGCTGTAATAAATATCCAGAGCTCAAACCCGAACTAAACATGAAATAGTAAAAAACATATTCTTGAATAAACAGAATGGATTGGAATATAGTTAGAGCCGGTGCAATTCCACTAATTACCTGTAGTTCTCTTAACATTGTATCGTCTCTTGCTGCCATCTCCACTATTGAAACAATTATCCACACAATTAATTTTTTGCTACCGTTTCCTGCTTTATCTGTATAAAAGATTTAGAAATGTCCACCTCACTTCGTTGTCCAAAAAGACCCTAACTACCTATAAGGGTAAACTAGCTTTAGTTCTCTGCTCTTCTTCGTCAGATTAGATTTTAGGGTAATAGTATAATATGGCAATTAATTTTTTAATTATTTAGGTGACAATAAGCCCCTAGACGGGTCAACAGGATCCAAGAGCCGATTCGCGATCTAAGACAAGCACTGTTGTTTGTATGTACTAATCATGCTGCAAACATTCGAATTGCATAGAAATTTAAATAATGGTCTCCCCCAGGTTGATAAAAGTAACAAGTATTGATACTTACCCGTCACTGCTTCATAAAAATAACATTACCATTAGCAACAACATGAGTATGGAGAGCCTGACATTCCAGCGATTCACAGGTCTTATCGTCAAGATAAGTTTTCTCGTCCCACTCGCATTTGAGCAGGAACTCGGTAATCGGGATGTGGATTATTATGTCATTAAGGTACCTACGTCCAAGCCCGCTGCATTAGAGGCCTTTCTCGTGAGTCTTAATGTCGGATGCGTTAAGGTAACTCGAAAAGAGGGCTGAGGCTTAACTCAAGAAAAAACGGCAGAAGATAATTAAGTGACTATAGGAAGCCGAAGCCCAGTTTTTTTTTTCCTTTTTCTCCATTTTTCTTTTCGATTCATCTTCTATTTTTGTACCAAGGACCTTTCTTTCTGAGCGCTTCCCATTTTTCTTGTCAAAACGCTCATCTGTTTAGTTTAGTGCTCAGACATTGAAAACTCGTCAGAAACAGACACATTGAAAAATCTATGCAGAAATTTATCCTGAAAACGTACTGAAATTGCATTAATATTTTCCAAATTTCTAAAATGGTCAAATTTTATAAAAGTTTACTTTTTTACGAAAACAGCTTAATGGACAGCCTTAAGGAAGAAAAACGAAAACAAAAAAACTCCCCAAATAAATCAGTTTCTGACCAGTTAAAGGTTAAATTGCCGAATACTATTTGGAACGAGTTATTTGCAATAAATTCGGTAGTCAAATGTTCCTTTTTACCTAAAGTTCTGCATTTTCAATTCAACATAATAAATAATGTGGTAATTACGGTAATTCACTAAAACTCGCTCATACGATCATGCTGCATGACCGGAGCTTTTTCATTTTCCTTCATCGTTTCTTCCCGGAAACTTTAAATTTCATTTTCGACATCCACACGAAGAAAATATTGTTAGATATTTTACCGTTTTTTTCTTAAGCATCTTTCTGATGAAGCCCCAGTTCCTGGGGAGAGGCCTTGGAGGGAAATACATGAAAAACCGAATTAGAGACACATGGGTCATTTTATTGAAGTTTTTTAAATAATTTAAACTGTCTAAATAATGAAAAATTGCTACTGGGTCCTTTCCACCCACGCGACTGATAATTTAAATGGAGCCATTGTAGGTTGAGAAATGAAAACTTAACTTCAACGAGTATAACCTGCAGTCCAGCCTATTGAAACGGATTTAAGAAGGATTTAGACGAACGTTTTGATCCGCTCAATAAATAACAGGAATAGAGTGAGAAGGTACAGTTTGCTATTAAAAACGAATATGTATATTTACAGCATTCGGGGATATCCTTCCTTTGTCGTAGGTCCAAGTTAGGTATGTGTCTACCGAATAGCCACTTCGGAACCTCGGGAACGGAACGTTCGATCCAACGAAACACGCAGGGTAGACTCACTCGGCTTACTCCGGGATCCGTCACATTACAACTATATAAAGCTATGGATTGTTGAAACTATCTGCTCGTCAGTAGTGTGGAACTTGTAGTGAGTACCAGTGGAAATACTTAAGATGAGGATATTCATTGAATAATAAATTACTGTGAAACGTTCGTCGTGAATGAATAATGATATTCAGACGACATACAATCCTACAGTCGTGTGGGAAAGCGAAGTGGCGCTGATTTTTTTCCGCCTTCAGCCCACTTTAAACCCCTGTAGTGGCTCTGAAAACCGGCTCTCCCATCTCCCGTACGAATCCCCTGTTATTCCAGCCTGGAATTAGGCAATATTTACCACCAGTGAAAATCGTCCCTCACGTAAACACCGACGGAGCGTCCCCTTGTGTGATGCGCTGATGAATGTAGCGACATTCCCTTTGTCGCCCTCGACATCTGCCCGTCCTCCCATTACGTTTATTGTTCCCTCTCCCGCTTTTAAGTTTGACCAAACGAAACGTGCAATGGGCCGTTCCGTGTACACAATCCCGCATTTAATCTACCTCTCATTTTGATGTCGACTGTGACAGAGTAGTGGCCTCTGCCCTTAATTTCCAAAGGCTCGGCCGGCGTTCCGTGAACTGCTAGGTGTTGGTGATTCATGATCAGGGTATAGTTAATTATTCCCAATGTGGTTTGTGTGACATTTAGAGTTAAACAGGATATTTATTCACGAACACTACCTTTATACACCAGCTAAACGAAGTAATCCTAACTGCAGTAGGAATCACAATCTACTGAATAATATATATAGATCATTAAAGTGGAAAACCACGGATGTCTGCTGTGGCTAACTTTTCAGGAAACAAAAATAAAAACTTCATAACTACTATCCTCACGGATTTGAGACAAGCAACCTGTGATCACCTACACAATCCCCTGTTGGGTAACTGATGTCCCAAAAACAGGTAAATGGGTCTCAATAAACAATTAATTCTTGCAAATTGTTTTCAGACAACTTACAAGTTTTCATCAAACCCAAACCGCTGACTCACGAAGTATGGGGGATTTTATGGTAATATTTTATTTGCTTTATCCATTTGCTCAATGTCAAGCGAGAGCTTTTCAGAAAGTTGCCATATGATGGGCATCTGAGCAGTAAAACGGCTCCTAAAATTCATTTGCACAATGACGTCACTGCCCTCGCCCGCCTGGGGAACCCTCAGCTCCATTGCGGTACCACGTCACGCGTGATCTTCCTACCCGTTTATTGGCCAAACTAAACGGTCTTTTGAGCTGAAAATTGTTTCTTCAGAGTTTTTAAGTGCGATTAATTCGAATGTGAGGTGAAAACTGTGAAATTCCAACGCATGTTCTTCATTCTCAAAATTCAGCGACAGACTTGAGGTGTTTCCGGACATACCTGCATGGTTTTTCATGTATATAAGCAATATAATCTCTAATCGCTGTTGTTTGGCAGTATATCAGTGAGTTCATAAATACAATTGTTTCCTTACGGTTGATGGGTAAATTTTAATTGTATCACACTAAATAGGCGTAATCAGTCTTCCTATTTTCATTTGTCATGAACGGAGAAATCTTATACCAAAATTATTTTAAGTAGACACAGTTTGTTTACTTTTCCACCTATTTTAAGAAGTTCGAATTGCATTAGATACACTTAGTTATTAAAGAATCTCGTCATTATTAAAATTGTCGAATTATATAAACGTTATTTAAGTAAGGAACAGCTTACCCATCTGTGACCTCTCGGATCAGTTGAGGTCTTGAAACAGTGAATCAAACGTGGAGCTCAACCCTATCTGAATCACTCAGAAGGTCCCGAATCAGTTGAGTGTAGCAAAAAATGTACGAGTGCTCCCGAGTGGTGAAAGTCAGTACATTTATGTGAGTACACCCAGACAGAAACTACCCTAGGACACCCGCAATACATGAGTATACCTATGAAAGGACGATAACTTCAATCTCAGCACATTTATTCTTTGTCAGCATCATTTCGTCAAAACTCAAAAATCGTCGAAAACAAGAGTTTTATAAAAATCAAACAACAACTATTAACTTTAATATATGAGTGAAATCCTAGTGACGCGGAACAATCTTATCCGTAAAAATAGTAAGATCCGCCGCTAGAAAGAAAGTCATGGAAATCTCAAGCACTGATGGATTTGAATATTTCACTTGGAAAAGAATGCTGTTTTTAACTCGAATCACTATTAATCGAGTCGAAAGACATCAAGTTACTGGAACAAATGTAGTGAGACATTCAGCGGGAAACATCCAGACTTCAATAGGGGATGAACTTGCATAGCTGGAAGTGGGCTGTTTCATGAGTTGGAAATTCAGGGATCAGCGATTAGACAATCCTCAGTACCAATTACTTGCTCTTTTAAGCCTTTCCGAACATGTAAGTTACCTACAAAAATAACTATCAAGGCTCAGTGGCCACGATTTCTGCCCTGTCCTTAGTTGCGTCTACATTTGAGTTAGCTGATTTTAAAACGGAACGGTGAAACGGAGTTTAATATGATACATTGATTTCTTCGATTGTGGATGAGACTAATAAGTCCAGTCATGCAGCATGACCCCATGAGCGAATTTTTGAAGAAATCTTCGATTACCTATATCGATTTTTGACTGATTTTTCAACTTTGAAATTTTTGAAAACTTGATACATATTCTTATAGGAAATGTTACGCTGATTCCGAATATACCACATGTTAGTATGCTGAAAAAATTATTTCGCACAACAAATCGCAAAAAACAGGCTATTTTGAAAATTTTGACTACATTTTTGAAAATTTCAACCCGAAGATGTAATCCGATCATGCTGGCCAACGAACTTGAACTTCCGTTTTGTGTCCTTAACATTTTAAAATTTGTTTGAAGTTTCTAGCACAATTCTACGGACAGTTATCGTCTGGAATGACACATACATATATACATACATAAAAAAATGCGTTAAACGTCAGAATATGATTCAGAATAGCCTGAAACGGATTTCTGCGCAAAATGTTTTCAAAAAATCACATTCTACAAATTTTGAGGCGAAAGCAATAGCTTAATTTTCTTCAAAAATTCACTAAAATCTAACGAACTAAGGATGGAACTTTCATATCAGCTGATTCGCGATTGGATTTCAGCATTGAACCAAATAAAAGCAGTATATTGGAGATGTTAGCATCCCTTCCTTCAACTGATGTCCCTTCCAACATAGCAGCATCGCTCGGCGCGGTTTTATTAGCATTATATTATTCAGCCTAAGCGTTTTTTATTAGCTACTAATAGATGTTAGTTTTTAACCACTCATCAAAAGTCTGTCATGACATCATAGGTACCTTTTGGTATTTTACATGATGAAGAAAAAACATTCCTAACACTACTTGGAAACGACAAGATTGCCTACATACCAATGAGTTGTCAGACATATATGTATCATAGATAATTCATGTTAATAGTATATAATTCTGGATATAATGCTGAATACTACCTGTAATATAAGAGCAGTATCCAAAACTACTGTACCTATTATGAAAATCCTTTTATATTAGTCTATTTTCATTTTAATTTTTAATTGTACGACATTAATATGTTTGAGTATTGCCCTACCCAATTACCGCTCCATGTTTCAGGGCTATGTACGAAGGGACTAAAATAACATAGAAACAATTTTGTTGGGCCCCCGTCGTTTTCTTATTAATTCTTATTAAATTATTGAATAGAATCCATTGATGACGATACCAAACTTCTCGTTAATCAATGGGAGTAGGTACCTACTTACCTAACACTATTGTTAAGTAATGCATACATTACAGTAAGTGATACAGTGGTAAGGCATTCAGTTTCACTATAGGAACCCCTCTATGGCTTTTGGGTTGTATTGGGTTTTGGAGAGAATGGACAATATATCGCGATTTCACTGAGTTCTCTCCAAGAACTTGCTAGAGAGAACTACCCTCTCCATCGTTATAACCATAATAACTTATCATGAACTGCTATTCATTGTGAAATCGAACAAAGAGAGATTCACGGAAATATGTTGAAAATGTCACGATGAAACTGTATCCCACACCCCTCCCTCCTGCCGATTCGCAAATGGATCCATGGAGGGATCAGATACTTTAATCAAAATATTAAAATAATAATAATGAAAAATACAATAAAATGAATTAGAAGCACCGACATCGATTGAGAATAACGTGAATAGTACGGTTCATTTCCCCCCTTCTACCACTTCTTCTGAGAAAAATCGGTCATCAAAGGGAACCCTACATTTGTCGCACGTCTAAAACGATATATATATATATATATCCCCTCAACCCCTCTTGTATTTGCAGTGGCTCCAAAGAATCTGAAATAATGATTTTTTCCAGGGAAATCCATTGTGTGGTTATGCATGGTTCCTGGATTTTACTTGATGCTTTTTCACATACACACACACGCGCGCGCACGCGTTTGTGTGTTATTCCTCACAATAACACTCTTCTTAGAGATAAAAAGTCCGTTTTTCACAGAAATCAAGCATTTCAAAAGAGATGTCTAAAGACAAGAAATGAGAAGATTCCAACAATTTCGTTGAAAAAACATTTTGAGAACATCAAATGGGTCCAACATCGATAGACATGATTAAAAAATTAATGGAAACGGGGGAAAAACTAAAATAAAATTCAAATTTATATTTAGAGTAGGTACAATATTACTCGGAAAAATTACATTAACTGCGAACTAGAACATTAACGAATTTGTGCAATAAGTAATGCTGAAAAATATGCTTAAATTTCATTAATATGTTTTTTTTTAAAATCGATGAAAACGGCAATCGGCCATATTGATAAAAGGAGCAGAAATTCAACATAACCAAAAATTTATTTGAATAGCAGAATATTACTTAAAAACATTATGTTGCTGAAATTGCTCAAAGGTCAAAACAATGAAACGTAGTGATTATCTATGAAAATTCTGTTGTACAATCGTGCTGCCTCTTTTTAGCGAATTTTTGAAGCAAATTAAGCTATTGCTCTCGCCTCAAAATTTGTAGAATGTGAATTTTTGAAAAAATTTTATGCAGTAATCCGTTTCAGGCTAATGAAATAATTTTTTCAGCATACTAATATGTGGTATATTCGGAATCAGCGTAAAATTTCCTATAGGAATATGTATCAAGTTTTCAAAAATTTCAATGTTGAAAAATCAGTCCAAAATCAAAATAATGCCGTTCGCTAGTTGTAAAATTTCTCTACACGATCAATAGCGACTGAAATGTCGAAGATTTCTTCAAAAATTCGCTCATAGGGTCATGCTGCATGACTGGACTTTTTTTTTATGTATGTATGTATGTATGTATGTAGGTATAAATGTATGTATGTGTCATTCCAGACGATAACTGTCCGTAGAACTGTGCTAGAAACTTCAAACAAATTTTAAAATGTTAAGGACACAAAACGAAAGTTCAAGTTCGTTGGCCAGCATGATCGGATTACATTTTCGGGTTGAAATTTTCAAAAATGTAGTCAAAAATGTCAAAATAGCCTGTTTTTTGCGATTTGTTGTGCGAAATAATTTTTTCAGCATACTAACATGTGGTATATTCGGAATCAGCGTAAAATTTCCTATAAGAATACGTATCAAGTTTTTAGAAGTTTCAAAGTTGAAAAATCAGTCAAAAATCGAAGTAATGCCGTTCGCTAGTTGTAAGAATCGGTAATATTTGCATAAAACATTGTCCAAATTCAGATTGAACGACTCTTATGGAAGTATCCCTGTATAACCAATCCTAGAACCATGCTGTTTAAAACGTAGGTAGTAGTTGCTTGTTAAAAATAAAAATAAAAATAAAAAATGTAATCACAACTGATGAGTTCACTCTGTGAAATATTCTGTCCTCCGATTCTCTCGGTCGCTCTCTTTAATGTTTTACGCTCAACTGTTTTAGGACTTGATGTAGCTTTAATACTGACTGTGGCTTAGAAAATATCAGCCATGAAATTATGGAGAAGTTCTATTTATGTACGTACTAGCACGTAGTAGTTTTCTTCAAAAATTCGCTCATGGGGTCATGCTGCATGACTGGACTTTTTCAACGTGTATGCGTTTTTGGGTTGGAGGTCTTGCGAAATTTTCCGCCACGTTATTTTCAAACGGGACAATCAATTAACAACTTCCCCTTGTTACGTGGAACTTCTAATGACTTCCCAATAACAACCGATCCAGATAAATGGTTCACTAGAATTGTTAACGTGGTAACAAGGTAACCGCTTTTGGGGATTTTATTTGTTAAAAGGGAAACGACATGTTTATTCATAGCCCAAAAACATTATACTTACATGATTCAATTTTCTCGTGATGGCGGAGAATTGTTTCTCTTTTATAGCTCACAACAAATAATAGGTACTATTCTACGATCCACGACATTTCATTGTACACCGATCAAGGGTTATTGTTCGTTCTTCAATTGCTGTGTGGTATGAGACGCACGTCGTAGTGACTTGTTGGTCTCAACGCTCGGCTTTGTCATAGAGAAGGGATTCTGCCACAACTATCGGTGAGGCCCATCTCTAATTTCACGGCTCGCCGGTTCCCTTCGGATATCGAAAAATGCAGTCTGCACTAAATCCCTTCCGCGCGGAGCGGGTGCCTCAAAGCGCTCGCCCTCTAAGCCCCTAATGCTATTTTCCCTCATCCACTTTCATTCCCCGCTGATTTTTTCCCTTTCTCATCGATCCCCAGTCGATACACTACGGGTTTTATTCCCCGAAGAACCCGCTCCCATTCAATAAATTATTTCTTTCGCGATTTGATTTTTTAAAAAGTATCCGTGAAACAACAGTTTAAAATGTGTTATTAATTTGAATCAATTAACCTCAGTCCCTGATGATTGACATTTTATCGTCATTATTTTTGAATAGTTTGGTACGAATCGTAAAAGAGTGGGAAAACTAAACCATTGCTTCTACCACGCTTCAAGGTCATCTGCACTAGTGTGTCAGTCTGTGTGTTTGTGACGTGATACAGGCCGCACTTTGGAAGTTTTGAGAGTAGGCTTCTAATATGCACAAAACTTGCTTCATAGTTTTTGGCTCCGAACCGTAAACGTGGCACCAACATCATACCATTTTTTAGTCTTTTGCCTATATCTTCCAAACTACAAGTTTTACTAGTGTTCAAGCCGACACAAAACTCGCAGAGAATCAAATTTCCTACAATTTTGGTCTTCTTAATTTTTTTGTTGGACGAATAGTTCCCGTGGTACAGCCGTTACAAGTTCCCGGGATGGGAAAATTGGTCGTCAAACGTCTGTTTCTCGCTTTTGGTTTCTGAATTATGTTTTTCGAGATTTTCGTTAGAAACCGTCCAGAGACTAGAATTTCCTACTGATTTGGTTCTCATACTTTTTCTTGTTGGATCAATACTTTACGATATAACGCCGTTCAATGTTGAAAAGGAAATCCTTAAATAAGTTATATATACATGGAAACCTACATGGAACGTTAGTTTCGGAGTCCCAATTTACCTATTAATTCTGAACCTTTCCTAGCATTTTACAGGACGATAGATGATCCTTACTGAGGCTCCTTTCTGAATAATGTTTTTCGAGATTTTCGTTAGAAACCTTCCAGAGACTAGAATTTCCTACTGATTTGGTTCTCATACTTTTTCTTGTTGGACCAATACTTTACGATATAACGCCGTTCAATGTTGAAAAGGAAATCCTTAAATAAATTATATATACATGGAAACCTACATGGAACGTTAGTTTCGGAGTCCCAATTTACCTATTAATTCTGAACCTTTCCTAGCATTTTACAGGACGATAGATGATCCTTACTGAGGCTCCTTTCTATCTAGTTGGATAATGAATGATCTGTTCTCGCAGTTCAAACGTTGTGTAGTCTGACGGTTGCTATTAGTATCAGAAGTTGTAAATTATGTGTTTTGTCGTAATCGCTTACTCTGATGCCTCCAATGCCTGAACTGGTTATTCGTACCAGAAATTACAAATATTTCATGAACCGTTACCTTTAGTAAATTTAAAAAGTGCTAAACAACAGTGATTATACGATCTTCAATATCACATCACACACACACACACACACACACACACACACACACACACACACACACACACACACACACACACACACACACACACACACACACACACACACACACACACACACACACACACACACACACACACACACACACACACACACACACACACACACACACACATATATATATATATATATATATATATATATATATATTCGCGCCTCGCCGGATCTTTTCTCTTTTCTACTGTGTAGAAAACGAGGATAATTTGCTATGCAATTCGTCTCACGAGAAAAAAAAAATTTTCAAGCCAGGCTGGGATTTGAACCCACAACCTTCATCTCACAAGAGGAAAAAAAAAAAAATAAATAAATAAAAAAAATAATAAAAAATAAAAAAAGATAACAAAAAAATAAAAATCAAGCCTGGCTGGGATTCAAACCCACAACCTTCGTCTCACGAGAAAAAAAAAAAAAAAATTTCAGGCCTGGCCGGGATTCGAACCCACGACCTCTCGCTTCCCATCTCGGGATAAAAAACGTTACACAAAAAGTGAACATTTAAAAAATTATTGGGGGTCGGCCTAAGAATTGCATAGCAATTAATATATATACATATATATATATATATATATATGTATATATATATATATATATATATATATATATATATATATATATATATATATATATTCGGCGCTTCGCGCCACGCCGGATCTTTTCTCTTTTCTACTGCGTAGAAAACGAGGATAATTTGCTATGCAATTCTTAGGCTGAATCAACTTAGTTTTGGAATGTAGAGAGAAGTTGGTAGCTTGAAATGTGAACATTTTTCAAATAAATCAAGCGCTTTCCAACGAGTGGCGAACGATTTTTGTGCGATGAAAACTGCGGAAGTTTCATTCCCCTAACAACGGCTGGGTTGTACGTGAAAAACACTGAAATTGTGACACAATCTATAAGTAGCAACTACTCAACTACTCGGTTGTACGTGAAAATCATCGTTAATTTCGTTACGGACATTACAAAAAAAATTATTGGCGGTCGGCCTAAGAATTGCATAGCAATTAATATATGTTATAATGTTATAGAGAATAGGATATAGTGAAATCTGAATACCACGGCAATAGTATTATGCTCTTCTCCGAGTTCAATGCTTTAACTTTGAAATTATTGTTTCAAGAAATTATTTCATTTAAAAATATGTACCTGTTTATTATAGGTTTCACTTGTTTGTTCGTGGATTTCAGAACAAACTGGTGGCTTAAAAGATGTAAGTGTTCAGTACTAAGAAACCATCTAGTACCTATGCAATGATTAGCGGTAGAATATACCCCATCGCATGAAACCTCTTGTGATATTCCAGGGTCTATAATTCATCACCGTTTCTCCTACAAATCAGATGCAGTTTGGGTAGACTTTCAGTATTCCTGTTCACTCTTTGGAGCGATGCACAATACTGGAGTAAGGTCTGCCTCTCCTATTAGGTCACTAGAGGAAGTCCACAGAAGTAGCTTTGGGGAGCGGCCTACCTCTTCCAAGGAACCGTTATAGAAGTTCGTTCATTGAGACTGAAATAATGCAGTTATTGATCCCACAAACGCTAATAAATATCTCACATCGTCGGCGCATTCACAAGGCCTCCAGGACCCATTGTCGAACTGTCCTATGCACTTGGCAGGGCTCTCCGAGCGTAACGATCGAACGGGACGCCCACCCCGGTAAGGTAATCATCGCTACAGAATAACTACGCAACCCCAACCTTTCTGCACATCTGTTTTGAAGATGGCTGGTCGTCTTTTTGCGCTCTTCAAAGCCAAGGGTACCCCCCGCCGCTCCACTGCGCCTTTTGTCGCCCGTGTTCTCAAGTATCGAGACCACGCCCAGGCAACCCGCGTCATGGCTGCCATTGTTTTTTAGGGAACCCTTCTTTCTAATTAGCGATATGGGTGGAGTGACGGGACTTGTTGACGTTTGTACTCTATACACGACCTACCACATCCAAGGAAAGTGTAAGCATCGCTATATATCCCCTTTGAACCTCATTCCACCGACCCCGCCTTTTTATTATGTACTTCATAAATTCCGCCATTTTTTTCTGGAAAGGGGGTGGGTGCATGGCTGAAATATTTGTATAAGAGCACTTGACGGGATTCTTGACCCAATTACCGCAAATAAGGCACTTCAAAGGTTCCTTGGGGGGGGGGGACCCTGGAAAGCAGGAAAGCAGAGGAGTCATACTTCTTCAATCATACTTCAAGGTCCTTGATATTTTTTCTTGCCTGTTGTTTTTGAAGTTCACTGGCAACAAATGAGGGAAGCATAATTACCATTGTTTTTAGTGGCCTCTTAAGGCGCGGTGGACTGAACTTCTCAATATTGTTATTCAAAAATGAGTGTCAGCGCGTGATGAGGAGTAGGAAGACTGGCGCAAGATCGGTAGGGATGGAAAAGATTTGTGGAGACACAATGCTCCTCTAGAGTCACAGGACTTTAAGGAGAAGAATAAGTTTCCAGGAGAATACCAGAAAAAATAAACAGTCAAGTGGCATAAACTGTCTGGTGGTATAAAGTAGCTATAGTTATTACGCACGAAGGTAATTAGTGTGTGTTGGTTGAACATTAACTTATGCAGTATCCAGATGAGAAATGTGAAGTTGGTTGTATTCTGGAGGTTTTAATGTGAAATCCGGATAGATAGTAAGAATCAGTAGATATTTTGATTATAATTTTACTATTACTTGAACCAGCCAAATGTAGCAATACCTCTCCCTCTAATGCCCCCTTATTTAATGGGTTACTTACATAAAGCGAGAGCTAAAAAATTAAAGAGCTAAAAAGAAGAAGAATCGCATGAAAAGAAATAAAAATATCCTCTCGCATTTCTAATGTAGTGAAGCGTACATTGTTAGTGTGAGATTTGAAAGGGAGGTAATAATCATGCACTGGTAGGAAACTGAAAAGTCACCACTTTGCCACATGAATTTCAGTACTAGGTACTAGAAAGTACTTCTTTTTTAGCGTTATAAGGCAAGACAAGAATAGGAGTTCAACCATCATACACTAATAGGGATAGGAGACCAAATATGAGATACACTCCTAATATGAGGTAGCCCACTATAGCCTCTGTGTGATGTTCCACCCGAACGAATTGGCCATTACCTATTTTTTCGGAGATGATCTTGAGTGAAGAAAAAAGGAACAACCTCCCTCCTTTGTCCCTACGCAGTTCTGTAAGCAACATTACCGCCATTGGGATAATAAAAGTTTTGTCCGTCTTCAGGACAATTTTCAAAATTTTTGTTTTGTTTTTGTTTTTTGTTTACCATTCAAGTAGTACAGCATAATTTATCTATTTGGAAGATGAAAGGGTATAGGAGCCCAGATTACATCATTATTTAAAAAATAATAATAATTAAAAAAAATGAAATAGACAATAAGAGGTTGATTGTACTTTGTGGTTGAGGTGCGGCTTGAAAAAAAAAGTGTTAATTATAAAATAAATTAATAAATATTCTCATCGCAGTTCGTTTTTATGCGACAGGTGAAGCGTTAAGTGCAACAACACTGAAGGCTGGCCAAAAGAAAAACCATGGGCCAAAAGAAAACGGTTGCACCTAGGATGAATAAGAATAAAAGGCTCCGCTAATTGACAACCTAGATTTTGATGAAGATGACATTGAGTTCATTAAAATTCGCAGATGACACCCATTGTGAGAAATGGGCAAAATTTCGCCACTTTTTCATGGTCATGAAGACTGAGGGAATAAAAGATTCCTTGTTTTTATACTTTTTTCTATCCGCGAATTTTCGTAGAAAATGAAGCTATT
Source organism: Adelphocoris suturalis (assembly GCA_030762985.1). NCBI lineage: Eukaryota > Metazoa > Arthropoda > Insecta > Hemiptera > Miridae > Adelphocoris > Adelphocoris suturalis. Next base: position 41,187,067 of record CM061046.1, on the reverse strand, counting down.
GTAATGGGTCAAATAATCACACCCTTATCTTGGTTAAACTCACCCACTATGTGTTTATTGAAAGCAGAATAGGTACCAGGGCTGAGCCCTTTTACTCAAAGTCCATTATAAAAGTGTGGAATTTAAAATTGCATTTTAAAATACTGTCACGGAGACGCCATCTCGTTTTCTGCCTCGATCTTTTAGACCCGTAAGCGCACCCACGAGTCCCGCAATATTTGTTTGCGCATAATTATTATAATTTTGCTATTAGATAGGCCTAGGACTCTTGTAATTACCCGACTCCGAAATTAGCATCCGCTGTTCAAAGCCCTCATGACTTGAATAATCATTAACTTAGACACCCCAGTGTTCTCTTTATCTCAAAGCCCGTTCTGCCGTTTAATTAGCATAAAACCAATATAATTATATGCGGCGTTAACTCGGGATAATAAATATGCCAGCTACTTGATTGTAAATCCGATGATCAACGGTGACGTTAGGAATCTTGATTGCATGTTAACGCCGGAGACGAGGAAATGCGGGAGCCACTTCCTTGACGCCAATGAGGGGAAGGCGACAGAGATGTGCCCCATAAATTATGTGTATTGCTAAGATCTCGGAGAGGTGGACCATAGACTATGATTCACGATAACAGAGTATAACAGGACAAAATCTTGTGGAAAATGCATTCATTTAGAGAATAACTCTAGTGAAATGTACAGCAGTCATAATTTCCTAATAGGTTTTCTTGTCAATCATTCTGATTTTTGTTTATTATTGAGAACTCGGCAATAGGAAACACATACATAGGTATTTAAATAGAAGTTAGCAGCCAGTTCATAAGTTAATAGGAAGTTGTATATTTAAGTTCCATAGAGCTACTTAATGAAGCCGGGAAAGAGATGTGTTTGTATCAACATAAATAATTAGAAAATCTGAAAGTTCCAATGATCTGTTTTTTGTCAGTTTTTATCAATTCTTCATTAAATCCTAATGAAATTTACGTAAATTTTTCAGCATAATTTTATGCATACTTTTTTTTATTGTCCTAGTTCATTGACGATAAACTTCTTCTGACGTTTGATGTTAATTTAACGACATTTAGCTTATTAAAGGAGAATATAATTTGAAATTTGGCCAATTTAATGTGCTCAAAATTTTCTAGCCAATTAACTGATCCTTTTATTTGGAAAGCTTGATTTTTGGAGTTTATATATCAATTCTAAGGGGGTAAGGTTATCGTCTGGAATGACACAAACACATAGACTCCCACAAACGGATTTCCAAGAAGGAATATTTCAAAGCATTTGATTTTTTTGGAGCCGTGCAGTATCTTCATTTTTCACAAAAATTCTCAGAAAGTTACTAAATTTACATTAAAAAATCCATTAAGTTGGTACTCGAGAAATACCAACCATAGCTAAGAAATACCACAAGAGATTTTTAATTCCCTAAGATTAATATTAAAAATAAAATATAATTTAGGAGTTGGTATACTTTGCTTGTGGAGCTTAGTTCAGTTTAACGGGATTATTATATTAATATGGATTGTCTGGCAAGAGAAATACACGTAATAAATAGACCTACTTCACATACTTATTATTATTCTAAATAATACTCCTGTATTCTAGGACCTTTCCTTACATTTTATCAAAACATTCCATGTCACTACTTTTCGGTGTCATGATGAAAAGGCTAGCAAGTACTCAAAATGTAGCTACAAATAACAAAGCAGTTTTTATTCAAAGCAGTGTCCCGGTTATAACACTTCAACCAATTAAATATACTCACAACTCATTTTTCTGAATGAAAGAAAGTAATATCTCTAAAACTCAAGTCTATATTTTCAAATATCGATATACCTATACTCGAGTCCTGGCCTTGGCAATGTCCCGAGGTTTCAGAACTCACGGCTCTCGAGGTCGTGATTTCACTCGAAGCGTGACTCTGATCTGCCCTTCTTTCTCAGCAACAATCGCCATCCATAGTTCACTTGACAGCCTTTCCATTCATTTTTAAAACGCCGAGGCTTACTTTCGTTTTCTTATCTGTATTTCTGGTGAGTTATTGAGAGCCTGCTTTCCCCAGGAAAACCGATCGAGCGGTTGCCTCTTGTATGGTTGATACCCAAGATGAAGCATAACAGGAACATCGCATTTCGTCTAGCGAAGGCAAATTCACCCAAGACGAAATTTGATTCTTTCGGCGTACCTAATCGTGAATTGTACATGTAATACAACCTACGAGATTCTTAGATCAGTTGAAAAACACCCTAGAAAATTAATTATCCAAGAAGATCAGTTATCCCTTTGTGAAAAGATGACAGGTTACATAATTGCGGATTCAAATTTCACATAGTTAATTTGAATGATGAAGTATCCGGTCACTCAGATTTTGCGATATATGTAATTGCACTCTGACTGTGAGGAAAAACAAAAGTACCAAATAGCTCCTACGTAGCAGGCACGTGTTGTCAAATTAAGTCAAAGTAAATTTAAACAATGCTATGGTGGTAGTGGTGTGGCTGCGGTTGAATGTACAATGTGTTACGGAGAAGTTTTTGAAAATAGGCAGTATGACCTATTATTACAAGTGCATGCGTAGAAGTGAGTCATTTTCATGTCCTCATGGAAATGTTTTTCAGCAATGAAAATTATCGCCACTATCACAGCGAAACATTAGGTTTTTTAAACCAATTCAGAAAGTACTCCAATGGCAAAACAGTAAATACATGAAAAATCACTTGTTCAGAACGACCATCACGGCGTCGACCTTTGGATGTTGCACTATAAAATAAGAGTTTTTTGAGTTACATAGTCGTAGTTAAAGTGACATTCATTTAAAAGTTGTTGATGCCACAGAGATACCTGGGTCTGGCGAGACATCTGAGAGAGGGTGGTTGAAAACTATCGATGGCTAGTGAATTGCAGTGATCTTCATGATCGAAGCTGATAGAGTGCTTAACCAGGGTCTTACTCTCGTGGAGTTTCAATGTTCAAATCAATTTATATGGTTTCGTTTCGCAATAGAGGCGGAGTGTGGACTGTTTTTGTAACATATGTTATTTTTTGTTGTTCCAGTCGTTTGAATTCGGGATTTTGAGGTTCCCCATATTTTTCCTGCGTATTTCCAGATTGATCGTACCAGTATCTTATACATGAGGATTTAGTTTAGTAAGGATACATAGGGGCTGTGTAGCAGAGGCCTTAATTGAGTACCTGCTTCGGTTCTAGAGTCTCTTGATAAGGTCTGAAACATGCTTGATGGTGTGTGAGGTGTTGTTCCAGCGTGACTCTTAGGTGACGATTGGTATAGGCTGCTGCAGGTATGTTAAGATGGATTCAGTGAACCGTCTGTTGATGTGTAGGTCACCTGCAGGAGTTTGTCGAGTTTATTTTCACACACCTTTTAGTGCTCCATTATCCTAGTGTTTCCAGCAGGGTTTGGAGTCGTTGAGCAACGTCGTCTGAGTCGGGATCGCTCATGGCGTATACAAAGTCCAGCATAGACGCTTGAGAAGACTGGTGGGTCTGGAAGTGTCATGAAGAGAGAGAGAGAGAGAGAGTGAGAGAGAGAGATTTGCCAACACAAAAGTTGCATGACAATAGTCAAAAATGGATCTATAAAAATATAACTAAATAAAACAGTAATAATAATGATGACAAATTAATTAACATAAATTAATAATTATACTGCGCATAAAATTTCAAGCAGAACAGAATATCATTAAAAGGGACCGGCAGAAGGTTAATAACATTATTGATGGAATCTGTAGAATATAATTATATGAGTAGAACAAGAACAGCAAAGCCACAACACATATCAAAATGTAATACAGTTCCAACTAATATTCAAGCCGGATTTAATCGTACTAAAATATTCGTCAAAATCTTACGGCGCCAAGGAAACAAGAATTTTACTCAATTTTCTTTGGTATTGTTTCAAATTGTTATTACCAAGTTCTTAAGGGTTAAGTTGTCGTTATTACTAATTTGATAACGACTGGGAGGAACATTAAAAAAATTGAGGCACCACCAAACAACCGAATTTTTAGCGACATTTAACATTTAATGTCGATTACAAAGATTCATCATTGAAAATAATAAACCAACACATGTATGATTTCAGTTTTTAGTTGTGGGATAATAATTTCCTGATTATAAATCTAAATGGAAAAGGTTTAGACCTAAATGGAAAAGGACTAAACCTAAATAAAAACAGTTTAACTCAATACGGAAATAAGTGCACTCAATTTTTATCACAACGACTTGATTCTAGGTACTTAGCCTGTTAATTCTACTCATACTCTGTATTGTGTATATTTTCCTAGCCGACCGAAACACTGTGTTTTAGCAATGCACTCACCCTTCATCGTTATATCGGATGGGGTCACGGATGACCGGACGCTAAAAAGGTTCACTCAAAGTGGAGATGAATCAGTCTGGCTGCTGGGGCTGTAGTACTCGTAGCAGCCGGACCCCTTAGGGAACTCTTACCCAAAAATGGTCTTAGAGAACAGGTTTGCTATAATACGGAGGCCCCTGTGTTTTTATGGCAACGAGCTAGGGGAGCTCATATGGTTAAATATTCAGTTTATGAGAAGGAAATGCGTCCAACGCGTCTCTTAAGGGCTTTCTTCCCCTCTGCGGCATAACTTATTCATCGTTTATTTCCTACAATCTTCCAAATATCGTGGTCATTTATCATTTTAAGAAGTGGGAGAGGGAGAGAGCTCCCTCAAAAACTCCTCTCGTCTCTCGAGTTCCATTTTTAGCAACATGAGTGAAGGTAAACTGCATCAACAAAGTACGAGTAAACTACTTGAAAAAAATGACAAGTAGATAATATTACAAATAGTGTATTTGAATTCGAAATAATGCCTGTAAGTACAAGTGCAGCTACGTGAAATTAAAATTACTGGTCGGTACATTGTACAAGGTACGTGTTTAGTTTGAATACAGTTACTACAAGTTCTTGTACTATAAGTTAGTTACCCAAATACCGACTTGTAATTTGTAATTGTACTTAAATACGATTAGTTTTCTTCTGAAACTTGATCTGCCTAACCGGTTTTGATTCGCAATTTGAAAATATTACGTCTGCATTTCATGTAAACAAATGTCCTTTTTTCTTTCTTTAACATGAATTTTCGAACAAAATGAAGCTATTGTTCTTGGTTAAAACTTCTCAAGATGTTTTTTTTTGTAAGCCATTCTGAAACAAATGATACTTTAGAAGCTTTTTCATATATAAATGTTTTCCAGACGATACCTCAAGAGAAAAATTATAGAAATATGAGAGTTTTGCCAAAAAATCAAGCTTCTCAAACAGAAGGATGGATTTGTTCGGCGACCCTAGAGGTGCGCAATACTTAGCTCCTATTTCGAACAAACAATGTGGTAAACGAAAATGTCCTAAAATTGAACAAATATTTCAATATCAAAATGATACCTAATAAGTCGACTCTTGACAAAACTGTGTTCCGTTATGGATGGAACGGACACGCATTCAGAGGAAACGTCTACGAACAAAGTTTGGTTACCCTAAAAACTTCGAAAATTTCAAAATGATTCATTAAGGCTAAGTGGTATCGCTAACATTATGTGAGTTGAAGTAATTTAAATAGTGCAAAGTATTATTGCGAAATTACCTACAAATTTACATTGATTTTCTTTGATTAAAACGAATCTAGTAACAAGTACAAGTAACAATGACAAGTACCAAGGCCAACTTTACAACAATATAGAGTCGGCCCTGCAAGTACACTTAATGGTACTTGGGAATACACAAGTACCTGTACAAGAACTTCTAATTATATTCTGTGCTAACATCTACAATCACATGTACATTGTAATTACATTGTACTTGCAATTACTTTTGAAGTACTTGAGTCTATCAAATCAATGTGCTGTCCCCTCTATTTTTTTACTGGTATACTTGAAGTGAAACATTGACACTTCCAGTCAAATACTTGAAGGTAGTAGGTACTTGAGTACAAAAAACTTCCAACACCACTACTACTATCTATTAAAATACTTCATATGCAGGTAAATAGGTACACAGAGTTCTGGGATAAGGTCAACTTGCAAATAGTTTTGACGGGACGTTAGAGCCTCTTAGAGTTTCTTTTAACCACTCATTTTTTTACGTTGTTACGATTCTAATTTTTTTCTTTTTTTTTTTTTTAATTATCAACCGGAAAAATTTGGGTGAAAAAATCAGGTCAAAATTTAATTTTTTTCCAGGTTTGGGAAGTTTTTAATTTTTCTAACGTTCCTATGGCAACATTAGTTTACATCTTTTTCTTCAACTATAAGCGCGGACAAACTTGGAAGAGCTGAGAATAATAGAATAAACAAGGTATAGCGAAATAGAATAAATGTTATGAAATTTAAGGGAGAATATTGACTGGTCCCATAAAAATGCATTTGTCTACGTACGTTAGGTATTGTTATTAACAATTATTATTCCACGCTGAATCGAATGGTGACACTCCCAACCCTCCCCGACTTCATTAATTGATGAAATTTGGTTTTATCTGAGTCCGTTTTCACACTACCTCAAACAGATAGTACCAAAGTATTAACGTAATTTCTTTCAAAATAACACTGTGACTGTTCAATATTTGTCAGTTATAGTATCTTCAATGGTGGAAAATTATGTTACAATATGGTGAACAATGTACTAAACAATATTTTTTCCCCAATTTCCTTATGCTTCGTCAAAGGTATACGAGTACATGCAAATAAGACTTGAATGTTTGTATTCCACGTATTGTTAAAGGAAAATTTATATTTTGCACAAATGATACAAATCAGTACTTAGTAATAGCTTTTACTCGGAACTTTCAGAAAAACATCAAGCGACCTCTTTCTAACCTCCTTTTACTTTCTCATTGTCATCAAGATGAAAACTAGTCACTCATTGAGCATATAAGCTAGTCGTTACTCAAATCTCCATAAATTCAAATACATATCCTAATTTGCTATGTTTGCTGATGTCCCTCCCATAGTGATATTTTCTTTTCATAACTTGAATTATGTTTGATGTTATCATATTCGGAAAAATAGTCAAAAATTATTTTCGTTGATCAGTTTCTTGGAGCGATATATAAAGAAATAGGTATGCAATAAAACACCAGTTTGAATTGGCTGATAACTTGTTTCATTTCATCTTATCAGGTGAATGATATTACCGACGGCTTTCCAAAAAGGTGCCATCTCAAGGGTATTGTCTGATCGTACCAGAAACCTGAATGAGTCATAGAAAACAATCCTAACGCCCGCGTCCACTTATGACGTTACTTCAGTTTCTTCCTCTCATCTTTTGTTCGAAACCTTCTGGAGTTGTAAGTAGACAATTCGCAGTCGGGAATTTTCAAGGGTACATAATCTAATTCATAGATCAAAATTGAAGAATTCTAATACAAGAATGTTGCCTATTCCAAGTATTATTCGTAGCCATTTATTTATTATAAAAATAAGAGTTGAATCTCGTGAGTTGGAATTAAATCACGATTATGCAACATCCTTTGTGACATCGATGTTACCATTATTGTAATCCCTACCGTTTTTGTTATACTAGACGTTAGCTGGTTTTTCTGCTAATTTATTCATGAGTTCACCTCTTCTGGGATGCGTCTTCGGCAGCGAACCCGACATAAATTCATTGTTGCTTCTAAGGAAGAAAGGCGATGAAGAATGAAGAGCGGTAGACGGCTGGAGGCCGTGGGGGCGGAAGATGGAGTAATTTGAATATAAATCGCCCATCTCCCGTGACAAATATCCACAAAAGATCGACTCCAGGACTTGGAGAGGGGGTAAAACCGTCTACTACCGCCAACCCCCCTCCCCCACTCCAACCACTCAATTTCTACCGCTCTTCAGCCTCTTTTCTCCCGCGGTTTTCCACGGGGATTTATTACTTTGCGGATAGCCACGTGGAAAATAACTCTCTGACTTCCAATTAAAGTTGGTTTTCACAAACGACCCTTGACGTCATTTTTTTCCTTTTTAAAAGAAGTGAGGGGGGAGGGGTGGAGAACGAAAAATCTAATTCTGTAAAGACATTTAAAGTGAGTGGGTACCTACCTAAGCTATGCTAATTCTCACAGGGAAATAAGTAAAACAAAATTCACTCTTCAAATTCAATTATAGCTTTTCAGTGTACTTTTCTATGAAACTAGGACGTCGAAAGTTTTGAAATTCGCAGACTTACCTTGAAAAAATGACCTCGTGAAATCGATGTCAGAGATGAATAATAATTATTATTAATAATTATTATTTATGACCACAATTATGATCTGATTTTTATGCTGATTTTTAAAGCATGCTCTTTGAACACCAAAAAGATAGGCTATATAGAAATTTCTCAACTCACCCCCTTTTAGCTTTAAAATCACCATTTTATAAAACAACCGCATTTGCTTCTTGCCTCATTTTAAAAATGTTTCAATTAAAAAATAACTGATTCACTTCGACAGATTCATTGGATTATCATAAGTTGGGTTTTAGGCATAAGGACATTCGATAACAATTTTCGAAAACAATTTTGGAGGGTTGAGCCAAACGTTTTCCATTCGTAATGATACATGATCGAAAATTCTTATTAAAATGCCTTATTAGCTGCGAAAATCTTGGTTGGGAAGAGTTTCAACGTAGCTAAGGTTATAATGAGATTGAAGAAAACGGGAAGTTTTCACCAGAACCAATTGCTAAAAAAGAGACCAACTTCTAGTACTAAAAAAAAGAGCTTAATATTCTCTCCTGTTCACCTTAGGAATGTGGAATTTGATAGAGAGCCTCCCTAGGACATTAAGAGAAGAGTGCATTGACGGATTCCAATCAGATCAGCTGACTTAGCTAAATTCTCTCCTATTTACCCAGGGATTTTGAAATTAGTCAGGGAGCCTCTCTAGGACCTCGATAAACTAATAAAATGATGGTCTCTTTCCATGAACAATAGAGAGTTCCTGGTTACCACGGTGTCTTAATACGGTGTACGTGAATCTAGGGAGAACCAAAATTTTGCTAACAACGCTGGCTGTTACTACCGTGTTTCATGTGTCTTCACACGTCGTCTCTTATCAATTTTGTAACCTGAAGCTGATTCCGACATCTTATATTTCTCCGACTCTGTTTTCCTTCATCCAGATCTCGCATTCCATAATTTATTATCATGTGGTTTATTGTTCTGTTTTCGATTCGTAGTGTTCTTTGCAAAGTGAACCTTTGTTATCGGATAAGCAATTTTTTTAAATCTCTCTCCCAAAATTTTTTGGTTGCGTTTTAAGATACATGGATTTCAAAAATCGAATCAGTCCGTTGTCCGTCCTTCCGCCGTTTTATTTGTGCAATGAAAATCAGCGTGAAGTATTAGACTTCGTAAGCTTATATATCACGCTAGTTGATTGAGCAAAGACGAGCTCGACGTGTTCCAGTTTTACCTTGAAGACACATCCGTCCGACTTGTCTTGGCGATCGTTCGAGTAAGTTCTAGCTCAACTATGTTATTAGTAATATTGGTGTATGTAGATATAATGGTCGGTATCAATATACAGATTATATGCATTTTGTGTAGAAACTCACTAAAATAATACATGATCGTATCTTAAAAGTTTAATGTTTGTATCATGAAAAAGGTAGATATGATTAGAATGAAATTATTTTATCCGTTTTTCGGCAAACCTTCATCCTCCGATTTGTTGACTAGTTGTTTTTTGGCACTCGATAAATGGACTGCTTCGAGTGAAAATAGGATGTATATAAATAAATTTAGAATATTTTAATATAATTATATATTTAATTTATATTTTAAATAATATATTTAATATAATAATTCAAATTTTGATATGAAAAATTAATATGAACTGAATACGCTTATCACTGAAACCTTCCTCGGGTTTATACATTTACGGGCGAAGTGTCGAAGACGTGGTAACGAGGACGTACTAAGACTCGATCTTGCGATGGCAATCAAGCGGTCTCCCACTCACGTCGTCCACTTCTACTAATTCGTCAGCTGTCAGTTGTTTCCAGATCAGCTGATCATGGCTCACGGGCACCGTGTGAACTAAAAACGTGGTAACCAGGAACTCTCTAATCACTTTCAGCGTCCGACGTTTCTTTCAACGTCTTGTCTTTATTGGTCAATACATCAACAGAAACTAATTTAAATACGCCTCGTAAATGTGACATAATAGCGTCTGTTAAAAGGGAATTGGAAGAAACTGAAAAGCAAGAGGAACAGCCTAGGATTAAGAGGTCTGATATCGTTTACAATATGAATTGAACCATCATGAATCAAAATTATAATCCCTTACACAACCGTATTCACCCTTCATGCGTAGGTACTACTTTATTATTTATTATCGACGTTCCCTCCGTTTCAATTAAATAATCAATTTTAATAAATAAATGATTTTTATCTGTTACTATTAATGTACGAATAATATGTTAGACGGGACAAAGTCCTACGGGTCAGCTGGGCTTATATAAAACCCTTAGTATTCCCTATAAACTTTTAAACAGAACCTACCTTCTCATGAGGAGAAATAAAGGAATACAGGCCTAATTGTTGTATGGCGTGTAGGGACCAATACACCAATTAATTAATTCCATTTTGTTTACATTGACCCTACCGACGGTAATGACTCTTTAACGAGACCCACCTCCTTATTGCTTAGATCTTAGATAGCAAACTTCCCTTCTCCTTCAGCACCCCTTCAGGAACTTGGGGCTAATGATGGAATCCGAGATCAAAGGCTTTGATAAGACGCGGTTCTAACCTAAGAAAATATGAGGGATCAGGCAAACTGAATTTACTGCTAATGAATATGTCCAATTTTATTGCCTGTAAGAGCTTTGATGTTCGGTTCGAACAATCTCCTCTACCTCTTTATCTCTTTATTGGTTTCTCTGAAGGCTGTGATATTCAATAAAGTCAAATCTTCATTTCCGACGGTAACGCTGAAGTGGGCCTATGACTTAATTTTCATTGTCACATGGGACAACATCTAATATCTTCGATGAGACAAATTAGTTTACAAAATATACAAATCTCCTCTTCAAATGAAGAAAAGAAAAAAATCCAAAAAGTAAGCATGATTGTATAATAGGATTTTCGCGAACTATCTTACTATATTTATGTTCAACTGTTATATAATTTGATCACCCTAAGTGCAAAGAAATGGGTAAATATCAATTTTTAGGCAAAAATCGTACTAAAAAATAATGTTTATCTGTTAAAACATGTTGGATTCTTAAATGTATTTCTTTACGTGCGCACACACACTCACAATCAGAATGATTCAAATCGGATTTCCATGATCACAATTTTGGAAACTATCTAAATAGATTTGTTTTAGTGAATTATATAATAGCTAAACTAATTTTTTTCAGATGAACTCTTGAACACCCACTTAACTTATTTCCGTGAGCAAAAGGGAAATTGGGAATTGGATGTCAGTTCCATCAATGAAAGGTATAATTTCTGTGAATTTAATTAAAATCCTTCGATCCATTTTGAAAATAACTTTAGAACATTTGGTGAGAAGCTTCACACAACAATGCTCATTCTGTATGTATTAAACAACTTTTTACACCTACTACAAGTTTTTTGCTCAGGAAAAGCCGATTTTTTTCATTGAGTACTTCTCATGAGTATGGTACCTCAAATTCGAAATTATGATGTTGCATGATGAATCGGATGGCAATAATCCAGTACAAGAGGTACGTATTAACACACATACAAAATCCCCTGAAAGGGGGAGAGGCAAGCAATTAAAAATAAATGATCAAATTTTAATAAATAATCAAAAAGTGGATGGTACGTCCAGATCTACTGGCAGAAGAAATCAAGAAGAGAGGAAATTGTGGAACGAGGAGGAATGAGAATGAATTTACAGGCAGTGCCCCAACAGACCAGTTTAAGATAACGGACTCGGAAGACAATGGTGGTGATACTACGGAGAATTCCTGCAGCTACCCAACTCGGGGACCTCGTGCCACTTTTCCTGTACCATACCATAGGCTACTCCTTTTAGCTCAGCCTCAGATATTGCTTGCCGCAGGTAGTTTCTGTAATACTTATTGATCTCAGCCAGCCTGGCGTGCATTATGTCTCCGTGGTCACTAACAACCAGGATATCAAGGGTACACAAATATATACCCCAACACATATGCAAACATATGCATGAAACGTACTGATATCAGATCAGATGAACTATCAAGATGAAATGAATGAAATTATTTTAATTTTTCCTACATTCACTTCCGAATCGTATAGGTTCCCATGTTCACCAAAGAAATCAATTCCATTGGTACCACTTTCTCCATTGAAGAAATTAAATTTCCCATAATTACAATAAATTACTAATTCTTACCAAAGGTACTTCATTAATTTCTAGTTTGGAAGGCAATTCAAAATGGTAGGTAACTATGAAGTCAAATTTAGGACATTTACGATTCGAACTATGAGCCCTTAATTTGTGATAATGGAAAACTGTCCTGCGAAAAAAATCCTATACGAGCGTATCTCCCAGAGTGTAAGTACTGTAATAATTTTCCAAAGCTTGGTAGTAAGGAACCAACTTTATTTGTACCCCCATAAGGTTATAAGTAGGGAGATTTTCTGTCGACGAAAGTCAAAAGGGATATTGATAAATATGATGATATTGATAAAATATGTGGACACCGCATACAATATGAGAGCTATGGATATGACCGTCCAGCATATGGGAGCCTGTAGCAATCATGTAATATAGTAATATAAAAAATTGTTGATATTGTCGAGGATATTGAAACAGAGAAAAATTCCATTACATATCGGGTATTGATAGGGCATAAGCTGAGACAAAACGCCTGACATGACGTAGAGCACCTCGTCTGAATTTAAATGTATATTATCTTCTTGTATGAACTCAACCATTTTTGTTAATTTTAACTTTATTTTAAATAATTTTTCATTGTTCGAATCTAACAAAAAGTATGGGTTCAAAAAAATAAAATTCTTGACGTTTCATATGTTTTTAAGTTAAAAATTTGTTGGGGTCCGGCGAATATCCACATTAATAGTAGAATGATATTTGGGTACGACAGTAAGTAAAATTTAAAAAAAAGAGAAGAAATCTTCCGTACCCCCCTCCCTCAACGCGCCATGTTGATTTAAATGTTCAAATTGATAAATTCCGATGTGATAATTTGAAGTATATTAACCCTAGACTGGTGTTCGTCCAGATCAATGACTCAATCGACTATGGAAAAAATACGAAGAATCTAACATGGGACTTCCATGTGCAAGACAGTTTTTGGTATGTTTTTACTAATGATAATTTACTAATGATTGGTAATGGGTAATGATTGATGATTAGTTTATGCATTTGGTACCTCAAGCAGGCATCTGTGTATATTGTTATACCACCATGCCTCATTTGACACGATAATATATAACAATTTACCGCTTGCACGTACCAGCTACACACTCTAGGTCTCCTGTTACTCAACATACCCCAGAGGTATTTAAAAACTCAGTGTTAGCACCCTGGGAGAAACGGCAAAACGTTATTGAGGACCTGAGGTCAACACAACACAATTTTCAGCCGAGAAGATTGCGACAACACCTGGCCATTACGCTCAGAAATCCGATAGGGTTACGCATTCAGTTCCTTAGTTTGTTTAGAAGACGCGATCCAAGATAAGAAGGCTGATAACGGATGCTCAAGCTTCTAAATCACAGTTCCCTTTCACTTTCGCAGCGGGCCCCCCCTGTCCCTGACTTTTCATTCCCGTAGGTATTACACTCTTCGTGGGAAAACCTCTTACGCCTTGTTACGAATACGAATAGACCACCTGTCCACTCGACAATACCACCTGCTTTGTTTTACGGTTATAATCGGATACTGTAGGCTACATAATCATAAACCTAAGAGTTTACAGGCAATAAACAATAGCTATGAAGGGTGCCGCCTACTATTACATTTCATGGAGTGTTCCACCGTTTTCTTGACAATAGTTACTTATAAGTTCATACCTCAGTTTCAATTACAAAATTATTTCACAATTTAGTCTCAATGAATCTTTGACAAATCGTACCAGTATAATGTACAGTACAGTAAGAAGGTTCAATTGTGCCAGCTCCATTACTAGTCCAATGGACATCCACTGTACCTCTATTGTAGGTACCAGGAAAATAATCACATGGGAACGTACGTGGGGTGGATATATAAGCTTCAGGAGTGAGTTACAAATCTAAAGGATGAGGACAGTACAAAGTAGTAACTATCTAAATTTTCAGCACATTTATAACCGTAATATTTTGATATACCAACTCAATAATTATTACAAACAAAATATCCAGATTTTAATAAATATATTACTAATAAATATATTAGTTTTCAATATCATGCATTAAATTTGAAAGAACAAAAAATGAAGGTAGAAATTAATTAGTGTTACCCACGTATTCATATAGTGTTTTAAAATAAAGATATATTCTATTCTATAGAAATTGTCAATATTCACACTTTTACTATAAGTAGTTTTTTCTAGATTTTTCAGTTTCTTGTACTGATGACGTCATACCTGGCAGGGGGTTCCCTTCTGGCGATAAGGGTGCATTGACGTCACCAGTAAGTACGCGAAATGTTGACAAATGTTGATCTCAAAAAGAAAACTTCTCATCGTAGAAGAGTGCAGTTGATGTCAATCTTCTCAGAATGGAATCTTCTCCCATTGTAAATAGTGAAAAAAAGCTATTTCGCACCCATCGGTAACGCTCATTCATTGACGAATTCTGTTTCTGCAATATAAGGTTACTTACGTACATCCCATAACTAGTTTTTTTACATGTGATTTTCTTACCTCCCTCCACCCAGGAGCTCACAAACTTTTTTTTTTTTTTTCCAAACAGTAAACTTTATTTGTAATATTACATTATAGTTTTGCTGACATAAATAGGTATGTTACTAACGTGGCTCTTGTTCGCGAGGTCCTTGTCCATTGACAAGCCTCACACGAAACTTTTTTGTGTGTGATTATATCACTAAAAAGGTTATGAGGAAGAGTATATTTATTGTTTTTAAAAAGAAAGATATCGTTAGTTAGATACGTCCAGGGTTAAAAAAGAAGCTAAAGCTCAAGATCAGAGCCATCCAGATGTGGTCATGGATGAAAAAAAAATTAACAACTGCCGTGAGATTGTATGAGAGCAGAAGTGAAGAACATGTTGGCAAAACGTATGATCAATTCCAAGGAAAATAAGATCCTAAATATCATCATTTCATCATTATGGATAACCATTGGTAGAAGAAGAAGAATAAAAGCGTGGAAGAACAAAGAACTTTGCCTGAGTTAATGAATATGGGTAGTACTCAATATTCGAGCACAGATTGCTGTGTGCTAGAGGTTGATTTGGGACAAACTGAACAGGCAATGGTTGAAAAGCAACAAAGTCATTGAAAACTTATCTCAGTGTTAGAGGTAGCAGTAAATCCTTCTTCGTTCAAAACACCCACAAGAATGAATCATGAAATCAAGAAAAAGACCAACAAAAAGTACTCTGGGTGAAGGATCGAACATTCAGAGTAGACAGGTATCTAGTGAAATAGGAAATTGTGTCATGCAATATCAAAAGAAGTAATTATAGCAAAAGGTAGATCACCAGTTCATAGGCTAGGACCATGAAAAGACAAGAAAGAAGGTAGAAACGTGTACCTACTTGTACCTATTGGAACTTCGGAAGGGACTGTGATCTGCTCCTAAGCGGAAGACCCATCAAATTTAAAGTTTTCACCGATGAATCTGTAGAAATTAGAACTGGGATGGGGGCAATGTTTGAAAGCTAGGTATTGTGTTATAAATTAGAGATGTGTTTTGGATTTTGTATACAAAATTTTGTTTTGGATGGATTAAAATTTACCGGTATAGTTTGTAATCGAAATGAGTGTAATTTTTACTATAGTTCAAGTTCATAACCACCCACCGTCCCCTTCCACCCAGAGGTGGGATAGAGGGTGAGGTTTAAAAGCTGGACGTGTCTGTTGTGGGTGGTGGTGGGGGCAATTGTTCGTTTGCCGGTTGCCGATGAGGACTGGTCAATGAGGATCCCTCAGCTGGCATCAAACACGGTCCGCTTGCTTCCCACAGAGGGAACCTAACCGACCCCAATCGATATCGCGGAGGTAGGGGAGCCCCATCAACGGAATTAATTAGGTGCAAACACTGCGGAGCCAACACACTTTTGGCTGATGCGAATTGTACCTATTAAACGAAACTATATCGTTCGCCTTCACACTAAAGTGATTACTGAGTATGACAAAGAACATGATTGTTGTGGCTACGTGCGAATGCCAGTTTGAAAATGATTGATAAATTGACTCTTGAAAATGAGATGTCTTTGAGAGAATGTATGATTGAGAATGTATGAACCTTTATAATAATAAAACCCTACTTGGGCTTTTAACCTATTCGGCCAGATCTCTACGTACCGCAGCCTCCTATTTTAATAGTAAGACACCGTAGCCCTATTGACTGGATCACACCGCAGCTCTAATCGCCCGTGGGTACTGTTGCACTAACTAATTACCGGTGTTAACGATGCACTAATTAACAGCTAGACCGCATCTCAGGCTCCGTAGCTCTACTTTGGCCCAGGTGACTAAAGAACTGATGAACTGAATATGGAATAACCTGACATATATCACCAAAGGAAATGATAAGTGAATCGCAAACCAGAGGGGCTAGGTTGGTTGAGAGAAAAGCCAGTTGGTTGTCTGAGTATGAATTTCAGAACATAGGTAGTCAATAGTTCTTCATTGCTAACGTACGAAGATGTACATAGCAATCGACAGGATATAAAATAGCATTTCCAGACCAAATACAACCTTTTCCAGACCAAATTAAACTTTTTCCAACCAAAATTAAACTTTTTCCAAAACAAATTGAACTTTTTCCAAACAAAATTAAACTTTTTCCAAACCTAATTTGAATTGGAAAAAGTTTAATTTGGGTTGGAAAAAGTTTACTTAGGTATGGAAAAGGTTGTGTTTGGTCTTGAAATGCTATTTTATATCCTGTCGATTGCTATGTACATCTTCATACGTTAGCAATGAAAAACTATTGACTATGTTCTGCAATTCAAACTCAGACAACCAACTGGATTCTCTCGTTTGTGAATAAACTTTTTCCATGGGTCGTTCTTACTCGAACCTAGCAATTCGATGTCTGTGAGAGTAGCTGATAAAACAGTGTGTAAATGTAAAAAGAATTCAATCTTCTTTTACTTGATATCGAATTCAAGGGAATCGTAGACAATTAAATACTAAACAGACTTTAGCGTGACCATAGCGTTTGGTTATTTGGGTACATTCAAGTAAAAATAGAGTAGAAATACGCGAAGAGCTAGCATCAGCAGTTGTTTCCTCTAAACGGTGCTCTATGAGTTAGGGGGGGGGGGGGGGGTCGTACGAGAAGCACAACAAATCTCTAGTATCCAATTTTTGTGCAATTTCTGAAGTAGCAATCGCAATGGCTTTAAAAGTTTTAAAAATGCCACGGATTAAGGGTATATAGTGCTGGGCGTCCAGGGCCGAAACCCGCACAATAAATTAGCATAGGAGAGGTGTGACTGCTCCTTTCCCTTTCTAGCTCATAAATGTGCTGCTTCCGGGGAATATCCTTCCCGATCAAATGCGACCATATTATCCCCAATCGCGGGAGCTTGAGAACGCGAGAGTAAGCGGCGTTTAACCCAACGCTGAGTGAATGGTACACGCTCTCTCTCGAAAATAACAAGTGCTGTCACAAAAACCAAATTTTTACAAATGTCTTCATGAGAATCGGTTTTGCTGTATTGTCAAACCAATTTCGAATTCCAACTCTTTTTCATACGAGTATGTGCCATTCCTGAAAATGTCTCTCCTTGGCATCATATACGGGGGGAAAACTTTTCTGCAAGCCGAAATCATGCGGCGAGAAATTGTACGGCGAGATTGAAATCAGCATCAATCTGTTGAAAACGAGGTATCTGCGTTAATTCTAGACGCAGTAAATGTTTCTGTACATCACCTGTCTAACTTCATTAAAGAATTTCCAATATAATTGTTGTTCAGTTAAAAAAGGATCTACGTCTGGCTACATTTTTACCTAATTATTAAAACCGCACCTCGACCAGAAGGATCTTGCTATCATACGCAAACAACTAGGTCTGTGCAATTCCTCGAATGGAGGCCCTGGAGCTGAGAAAGTGAATTAAATTAAGGAGCATGGCCAATCTTAGGTGATTGTATAGTGGAAGTGAAGGACAATGGAGGCTCACGGAACTTCATTATCACCTTTGGCTATTTTATAATATACTTAACATGGCTTCGCCGGTCACGACGGCGGATGCTGGAATGCAGCGTTAGCATTAATCACCAGATCCAGATAGATAAAGGTGATCCAGGTGGCCTTGAATACGTAACTCGTAACTTTGGGTGGTTGGTAGATTCTGAAAAGGAAGGTAGGTAAATAATACGTATGTAGCAGCAAAAATCTCATTTACCGTAGTTCCGTAAATCAGTCATCTTTGTTCTCTGCAGTGTTCGGAGTATCCAAGGTAAGTAACTTTTTTTCTTCTTCTATGAAAGCAATATTCTTTAACAATAGACTTCTAAGAACTGAAATCCGTATTGTTCAGCAACTTGGATCAGAACGCAATAAACGTCAGTTTGATATGTAGGTTGTGGAGGTACCTAGGTGGTCGGTTGAATAATGCAGCTACGGGGACTTCAATAAATTCTACTAACTATGAATCAAGGCCGAATAAACACGGGTCCGAACGTTATTGGACATAAAAGTGGGAATGATGGGGAAAGAACAAGGCAATAACTACTCAGGTGCTATAAAAACCATTATGATGTTACTTGGTTTCACAAAACCACAAGTCTAGGGTATCGTGGGATAGTTTCGCAAGAAATAATGAAATTTCCATAGACAGCATCTAACCTACAAAATATGTGAAAATTTATTATAGCCATATTCAAGTACTTTTAACACACTATTGTGTCTAGAATACATGCTAGTATTGGTTAAGAACCTACTATCAATGTACAGTGGCTTTGTGCTGTATAGAAACTTACCAGTATCGTTTTCTCATCAAGAAAAGAAGACATTTTTATTTGCACTTTCTTATGCTATTCTATAACATGTATGTAAACCACTTAATTTTCTATACAATAAAAACGTTTCATACACTCATTCAAGATGAAACGGTCGTTTTACTTGTCTTCACTCATAGTAAAAGGTATATAAACCAGGTCATTAGATCATGGTGAAAGTCTAAAACCTTACTTCCAAGTTAATTTTTTATATTAAATTTAGAATAAAATAAAATATAAAATAAATAATACAAGATATATTTGGCTATGTTATAGGGAGTGGGCTAGTAAAGCATAATCAGGTCCTTTATGACCAGATACATTAAAATTGCAATCACGGCATCTTGGACACAGAAGCCTGAAGCACGTTAGTCCAGATTTCACAACGGCCAAGACCACTGAGCTTTCATTTGTGCTATTTCTCTTTGTAGCTGAAATGTATGAGTTGGTTTGAAAACAATGAAATGATTGCAAACGAACCAAAATTTTGGAATCAGTAGAAAGCAAGAGATTATGATGTATTGGAAGCTTTTGTGCGATTCCCTCAAAACCTTCCAATATCTGGACATCTATGTGCATATGAGCAAGGCATCATATTAATAAATTTGTGTCATATAGATAGTCTGATAAGTTGATCCCTCGTTTCAACCTTTGGACGACAGAATGAGCTTGTGTCTCGTGAAAGTAATTGTGGTGAATTCATCAACCATTTTTGAAGGAATCGTAGTAGGTAGGTATGCCTATAGCCGAGAACCGCCCAAGATTCGAAAACTTCAATGATGAAAACTTAACTCAAGGGGGGATAACGATGGTTTCTGCAGTCTCTATATGTTCAAACATCGAGCACATCCAACTTGGCACTTTGCTACTTCATGCATTCATATGCCATAAGCCTCTACTCCCTCCGACCACCATCTCATTTTCATTTAGCGCCAGCCAGGTTTCATTAGAGTTTGCCGCTCCCTCCGGCTATTTGATTAACTGCTATGAAATTGCTTAAGCCCACCGTTGTTGGAAGAGGGTTTTGAAGAGAGGGATGAAGCATCCGCAGTCATTTTAAGTTTGAATTATTATCACTGAAGAGGAAACCCGAGCGTTTCGGACCCGATCCGTTGGACCATTGGGGTATTTTTGCGAGGGGATCCCTCGACTTCAATATCGCTCATCTTAGCGTAAATCAAAGGGAGGCCGGTATTACT
The DNA here is from genome assembly GCA_030762985.1 of Adelphocoris suturalis. Taxonomy (NCBI): domain Eukaryota; kingdom Metazoa; phylum Arthropoda; class Insecta; order Hemiptera; family Miridae; genus Adelphocoris; species Adelphocoris suturalis. The sequence goes on along the minus strand of CM061046.1, from coordinate 41,166,754 downwards.
GCCGAGTCTGGCCCAGGCGAGCAGAAACAAGGTTTACGAAATTATGTGGCAATATCTTCCTCTTTACCAGATGGAGTATCAGCAAATACAAAGTCGTTTAAATGTTCAGTTTAATCAAACTGTGAGTGTACAAGATAAATTTCGTATTCAGCAGAACCTATAGGTACATATTCACGTCACTAACTGCGCATTGTGAACCACAATGGATTAACATTTCTAAAAAGTATTTTTGAATATTATTGGCCAATATATACATGTATATTATTTCGTTTTATACTTGTTTTGAAGAATCACTAACAAACACACTGGTAACATTCAAGAACATTTATGAACAGATGATGACTTTAAATGCAGGCCAACTGCAGACTTCCTATCATAGGATACTCTGTCATTATGTAAGGGGTCTACAGTAGTTCAGGATGGCCCGTGATTTGAATTCTAGCTGGACCCCCTTTTTCGCAGGACCGCGAGACGAGCAAACGCAGCCATGCTAGTAGCATGTGGGTAGTTATTAACATATGGAGGAGAGACTATCAAATAATTCCTATAATAGTCCTTAAGGTGCTCTATCTAAATAACAACACCGTGAGTCGATTAGGCAATTTGATTCCCTCCATACTTTGTAATTCCAAATTACCGAAACGGAGCTACATTTCAAGTTTCAGCATCATAAGTCGATTAAAAGACAAATTAGGCACAGAGACCCTACAGCTGACCAATGTGCACTGATATTGAATTCTTGATATTACAAAGGAGGTGCATTTCAGATTGCAGGTCCGTAGGTTGACATCATTATACCTGCGTAGATACAGGCACCTGCTGAGGGAAAATGAATTCAATTAATTAAAACATTCACACGTTGCTAGTCCCCATGATCTCAGTATAAAGTTATTTAAGTAAACAGGAACCTATCAACAGGAAATAACACAAATTTATAGATCACTGAAATGGTTTTAATAATCATCGCGGAATATTGTCAATCAAGATAAAACGTAAAAAGTCGAATCGGTTGTTGGACACGGCAAAATGATGCTTGAAGTAATTTACGTTAGCGCATGCGCAGAATGAAGTAATGATTTGTGAAAACGAAATGGGTAGGGTACAGTTTACATCCTAACCCGCACATTCCCAGAAAATGTAGGTAATCAATATCTGATAAGAACTAGAAATTAATCTTGTTCCTGGGATTTCACTTTTGAGCATGCGCAGTGGCTAAGTTTGATGCAACCATGTTGAAATTAATATATGCTAATCAAGCCGTCGTCCCCCAACTATGCATCAAATTCTAGCGAGATTGAACGACTAGGAAGTTATGCTTGAAGTAATTTCCGTTTGCGCATACGCAGAATGGATAATGATTTGAGAAGTATGAAATTTATAGAGGATCATTCCTTGAAAATTTCGTCAAAATTGGATGAAAACTGTTAAAATCAGGCTTTTTAAAAGGAATGCACATTTATGCATGCGTCATTTTTTCTCCCTATCTTTCAAATTTGAGCGAGATAGGACGACGGGAGCTTGAGAAAATGATGATTGATGGAATTTGCGTTTGTTCAAGCACGTTGTGAAGTATTGATTCGAGTCCATCGAATCCCCGACCCGTACATTCCATTAACCTGTATTTGTTAATTCAAGCTGATACTAAGTGTAATTGTTGGTTTTCCGGATATTTTGGTGGTAGTTTGTGGAAAGTATACAAATTCAATGTCTGAGGAACATAAATAGTTTCATAACCTGGTTCAATGTATCACGTACAAAGACGAGTCATTCACCAGAAATGTATTTTTTCCTGTATTTTTGTCGTGAAACATTTCATTTTCGCTCTCATAAATGCTAGTTTCAAATTACCTATAAATATCCTTCAAAAGTTTTACAAAAGTATTTATGACCCTACGAACACCACTAAACTTCAATATATATATATATATATATATATATATATATATATATATATATATATATATATATATATGTATATATATATTCAGGGCGTTAGGTAATTCGTTTTCTTTCAGATATTGTAACTAATACCTATACAACGATCAAAATTTCACTTTCATTGTTAATTTCACGATGCCTGCTAAGACCGGTCACTTCTGCTAACAATAGATGAATCGGGGACAGCCGAGAGCGATTGAAAGTTCACGCTTCTCTATTGATCGATATAATGTGATGAGATTTCCTTATCCATCTATTGTCTTTAGCTTGTCACTACCTCGGACTTGAATAGTCCTGGGTCCCATAGTTAAAGGGCAATTGACTCCTTAGGCTTAATGAACCATTAACTAACTGAATCTCAAAGGCCGGAGAGAATTTGAGCTATCTCCACTTCCAACTCCTCAGAACTCCAGCCGTGAGTCTGTGTTTATCTGTGGGTCCAAAGCCTCATTGGATTAACTCTAAACTCAACAATGTTGTCGATAATAAATCTCCTTATATGAACTCCTCTTCATCATCGATAGGATTCAGCTACTGCGCCGAGTTCATAACAGTAATTCATACCATTGATGCAGTGAATATTCGAAGGACATACGATAACTTATGCAAAACCCCTAATATAAGCATACTCATGCTTCTACTGCTTCTGCTGCATCCGCTTCTGCAATCGATATAATCATGTATTTTTTGTAATAATTGAAACATGGAACATACGTCCGCGTCAAATATCATGGACCTGAGCAGACATTTCTGCTGTGTAACTGTCTAAGCCTAGATTATTTTTTTATACTAACTCAAATAACCTATAAGTCATATTGGAAATTATAATATACAGCACCAGAACAATTAGAAATTATTTATATCCCTTGCTACCTGTTTTTTTCACCGCCATCATCAGCAGATCACCTGAATGATATTTCAATATAACTGTCCAGGCACTTCTGTGGTAAAGGGTAGCACACCCCCCTCACACCCATAAATGCCACTATTGAGACAATGCAGCGATATGCTGGACACACTCTACTGTTCACCGATGGCTGAAAGACAGAGGATGGTGTTGTTCTTGCTCTATGGAGCCTCAACTTTCAATTCACAAGATCCTTACCACCTGTAGCGTCTATGTTCACTGGCCTTTGGACACTGCCAGTTATTAGTGGTTGGGAATTGTGTGATCTGTATCGATTCACTAAGTACCATCGATGCGATTAGGGATACATATATTATGATGATCCTCTAATTCAAGTCCAAGTGTATCGCTACACCGAACCTCAACAGAGGGCACAACCATAACTTTTATGTGGGTACCGAACCATGTGGGCATTCATGGCAATGAGTGTACTGCTAGTGATGCCCTCACGAGGATATTAATTGGTGATAATTTCATCAATATGTTCCCTATACGCATTGAGGATCAAATATCCTAAATGCAACATGAAGCCAATTCCATCTGGCATGAGCAATGGCAGGGTGAGGTCACTGGTCCACGTGGTGTCCGTCAGGACTTGTGCCCGATGGGCCCATTCGAAACTCATCATCCAAGGAGGGACCGAACAGGGGTCAACTGGCTTGCTACTGGCCATATCCTTATTACTCACAGACACCTGAATAGCGCAGAAGCTTGAGGTATTGTGTGTGGGAGGTGATGGAGTGATCTGTCCATCCACCACTTCCTGAAGGATTTCACAGACCTTATGGAACTTCAAGTCCAGCATCGGCTCCCTCAGTGGGTTGACGTTTTATCTGGACCAGACAATGTCCAATTCCTGTTGCCGTAACTGAGAGCCTCTGAAGTCAACTACCAACTGTGATACTTGATCTGTGATATATTTATGTAAGATCTAGTCATAGGTGTATTTCACTTCGCTTATAATATATTATGGTGACACGTATTTAGTAATAAGCCTTCTTCATCTAGTCTTAGTTGTATTATCTTATTTTGGGGTTTTTTTTTTCGCTTCGGGGAGTGAAAATAGGAGCCCCCCCCCCCCCCCCCCCACGATTTTTCAGTGGAGTCCATAGTAGCACTCCGTTTGGTGACGGAGGGCAACATGCCTCTCCTTAGAATCATTCCACTCGCAACGTCCCCTTAGACACCTTGTTCAATGCCGCTAATGAAACTTGTGGTTGAGGTGCGGCTTAAATCATTTAAAAAAGTATACATAATAAAAATAAAATAAAATAGATGGAACTGTCAAGGCACGCAATAACTTAATCTTCACCCATATAATTTTTTAAGTCTATAATTATTTGTAAAATGAAATCCATAATTGAACACAACACGAAAGATCAATGCTATATATTTCAGAATGAATCTAGTCAACATGTCAGGACAATAATACCTGTTATCATGGTTATAAATATACACTGAATAGAAAATAATGAATATTACTTCAGGAGGGTCGGTATTGCGCACAATGAGTGATTCGGTCCGTAGGTTTGGTTGAGGGACAGTAAGATGTTTCACCGTTTCAGTATAGTCTTCAATACCTATATTCCGTTCCACTGGTGCCAGTTGAACCATCCTTGAGTATGAGGTTTCTGGGAAGGGTACGGAAGTTCTACGTAGCTGATCAATGTGCTTTTCAAGTATGTAGTCTGAATCCAATTGAATCTCATAATGTAGATTCCCAAAACGACGCAATAGCTTTCCAAGCTGCCATTGTTCTCTTCCCCCAGCAACAACTCATGCAGTCACTTTTTCTCCTCATTCTAGCGATCGATTGGCTTGGCTTGGATGATTGAACTCTCATAGTCAACAGGCGCATGTAACTATGCTTTATATAGGTCAAGCGTACAAAAGAAACGAGTGTTTTTTAATTCGCGGAGGATTTCGCCGACTTCAGGTAAGGGAAAATTATCATTTTGGAGTTTTGAATGTACCGAAATTTTATTGTCAGCACATAACCTGAAATTTCCATCTGGTTTTGGCACTACCACTAAAGGAGATACCCATTCACAAGTCTCGATGATTTTGTAAATGATTTTGGTCTTTTTCTAAATGTTTAATTCTTCACCAACTCGATCCCTTAACGCGAATGGCAATGGGCGTGGTTTGATGAATATAGGCTTAGTTGGTGTGGGCAAATGAATTGTTCACGTTATTCCAGGGATACAACCAACCGTCGGATATATCCTGAAAAGTTGTTTCAACACGTTTCATCAGGTCGTCTAACCCTAAATTTATTGAATTTATTTATTTATTGTTCATCAAGATTAATGTGCAGTTGACGAATACAAACTCTGCCTAAAAGTGGAAAAAATTTATCTGGAACGACAAAGAGTTGTTGTGTTGATTTGATTTTCTTATACTCAATAGGTAATGTCGCAGTTCCTAGGCGTGCGAATATTTCTTTTGTGTATGGACGTATGGTGAGCCTCGCTTTTTTCATTCAAATATAATATTGCCAGTTTCCATAGTATATTCAGTCTCGGCTCAAGCAGGTTCCCTGCAAAAACAAAACATTTCTTTGGGAAGAACATTTTTAGTGAGTAGAAATATATCCATCATGACTCTATTAAGATTTATTTTTGGTTATCTCGTATAAGATTACACAAGTTATTCTTTTTTACCTCCCTATGATGAGGGGACCAGGCCTTTCATTACCAAGACGAACTATCAACACCTGGGGAAATGAACAACAGCTAATAGCAAAAAGGTACAACTTTGTGTCCTCCCCGACTCGCCGTGCTCATTTCAGATTTATGAGTTTTTCAGGTGTGGAGTTGACGTAATGTTGGTAAAACATAAGATGATCATCCTAATAAGCTGCTGCGTTGTGAAACGAAGGAAAGAGCGATTGCATCACAACATCTCAAAGACCCTCAATTTTTATCGACCAATCATTCTTGCAAACACCATAAAAGTCCCATGAAATGGAAAACGTTTGTATACAAAGTTATCTCTTCGAGACGGTGGAGGCCTGAACAGGAAGCCAAAGATCGGTAGCCGAGAATAAAAATCCCACAAGGGTGAATTGACATTTATAGTCCGTTTATCACCATGATTTACACCAATCCTTGTTTTGCTGGAGAGTATAGGATTTACTAACTATCAATCCTTCAACTCTCCCGGAGATTATTATAATAGGATCTCTTAAGGAGTGAGTTCATCTTTGTATATACCTACAGCAGGGGAACCTTCTTGTACTTCTCCATGATTGTGATATCACTTACGAGTTCTTATTTATTGAACCCATAGCTTTGATTGAAATCTCAGTATCTTCAACTACAATGGTGCTCAAGATCCGAGCGATCATAATTGAATACGATCATGTGAATAAATAATAGCATATTCATCTAATTTTCAAAAAAACGTTTTTCTGGGAATTTTCAAGAACCAATTAATTCCTGAATAATTCTTTTATAGTGTTTTTCGTTGTCTTCGTCTATAATTGCCGCGTAACTAGTCTACCTGTGATATTCCTAAAACAGTCGTGCAGCCAACCTTATGAGCTAATTTATATCAGTGTGTTATTTCAATCGATTCAAAATACAATTTTATTCAGGGCTTTGGGTAGAACTTCCATGAACAAACATTAACTTCTCCTATAAAATGGTTGATATGAAATGTGAGAAATGGCACAATGGATGGATATTTAACTTTGTTATTTTCATGTCTTTGCTATGGCACATAAACTCAAAAACCGTCCCCAAACGCTGCATCACGAGAACTGTTACGCAACCGATAAACAAAGAGTGCTTGGTCGCTAAGGAATGATGTTTATTGTAACAGCTTCATAAATAAATAGGTTTCGTAGCTACGATTTAGTCAACATCTTAATTTACATTGGAGTATTCAAGTATATGAAAGAGAAAGTTTCAACGTCCACTATGGAGAAACACACTGAATCATGAATTTGTCTTTTAGTTACCCGAGAACATATCCATCATTCAATGTTTTGCCGTGATATCGGCGACAATTTTCATTCCAGAACGACATCTGCATGGAGGCATGAAAATGTTCCACTATATGTTCCACTGTTTGTGGACTTGTACGCAAGCATTTACATAGTTAACTCTTCGATCCCATCACCAAGTTCAAGAAGATAAAGTCCATACTAATCTCTAAAAGCCACTGCCGCAACGAGATTTTCAAATACAAACATACCATACCACACCCTACCAATATCATCAAAATTGTACGATTTTTCTATGGTCGCGAGCTCTTCGGGAAGCAAACCTACCTTACCTTGAAAGTTTTCGAGATCTTGAATTTGGTTTATTGTTTCGGCCAAAAAAAAAAATACATATATATATATATATATATATATATATATATATATTTTAACCCTAGAATACTATCGAGGAGTCAAAATGACTCCAGCCTCCAATTTTCATAGTGTACCGTGGCGCCCCAGGATAGGGGGTCGCTCCCCTCCCAGCTATGCTTCCCCCTGGATGTCCGCTCAGTGACGCTCATGCCACCAGCTGCCTCTGACCTCACCCGTCGTTGCTATCAGGTAAATACTGAAGTCCTATACGTCAAAATGACTCCACGATAGTAATACTGTAGGTGAGGTGGAGTCAGTTTGACTCCACAATAATATTGCACGCCCCTGATGTCGAGCCAAGTTGAGTCCATGATCACATTGTATGCCCCTATCAGTCAAATTTATTCCACAATATCAAAGAAGCTGTTGGGTCAAGAGCAGAACATGCATATTTGTACGAAGAAATTCGGCAGCTGCATGAGGAGATGAGCGAACCAAATGACGACTTCGCACCAAGCTCTGAAGAAGACGAACCAGATCCAGTTGACGGAATCGACTTGGAGGACGAAAACGGTCCAGATTTTGTTGCTGAAGATGATGATGGGGAACTCTCGACAGAAAGTGAGGACGAGGCGAAGGGGATTTGATAAAATCGTTGGAAGATGATGCGGCTGGAGAAAAATCAGAAATTTAGAGCCACTCTAAAATCGACCATTCAAGCCCCCTGCTGACTCTCAAAGCGCTCCACAGCCAACAACATCCAAACAAAAACCAGCAAAAAGGATGTATTGCAGCATATGTCCGTCCTCTCTGAAGCAAAGAGCAAAGAACTTGCTCAAAATGTGACAGGCTGATTTGCGGAGGCCACACGGTAAAAACATTCCGACCACATTGTATATTATTTTCAGGGGGCCGCTCCCATCTAAACATAGTTTTATTTTATTACTGTAAACAGCCTAACATTCGTTTCAACTTTTCTCCTCTTCAATATTAACTAGAAATGAAGTTCCATAGTCTTTTGATAGAGAAAATAAGAATTTCATAATCTCAATTTTCGTCATAAATTTGTCTACTTATTTGCTATTTATTTTCATTCCTATACTATTGTTTCTTGAATTTCCGTAGACTTTTTACTGTGATTTGTGATTCACCTGAAACGGTACCTAATATTGTTCTTAGTCAAACGTTTAGTGAATTAGCAATGGACCTAAAGAAACTGACTGTCACATTATTTTGCTAAGTAGGTATCGAGTTATTTTGAAGTCATTGTAGTTGGAAGGAGTACCTACCTAATTCGATTTCTAAGACATCCGGAATCAGCTGTATAGTTTTCAGTGGTGATACGACGACAGGAACTTGTCATCGGCGACGACGATCTTCGTCGACTCAACCGAAAATCGAGTTTGGTATCGTTTTCAATAGTTTTTGTCTCACAGGATCGACTGAAACCACTATAAAAGCTGTAAATGTAGATGACAATATCACGTCGTCGTCCCTGACGTCAGTCTTTTTCAAATCATCAAAAATCGAGTATGGTATCGAAAATTTGAAAATTACTTCATACTTAGTGAGGCACTTCAGGTCAGCAGTTTTCATGTATGTAGCTATAAATTTTCATGATTCAATATTTTTCTGTGATAGCGAGATATTTCAAGAAATTGTGTAAATGTAGCAGAAAGGATTTGTATTTAGTTTTGGCCTAAGCTCTCCCTTGTATACACAATACTTTTTTCAATAAATTTTTGTTCAATTAATTTTGTCAATTAAATTCAAGATTGTTACCACTGGACCGATGAATCTGAGTTTATAAGAAATAAATTACAAGTAACTCAGTTATTATGAAACATTGTCAAGGGTAATTAAAATTGAATTATATAACACGAATCCCGAATAATTATTTCGAGCCTAAAAACTGAAGGGATCGAGACAAGCAATAAAGGTCTGTTAATAAATCTGCTGCTTGCATTAGAGGATGCAGAACTGCGGGAAAACATGTTGTTAGCTCTTCGTTAGAACAAAGAAGGGCTTAGTAGAAAATTACGAAGGGTGAAAGGAGGGGGGGGGGGGGGTGAAACATCTCAAGGAACACGATAAGAACGGGAGACCCCACCAAGTCAAGTAACGTGTTTACAAAATGAATCACGATTTATGAAAGACGATTAGATTAGGACCGTTGTTAATCAGCGTCTTGTTTCTCAAAAAGCCAGCCCCTATTCGGGGGGAGGGGGGGGGGTGGAAGGGTTGGATGAGTCTAATGAAGTTCTGGAAAATCTTAAGGGGGTGAGACGGGGTGGGAAAGGGGAGAGGGTGGAAAGGAAGAGGGAAGAGGTGCGGCCGACACCGGAGCTCTTGCTGGAATCCCCTTGCAATCTCGGGTTTCTCCCTGTCGTCCTGTCAACCCGCGCCCCCGCGACGCCGACACAGAAAAAATGAAAAAATAGAACAAAAAAGGGGTGCCTAATTAAAAAAGTCTTCGGACGGAGATTTCGTGGACTAATGCCGTTTGTTACCTTCAATTTGTTCACTAATGAAACCAATTAAAAGGAGGTTTTGGAGCAGTGAGACGGTGGACGGTTTTCGTCTGAAAAGGGAATTGAGAGCGGGAGCAGCCTCCTGATTTCTGGGAAAAGGAAATTGGGTGGATTGGAGGTCAACTGACTCCCATGTGATATCAGGTCACCGGGAACCTTTTACTTATAATTAATGAAGGACGTAGACTTGGTAGACCAAAAACGCTCTTCACGAAATCTCTAGGGAAAGTAGTACGCATTTCGCACTAGTATGTTCCCAGGTCTCTAGCTAAAACTGACCAACACTAATACGTTCTACCAACTCACTATAGGTCGAGATCATTCCACTGCAATTCAATTTAAATCCAATCCAAATTCAATTCACCTAGTTGTAAGCATTTTCTCCGTCAATCTTCAGCTCACAGACATCTTGAATAACTTCCCCGAAGTCTGCTTCATTATATGTTTCCTTACTTTTCGTTGTGCTAACCATCTCTAATTTATCACACAGGTTTCATTTTCTATGATCCCGAAACAGGTCGCTATAATTTTATGTATCGGGGAACTCAATTTCCAGTTTTATCCATTCATTCAATTTTCAAGGCCGATTTTGAGAAACATTTCGTTCCTGAAAATATGTGAGGTACCTATGTCGGTAGCCAAGGTTTCTCTTTTAGATCATTTTCGTAGCCAATGAAGCTATTGGAATGGCACTAGAAGAACTTTAGGATCAAAATTGTCTACAATTTTCCTAATTGAAATATATTTTCATGCATACTGAAACGAACTCTAGAGCTTAACGCTTTTTCATAAATGTATGTATGTACATATGCATAAAGAATCGTTGAACTCATGAGTCGTTTCCAAATTACCTATTTTAATAAACTTGGCCGTAGCAAGCCGTTGCAATAGTTTCTTTTCCAACAAAGTTCGTCAACATCACTGAGGATGATGGCACTTCAGCCTTGTCACTACAGCCTGCGTACTAACCTCTATGGAATAATACATCTGCTCAGCTGGACTCGCAATGATGAGAATCGAGGTGTGTATAAAAGAAAGACCTCCCATCGCAATGTAAGAAGTGTAAGTCCCTCAGGATGCAGAAGTTGCTAATATTATATATAGGAAGTCCTTATTATTTAGACCTTTTTGTGATCCGTCCGTCATCGCAATCACTCTCTTTCTTCCATTCCTAACAAAGTAGATAATGTTCAATCATCCGGCATTTTAGTAAATCCCTACATCTTCAAATTAATAATCGATGATGTATTGAATGATTCAAGCATCGAGTTTTTGAAAATTACGCTTTTCAGACTTCTTCAATTATTTGATTTGTTGATTTACTCTTTGCAAAAAGGAATAGTATAAAAAGACATTTTGTTGAGCTCCTGCAGTCGTTTGGTGTGCTCATCCAGCGCATTTTCGATCGTGGCAATTTTCAATTCTTCACACAAGCATTCCTTCCTGTAAAAAGCTTCAGCACGTTCTCACTGAACCTTCAAATTTGCCTGCATATTTACGGGAGCTACCATGTTATTGGGAAGTTCGAAAATCGCATGGTTTTCCCAAAACCTCCCACAAATAATCGTATTCTCGCCAAGAAGGTCGAGTGAAGACACGACATTATTAAGATCGACCGATTTTTTAGAATACGTTTGACCTGGATGTACGTCTTACCGCAAGGGGTTATGAAAAATTTCGTTACACAGGAAAAAAAATTGTAACCCGATGCCAATAAACAAATTCAGCCTATACAGCAACAATGAATCAGCACTCTTCGGTTGCTGTGTGAAACAACGTTTTTAATTGAGGCATTTTTAACTTGAGGCACAAAACACATATTTCACAAGGGTAAAAATAATACATATCCATATACCTACCGACGTATCTGCATGTAGTGTTTAATATACTCATAATCCGTTTACCGATGTTATGCATCATTTCTTCTCTCTCTGTACAGTTTCAAAATCAAAATTTCCGAGGTTTTCTCTAAAACTAAGTAAAATCTTTATACAAACCTGTTTCCTGTTTCAATGCTACCCACTAAGAAATCGAGCTTGCCACCTTAATCTATTTTTTATATCATGTTTATGCCCGTGTATAAATACATAAAATGATAAATCATTATTACTGACATTCTTCTTGCTACCCTTTATGAACTAGATCCGATATTCGATAGCTCCATGTCGTCTGGAAAAACAGAAACTGTCACGCTCTGTTCTCTAGCTTCAAAAATGCATTAAAAAGCTTTTCATGGCCCGGTCACTAAATGATGAATGGTGCACCGGACTTATCAGGAAAAATTGCAGTTCGAATCCAATGAACACCAAAACACGCAAAGGCTCTGAAGTCGGGTGCGTTCAGTTGACCAAAGGGAAACATCGATCACTCGCGGAAACCGACACATCGGTCCAACACCACTCGATCACTTAAACCGATACACAAAAGAGGGGGTTACGTCTTCTGGGAGTTCCTCTATCATTCCAACTCCGCCGAGGAAGCATTTCGACTTCCTGGCTGAATCCTTTTTCAAGCTCCCTCTTCCCCAATTCGGAAAATATAACGGAACAATTTTTGAACTCATCCTAGGGCAATCTGTTGAGGAACACTTTAGGCTCACAATATCATTCAGCTTAAAGACATAAAAGGACTTAGTGGCCAAATCCGCGGTTTGACGTTTTATGTCCATTTACCTACATAGTGTCCCAGGTAACGGAGAGCCCCCTCCCCCTTCATTATTAAATAAACTTCATTATTAAATGGTGTACAAGAAAAATGCAAATGGTAACCCGTCTTATTTTTCTGTAGATTTTCAATAAAACATTTTACACACGTGTGTAGTGCGTACGAACTTTGTAGTTGGGATTGTGAACCCAAGTTGGTGCTCAACAGATTGGTGAGGATCAGTTCAAAACATGTTTCGTTAGGCACCTAAAGGTGGAGAACCTTCCATTTTTTATTGCAGATTCGAATTCTACGTGTAATTCCATGAAGATATGAACCATGACTCGTTTTTTGAGTGTGCAAAACTGGCATAATTCCGCTTGAAAATTGCGCTATTCCGCTTTATAAGGGCAAAAATTGTGAAATACTGAGTTCTTGAAAATATTTAACACGTACTACATGGTTAATGGATATTTTCCACGCGGAATCACGTAACGATGTTTATTTATAGATATTTGCAACGCTGACTAGGGGAAACACCGAAAAATCGCCGAGAACTGCAGCTTTTCTTACCCCTTTCCCTATAGCGCAAAGCGTTCAAAAATTTCGTTTCTTGGTTTTTTCCGAAACTGGTGGAATTGCGAATTTGAGAACATGAAGACCCATACCTATATACTTTGAGTGCACTAGAACGACAGATATTACACGCTACATACTGAGTTTTTGAAGATATTGACTTGTGAAATGTAATACATAATTTTTCTTGGTAAATTATGTAACGATGTTCATTATTTATTGATATTTGCAACAATCAATTGGGGGAAAAAATGAATAAATAAAAAACGAAATTTTAGTAGGGGTACCTTTGTGTTGTGCGAATGTATAAGGAAAGTGCTTTCTGGATTTTCCCAAGTTGGGGTTTGAAGATATCAATTATTTAAAGAAACGTTAGTTAGTGTGAAAAAATAAGCAAAAAATCGAGTTGTGGATCATATTTCCATGAAATTTCAAGTAAAATGAAAATCTGCATTAAAAAAAGGGGGTTCTTATATAAAATACAGAGTTAGTGTGAACGGCGCACATTTGTGCATGCATTCAAGAACGCGAAAATGTAATATTTGAGATCTACGAAACAAATAAGGAGGGGGTGGTTACCATTTGAATTTTTATATTTATTAAGACATTTACAAGAAAGGGAGGGGGGGGGGGGGAGTACTGTTATCCGGGACACCATCTAAATCACGGGTCTGGAATGATTTTTAGGAATTGTAACTAGACTCAAATTTCTGAAACGTACAAATCAATGGTGAAATACATTGAGCGATTCCTTCATTTGAACATTTATCGGAGTTTTAGAGTTTTCGTATCTTGGTTGACAGCCCTCGTTGCAAAGAATACATACCTAATCAATATAAGCTACAAAAATTACGATTAAAGGCAGGTCAGTAAGGTTTGGCCCTTGCGCATTCTTAGATACCCTTTCTCCCTGCTCACTTTATTGTTTTTGTATTAAAAATGTTAGTTTTTAATATCGAATTTCATCTAGCCTTTCGACAAAACTAAAAAATTCAACACATTTTTTACCTTTCAAATCTTTATTGGAATGGAGATGATTGATATTGCTGGTGAAATAATATGTCAAAACTGGTTTCGGCACCTCTTCAAACTATCACCTTCAGTTAAATCTCCATTTCACATTGATTACGTCACGCCTAACTACAAAGATGGAGACAAAACTATCGTAAACCACTACCGCCAAGCGTTCTCACTCTCATCACTACCAAAGCCCTTCGAGAAACTTGCAGTTATGCAGCTTTCGGCGAAATTTTCTTCATTCATGGCTCTTGAGCAACATGGTTTCCTGCGTGAGTTCCAGGACTACGTCATGGATGGCTTCCAGAAGGATTTCCAGACGGATGTCATATCTGTAGATTATGCAAAGGCCTTCGACAATTTGTCCCATATTCATCTTGTGTCTCTACTGAGTTCACTGAGCATGATCCATGGTTCTTTTCTGGAATAGATGCGGAGTTAACTGATGGGTCGCCAGCTTGTCGTTCGTGTCTTCGGGTATCCCTCAGGGCAGTCATTTTAGGTTGTTATGCTTCCTCCTCATGATAAACAGTGTTACCAATGTGTTCGAACCTGGCACTCATTGTTTGCTCTTTGCCGACGATCTCAAGATTTTCCGTCACATTAATTCCGCATCAGACGGTGAAGCCTTGCAACAGGCTATTATACGTTTGGAGGAATGGTGTTTATCAAACTACCTCTTCTTAAATCCAGCAAAGTGCTACGGCGCTTTCTCATCTTACCGGATCCGTTGTTATGACAATGACTAACTACACTATTCACCGTGAACTTTAACCCTAAATGCTCGCGATGGTTCTTTGGGCCCTAATCCCCAAATAAGCCTACGACCAATCCAGTAATTTCGGAGGATTCCCTCTGCGGCGGACTATGATTTAACCGATTTGGGTGTACTTTGTGACGCGAGGCTGGAATCCTGTGGGCATGTTGGGGCACTTGCGGAGAGAGCCATGCGCCTGCTTGTTTTTATTAAAAGAAATCAAGTATCCCGGCCACTGTGGCTCTTCACAAGGCAATTGTCCTCCCCGTTCTAGAAAACGCCTCGCCAATCTGGTCCCCATTGTATGCAGTTCATAGGTATCGCCTCGAGCGGGTTCAAAATAAGTTCCTCCGTTATCAAATACAAATCAAATTTGAAGAATATAATTTTCTCCTCCCCAGTAAACTTCGCTTAATTTTGACCAGACAGACATTCTTATAATTTAAATTGTACTTTTGAAGTACAGCAGTTTTTGTTAGTTTGATGATAATATATATAATATAAATAATGTAAACTGGTTTTCCCGTTAAATAAATAATGATCGTCCAAGAGCCTAACTTCGGATTTACCGTAACGAAACTTCGGATGTTTTCAAACAACTCTAATCCATCGACGTGTCGTGTTGTAGCTTTCAATCTCCAAAGCACATCAGCACTCTCAACTACGATAATTCAGGAAGCCGGTAACCAAGCAATGTAACAAGATTTACCTGGGCAGCTGATAAGTTGGGGCAGAATATAAACAAAGCGGCGCATCCCATGGTGTAAAGGCAAGTTGGCTAGAGCTTGAGAGACTTAGTCAAACAGCATTATCTAGACTCGGGGCTCTCATGTCTGTTGACAGAGCTCCTCTTCCCGCGCCTGTCCTAATGACTAGGCCGTCTCTCTTCCCTCTTCCTTGAGTTATGAGCTCCTCTACGGCGCTTTCTCATCTTACCGGATCCGTTGTTATGACAATGACTAACTACACTATTCACCGTGAACTTTAACCCTAAATGTTCGCGATGGTTCTTTGGGCCCTAATCCCCAAATAAGCCTATTGCAGTAAACTGTTTTGAGAAGTTCATTATTTCCGTTTCTTTTGAACGGCCAACAAGCTTTATCCAATTGAGTTAGAAAATGAATAAATCATTCCAATAACTCTGTAAAATAGGTACACCTGTCCATAGACACTAAGGAACAGGTCTGAAAAATGCTCAAAATAGATTTTGGTTTATTTTATTATTATTTTTTTTTCTTTCATAAATGAACCTCTGTAATCAACCAAGAAAACATAATCAGCAACTCCAAAGACATTTCCATGTTTTGCACAACACCCATCTTCATCTTCACTGGTGTTGCTGATTTATCGGGGAACAGATGTAGGTAGGGTGTGTTTATTTATTTATTTTATTTTATTTTATTTTTATTTTAACTTTGTAGTACCTTTCGTTACCTTAGAAGATTATAACAAGCAGACAAAAATACCTCCGATACAGATGGCGAATCCTAAATTATTTTTTTGTTATTGAAGTTTTTTTCTTTTAGCGAATTTTCTTAGAAAATTAAGCTATTGCAATGGCTCCAAAAATTTTAAAATAAAAATTTTCAAAAATTTTCTTCATTGAAATCTGTTTTGAGGCATTCTGAAATGATTCCTGGATTTTAACGCTTTTTTAAATGTATATATGTATGTGTCATTCCATACGATAACTCTCGATAGAATTGAGATAAAAACTTGGTTCTTTGGCCAAAAAATCAAGCATTTCAAAAGAAAGGATGAGTTCGTTGGACAACACTTTTTGAGCACATTAAATTGGTAAAATTTCAAAAAATGTATTAAAAAATCACTAAAAAAGGCAAAAAACCGCTAAAAATTAACAAATTTCTATTTTTTAGCAGAATGCTACTCGAAAAAAATTAATCGAACATGAACTAGGACATTTAAAAATTTAAGCACAAAATTGTACTGAAAAATGTACTTAAATTTCATTAAAATAAGCTAAAAATAGATAGGAACACTTGAAAAAATTGTAAAAATCCACAAAATCGTTTGTTCATTGGAATATTACTGACAAAAAGTTAGTTTGCTATAAAATGTATAGTAAAATTTTTATTTGTCCCCAAAGTGCTCAAATTTCAAGAGAATTTAACATAAATGTTATACGACCATTTATGACAATTCGCTCATACGATCATGCTGCATGACTGTTAATTTAATTGAATGGTTTAGGCCGCACCTCAACCAGATGGGTCATTAGCGGCACAAGTTAGGTATATCGTCTTAACGTGACGTTATGTTATGGCAATTTTCAGATATCACCAATGGGTCTAAAGTAAACATAATTTTCAAACACGATTTTCAGCTTTTCCGCTGCGCTTTTCAGTTACGCTTTGTGTGACGCATATTGTAACGATTTTCCATCCGGGGCACAGTAAAGACATGGAAATTTCAGAAACCCCTCAAAATTTGTTGGTTTACGTTTCAAGAAGCGTCAAATTCAAAAACGCTGCAAATTATCACACAAAGGTTAATTATTTCTGTATCTGACAGCCCTTCTACGCATATCATTGGTCTAAATGATTAAAATCCGTATAATAGTAGGTATATCTCCAACACTTTGCGCTTCACGCCTCCTAAACGGGTGCACACCTTTGCAGCTCCAGGTCCTCATAATTTCACGCTTTCTAATAAACGTAAAAAAAAAAAAAAAAAAAAATCTAACTAAAATTAACTAAAATTTCTAATTTTTTCCTGAAGGAAATGTACCTCTATGTAAGTACTTAGTTCTGATGGATTAAGGAAAACGCGGATTGCTGAAGCCTTAGTTTAATTTCAAAGCGGTTGATCTCAAAACTCGAGCGCACCTGGTCTCGAAAAGTTTCCTTAAGCTGTTTGTTCTATGATCGTGAAAGAAAAGAGACTTTTCCCCTCCACCTTGAAAGGCGCTTGGAGAGGGAGAGAGGGTGACCATCATGTAATTGTAATGCTGATTGCGCCGGCAAATATAAAGGAGAAACGTTCCTCCCCTTATCTCCTGTTGTTAAAAGAAGGAAGAAGAGTTCTGTAGAAAACGGAACAAGGAAGGTAGAGAGGGGAACAAGAAGAGTTGGACCGATTCTAATTATGCAAAGAGATGTGGACTCAGCCCAGAACAAAGAGTTTCAGCAGAGTTCATCCTCCTAAGTTATTTGCTTATGAACGTTAAGTCTTTGACAAACTTCATTTCAATGGCAAAGAGAAGTTCCCCCTTATAATATTACACTCCGTTTCGGCTTTGAGCTTTTAATATTGTTCAAAGTCGTAGAAGGTCGACTTATAGTTTCTTTCAAAAGGTTAATAATTACTTATCTATCGTTTCGCGAACTAAAATTACAAGGGTCCTAACCCTGTTTCCGGTTTCGCTTGAAACTGTTTCGCCGTTTGTTAGAGTGTTCAACAGTCTCAGCCTTCAGTTGAGTAAGCTACTTTTGAATAATGAACTCCTTCGAAAGAGAACGAACCAATAATGTTTGGACCCCGAGAAGGAAACTGAAGTTTTCATCGTTTTCCCGAAAATCATCGATTCCGTAAGGCTTGATGTAATTAATGAATGATATCAAATTCAAACCACATGACCGTCAGTCAATCGAGCTAACTGCCTCCATTATTTTATTGCTTCCGAGTGTACCCAGAGCTAGCCCAATCATTGTTTTCACTTATGGAAGATGGAATATTATTTGTCACCAAAATCAAAATACCCACTCGCATTCCACGTTTTAGACCGTTCTGAAAAACTCGTTCCGTATGTGAGTGTGCATGTATGTCATGTGTGCGTCTGTCGTGTCTCCGCAAATCCTTCTAACCTTATTACCTTAGTTTTCGTCCGATTTTGGTTTAATTCTTACGGAATGTACGGAATAGGGTGTAGATGGTCCTCTCTGTTTCAATGTTCCCAAATGAATATTTCACACTGCCGTGCGCAAACGTAAATTCTATTTTGCATCATTATATCACATCCTAGGCGTTTGTTCTCGCTCAAATTCGGAAGATAGTTGGGAGAATACGATTTGAGCTCATATCAATTCGAACGTGATCGTCTCATTAGTAGCTGCTGTGCATGTGTGAATGTGTAATCCTTGTAACAATCTTAATTTACACAGGTTTCATCCGATTTTGATGAAATTTTCTGGTAATATGCACATTAGGCTGTAGATGGCCCCCTTCCAAATAATTTGTTCTAAAATCATTACTTCATTCTATGCCTGCGCAAACGAAAATTAATACAAGCGTAATTTTATCGTTTCAAAATTGACCGATTTTGACGCTTTATCGAGATACGAAGAAGCTATCTTCTACCACACCAAACTTGGCAATCTTTTTAGCGAATTTTGTAGAAAATGAAGCTATTGAAATGGCTCGGAAAATTTTAAAATAAAAATTTTTGAAATATTCCTTCATTAGAATCCATTTTTCAGGCTTTCTGAAACGATACCTGAAGTTTTCGCTTTTTCATATATTATACATATAATGTGTGTGTGTGTGTGTGTGTGTGTGTGTGTGTGTGTGTGTGTGTGTGTGTGTGTGTGTGTGTGTGTGTGTGTGTGTGTGTGTGTGTGTGTGAGCGCGTGCATGCGTGTGTGTGAGTGTGAGCGCGCGTGCGTTTATGGGTGTGTGAGCGCGCGTGTATGTTTGTGTGTGCGTGTGAGCGCGCGTGCATGTTTGTGTGTGTGTCGTTCCATACTTTCCTTATGATTGAGAAGAAAATCCCATTCTTGCTCCAAAATATCAAGCTTTTCAAATGAAAGGATGAGTTTGTTAGCCAGCACTTTTTGAGCCCATTAAATTGGTTAATTTAGGAAAAAATGTTCTCAAAAATCACTAAAAATGGGTAAAAACGACCAAAAATTGTTAATTTCATAATTGTTAGCAGAATGTTTTTTCAAAACAAAACTATCAACAATTAGCTAAGACATTATTATGATGAAAAACGTAGGTACTTTAAATTTCATGATATTCGCTTTAAATAAAATAATAATATAAAAAATGTATAACAACTCAAAAAATCCAAAATCTTTATTAAATCTCCGAATTTTATTCAGCATCATTTTTTGTCATATCATTTGTTTTTGGTAATTTCTTTGAACTCAAATTGATCAATTTTTGATACAATTCAACATTATTATGATAATAAAACGGGTGATTAAAAAAATTCGCTCACACGATCATGCTGAATGACGAGAACTTTTTTTAAGTACTACAAATATTTATTTCGAAAATCAAGGAAGTTAAAATTTGATAGGTTGCGTCTCGGGGTTGTTAAAATACGAATGAAATTAATGGCTCGTCTCTGATCAGCTAAGTTAGCTAAAATCTCTCTACTGACCCAAAAAATTTTATATTGGATAGGAAACCTTTATAGAAACATCAAGAAACAAGTAAAATGGTGGGCATCATACTGATAAGCTGACAGAATTAATTCAAGTTCTATTCACCTTAAAAAATTGAAATTTTATCGGGAGCCTCTCTTGGACATCAAGAGGGGAATGAAGTTACAACCTTTATCCGAATCAGATGTGTGAGCTAGATTCTCTGATGATTGTCCAAAGTTTACATTTAACGGGGACCCATTCTGAAGCAACGAGCACAATTACCTTCATGTGGTGTTTAGGAATTTTGTTTAATGCATTTGTAGGAATTTGTTACAATACCGACTCGGCTTTGTACATGTAAAATCTCAAATGAAAAATGCCTACATATGCATAAGAAACATTTCAAAATACAATTTCTCGATGCTAATTCCTTGAAAAAGCAAGCTCGAGTAAGGGGTATGAGTCTTCAATCCAGTACAATCGGTTAATAAATTCATATTGTGTACCTCAACTTAGATAACAATTTGAGGAGAAAAAAAGGTTACGATCAATATACTTTGGCAGCATCACGTAAGCAATATATCGATCAAAACCAAATCAAAACAGAGAAGGAGAATGATGCAACAATATATATAATTGTACTTCGGAAATTTTGGATTTACCACTGGTAATACCACTGAATCTTGAGTATTGTCTATTGATCAGCAAAAACTGTTTTCAGTGTATTTTTAAATTTATCAAGTTCCGAGATATTTAATATGTCGTAGAAAAGTGAGTTAATGAGCTTAACGTATTTTTATTTTAACGAGCGTTGACGTGATGCGGTGAGCATGAAAGGTTACTTGAGGGTGTTTGAATTGCGACCCTGTTTATTGCCTCAGCTCTCAAATTACTAGTACTGTCACTACGAAGTATGAACATGTGGGCCGGAGACACAATAAGGATTAACTAATTGACGGAAATAACTTTGAAATCGAAAATGACTATATTTGAAGGATATTTCACGCTTTCGTGTAACGAATTTTCCATAATCGTTTTTTGAGTTTTATAATGAGACAAGTATTTTTATTATGAGACAATAAAATGCTCTTAACCGACAAGATAGTCATACGTTGCAATTAACAGGCGCACAGCTTGTATCAAGTTGGTATTTCAAATCCACTAGAATAGTGAAGCTAGAAGTTTTTAAGCATTATTATCATCATATTCAATGAAGGTATAATATTCAATGATTAGGTGTAATATTCATTGAATTCTAGATCTAAACTTATGTGGTATTTATCGAAGATTTTGTGAAATAAGAGTTTCCATGAATGAACTACATAAATAGGCTTGCCTTAAATTTTTCCCATTTTCCCATGTTCGCCATTTTTTTTTTTTTTTTTTTTTTTTTTTTAATATAAATAACTAATGAAAAGTTTAGTTTGTTACACATACACTTGGATTCTAGATAACAATGTCAGCAACTAATTGAAGTTGGTAACTGCTCGTAAATCTTTCGTTGGGTTTCAGACTTGATTTTTTTTTTTTTTTTTTTTTGTCGCTATTCTACCGCAATAATAGTACGAAGAGTGTTGACGGTTAAATCCAATGACCTATCGCGCCATTTGGTTTGAAAACTGATTCTGATCCCATACCATCATCTGAATTAATTCGGCTATCGTTTTAGGGAGGGAAATAAGTGAAAAATTTCCCTCAAAAAGAATATATTATATTGGAATTGAGAGTATCAGCGCATTCTGAGGGGATGAACATGAAAAATTAACTACACGTTGGCAGCGGAGGGTGCATCAATCGAAAGAGAATTATTGGATCTGATGCAAACCTGGGGGGCGTTAAGGGCTCTGTTGGAATTCCAGGCGCGTGTGAAATACGGTGACAAGAATGTTATGTGGAGCTTGCTGTGGTAAATATTAATACGTGTCGATCTATTCGTCATTCTGACGTAGGGGAAATGTTCACACATCATTTTTTTCATTTTCCTAATTTGGCAGATATGTATTCACTTCAATTCAATAACTGAAATCCTATTGTTAACACCGTCGAGAGGTTTCCACTGAACGTATACGAAAAATTAATGACTAATTTGTTTATCACTTACCTGTAATATTTGCTATGAAATGCCGTGAACATCGATTGAACAAGCTGCCAGATGGAAAATAACTTCAAGTTTCTACTCCAAGCTAAATATTGTACCCTAACCATTTTCTCGTGGTACTACTCTTGTATGAAGAATTATTGGGAAGTTACCTACATCTTACATAAAACGAACAGTGATTTTATAATTGGAGAAGATTTAAATGATAAAGGTGCTTTATTTTTGGGTGGTATTTTTGAGGCATACCAATCTATGTTGATGAAGCGTTGAACTCCGGAAACTTAGCCCTTTGGAAACAAGCTGTGGAAACTATTATGAAAGTATCAACGCTACACGATGATATAATATTGTGACATGGATATGCATGTCTTACTGCGAAGACTGCAAACACTGCAAAGCAGTTTATTGAGCTGGTGAGAGCTACAACTTAGTTTATATTTGTAACGAAACTTTTAACAAGGATTTCTCAGGAGTAGAAAAATGATCCATTGAAATGTAAGGTCATATTTAGTAAATACACAGCTTTCAACGAGTGCTGATCGATTTTTGTGGGATGGGAAATCAGGAAGTAATAACCTAACATCGATTGGTTGTACTTAAACTATAATAGACATTTTATTTCTGTATTGTATACCTCTTCTACGCAGAACCCCAGTCTATATTAGTAAACGATAAAGAAGGTAGGTATCTAATGTGTCTGCCTAGATGTACACGCCGGCTGAAGAGAAATTAAAAAAATTAAATAAAACACCTAAACTTTCCTTAAACGATTCAATGCCGTGAATTAGCAAATTAGGCTTACAGATGCATACGGCCCAGATTTGCTGAGTAGCATCTAAAGCTAATTTTTATTATATTTACTCTATGAAGCTGGAATTTGGAATGTAGCCTCTGCGGCACATCAAGAGACGAATAAAATGATGGGCTCATTCCTGATCAGCTGACTGAGCTAAATTCTCTCCTTTTCACCCTAGGAATGTGAAATTTGACAGAGAGCCCCTCCAGGACATTGTGAGACGAATGCATTGACGGGTTCCAACTAGATCAGCTAACTTAGCTAAATTCTCTCCTATTCACCCTGGGAATTTGAAATTTCATAGGAGCCTCTCTAGGACATAAAGAGACAAGTGAAATGGTGGGCTCTTACCTGATCTGCTGAGTGACCTAAATTCTCATCTTTTCACCCCAGGAATATAAAATTTGACCGGGAGCCTCTCCAGGACATTAGAAGACGAATGCAATGACGGGTTCCATCCAGATCAGCTGACATCGAAATTCTCTCCTATTCACCCTTAAAATTTGAAATTTGATAGTAAGCCTCTCTGAGAGATCGAGAATTGCATAAAATGATGGTCTCTTTCCATGAATCACCTCATACAACGTCCGACGTATTTTCAACGTCTCAGAAAGGTTGGACAATACATCAACAGAAACTAATTCAAATACGTTGACTCTAAGTGACATAATAGCGTCCGTTAAAAGGTAATGGGAAGAAACTGAAAATCAAAAGGATTTAGTGGTATTGTTTTCAAAACGAATTGACCATTATGAATCAAAATAAATGTTAATAAATAAATTATTGTTAGTTTTTAACCATGACCGTACGAATATCTTAGGCGGGACAAAGCCCGCCGGTTCAGCTAGTATTCTATTATATTCTGTACCCATCTACATACTGAGTTGTAACGAAGTCGAACCAACAGATGATAAGAAATCGAGAAATGAGAAATTCATAATAGCGCGTGCGCACAGGCTACTGTTGATTCGACGGCATTGAAAATAATAAGGGAAGTTCCTGGAGCTAACCCGCACAATCCCTGAAATGTCTTCGGAATCAGACAGAAACTTGGTATAGTTTTGGGCGTGACAAGGATTTACCACAGACATAGACAGACATCAGGCAGACAAACACGGAAACATAAGTGATCAGCAAGCTCTGAAACGAAAGTAAGTGGAAATTTTGTTTTTGAAGGACACAATTTTATTCGGCTCCTACCGCTAACACGAAGTTTCCCTACCTTCGGTAGTGAAGATGCAAAAGGCCTTGCCATTACTAGCAGGTCGCCGCATGGGTGAGGGTAAACACGCAATTCGTGGCGTAGCTATGTGTATCAAGGGCGCTCGAGACAGATTCCCAAAGTACAGAATTTGAAGATGGCGCAGCGCTCAAATTTTGGAGCAATCAGGCAAAAAAAGCTGTTATTTGTCTATATGTCATTACTATTTTTTCCTAACATTTCACCCTCACCAATTCATGTCACTGTAAATAAAGGTTGGAAAGGTCTGAAAAAAAAATTGTTTTCCATAGTACCGGACGGAAAACATCAATGCCAATCGTCTGAATCGTTATAATTAGGTTGCCTTTATTGGAAATGGTTTCCTTAACTCTACTGCCAGTTATTTACTTCGAACCAGATATAATCCGTCATTGCTCTGGTTTTCTAAGGCTCCTTCCTCCTGCCGGAAATCCTGGTATAGAAACCATAATAAAAGCCATGGGAAAATAATAAACAGTAACTATCTCGGTAAAACCATAATTTTCCGGTGGTTTCCTTGGAACGTAGGAGTTAATATCGGTAGTAGGGAGCCGCCATTACGCGGCGAATTACTGGTAACTGCGTTACTCTGTAAAGGTGGTCTTCGGAAGTGTCGGTTGAAGGGGGAGGGGTGGGGTGTGCTTCCAGAATCTAATAAAGGGACAAGAGATTTATACAAATAACCACCGTACTGCCCTTCTAACGACCGCTGGGTCACGTGCTGGTCGTCCGACCAACCCCCCCCCCCCCCCCCCTTCTCGTTCCTGCCGAGCCCGAAAACCCACCATTTACGACGCGACGCTCGGGAAGGGGCCAAATCCGATTAGTTCGCACCCTCTCAATCAATACAATAATATCAGTAACGACTTAATGATGGGCCGCCGGGAGTTTCCAATATCTTTTGGAGCTAAATAAAAATTAATATACCTAACCTTCCGCCACCCCACTGCCGCCCTTTTTGAGTTGTTTGTGCAGACCCAAGCCTGAACCAATAAAGCTTCATTAGTATTTAGTCCATATGTCCGCCTCGTGCCGGAAAATATGATATGAACTGCAGACGCCGGCGCCGATCTGGGGCAGTTTCATTTCTTATTGCCATATTAACGATATTTTAGTGGTCTGTATTTACTTTCCTTGCTCTCAGTTTATCATTCCGGTTTTACTTCTTCATACAGATCCATTTAGTTTCCGAGAATCTATATGTACCTCTAGAATGAGCGTCATCCTCGTATTCATTATATTTTTTGAATGAAAATATATTCAATTCTAAGGAATCTGACACTATCCGCACTCTTTCACGATGAGTGCGGAAAACTCTTTCAAGATGAGGGCTGGAACACTTCCAGCACTGGCGACGTTGCACTGGGCAGGGGGGTACCGCCCAGGCGGGAGGGGTGCTTCGACGTCACCACTGTGCGAAATCATGGAAAGGAGACTAGGTACTGTAGAAGAGTGGAGACAGTTTAGATCTAATGTGCTACTATTTAAAATATTTAAAACTAAATCTCCACCATTCCTATATGAAAAATTTATTTACATGTCCACCTCACATAATAGAGATACTAGAACGGCATCCAAAACCCTAAAAATTCCTTATCACAATACTGTAAAGTATTCAGATTCATTTATAATTAGTTCCATTAAGCACCACAATCAATACCCTGAATTGTACGATTACAATAACATGTCTGTAAATATGTTTAAAACTAAACTAATGGAAAAACTCTTGAATTCATATTAAACCACACGTACCAACAATTGTATACAGAAATAATTATTAATTTATAAATGTAATTAAAAATAGAATTTATTGTAGCGTAAGGCCACTATATAAAAAATTCTGTTATTTTCACTTTTTTCATTTATATTAATTTGTAAGAAGTCTGATTTATTTCATTAATTACACACGCTAATTGTAAATTTATTCTTGCCAAAAAGGCAGAGAGGGTCAATAGACCCTATTTTTGTGCAAGTGAATAAATAAATTCATCAATCAATCATTTTCAACTCACGATTGTTTCTTAATGGGTTGATCCTGCATATTCAGTGTAAGGAAAATAAATTTGAGGAAATTTACATACATTTAAATAAAAGAAAGTTGGTCTTGATGTTACATAATTTGTAACTGAAAAACGGGTTAACGGATTTGGATGAAATTTAGAACTCAGTTAGTTTATAACTTGGATTGTTACAAAGCTAAATTAAAATCGCGTAACTGACTGAACAGATCAGCCTTTTCTCTCCTGTCAACCCTATGAATTGAAATGTTATAGGAAAATTGTCTGGGACTTTGATGACGAATTGAATGGCTGGCTCCATCCTAATCAGCTCAGTAAGCTAAATTCTTTTCTGTACTGAAAGGATATATCTGTGGGATTTCGGTTGACGAATGGAATGATCGGTTCGTCCTGATCAGCTGAGTGAGCTGAATACTCTCTTGTTCACCCTTAGAAAGCTGAAATAGGATAGAGAAACTCTCTGAGACATTAGGAGACGAATGGAATGATGGATTCTTTCCTGATTAGTTGTGAGAGCTCATTTCTGTTCCTGTTCATATTATAAAGTTGAAATTTGATACAAAAACTCTGGGAAAAAAACATACGATTGAAATGATTGGCTTTTTCCTAATCAGCTGAGTGAGCTAAATTTTCTCCTGTTCACACGGAAGTTGATGTTTGATAGCGAGGCTAGCTGTAACACGATTGAAATATCGGGATCTGTTTATAACTGTTGAATGGGCTAAATTCTCTTCTGTTCACGTAGGAAGTTGGAATGTGAGAGGGAGACTCCCTGACTTGATAGCAACGGTTCAAATTTTAGTAGGCGGTACGAAATTCATCAACTTTACACCAAGTTACTTGAGCACCCCGACTGGGGCGACGCTCAGGTATCAGCGTTTTAAGTAAAAGTTCATACTCATCAAGTTATAAAGAAATAACTGGAAAATGGTCACTCCTTGAACCATAATTCAAGGTTCCGGCCATTTTGAATTAAGGACCCCAATTTATTAGGATTTAATAGGATTCCATTTTAGCACCGCGAAATACGTAGTAATTCGCTCAGAAACAACTACTCCTCGATTCGTTTCTATTTCTCTGGACGAAAAGGAAAGTATACCATTCCTGTTCTTTGAAACATCTAGAAAATTTCAAAATATCAAAAAAAGCTTGATACTCATTTCATCTCACTTCCTTAGCCGCATGAGAAACCCAACTATGACGTACTCCGTAGACTTTGTCATCAATATGCCTAAGTATATATTGGCACCTACAGATGGAAAGTTAATCCAACTGATTGATATATCGTCTCTTTAATAGTCCCCGCGGCCTACGTGTAACGACATTTATGTACTTGGGTACCCACTAATTGCGAATTCATTATACATAATAAAACACCGATCAATGATTCACTAGTCCATCCGTAGGAACTAGAGTTATGATAAACTCGATTTTGTGAAGTCAGGATTCAATTGTAATTATATCAGCTGATACGATCGTCGAGATTAACGTACATGGCAAGTTTTACCATGTTCCAATTTTACAACCGCTTACGCCTTATTGCGTTTATGACGGAAATATAGCATTTAAGCAAATTCGTAGATGTCACCACTGTCCCTTGATTTCACTCTCAAAGACGCCTTTAGGGATCACAAACGGATTAAGGTACAGCGTTCCAGGTGGTGTCATTCAATTCTTCGGCATAATTTATATCGATGATAACCTAAAAACCACAATTGTTACCTTGATAGTTTACGAGACCTCGATTCTCCAATATGTCAGCTCTTGAATTCTATCCTTTAGGGTTTATCGAAATTTACGCCGAACTTCCAGGGCAAAGTACATAGATCCCAAATATGATTTATAACCCAAATGTCACACAGACTTTGGTCCAGTAGTTTCGGATAAAAGCTCTGTACGGTGTGCTGCGGGATTTTTTTTTTTTTTTTTTTTTTTACATTGAAAATTTCTTAGTCGACGGGTCAACCGGAAATTTCGTTACAGAAATTTTTTTACGCAAAGAAAAAAACGTCACGCAACCGATAAACAAGTTAGGTGTTGTTTTCTTCTGATTTTCACGTACAACCATCCGTTGCTGGAGAAATGAAACTTCTTTAGTTTTCATCGGACAAAAATCGTTCTCCACTCGTTGGAAAGCTCTCAATTTATCACGCATTACTTTCGTACTTGTTCTTCTATTCATGTTGTAGTTTTATATTTATTCATGTTATAAATGGATATAGTAAACAATGCCTCTTGTTTTGTTGTCACTTGGTTGAGAAGTTAATCTTCGTTATAGTAATTGTAGACGCGCACCATAACAGAAAATTACCTACCTGTAAATTCATATTCGTGGAAGAATTGGGCATCGTCGAGACTGGCTTACAACAAATTCGGTAATTGTGTGTGAATAATTATTTTATGTTTTCTAATTGTTATTTTATTTAAAACAATAAAAAACATTGAAATTACTGAGAGATTTTCAATGCTCATAGCTCTTCTCTCATGAAAAAGTACAAGCGGCCTGCCGCGTTTTTTTTTTTTTTTTTTACTCATTCAGAAACGCAGACCGAGAGATTTTGAGAGGATTTTTTTTTTTTTAGGTTATCATTTTTCTCCCCCGGATGGTAACAAAGGTTCATTATTGAAAATAATAAACAAAAGAGGATATGATTATTTTTACGGCTAATCTTAGTCTCGAGAAAAGTCAAGGAGGTACCTACTCATCTCCAGTATTTATGTGAATTATGTCACTACCACTTGTTCGTGTAAATATTTCTATTGCATATCAATTTTTAAAGCCTTACATAATTTTCAAATCCTTAAATATCAAGAAGAACTCATCTTGTAAACATATTGACATTGATTATTCAATCCATTGACAGATTGTTCATTTCTTTTAATCGGTTATGAATGAGAACGTTACGTTATACTTACTCTAAATATCAATGCGTACAATTAAAAATTCCCGCCAGTCGCACTGCTATATGGTTGTGGAATATATTTTCACTTAATCATGTTACTTACCGCAGATATCTTGTTGTTACAGAATAAATTTTCTATTCATTCATAATAATGATGGTACATGTATTGTTCATTGCTCTCCAACTAAGAAGATTCGGGAAAGAAGTCTTATACAAATAGTTTAGTATATACCTGTTACTAAATTCAAATTTCCTTTAGTATTTTTTCATATTTTCAGTATAACTAGTACCATGAAAATCAACAATGAAGAGAGTTTCTGGCAGATGTTACTCGCATTTTTCCGGAACGCTACGTTTCGCACACGGAAAAATTAGAACGCTACAAATTATTGCACAATATTTTATCATTTTTGAGAGAGTGATATCAGATTGTTATGAATAAGTGTACGGTTTCAATTCTATAATTTAACGATAAATAACCGCAACACTAGCTTTTTTCCGAAACCTTTTTTGGGAACACAACCAGAGCCTTCTTCATTTATATTTATATCTACTGCGCTATACACATGCTCACCACAAATATTTGCTTTTTACTTTTTGTACCATGAAGGTCGTGTAGGGTGTCGCGTTTTAAATGTACAATATCCCCATGTGCGATGTTAACCATGTTTTGTCAGATGTAAAGCTTCGTGTAAAAATAGTGAATCAGTTACTATTCCACCCACGCTTCTATGCATAATGCAAGCCCTTGTTTTCTACATAGCCGTCTTGTAACTTGGTCTGGGTATTTTAATACGGCCTACTTCTAATAGAAATAAATTTCCCTTGACTGCTACGACTATCGCTGTGAAGCTACGGCAAGGTCCTCGGTGCGCGCAATGCAAAACAAGCAGTATACGACAATTAAAATTGGGTTAGTAATAATGGGTCATAATTTGGTATAGCATGGTGTATGTATTCAATTATTATCATTTTTATTGCATTCGGAATATAATATCATACATATAGAACAATAATTATTATCAAGTAGCATCCTTGAGAATAGAATCATTTGGATGAATAAATCAAGAGATAATACTCGTATTAACGGAGATAGAAGTACTAAATAATCAGCACACCTACAAAATTTGAGTTGTCTCCATGTCACAGTAAAATTAACGTACGCTTGGTAAGATAATTTAAATCAGCAGTAAAATAATCATGAAACCAAATATTCATACGTTGAACCAACTCATGGTTCAGTTAGATGCAATAGTTCAATCAATCTCAGACCTCATTTTGACCATTTTCCTGTAAGAAGTCACCTGCAGAATAGTTCAAAAATGCAACTCGAATTGCATTTTAGGGCTCAGTCCGTGATCGTGATCCAGAGCTCGACAAGAATGAACTGATATAGACTGCAATACTCTCAGTCCTCCTGTGTACAAAAATACAATCAATCTCAGTCCTGTAAATAGTCTTCCTATTAGTAGTAACGTACATTTCTGCAGATCATCAACAAGTGATGAGTACCGAATCTTGGATCAGAGCTCAAAAAAGCACTTATTAACAATTGAAAGTACGAATGGAAGCAATGATTTAATAAAACAGTTCTGTGAAGTCTTTCTGTAGGTGGATGCATGTAGGGGGATGAGTACAAGAATATATATTGCGATTTTAGGGCAAAGTCCTTGATTCTGGATCAGACCTCAACAACTGTGATCACCGAAAGATCACTTTTCAATCAAAGGAATCGTATTTTAATCTTATGACTTCTTCCCCCCAAAAAATGTACCTTAATCAACCCATTAAAATGTACATCATAGTCTCAAAGTGTTGTGATGTCAAACAGACCAAAGCTCGTGGTTTGCCCTTCTTCAGGGAAGGAGATTCACATAAGTAGGATCAGGATTTTGATGTAGAGGCATTATCAACATGATTTTATTGTTTATTTTTTAGAGTTTATTGCAGTCACTGGCTAGTTCAATTCAATTTTAGCGTTACAAGACCATCCAATGTCTAGAATTACTGATAAGCGAAAGCAAAGTGATCAAGTGGTCACTTGATGTAAACAATTTTACCAAAATTGCCTATATCATTGAGCCACCCTACTCCTTCATACCTACTGAGTACTTCTCATTAGCCATTGTTCATTATGAGCATGTAATATTTGTAACATATTCTTAGGTACTTACCTATTTGTATCGTTATATTTCGCATATCAGGTGCCTGTATTAATTATTAACATTGTGAACCTATATTTTTAATTCACTCGTTGTGACACGCATTGATAGGAACACTTTAATTTCAGGATTTTTGTCTTG
Organism: Adelphocoris suturalis; assembly: GCA_030762985.1. Taxonomy (NCBI): domain Eukaryota; kingdom Metazoa; phylum Arthropoda; class Insecta; order Hemiptera; family Miridae; genus Adelphocoris; species Adelphocoris suturalis. The sequence continues at coordinate 41,135,394 of CM061046.1, read as the reverse complement.
CTGGTAATGTTTAAGCCTGAGCTGTTTCTGTTTTAAAAGACGTAAAAACATTAAAATATGTTGTACAGCTGCTGCTATAGCTGTTGCTTTGTGAGGCCCATTCGCCCACCCTATAATATAGCACCCATCATAACAGCTGTCACCGGAATTAAGAGTGAACGCCAACTCACTCTAGAAGCAGATCGAGAAATCATACTGTTCAGTGGAAAGGTTTGAAACCTACTTCTCCGTGGGATTTCGCGATTCTATCATAAATATAAATGAAATGTTCAATATGAGTTTGTATGGATTCATGATCCATGTGTATACCTATAAGTTTTCTATATGCAGGCACGACGTTTGTGTAGTACTGAAGTCTTGACTGTATTCATTAGATATTGATTAGGAGAGTACCTACTCAATATTTGGGTCATTATTATTGAAAAGGCCTAACCTCCACTTCGGAAAACTTTGTTACTCAACGACTTTTTCGTCTCCTTTTTTATTGTTTTCTTTTTCTCGGGTTTCCTTCCCTATCCCAATGTTTTCCAAAGACAAATAAAGCTTTGGGAGTCCCGGGGAACGTTCCGGGAAAACTCACCGGATGACGGAGTTCACGGCAAAAAAGAATGAAACAAAAGAAAAAAGAAAAAAAAAAATCCGCACCTCTTTATTGGTTCTCACGTCACGTCAGTGGGGCCCTCTGGAAAGTGAACGCCGAAGTAAATCAGGGTAGTTGTAGATGTAGCCAAAGCGAACGGGAGAGGATGTAGCCAGGGATGAAGGGAGACTCGAAGCTGGTGCCCCGGGGCTATGCCAAGCACGTAACGCGGACTTCTCCAAGGGGGTGGGAATTTAATAAGAGCATGACTAACACTCCCTCCATCCCCGTCCCGTCTTCGCCACCCCCAACAACGACTCTTCCTTTGGCATTTCCCCGTCAACCCAACGTCAGTCGTCCCAATTGTCTTTTGGACCGAGGATGAGATAGTCGTGGCGTTTCAGCAAGTCTAAAAATCCCCCATCCCTCCGATTTCAAATCACGTTTCATTTGGATGAAAAGAACTGAAAATTCATTCTAAGGATTGACACAAGATAATAAGATTCCATCCTAGTTGAGGAAAAACTAACATCTCAGCTGAATAGCAGTATCAAAATTTGAGAATTTCAAGAGAAGAACATTACATTAATTGGATCCCAGGTGGGTAATTTCAATTTATCCCATAATGAGTTCATCCATAAACTAGGGATACGTATCATTTCATTAGCGCATTTGTGGCTGAGAGGCATTGGCTTGACATAAAGTTGCATTTTCTTATCCATCTTATGTTTTGAAAAGATAGAAGCCATGGCTATTACATATCTACTGACGGATTATTAATTTTGAAAATTCAGTTGTTTTGAGGGTATAAGGAGGATCATTCCCCACTCCGCAGTGGTTTATTGTGTGGACATCCCCCTGTTTCCAACCTATGTGCACTGGTGCCAATCCTTCTCTACCCGCAAAGCGATGATACATCCTACTAGGTCGTCTGCTGATATAGCATTTCTCAGTGAAATTAATAATTTCCCCATTCAATTTGAGTGGGAAAGTTATTAATTTGATTGGGAAAGTAATTAATTTCACTGGGAAATGCTATAAAATTGCTTTGGGTCGGGAGTTCCAAAGATTCTGGTTCGTTTAGCTGCGAGTGCCTCACACTTGTTGAACAGGTTGGATGGAGACTGTTTTTTTTATTTTTTATTTTTTTTCGCTCGGCACAATCTGCACACTGGGTCACCTGTGTAGGCTCCAATCCCACTCAGATGATTCTTGATCACCCATGCCCTATCACCATCCTCACAAAGAGTCCCATTTTCCTCATGGAGAGATTGAGGGCGGCTATGATCTTCGCACAGAGTGCGTTCATTAGCAGCTTCCAGTGTTCCTGTTCCGGGTTGTTTTCCTAGTGCCGTTCGTGTTCCTTTCTCATCTAATCCAAAAAAGCGGGTAGTGCCGATCATCTTGCTTTGTCTAAGATAATTTCCACCCTGAAATGCATTGTTGCCACCTTTCTTGAAAGCCGGTTGATAATAACGACTTATTCGATTAAACTAGTTAGGTTCTTGCCCGATCTAACGTGGTCTTGTCTAGTCAATCCTGTATGGATGAACATTTTAAGAAACAAATTGACTAACTAAAATTAAGCTGTTACGCCTACTAAACTTAAACCGGTCAAATGTAGTTAAGTACTTTCATGTACCCGGACACCACATGGTGGTGGTGGTGGACTGATATCTCTAAGTGATAGGACAGGGTGGGGTAGGTCCTCGAAGTTTCAGTTCTCTAGAAATTATAAAGAATTACTAGGTCCATATTTCTCTACCAACTCACCAGGATACTAGATTAGGCCTTGTCTAGAATGCCTGACAACTACAGCACTGTGTCATTAGTTTGTGAAAGGATTGAAAGTTTAAAAAAAATTAAATTACAAAATAAAATCAATAAAGAATAAAAGAATGCGTATTTGCAGGGAATCCCGTACCTTACAGGAAAGGGTAAATCCCCGCAGTGTTTAGCTTTGTCCCATCAATAGAAAATACAATAATTTCCAATGTATTTACAAGAATATGTTCATCTCGTCAGTGAAAACCTTATAACAATGTTAAATGGTTCACGAAACTTATAAAACTGTGTGTGGGCCTTTTGTGTCCAATGTTAAATAACAGTAGGCAACGTATTTTTTAATCATACACAAATGCTCACAGTCTCGAAAATGCCAGAGAAGACTACATGCATTCGATATCACCATTAGTTAAGATATTTTATCATTTCCTAGTAATAAAAATTATCTCACATGTGTAATATAGTTCGCAGAAAGGACCGCAGTATTTGAAAAACTATAGACCATTAAAATGGAATTAAATTAAGAACTTACGATGTGGAAGAAAAGTGAAGAAAAATACATTGTAATCCACCTCAAAAAAATACCTACTTCAAGTTAGTTGGTTTACGTCACAAGATGCTTGGTTTAGCGATATGTGATATTCAGATGTGGTGGACTGTATTTTAAAGGAAAGCTGGGAGAACCCAGGAAATGGGACTTACCGGTAGATGGTTTTGATGAACCAACGCTCTGATGTGTGGATGCCGCACAGCTAATAAATTGATAGGAAAGATCAGAGGAAAGGAATGGGAAATTAGAGAGGATTCCTAACGCGGCTCCAATAAAGTACGCGGAAAATCTGGATTAAATTGGAGGCGATTCGGAGGGTCCGAGCGAGGATAAAAGAATAATGGGAAACCACGCGCTTTTTCTAGGAGGTTATGATTGCGAGAGACGAATGCGGTCATCAACAAAGGAATCGCATGTTCCTCCTGGAGGTAGGAGGGGGGCAAATCAGGAATCAGTCTCCGGATAGACACCTATGCGACCTAGCGACCCCAGGTTCAATCAATCATCTCCGCGCTGGATCGCCCTTCCCGCAATCATCGCGTTACGCCAAACCAATGTTTATAATTCAAAAACTGGAAAAAAAAAATCAATTCGCTGTAATTTATACAACGGATTTTGCTTTTCAATAAATCGAATTGGTTATAACTTCTGTTACACATACGGGTGGACTTCGGAAGAATATGATGGAGTTTTATCGATTATATTCAATTATTTTATAACTTTATTTATTTGATTTGATTTACTATCAATATTTATATTTTTTAGGATACATGGTCTTATTATTAATCAGCTATACCTTACTGGAATATGTAGCGAATAACCTGAATTTAAACCACATCTCTGTGCGCGATGAAGCAACCCAAGGAGTGTGGATATACCTAAATCAGCCATTTAAACTAAAATCAACCTCAATCAAGAAGTAAAACAATGGATACCAAGAATATCGTCAAGAGTTCTTTCTTCCGCAAACACCATTTTATTCATTTATTCATAAAAATACGGCACTGGGTGCCAATTACAAGGATAATATAATTAGATTAATTAAATTTGGAAAAGTTATGAGAGGAAAATAATGATTGAATACGGTGTTAAGCAAGATTATAAAACAAAATATGGCAGAGAACTGTGCTGGATCATGTATAAGCTGTTCTAGGCTCCGAGCATGGCTGTCATGCAGGGTATAGATGTCACTTCAGGAGAGAGAGTGGGTCCGCGAAGAAATCGAACTCCGTCCTTTCGATAAGAGCGTTTGTCTCCCTTGGGAGAGGAAGCATAGGATGGTGGAACAAATAGTTTCGTTCAGCAAATGGGACAGCTGCCGGTTGCGGGTAGGGTGTTGCGGCACAGCCCGGAAAACTCCAGACAGGAGGCCCGGGCAGGAGATTTCACCCCTGGCAAGCCAAAAGAAGAAGGTCCTGTCAGCCACGCCTCATCTAGTCTCCAGCGGCTAGAGATCCATCGAACATCAGCTGACCATAACTTGTTCTCTCGACTTATATGTCTCTTATAAGCCAGGAAACGGAGAAAACAGCGCTAGATCCCCTCCAAGCGGTCCCTTGGCGTGGCGTAATGTGGTGACCACACGATGTTGCCGTACTCGAATACCTGTAACACAAGTGACCACACGCATTTCAGCAACCGCAGTGCACGACCTCAAATCTCGTTAATATGTGCAGAAAATCTAGCGGGGTGTCGAAAAGCACTCCTAAGTCACGAGTCAGCGAGTTCTCAAGCAAGAAAGTTGCGTTTCCCAAGAGTGTAGGCATGCTCATAAATTTGTCTTGGCCGGCTAAAAGACATCACCAAACACTTGGCAGGATTAAGAGTGTGACTGTTTCTAGAACATAAAGTAGGTCCTGGGCCGATTGGAGTTTAATGCAGTCCTCGGGAGATCTAAAGGGGTTACCAATTTGGAAATCATCCGCGAAAATCAACTACTCCATCCCCTCTAGGACTGTCGGCACACTATAGTGAGTAGAAAAAGGAGTGTTCCGAGATTTGAGGTACGCCAGATGAAGCGGAAGGGGGGGGTTACAAAACTCTTTTCTGTCAAGCACGCTGGAGCTAACTTCAGATTCAACAGAGGAACGGACCAAATACTCCTGGAGACTCAAAAAGCGCCAGGATGTGTTCATGTGAGATCCGACAAATACATAACAATGTACAACGTTTACAACACCAATGCAACTACGAATGAAGTTTTAACAAAATCATGTTCTAAAAAGAAATACCAACCCAGAAAGAAATCTGAAACGAAACTTTGCAGCCAGAGCATTCACTGATGACTGTGAATCCACACAGTGTGTCTCAGGAAATTTCTCAACAAGCTCCTAATAAGATCTTGAAAATTTGTTTGATGTCATTGAAAGCATGTTGTGTTGGCCAGCAAATTTGGTGAAACTTAGTGTCAATCATTAGTGAATGGTCAACTTTCATAATCTCATCATTGGTCCAAGAATCAAATTTCGTGCCTTTGAGAAAGCCAGCAGAAAAATTTCAGCTCAAACTCGAAGCGGTTTCAGCAATGAATCGATGGAACGAAAATGAATTCACGTCATGATATCATTTCAGTATGTCGTCAACTAGCCCTTCAAACGGTTGTCACTTCCATGCATGGATGTCCTCCATACTGCACCAACGTGGAAAATTTTCGTCAAGATCTTTCAACTAATTAAATAAAATAAGGCTCGTGAATTTCCCATTAAAGTCCGCATTCTTCAGATATAACTGACGGCTTCAACCAGACGCAGTTATACATCCTCGGAACTTCAGCAGAACAGATTTCAATCACTGCACAACTTGTTTATGAGCAAGTTTTTCCCCGTTTTACCCATCAGGATTGAAGTTCTGTCACAGATTTGTCCGCTGAGCCTTCCCCGCTCTCAGAAGAAAATCACTCTCGTTAAAACTTCTCCATTCTTTCACTTGTCACACCATCCATTTTGTCGTCAAGACAATTTAAAGTTTGCGTCGGAGGCCCCTGTACTCACTTTTCTCTCCGGCTCTCTGGGTATTCTCTTTTAGTCCCTTTCCCGAAAGGATCATTGTTTTCAAGATTGCACTCGTTCGAAATAACACGTTTTACGAAGAGGGGAGAGAGGCCTTTAGGAATCCGTTCCGTCAATTATATCTAGTCGATACGAGTCTTCTTGATACAGGGTACAGTTACCTTCAATCTTCAATACTATCAAAAATATTGTCACTTAGAGGCTGTAGTAGAAACGAGAATTAAAAGAGAGTTAATCTCAAATAGTGATCTACGTCAGTACAAATGGTCATATAAAAAAGCGTCGAATAATCTGTGGCGGTCCAGCAAAATTATGTGATCATAACTTTTCCTTTTGTGTCGAGTTTAACTATTAATTACAGCAAAGCAACTAAGATATCACCGCTCCATGGATTTGGCGTTTTTAAAAGCATAGCTCTATTTCATTTCAGTAGAAAATGGCCGATAACATAACCGTCTGATGATGGCATAACCGTTGAAATCGATTTAACATGTAGCTCTTCATTTTTTTGTGGAATTAGAGAACGTTTTTCACTAACTTCCGTATCCTTTATTGAAATTCCGGTTTCCACATATTCGTCAGGATTGATCAAGTTCGAACGAAACGGAGAATATCATGTTGGAATGTCACTGGAGATGTACATCTCCCTAGGTAGATGACGTAGAATGAAGTAGTTAATTCTGAATCGATTTCTATCAATAGGAGTGTGGAGTTTCAATTAATAAATTGACCCTACCATCCTAATGGAAACTTATTTTGAGTCCGACCTTTCAATTATAATTTCTAAATCACAAACCATTCCAACTTTTCCTTTCCCCTACCTAATGTGAGAAATGCTTGTCAGGAGTAGTTATTTATTAGTGTTTGTGTATTAGTTGTTACTTTGTAGTATAATCAAACTTTCAACACTTCTTTCCTTTTCATCGATGTGAATGATACCACATTCATTTAAATTTGATTACGTTTCTGTACACACAAAAATTGAGCAATCCTTCCTTTGGTGATTTTTTCTACGAACAGACTTTTTATTTCGATAGTATTTAAGGAGTGGTATCACCCATTGTCCCGAATACCACATATTCATATATAGCCTCGTATATATGGACTTTACCAAAAATAACCCACCCTCCCGATTAACCTCTTCTAACAATTTTTTTTAGATAGAGACATGGAACTTGAGGAGCGTTTTCGAGGTACCTGAATCAAGATTTTAGGAGAAAAAAAATCAAAAGGTTTTTGGACTACCCAAAGGGAAACGAGGAGGGGGGGGGGGGTAGTATAAGGTACATCAGTTAACTATATGTTAATCTCGGTGGATTCCCGTTTGACCTTTCCTGGTCCCATAATAAGTTGTATGTCCTTCGGATGCCATTTTAAGTATTTGATTTGATCCTATATCGGCAATGAATCAAACTTCTCTCTTCCGCAGTCTAAGCTCCAAGAATTTTTTTGAAACTTTGTCATCTTTAGTAGGTAGACTGATTGCTTGACGTTTGAACGTTGATTCGTTTTTCTTTTTGTACCGACATTCACCATGATGAAATTTGTTACACGAATGACATCTAGGTTTCTTTGAAAATTACTGATCTTTATTAATGGAGCTATTGTTTGGAGTCGAGTAATATTGTTTTTGTTATTTCCTCTTTGATTATTTTTCTCGTAGAAGGCACCTTCTTGAATCGCGGGTCTGATTTGTTTTATCGTGTCATGCTCTTATAAAATGTTTGCTCTTAAAACTTCCGGTTTCGGTACAGTGTCTCGTGTTTCATTCGTGACACAAAAATTTTCAAAAGTAACCGGCAAGCTATAACGCATCATAATACTTACAAGATCATCGTTTATGGTGCTGCCCATATCGCCGAGTTTATCTACAGTGTCCATAATTCAAGTAAATGATCGCGCACATCGTCAGGTTTGTGCATCTTGTGCAAAATGGCCTTCTTTGCTTTTTTTAGTTTTTCTCGCGGGACCTTTACTTTGGTACGAATCTTCAAGAGTTTCCCAAGTTCTTTTGACGTTCTATATTGTTTGACTAGTTTCAATTCGCTTGGTGACATTATTACTATTAAGTCTAACCTAGGATTTGAGTCATCTTTTTCCCATTTTAGTTTCGCTTCTTCGTCATTTTCTGGTTGTTCTACTTCTCCTGTTACATTCCCCCAGAGTCTGTTTTTTATTAACACTGCCTTAGCCAGTACTTTCTAGGTATAATAGTTATTTTTCCTTAATGGTTCGATTCGGAAATCTGAACTGGTGCTCGCCATTTTGAAAATACAAAATACGTGTAGAACTACGAACGACGAGAAATACGATCTCACTAGAAAATGTAGAACATGTTATTCCGAAACTTTCTTTCTTGAACTTTTTCTCTGGCGTCCATAACCTGTTATTTATCTATATAACTTGAAAATAATCTAACAGAGTTTATAAACGCAATGGAAAGAATGAATAATATTATTATTTAACAAATTACGCATCAAACAGGTACCTAGTTGAAGCGAATACTTATTAACCAATAAACTGGTTAGCTGGATGGCATAAGCGCTAATCCGCTGAAGGACAGTGCACGAAAGCGCTAATTTCCGGGGAACATGGATTGCACAAAAGCGCAAAACATAAAGTGCGAAAGCGCGAAAATCTGCTTCCAGTTCTAGAGATAAAATGATTACGAGAACCTTACTAATGATTTTTATTTGACAAAAAATGTTAAGTCAGGTGGGTGTCACAAGTCATATCTAGATTAATATTTAAAATTTTTGAAAACGAAGCACCCCTTGATTGCGGATTCCAACTTTTCGAACGTATTCCTTAAGCGTCAAAATTCCCTCCTCTTATTTTGTCCCGAATGCACATATCCCCGTATCCTTCCGTTCTTCTTCTTCTTTTTGACATGGCCATGTTTTTTAGCATTAGTTTATCCTCGCTTACCACCGCTGCTGTTCGGTGGTAAGCGAGGATTCGGTCGTATCCCGTGATGTCATCCAGCTTTATTTGCTCCACCATTTTGGCTACTTCAAAGCATTCAATACCCTTTGTATTGTTTATTTTTGGAATGCTGTTTACGAGATATTTCAGATGATTGAATAATATATTACAGGTAAAATTGTTCATCGTTAAAAATTTCAAGGTCAACAAATTTGAAGCCAATTATATAGTTTAAATTTAATCTAAAATTTTATAAAGCCTTAATATATTGTAAGCTTTTGTGGTAATGCCGCCTTCCTTCCGTAGCTGCTCAGATGTGGTATTCACAATGTGAAGAATGAATCAACACACGCGTTCAACGAGTTGGTATTTATATCTCTGTTACTTTTTTTTTTTTTCTTTTTCCCCATGAGAAAGGAACGTTGACAAATCACCGTGTTGAGGTGTAGAAGCACGCAGGAAGGCTGAAGGGAGGTTGACTGCTCTAATTGTCGCCGGGGTCCCGGAAGGAGATGCATCTGTCAGGCGGAGACCGCTCGGCTGTCGTCGGGCGTAAGGAGAGCCGGCCCGCTGGAGACCCGATCATTCAGCTTCTCTTGTCAGGAGGGTCACCAATCATGAGAGAAAAAGGATGTTCCTCCGGGTTTGACGTTCGAGGCGACAATTAGCGTTACTCTTCTTATGCCTTGTCTAACTGTGAAGTGACGAGGATCTTACGATGCCTAAAAGCCGGGCCAACGACATGACGATGGCGCTGCAAGTCTTGTCGGTGCAGTGACGTTGCCGTTTCGTGAAGAGCGAGAGAATGGATCAAGACACTCTACTACAGTGCAATTTTTATAAATAAGTCAGCACTGTTTTGGGCTCTTTGGGTGAAGCTCGCAAGTTTGAAAGCTATTTTTATGACTTGTGATAATATCCACAGAGTATTTCAAATGATTCCATGGGCTATGATAATAATCTAGCAAGTTTCATTAGAAAACGAAGCTCTAGCAATTATGGTAAAGTTGGACATTCGTTGGACAATTAAGAGAATATTCAGTACAAACGGTGACACCATAATTAATGAGTGCCATTTGAAAAATGGAAAAAATAGGTACGAACTGAATTATATAGGAGCAATAATAAATTAACAATATTTATTCGAAATAAGGATATCGCTCGATTTACTAAAAGTCCCAGTGGTTGCACACTTACCCCTATCGTTGAACACTCAAGACCCAGTCGTTGGACACACTATCTACAGCTGATATTTGACCGCTATTATTATAATAATGTATGATGTAGAATGTTTCACTGGTTTTTATATGTCTTTAGTGATCTGGAGTAGCAGAGAAAGAAATGAAACCAAGAAACATGGTGACAAATGAGATGTATTATCATACAATTCACAGGTATGTATTGCAACATCAAACATTTCCTTTCCTCACGCTTTTTGTTTTAACATAGAATGTGTTTTAGCCTTGGCACATCTAACCGATAAGGAAACGTTTTGTGTTAACTAAAATGTGCTGCATTTTGGTGTAACGAAAATATGTTGCGTTTTTGTTTAACGAAAATGTGTTGCATCAATTTACTGATGACTTCCGCTTACAACCGAGTCGTTGCTAAAAAAATGATACTTCGTCATTTTTCATCCCACAAAATTCGTTGTCCATTCGTTCCAAAGCTGTCAATTTATCCAACCATATTGTGTTAACTACTGTTTAGTAAGTGGCCCGATATTCAATCATTTCATTTGAAGTATGAAAAAAGAGGTAAACGGGGGTCCAGGGCGGCCAAAAATGTTAGTATATTATTATTATATAATAGTATAATATTACTTAGTAAAAGTGTATCAACGTTCAAAAGATGAAGAAATATGTGCAAACAATTATATGTGAAAATATACTTGGATTTCATTAAAATATGATAAAACATCGACAAAAAATACACAACAATTTTGAAAAGTCAAAAACTTGTTTTTAGAACATTATTATTATTGCTTATTATCTTATTATTATTAATTTATTATAATTTATTTTATTTGAAGATGTTTTCAATACCACAAGATAGACAGTTATTCCGGTGAACACGAAGTGCTCAAATTACAAAACAGTTTAACGTAAATAATTATAGTACGAAAATTGAGAAAATCCGCTAATTTGATCCTGTTACTTAACTAGAACATTTTTATTAGCTACTATGTGTATTTTCTTACTTCCTCATAACGAAACGTAAATAAAATCGTTCAAATTACGTGAAACAACAATACCCGGCACTGGAAAATGCTCAACGACACTCCACCGACAAAGAAAAAAATAAACCAATACGGGCGGTGCTGTATCTTTGTTGGGTCGTTGGTCTGTCGTTATAGTGTGGCCTGGTCTTCGGACGGATTTGATAGCAAGTAATTTATTTGCAAGTTATTTAAGATGTATAGATCAGATAGCGCAAAATGGATGTTGCATAACTCCCCCAAATCATTCCTGAAACCAAATTTACAATCAATAGTGCTTATAATAGTTCATATTCGTCCCAAAGAACAATGAATGACAGTACGTATTAACTTTGCAAAGTTTCTTTATTTGTTCAGTTCAAATAAAAAGCATCCACGCCTGTTTATTAGAGTTTTGTTTTCTAGTATTGCCGGGTAATCCAATGAAATAGATACTTACGTTTTCATACTAATATATAATCAAGAAAATGCTAAAAAATTTATTGATAGAAGCATGACATATAGTTGTTAACAGTAAACAGTTAACTTTGATGCGAATAGTGAGCATTTAATGTCAAAATTTAGAGCTTTCTGCTACTGAAGAGTGGATCTATACGCTGCAGAAAAGTTCTACGTATTTGGAAAAGTTGGCGTTGTACATTATCAAGCAAGACGGGATGAACATGGTCGTTATTTTGCTCTTTAGCAAAAATATTCCGTCTGTCCCCTCTCAGAACGTTAATTCCGTTTTTATCGTCACCGCTGCCAAATCAGCTCACGGACTCCGGAACACGTTCTAGTTACTCTGGGGCTTAATGTCCCTCAACCGGGCGTACGTGCCGCATCACGGGCGGAAGGGCGGTCGTAAAGTATGCGATCCTTTTCCACGTTACCTCCAATCACATCTCATGAGAAAATACGTTACCGAGAAAAGGCTGTTACTGGAATAACGCCAGAGAATGCGGGGAGGGTTAAAGCAGAGCGGTGATAAAGTAATGTGGGGGAGCCTCGTTTTTATGATACATAAAATTACCTGGCCCTTTCCTCGTGTTTCCCTTTTCCAACTTTGGTGATGGATCTGGGACTGTTGCCTATATAGGGGGAGACATAATACTTTCTTCAACGCTATAGGGCCGGTTTCTTGAATGCAACCTATGAACGATAGGATCGACGTTGCATTAAGGTTTAGAATCGGTATTATGTAATTCCTTTCTTGGGATAAGACGGTTGAGTCCTGGCGAAGAATAGTATTTTGAACGAGGACTCCCTTTTGAGATTGGGTAATAAAATACACCTGAGTTGGATGTATCCAGTAAAACAAACCGGAGGATACAATGACGATAAAGGATGTCTCGACTTGCCACGTAAAATATGGCCATACCGATCGTATTTCCGAGTATTAAAAGCGAAGACGTACCTACTTTACGATAAATATCATGTCGCAGATGTTCCAATTGATGGATAGACAAATGTTCTTTCCCGTCAACAATACCGGATAAGCATACTGGTAAATAATGCATACACTGCATGGACGACCATACCTGTATGGGTTATCTAAGACTTGAATAAAAAAAAAAGTAGGTAATCAAATGCGCAGCATCGCTGATAGAGCGATATTTCAAAGAATATTGTGCATACAATTTAATTAGGCACTTAAATTGTGATCATCGAGGCCAACCATGTCCTGAATAAAACTGAGGGGTCGACGAGATCGCAAAGGAAATTTTAGGACACGCAGCCCAACTCAAAAAATACAAAATTGTAATCAATTATAGAACATTTTCAACTGAAATTCGATTTTTCTCACTCATTTATGAATCTGAGAGATCTGGGAGTGGTCGTAATCGACTTAGCGCTGAAAAATACGTCGACTATGATACCCTATATGCCATATTGCCCAAAAAACGGTTTTTTTTTTTTTTTGTCACTAAATTGTGAATTTGAACCTGAAATTCAGGAGCGATTGGGCTGACCAACCAACTTGACCTTTTTTCAACTCGTAAATCGACAATTTACAGTTGACAATAGACAATATCCAAGACAAGGATCAGCCGACGTCTTCAATATGCAGTTCTCTGACCCAATTCACACAAAAACGACTGCGCTGATGTCAGCGGATTACGAGAAATATGGTGACTTTGAAATGAGGCTTAATTCCCCCACTCGCACCCTGGAAAGGAGCAAGGAGAATTGTTGACCTCCCAGTGACTTACGTCACGAAAACTGATACCCAATGAACAATGGAATTAATTACAAGGATTGACTTGGAGGAAAATGCTGGGCGATGATTGGGCCCGCCAAAAGCAGATAACTCGGTAAGCGTTGCCGCCCCAGGACGAGCGAATAAAACCGTTTGACGAGCATCAGGTCGTGGCCTTTGTTTCTGAAACTGTGCACCTGTCCGGAGGCGGAATTTTGTCCGTTGAGGGGGCAATGGAAGACTGACCGGTCGCGAGATCAGCGAATCTCACTACCCAAGAGACGCAAATGGTGAGGAGGATTCAGGATCTACAGAGAGCCGTTTTCAGCCAACGGTAAGCAGATATCCGCTTTTCATCTGCTGCCAAAAATAGTCTCTCTGACACCCACTCAAGCATATCCAGACACTTCAGGAAGAACGTCCCGCGGTTTCCCTGAGCGTAAGTCACTTCGACAAAAGGCACATCCGTTTTACAAAAATATCAAATCTTTTCGACAAAGACAGTGGACATCAGTTCGACAAAGAAATCCGAGAGGACGGGCCAAAAAGGACCGTTCTTTCGACAAAACTATACGGAGGAAGGTTTTGGTCGTTTGCAGGCCAACAACAACACGAACAAAAAGGAATTGCTTCAAAGTGGTCTTTAATTATTACGGGTCGGATTTTAATAACTATTAAATATTTATACGTAGTATAATTGGTAGTTAGTACTCACTATTAAATCTTCACTAAGTAGTTGGTAGTTGCGTCATAAAAATCATTCTTCATCATCATTCTTCATTTTGCGAAAAATAGTCGAGGATGAATCGGTTGGCAATAGCTGACAAGTATTTCTTTACGTCTTTGTCCGTCGGACATAACTCGAGTTTTTGTCAGTTTGAAACCACCCACGACAATGGCCTCCCCACCCCTCCTACTCGGGTACTTAAAATCAATTTGCAAATCTATCGCACGAAAACACACGGCCGACTCGGGGATACGAAGTTTTTAGCAGTTATCAGTGCAAAACCTTGGCGGATACTGAAATAATCCTTGAAGTGTGGAGCAGTGCCAATCAACCCGAATCATAGAAAGATAATAAACATCACAGATAAGGAGTAATAAATACGATCTCTGTTGATCGAAGTGATGCGCCTTTTGAACTCTCAGCGTGTGTCGAAGAGATGCGCTTTTGCCTTCCGATCGTTTGTCGAACTGCCCTGCACCCAACACATCCCTTCGATAACCCATTTTGTCAAAACGCAATGCCACCGTTTCCCTTGGTCGCGCCGTGCCCGATAAAACTGCGCGAGACGGAATAGTGAATTTCGGAGTCTTAGATAAGTGTTTTTCGGAGTGTAAAGGATTATAGGTAGTTATCTAGCGCTATTAAACAATTGCCAAAACCTAGACATTCAAGTGTACATGAAGGGCTAACAGATATCTGAATATTAATAATATTAAATATGTGTTGACCGATTTAAAGTTGTCATCCTGCTTGGCTAATCATTCCACTTGTCATTTGTCGTTCTTCCTAAATATAGCGCGGAAGCAGGGAAAATACGGAAGCTAGCTCACTGGTTATGGTCCAGCGTCTCACGAGCCTGAGGGTGCGTATTGAGACGAAAACGGGAACTTATCAATCTCGATAACACTAAGGGACTAAGAAATAAACAAATCTTACCTTCACACCTATCCTTTGCCAAGACGGATTTTTCTGCGCTGGGACGAAATTTTTGCGACGGTTTTCAAGGGAGTTATCGTCTGGAAAACCCACTATATACACACATGTATATGAATATATATGTAAATATATTTATTTATATATATGTACAAATATGTATCATTCCAGACGATAACTCTCCTTAGAATTGGGATAAGGATTCCGATCTTGCGCAAAAAATTAGAGCTTTCCATATGAAGGGATGAGTACGTCGGGCCCCGCTCTTTGGAGACAAAATAAATTGCTAAACTTTCAGAAAACGTGCTACAATAAATATCAAAATGGCTAAATTTCGTTAATATAATATTTTTTTGCAGAATTTCGGTCAAAAGAGTTTGTTAAAAATGAACAAGTAAAAGATAGCGAAATTCATCACATAATAAATTAGGTTGAAAGAAGTTCTTCAATTTCATTCGCTGAAAAATAAATACCCCGCAAAAAATCTAGCAATAAAAATTGAATCGCAGAATATCATTGAGTATTACAAGTTTTACCTAAAATTGGTAGTTAGCTTATATACTTAGCACTCAGAGTGCTCAAATTTAAAAAAAAAATATATAAAACGATAATTTACGGAAATCTTATGTAATCATGCTGCATGATTACGTTTGCTCATCGTTGAAAAGGTTTTTTTCTATCACTCATTCATTATGTATTATCATTTTTTAGAACTCGTCACATAATTACTAGTCTTTCAAATTAATTTGTCCTTCAATCTCCTAGATTAAAGGAATTTATTCATTCATGCCTGCTTTTAAAAAGAGTACAGGCATGAGTACAAAAGATTACAGTGATCAACTTATTAGTAGATCACTGTGTAATTTATGTAGTATCATTAGCAAGTTGAATAACCAATGTCATCACTGTCGATCCTCAGCCTTATTATATTGCAAATAGTTGAAATCACTTTAACCTAAGACACTAGGCTAATCGAATAGCGAAGAGAATTTCGCAACAATGATTTATTAGCACGGTAGATCTCTAAGGGTAGGTTTAACTTCTGTGAGGGATGCTGCTCGCTTCGCTCGCTTGAGGAAGTTATACTGCCCACCCAACTTGGCAGACGTTTTTTTCAGTTGGGAATTATTACAAACAATTTAAATCTTATAAAACTACGTGGAACCACGAAAAGTTTATTCGGGGATGTTGCTCGCTTCGCTCGCAAGGTATACCTGTATATGTGTAGGACAAAGTCCGTATTTATTATTTGAAATGGCTCTCGCTTCGCTCGCAAGGTAGGTACCTATGTAGGCATACCTGCTCGCCTCGCAACGTTGTGACATCGAACCCTTCACGTCAATTCTTGAGCCTTCTCTCGTCCACGGCAGAATCATTTTAATCGCTTTGCTCGCTTCCGCTCGTGATTTGACCAAGTTCTCGTCACTTTTTTCGATATCCGATTTCGGATTCAGATTCGGCGGACCCAAAGCTGTATTTCGCCCGCGAAAACCGTTCCGAAAAACGTACCTTTATATAATTCATGACCCTGTAGCTTGCTAATCAACACCAAGCACTTCAACGTTTGCATAGGTCAGCGCTGAGTAACCCCTAAATGCCGTTTCATGGTGGGCTACGTCTGATGAGCTCGGCTATTATTAGGTACAAGGTTCGCTAACTCATAAATCATTTCAAAACCTTCCCATAATCCGCGCATTACAATTGCCCCATCCAATAAACGGATCACCAAGGGACGGAGTTTCATTTGAAAATTTTCAGAACGGAACAATTCCTCGGAGGCCCTGTACAAATTTCAGTGCTATATGTATAAACAGTTCAGGGCTCCATCAGCTGATTGCTTCCTCTGTAGCTTTCAATATCGTCAAACTTAATCTGAATCCTCAAAAAGCAACCATTTGATTTTTCAGCCTCAGTGGATATATAGAAATGGAATGGCCGTTTAGCCTGTGGTAGTATTGTAATGAACACTCACTGTTATTAGAAATAAGATTATTGACCTATATTTAGGTAAACAAATAAATGCAGTTTAGTGTTGAAAGCCAAATTTAAAATTGATGTGCATTTTATAATTTCACATTTCAATTGTAAACTTGAAAAATAAATTTTTATTCAAGTAACTGGTGGGACAATTTTATAATCTCAACATTTCTATAAGGATTCCATCAGAAGCTACATTATTGAATTTAAATTACCTCGGCGCACCGCGCCTCGCCAGGGGGCAAGCCCCCTGGACCCCCGGTTACCTCTATTTACATACTTCAGACGAAATTATTGAAACACAGAATGTGTGTTAGCTCATGCGTTTCACATAAACCCGTCTTCAATCTTAGGTTGAAGATTGGTTAACTTCCAATAGTGAGATAATAGCATAAAATATTTATAACTCATAAACCGCGTCATAACAAAATATCGCATAGGTTACACCAGGTTACACGATCCTTAGTTCTGTATCATCGGTATCCATCTTGTAGTCCCAGATTTTGTTACGAAATTTCGTTAGCTTTTTTGGCTAGTTAGTCCATGGCTAGAACACATTCCATGGCTTTGGGATTCACTCACTGATCAGTGATCACCCTGGCGTCTTCAGCATTCTCCGTTGACCCTCCATCTCAAATTTCAGCTTCCTGCTTTGAATAGGAAAGAAAATGGCTAAGGAGCTCACTCAGCTGATCAGTGATCACCCAGGCGTCTTCAGCATTCACCAGGTTACACGATCCTTAGCTTATTTAACCACCGCTTCACAAATCAAACCGTTCTCGCAATATTCGGATCACCTGCTATGAATCAAATCATCGAAACACCAGCTCAATGAAATCATCAGAAATTAACAAGCGGTTGCAATCATGTTCACAATACCAATTATTGAGAATGATCACCTGAGTGTACACAATTATTCAAATAACCATGCTGATAACTCAGCTTGTTGGCCACGCACTTCGCTGTAGTTAACATAGTATGGTTGGATAAATCGAGAGCTTTCGAACGAATGGTCAACGAATTTCGGGGGATGAAAATCGACGAAGTACCATTTCCCTAGCAACGACTCGGTTGTAAGCGGAAATCATCAGAAAGTTGTCGTCACACATTTTGTCCGACATTTCGTCCTAGATTTCGTTAGCTTTTTTGCCTAGTTAGCCCATGGCTAAAACACATTCTGTGTTAAAATGAAAGGAACCTATTTAATCTGATCTTTGAGTAATTCCTATGTTCTTCCGGTTCTTTGTGTTTTTTATGTTGTATAGGGGCGTATGGGAAGACAACTGCCTGAACGAAAAAGTAAAGAAATTACCATTACCATTTTTCGGAAAAACGTATTTGTTTTATTATTTTTCTAGGAAAAACAATAAAACCTTGCAAATTATTACACAATGATTTACTATTTCTGTGTTAGCTAGCCCTTCTACTCAGATCATTTGTCTGTAAGTATTAAACCCCGAGTGTAAGAAGTCGGAGAGATGTGTCAGTGTTATCATTCGATTCAACGTGAAAAAATACTTAGAAACTGACCCCAAACTATTATTTTCTTAGGGTGTCATTTTTCACCAAAACCCTCGATTTTATAGAAGAAAAAAAAAACAAGTTTTGTTGGGGCAAGTTTTTCCTGTAACGCGAACGGTTTTTCTTACAATTTTGCATTAATACTTAATGCACTTTACAAAAACAGTAATTTTCAAAAAGTTAGAAATTTTTGTGTTTAGTCTATTTTTCGCCCACGGTAACTACCTACTGTAAAAAGAACTCAACTACGTTATGGAGAAAGGAAATTTAATTTTCATTCCAACGGTTTCCTCAGATTTGATTTTACTTCATGTGGCAAGGAGTTATAGCCAATGTTGTGATGTAAGGCCAAAAACACGGAAAAAAAATCTTAAATCGTGAATAACTCGGAAACGAAGCCTCTAAAAAAAGTTTAGGGGGCACTTTTTGTCGGAAATTCCCACCCGAACCATGGGCCGTAGGGCGGGAGGGGGGTCGAAGTAATAATTAATGTGCGCTTTTTGGACTTCCCCGCTTCCCCTACCCCTCTAAACGGCCGTTGACAATTCCGGAAAAATACGGGTTTCGTAGGTTTTCCTACGAGGAAGACGACGGCGCGATCGGATCGCGAAAAAAGTATCGGGAAATGCGTTAAAAAAATGCGAGAGTACGGACCCGTTTTCTCGAAAAGTCCGCCGAAAAACTTGGTTTTTTCCGATTAAAATATACCCCATAAAGGTACGTTTTTCGGAACGGTTTTCGCGGGCGAAATACAGCTTTGGGTCCGCCGAATCTGAATCCGAAATCGGATAGCGAAAAAAGTGACGAGAACTCGGTCGAATTACCAGCGGAAGCGAGCAAAGCGATTAAAATGATTCTGCCGTGGACGAGAGAAGGCTCAAGAATTGACGTGAAGGGTTCGATGTCACAACGTTGCGAGGCGAGCAGGTATGCCTACATAGGTACCTACCTTGCGAGCGAAGCGAGAGCCATTTCAAATAATAAATACGGACTTTGTCCTACACATATAAAGTATACCTTGCGAGCGAAGCGAGCAACATCCTTGAATATACTTTTCGTGGTTCCACGTAGTTTCTAAGATTTAATTTGTTTGTAAGAATTCCCAACTGAAAAAAACGTCTGCCAAGTTGGGTGGGCAGTACAACATTCCCTAATAAACTTTTCGTGGTTCCACGTAGTTTTATAAGAATTAATTTGTTTGTAAGAATTTCCAACAGAAAAAAACGTCTGCCAAGTTGGGTGGGCAGTATAACTTCTTCAAGCGAGCGAAGCGAGCAGCATCCCCTACAGAATAAATACGGCCTTGCGAGCGAAGCGAGCAACATCCCCTAATAAACTTTTCGTGGTTCCACGTAGTTTTATAAGATTTAATTTGTAAGTAAGTATTCCCCAACAGAAAAAAACGTCTGCCAAGTTGGGTGGGCAGTATAACTTCCTCAAGCGAGCGTAGCGAGCAGCATCCCCTACAGAAGTTAAACCTACCCTTAGGGATCTACCGTTTGCGAGCAAAGCGACTAAAATTCCCTACACGCCACATTTTGCGAGCGAAGCGAGCAATTTAATGGGGGGTCCGGGGGCAGTATAACTTACTCAAGTGAGCGAAGCGAGCAGCATCCCCTACAGAAGTTAAACCTACCCATAGAGACCTACCGTTTACGAGCGAACCGAGCAACATCCCCTAATAAACTTTTCGTGGTTCCACGTAGTTTTATAAGATTTAATTTGTTTGTAAGAATTCCCAACTGAAAAAAACGTCTGCCAAGTTGGGTGGGCAGTATAACTTCCTCAAGCGAGCGAAGCGAGCAGCATCCCCTACAGAAGTTAAACCTACCCTTAGAGATCTAACGTTTGCGAGCGAAGCGAGCAACATCCCCTACACATGTTGAACCTACCCTTAGGGACCTACCGTTTGCGAGCAAAGCGAGCAACATTCCCTACATGCCACAGCTTTGGGTCCGCCGAATCTGAATCCGAAATCGGATATCGAAAAAAGTGACGAGAACTCGGTCAAATTGCGAGCAGAAGCGAGCAAAGCGATTAAAATGATTCTGCCGTGGAATAGAGAAGGCTCAAGAATTGACGTGAAGGGTTCGATGTCACAACATTGCGAGGCGAGCAGGTATGCCTACATAGGTACCTACCTTGCGAGCGAAGCGAGAGCCATTTCAAATAATAAATACGGACTTTGTCCTACACATATACAGGTATACCTTGCGAGCGAAGTGAGCAACATCCCCGAATAAACTTTTCGTGGTTCCACGTAGTTTTATAAGATTTAATTTGTTTGTAATAATTCCCAACTGAAAAAAACGTCTGCCAAGTTGGGTGGGCAGTATAACTTCCTCAAGCGAGCGAAGCGAGCAGCATCCCCTACAGAAGTTAAGCCTACCCTTAGAGATCTACCGTTTGCGAGCGAAGCGAGCAGCATCCCCTACAGAAGTTAAACCTACCCTTAGAGATCTACCGTTTGCGAGCGAACCGAGCAACATCCCCTAAATGCCATACTTTGCGAGCGAAGCGAGCAACATTTTCTACATGCCAGACTTTGCGAGCGAAGCGAGCAATATTCCCTACATGCCACACGTTGCGAGCGAAGCGAGCAACTTAATGCGAGGGCTTGCCCCCCGGCTGGACGTGGAGGCGAGCGTAGCGAGCCGGAGCGGCTAGTTATTAATAAGAATGAAACTCCGTCTGTCGCTCTGTCGCTCTGTCGTGTCTATGCACGGCCAAACGGCTGAGTGGGCCGGATCTACGAGTGGGGGGATCTTTTTGGGATTTTCCGATAGGGTGTATAAGCGAATTTAAAATTTTCTAATCCCACCCGAACCATGGGCCGTAGGGCGGGAGGGGGGTCGAAGTAATAATTAATGTGCGCTTTTTGGACTTCCCCGCTTCCCCTACCCCTCTAAACGGCCGTTGACAATTCCGGAAAAATACGGGTTTCGTAGGTTTTCCTACGAGGAAGACGACGGCGCGATCGGATCGCGAAAAAAGTATCGGGAAATGCGTTAAAAAAATGCGAGAGTACGGACCCGTTTTCTCGAAAAGTCCGCCGAAAAACTTGGTTTTTTCCGATTAAAATATACCCCATGAAGGTACGTTTTTCGGAACGGTTTTCGCGGGCGAAATACAGCTTTGATCCCGCCGAATCTGAATCCGAAGTCGGATATCGAAAAAAGTGACGGAAAGTAGGTCAAATTGGGAGGGGAATTGTGAGGGAATCGTTTAACATCAGAAATTAATTTTGCCGTGTTCGCGAGAAGGCTCTGGGAAGACAGAGGTCTTTGGGGTTCAATAACTCAGGTACAGGCTTCGGTGTTTGGGTGTTGCGAGCAGGTACCTTGCGAGCGAAGCGAGAGCCATTTCAACGGAATAAATTCGGATTTTTTCCTACAAATATACAGCAATACCTTGCGAGCGAAGCGAGCAACATCCCCGAATAAACTTTTCGTGGTTCCACTTAGTTTTATAAGATTTAATTTGTTTGTAAGAATTCCCAACTGAAAAAAACGTCTGCCAAGTTGGGTGGGCAGTACAACATTCCCTAATAAACTTTTCGTGGTTCCACGTAGTTTTATAAGAATTAATTTGTTTGTAAGAATTTCCAACAGAAAAAAACGTCTGCCAAGTTGGGTGGGCAGTATAACTTCTTCAAGCGAGCGAAGCGAGCAGCATCCCCTACAGAATAAATACGGACTTGCGAGCAAAGCGAGCAACATCCCCTAATAAACTTTTCGTGGTTCCACTAGTTTTATAAGATTTAATTTGTAAGTAAGAATTCCCCAACAGAAAAAAAAGTCTGCCAAGTTGGGTGGGCAGTATAACTTCCTCAAGCGAGCGTAGCGAGCAGCATCCCCTACAGAAGTTAAACCTACCCTTAGGGATCTACCGTTTGCGAGCAAAGCGAGTAAAATTCCCTAAATGCCATACTTTGCGAGCGAAGCGAGCAACATTTTCTACATGCCAGACTTTGCGAGCGAAGCGAGCAACATATCCTACATGCCAGACTTTGCGAGCGAAGCGAGCAATATTCCCTACACGCCACACGTTGCGAGCGAAGCGAGCAACTTAATGGGGGGTCCGGGGGGCTTGCCCCCCGGCTGGACGTGGAGGCGAGCGTAGCGAGCCGGAGCGGCTAGTTATTAATAAGAATGAAACTCCGTCTGTCGCTCTGTCGCTCTGTCGTGTCTATGCACGGCCAAACGGCTGAGTGGGCCGGATCTACGAGTGGTGGGATCTTTTTGGGATTTTCCGATAGGGTGTATAAGCGAATTTAAAATTTTCTAATCCCACCCGAACCATGGGCCGTAGGGCGGGAGGGGGGTCGAAGTAATAATTAATGTGCGCTTTTTGGACTTCCCCGCTTCCCCTACCCCTCTAAACGGCCGTTGACAATTCCGGAAAAATACGGGTTTCGTAGGTTTTCCTACGAGGAAGACGACGGCGCGATCGGATCGCGAAAAAAGTATCGGGAAATGCGTTAAAAAAATGCGAGAGTACGGACCCGTTTTCTCGAAAAGTCCGCCGAAAAACTTGGTTTTTTCCGATTAAAATATACCCCATAAAGGTACGTTTTTCGGAACGGTTTTCGCGGGCGAAATACAGCTTTGATCCCGCCGAATCTGAATCCGAAGTCGGATATCGAAAAAAGTGACGGAAAGTAGGTCAAATTGGGAGGGGAATTGCGAGGGAACCGTTTAACATCAGAAATTAATCGACCACGGGCCGCCGTTACACAACGTTGCTTACCTGAAGGGACCCTCACAGGGGGGTTCCCATTTGCACTTCTACGCAATACCTTGCGAGCGAAGCGAGAGCCATTTCAAATAATAAATACGGACTTTGTCCTACACATATACAGGTATACCTTGCGAGCGAAGCGAGCAACATCCCCGAATAAACTTTTCGTGGTTCCACGTAGTTTCTAAGATTTAATTTGTTTGTAAGAATTCCCAACTGAAAAAAACGTCTGCCAAGTCGGGTGGGCAGTACAACATTCCCTAATAAACTTTTCGTGGTTCCACGTAGTTTTATAAGAATTAATTTGTTTGTAAGAATTTCCAACAGAAAAAAACGTCTGCCAAGTTGGGTGGGCAGTATAACTTCTTCAAGCGAGCGAAGCGAGCAGCATCCCCTACAGAAGTTAAACCTACCCTTAGGGATCTACCGTTTGCGAGCAAAGCGAGTAAAATTCCCTAAATGCCATACTTTGCGAGCGAAGCGAGCAACATTTTCTACATGCCAGACTTTGCGAGCGAAGCGAGCAACATATCCTACATGCCAGACTTTGCGAGCGAAGCGAGCAATATTCCCTACATGCCACACGTTGCGAGCGAAGCGAGCAACTTAAGGGGGGGTCCGGGGGGCTTGCCCCCCGGCTGGATGTGGAGGCGAGCGTAGCGAGCCGGAGCGGCTAGTGAGCTATAAAATTGACTCTACTCCACCTGAAGTGTTTTCACCCTGTATATATATAATATAGGCATGACTAAGTAAGCTATAAGTCTCTCAACAACAGTTGTTCAGGGCAATTACCTATATATTCTTTAACGCTTTGATATCATCAACTCGTAGTTTCAACTATGGTCGATAAAATGTTGGAATTTCTCTCTTTTCGGCCTTCCATATCCAGTATGCAGTTCATGAAATGCAGCTGGTTTGGCCAGAATGCAGGAGCAAGGACAGCACCTGCCCCATTTATACTCGAACGTGTCAGTGCGTGGGATAGGGAGACCTCCCGCTGCTAGCCGCCCGCTGGGAAAGCAAACACAGGAATTAGTAAGGCACCAGGGACACGCAGCGTAAGTCACCCTCAGCTCCGAGCTTCTAAGGAACAATTTGTTCTCCAGATGGGAAGGAATCCTCATTTTTCTTCAGCTGAAAAACAATGTTTTGATTCCAAGATATCCATTGTGACCCAGGTGTCAGTTGTAGTAGAGCAGGTGCAATCGTTTGATTTCGTGCTCCGGAAATAACTCAATGGAACAACGAGTAAAACAAAGAATCCAAAAATCATCAGAACTCAACGTTTGTATTATGCGTGGGTGGCACAACATTATATTCCTTTACGACTTATTTATAGAGCTGTATGGAGTTTTTGAAGCGTTATAAAAATTTCGAAGTTCTGTTGATTCTATCAGGAAAACATTAATAGTTTATCAGGTACACAAAACCTTAAACTTCTCTTCCGAATCTACAAAAGATTGAAGATTTCGTGTGGTCACATTCAATTACGACAGAATGATTTTTCTCCCAAACTGTACTTAGCGTTATAGAGTTTCTGATTAGGTTTGGTTCAATCAGGTTTTGTTTCCATAAACTAATGATAAAATGACACCCTTAGCTTCCTAAACTATCCCTCAATTTGAATTAAATAATCAGGAATTGTGTGGGTAGTAAATAAGTAATTCTCATTCATAAAATATATATACTCCTTTAGATGAAACATTCTCTCTGCGGATGCAAAAATGTCAACCAATTACAACGCGTTTGAACTCATAGGGCTGGCTTTATTGAGTCATATGTGAAAGAACTGCATTGCTGTGGAATCAATCGTAAGCCAGACATTATAGATCATCGGATTTACATCTGATTTTAACTAAAATTTGAAGAAAAAAAATGGGGTTTATGCTGCTAATAGTCGTTTCAGGGAATTTCTGAGATCCTCTTAGGCACCTCATGGTTCAATCAGCGGATTTTGATAATGCGTTCGGATATTCACTGGGTTACGGCTCCTGACTATCCCCAATGAATTGACATTCGAGCAATGGTAACAGAAAATATACCTATGTAGTTATCGGCACAGGTGATTATGATCTATGTAAAAACTAAAACCCATATGTTTCTCATATTCAATTAAATATGAGAATAATAATGTGGTTCGTAATTATGTACAACCAAGAGTGGACCAACTTAACTAGCTAAACGAAATCCGCTAAGGAAGATAACAGTTGTACTACCTATTACACTCAGGAACCAGATTGATGGCATTACGCCACACACTAACAGTATCCATATGATGACTGTGAAAGAGTGTGTAAGTTAGTTCCTCCAAATATCATCAGAGGGGCTTCCTTTGAAAATTCCGCAGTGTTGGCCTACTCAAAGAAATATAGAGATACTAGACGTTTTTTCTTCCTTCTCATTTGATCCCCCCTCATCAATATCGGAGATAAATCCTAACAATCAAGAAGACAATAGCTTGAGAATATCTACCTCCTCAAGTGAGGGTTCTCGTCACTCTACCAAAATGCTGTTTGTAAACAGGACTCATCTCCAATGGATTTCTCCAAGTGACATTAGAAAGAAAATCAAATACTGGGAAGAATCGAACAGCACATGAAAAATCAAAGCTCTCATATGAATTTTATAACACTGGAAATAACACAGCTTTGAGCCGCGTAAAGATTTGCATTGTAAATTCTATTCCTTTATATCAGCTCACTAACAGGCTCATACCTCCAATGATAACGGTGATGATTGTTTTAAAATACGGTTTGCCCTCAAATCCAACGATTTTGCCCATGAGAACGATCATTTGGGTGTTCCCTTTTGGTCAATTGTGATATTTAGAACTTGTGAAGAGGCGTTGGAATGAAACATGTTTCTCTGAAGCCATTTCGTTCGCAATGCCCAAAAATGAAGGTGGTAAGTATATGTTACTCAGCGTTGATAGAACTCTACCCAGTGGTTTTTATAATATATTTCGTTCCTTCATCAATCGCCTGATCACTTAGTAAATCCAAACCGTATCTCATTGTAACAAACTTATCTCAACAGCCCGCCGAACGGACTTCCACTCTCACGATTTCATATCTTAATCCAACTCGTTGGCCGTCCGAGCCGTCATAGGTGATTTCATGGGTACCCGCACAGTTGACTTAAACGAGGAATAAGAACCATATGAGCATATTCATATTTGATTCAGAAAATATTAAGATGTCACGCCCTTCGCCGGCACTGCTACAAAGTCATTCGTTCCTAGTGGTTACAAGTCGTGAGAGTAACTATTTTTATTTTTCCCCTCTCTTCAAGGTTGTCTTAAGCCTTCGTATAAAACGAAATAAAGGAGGTGAGGGGGGTGGAAGGGATATTCAAATTCATGTCAAGACCTTATATTCTATCTCTGTAAGAAGAAAGAAAAGGGCTCGCTGCTCTCTTTTCGGTGAGAAACTGTTTTATATTCCGGCGACGGCGACTTTTGTTGGAAGTGCGCTCTCTCCCTTTCTCCCTTATCGCAATCAAGACGGATCGTCCACAGTTCGTCTTGAAAGGAGAAGAACGTCAACGTAATAAGTCAGACCATATCCGATGACTTCCATTCTCGAAAGGGGTAAAAAGAGCGGTCGTTACCTAGTTACGCCTTTCATTTTTCGAGAGCAAGAACTCCAAGATATGGATTCTTGTTCGTGACCGATCAGAGGTTAGAGGGAGCTTTGATAGCTTAAAACACAAGAAAAAAGGGGAATGCGTATCATGAGCAGGATGGAAGATCGACGGACAATGACAGTTACATCTAGAAGAGAACTCAGTCGGAATACGAAATATTGATCGGAGCTAAGGATCCTCACTGTGAGAACCACAAAATGATGCGAAGTTGTAAGATTGCGGAGTAGTAGTTATAGGTATCTGAGCTATAAAAAAATCTTGTCGTTCTGAACCCAAGCTTTCAAGTTAGTGGGAGATTTACGATCGACCATAAAATATTATGCAAGTACATGGTGTCAAGCAAGATTCGAGTCAAAATGAGATATTTAGCCATTATTATCTAACATTCGGTTTGTTTAACCATCCAGTGAGCTTGCAGCAGAATTTTATATTGTCACGTCATTTCTTATCTCATAAATTGGATTATCGTTTATTAAATTGAAAGATTTAATATTTGATGTTGGCAATACTGGCTATATCTTGTACACACATAAGATATAGTCATAGGTATATGGTGGTTGCTATTCTTACTTGAGGTGCATGAGGTGAGGGTGAATCGGGTGAACTTCATGATCAGACACATGATTTACTGCCTTTATTGTAC
This sequence comes from Adelphocoris suturalis, assembly GCA_030762985.1. Taxonomy (NCBI): domain Eukaryota; kingdom Metazoa; phylum Arthropoda; class Insecta; order Hemiptera; family Miridae; genus Adelphocoris; species Adelphocoris suturalis. The sequence goes on along the minus strand of CM061046.1, from coordinate 41,107,963 downwards.
ACACTGGTGCAGAAGAAGTGGTATTGCTTTCGGGGAAACTGAAGGATAGTTCTGAGGACGCAGTGTCTACAACACGAAACACTGGGCACTTTGATACCCGATAATGTCGTTTACGTGATTTTTCTATTATAGAATATATTCTACGTTGTATCATCTGAATGGCGAAATCAGCTACTTAACGTTCCAGGAGCCTTAGATTGGGTTCCTAGGCTAAAATATGAATAGTGCCGGGGACCGGCTCTTGTGGGGACGGGTCGGGAGATCAAAGGAGTTTGGCATCCCGCACTGTTTGCACAACTACCTGAGCATCAAACAGAGTTGACAACCTCAGGGCGATCGAATTACGCTCTTTGACGAATGCCACCATTCAAAGGCCACCCTCACGGTCGCTTCGGCACCGCAAGCTATCTTATGACCCCGGATGTGGCCCTTACCAACTAACAACTTCTTGTATATACCATACGCACATTCCTACATATCTTATTAGATTCCAACAGGCTTCCCATATTCCCTGACAAGAGCAGACGATTTTTCAATCTTGCAAATTGAAATGTCATTCAGTCGGAACAATAGAATTCAACAGTACTTCTAATAGAAGAAACTAACACAAATAAAATGAATATTTAAGGCAATTAATATTTTGAAGCGTAATAATTTCATTGGTGATGTCAGCTAAAAATAATACTAAGTATGCTGATTTAGGCGAAACGGATGGTAATTTTTCATTATGAAAACACACGAAATTTTAAAGTTCAATTAACATTTAGTTACTAGGAAGGTATAAACCTCACTCGGCTTTTGTGTTTCATGGCCATTTTTAAATATAAAAACTCACTGTTTTAAATTATGCAAATTGCTTCCGAAAATTGAAATAAAAAAATCCATGTTTGTAGAGATTTCCTTCAGAAAACAGCACAAATCTCGTTGGTTGCCATTTAAAACGTACTTACTAGCCCCGGTTAAGTGGATAACATGCTAAAGCACTCCTACGCAGAAAGATCAGCATTTCTTCACATCACAGTATATACAAACAATGTTGTTTCAAAGTTTTGTACTTTATAGTGACCAAACGAGTGCACCTTGAAAGGCACGATCAAAATTGTAAATGATCTCCTCAAACACCGTAAGACATATTATACATGATTTATATGTTCTTCCATGATAGGAGGACGTCGTGAAATGGTCAATATAGGGAGGCAGTTTCGGTATAATAAACCTTAGTAATCGACCAAGAAAAATTTGTTTTTACCCCTCTCAACATTTTTTGGTTTACGTTTCAAGATGTGTAGAATCCAAAAATCGAATTTAAAAAAAAACCCCGTACTTCCTCTGTCCGTCATCCGAAGCTTTTCTCTGAAATTTCTGGACCGAACTTTATGAAATTTGACTCAAAAATCATACATCGGCCGAAAATGTGCCCGTAATATCGGCATCCCGTTTAATTAACCGTGAATGGTGGTACCGTGCGGGAACTACCATCCGGCCGGAGTTGGTATCTCAAAGGAGACACATATTTTTGCTTCCTCACTACCGAAGGTAGGGAAGCTTTGTGTTCGTAATTGAAGCCGAAAAATTTTGTGACCTCCAAAATCAAAGTCTCCACTTGTTTTTTGCGTTTTGAGCTTGCTGATCAATTTTGGTTCCGTGTCTGTCTGGATAATGGAACTTACAATCTGTCTGTCTGTTAATCCTTGTCACGTCCAAAACTATACCAAGTTTCTGTGCGATTCCGATGAAATTTTCAGGGACTGTGCGGATTAGCTCCTTGACAGTCACATACCATTTTCAATACCGTCGAATTAACAGTAGCCTGTACGCATGCGCAAACTTTAATCTCTCATATCGTCAATTTCTCATCATTTGTTGGTCTGATTTCGTTCAAACTCAATAGGTAATTGGGTATATGATCTAAAAGAATGCTCTATAAATTCGAATTTGATAGAGTATTGACCATTGTGCATGCGCGAAACTAATATAAATTGACATAGGTTGAACTCCGAGTCTAAAGGAACGATTTTGATGACATTTTCAGGGATTATGCTTGCAGACGGTCTCCTATAACTGTCATCGCCGTTGCATAAATACTCGTAGTAGCCTGTTCGCATGCTCAAACGTGAATTAATTATAACGTCGATTTCTTATCATATATTTGTCCGATTTCGTTTAGACTCTGGGAGTAAATGTTTATATGTTCCAGGAAAATTCCCTATGAATTATATCGCTATTGGTGAAGTAATAATTATAGGGCATGCGCAAAACTAAAATTTTTTGACACAGTCAAAACTTCGAGACTAAGTATTTTTATGAAATTTTCAAGGAATGTGCGGTTTATCTCCTAGACTGTTTCCTATAAATTTCGTTGCCTTTGGATCATTAGTAGTCTGTGCGTATGCGCGAACATTTTTTAATTCTTTCTTCCTAGTCACTTTCAAGGTTTTTTTTTCTACTTTGTCCCTTTTAGTTAATTCATTTTTTTTTTTTTTTTTTTTTTTTTTTTTTTTTTCTTTTGGTAGGTGACATCATCCAGTAGTTGTATTTCGACAATACACCACAGACTCAGTATGATAGGCAATATTTTATTGACAAGTTTAGCGCGTAGAAGGGCTATCCAATACAGAAAAAAATAAATCGTTGTGTAATAAATGCAGTGTTTTTCAAAAGGAACGGCTATTCGGTTGCCAAATCCTGGTAGTTAGCCGAGTGAAAGTGATGCTTCGTTCTTAAAATCATCGTATTCTATACATTTTAATTTTGTTGGATCTCAACAATTCATTAGTAAGATCAACTAAATAAAAGCAGTGCAAATATACGTAACAGTCAATGTCGTACAGTTGGCATCCATGACAGTAAGTTCTCCAATGCCTACATATTCCCACTGTAGGTAATGTTTGGGTGAATCAAAAACACTCGCATTCAAACCTCAAAGCGTTGTAATCTACGGACTTCCATGTGAACAAAACGTTGTTAGCACCACCTGGCCTGACCACTGCGCCCTATGCATTCAATCGGTGTAGGATTAACTATCAGAAGTACGCGGAGCATAACAATTCAGAGCTAATCCGACCGTGCGATCCCTTCAGTTGAAATGCTCGAAAACACATATAAAGTGCATCTGATCCACGCATTCCGTTTGTAAAATTAGCATAGGTAGGTAGTTTGCCGAGCCGAGTAGGGAAGCTTACGGCATTTATCCTGGTTGAAAGCGGAATTTCGTCCCATATGCTCAAATGAGTGGATGGTGCGTCAGAAGTGGAGTGTTCGTTTGCATCTACTATTGGAGTTGATTAGAAGTTCGGAACCCAACGTTCGCCAACTACGATCAACAAACCATTCAGACTGAAGGAGCGGTGCGGTAATGATTGCACATTGTTTACGGTTTAGTTGTAGTGTACTTTTCTACCTTCCAACCATATAATCGAAGTACATGAATGCAGCGAAAAATAAAGTGTTAATAGAGCCGTCATCCCCCTTAATAGTTCCCAGTAAATTGGTTTTATACACCAAAAGAAATTTACTTTTGAAGCAACTGCATGTTATTACATAAAGGTGTGAGATAGCCCTTTTATCGCTGATCACTGGTATATTATTAAACGTAGTCAATGGTGGATTATCAAAATATAACTTTCTATACAAAGGTACTTACCGAATATATGAAATTGAATTAAACTATAAAAGTCCCTGTGTATGTGAGACAGTCATCAGTCCATCTATATGTAACAAAAGTTATTACGAGTATACCTAAACACGATTTAGTTGAGTATTCCACTGAAATTCATATCATCAGTTGTACGGTAGCCGTAGTAAGTAGAGGGTATACAAGGTATTTTTTATTATGATCCTATTGGTTTGCATTTACGTTCATGTTGACGTCCTTTTTTCTTTAGAAAGTTCTAGCTCTTAGAGATAACGAACGGATTTAAACACATTGATCCGGTTTCAAAAAATGTACCTACTCAAAAATTTCCAAAAATATTTAAAAACGGCTAAAAATAGTTAAATTTATTATTATTATTATTTATTTTTTTTTTATTTTTATTTATTTTTTATTTTTTTTTTTTTTTTGAAAATTTGAGTCAGAAGAATTTTATTAACAATGAACTAGAACGTTAAAGTACGTTGCATCCAAAATGAAGGGAAAGTATCGCAAGAAGATAGGGTTGTTGTCGAAGTGCACCCAGCACCAAACTGCGTCCAAATTGCGGTAAGCTTGACAAGTGGAGAAGAAATTGTACCGTACGACTAGACAGAGATGGGTATATTCGTAATCGTGAAAACGAATATATTCACAGATAACCTATTTTTTCAATACCAGTACAAATATATCCCTATCACGTTTATGAATACGAATGCAAGTGTATTCATATTCACGTGAGTGAATACATCTGTATTTATACAACCGAATACGAATACACCTGTATTCACACAACTGAATACAAATAAATTGCATTCACACGCGTGAATGCGAATACACTTGTATTCATATTCATATTTATGTTAATAAAAATATATTTGTATATTCACATCTGCGAAATCGAATATACTCGTATCCGTGTTCACAGAATAGGTTTTTTGTGTATATATTCGTATTTTATTCACGATTAGGAAAATGCCCATCTCTACGGCTAGAGTTGTACTGGTGAGCAACCAAACGCACCAATGTGCACCAAAATTGCGCACAAATAAAGCTGAAAGGTATGAGTATATGACCACTGTACTGGGTACTGTACTTAACACAAAACGCTAAGAAACTGCAATCTCTACTTCACAAGAGAATGGTAAATTTTTATACTGATAAGACACTCCGAGGTCGTACACGAGCCCGACATATTTCTACGTACACAACTTGAGCCTTACCTTTGCGCAACCAAGGCTCAAGGAATACATACTGACGAGTAATTTGTCCCGTCCATCCCCATAGACTTCTAGTGCTGGGGGTCGGGAAAAAAGGGTGGCAAGGGGACGCTCACGACCCCAGAGTGCTACAGGAAGTTAACATTCTAATTCCTCATTTTGGTTAACAAGAGCGGAATTATCATCGTGAGTTCTTCCGGATTAATGTATGCCCAAAAGCGCTGCTTGTGTCGGCATACATGAGCCAGTTTCCAACTCCCGAGTAAATATACGTGCGTAAAATTGAGGTTCCTCTAATACATTATACACAAAAGTTTGTAGCGATGTTCTTATTTGTAAATTATTTCATGAGATATGAGTAGGTGAATCATAACAATCTGTTATAGTTTTCTTTCTATACAACAAGTTTATTTTCACAACCAAATACGTTCATACAGGAATTTTTACACATTGATCACGAATGCTGACCATTCAGTTCACGTGAAATTCCTTCTGTTGTGTTTGATGATAATGTTGAGAGCGAGAGTTTGGTGTTCTGTGATTGTGAGAGCGTGAGCGAGCTGCTCAGATCCCACCCGAAGAGCTGATGATCCACAGAACCCAGCAGCTCATCAGTACTCCTCAACTTCTTTCTTGTTCCTCGTACGTACATGGGGGTAGCTCAGATTACTGAAAATACAACCCTAGTCCTTAGCCAACCGTGCATAGTCGCCAGTGGTCTTCTCCATTTTTCGGCCAGTGTCTCAATGCATACCTTCAGGAATGAACTCATCTGTGGGGCCATCACAGCATCCACCAAGCACAACAATGGAGTAAGAGAGCAGTGTCTCTGTTCGCATGCCTAGAGGTATTTTTCTTTTTTTTCTACTGCAATAAGAACCATGCTGACAGAGCTAGAGTTGTAAGAAGATGAGTCTGTATCTACGATACAGACATCAAACAACGCATTTGATTTTCTTTATATCGTTTCAAGACGCAATCTAGCATTGCTCCAGCATCTACATGAACGGATTTTCTACGTTTTCTGGCTGAGGACAGTTAATGAACTGCGACGTCCCCTCAATCCTAACGTTAATTAGGATATTACGTACCTCTACATAGGAATATAGTTTTTCTGCTTTGCCAAAACTGTAATGTTTATAAAATAATAAAGTTACCAATCTAAAAAAAAACTACGTCATCGCACCATGTCTAGTGTGACATCACTTCTTGTCCAAACCTTGAAAAAGCAAATCACTTATCGCAGGGAAATGCGAATGGTGCTAAAACTCTCAGGATGAAATCTTTCTTCGTTTCAAAATAGTAAACGCAACATTTTCAGACCAATAAGTATTTCTCATTCTATTAGGGTTTTAGGTGAATATTTCTAATTCCTTTCCATGTTTGGATTGTTCATTAAATCTGAGAAAAATGGGATGATATTATGACAAGCTGGTCTAGTGTACCTATTACAAACGACGGGTCTCGGAGGAATCCATGTGTTCGAAAGATAACAGTCGCGGATACGGAACATTGCCGCCAATGTGCTCGGTCTGAAAGGGAACGCAATCTATCGCATGAGAAAAGAAAAATGTTGCTCATCAACGGCAAAAGCACCGATGCCCCAAGGGATCGGAAACCGAAAAGGAGCGAAGGATTCCTTCAGGAAAAGGAGAAGGTGGATCTTGAGGGGGAGGAAAAACGAGTCGGCTTTTGTTGGAAGTTGGAATCATGCGGACAAGGCCATTTCACACACTGGTGGAGCTTTCTCCATGTTTTTCAAGTCAGCTTTTACCTCGAAAACCACAGAATAAACCATGTGGAAACCCGCCCCCACCGACTAACGAACCTTTGTCTCTCGGAGGGAGAAAATTCGTTGTCAAGCCCCTCCCTCTCCCCTCTCACGTTGAAAAATATCCTGGGTTTTTCTGGGGTTTTCATTTCAGCGAAAATATATATATCACGAAAGGAAAAAGAACTGGGGCATAACCAGAGTTCTCTCTCTTCGGTTTCCTTTTCGGAGCCGGTTGAAGCGAGCATCGCAGGTAGGTAATCGATGACTAAAAAATTTCATCGAAATCGTTTGTCCCAGCCGCTTGAGTATCAATCAATCAATACATTTATTTGTAAAAAGCCAGTACGTGGCTGTTACAAAGAGTTCGGTCCTTATATATATATATATATATATATATATATATATAAATATATATATATATATATATATATATGGGTAAAGATAAGAGGTAGGTACTTTAAATTGAACCATTTACAAAACGACAAAAAACAGAGGCAACAAAATTTTTACTTCGGCTAACTCTAAGCAAATTAATTGACCTCTTAAGCAACTTCTGCTAACAATTTCAAGTTGAAATTAAAATGGATAAATTAAAACATTTTCCCCCAACTATGCACTAAATGTGAGCGAGATTGGACGACTAGGGTGTAAAAAAATCATGCTTGAAGGAATTTACGTTTGCGCATGTGCAAAACGGAGTAATGGTCTGAGAAGTATGGAATCGATAGTGAACCATTTGCGGCGTAACCCGCACATTTCCTGAAAATTTCATCAAAATCATTTGACAACTGTTGAAATTAGGCTCGTTTAAAAAAGAATACATATTCGCGCATGCGCAATAGCTACTAATGATAGAATTATGTTGACATTGCTAGGGAATGCTCAAATTAACCTCTTCCTCTTATCCTCCAAATTTGAGCGAGATCGGACAACGGGCGAGTGAGAAAATAATGGCTGTTGGAATTTACGTTTGCGCATGCGCCGAGTGAAGTTTTGATTTGGGAACAACGAAACTCAGGGGAGATCATCTTCACCCGAACTCATACATACCATGAAAATTTCATAAGAACCGGTTGAATATTGTGGAAATTAAGCTTGTTACAAGGATTTGCGGGGATACACACACAGAGATAGAAAACGAAAGTCACGGAAGTTGTTCAGAATAGTCTAAAACGTGTAATGCGAGTGGAAATGTTACTACTGTAAAAAAACAACAGCCGTTTGATGTTAGTGGAGACCACAACTTTTAGATCTCTCGAAAGTGAAAACAATGCTTCCGCTACCTGTAGGTAGACTTGGGAGCAATTTAAGAGATGAAATTTAGCATTTAGGTACCAATACTTCACTATTAAGTACATCGCACGGACAATCTCTATCTCTATCTCTATCTATACTATTAATAAGAATGAAACTCCGTCCGTTTGTCCGTTTGTCGTGTCTATGCACGGCCAAACGGCTGAGTGGGGGGAGTCTACGAGTGGGGGGATGTTCTTGGGATTTTCCGATAGGGTGTATAAGCGAATTTAAAATTTTCTAATCCCACCCGAACCATGGGCCGTAGGGCGGGAGGGGGGTCGAAGTAAGAATTAATGTGCGCTTTTTGGACTTCCCCGCTTCCTCTACCCCTCCAAACGGCCGTTGAAAATTCCGGAAAAATACCGATTTCGTAGGTTTTTGAACGAGGAAGACGACGGCGTGATCGGATCGCGAAAAAAGTATCGGAAAATGCGTCAAAAAAATGCGAGAGTACGGACCCGTTTTCTCGAAAAGTCCAACAAAAACTACGTTTTTTCCGATTAAAATATACCCCATAAAGGTACGTTTTTCGGAACGGTTTTCGCGAGCGAAATAAAGGTTTGATCCCGCCGAATCTGAATCCGAAATCGGATATCGAAAAAAGTGACGAGAACTCGGTCAAATTGCGAGGGGAAGCGAGCAAAGCGATTAAAATTGTGCCGTGGACGAGAGAAGGCTCAAGAATTGACGTGAAGGGTTCGATGTCACAATGTTGCGAGGCGAGCAGGTATACATAGGTACCTACCTTGCGAGCGAAGCGAGAGCCATTTCAAATAATAAATACGGACTTTGACCTACACATATACAGGTATACCTTGCGAGCGAAGCGAGCAACATCCCCGAATAAACTTTTCGTGGGTCCAGGTAGTTTTATAAGATTTAATTTGTTTGTAAGAATTCCCAACTGAAAAAAACGTCTGCCAAGTTGGGTGGGCAGTACAACATTCCCTAATAATTTTTTCCTACAAATATACAGCAATACCTTGCGAGCGAAGCGAGCAACATCCCCGAATAAACTTTTTGTGGTTCCACGTAGTTTCATAAGATTTAATTTGTTTGTAAGAATTTCCAACAGAAAAAAACGTCTGCCAAGTTGGGTGGGCAGTATAACTTCCTCAAGCGAGCGAAGCGAGCAGCATCCCTTACAGAAGTTAAACCTACCCTTAGGGATCTATCGTTTGCGAGCGAAGCGAGCAACATTCCCTACATGCCACACTTTGCGAGCGAAGCGAGCAATATTCCCTACATGCCACACTTTGCGAGCGAAGCGAGCAATTGAATGGGGGGTCCGGGGGGCTTGCCCCCCGGCTGGACGTGGAGGCGAGCGTAGCGAGCCGGAGCGGCTAGTTATTAATAAGAATGAAACTCCGTCCGTTTGTCCGTTTGTCGTGTCTATGCACGGCCAAACGGCTGAGTGGGCCGGATCTACGAGTGGGGGGATCTTCTTGGGATTTTCCGATAGGGTGTATAAGCGAATTTAAAATTTTCTAATCCCACCCGAACCATGGGCCGTAGGGCGGGAGGGGGGTCGAAGTAATAATTAATGTGCGCTTTTTGGACTTCCCCGCTTCCCCTACCCCTCTAAACGGTCGTTGACAATTCCGGAAAAATACGGGTTTCGTAGGTTTTTGAACGAGGAAGACGACGGCGCGATCGGATCGCGAAAAAAGTATCGGGAAATGCGTAAAAAAAAAATGCGAGAGTACGGACCCATTTTCTCGAAAAGTCCGCCGAAAAACTTGGTTTTTTCCGATTAAAATATACCCCATAAAGGTACGTTTTTCGGAACGGTTTTCGCGGGCGAAATACAGCTTTGGGTCCGCCGAATCTGAATCCGAAATCGGATATCGAAAAAAGTGACGAGGACTCGGTCAAATTGCCAGCGGAAGCGAGGGGAACCGTGTAATATGACATTTTAAATCGACCCGGGCCGCCCGTTTCACAACGTTGCTTACCAGAAGGGACCCTCACAGGGGGGTTTCCATTTGCACTTCTACGCAATACCTTGCGAGGCGAGCAGGTATACATAGGTACCTACCTTGCGAGCGAAGCGAGAGCCATTTCAACAGAATAAATACGGACTTTGTCCTACACATATACAGGTATACCTTGCGAGTGAAGCGAGCAACATCCCCTAATAAACTTTTCGTGGTTCCACATAGTTTTATAAGATTTAATTTGTTTGTAAGAATTTACAACAGAAAAAAACGTCTGCCAAGTTGGGTGGGCAGTATAACTTCCTCAAGGATATACAGGCATACCTTGCGAGTGAAGCGAGCAAAATTGCCTACATGCCACATTTTGCGAGCGAAGCGAGCAATTTAATGGGGGGTCCGGGGGGCTTGCCCCCCGGCTGGACGTGGAGGCGAGCGTAGCGAGCCGGAGCGGCTAGTAGTTAATAAACTCGGTTTCGCAACGTTATAATAAATTCCATTGGAACTATATCACATGATAATTCTGATATTGGCCTTATATCAGCTGATATTTACAAGCCAATTTTTATGTATTCCAGTATTACCTGGCATTTCAGTACTATCTAGCGATTTTTGATGGAATTTTGAGCTTGATTGTCTATTTAATAGATTCGCTGGCAGCGCGTGATTCCTCAGACTTCTCGCGCTTATGAATTCGAAGGCTTTTTTTTCGATGTTCAAGCCTTTTGGGGAAGCGAACTATTAAACGTACAGCGTTATGGGTTTATCGATTATTTGGGATAAAATTTATCATTGACAAGCAAAAAATTATGTTACTTAAAAAGATCTCGATTTATTAAATATTTAGCCCTTTCATACCACCCCTTAGGGTTGATAAAAATTGATGGCGAGCTTTTAAGACCATCTAGATAAGTAGGTACCAAATGTGATTTTTAACACAAGTTTCATGTAGTTTGGTCTAGTATTTTTGGAGAAAAGACGCTAACGGTAGACGGACGGTTTTTTTTTTTTTTTTTTTTTTTAATTCGATTTTTGGATTCTACGCATCTTGTAACGTAAACTAAAAAGTTTTCAGGGGGTGTTAATATTTTTTTTTTCTTTTTTTTTTCCTTGGTCGATTACAAAGGTTCATTATTGAAAATAATAAACCAAAACATAGGATCATGTTTCATGCCTACAATATTCCAGCTTCATACGTTGAAGCTTCATAGCGAAGAAATTCGCTCCGGAGCTCACTCAGATGATGGTACGAACTTCAGTTACTTCTATTTAGGTAAATTTAGGTAATTATTGGACACTCTCTCTTCTACAGGTTATTAACTTAACAATCCACATGTTACTACGTTTGCTCGTCCTGTGGTCCTGCCTTAAAAAAAAAAAAAGGGGGATCCTGCAGTTGAAAAAAAACGTTGCCGTTGGGGGAGTCTAGCCGCCAGTGGTTTGTGTTCATGATGGTACATTTAATGTAAAATGAAATCTGGGGGACACCCCCAGACCCCCGGATTGTTAATGTTAGGATCAAGGATCAAACCAATGAAACACAGAATGTGTATTTCGGGGATTCTTTTGAGGGCTGGTGGCATTCTGGTAAGTTCGGCCGAAGTTCATTCATCATAGAAAAACCTACGAAACCGGTATTTTTCCGGAATTTTCAACGGCCGTTTAGAGGGGTACAGGAAGCGGGGGAGTCCAAAAAGCGCACATTAACCGTTACTTCGACCCCCCTCCCGCCCTACGGCTCATAGTTCGGGTGGGATTAGAAAATTTGAAATTCGCTTATGCGCCCTTTCGGAAAATCAAAAGAAGATCCCCTCACTCGCACACTCCCTCCACTCAGCCGTTTGGCCGTGCATAGACATGACGGAGGGGTGCGTTCGGGGGGATCTTACGGGACGGACACCTTCAAACCAAATAACCCTCCCTAAAAACACATTCTGTGTTAAAAAAAAAAAAAAAAAAAAAAAAAAAAAGATTTGGGTAGATTTCTGCCCATAAACAGTTAAAAAATGACGAAACTATTCGATATCACAAAATTCATCAACCGAACTTCACAGTCAGTCGTGAAAGAAGATAAGGTAATGAATATTTAACCAACCATAGATATTGACTAAGGCCTTGAATACTTCTGCGTTCTTGCCAAGTTGACTTTGTTTTATTAAAAAGCAGAAATCGACCGTCTGTGGTTAACTGACATTTTAAATGGAACCGAACAATTTACCGAGAGCGGCGGGGCGGAGTATCCGAGAGTCAACAATGCTCTCTTTGTCAGAAAAAACAACGGAGGAACAAACCGCGGTTACCGAACGCGAAGGGGCCGGAGGAGGCCCAATGATGCCAAGAAATGCTCGGCATTCAATTAGAAGGCCCCGACCATGCCGGCATGTGTTGCCCTGTTACTTATGTCCAGGTTGGGCTATTTACTGGCTATTGTCTAGCAAAACGGTGGAAGGGAAAGGGTAGGGCTCGGGGTTCCCTTCTGGTCTACAACTTGTATCCACAAGGTCTGCTACCACCGTTTAATCACTTTCCAACGCCTACAAAACTCAGTTTGCCTTAAAACTTTAGTCTGGAATTCAGGAAAAATGCCTCTCCAAATTAGTGAAAAGTCTTAAATTACTCCCTTCAGTTTATGGAAAAATAAGGAAATGTCGACAACGGTAGCAGGTAGTTTGAATCGAGTTACACAATTAAGTTACAACTAGAAACTAATAACTAATTAGTTTTTAGTCGTAATTCGTGCGAATAATGACTAATAACTAAAATCGGCTCCGAATATTCCTGCAAGTTTCGAAAACACTGTTCTAACTCTCTCGGAAGATGAGATGGCTTTATCATGACTATATGAGTAAATTTCTTAATTTTTTTTCTTCTTATAAAAGTGCAAAAATAGTGAGCATATTTTGATTTTTCGGGTCGAAATACTTAAAAACACTAGTTATTATCGTGGTTTTACATGAAAACTAGCACTTGAAGTCATGTTACGCAAATGAAAAATACCGCTACATTTTGACTGGTTTTGATTTTGATCTTTTAAACGAAAAAAGTTATCTATTAGTTTTCATTATCGCGAATAATGACTAAAAACTAATTAATTAGATAATGGCAGCAACTTAATTTTGTATAACTACCTATTTTTTTTTTTTTTTTTTTTTTTTTTTTTTTTTTTTTTTTTTTAGATTGAAAACAATGTTCCTATTCTAAATTGCCGGAAATGTTCTGAAAAGGGGGTTTTGGAAGAGTTTAACTAAATTAGTTATTTTCACTTGCGTGTAACTAATAACTGGACATCAATTATCTATTAGTTATTAGTTGCATTAATTTCGTCAACTAATTATCTATTAGTTGAAGGGTTCTAACTAAAAACTAATTCAGGTGAATTTAGCCATAACTAATAAATTGAAGTCGCAGTTATGAATTACCACGCTAGTTACACCACAAAGATAGGTTATCAAATTTAGTTATGGGCGGTAATTAATTACTAATATTGTTATTAGTTATAGCGTTAATTGAACTAAAGAATTAGTTTAATAATGCCCTACTCTGTTTCGAGGTGTCTCTCTTCACAATGTGAGCACTGCTGCTCCTGCGTGAGACTTGAAGAATGTTCGGCAGCGAATAAAATACATTCCGAAATATAATTTTCAATATGTTTTAGTTTTTGTGCAACAATCACGAAAGGTTTTGAATGAGCCAATTCGTTGTTGACATGTACTAGAGGTTTCATCAATGGAAAGTTGAAATCTTACTCGTTGCCGATCAATAGGAAAATATGACCACAATTCAGTCAATTATCATGAGTGGCGATGATTCAATCCACTTTTACCCCCAATCTGCTCCATTTATGGAAAAGATGGAAACTCCTTTGTCTCATATTATTGTCAAATTCTCTTATCCTATTTCCTTTTTTATATTTTAGGTTATGTTGACTAGATGACTTAAGGTTTATTTATTCCTTCTTGTCTTTGGGAATTGTTTTCACATTTTGAAAAATTCCTTTTGTGAAGCTACAGAAAGTGCGTCTGAGAATCAAGTAAAAATATTTACAGAGGTATGCGTAAAACCGAATTTGAAGATTCGAATTCAAATTTCAATTCTCCAACACATGCATTCTATAAAACTAGTCTGCACAAATAACTACTACCTATACGCCGGTTTTTAGATGACATAATATTGAAAATAATTTATAATAATTAGTACCATCATGCAGAAGCTCGAGATGATGTGTGGGGGTGATCTGTCCATTTGCTATTTTCTGGAGGACTGGCCAGCCCTTGTGGAACTCCGAGTCCATCATCAGCCCCCTCAGACAAGGTCAGATCTGTACCACAGAGCCTCTGAAGTCTACTACCAATACTGTTATACTTGATCTGTGATATATTTATATACATCTAGTCGTAGATTCATTTCAATTTTCTGATTGTATATAGTAGCATGTATATAGTTATTAGCATATTTTACATCTAGTCTTAGTTGTATTACTTTATTTTTGGGTTTTTTTTTAAATCCACTTTGGGGGCTAAAAATTCGTCAACACTGTACCCCTAATTTTTTTCCCGTCCGAGGGGCCAGTGGAGTCCATGATGGCGCTCCTTTTTAGTCAAGGGTAGCAACATGGCTCCTCTTAGAATCGTGCCACTTCCATTGTCCCTTTAGACACTTTGTTCAATGCCGCTAATGACCCTTCTGGTTGAGGTGCGGCTTAAGAAATAAAAAGTACCATCAGACTCAAATTGGTGCATATTATTATACATATGCTCGTATACATAAATGTAAAATCATTGAATAATACATATCATATTGTGATGTGCATGGAATTTATGTTTTTACTGAAATTGATCTAGAACAAATTCAAGTAACGGAAAGGTGTGAACAGGGTAGCTACACCGGAGGTTAGACTAGGCCCGCATCTCTCATCGCCTGTACATGTTGACGGAGCGAGCGCCTTAAACGCCACCGAGTTCTCACATGGTATACCTCGGTAGGTACACATTTGGTACATTCTAACAAAAAATAAATAGATAAATAAATAAATAAAAATATTAAAATAAAATTAAAATAATAAAAAAATGGGCGGAAAATTGTATATCGAGGTGGTAAACAACTTCCTCCTTCCTGGTGGTTCCTAACTTACTGCAATTTTTTAACATTGAATTCCTAACATGAATCAATAGAATCAGTTATTCGGTAAATAGATGGCCAACTTGTAAATTGCAGAAGTGCAACTTGAATCGTCCATTAAACGTCATGAGGCCTATGATGACGAAACTACGTAGTTCTTTGTTTCCTAGCATTGTATAATAAACATCTTCATTTCTGGGAGCTATAGACTAACTTCCACCCTCACCTCATACTCAGCTGCCACTCACCTCAGCTGCCACCAAGATTTAACATTGTACGAGTACATTAATGGAATTCTCCCAGTCACATTTTATCCAAATTTTGTAAACTTTAATCTAGTAGTTTGAATATTTTATTCTCTGAATTAATTTATGGGGATTGTGTCACCCAATCGTATTCCCTACCACTTTGGTATACTGATGTCGGGTTCTACTCGGCTTATTGGAGTGATTATTTGTCTTATTCTTTACATATCCCGTCAAGCACTAAAAATTGCGCTGAACTAGTTTGTTTCAATTTCTCAATCAGAAATTTTTAAATGTCTTTGGAAGTTCCCACTTTTATTTTACCAGGAATTATATATTTGTGCGTGTGCATAATGAAGTATTGATTTCGATACGATGACATTTTAGGGGACCATCTTCAATCTAACTCGCACATTCCCTGAAAACATCATCAAAGTGATCCATTATGTTAAAATCTATATGGGATGATTAAATCGTCTTATTCCAACTCTCCTCCGAATTTGAGCAAACTCGGATGATTAAGACGTGCGAAAACAGTGCCTAACTGAATTTACGTTTGCGAATGCGCTGAGTGAAGTATTAATGCAGAATAAATCACACGGATAGGTAACCATCTACTGCTTAGACCGCACATTGATAGTTTTGTCATTATTCTTCTTTCCCTACTTTCAAGTGCGATTACTGGGGTGTCATAAAACAAGTTCTTAGAGTCTGAATACGGAGTTGAAATGTGAGTTGAAATGCGTAAATGTGAAGAACTCTAGCTCTTCCTAACTAAAATTGGGGATAAGACTGAAATGAGATAACTCGAGTAAAAATTGAGATGAAAAACTCGCGATTTACGTAGGCAGAACCAACTTTTCGAATCGGTCAACTGGAGCTCTGTGTGGAGCCCATCATTTCATTCGTCCCTTGATGTCCTAGAGAGGCTCCCGATCAAATTTCGTTGTAATCAGGTAGACATCATCACTTTTAGCACACTCAGCTGATCAGGTTAGAGCCTGTAAGGTCATTCATATCTTGTTATCCTAGAGAGGCTCCCTATCAATTTTCAACGTCCTACGGTGAACAGGAGAGATTTTAGCTCACTCAGCTGATCAGAATGGCGCTCCTCACTCTGCTCGTCTCTTGATGTCCCAAAGAGGCTCCCTGTTAAATTTCAACTCCTTGCGGTGAATAGGAGAGATTTGAGCACGATTTTGCAATCATTATGATTGATATCACTGCTCATGGTCACCTGATTCTCACCAAAGTCAGCGAGGCATAAGACCCGAGATGGTTACACATCAAATCAAAATGTGGTCCGATTCGGACCAGCGGTCCGAATGACTATTGTAAATGAATGACTCTTATAACTGTGTTTCACATGCTCTGAAACGCAAAGAAAATGCGTTTTCTACGAAGAGCTGGGTAAAATCGCGGTTAACCCTTCCGCTACCAACCCCCCTTTTGCAACGCGCGCTACCAAGTGGGGTGACTGTGTCACCCCACGCGCTTTTTATTAGTATTTTAATAATTTCACTTGTTAAACAACAATAAAATTCAAATTCGAATATTTTTTATTTTACAAAATGAATGACACGGCTTTAAAACATTACATGGAAAACACTAATTTGAAAAATCAACAAGGGAATGCACATTTACGAAATTCCGTCCCCCAAAAAAGTTTTTCAACCAAAACTTCAATTCCTCTCACTCTCATTTTCACATTCAAGACACTTGACAATGGTTTGTTTGCTTCTGTGGTTAGTTCAGACAGGTTTGTGACAGACTCAGCACTTCAGTTTTGATTATTTATCCATTTTCTGCTGCAAAAATTGCATCGCACCGCCACAGGCAGAGTTGACGACAGGCTGCTCTGTGATGGTGCTGCTCTAGCTGAGTTTTCGGAGTCAGCTGATTCCAGTGAAGCTCCTGCAGAAAGCTTGATGCAGTTTAGAATGTTTGTGTGAAGGTTTTGAGCTAAACGCATCTTCATGTTAGGGAGAACAAGTTGTTTTGCGAGTTCGATTAGGAAAAGCTTTCGCCTGCTCGAATTTTGAATATTCCACTCCGGATATTTCGTCTTCCAAATGATGAAGCTATTGAGTGCAGCAATGTCGATTAGCTCCAAACAGACGGACTTTGCCTAGCTGCTACTTTTTTTTTTTTTTTTTTTTTTTTTTTTTTTTTTTTTTTTTTTTTTTTTTTGTTACACAGACTACCGCGCGGGGTGACTGAGTCACCCCACGGGCACGACTCCGTGTTTTAATCGCCTTAAAGTAATTTTTCTGCACGGCAGCTTATTTTTTTCATCTAAGTGAGTGTTAATGAGCAAACACAAAAAAGCTTATGCCCATACTGACGTGCATTGTTATCAAACTCAGAAAATTTGAACCGCTGGGGTGACTGAGTCACCCCACTCGGTACCTGATTGGTTAACAGCGTTGAACTAAGTTTTTTATGAGCTATCTACCCTGCAAGTATTTTCATTCCTTCCTGAAACAACTTTTTTTTTTTAATTTTTCGTTTTATTTGATTTATTTATTTTCATTTTATTTATATTTTTTAATTAAAATCTTTAGGATGGCCAGTGATTGGAATTTTTGCATGACCGCATTTTCGTATGACCACATGACGAACAAACTAAGTTAAACACTAATCCAGGTCAAACCACTTATCCGGGCCAACCCAATTACTCAAGTTGAACCAATTATCCAGGCCAAACCACTTACCCAGGTTGACTTATCTAGGTTGGACCTCTCATCCAAGTTTTGCTGGACCTTGAGACGAGCAGACATAATCATGGTGGTAATGTGGGCATTTTGTGTAGGCATGGCATGATCCGTTTTTTAAGAGCAGCGCATCTTGGCATATTTAGTAGTTCTGTATTGTTCTTGAAAAGATTCATTTACAGTCATCACTTTCCGAATAAAAAGCGTGTGGAGCCGGTGGTGAGCTCTGTGTCCTAACTCGGAGCCCGCACGATTCCTTTCGTCATCAGAACTAACAATGTGAGGTAGGTAAATCGTGAAAGATTTCCGATCCAAGGAAGATAACCCACCTACGTCTGTCTTTGATAGGGGAATCGGAATAATCTGAAATACCATCAAAACTTGAATATTGTTCACAATATGCCCGACTAAGGGGAGAAAGGACGGCTCTTATGAATTATGTTCCATCATGAATTTATTGTGAAGGAGTACCATAAACTCAGTTTTATTCGAATTGCTGCGGTACTGTTGTCCACCTACAAACGGATTTTACTGATAAATTAAAGTTTATTATTTAGAGGAAGAAGAAAAGGTATTTTCCGTGTCTAGATAGGTTGTACTGAAATAGAAATCATTTTAAAAAGATTCCCAAATAGGCGTTGTTTCTTATTTCAGCATCTATCTCACGCAGAATAAAATAAGAAATTGAAGCTGATTTCTTACTCATCCCACCCGCTAAACACCTCTTCGCCTCATCTCCGTTGGTTTTTTGTGTCTTCATTCTGCTAAAGATGAAAAAGTATCATCAAATCACTTGTATACACGTGCCAACAACATATAAATTCATTTGTGCATTCAAAGTTATCAATGGATAAACGATTAATTGCGTTCCGAGTTTAATGTTTCGAGTTGCCATCCTTTCTCGAAACGCGATAACGCCCTCCCACTTAGCTGTTAATTTAAAGCGCCTAGCGATTAACAACAATATAAATCAAGGCCTCGAGGGTGTAAATGAGCCAAAACGGCGAAATTAGAAGAGGGTGTCGGAGGCCGTAGGCGGTTTTTGCAGTCGGCCGGTGAGCCCCTCCTTCCCAGAGTGGATTTGCTCGGTAAATTGCACATTCCGAGCATTCTCGGAGCGAGGTGTCAGGTCTTGTAGCTGGAAGGAAAAAAAAGAAAGAAAGACTCATTACAGAAGTTAAGTTTTATTGTTCGTGTTTTATATTTCTCTATTTTATTTTTATTTTTTTAATTTCGTGGAGCATGGAAGACGTAATTGGATTGGCGTGGATGAAAATTACGGGGTGGCATTACACGGAGAAGGTGGTGGAAGAATGGGTGGGGAGTTCGTAGTTAAATATCAAGAACTTTTGGTGATGAACAAAAAATACGCCCATGGAATTAACTACGTACCAGTTAAGTACATGAATGACGCCAATAAGTTGAAAATTGAAGGCTAGATAAGATTTAGTAACACATTTACACTTTTTACAATTATATATTTTTTAAATAATATATATATGGGTCATTTCACGCGAACGGCCAAACTTTTTTTTTTCGATATTTTTTAAAAGTCCTGATTTTCTAGTATGCTGTACCCATTGGTAATACAAGCTAGGAGCCAAATTTTCAGACCCCTTTTCGACCAGCCTTTTCTCTACAACTGTCCGAAGTTTAGGGGTGTGCGCCAAACACTAACTTTTGTTGTAATTGTTCAACCGTTATTGTGCCCAAAAAAATAAGTAAGGTGGCCAATTCTTATGGTAAATCGTCTGCTTTTATTGGTAGTCATGTCTAAATTTACAAAAAACTTAAGCTTCCTCATGAAAACTCAAAATAAAAACTTCTTTTTCACATTTCATCAATTTGGCATTTAAAAAAAAAAAAATTTTTTTTGATCTTAAATCATACCTACTAGTATGTAGAATACGAGGATAGGAGGACGTAATGGGCCGACAAACGGTTTGTCGCCAGTGGTACTTAATGTAAAGCCTGAACTCTCAAAAAACGTAAGCTTCCCCATAAAAACTCCACATTTCATCAATTTCGCATTTTTTGAAAAACAATTTTTTGATCTTAAATCATACCTACTAGTACGTAGAATACGAGGTTAAGAGGACGTAATGGGCCGACAAACGGTTTGTCGCCAGTGGTACTTAATGTACGGCCTGAACTCCCAAAAAACGTAAGCTTCCCCATGAAAACTCCACATTTCACCAATTTCGCATTTTTTGAAAGAAAAATTTTTGATCCTAAATCATACCTACTAGTATGTAGAATACGAGGTTAAGAGGACGTAATGGGCCGACAAACGGTTTGTCGCCAGTGGTACTTAATGTACGGCCTGTACTCCCAAAAAACGTAAGCTTCCCCATGAAAACTCAAATTAAAACTTCTCTTGCACATTTCATCAATTTCGCATTTTTTGATCTTAAATCATACCTACCAGTATGTAGAATACGAGGTTAGGAGGACGTAATGGGCCGACAAACGGTTTGTCGCCAGTGGTACTTAATGTACGGCCTGAACTCTCAAAAAACGTAAGCTTCCCCATGAAAACTCCACATTTCATCAATTTCGCATTTTTTGAAAAAAAAATCTTTTGATTTTAAATCATACCTACTAGTACGTAGAATACGAGGTTAAGAGGACGTAATGGGCCGACAAACGGTTTGTCGCCAGTGGTACTTAATGTACGGCCTGAACTCCCAAAAAACGTAAGCTTCCCCATGAAAACTCCACATTTCATCAATTTCGCATTTTTTGAAAAAAAAATTTTTTGATCTTAAATCATACCTACTAGTATGTAGAATACGAGGTTAAGAGGACGTAATGGGCCGACAAACGGTTTGTCGCCAGTGGTACTTAATGTACGGCCTGTACTCCCAAAAAACGTAAGCTTCCCCATGAAAACTCAAAATAAAACTTCTTTTGCACATTTCATCAATTTCGCATTTTTTGATCTTAAATCATACCTACCAGTATGTAGAATACGAAGTTAAGAGGACGAAATGGGCCGACAAACGGTTTGTCGCCAGAAGTACTTAATGTACGACGGCCTGTACTCCCACAAAACATAAGCTTCCCCATGAAAACTCAAAATAAAAATTTATTTTTCACATTTCATCAAATTCGCATCTTTTGAAGAAACAAATTTTTTTCATCCTAAATCATACCTATCAGTAAGTAGAATACGAGGTTAAGAGGACTTAATGGGCCGACAAACGGTTTGACGCCAGCGGTACTCAATGTGCGGCCTGTACTGCCAAAAAACGTAAGCTTCCTCACGAAAACTCAAAATAAAAACTTTTTTTTTCACATTCATCAAATTCGCATTTTTTGAAGAAAAAAAAATATATATATTTTGATCTTAAATGATACCTATCAGTATGTAGAATACGAGGTTAAGAGGACGTAGTGGGCCGACAAACCGTTTGACGCCAGCAGTACATAAGCAGGCGTCAAACCGTTTGCCGGTCCATTACGTCCTCTTAACCTCGTATTCTACATACTGATAGGTATGATTTAAGATTAAAAAAATGTTATCCAAAAAATGCGAAATTGATGAAATGTGCAAAAGAAGTTTTATTTTGAGTTTTCATGGGGAAGCTTACGTTTTTTGGGAGTTCAGGCCGTACATTAAGTACCACTGGCGACAAACCGTTTGTCGGCCCATTACGTCCTCTTAACCTCGTATTCTACATACTAGTAGGTATGATTTAGGATCAAAAAATTTTTTTTCTTCAAAAAATGCGAAATTGATGAAATGTGGAGTTTTCATGGGGAAGCTTACGTTTTTTGGGAGCTCAGGCCGTACATTAAGTACCACTGGCGACAAACCGTTTGTCGGCCCATTACGTCCTCTTAACCTCGTATTCTACATACTAGTAGGTATGATTTAAGATCAAAAAATTTTTTTTTTCAAAAAATGCGAAATTGATGAAATGTGGAGTTTTCATGGGGAAGCTTACGTTTTTTGAGAGTTCAGGCCGTACATTAAGTACCACTGGCGACAAACCGTTTGTCGGCCCATTACGTCCTCCTAACCTCGTATTCTACATAAAGGTAGGTATGATTTAAGATCAAAAAATTTTTTTTTTCAAAAAATGCTAAATTGATGAAATGTGAAAAAGAAGTTTTTATTTTGAGTTTTCATGAGGAAGCTTACGTTTTTTGTAAATTTAGACATGACTACCATAAAGAGTAGACGATTTACCATAAGAATTGGCCACCTTACTTATTTTTTTGGGCACAATAACGGTTGAGCAATTACAACAAAAGTTAGTGTTTGGCGCACACCCCTAAACTTCGGACAGTTGTAGAGAAAAGGCTGGTCGAAGAAGGGGTCTGAAAATTTGGCTCCTAGCTTGTATTACCAATGGGTACAGCATACTAGAAAATCAGGACTTTTAAAAGATATCGAAAAAAAAAGTTTGGCCGTTCGCGTGAAATGACCCATATATATATATATATATATATATATATATATATATATATATATATATATATATATATATATATATATATATATATATATATATATATATATATATATATATGTGTGTGTATATATATTTCTTTTTTGTTTTAATCTAATTTATATAGGTATTATCTTTGACGTGACTGTGACTTATCAGCTTCAGAGTTTTGTGATGCTTTAGCCATCACTTGTCCGTGGATGTCCCTGACTCATGTGATGGTTGCGGGAGTATATGAATTTGAACCATGCCTTGGACTGTAAAAAAGAGTTAAGAGAGGCCACGACTGTATTAGGGATGTGTGTGCAAATAATATGGCAAGTCTTGCGTGGAATGGAGTGCAAATTGAGCCAGTGATGCGAGAAAGAAATGGCGATAACTCACACTTATAGCAGACTTGGCAATTCATGAGGTGTGGCTTAGGGAACGAGTGGCGTTTTTCGACAACAGCGTTATCAACGCCGATGCTTTCTCCAATGCCCACCTGGAATGTTCCCAAGTTCTCAAAATGCTACAGCTTCCAAGCACTCAAAATACGATACTGCAGCCGATGCTTTGAGACCTTCCTTCACCCCACTTGTTAATGCCTACGACATGTCCTCGGGCAAAGAATTTGAAAGGTTTCAGAAGCAAATGGCCACGGTACTTTCAGAAAAATGGTTCGGGCCATACTCACAGACGGCTGCCTGGGTAAGTATAAAAACCCAGTCTTCAGAGATCCGAGCATAGGCCATGCGTCTGTGGGCACACGACGGAAATTCTACTGCCTAGCTCTTGAGGACGGCGCAGCACTCCAGTTCTGGGACGACTAAACTGGGACGGTAGAAAAAGGGGCAATAAGCAATATAATAATGTATCAGTTCCACATCTTTTCATTGTTATTATAATAGATTTCCTTCATTTTACTAATATTATCTTTTATTTCTGTATTATCTTTTATTTACCATAAATTAAAACAGAAAAACTGAATCCTGCTTCTTTCCCCGGACACTCGTAATTTAATACAATCTCACCCTCTCACGTATAAGCAAATTAATGACAAATCACCTGCTATCTTCTTGACAACCCTGTCACATGGAACGCACTCACACAAAGTTTCTGGATCTAATTGTATCTTGTGTCCCACGATTACTTCTTGTACACCTCACCGAGGTGGCTAACGGTGCCACTTGTTCGTCATGAAAATTCACACAAATTATTTTCCGAATAAACTCTCTATGACGGGGAGAGGGGCATACCATAAAAAAGAAACACAATCCAACTAAATTGTGTGAACAATGCCCAGGTTTACTCAACGCCAGCACTACAAGTTGAAGCTTTGGTTTGTTGTCATGGAGTTAATTGTTGAAAGACTGCATATATTGTTGACGAGCAACATGATTGTTATGCTTTATTCCACGTGTGGTCTATAAAATGTTTATTAAGTTTCTAAAATCAGTTCTAAACACTTGTGTCGTAATTCATTCTATTGTATATCTCTGGTTCACATATCTTACATTAATTGTACAAATCAGGGAACTTGAGGAAGCAGGAGGACGGATGGATGGAAGTGCCCAAATGCCCAAACAAAATTACCAATAGGGCACTGGAGATGATTCTACGAACCTGCCAAGATGCCTACTTCCTCCAGTTACTCCGTATATACATATATATACTATCCCATGACCACCTATAAAACACCTTGCCTTACCTTATTGAGTGGCCAGCGAGACCACCTGGACGTCATGAGAGCACACATACCCTACAGTTTCTTCCAACGTCTTAGCTGCAGGGTGATTTCAAATATATTCCTTTGTAGATATTTGTCTCACTGATATCTGCTACAAATCGAGGTCTGCCGATGAAGGTTCGGACTGCTAATAAAAATGATGAAAATATTTATAAATGACATATAAAAGGATTATAATTTTATAAATATAGATGGTCGAACAATTATATATACAGGGTATCCACAAAACAGGTCTCCCAGACGGCAAGAGTCGATTCTATAACTAATTTGCAATAACTTTTGTCACTTAACAACTATTTTAGGTAAACGCGCTTAAACAAGTGTTTTCAATATCAAAGTTTCATCGTGATTTTGAACTTGCTTCCCTAAATCGGTCATTACTCCCTCAATTTGCTATGAAAATTCAAATTTAAGGAAGAACAATAAATTTTAAATGCAAGGAACTGCACCAAAATTTCACCTTTCCAACGATGTAGTTAATTTTACTTTTACTTGGTTAATTGGGGGAGAAAAGTAGGTATGTTTTAATGTTGGAAAACATAGTTTTTTCAATGAAATCAAGAGTTGTATTGAAAAATGACCCATTATGAACTTATACGATTTTGGGGTTGGCTTCTACGTATTAATTTACGCTGAATCGAATGGTAACACTGGCAAATCTCCCAAACTCCTTTATAACCAAATTTCACAATTTAAATCACAAATTTGAGTTCATTTAGTATGATAAATTTTATGTGTTTTTAGGGGTGAAACTAATAAGCTAAACAGTGAAATTCTGTTATAACGGGGTTCGGGAAATCTTCTACGGTTACGATTTCATTCAGTGTAAAAGTACGGGGAAACCAACCCCAAAGTAATATTTTCACAGAAGATAATTCAGAAAAAAAAAAAAAACTCAATTTCATTTTTTTTTTTTTTTTTAACGTTAAAATTGTCTCCCCTAATTAATAATGCAAGAGTAAAATTGATTAGACCTTTGAAAAGGTGAGATCTTTGCGCAGTATTTATTGTTCTTGCATCATGAAAAAAATTTGCTTTTCAGGAGACTTTTTCATGTCCCAAACCTTAATCCTAAAATAAGATCAGGCATCTTTCCGATACATAATTTAATGTTATTTTCAACGGTCTCCTTAAATTTTAATTTATTCAGCAAATTAAGTGAGTTATGACCAATTCAATGATGTTAGGTCAAAATCACGAGAAAAAAACTTGATTAAAAAAACTTTTTTTATGAGCTAGACAAATTTTTGATGGACAGAAGTTGTTGAAAATTAGTTGTAGAATCAAATCTTGCCGTCTGGTACACCCTGTATATACTTTCCTGCCACAATATGTATACTTCGGCCAATATTTCTTTGAAAATTTGTTCATTTTCGATCAAACTTCTGGTTCATTTCATTATAGTCTTAAAAACTGAAAGGTAGGCCATACCATACAACAACCATACGAGCCGTTTATAGAATAAAAATATTTCCCACTTTCCAAAACCCCTACTATACATGTGCCCAGTTTTGTCGCGTTTCATTGCGCCACCGTGTGAAGAGTTATGAAGAGTTGTGAAGCAAACAAACGGTATTTGAAGGACAATGCGTTTATCAGGAAGCGTTTGTGCTGCACACAATCGGTTGTAGATTGCCAAGCGTAATCTCGTTTTACTCCCAACGGTAAATCGTACTGGGGATCCCTTCCTGCGAGAAGTCTTCGTTTCACGGGCGAATGCCCATTTCCAGAATCCTGAGTACGATTTCGCTCGCCCAGAAGGTTTGAAGCTATTTCACACCAACTTTTATTCATGACTCTCCACAAATTTACATTGATTTTCAGTTATTATACAATATTAATCCCTTGCAATTGTTAGGAAAAAATAAGGCCTATATGCTCCGTCGAAACGTTTTGTTTTTTTCTAGTAAAGATGCGGATAATTCTAAAAAAAATAACCCATCAGTCCACCATCTGTCGTCCAGAGCTAATCCGAATGAACGCAAATCAAATGTGGGAAAATCACAACGAAAACCACAAAAGCCGGAAAGCGATATATGCTCCATTAAAAATTCGCAGTAAAAAAAGAAGAAAATCTACCAAGTTGAGTGTGCTACATAGCTTCCTTGTATACGTAACATAAATGTATAAACCACTGAAATATTTAAAATGACTCCTAAAGAGCCCAAAAGGGTTTTTCTACGGTTGGGGAAAGTACCTAGTATATCAAGATGTAGCGTAAAAAAGTCAAAACCGGTCAATTAAGAAACGAAGAAATTGTGCTTAAAATTTACGTTTGCGCACGCGCAGAGTGGAGGATTAATTTGAGAAAAATAAAACTGCCACGGGACAATCTACAAACTTTCTTCTTTCTTAAACTTCAATGGTCAATGGGCTCAGTTTAAAGTGTTAGCTTCATAGGACGAAAAGCATAGAAATTAGGAACCTCAGTAGATTGGAGTGGTTCCGCAATATGAAATACTATTTTATCTGACTCATAAAGGCTCTTTTTCAAAGTTCAACTTCATAGATTAAACCGCATAGAAATTCGCTTAGGAGCTCAATCAGCGAGTTAGGGTGGTTTCGCCCGTTGGAATTCAACTCTACCTGTCTCATATAGGTCCTGTTTCAAATTTCAGCTTCAAAAATAAAATACCATAGAAATCAGTTTTATGAGCCAACCAGCTGATCAGAGGTCTGTGCATCGTCTAGTACCTACCTACTGCTCAAAAGTACCTACCACTCAATTGTATCTACCATGTATTGCCTTATTTTCGCATTATAAGTTCATTACGGTTACTTGGCAATATTAGTTTATAACATGCGTAATAAATCAGCTTTCCTCCACACTAAGTACAGCGATTTAGGGTTCATGAAATGTTGTGAAAAAATTAGAGCATTCCAAAAAGTGGCGAATGATTTTCCTGATATGAAAACTAAGAGAGTTATACTTTCCAGGATAGTCACTCCATATTTTCAGAATTGGTACTCATCCCCAGGTTATACAGACCAGTGTTCAGTATTGTACGAATAGTTACTTCTACCAAAGTTTTATCTCCTTACATGTTATGCCAAATGAGCCATAACTATTGAGCTTAGATTATTTCTAAAGATATGTACTGAAATTTCATTTTATCTGTTGCATAAATATAAATCAATATAAAAAAGAAAGTGAAACTGCAATTTCCGGGTTGTATAATCAACGATTATAACCAGTGGTCATTTTACGATTCCAGAAGACTTTATCAATTGTGTGAAATTGTCGTTCAGGTATTACTGGGAGAAGAGTCGTTTCGAAGGTGAAGGATTGGATGCCTGGATGCAAGTCTGTACTTCCCAAAACTCAGAATCACTATCCCTTTTATGACTTTCCAAAAAGGTCGAACCTACGTGATCACTTTCATCATTCGTGGCGAAGTTGGCCGACACGATTTATATTATCCTTAGTTTAAGAGGAGTCGGGTGGTACTCAATAGCTTCGACTTTATTGGATAAAGCGTGTCATTAATAACCGCAGCAGGTGGTCATAGGACACGAGAAAACGTGCTCCACATGGCAATATCTGCCACGGAAAGGGGGGAAATATGTAGCTGGTGAACGGTTATGGTTGATGAAAACCCAACATGCAACAAAGTGCCGTCCAAATAAAAGACCGTGCTAGCGTTTAACATACGCGAGGAAATTTACGGAAAGGTATTCACCGAGGTGAGGCTCAATAAAATTATAATTTGAGCTGGAGATCTTCTTGAAAAAGAGAGATAAAGATCACGTAATGCAGCATGGTTGTATGAGCGAATTTTCGAAGATTATCGTATATCATAACGTTACACTGTTTTGAAATATGTGCACTTCGAGTGCAAATAAATGTTTAACTATCAATTTTATGGCAAAAAATCTCTTTCTGAAAAATATTCTACAATTCAAAAATATTTAGAATTTTAAACTTTTTTGCTGTTTTTTGGATTTTTTCATCAAATAATAATGAAATTGAAGTAAGTAAATTTGTTTAGCATATTTATTTTTGTTCATCAAATTTTTTGATGTACTTGTTCATCATTGATATATGCATATATATATATATATATATATATATATATATATATATATATATATATATATATATATATAATATATTATACAGGGAGAGTGAGAGAGATTCAACGATTTTTTTAGTTTTTGGTTTATCATTTTCAATAAAACCTTTGTGATTGACCAAGAAAAAAAAGTTTAACCCCCTCAAAATTTTCTGTTTTACGTTTCAAGATGCGTAGAATCCAAAAATCGAATAAAAAATAACCCGTCCGTCCGCCGCACTAAAGCCCAGAATACCTGAAAAACGGCAAAACCTCCTAAAAGGGCACAGAAGCGTTGAAAAAATCTGAAATTTAGTTTCAACTAAAATACTGCTAAAAATTATAAATTTAACGATTTTTGGCTGTTTTTAGCCAATTTTAGTGTTTTTTTAAATTAAATTTTCAAAAATTTTAACGGATATAAATTGCTCAAAAATTGTTGGCCAACGAATATATATATATATATTAGATGTTTGGTCTCGTCAGCAGACCAATTACTGTTTTTTATTTTATTTTTTGTTTTTTAGCAAATGGCACCAGTCAAAAAGTGCGTTCGTTATCCGTAGAGTTTGGCGTTTTGTTCTTTTTTTTAGTTTTTCTTTAGAGTTTGATGTTCAGTTTTTCGCTTCAGTTGGCACCTGTAACCTATGCACCTAGTGACTTGGAAGTTGGGGCTCCATTGAGCAGGGCCAACACCATCAGGTGTCTTTGAGCCATCAGTGAATATAAGGGTGTGTCCAGCATATCGCTGGGTTGCCTCACTGTAGCGACATCTGAGGATGTGTAGGGGTGTATTGCTCTTAACTCCGACTTTCTATGAAGATCAACACGCATCCCAGACAAGGTCCAGTCCAGGGAGGGACAGGGGGCACCTCATATTAAACTAAAGGGTATCTCTCTATGCTATCCCACCTTGTGAGCTCCTGAACACGAATACCCAATGGGCGAGTTCGTGTTTGAAGCCTGGAATACATCTCTTCTAGGGAGGGTATGATGACCACTTCATGCAGGGGATGTCCTGGGAAATAGCGCAAGCGTTCTGCATAACGAAGGCTAGCATATTTCGCCGAATTACGAGTGGCTGACTATGCCCAAGCACCTGACAGAAGGCTGTCGGGGTAGTACGGAAGGTCCCAGTAGCCAAACGAAGACCTTTGTTGAATAAAGGTTCCTGCTAACGCAGCAAGGACTTCCTTGCTGAGCCATAAACTGCAGACCCATTATCTATGCGTGATTGCACCACTGCATGGAAAATCCGTAGAAGGACATCCTGCTGGGCGTCCCAACTATAGTTCGAAAGAGCCTGGAGCAACTGTACACCCCGCATGACAGCTTGGATACAGCCATAAATCATCAGTTCCTATGGAAAGTTTACCGACACAGTGGATCAGAAAACAATGAACTTAGGGTGGCCAGTGACTGGTGACAAGGTGGCCAATATTAGGAACTCCCGGCCAATGACTGGTGGAAAACAGATTTTTCAAAACTCATTGAAAAAAATACTTGGTAGATCTTTTATTAGTTTAAAATGGCTATTTCATTACATTGTTTTGATGTTTGGAGCTTCCTAAAACCCTAGGAAAGAAACAAATATCTTCAAAAATAAAGCGAGTAAGGTGATAAACATTGCTAAGTGGCCAATGACTGGTGCCCTTACCCTACCAAATGTCATCGCTCTAGAATAAATGAGAGGAGTTAATGTGACGTGAATTGATCATTGGTAAATGATAAAAAAAATTACAAATTATTTCTCAAGGCTTTATTATTTTGGTGTACATAATTATATAGCCCTCCAGGACCGATCACTGACAAGCAGAAGGCCAGTGAACTATGTCAAGCGTCACACTTTTTTCCTTGGTCGGGACCTTTTTACAAAGGTTCATCATTGAAAACGATATACTAACTGGAACTTGTGATTATGCTAGTTACAATCTTGCCTTTCTAAAGAATTAGACGAGGATAAAAAAAGTTATTAATTTCATCTTAACACTTGATCAGCATATCTAGATGCCACATTCACTAGAATCAACCCATAAATATTATTTTTCCGTTCCGAAATTTAGTTCATAAGTTCTATCATTACTATTACTCTCTCAAAAAGCTGACCTGACTTCCTCGCAATCACTTCCAGTACTCCCCAAGAGGTTGTGAATCAAATTTCGGGGCTTTAGTAGTCTGTTAAACTTTGGCCTGATGAGAAAAAACAATTTATGACGGATTTCGATAACGCTCAATTTGTAAGGGATTTTCTTATAATGTGAAACTTCTCGATTTATCAGAATCACACCCTCCATTCATCCCCTTCCATAAACGAATTTGAAACAATGATATGTTCTAAAACTAGACCACCTTCTTCATTTGAAAAAAATAATAATTAGTCCTAAGCACTAAATATTAACTGAACATGGAAGGTGTTCTTTTGGAGAAAAATAGAGAATTTAGGTCACTCAGCTGACGAGGAAAGAGTCTCATCAAAAGAGTCATTTCAATCGACTCTAAATGCCCCAGA
This sequence comes from Adelphocoris suturalis, assembly GCA_030762985.1. Classification (NCBI taxonomy): domain Eukaryota; kingdom Metazoa; phylum Arthropoda; class Insecta; order Hemiptera; family Miridae; genus Adelphocoris; species Adelphocoris suturalis. The sequence continues at coordinate 41,077,284 of CM061046.1, read as the reverse complement.
GAGTCTCCCTATCAAATTTTAACTTCCAAGTTTCTTTCGGGTCTAATAGTGGTTGCAATCATGTTTACAAAACTAACTGAGCAGATTTACCTGAACGTAAACAATTATTCAAACAACCTTGCACATATTTAAAATTGTTGGCCACGCACTGCGCAGTGTTTGACATAATACGGTAAGGTAAATCGATCTTTCCAACGACAGGCGAACGATTTCCGTACGACGATAAATGCCAAAGATACAGTTCCGTAGTAACGATCTGGCTGTAAGTGATAATCATCAGTAAATAGGAGCGTGACGCACTAGACGTCGCGTTACAGGCATCTGTTGGGTTACAATGGCAAAAACATGTTCCATGATAATAAGGAAAATCGGCTGAGAATCGAAGCTTCGGCAGCGCATAAAATAATCGGTAATTACTCCATTGCAAAACCGCTGAGCTTGATAATACCCAGTACGAATGGATAAAAATGAAATCGAATGGATTAAATTATAGTTACGATATAAAATAATAGCAGTGTTGCTAGAACTAGCTAAGCAGCCTTAACAATGTCTGAGGGGGCAGCTTTTTGTTGAAATAAGAAGGAATTTTTTCTGGTGGAAATGAATAGGAAAAAAACGTAGTTAATGTTTTTATCAAAACGTAAATTTTAAACTAAAATAAGGTAAAGATTTTCCCCTTAATAATTCCTCCTCCCGGTTTTACAAATTTCGAGGATAGGAGTAAAAGGTAAGGTAATATCGGAGTAAAATGTAAGAGGTAAGGATCGGAGAGAAAAGAATCGATTATGAATGGGTAGGTACTGGTTTCGAATCTAAAATGCGACATCAAGCATTAGGGGCTTGAACCGCTCCGTTCATCTTTAACCATCTCTAAAAATCCCTCTTATCATCACCGTATTTTCCCAACATCTGAATACTTATTTTTTAAGTGATGAAATAATAAAGTATTTTCACATAAATTATGAGAATATGCAGGTGTTACGAAATAAGGGTGACCAGCGCTCCCTACGTTAGGCCGTTCTGTATAAACTTCTACGCTACAGCGAAGGTAATTCGATTCATTTCGTTTAGGGGGCTTGAAGAAAGCAGGATCCATTCTACTTGAAAAAATAACAGCAATTTTTCAGGAAGCTACATAAAAGCTGAGAAGGTAATTGCACAATTGAATTACGCCGAGAGGAGCGTCGTCGTCACTTTCAGGTCTTCCCTGTACGCTAACGACGCCCGCCCGATGCAAAAGGAGCACGAAGATGAATTTTCTTTCCATCAACTTCCTGCCTTAGCTTTTCAAGGAGGTATTTCACTGGAAATTTCTCAAACTCTTTTTTTTTTTTTCCCGCGATGAGGTCTTTTCAGGAAGGAAGAATCTCCAGCCACCTGGAAATCGCCTACCCCCTCCACGAGGCTAAACTTTAATTGACTTGAGTCAACCTACCACCCCTCCGATTTTCCACAAGGTTTTTCCAAGCGATAAATCCTCTGGGAAGATGTATAGCGGGAGATTACACTTCGTGGCGTCCCTTCGCTGAAAAACAAGTTTATATCACGCGGAAAAGATATTTTTACAACGCCTCATCTATATCTGCTCGAAAAAGGAATTTCATTCCTTCTTTTTCTTCTCGTTTTTTCTTGGTAGGCTGTTTAATACATTAGTGTGGTAAAATGGATTTTTCGATTTATAAATGCAGCCAGATCCATACAACTTGTTTGATTCATTCTACTGTAACTTATTAGGCTGGAATAAGTTACGCTTTCTTTATGTATAGAGGAAGCTACACCGTTTTTTCCAGGCAAGTCACATTTTTATTTTATGAGGGAGAGAGAGAGAGAGAGAGACAGAGCGAGAGCGGGAGATTTTGTTCCTGACGTAAAAAAATGTACATATATAAATCGTCGTTGAACAATTAACAATTATTAGTAAGCCAATATAACATTTGATTGACAAAATAGGTAGATATGTCGGATTGTCGGTAAAACTTGCCACATGAGCCTTTAATTTTGAACGGGCATTTACGCCAAGATAAATAGCTCGTACACTCATCACTATCAGTCAATAAATACATTATTTCCCTCAAAGGTACACATCCATACAGAAACTTGAAATTATGATCTCAAATGCAGATTACAACAAAACGATAGATAATAAAAAATAAGAAACGAGTCAGCCATAGTACTTTCATAAATTTTCCTCTGTCACCATACAGAAGGAAAAAATACATGTATGAATTTTTCAACCATAATAAACCAAAACTAGAAACAGACGTGATACTCCCTAAAATTTTAGTGACTAGAATGCACTAATATCGGATCTAATGAACTCTTCAAAAGAATAAAAACAATTTGCTAATAGAAACTTTTTTGTACTCTAACGACATTTCCAACCGCAAAACCACTTCTACTTCCACTTCTACATCCATTTCATAAAATATGTATATAATAAGAAGTTTTATCAAGAGCAACTGATTGGTAGAAAATGGAAAAGGGTTGATTTTTGAGAAACGCGTAGCCGGAGTGGTTAGAATCACCATATTTTTCATCTTCCACATGAGTACATCCCGCAACAATCTTCCACAGATTATTGTGAGCCTAATGTGTATACATTTATAGAGAACCCTCAAGTGGCTGACCTGCAAAAGCCCAGTAAATTTCATCAAAATCGGACACTACCTTTATAAATAGATAGTTTTTCTAAAACAAGTATTGGCTGATGACACAATTCGTCATTGTACGTAGGTACAAATAATGTCATGTATGAAATCAATTTAATGGAACTGCTCACAAGGTGCATAGAGTGTATTCGGACAAGAGCTGGAAGAACAAGCGATATTACTGCGATGTTGACACAGCATCCTCTTGATCACTAGATTTACTCGATGTTTGAAATGAAGATTGTGATCGAATTATAGCTTACGCCAGATCATAGGCTCAGTTTATCTCCCGGTGAAAGTATACGGCGCTCTTGAACGAGTCAGAGGTCATTCGTGTTTCCCACCGATCGGACAAGATCTTTATCCGGATGCAGGGCCGGACCACGTCTTGCTCTGTTTACCTTAACAACGCACCCGGTGTTAAATGTGATTGGGCGTTTCGTGCCAGAGTACTTAACACTCACCGATCCAATGATAGACGGCCGGATAATCTCGCCTCCTTATAATTACGAGTGATTCTCACTAGGTATGCTGAGGAGTGAAACCCATTTCAGCCCTTATGGGCCCAACACGGGCTTATGTTACTGAGGCTGACACAACCTGGGACTTATGGGCGAAAGGAAAGGGGTACATAAGAAACACCCAACCAACAACTAGTCGTGCATAGCATGAACTGAATTCGTGATCTTAGTAGGTGATGCTTCCAATAGAACCATCTCAACCGTACGAAAATGGTTTTATTTCGTGAGAAAATTGCTATAGCTGCTACATCCAACCAATTTTGCCCTCCCAAATTTCCCTCACACAAAAAAAGATATATTAATTTAAAATTAAAAAAAAATTGTCTATTGGAGGCAGTATTAGAAGGCTGGTTACATACTTATTGCGTCCTTGTCAACAATCCGTTTCTCTATCAGGAGGTGAACATTTTTTTGTCTCAGAACCAAGCACAGGGAAGATGGTGTAAGTAAGGTGGAGGCGTAAGTAAGGTGGTGGCGTAAGGTGGAGGCGTGAAGATGTCGTGAGAGAGACGGGGAGTGATTCCCAACAACCGTTGATAGGCCGGCGACCAAATGTCTTGGGATGGCCTGTTCCTGAGGCCCAAGAGGACGGAAGGTTAATCCGTCGATTATCATCGAAAGTTTGTCGAGGATATTAGGGCCCTTTTCAAGGACCAGTGGAAGCTTTATTTTCCGACGTGTCACAGAGAACTGGAATGCTGATGACTGCAGTTCCCCTGAGCTGCATTGTGTTGAGATGACTCTGTTATTGTTCAGGTAGCCTTTCCAGTGTGAAGGGAGGTGGCAGGTCTGCTGCCAGAGTGAAGGCCCCAAGCTGATATATTGCATTTGCATGGGTTTTATTGTTAGTCCAAAGTGGATTACAAAATGAAACGATGGAAGTTAATGGAGTTCAAGATACAAACGTTACAGTTAAATCGTAGTGATAGGGCTGCAGTGGAAAATGAGACTTTGCTGGATCACAAGAAGTTAAGTGAACCCGGGAAAAATGAACGGGGAAAGCAAACATAGAGGTGAGCAGATTCTCAGCAGCTTCTTTCTCTTAACCTTGACCGTTGGGTGAACGTATATTATAATGTAGTATAGAGAATCACGTTGAAACGAATAGTTCAAATGCAGCGGTTGGTGTGATTTATTCGGGCTTCCTGTCTCTCTTATATACTAATACCTGGAGAAACTTACCCCCACTCAAAGTCTTGGAGGGACAGAAGAGCGCACTACTCGCTTATTACCTTGGACACATACATTTACTGTTCCATTTCGCATTCAATCATTTGCACTCCTAATATCTTCTTCAAATAATTCTATAAGTCTATGTTACAACAAGTGAAGAAGCTATACCTACTGCTTGAAAAACTTGGCAGACATTTTTTCTGAATCCAATATATCCCCTTATCAAGTCCAAGTCTATATGTACCTATGTTTTTGGCCCTTCATTAACATTCATAGCTTTCTTTTCGATGGGTCAGTCATCGCTCATGAATAAGAGAGCTGGTAGGAAGAGAAGGGGGTTACTTGAAGAAAAAACCGTTTCTTTTCAAATAAACTTTTTATTCGAAATCATCCAAGTTCATTCAAATACTTTATTCCAATATCAGCCTTGACCTCAAAAAAATAAAACGGAGGTCTGTTTATCAATCTAATCACTACAGGTAATCAATTTCATTATTTTATCAATACCTTTTCATTGTTTCGGAAACATGTTTATGAAACTGTAATTAAGACTTATTAGAGCACCGACTCAAGTCCCAAACTGAAGAATACAGAATGCTAAAGAGAAGGAGGCCTCAGACCATTTCACCAAAATTAAAATTACAAACTCTCTGTGAAAAAGGAGGGGTGGAAGAAAAGCTGTGGTTAGAAAAAAAATTAATAAGCCCAGAGCACGGAAGGGTGAAATCGCACCAGAAAGCTCTAGGAGGTTTTCAGCCTTGAAGGTGTTCCCGGGGCTTTTCCCAAAGGGAATGATTATTACCACGGTGGGTTTTTCATCTAACGTTTACCCCCCTTGTAAGCTTGGTTGGCAATTTAAGTCTAAGGGGGTATAATTAGATTGTGCACATTTCTCTCCCTCTTATTTTCCTTCAAACTTGAAGTTGAAAAGCCGTTTGATCCGAAGAGGATCCAAGAGTCGAGGTTGGACGTTTTCTTTGAGTTTTCCTTGCAATAATCCAGATTTTCCTGAGGAAAAAGGAAAGGAGAAACCGAAAGAGAAAAAAAGCAAGGCACTACTACGAATTTCCTTAAAGGGGAATTGCATCACACCATTTGGGTACCTATGCTTTGACCACATTAAAAAAAAAATAAATAAATAAATAAATAAATGAATAAAACATTTAAAAATAAAAGTATTGATACTCCAAGGGGATGATTTATAAATTAAACCGCACAATGCCCAATAATTTCATAAAATCTAACAATATATTGGGAGTATAATTGCTTTTGATTGTATTCGGGGGAAAAAAACTAGCGTTTCAAGCTTTCTAGCCACATTTTGCGGGTAGGAAGATTGGAACGCTATGTTTTTTTTTTTTTTTTTTTCTTTTTTTTTCTTCACAACTAAAATCAATCAGGAATATCTGCAGTCGTACCTATACAATTTAGCTCAAATATTAAATCTAATATAATACTTTGGACTGTACGAAAAAGATGTACTACAAGATCAAACAAACATTTCAGAACAAGGTGCTAAGGAGTATTGTAAGAACTCCACGGTAGGTACATATAAAAGTTGAACTGATGTATATCATCAAAAAATTATAACGCAACAATTAATCTGAAGATAAAAAGTTCTAGTCATGCAGCATGATCGTATGAGCGAATTATCGTAAATTATAGTAGGTAAGTACTGGTATTATGTTAAATTGTTTCTGAGGGCGATGAATGAAACAAAATTGTTAACATCCAAATCATATGGAGAAAAAAACTCGTTCTAAACAGTATTCTGCAGTTTATATGAGATTTAGGATTTTTAGCTTTTAGCATGGAACATGCTTTAGCCATCACCTAACTGGGCAAAAACGTGACGAAACTGTGGAACGAAAGTAGCGCGGGATTTTTTACTTTCCCAACATCCCAACAGAGTGGAAAGTAATGTCCATTTTTACTTTCCCAACATCTCTACAGAGTGGAAAGTAATGTCCATTTTTTACTTTCCCAACATCCCAACAGAGTGGAAAGTAATGTCCATTTTTACTTTCCCAACATCCCAACAGAGTGGAAAGTAATGACCATTATTACTTTCCCAACATCCCAACAGAGTGGAAAATAATGTCCATTTTTACTTTCCCAACATCCCAACAGAGTGGAAAGTAATGTCCATTTTTACTTTCCCAACATCCCAACAGAGTAGAAAGTAATGTGAAAAGCAGGCCCATAAAGAGCTAAATTAAAACAACAGACAACAAATGCATAGTAAAAGGAAACAGCATACAAATAAAACACGGCTAAAGCATGTTCCATGTTTCTTGAATTTAGCCGAAGGATCTAAGCAGTAACCATCCGGGGGTCCAGGGGGCTTGCCCCAAGGCGAGGCCCGAAGAGCCGAGTTTTTTATTAAGTTTTTATCAATGTTTTGGCAGCTATTAATGAAATTGAAGTACATTTTTCTACGTAAATTTGTTCATACATTTTTTAATGTTCTAGTTCTTAGCTCTCTGTTAGTAGCTTTGTTTGACGAATGTTCTACTAAAAAATATACATTTAACGATTATTATCCATTTTCAGCCATTATTAGTGTTTTTTTAGCACATCTTTAGAAATTTTACCAATTTAATGGGTTCAAAACTGCTAGCCAACAAACTAAGCCCTTTGTTTGAAAAGCTTGATTTTTTGGCTCAAGAACGGAATTGTTATCTCAATCCTAAGGGAAGTTATCGTCCGGTCGCACCCTTACACACAACACACATACACACACACGTGTGTGTGTGTGTGTGTATGTCTCCTCAGGATTGATGTAAAAATGCCGTTCCTGTGCCAAAAAATCAAGCATTCTACACGAAAGGATGAGTTGGCTGGACAATATTTTTGTAGCATATCACATAGGTTGGTCAATTTTCAAAAACCGTGCTAAAAAAATCACTAGAAATGGATAAAAACGGCAAAAAATAGTCAAGTTTATATTTTTCAGCAGAATTTGATCCAAGGGCAAATTTTCAAAACAACAACATAATATTGTACGATAATTTGCAAATATCCACCCATACGATCATGCTGCATGACTGGAACTTTTTCGTTTGAGCCAAGCAGTTTCGCAGTCTGCTCATCATACTGGTAAATGCCGTAACACATGCTGAATAACTGTCTGCATCGGCGAACTAATTAATTACCGCGTTAGGGAATTGAAATAATTAACACGCTCACCAGTATAATAGAAATGGGTTGATGGTTTGATCCGGGTCGGATCCATCGGCGCGTTAAGAGCGGGTATTCACAACGGGATAAGAATAAAATGACAACGAGTAGCTACACCCTCCCATTGGTGACAAGCGGTTTTAGCCCGACCTCTCGAGCTGAACTCAGTCAAAAGGGTGATGATCCTTTATTCATAAATTTAGTATTCCCTTTCAGACTCCGGTATTTAGAGAGAGCATTTTGAACGATGGAGCTCGCTGAGGGGGCGGCGGGGGTTCGCAATTAACAAACGGTGTTGAAGCGAAGCAGGTGGAAACCTCCCTTCGGGGGTTCTTGATATATATTACGCCTGGTCGGTCACTCTGTTAGCGGGCTCGCTCTATGCAAATATACAATTACCATATTAATAACTCAAGGGAGTGCGAGTGCCTGTCGGGCTTGTTGGCGGTGCTGCTATGAGGGGTTTGGGGAGCGGAGGCGGTTTTTCATTTAAATATGATTTTCGAAACATAAGGGATAACCCCGGAGTTTTTCCAAGCCTTCCAGTTGCCCCTCAGGCCGTCGTTTTCAACAATACACAGAAAACATGCGGAACCTTCCCCTATTTGTTTTTCTTTTACTTGTTTGAAACTTGCGGAGAAGTATAGTGAATAAACGGGAGGGATCCTTGCACTCAAGCGGAATATTATAGTTATCCTTTTTTTAAAATCCGCAATCTCTTTTAGTCATTCGGTTCCAATCAGTGGACAACAGTCCTTTGTGAGTTATATTTCCATCAGTAGTGGATGCCCACCTAAGGTTTAACCTAATGGGAACTATATGAGTTTTTATTTCTGTTAGAGTTTTTTGGGTACGGCTATGAGGGACCAAGGCTGTACCCCTGCCACAAATGCATCGGTAATTTCAAACAATTATGAGCAATCACGTTTATTTACAATGACAATCGTGATCTCCTGAAATGATATTTAGGTACGTAGGCTGCAATGCTCGTCTGAATCATCCTCCTCATGGGCTTCTAAGGAATTTCTTCATAGATAAATTGCTCCACCATCGGTGGAAGAACGTCAGTTGAAAAAATTCCACCACTATCACCACAAACCATATGGTCATGTTGCAGGGTTAAAATGGCAAACAATGGAAAAATTAGGCACCGACAACGTATAAATACCGGAAAGCAAAATTACGCAAATATGTCATGTCATGCACGACGATGTTTTTCCAACACCTTCGATTTTCCTACACCTTTTCCTAGACCTATTCGATTCCTATACACAAAACATCAACAGTCTATACAGTCAGACTCAAAAGAGGGTATATTTGCCCTAACAAAATGTATGGTTCATGCAATGTCTACCTAAACAAAATCGTGCCAAACATGTTAAACTCTACCAATTCTAGATGCCAAGAAGAGGAAACTCTTGAAAATATTATAACCGTCTATCCAGCGCACTCCAGCGGCAGGGAAGCTGTCAGCAAACTTGACTTGGTACATCACTGGAGGCTACCGAACCGCTCCCATTCAACATGAATTAATGGCAGCCCGTAGTGTATTTTTAAGTGAAAAACTTCATTATCTTGTATATATCATTACAAATCGATATTTTATTGATACACTAAACTCTACTCTATTTCGGTCATTAAACACTGTTTGTGGAAAACAAGCATCCTCATCTCAGATTTATATTTTGTAAGTGACTTTATGAAAGTATTAACTAAACATAAATATTTGTTGAGAATTTTTCATTACTTACATCTAGTAAAAAAATTGAATCAAAATATTAATTTTGTTAAAAAAAAACGTTAGTAGAACCCATGTTAGATTGTAGGTATATCCCTAACAAGAGCACAAAATATTCTAAAAAATTATACCTCTTCCAGCTCTCTAGCTCAATTTAGTAAGCTCCTAGAGCTATTTAAAGAGTTGAAGTTCTTGCTTTTTTGGCGATTTTTTGAAATGGTGGAAATTGGTGATTTTTATGCAGCCATATTTCCTAAACTATTGCAGATAAAAATTTAAAATTCGGTATTTTAACTATTCTTTATGGGAACAATCAGTAGGTATATTAAATTTTAGCAAAATAAATAATATGAGGTACAATTTTTGTTGAAATTGTGTGGATTTGATATGGAATGACCCAGCTATTAAAAATAATAAAACAGAATGAAATGTTTACCCAAAGCAATAGGTTGTTGAGTTAATGATTATTATTGTACTGGTAAGTGGCTGCTGCATGATTATGTAAATAAAATATTTATCCCACAGGGATCGCTTGTATGAAAGTTAATTTGCATGCACTGGATTAATTTTACTCCGGACTCGGACGTTCAAACAAATCCCACTTGGAATGTCTCGGATTTCTGACTCCTCTACGCATTCAGTGAATGCAATCACCCCGGATTGGACACAGGTCGCGCTCAAGGCAATATACGTTATGGGCTATATCCAAAGTCACCCCACTCAGTTCACAGCCCGGCACGCTGCAACCGATTTACTGCCTGACGTCACTTTAATGAACGCTGAGGATGATGAATGGCGTTCTTCATTCCCCATCTTCTTTTGTGCGCTGCATCCGTGGTAGCAGTTTTCAAGAATGTTGAGCGGGTGTAATAAATGTTATTATGATCGCGTTGGCAGTTTATTAAACTTGTTCGACAACTGTGAATGAAAAAGTGCCTGCTTCGATAGACGTATTTTTTTAAGTATCAAACAGTATTTACAGGTTTTAATGTGGTGTCGCAACGCCATGAATCAAGAGTATAACCTACTATCATTTGAAAAGTAGTAGTTACCTATGTTTTGCGACTCTATGAGCATCGGGAATATTGATCAGTTCCTACTTCATAAATTTTGCAACCAATAAGTATTTTTAGGCATAGAATCATGATAAAAACTAATTTTGCTATTTTTAACTATGAAACAAACCAAAATGTTTTACTTCAAAATCATTTTCATAATTAATACGACAAGTTTGAATGAAAAATTGAACCACATCAACAACTCCTCGATCTAATCATGAAAAAGAGTAAGTGAAATGACGCTAAATCTCTACCTATACTATTTTATAAGAATGGGACTCTGTCTGTTTGTCTGTCGTCTCTATCCAAGTCAAAACGGCTGAGCGAGGGGAGTCTACGACTAAAGGGGATCTTCTTGGATTTTTCCGAAAGGAGACATGAGCGATTTTAAAATTTTTTAATCCCACCCGAACCATTGGCTGGATGGCGGGAGGGGTGTGCTTTTAATGGGCGTTTTTTCCCGAGCTCTCATATTTGCTGCCACATTAAAATTTGATTGAGAGCACTTCGTAAGTCAGCGACAAAGTTACATTAAAGTGATGAACACACTGGTGCCGTCAAAATTGCTGAAAGATGCTGTGTTCCCAGAGAAATCAGCGAGACTGTGCGGGAAATGACGAAAAAATTGCGTTCCCCCGCTATGTTTTTTCCACCTTAGACCCAGTAAATGTCCACGGTTTTGGCTTGGATTGGTCTTAAAATGTTTGCTGAAGTTCCCATTCGGTCCCATGTGAGTTTCAAGACATGACATTATTTTTTTCCGATTGCAGTGAACGAAAATGTAGACGCAAACGTTGGTTTTCGAGCTACAGCTCTTCCTTAATCAGTCGAAACATAGTTACTCTGAACTTCGTATTTGAAACCTCTTGATCACGGGGAGGTCTCCCGTTCTCACTTTCTACGCTCATAAAATATTGGCTTATCTTTATTAAACCTAATAAACTTTCACATAATAAACATAGTTTTATAAGATTTAATTTGTTTGTAAGTTATTTCCAACAGAAAGAAACGTCTGCCAAGTTGGGTGGGCAGTATATCTTCCTCACATATTGTAATATGGACGTATGGAAATAGTAGAAGTATAAAAATTTAACATCCGAAAATTCTGTTAATACTGAAATGTAGGGTGTGCCATAAAACATGATGGTGCCGTCAAAATTGGCGAAAGACGCTGTCTTCCCGGATAAATCAGCGAGATCGTTCGGGAAATGACAAAAAAAATTCATTCCCCGCTATGGTTTTTTCCGTTTTAGACCCAGTAAATTTCGACGGTTTTTGCTCGGGTTGATCTTAAAATGTTCGTTGAAGTTCGAATTCGGTCCCATTTGAGTTTTTAGGTATGCAATTCTTTTTTCTAATTGTAGTGAACGAAAATGTAGACGAAAACGTCAGTTTTCGGGGTAGCGCTCTTCCTATTCAGTCGAAACTTAAGTAGGTCTGAACTTTGCCTTCGAACCTCTTGAAGGAAGGAACCTCTCGCATTTGAAAGACACTTCAACTGAATAATAGACGGGGATAAGGATAGCCTTCTACGCAGATAATATAATGGCCCACATTCAGAGAAATAGACAGGGAAAACAAATTCGTACAAACATTTAACATCCGACAGTTCTGTTAGTAATGAAATGTTCTTAAAACTAAACTTTTCGTGGTTCCACATAAGGTTCCGCCTTCGATAGTCATTTCCAACAGAATAAATGTCTACCGAGTCGGGTGGGCAGTGTAGCTTCCTCACGTACAAAAATTTAACATCCGACAGCTCTGATAGTACTGAAATTTTCTCAAAACTAAACCTTTATAAGTTAGCCCTTCTACGAAGATAAATGACCTACCCCTACCTGTTAAATTTAATAATCTTTTCGCGGTCTCACATAGAAAACGCAGCAAATTATCACACAGCAATTTATTATTTTATTTTTGCCCCTTTTATAAGATTTACTTATTTTATTATTTTTTTTTTTTTTTTTTGCCATTCCTTTGGGATTGTCTGTAGAAAGGGATTGTAAGCAATTTTCAAAATGTCCACCTTTACCTGAACCATGGATTGTAGGTCTCGATGGTATGGGGACTATATCCAGTCGCCTATACATCCCACACGGAGCGAGAGGAGAGAGCAACATCCCCTACACATTTCAAATCACCCTTAGTGATCACCGTTTCCAATCATTCTACATGTCCCACTCAACAGTAAAGACCATCGGATATATACAGCGAGATACCAAGCGAGCGAAGCGAGCGAGAAAACTAGGCTAGTAATGTACAAAGCAAAGCATCATCGCATTACAATTTTTGAAAAAGAGATTGCACAAACATTCCTTGGAATCGAGTTCAAATCCTGGATCCACTCAATAATTTAGTAGGTATTTTATCTTTTTGTGGTGATAACATAGCAATCTGCTATTCTGATCAAGTTGAATACTGATTACAAAAACTATCGTTGCGAGCATTTAAGGTACTGCGTATAAAAATTGTCGTAATGATATAGGAGAAAAGAAGAAAATAAATTTATGCAACGGATTGAGAGGTACATATAGATTTTTTTTTTTTTTTTTTTTTTAAGAATTAGAATAAACATAAAAAATTGAATACAATTTAAAAATTAATCTTCATGCTGAGCAATAATCGATCAGCTATTTAGCAACGTCGCTCTTCCGAAATTCACTTTTCCATATTTCCTTAGAAAGGGAATGCCAAAAAATGCATTATGATCGCTGATTCCCCCATATTACAAAGCGAGCTGGATAGGCTGAATAAATTCATCCCCAACATCTGAAAAGTATGGCTGACGGTAAAGTCTCTAGTCTCCAAAAACCCGTCAATGTCTTTGCTGTATTTGATGCCATGTTTGTAATTGTACTCCTCACTGCAAGGTTCAGAGGACGATAAATCTTATCCCGTGACGAAACCACATCATTCTTGGTGTTCCCCATTAAAACATTTTTGATCTTCTTTTGGAGGGAATGATTCCATTTATTAGCACCCCACCGAGCTCATATAAGAAGTCAAGGGCACCGCAAGTAATTTAGGTATTTCATGCGTGTTCTTCTATAGCCTACGTAACTTCTGATATGCAGCAGCAGGGAGCATTCATGTTTTGGAATTTCATGGTTTTGACCTCAGATTTGGTTCGGCACACTTTAAAACCCCATGTATCAATTTTCAACTCAAAAAGCCGTTTAGTTTGGCCAATAAAAGGCCAGCATTAATGGAATTTAACGCTTGATTCAGTGATTTGAAGATGTCGCTACTAGCGCTTGATTTCAATGCCCAAGTTCTAGTCCATCGAGAGAGCGAATGGACTAAAGCACAGCGTTCCGAGTGGTTTCATTCGATTCTTTGGGATTCTTTTTAACACAGAATGTGTTTTTGCGATGACCTACCGAAAAAAAATCGTCACAAAAAACCGACAGAAAAAACCGTTATGCGCCTTTTATAATGATTTTCACGTACAACCAAGCCGTTGGTAAGGAAATAGAACTCCCGCAGTGTTCATTGCACAGAAATTGTTCACCATTCGTTGGAAAGCTCTCAATTTATATAGTATTTTTCTTGTAGTTACATATTTATTTATATAATATTTATAGGGTTTTAGACCAAATTAAATGTCTAACAATTATTTATTTTATTATTGCCAAATATTGTTATTATTCACGTGCAACCAAGCCGTTGGTAAGGAAATAGGAACACATTCTGTGTTCCTATGATTTCATACAGAGTATGGAAAAAGAAATAAACCGGGGGGTGCAGGGGGGCGGAGCCCCCCGCCGAGGCGCAAAGTTTTTTTTTTTCGATCCATTAATGGCATGCACCAAAAAAACATTAGTTACCTTGACAATTTCAAGATCTCAATTTTTTAATATTACAACCTTTAAATGCTTCCTTTCAGGGTTGATCGAAATTGATACCGAGCTTCTAGGATCAACCAGAGCCAGTTGTGATTTATAAAATATTAATAAACTTTGGTCCATTAGTTTCGGAGAAAAGCTCTTGACGGCGGAAGGACGTATTTTTTTATTTTTGAAAGCGCTTATCTTGAAACATAAACCAACAAAAATTGGAGGGAGGGGGACTTATAATTTTTTTTTTTTTTTTTTCTTGAGCTATTACAAAGGTTTGTTATTGAAAATAATAAACCTTAATATTACAGACATTCACCTTCAATTATCATGAAATAAAAAACGCTGGAAGTTATGTACAGTGATGTTATACCTTGTGCCAACCTGCTTGACATAATATACCACTTCTACTGCGCTGATATGATGGCGATCTTTGAAAATGACGTTTAAAATCTAGCAAAGACTTTCTAGGGGCGTAATTAGTATTTCATTGATTCCGTTATTACATCTTTGACGCATATTTATTTGAATTTCCATATTTTAAAATGCAGTTAAATCCACATACGGACATCTTAAAATATCATCAAAATCAAACTATTATTGAGTAATTCGGTCTCATGGTTTGAATTTCATGTTTGAGCATCCTCAGACACCATTGGGCACGTAGGCACCTGCGGAATGTCTTTAACGAAACGAATTAGTCCGCTATCGATTTCGTTACTCAAAAATACACACGCGCAACACGCGCGCGCGCGCGTGTGCATTCACTGACGCGTAAGCGCAAACGTTAAATCCATAAAACGAAATATTCTCATGGTCTATACGATATTGGTCAAATTTATAGGGTAGATGGAAAATTTCACTCCATGTGAGTTTTATCGTGACCATGTCATCTTGCGCGATGCGCGAACCCCAAATTCTTTGTAACAAGCACGACTTCTTCAGTTTTTCAACCGATTTCCATGAAATTGAACGGTTTAGGTTGTTGGTGGACCCTAATGATATATTCAGTCATTTTACGGGTACGCGAAAGCTTTGCGCCACAGTCGATGTGTGTCCATTTATCTTTTCATTACACAATTACACTTTTCTAAAAATAAAGTTATTGGGAAATATGATGTAGGCTTGCAAAGGTCCTAGTTAATGATCTTTATACCTACCTCACGTTGAATCAGAAGTTATTACTTGATTTATGGAGGACTTTGAAAACAATTTTAAAGGATCTTCAAACGGCGTTGACGGAAGTGAAACGCTTGGTTGTGTTGGCACTTTGAAGAGACTCAGTTTTGACGACAGATTAAGATTAGACCAGACCTTTTCTCGGGAAGTCCTCTTCAGTGAATGGAGTTTAATCAGGAATTAAACCCATTTAAACTCGGGCTGAAGAGGGTCGAGCGAGGACGCTTCAACTTCACCGCCAGCCACACACTCGATGTCTTTTGAAACGGGGGAAGAATCGCACATTCAGGGGAACGACTGCAGAGAGGGGGCAAACTGCTGATTAGGTGAGTGAAAGTGCTCACAGACTTCCAGGGGGATCTGGCTGGGATTCAATCAAGGAGCGAGAAGGAATGTTTTCGAGGAGAAGAGGGATCGAACGCATTATGAAGGGATTCGGGTATGTGTTGTAGAGTTTGGGGGGTGAATTTTGTAAGAAGCGAGTTTCCCGGTACTCGTAAGACGCTCCTATTAGGCTCGTGCAACCTCTTGAAACGTACAGTCGTTTTGTATTCCATCCGCTCTGCCTCGAGCTTTCCACCTCCGTAAGAGCACTCTCAGAATATAAAATTCTCGATAAACACAGTGGCTTAGACGTTGAGGGGATTTTTACTACTAGGTACGTTAAAAGGATCATCTTATGTGTTTGAATTTCAAGTGGAAAAAACTTTGTAAGATGCGGTTTTCCGTTCATTCAAATCAGCTCAAAAAGTAAATTTCGGTTGAACTTCACTCACCGATTAGTGAGTTCCAACTATTATATATTTTTCGATTGTCAGGAATCCATAAGTTTCCATCATGATTGTATTAACTTCTTGTATATTTGCATCAGAAGAGGCCCGTGCTTTGAAAACCATGCAGTGGATAATATGTCTCCTACAAAGATCCGTACTGAGCACTTGATGTGGTTGGATTGTACCCTCTCGCAAAAGCATGTAGAGTAGACATTAAAACCAAAATCTTAGTGTTCCTTCGGATAGGTACGTAGGATTACCAGCAAACTTTTTAGGTAACTGTACAATATACGAACACTAGTACTAGTAAGCAAACACTTAGAATGTACTTAGTAAATTAATTATACTTTTGACACAATTATTTCAAATACTACATCACTACAAACCCCCTCTTCTTCAGGAAAACCGACAGAAAAAGTGAGGGTTTTAACCCGCTTGATGACCTCGCAAACGGGCCTCATTTTAAAAATAACCCGATTGGAATTAAAGGAAACCCAGTAGGATAAAATCCTATCGGGTATTCAAAAAGGGCTTATTCCTATCGGGTTTTCACATGCCGAAATCTATCGGGTCATGAATTTACTGATAGGGGGTTTCTCGGGTATCTCAATTTCTATCGGGCACCTCAATTTACCAAAATTCCAAAATTGTGAATTTTGAGCACAGGAATACAAGAAAGAATTCCTACCGGGTAATCTCAAGGAACCAATATGAATTACACGTGTAAAAAAACAACGTAATGTGTGTGTGTTTTATTCAAAATTAATATAGACATAGGTACACAATATACATTTTGAGCACATTAAATTCGTCAAATTGTAAAAAGTGTACCAGAAAAAACACTTAAAATGACGGATAATCGTTGAATATCAACTTTTTTTACAAAATTTTAGTTGAAATAAAGTTTATCAACAACAAACTAGGACAATATAAGATTTAAGCATTTATGCAGAAAATGTTACTTAAATTTCATTAACATTTGCTGAAAAAGCACTAAACTGCATAAAAAAAGCTGAAATTGTACTCATCTTGAATAATTTTACAAACCGACATGCAGGATAGATAGCTGATGATGCTTCGCTTAAGTTCGAAGCAATGTCCCTGATGCTGCTCTCTCGGCAACTTTGCAGTTTCCCTACATGATTCTGAAATCTGAAACAAAATATGAATTACAATTGTAAAAAAAAAAGTATTGTGTTTCTACAAACGCGCACACTCACACACACACATACTTTTGTGTTGGTTGACTTATGTGGGCATTTTTTTAATTTTTTGGATTTTAAATATCGTAAAATGTAAACCAACAATTTTGAAATTTTGAAGAGGGCTTTTTTTGCTAAACCAATTACGAAGATTTTGTGATAAAGTCCAGATTAACATGTCATTGTCTCTTTTTTTTTAAATATCATCATTCATTCATGTTGTGGATAATTCGACCACAATTTAAACGAACCGAAATATTTTGGAGACGATCCGAAAGTTCAGATCCTCGAATTTTCTTCTCAACTCATATGTAGGTACCCACCGGTAATGTTTCTACATTGGGAAAAAGTCACTCGAGCTTCAAAAGACGATTGCAAAGACCCAACGGGCTTTAAGGCCTCGGAAATTCACACTTGGGTGAGCCAGAGGTCGGAACGGGCCCGAAGTGGCCGTAACTCCTTATAAATGAGCCGTATTTTGACTTGAAGCGCTCTCGGTGAGATTCCGAGTAGGCCTCCGCGATAGGTTGTATTTGAATAACCATTAACTAAACACTCCCTTTCCCCATTTAAAGCGTATTAAAGCGCCGGCCAGAGCGTCCGCTGCCAGCACCTAAGTACAGTCGTCAGAAAACTCCGTACGGCAATAAAACTCCAGATTCGCTCGTTTGAAGATAATCCCCGTTTAATCGTCCTTACAAACCTGCCAGCATATTTCCAATTAAGTGATCCAGTGAGCCAGTGAGTGCCTTGCGGCAATGTAGATTGTTTTGCATAAGTTTTTAGCCTTAAGCAAAAATAACGATAGCATGGCAACTATTCCTAGATGAATATAAAGAATTGATGGGTCTTTTCTATTGTACGACAGCAAAGCTCTAACAACTTTCGGTAGAAGTTGTGTGACTACTTTTGGCGATATATTGCAATTCTCATAAAATAAAGGTCCAATAGTCCATTATTTTGCCCAGTGTGACCAGTATTTTCCTCATGGGCAGTGTAAATTTCATAACAATGTTCATATGTAATAAGTTGGTGTTGGTTTTTTATTTTATTTTTTATTGTATTTCAGTATTTTGTGAAATACAGTGTATTTTTGTGTTTTGTGAAATACAGTGTATTTTTAGCGAATTTTTGAAGAAAATTAAGCTATTGCTCTCGCCTCAAAATTTGTAGAATGTGAACTTTTGAAAAAATTTTATGCAGAAATCCGTTTCAGGCTATTTTGAATCATATTCTGAAGTTTAACGCATTTTTTAATGTATGTATGTATATATGTATGTATATATGTATGTATATAATTTTGAGGTTGAGAAATGATTGAGAAATGAATGATGATGTATGTATATATGTATGTATGTATGTATGTATGTGTCATTCCAGACGATAACTGTCCGTAGAATTGTGCTAGAAACTTCAAACAAATTTTAAAATGTTAAGGACACAAAACGAAAGTTCAAGTTCGTTGGCCAGCATGATCGGATTACATCTTCGGGTTGAAATTTTCAAAAATGTAGTCAAAAATTTCAAAATAACCTTTTTTTTGCGATTTGTTGTGCGAAATAATTTTTTCAGCATACTAACGCTGGTTACACATTGGGCGGTTTCGGCCGCGGCGGCAATTTTGCCGTCGCCGCCCGAGAAAATCTGCTTGCTTACACACTGGGCGGTCAAAACACCGTCAACACCGTCAATTTCATTCAGCTCATCATTCAGCTGTGGTGATCCCGCGGGCTTGGGTTGTAGTTGACGTTTCATTATATGTGTACACAGGCCCAATGTGTAGAAAGTAAGTGTGTGTGTTATGTGTGTATATTGAGTGGTGTGAGGATAATTCAGCTGGTCAGTTGTATACAAATTATTTAGTGTGAGTAATAAAATGGACAGAAAACAACTGTTAGCACTGTTATTGTTCCATCGAAGACGAAAGAGGAGAACTATATTCATATAAGACTACTATATTCAATATCATCACCCATTTCACAATCACTCATTTTCACTTGAAAACACGGACCAACGAACACAAGACGTCTGTGGAACCAGTTCAAAGGTGGACTGGGAACTGGCGGCGACGGCAAAAACACCGCCAAATGTGTAGACTCGCATTTGGTCACGTACGCCACTGTGAGCCTGCAGGCGGCAGAAAAACCGCCCGCCGCAGTGGCAGTGGGCGGCTGCACAGCGACCGCAAACGGCAAAACGACCGCTCGGCATTTTTGCCGCCCAATGTGTAAGCTTCCATTTAAATCTTCAGACAACTGCTCGAACGGCGGCGACGGCGAAATTGCCGTCGCGGCCGAAACCGCCCAATGTGTAACCAGCGTAACATGTGGTATATTCGGAATCAGCGTAAAATTTCCTATAAGAATATGTATCAAGTTTTCAAAAATTCAAAAGTTGAAAAATCAGTCAAAAATTGGAATAATGCAATAATCGGTAATATTTGCATGAAACATTGTCCAAATTCAGATTGTCATTAAATCTACAAGATTAGTTTAATAATAATAAAGTATGAGCACCTCCTAATTATTTTTAATAATTTGATTCCATGTTTGTCTATCAAAATCATAAACTAAAATTTCTCTACACGATCAATAGCGACTGAAATGTCGAAGATTTTTTCAAAAATTCGCTCATGGGGTCATGCTGCATGACTGGACTTTTGTATTTTTGAAAAATAAGTAAAACCTTTCATTTTATGAATAACTTCATTAGTTCAGGTAAGAAAAACTACTCTAATATCGTTCTTTTTCTATAATAAAAGAACTCACACGAATTTAATGATAGAAGCTTTTGGTGTGCAAGTGATGAAGCCATTTCCTTATCTCCGGATGTGGAGGAAACCTCGCGGGTCAAATTGGTAGATACCTACCTCCTTAATTTGCTAATCATCCTCTCCGTTCAATTTGTAAGAAGTGTATCGTGTCCTACACAATAAATTTTTTTTTAAATATAAATTATTGCTATATGAAAACTATAATCATTTCATTCGTATTTCAATGTCCAAGAGAGTTTCTCTATCAAATTTCAATTTCTTAGGTTGAACAGGACAGAATTCAACTCATTGAACTGATCAGGAAAGAGCCCATCAGTTTATTTGTCTCTTTATTTATCTGTCTCTTAAAATGTACTACTCACCGCCATAAATAATAATTATTTATATGAAATTACTATTGCAACCTTGGTTCTTTGTTGTCTCGCAAATTTCCAACTGACCCTAAACCCAAAAACATATTCAAGTTCAAAAGGAAATATCTTATTGAGAAAAAAAGTTGGTTCCCACGGTATATTGTGCATCTACCTAAATGAAGGCATTGGGATGAATGATGGCATTCGCCATCATTTTTCACTTGGTTAATGAAACAAGTAGTATGCCAACCTGGGTAGTACAAAGGCAAGTTATTATACCTCGAGATCGTTTAATAGTTCATTAATGAACTATGATTCGCATGAGCTCAGCTGAATCCTGCACGATTTAAAGAAGGAATAAATATTGATCAGAGTTAGAATGAGAAACGAAAATAATAATCATAATCTCAGGCAACATGTTAAAACCTGAAACAAATACTTAATCGTGTGGTTCTCATCAACTTCAAGGTGATCCGGAGTAGTATGTTCACAGATACTCCGATTTTATTAGTCGTTAATCACGAGATACAAGTGTTTTACTGCGTACCTCAAGGATAATGACTTATTCCCCACCAACGATGAATCTTAATCACTGCAATACTGTTGACGGTTCTACTACGCAACTCGATGTTAATGAAAAAGTTGGCTCCTGTTTTGTGTTTGTAAAACTTCCCGAGTCTTCTCACTAAGTCAGTCTACATTAGGAGTGCGGAAAGCAACATAATGGTGAGAGCTGTGTATCAAACTAATAAAGGTCAGACAGTTACCAGCTTCCGGGGTAATAAATCGTCAAGGAGAACACAAGCTTTAGCGAAAGTAATAAAGGATACGAGGTGGCTCAGGGTTAATGCAGCGGTTAATCTCACAGCCCCTTCTGCGAGCGTCGTGTGAACTTGCATGAATATATTTCCAAAGCTTTTAGCATAACCATCTATATGTGTATCATCACTTGAAGAGATCAGCAGACGGGTAGTTAGCGTGGATTGTTGGTATATGTAATGTTTGAGCTTATTCTTATGTATATAACTCAAAGTTT
The DNA here is from genome assembly GCA_030762985.1 of Adelphocoris suturalis. Taxonomy (NCBI): domain Eukaryota; kingdom Metazoa; phylum Arthropoda; class Insecta; order Hemiptera; family Miridae; genus Adelphocoris; species Adelphocoris suturalis. The sequence continues at coordinate 41,055,814 of CM061046.1, read as the reverse complement.
GTTTCTATCCATGTTTGTATGTATGTGTGTACCCAATAGACGGCTAAACGGCTGTACCGATTCTGATGGGAGCGGTTGTAAAATTATCTGCGAGTTCCGACGCACAACATTGGCTAGATCTGAAGCTCCAAAACATCCTTCTACTCCATTAACGGTGCAACTATTCGCAGCTGATTTGTTTAGTTCCCAAACTTTTATTGTTATGGTTGCTAACAGGCAGTTAGTCAGCGGCGGAAATTAGTGACAAGTGGAGAAGCCTTGACGGGTTGCTATACGGATGTTCCGAGTGAAGCATGGGTTGCATTATTGAAAAGTGATGCACGCAAAGGAAAAAACGAAAAACCGTTTTGTTTGGCTCCCGAAATTTTATCATGGCCAACACGCAGTTCGGGGCCTTTCTTCGAGCGTATTTGGTTTCGACAATTTAGATCAGCTGAGTGAGCTAAGTTCTCTGCCGTTCAAACTAGGAAGTTGAAATTTGATAGGGTGACTCTTCGGGACGTTAAACGGCGATTGACAGCTAATACGGCTATAAACTTCTTCCGCTAAGCATCACCCGTCGATGCACCGACCCTTTTCCCGCCCATCTGGCGGGTAATGCGGCTAGTATTTTATATGTTTACAATGTTGTTAGATGGTTGCCATGGTGACTGTCCTAAATTGTTTTACATATGATTTTGATTGAATGTAGTAGGTACTGAAGGTATGTAGAAGGTAGGGTGATGTAGTTCATTTGCGAACATTTCACTCCGCCACTTTAGAATTGACCTTGCTCCTTCATTGACATGGGATTGCATTTTTAGCTGAAGCAGCTTTGTCGTTGTCTTTGTCTTCTATGTACAGTGTTTTTGGAAATCCGTTCATCCAGATAATTTTCTTGATCAGAGAAGGTTCCCGAATATAGGGTTTTTGTCACAAGTCCCGCACTGCACTAATATTTTCTCTCATTCAGTGAATTTGGGATAGGTATTAGGGTGCCACTCATCAAATGATTTTTTCATAGCTTCATTGTATTTAATTGATCTTCTGAAAATTTCTCTTCATACAGCATCTCTTCTGTTATACATATCGTTTTATCGGCCAGGTGCATGGATTTCCCGTGGAAGGCCTTGAATTGTGGTGGACAACCTAAGGCAGATGAAAATGTTCTGTTCATGTTGTTCACACAATGCCCCAACACTTCTTCCAGCCTTCTCTAAAACTTGGGAACATGGCCCGCATTTTTCTCTCAACCAAGCCGTTGGCTTCAGGATGATATGGTTCAATTGTTACCAATTCAATGTTTTATCAGATACAAACTTCCTCATTTCTTCCGAAACAAATTGATTAACATTGTCGGATACAGTCTTCTGAGTTAAATGCCCGCTCATCTCATCTTGTTTATCTAAAATATTACCCAATCTCCATCAGTATCGCCCGAACCATCCGGAACTGGAAACTGACTACGCCAAAACTATAATTGATCTTTATTACTGTTAGTATAAGGTAGTATGGAGCTATTCTATGAATATTAATAACAGATCGATATCTTTTCCGAACTCACTCATTATATTTTTACAAACTTGTTAGATGGTTGCCATGGTGACTGCCGTAAATTATTTTAAACATGATTTGAATTTAATGTAGTAGGCACTGAGGGTATGTAGTAAGTAGTGTGATGTAGTTTATTTGCGTACATTTCATTCTTATTGCGGGATTTACATACATAGTGGTCCGGAAAGTCGGTCAGACTCAGAAAAGTTGCGGCAAGCATAAATCTGTAATGAGATTCTAATTTGACCATATTGTTATTTCTGGGTCACCGGAATGTTTAGCTCAGTTAGGGACCTCCGATATTCAATTGAATCAAAATACAGAGTGACTGAAAAGTTTTTATTACAATAAAATTAAGATAATTCTGAACTATTCAACTTTTCAGCCAATAAACATTAAACAAAGTTTAAATAATATTGTATGTAAATACATGGTTTTATGTGTTAATTGTACCAATGTTCAAGGTGATTTCTGTTTGAGGCACGGCACTGGGCAGATGTGTTTGAAGGAATGGGGAGTGGTGGGGGGCAACAAAAGCTACACCCACAACAAATGTGAAGAAATCTCGCATGCAGGTCTGGGGAATGAGGAAGCCAGCTGGGTTGCAACATATCTGAATAGCAGGAAGCTATAATCTACTTCCGCGTCGCCATTTCAGCATGAACAGATAACACTGTCCTGTTTGCCTCCAGCTGAGCTTGAGAATTCCATAGTGGTTACTAAAAAAAGATAACATTCCCTCTACCGATCCGTATGTGTATCATTCCCATAGGGAGCCTCATTTCGGAGTTACAGCCAGTTTTAATGGTAAGTCTTTTGACGCTCCCTAAACATTTTTGTCCAGAGAAAAAGCTGAAAATCTTTATTGAAAGATAGGGAATAATTTAGGCATGCATTTAGGTATCCCGTATAGGTGAAGCTTAAGATCTAGGAGTATTTCTATTGAAAATTTATAGTATATCATTGATTTAGCAGGCACCACTTTGGTCTAACATTAACATGGTCTATATGGGAGGATTTTGAGTGGGGGAGGGGTTGTGGTGTATATACGTGTCCACTTTCGATAATCCCGCACTTCCTGAAATAATGGTGAGTGCATGATCAAAATAGGGTTGATAAATCCCGATTCCTTACGACTATATAATTTCACATTAGCATTGCTCATGCGATTCAGACAGTTACTCCGAGCCTTATTGTAGGGGGAAAGAGCATAATTAAGGGAAAGGGAACAGTATAGAAGTTGCTCGGAGGAGGGCGTATTAATTGGCTACTCCGGCAACTAACTAATGAGTGACGTCAGGTCTAAAGGACCACCTACAAGTCACGAGTCTGGCCGATTCATCACCCTTTCCCGCCTTCCAGCGGAAACGCAAGTATCCTAGTTAAGGTGCCAACTTGAAGCAATTGTTACCTACTCCGCTCCTCTTAGCGGAAACCCGTGATTGTCATACTGATCCGATCCACGTCACATGGATATCAATAATATCCATTCACATCCATTACTTCCTTCACTACTTCCTATCATAAATAGAAGGAAAGTTTGAGAGACTAAGCCTTACTTTTGGGAAAATAAATGTACTTCAGATAGTGATTGAGTTACAGACTTTTTTTCACACTAGCTTCAAAGTTAAACTCTGGCTACACATATTATTACCATATGCATCTCATGGTCTAAAACCATATGAAGGACCATGAAATTTTCTAGTTTGGGGGTATATGTCACATTTTCTGGTGATATTCCAGTTAGTTTAAGGTAATATGCAAGATTGACTTTCAGGAATTATTGCACCCTGTCTCCCAACTGTTTAATCAGGCTCCCTAAGTATGCGTATGAACATGTCTTGTTTGAAATTATGAACAAGCAATCTGCACCACAATGAAATTTTCTTAGGCACATAGGCATTCATTTACAACATGCATTGTGTGAAGCTGAAGGAACATTGCAACGTAAGAAAAGTTGAACACACCGGTACGAGACTTCGAAAGCTTCGGCGGCTCTCCAAAATGTGAGGAGACCTTCTCGACAATGGAGAGTATTTCTGGTTATTTTTTATTTACTCGATAAAAAGATCTTAGCGAGAACTTTCCAAAAAGGTGCACTATTGTGGGTATATGACCTTGAGAACGGCTCTTGAAATTAATTTGCTCTATAACGTCACAGCCCCCGATAACCTTGGGAGAACCCTCAGTTCCCTTGCCCAACAACGTTAGGCATGATCTTCCTACTGTTATTGACCAAACTTGCTGGTCTATTGAGCTGAAAGTCGCTACTTGGTGTTTTCAAGTTCGCTGAATCCGAATCTGAAGTCAAGCGTTCCAACAGATGAAAGTCACTCATCAAATTTGCGGCTGTGAAGACCCCTACGAGCCAGGCAGCCCAATTATTCGTTCACACATACTTCCAATGCATCTGTACAAACACCTACTTCATTACAGTAAGATAATCAAGAAAACATTCCTAAGCTTGTAGCTTTCTTTAGTTAGATTCTTAGATGATTAAAATCTCAAGATAGGATATGAAGCTAGAAAAAAATTTAAAAAGATGTAAATACGTTACATAGGTACATTTTAATAACAAACCGTTTACATTTGTATTATCCATGTAAATGTCTGAGAGATCTACTAATTAGTCTTGAAATAAGGTGGCATATCACCCCGGATCGTCTTTAAAAAAGTTCTGGACAAAATCCAAAGAAGAAAAAAAACGGATACTAGGTTATAACTAATACAGTTACCTACGAATTTATCTTAAGAGCGATATACTCTTTTGATCCAGGTGAGTGTGGTATAAATCAAGGATGGGTGAAAAATAACCAAATACAAATCCATTTCAGACCACTCTAAGACCGCATCCCTGATATGGTCCTATTAGCAAGTTAGTGTGAGTATACATGGGTGGAACTAATATTGTTGGCGCAACCCAGGCTACAATTCTTAATTGATTTTCCTGTTTGATCATTGTTCGATCCAGATTTTTGACAGTTATGCAACAAACCTTGTAAGTTTCTAATTTACGATTGAAAGTAGTTGATGGCGGGGGGGGGGGGGGGGGGGGGGGTGAATCGGTGGTGGGGTACTTAGATAAATCGATAAATCGTTCCCTTGAAGAGAAAAGGGTAACTTGAGCATCAAAGTCGCCGTAGGAGAGAATGACGGCGACGACGAAGAAGAAAAGGAGGCTACAAAGGTTTTCTACTTTCGCAATAACTCTTGTTTAGAACATTGTACATTTCTGTCTTTAGTAATGCATAGTAGCATTTAGTAAACAACAATATGTTATGGACTTAAGTTAGGAAGATTTGACATAATTGTGCAGGAAGGAGTTTCAACGCCAACTAACTGTAGTAGCTACTTAATGAACCGATCCGTCAAGTGGAAATAGTAGATGGCTGATTCTGTGTGAGCCTACCCTTCCACAATTTACTATCACATCCATTATATTTTATACTTATTATACGATGCTCTAAACACTTGCCAACAGGTTTAATAAATAATTTGAAAAATTGCTTGTACCAATAACATTCTCGTGTCCCCTGAATTTGGAGGAAATTTTGGGAGAATGTAATGGCGCATTCAGGAAGTGAAAAAGACTAGATAAGAGCAAATGCTTACAAAGAAGAAGACATAGTAGGATGAAGAACAAGAACAAACTATTGTTTCCTTTACGAATATTTACACATGTTGCACGTAAGGAGACGACGCTAACTCACTCTAGTAGCTGTGTGAACCAAACAGTCTAGTGTAGAGAGTAGATAGCTATTTCTGTGTGAATCCCACCGTCTCGCTCATCACTACGATACCCAATATACCACATATAAAATGCTATACATAAAATTCGACAGTTTGGATAAATAGTTTAAAATTTTTTTTAGTATCAGTAACGTTCTTGTCTACTCGGCATTTAACATGTTTCACCCTCGCTCCTCAAAGGAAGTTTATCGTTCATATTGACTTTAGTGGGGAACGGAAGCGACGTGACGATGAAGAAGAGAGAGGGATTAGGAAAGAGCTATGGCTAAGGTAATATAATTAGTTGGTGGAGCTGCAAAATTACTCCAAAGGAGGTCAACATTGTCAAACTCCATCGCGAGTCCATAGTTAACTATCTTCGTATTTACAGTAATGGAATGTTTGTAAAACAGTACGTCCCCACCATTTGTAAAGCATAGATTGAAACTTTGTGCTTTTTAAAGAGCAACCTATACATTATGGATGTCTGCTACGGAAAATTGGACCTATGTTGCACACTGGAGTGATAACGTTAACTTACTCTTAAAGCAGCTCAGTAAAACTTTCTTGAGGAGTGAGTAGATAGCTGTTTCTCTACGAACCCTTCCCTTCAACCATTTAGTATGACTCAACACACGTGCTGCGCCATACATATGCTAAACTAAATAAACTTTTCGACTGTTTGAATAAATAATTTGACAAATAGTCTAGCTCTACTTTCTCGTCTTCCCTGCATTCGCCATTGTTCGCCCTCGCCCCTCGAAGGATATAGTGTATCTTTAGCATCAGAGCCGCCGTGGAGGGGAATGAAGGAGGTGGTGAGGAAGAGAGGGGGATTAGGGAAGAGCAATGACTGAGAGAATCTAATTTGTTGGTGGAGCCGCGTTAAGGATTCCTGGAGCGTCTCTCCAGTGCCGCCCCCCTTTGCCGTGGAGGCAGCACCAACATTCCGCTGTATATTACCAGAAGACCGACCTAGGCAAGGGAAGCTTCCTTCTTCCTTCTCCCTTGCTTGATGGACTGTGAGATTGTCTTCCAAGGGGATCAACACTCTTTCTGAGTCTCAACTGAAAATAGGGAGGAATCGAAAAGGAAACTACGTGAAATGTGAATTCGCTGACTCATGTTTTTGAGTCAACAAAAAAAAAAAAAAAAAACTGTCAACAAAGTCACTAATTTTTGTTTGTTTCAACTTTTCCTTTCAGATAGGATAATATGTACCAATTTGTTTATAGCAAAAAGGATGAACCGCTACAAATTATTATACATAGGTAAATTAATATTATTATATTTAAAAAGCCCTTCTGCTCACATCATTCACAAATTTCTTAATCAAGCAACTTGTCATGTAAGTGCTGGGACAATTTTATGACGAGAAAACCGAATAAGATTGAGACAAACGACGATATACCTAATCAATGAATGTCGAAGACAAATTCGAACGAAAATTTTTCAGTCATGCAGCATGGTATCAGCATCGTATGAGCAAATTTTCATAAATTATGTAACGTACTGCACTATATAAATATGCTGTGAAAATTCAGGACTTTGAGTGAGAAGAAATTGTTTACTATCAATTTTATGGCAAAAAAACTTGATCTTATAATATTCTGCGATCAAAAACGATTTTGAATTTTCAGTTTTATTGCAGTGTTTATTCATTTTGGTTTATTGTTTTCAATGAACATTTGTAATCGACCAAGGAAAAAAAAGTTTAACCCCCCTGAAAATTTTATGGTTTACTTTCAAGATGCGTAGAGAAAAAAAAAAGAGAAAGGGAAAGGGAAAGAGAAAAGAGAGGAAAAATATACCTTAAAATTAAATTTAAAAACGTCGGTCGTCGCCGTTTGGGTTAGGGTGTAGATTGTTCTCTGTCAGTTTCGTTGATCCCAAATTAATACTTACCCCAGCGCATGCGTGAATCCCATCAAGCACAATTTTCTCACGCCCCCGTCTTCCAATCTCGCTCAAATTCGGAGGATTGATGTGACAGGAGCTACTGCGCATGCGCGAATGTCTATTACTTTATCGAGCCTAATTGCAACAGTTTTCCCCCGATTTTGATGAAATTTTCAGGGAATGTGCGAGTTAAGCTATGAATGATTCTCTATAAATTTCATACTTCTCAAATCATTACTTCATTCTGCACACGCGCAAACGTAAATTACTTCAAGCATCATTTTTTCACGCCCTAGTCGTCAAATCCCGCTCAGATTTGGCACATAGATGGTAAATCTCTCGGTTTAATTACTAAATACCAATTTCAACATTATTGCGTCATTATTAGCTCCTGCGTTAACGCAAAAGTGAAATCCAAGGAACAAGGTTCAATTCTTGTTTTTATCAGATTTCTACTACATTTTCTGGGAATGTGCGGGTTAGGCTGTAAATTATCCCCTACCAATTTCATTTTTATCAAATCATTACTCCTTTCTGCGTATACGCTAACGTAAATTACTTCAAGCATCATTTTCCCCGTTCCCTGAATGACCGATTTCGAAGTTTCTCGTTAGCTACCAATTTTTGCTTAGACCGTTTCCCATTAAAGTATAAAGTAAAAGGCCGTTTCTGCGAACCTGTAAGTGTAAAATGACATAAAATTCATAAGTTCGGCTGTAAGTCAATGGGGGAAGTCCTCATCTGAAATATGCTCAATGTGATCTTTGGAAAGTATTTAACCCTGAATCTAATGAGGTTTGCAGATCTGAATCAGACCAATATTGAGGTGTTTTGGTGGGCAAAAGTCTAGACGGGGGGAGGAGAGGACTGAACCTAAATTAGCCTGATTTTCAACTGTTCGTAATTCGGTCATTTTAAGAGATGATTCAGAGTTTTTGGATCGAATCGTTTTGTTTTCCTATGCTCTACAACTTTGCCTCGTATAAACATTTCTATAGAACGTACGGTTTAGGAATTATTAGAGAAACACTTTAAAATGGGCAAATTAAGCCATCTTTATGAGGCCGTCATTTTGTATTCCACCAACTTTGAGACGGCAGACAAAGATTTTCTCACTCAGAACGGACTAATTTTTCAAAATCTAATCTCAAACCTTCTTCTCAAATTACTACCTATTTTCGGCCTTGGCTCCTGTACTTTTAAAATTTGTTTCTATGAAAGTACCAACTCTTAAAGTGAAATTGACTCCAAAGAAATATAAGTATTTGAATTCAAGAATGTTTCTGCTGACTTACTCCTCAGCCCGTGCCGTCTCCCCTGCTTAACCTGATATTCGGGCCTCCAAAGTTGGGAGTAGTTTCTTTGCTCAACAACCCTCCGCAGTTAGCATACATTACAAAAGCCCCGGCTCTTCTGTCAACTTGCTGGCAGAACATTTGCTCAGTTAATCAGTTTCCAACTCTAATTAAGACAGTCATTGATATTCAGGGTGCAGGGTCTGGTAGGTCCCACGGGCCCTTCCCGTACCCCGCTTTGCTAGTTATCACCCTCTTTCGAGACAGACTTTGTTACTTCCCTTCTATTCCGTATTATGATGTAGATGGCAATATTCAGCTTGAATGATATCGCGATGAAACTTTCTCCGTGCGGTAACTGTTCCCATTGATATGCATAGTGGGAACGTGCCTTTATATCTTCTGCAAACTATGCTGAGGGGTGTTATTTCGCTCTTCGAAAACTACCCATCTTCCTTCGAATATCGTGTTTCGACTAAAGGTTACGACACATCGGTTTCAGAAGATATTTTCAGTCATCCCATATGAAACAACTCATTCTGAAAGAGTATGATGCATGTATGAGTGATGTCATCATCTTCATACAATGTCATTCTGCAAATATAATGTACTGCACTACGAACTTCGAATATAGTTATTATTATTAATTATTATTATTATTATTATTATTACAAGATGGTTACGTTTGTACCTTTAAAAACTAACTCAGTGCAGTTAATTTATTCAGAAAATCTCCAAGAGTCTGAGTGTTCTTTGGATACTGGTTACTGACAAGAATTGACCGAATTCTGGATTTATCTCAGCATGATTTTCGACTTAATCGGGTCCATCAGCGACTGTCAAGACTTTTTCTTAACTACATTTAAATTGATACTTTTTTATTCGTGACAATTTGATCTTAGGAAATAATTTTATACTAAATTATTACTGTTTATTGAGTTTTATTAATTTACCTACTGTTCTACTATGCTACTATTCACATTTATATATAAGGGACTGGTATTTGATTGTAGTATTCCCTAAAGGGAAATTCCCTAGAGTGATGGGATAAATCACTTCGTGAAGACTGAGCACTCCCTTGATAAGGGAAACCGTAGCACTCTGTAGAAGAGTGAGTACCTAATCCCCAAATGGGTCATCCGCAACGCTGTACAAGAGGGAGCGTGTGCTATCTTGGACACGGAAACAGCTGCACTTCTATACTGGAGCTAGTTCTTCTCCGGAGGAGAGAACAGCTATTCCGTATAAGGAGCGCGTAGTTCCTCTGGGAGGAAAACCGCTTCACTTCTGTAGACAGGAGCTAGAAAACACATGACGTTCTACATAACGGTCCTACCCCCCACCACAATTGACTAGAGCACGCCTACCGCGGGCTGGGTCACTGGGAGCGGTATGAAAGGATCGGAAAAACCGTTAATCTTGAGCTATTTTATGAAGAATCCGATAGTAGCGTTGGCATATCAGTTCTATTTGTACAACGAATTGAGAGTTACTTGTCACCATTCGTTGTGTATGATGATGAGGAACAGTTGCAAACCTACTGCTATATAGCTAGCATGAACCTACTGTTCCTCAATCCCATGCACAACGAACGGTGACAAGTAACGTCTCAAGGCGTTCTAGAAATAGAACGGATCAGCCAGCGCTATTAGCGGATTCTTCAAAAAATAGCTCAAGATTAATGGTTCCCCCGATTCTATCCTGTTCGGTTCCTCTCGTTTTCATATTTTCGATTTCCGCGTCTGCTGAAAGCTTCTTCCTCACATCTTTTCAGTGCTTTTCAACTTTCCCAGATTTTTCAGTAGTGTACCTACGTCCGCGTTTGTGTTTTTGGTTTTGACTTTCGTCTTCGTTTTGTATTGTTATTTCGTTAGTTCGTATTTCGTTAGTTTCGGTAGGTAGTCGTTTTGTTACTAATATACCTCTTTGTGATGAGTGCAGCAAAACTTTGTGCAACCATGATAGTTTACGTCGACATAATCGAGAAGTGCTCGGCTCGTCGTCGTCGTTGCTTCCGAAGAAAATGTTGTGTTGAAGCTGCGGTTTTTCTGCTGCCAATAATAAAGAGTTTGAAAGGCATTTGATAGATGCTCACTCTGTTAAGTGGTGAAAGAGACCTTCTCTTTTCAATCCTTTACTTCCTTTTTGGATTGGAAGCGAGCCATCGAACGTCAGTGCCCTACAAAATTCGTGGTTAAGCGCCGTAGCGAGGTAAATAGAGGGAGAATAATAAATTTCGGATGTAATCGGGATGGGGTTTTCAAGTGGCAAGTTTCTGACTGCGATAAAAAAAGGGAATTGAAAATGCAAGGATCCAGAAAAAATAGTTCGCGTTGCCCAGCTCGTATCTCTGTCTGTAACCTCAGCGAGGTCGTGTCGAAGTTCACACCAACTCATTTTGGACACGAGTTCGATTTGGCTCACTTGCCGATTTCGTCTCCAGTAAAAAAGGAAGTCGCCACAAAACTTTCATAAAAAATTCCCCCCGTCGAAGTGCTGGATGGAGCTCGAAAATTCTCTGGAGTCGTAACTCGAGATAGTTTAATAACAAAACAAGATTTACGGAATCTGATAAGAGATTTCAAACTAAACGAAGAGCACAAACTTCATTCAGACGATGCGACTAATTTCGATACATGGGTAGAGAAGGAAAGGCTGTTGATTACTCCTTCTTGTATCCTATATTATAAGGGGAAGGGATTGAGCGATTGTAATTAGGTACCTTCCTCTGCAACAACGAGATTTTTTTCTCGCAGTAATGACTTCTGGCCAACAGGATGTTTTGACCGAATTCGGACATGGTGTCGTTTGTATGGACTCTAAGCACGGCACGACAGGGTATGGTTATGAACTAACCACTCTTTTAATTACTGATGATTTAGAGCAGGGCTTCCCCTGTGCCTTTTGCATTACGGATCGAAACGACTGTATTGGTATGGAGATATTTCTTTTGAAGGTGAAAGAAAGGGTTGGGATGTTGCAAGCAGCCAACTTTATGTCGGATATGGCTGAGATATATTACAACGCTTGGAAGAAGATAATGGGGTAATTGGGATAATTTGAAGCATCTCGACGTCTGTTTTGTACATGGCACGTGCTTAGAGCATAGGAAGCTAAAATCAACCATAAGGACATGGAGATCAAGTCCAAAGAGAAGAAGAAAGAAATTAGCAAAACCCTCCGCACTCTACTTAGTGAAACCGATGAATGTGCTTTCATGAGAATGCTCCCCAATGCAGTTGATTCATTTAACAAGGATCAAGACACTAGCAAATTCGGCCAGTACTTTGAGAAGTATTATGCTTCTAACTACAAGTATTGGGCGTATTGCTTCCGAATAGGTGCTCATGTCAACGCCAACATGCATTTAGAAAAAATTATTTGAAGCATATTTTCCTCAAAGGACAAAGAGCCAAACGGATGGACAGTACCATTCATGCTCTAATGAGACTTATAAATCGAAAACTCTTCGACATGTTGGTCGCCCTGGAAAAGGTAAGAGCCCATAATTTTATTCGTCTCTTGATGTCTCAGAGGTATAGATATAGATTCTTGGTTAATATATGACTATTTTTGATAAGTCTTGTTTGGTACAGATATATGATTTCCAGAAATAATTCCAGTAGCGTTTTACCAATACTCTCCTGAATTCTGAACTGCTATTTATTATGTTATGAAATGCTTTTTCTTCATTTTGGATTTATTCAGGATCAAAACTGGATGATTCCAAACTTTCAAAATTCGGTTGCATAATTTGTAGCTATGTATAATATTTTCTGTTTATGCCTAAAAAACTTCCAGGATTTGTACGGAACCAAGGTTTATGCATAACGATGGCAGTAAAGATTCATTCTACCCAGTTTTGAAAACGTGTAGAAAATTTTGTGTTTTGGTTTTGTTTTATATGTGTTTTGCTTTTGTATTTGGTCATGAATTTGAATTATCAAGATGGCTTGATGGTGTAGTAGAATGATAAAAATAAGTCGACATAGGCGCATACGTTCTAATATAGTAAGAAAGTATATTTGCTTGAAAAAAAAAAAAAAATATATATATACCTATATATATATATATACCTATATATGTATAATTATTATTATTATTAGGTATTATATAATATATCAAATATTATAAATAAAATATATAAATATAGCAAATTGAGAACTCAAAACGTAAAGTAGACTTTCCTATAAAATCTTTTTCTTTTTTTTTTAAATATTATTTTCCTTATTTTGGCTTAGCTATTATTTATTGATTTTGAACCAGTAGGAAGAGATGCAGTTAGACACTTTATTTCGTTGTAAATAGCAAAATCCGTGAACAGCGACAATTTTATGTAAAGCAATTTTAAATACTCAGCTGCGATATAAACGAGTTCAATAAACGAGTAATGATTAGACTCAACTTATCCAGCTGTTATTACAACAAAGAGCTTCGCCCACCTTGTTTTTTCATCGTTCTTTTAATCTTGCAGACTCCAAGCAAAGTAAAGAGGCATGTTTTCAAGCGCCATATTTCCCCAGTTAAGCCTATTACTGGATGCTTGGCCGTTACGTAGAAGTATACTCAACCATTAACACTAAGATTACCCACCCATAACTCACCAGCAGCGAGCTTCTACCCACCCAGAAGCACACGCTCAAGCTAAGAACAATTTACAGTTGCCGAGAGCTATCTGCATTTTCGCATGGCAACGGCTATGAAACGGTTTCCTTATAAATAACGCAGAGAGAAAAGAAACATTGAATGAAAACAGTCATGGACAGCACTATCATCTTCACTTTTATAAATATTCATCTTGAACTAATATTTTACTTGAAGACAGAAAATCGCTCCTCCAACAGAAAAACGCTGCATATTATTACACAATGGTTTATTTTTTCTGTGTTAAATAACCTTTCTACACAGATCATTGGTCTATAATTGTTAAACCCCGTATTTAAATATGTTCAGAACATGGTGCATCGTGTCTCGGAGAGGGGTTCACACGAGCTGATGATGCACTGCCGTGAATTGGCAAAGCCGCAGCTGAATTGGTATGCCTCGTTATGCCGCAAGCTTGCTATCTAGCGATCATTGATGAAAATTTGTTAGTTCCCCCGAAAAATCATAGGTCGCTGCTCGTAGTGAAAAAACGGAAGATCGTATCGCTTTCCGGATGATTTCATTCGATTCGTAGGGAAAATATATGTAAATTACAACCATGAAAACATTGCTGATACCATGAAAGTTTTCGAGATCTCGATTTTTCAATATTTCAGCCCATAATTATTACTCTTTAGGGTTGATCATAATCGATGCCGCTGTTAGTGGTACATCCCCGGCCTACGTATGATTTTTCATAAAAATTTCATGAACTTTGATCCAGTAGTTTTGGAGCATACGGTGCGGACGGATTTTTTCCAATTTTTAGATTCTATCTATTGAATCGAAATCCCCCAAATTTTGAGGGAGGGTGGGTTAAATTTATTTTTAGTGGTCGATTACAAAATTTAATTATTGAAATAATAAACCAAAACTATAGCTTATTCCATCCATCATTTTGGCTCAATTTCTTCGACTAGTGAACTTTCGAGAGTCATCTTGGGTACAGTCGTAGGAACATACTGGATTTAAAATCCTAAACAGGAGATAGTAAATATAATGTAAAACTCATTTTCTGTATAGAAGAAAGACATATCAGAGAATAGAGACGATGCAACGATCTATGTTGTTTGGTACGTTGAGAAATGGAATTGATACAGGGTTAAGTTCTAACTTGGGAATTATATATTAATTGTTATTGAAGCTGGAAGGGTTGAATCGGAGAACTGTAGAAGTTATGGCAGGTTTCGGTCTGGCGCCATGTGACAATAACGCGCCTTGTCGTGACGGAGGACGAGGGTCGGGGATCCGCCGGGGTCTTAATAAAATGAGTTATGACTCGAACGTTGGAATCGGGGATAATGACGAGAATGGGAAGAGATGAGAAGGGGGATATTCAGTGAAATGTCGTGGGTTTCAAGGGAACTGTTGTGGTTTTGATGGAAGGAGGAAGGGATCGTCGGTATCCGGCCCGAACCGGAGCCAGTAAGCAAACCGCAGGGAAGAAATATAGCTAGGGTAGAGAGCACGCAGAAGTTTCGACTATGTCGAGCTTCAGGAGGCCACGAGAGGGACGAACCGGAATGAGATTTTGTACGGCTGGTTTCACCATGGGGAGCTATTCCGGGATTGACCGAGGATCGTTAGTTTACTCCAGTAACCATCGAAATGATACTTAGATTATCATACTTGTAACCTGGATCATTCTACAATTTTTCAGCAACTTTAGAACAAATTTAATTTTATTGCAGTAAGTCCAATAATGTTGTGAGGGAAATCTGAAAAGTGAGGTAGTGCAAGAATTTGTAACTCAATGTCAGTGAAGCTGTTTTTGGCTCATCGATGTTAGCCTTATTTACTGTAATACATCCTAATCTGAGGATCTGAAACAATTGAGTTCAGCTGAGCTGAGTGTATTCAGTTAACACAGGCTGAATACAATCACCCTGCAGATTATGTTTGTGACGTTCTGAATCGTTGTACCTGTCACGATACTATAGGAACTGTAGTGTGGAGGCTGGAGGTGTTACCGAGCCTTCGCTTGTCTAGCAGTGAGTAAGAGCAGGGTGTGTTCCTGGAAAATAACTCTTACCGCAATCCTCGTAGTGTGTTTTTCAAATATCACTGGAACAATGAGACCTGGAGTCACTTTCGCTTGATATTTTCAGGTTTCCTTTGGAGATGGTTGGCGATTTGTGTAGTCAAGGGTAGAAGGTTCGTCCTGCCTCAGCTGCTACTAGTCTTGAGTTCACCAGTTGCTCGTCTACCTCACACCGAGTATGACAGAAACACTGAAATATATGCAATTATCATATAATCAACATGCAATGGTCCCCATAAAAAGATTCTCCATTTCCGTTTTGATGTGATATCCGACTTTGGAGTCATTGGAAAAATCAGTTGAAATATGTATAAATTGTGGTTATTTGAAGGATTTTCCATATTTTGAAACTATCAATGCAATCAAAAAAGAGATCCCTAATAGTCCACTGAAGGCCTGGCCTGCATAATACAAGTCAGGAATGTTCATAAAATTCAGATGAGAATTGAAGGACCAATGCGATTCTTGAACGATCAGTAAAACTACATGAAAATTAACAAAATAGTACTTTTGCATATATCTATGTTTTGTTCTTGCGTTGAAGTATATATAAGAAGTTGCGGCGATCAAAGTATTAGGGAAGTTTGCAAAGGTAAAATTGCTGTTACAAGTTGAGCAATACAACCCTTTAAGGTATAAATGGTTGGACGCGCAGAAATCGGTATTCGCATTCGATTCATCAAAATGAAGTTTATCAAATCATAACGTTTGAGGAATTCACTTTGACCCTGAAAATGTTTTCCTGTCCGTATTTTCCTTGCATTCATTGTTATACGTACCTGTGCACGAATTCCACACTAATAAACTGAGAAATTAATGTAATGATATTTCAACTACAAATAACCATTCGATAGAGTCAATTTCTCTAGATGGCTTACCTAATATGTAAACTCGAAATTCTTTGATAACATCCTTGCTAGAATTTATCTAATCGTTGGTGGATTACAGCTTTGTTCGAGAAAGTAATAAGAAGAAGCGCATGTACGCTGATCCTGAAGCCTGAATTCAGACATTCCGATACTGGCTGCTATGCCCCGATGCTATGTTGACCACACGACCAGAATAGGCATGTGAAGGGAGTGGCCCTCAAGTTCATTAAGCTCAGGCATTTGTTGTCAGAACTATGTGAAGGGTTCATGAAATCAAATAGCAATTCAACCACCTCTGAATACTGCGCTTCTTTCCCAATCCGACATCAAGTAAAGTAAGTAAGTGAGATACAATATCCATAATGGAAAAGCATAGATGTCACAAAAAATATCATACCAACACCACAACAGTAACAAATAATGAAATGCTCACCCAATCAAATCGTAATAAATTTCGTACGACTAGCCTTTCTGAATTCCGTTTATTCACTGTGAACGGTTCCTCTAAATAATATCATGATAATTTCATGGCCTTGCTAAACTGATGGCGCCTGTAAGAAAGAAAGCGAAAAAACTCCCTGGAGCCTTCTCCGGTTATTGCCATACACCTAGCGGTTTTACAATGAATTTGAATGGAATTTTCAACTAATATTTTCACTGATGTTTTTCGAAATTTCAATTTCTAATTTCGGACCTCCTTGAATCACTCATTCTTTCAATAGAAGAAGGGAATTGAAAATGGGATTTTCTGGAGACAAGTGTCATGTCATGTGTCTTCATCGCTAGTTGTTTAGTTTAGTTTTGTTTTGTATATAGTAATAGTATTTACTATTTGTAATAGTAAACAATATAGGATTCCAGCATTTGAGATGTAAAACTTTCAGGAAATAGGTTTAATTACCCATTTATTCATTGATTTTTATTATTATTATTTATTTATTTATTTTATTTTATTTTGACATGGATATCTTTGCTCTGGGGGTCAACCAAAAATTTCCGTGACGCAAAATTTGTGTCACAATTTCAGTGTTTTTCACGTACAACCCAGCCGTTGCAAGGGGAATGGAACTTCCGCAGTTTTCATCGCACAGAAATCGTTCGCCACTCGTTGGAAAGCGCTTGATTTATGTGATAAATGTTCACATCTCAAGCTACTAATTTCCCCCTCCTTACGTACCTGGCTACATTCCTAAACTAAGTTTATTGGACTATAAACAATTTTAATAAGCCGGTTACAATATTCTTAACGTAAAGCAATAGCATCATTTACTCCACTCCATAGGTAGCATTTTCATTTCATTCACAACCTTGACTGTTAACAACAACTCATTGTAGTGGCTTCTCTCCACAGTTATTTTCAACATTTCTATAAGTAAACCGTTGTTTTGTTGGAATTAGTCGGGATGCGGCCCAGGGATTTGTTTAAAGTTAAAGGATTTGTTTACAACTCTCGAGGACAACCGTTATGAAATCCCCAATCAAAGACATATCCATGTAACATGGTATCTGCTTGTAAAGCAGATAGTGGAACTCGTTTACGACGAGCTGTTTCTGATTTGTCTAAGAAAGTAACATTTCTTATAATATGTGAAGGTTTCCTGCGTTTCTTAAAAGAAAAAAAACCAGGCGTGCTAAAGACCACACGGGAGAAGTTTTCAGTGTGTAGTCCAGAATAACTTGTACATACTTTGTTTTTATTTTTTGAGTTCGTCATAGAATTTGTATCTTGTAAAGTTATTGTGTATTTAACTTTACATCATATGGACCGTTCGACCCACTAAATGGATTTTAAAATCAAAATTAATGTTACCATTAGCCAAATTGGGTTTTCCAGTCTCAAAATTCGGTCTTGGAGCTCATATTGAAAAAAATTGTCAGCTGAGTAGTGTAACCCACAGGAGTAATATCAGATCAAATTGACACAGTGCCGCAAAGAGCATGTTCCTTGTTGATTTCTTGTCTACATACTACTGATTTCTTTTTTTATATTCATAAGAAAACAATAAAAATAACAGTAAAATATTTCATCTAAATTATTAGGTATTAATTGGTCCGGAAAAATGCGCTCGGCATGGAGTGACTTGACAGTGTAATTAAAGATCAAGCCCAATGTTTTTATTAGAAACCTAGGTATCCTTAATATAATATCTATCTAGCATATTGGAATGAGCTATTCCTATAGCGTCATCATAACGTATAACATCGTTTCGCAAAGTTGCCTGATGTTTAGCCAGATAGAATTTTCTGTGAGTGGCATAGGTGGATTTTAGATTAAAATTGGCGGAATCCTCCACTCTCTCATATTGCGTGCCACATAGCTCTAAACAATAAGTTTCACATCTACCCTGTTTTCAAAAAAGTTATTTATTTCTTTTCCTGAAGCTAATCTTATTTGAGCCAACGTTCCTTCCACTTGTATATTTACTGCTCCCATATATTTCACTCTCCCTCATATATTGTACAATGTACCTATAAAGTACTGTTCAATCGTACTAAATATGTGTTGTTAATATCTAATGAAAGATTATGATTATTATATTGCTCTAAAGCAATCTCCTTTGATTTCAAAGTAGCGTTCAATATATGAGAGTTCCTACTCACAAACGCACCTACTTCGTATAACAACAACTTTAGCCCAGTTGCCCAGTTCAATGATTCATTATTGTTAGAACCCTTCAGGTCATATTTTATTTAATGACTCAAAGCGTTGTCTCGGCCAATGGTTGCAATCCATCTTCAAAATTTTTGTCGAAAACCCTATTATTCTAAAAAAAAAAAATTTTGGTTCTTAGGGTATGACATCCCACCTCCAGTCTAGGAAAGTATGAGAGGGTATTGGATGATAAGTGCAGCATATTTTTAATGGATGTGTTTTAAATAACTTCAATATCATCCGAGTACTACATGCTCCAAACCTTGGACGAGTATAACAAAACCGACTTACTGCTAGTGCATGATTTCTTTAAGTTCTCGAGTTTGGAAGTCCAAAGTCTTTCCCTGGTAGTTAGAACGAACTGATTAATGTACATGGTTCCGGGTGGTTTTATTCGATTCTTTGGTATAATATCTATCAATGTCTACCATATTATTATCACTTTTACCTTGAATGTTTTCGTAATCCTGATTATTGATACAAACTGAATCACTCGCGACGAAGTTGTGGAAACCCATTTCAAAACGGAAGTTAGTAAAAAACGTTGTCTATTTCCACGAAAAATAAAGAGTTACATAGTTAAATCGATTTCAACGGTTAGGCCATCATCAGTAACAAACAATAACTTGTTTGTTACTGATGATGGCCTAACCGTAGAAATCGATCGACATTGTAACTCTTTATTTTTCGTGGAAATAGACAACGTTTTTTACTAACTTCCGTTTTTTCCGGATTATTAAATATTTCAGCACCCGAGTGCTACCCTTCAGCGTTGCTAAAAATTTCTGCTGAGCTTCTAGGATCAACTATACCCCAAACTTGATTTATTACCCGACATTACTTTGGTCCGGTAGTTTAGAAGAAAATCGGATTTTAGGATTAACTACGAATCTTGAGATGTCGTAAACCAACAAATTTTGAAGCGGTTAAATTTTTTCCTTGGTCGATTACAAAGGTTTATTGTTAAAATTAGTAAGTCAAAAAATTTAATAATAATTTAATTTTTTTTTAAATAATAAAATAACAAAGTAGTTTGTGGTTTTTTCTCGTTAGTTCCTACATTTTTCGGAATTTTTTTTCAAGGCAATTAATCTTATACTTAATTCCATATACCGCAGAAAGAATTTAATAATGTTGCATTCTTTTGATGGGACAAAAAATTATCTTTACCAGATGTTTATTTTATTTACTGATACCCCTGATCCCCATAACTAACTTTTTCTATAACTGAAATGGGAGACCATACCAGAAAGAGTGATTTCACTTTGGAATAATTTGAAATTGCTGATCGTAATACCATGCAAAGGCAAGCAGGAGCCAACAATAAGTAGTTTAGTACTCTGAGATCTAATCCAAGGGGCTCATAACGTCGGGCATAACGCAGACCTGCATTTCCGTTATAGTCGGCGCGGTTGGCTCTTTCTCCGTATCTCCATTGAATAACATTACAAGCTCAATTACAATGGTAGTACCCCCTCACAAATCCAACGCCATTATATTAATGAGAGCCGTAGGAAACGACGCTGCGTAAAGCTCGAAGGAAGCTGCGTTGGGCAGTAGCAGTCAAAATTAATGCAAGACTCATCGGGAATGTCTCGCTTTCACTCTTATCGTTACAAACTTCACCCTATTGTTCCATAAGTGCAAGTTGCTAGTCACGACTTATGAATCGCTTGGCAAAGTACAAGTTCGTCGTTTTGAAATACCCCGATTGTCTTTGGATCAATACGGTCGGGAACACAATGTTTCGTTAGTGAGGCATGATGCCAGAATAAACCTTAGAAATTACATTATTTATACCAACCCTAATCACGACATGCGATAAATATACTACATATATGTGTAGAGATCTAGAGTTTTATTTGACTTGCGTTATACATATATGAAGATTATGTTGAGTTGTTGATAATGTAGTTACGATTTAGTGTAAGATTAGTGCATCAAAATATCCTGGTAATGGAATACGTTGATACCTATACTGATGGAGGCCTTTCGAGGCGGAATGACTTGGTTGGAAGATGTTTGGACAGTCTGAAGACAATCGAGTGCATCTCGAAACAGGTTCCGGATCCATCATATTGTCACCCCGAACACCACCTAAACATTTTCTATGGCTAATACACTATTAGGGCCAATTTCACCTCTGGAAGAATACGATTTATTTGGAATGGAGTTACTCGCTAACTTCAGATCGGTAATCGAACAGTAACTTGATGAGATGAAATCCGCCCTAAGAGCATAGCCATATCATGGATCGGCAACCGGCGAGTAAAAATGCAACACTGAACTTCGACAAACTTCATTATATCCCGTTGTTGAACATGCGTTTCAAGACTGAACGAGCTCTCAGCCAAAAAAAATACGCATTAAACGGGTTCCCACCCTCTTCTCACCGCCCGGCGGTTCAGGTGGGGGTAGAAAATTTTAAAATTGTTTACAAACCCTTTTGAATAAAATCCAAAGAGATCTCCCTACTCCTAAACTCCTCCTACTCAGCCGTTTAGCTGAGAGTTGATGGAAATAGAGTAGTTACTCCTTCGAAGGGCTATTAACCCAAAGAATATCCTGAAGGTTGAATAAACCTCAGGAATATTCTCAGCTGCAGCGTTTTCCAGAATCGAGAAGGAGGAGCTAACTCCTATCAATCACACTATCAAAAAGCAGGGGGGGGGGGGGGGGGCAGAGTGGAAGTAGGCAGGGCAGGGGTATGTTTCAATTTTTAAGGGTAAAAGTTTTGGGTATATTGCCCATTTAGCCTATGGAAGGGGGGGGGGGGGCAGTCAATATTCGAGGGGTTGGGTGGGGGTGGTTCTAAACCGAGCTCTGCTAACATTTGACAGTGAGAGGTGATGGAAAAAAGAGTAGTTACTCCCTTCAAAGGAGACAGGCGATTAACCTGCTACACCCAGAGGATATCCTGAAGGTTGAATAAAACTCAGAAATATCCTCAGCTGCAGCGTTATCATGAATCTAGAAGGATAAACTACTCCTATCCATCACAAATATAATAAGATTAGATGGCATGATTGATGGGAAAACCAAATCACTCGTAAAAACGTATTCCATGTTAAAAAAAAAAAATCCATCCGTCCGCCATCCAGTGCTTTTCTTTGAAACTAATGGATCAAAATTTATGAAACTTGGATTAGAAATCACATTGGGTCTAGTTTGTTCTAGAAGAGCTTGAGAGATATTCAACTATCAAAATCTCAAACAAATTTAAAGTAACTTTTTTTTTTTACAAAAAATCGAATGAAAACACCCACGGAACGCAGTACATTGATCCGTTCGCTCTTTCCAAGGCCCAAATAAAATTTTGGGGCAGTGGAATCATGCGCGAGTTGCGACATCTTCAAAATTACAGAGTCTATCGCTAAATTTCATTGAACACCGTTAGAAGTGTTAGTGGTTTTAAAATCGGAACGTAGTAAAACTCGCCAAATCAATTCCGAGGATCGTATCACCTGATATAAATCCATTGCAATTCTGACTTCGCAAAATCGAGTATATTATAACTCTTGACCCAACGGATGGTTGGTAGGTGTTTTATTTTATCTCAAAATGTTCAGTTTGCGGGTAGGTATCTACGAGTACGTAAATGTCGTTATACTTAGATTGGGGGAGCTAGTAAAGTGTAGCTGTTTCAATTAATTCCATTATTTCCCTCTCTAGGTGCCTACTTCTTCGTTAGCATATTGATGAATAAGTCAGCCTTTAGCCGAACTACCTCACATTACGCAGGTCGGTTACGAAGGTAAATTACCCTATTTGGCTCGTAAAGTTGAATCCTTTCTTAATCAACCTTCAGAGTTGAATTTGAAATGGGGTTCCTATGGAATGTCTGGGATATAATTTTAATGCACTTAGGCGCACGGATTAGCTGAGAAACTTCTGAGCCTAATGTTTCTTATTCGACTTATGGTGCTGAAGCTTCTGTGGGACATTTAGAACTCAATTTCAAAGTAGGTATGGAGGAGCACACCAGCTGAGGGGCCTCTGAGACTGATTTCTGTTTTTTTTTCCGACTTACCAATTTTTTTTTTTTTCGAAATTATTTTAAAAATATTCCGACATTCACTAAAAAGCGTAAAAATTATGGGGTTCTGGAGCTGTAAAGAGTAAACCCATTTGGGAGGCACGAAGCGCCGAAATATGATGAAAAACTCTAAATAGGGTTTAATCATTATACATCAAAGATCAGCGTAGAAATTCTATCTTATACAGAAATAATAAAAATTTGCGTTTTCATACTAAACGTTTTTATTTGATAAAGGCCAGCAATATGCACACATGAGGGGCTTTTCTATTACAGAAATTATAATTCGCATCGTTTTTTATTTTGTATTTTAATATTTAAGCAGAATTCACACTAATAATGAAAATTTACCACGGCTGGAGAAATAGGATTTCGGATATAATAGGACGAATTTGGAAGATCTCAGCCCCCTTCACTTACTCTCCCCTTTTCGGTGTCTCTTCTCGGTTCACAATGTTTTTGCACAACAATAAGAACTTCTTCTATTAAGAGTTATCAACCCAGTATGGACTAGCTATAACACTGGTAGTTATTCAAGTTCACTGAACCGCTTCACTTGTAAGTACAGGAGACGAAATAACGTTCGAACCACCGCGACATTTGTTACGTAGACGGACGAGTAGTGAAGATCAGAATGGGAAGCAGAGGAATTTTCTCAGACGATTTACCGCCAAACACTCTCAACGACCGTCCCGTCCTGAAGACAGCGCGCGTGAAATATGAGCGCCCCCTCAATTAATGGGCCTTGTCCACAGGCGAAGGAAGTTTTTCTGTGTACTGGGGAAAAGCTCAGAAAGGGCATATTAAACTGTCGTTTGTTCCACTGGTGGGAAATAAAAAAATAAAATAAAAACGGTTTTCTTGAAGTGGCTACGAAAGTTGTGGAACGGCAAAAAGAAATATGGCGTCGGGGGTTAAGACATTGCGCGGTGCCGAAGTTTATTAATGCGACTGAAAGGACGTGGCAGGGGATGAACGGAGGATTCCCTTTTTGCTTTGCTAAGGATAAACATCCTGATTGGCAGGGACCCCAAGGCGATCTGACAGATGCACTTGGGTCTTCGGAAACTTAAATAGGATAGGGATCCTACCCTCCTCGATTTCCATAACATCTTCAATTTCGTCTTCTCCAGATTAATACGGGAATAGAAGGGTGGCAGTGGCGGGGGAGGGGGGGAGGGGGTAAGTTATACAGCAGTTTACTTTACCCGTATTTGGGATCGCTTCCTCGGGGAAGCATTTCCTGGGATGTCAACTGGCAGATGGTCTGAAAAGGTTATTTTTCTAAAATCTCCCAGTAGTTACGGGTGAGATACAATGTTACCAATGTCTTTTCGAACCTCGATATAGAGCAGCAATCTTCTTTTAGTTTAATTTTACGGCATTTCTTTCTTCCAAAACAACAATTATAACCCGTCAAATGGCCACACACAAACAACAAAACAACATTACAAAAAAAAGTATAAAACAAGGATCGTGTTTCAACTTCAAAATTCACTCACTACAACGATGGCAATGCGAATTTTTATGGGTGTATTATTTTTCCAACTCGACAACAAAAATGAGTTGATATGTGTTGTGATTTTTACTTTTGTAATCGACCTACAAAAAATTTTGTATTGAATACCAGGAGATTATTTAGTACGAGTGTTTTGCCATGAAATTGCTAGTTAATCATTTCTTTCCACTCAAACCGCTCAAATTTCAAAAAAAAATTTAACATACTTAAACAATATTGAAAAAAAATTAATGTAGATTTTCTATTGCAACCAATAAATACAAATCATTTATAAAGTTTTCTCTCGTACTAATGTTGCTAAATACAAAATGCCTCCCGAGCTCATTCAGCTGATCTGAGTGGTTCCACACTTTGTCAATCGTATACAGCATGCCTATTGAGACTCCACATCAAATTTCAGCCTCCTGTATGCCTATTAGAAGAGAAATTAGCTACATTGGCTCGCTCAGCTAATCACGGTGGATCCTCATTTCGAAACCATACACAGTATGCCTGTAAAGGCTCCACAGCCAATTTCTGGCTCCTAGGTCTACTAGGAGAGAAATTAGCTCCTGAACTCACTTAGCTGATCTGTGAAGTCTTCACTTTGTCAATCGTACACAGCAGGCCGATAGATGATCATTTCCGAATTTCAGTCTCCTATTACAACTCTATAGCCTCCTATTACAAGTCTACTACAACTTCAAAAACTGCTGCTTTTGGACTCTATGACGTCAAGTTCAATGCAAAGAAGGGTCTAATGTCACGAGTGGATGAAGTTGGACAGATATAGAAAGATACAAGCAGAGTCTGTTTACTATCAAGGGTGGTCTCAATTGTGCAAATATCTTCAGCAACATTATGTGCTGTAGAAATACGCTTCAGATTTCCTTCACACTACGATAGCTTAGGGATCATGAGATGTCATGATAAAATGAGGGCATTCCAAAAAGTGGCCAACAATTTTCCTGCCATAGAAATTAGTGGAATTACACATCCTTAGCAACGCATTGATTGTACGTAAAGGTTAATAGAAAACCGGTCAGCTCTCGCTGAGTTTCGCTTAGTTTTGAAGCACAAAACTCAGCGGTAAAACATAACACATCTTAAAATGAAACGGTTATCCCCTTCCCATTCCATTGAAATTTGCTAGTTGTCTTGAAATTTGAAAATACAAATATTGCAAAAA
Organism: Adelphocoris suturalis; assembly: GCA_030762985.1. Taxonomy (NCBI): domain Eukaryota; kingdom Metazoa; phylum Arthropoda; class Insecta; order Hemiptera; family Miridae; genus Adelphocoris; species Adelphocoris suturalis. The sequence goes on along the minus strand of CM061046.1, from coordinate 41,030,428 downwards.
TCAAATTTAAGAAGAAAACAAAAAATCTGTCCATCGCCGTCCGGAGCTCTTTTTCTAAACTATTTCCAGAGTTTACGAAATCTTCCATAGGACTATTGTTAGTCCTGGAATCTCGGCTTTACTTTTGAACCGATCCCGTCAGGAGGACCAATGACTAACTTCTTCGCCTGATAAGGCCCTATCTTTACTTTTTTATAAACCCTTAAGGGTAGAATTGAAGAGCTGAAATATTGAAAAATCGGAATGTCATGAACTTTTAAGGCAAGAATATTGTTTTTGTGTTTTTTTATCGATAGACTTCATTTCTATGAATCGTGATACGACCTATCATCATTATACGTTATTAAATGTAGATTAAGATTTGTGTAGAAGTACTGATAACCTTCAAGATTATCCTTCACACCTTCCAGGAGGCATAAAAAGCGGCATCGTAAGTGTCAATGAGTCCACGTGTAAATCAATCTCTTCGCTGAGGATCGAATCAACTGCTATAATGGGGAACTTTCATCGGTTGGAACTTCACAGTTCTAACTTTGAATTCGGATTCAGTGCACCAGAAAACCAGTACCAATTTTCAGCTCAAATGACCGTTTAGTTTGACCAACAAACTGGTAGGGAGATCACGCGTGACGTAGTCCCCCGGCGGATGGGGGCAGTGACGTCATCGTGCAAATGAATTTCAAAAGCTGTATCACTTGTCAGATACCCAACATAAGGCCCACCTACCCGAGCCTCTGGGTAAGGTAGGCCTTACATTAGGACGTACTTGTGAAGCAGAGTCCGATTTCCTACATTGGCCTTTCACATTTGGGTGAAAATGGTTAAATTGGAATCACATTGTATGTTAAAATTTTCATGTTATTAGATTGATCATATTCTCATTCTATTTATATACTTGAAATGTTAATACCTTCATTACATCAACTCTTGATATGTTCATAAATATTTTATCATGAATTTAAATAAATTAGAATCTACTGTAGCCTTACAAACTTCAAGTCTTCCCACATCCATGTATCCAGTGGAACGCTCAAAAGAGTTATCCGTCATTAGTTATCCATTACAATAAATCATTTGGCAATATTTTCAGCGTTACATTATTATTGATTAATTTTGTTGAGCCCCTCTCAATCCACAATACTTTACCCTCTCTATTTACGCCGTCGAATATCAACCCCCGAACCTTCCAATAATCTTAGTTCGGCTCTAAGTGGATTGTCCATTGTTTGCATCTAGAATAATCAGGGTTGACAGCCTCTCGAGCCAGCTCGGGAGTTTCATAACTTATTCACCGACCAAATCAACCAAGTCGCCTTAACGCGCTGATAATTACTGTTAGACTTGGCCGTGACTTTTGTTAAATGTTTGATGGCGAAGCCGTCCCCTTTCCCCCTCACCGTGCAGGTGTGCTTGCCTAATCCCGGTTGTAGCGCAACCCAAAGCAGAATTGGCCCAAGGGGATGAAGGCAGGAGGTAATTCTCGGGAAAGCCTTTGATGTCCTTTGAGGCGTATTTAAATTGCAATTACTGCTCATCATCATTTCATTCAGGAGGTCAACATGTTGTAGTGAGGCCTCGTATTTTAAGCAGTGTTGCATGATATATAATTCAGAGGCACCTAACCTTTCGTTGTAAACCGCCTTTATTAAATGCGAAAGAAAGAACCACGCTAAAGGGGTTGAAATACTGGAAAAAGAGATTTTCCATTTCCCAAATACTCTGAAATAACAAAGCGGGAAGGGTTATAATCCTAGCTTAGCTCCAAACTGTGAATCATAAACGTTGAAGCAAAACAAGAATGAATTTCAAGGAATAAAATTAGTTGATATAGGTAAACAACATCTTTGATGTAATTCGACTGTTTCCGGATTTTTAAACTACCGAAAAAAAAATATATATATATATATTTTTTTTTAATACACCGAGAAAAAATAAGTGGTACCCTTTTATTTTTCTGACCCATTTTCCGATACTTTTTTCGCAATCGCGCCTTCGTCTTTCTCGTACAAAAACCTAATTTATAATTAGGTATTTTTTCGGAATTTTCTACGGCCGTTTAGAGGGGTAGAGGAAGCGGGGAAGTCGAAAAGAACGGGAAAAAGCGCCCGACAAACGTCAAAATTTAGGTAAAAATCTGAAGTTTAAGGTCTAAAAAGTAGGGGAAAACGAATAAAACATAGCCTATATTCTTATAAAATAGTATAGATTTTTATACATTGGGGGGGGGGGGGCAGTTTAATTAGTTGAAGAGCGCAGTGAGTATCTACTTTGACTCGGCTAGCATTTGTCAGAGTGTGCGTGTGTGTTCCGCACTACAGGCCGCTTTGTTGGAGTTCACAACATGAAAGGTAGGTAGGTTCTTCGTCAAATAATCAGAAGCGAGTTTGGTATCGTTCGTAATAGTTTTTACCTTCAAGAATCGACTGAAACCACCATAAAATCATTAAAAGTTGTCTTTGATGACATTACTGCATCATCGTCGTAGTCATCGACGTTAGTTATTGTCAAATCACCAACAATCGAGTTTGGTATAGTTTTCAATAGTTTCCGTCATTTGTATTGATTGAAACTCTTGCAAGTAGATGATGTAAAATCTAACCGACACAATACAGTGTTGCTATCATCAAATACCTCTAAAAAAACGTAATTTATTTTTTATCGATCTTGTTATTATTAGGAGTCTGAATCAAATCGGATTACTTTCACAGCTGAATTTATCATCTTTGCCTCAAAATCATCGTTGGTAGCGATAATTTGTACTTTACCTCAAACTACGTTAGATAAATAGTCGTCAGCGGATCCACTAGTGTTTGCTTCCTTCCTACTAACATGGGAAGCTAATTCATTGTAGAAGACGGTGCGCATACACAACACGCAACCGAGTTTTGCTGCGGCGTGAGCGCCACTAAGATTATCTCGATCGTGATTCAACCGCTTGGAAATTGAGTTGCTTCGCTTCTAAACGGCGGCTCTCGTATGCAATTTATGGATTAGTCTAGTTATGGGCTACAATCTGAAGGGGTTATTTAGAAAAAAATTGCACGTTGCTCCACTCCAACGGCTTCATGGATTTCTTTATCGCGACTACTGGCCAGCAATATAAATCACGACATTAAGGTGGAAGGTTGATAAATCTCTCATGTTTGGTTTATTTCTGCACGGCGTGACTTGACTGATGCTCTGGGAAGGTGTGCGTGCGGCGTGCCACCTGCACGAATAACATTGTGAAAAATCCTCAGTGATTTTAATAAGGATAACTCGGGAGCTTGAGGGAAAAAAAATGAGACAAGTCGTACTTGCTGAAGAGTGACTATTTTCTAACCTTTATATTTCCGTATATATATATATATATATATATATATATATATATATATATATATATATATATATATATATATACATTTGCAAATGTTAGATTAACGGTATCTAATAAACTTGACCTCATCAGACTTGGATAATAATTATGTGTGACAGAAATAGTTGTAGTTGTAGAACGTCTATTCACATCAGTTTCTTCATGCACAACATGGAACAAGGAACGTACGAGTATATCCCTTGCGGGGTCATTTCTATGACTAATTTCCAACAAATATGTCTCCCAGCTGTTTTGAAACTCCATTTATCCTTTTTATGGACGGGTTTAACACACGCACACACACACACACACACACACACACACACACACACACACTCACACACACACACACACACACACACACTTGTCTTGTCTTACATGCTACTTGAAAACATTCAATAATTCTGTTTTCTTGATTATAATTTTTTTTATCATTTAAATTTTGCACTGTGTTCCATCAATATATGTAGAACCTCGGTGAATTATAAATTTTGCGAGCATTAGTGGTTTTGACGCAAAATTTTGCGCCGTGTCACTTTGAATGGAAGAATGGCCGCTGAGTACGATTTGGCGCTCGAGGAGAACGTGCAACTCTTGAGGAAGGTAATTAGTAGCAGTGGTAATTTGAATAACGCTATGAAAGAGGTCATTAAAGAAGCTATATTGGGTTTCACAGGAATTTATAACGAAATGAAGGTTCGGTTGGACAATGCTGAAAAATTTTTACCGGTTGGTACGTCATATTTTCCTTCACATTTGAGATCGCCACAACGGCTGTCTAATAGCGGCTGTTCTTATTAAGCAACCTAATTCCTTGAGCGTGATGATTAAACCAACGGTTGAGGGCTCAATCTCCGAGGATTTAAGAAAAACTTTAAAAACAAATGTTAATCCAGCTGACATCAATGTCGGAATAGTAAAAATGTTCGGTATATCATCTCATATGCATATGCAGATGATCTACTTCTTGTGGTCAGTGATGAATGTAAGTTTCAGTTGCAGGTCATGGCTAATGAGGTGCTCTACATGGTTGAGGGATGGGCCAGTAGTGCTAAGGTGACGTTTAATCCTCAAAAGTCTCAGTTTCTGTATGTCACATTGAGGATTATCTCAATCATCAAAGTGACTCGTTGGATAGTAAATTCCAACAGAAAAAAACGTCTGCCAAGATGGGTGGGCAGTATAACTTCTTCGCATATTGAAACATGGGCTGCAGGTCTCGATGGTATACCGCTGTATTCCATCTCATCTATACATCTCACACCAAGCGAGCGAAGCGAGCAACATTCCCTACACACGTCGGATTTCACCGAGGTTTGTCCTACGGACTCGGGATGGACCATATCCCATCGCATCTATACATTCCACAAAGAGCGAGCGAAGGGAGCGAGACAATTCAAACGAGAGAAGCGAGCAGCATCCCCTACGCACGTTAAACCTACCCTTAGTTATCTACCGTTTCCAATCATTATACAAGTCCCACTCGATAGTAAAAGACCATCGCATCTATACTGCCACACCGAGCGAGCGAAGCGAGCAACATCCCTTACATGTATAAATTAACTAGCCGCTCCGGCTCGCTCCGCTCGCCTCCTCGTTCAGCCGGGGGGCAAGCCCCCCGGACCCCCCATTAAATTGCTCGCTTCGCTCGCAAAGTGTGGCATATAGGGAATGTTGCTCGCTTCGCTCGCAAAGTGTGGCTGTATACATGGAATGTATTACAACTGAGAAACATGTAGGGGATGTTGCTCGCTTCGCTCGCAAACGGTAGATCTCTAAGGGTAGGTTTAACTTCTGTGGGCGATGCTGCTCGCTTCGCTCGCTTGAGGAAGTTATACTGCCCACCCAACTTGGCAGAAGTTAATTAAAATAGAAATTAAAAATTTTGTCTAAAAAGAAAAAAAAATTAGGGGTAGACTACCACTAACATTTAGGGGGACGAAAAATAGATGTTGGCCGATTCTCATAGATACCGGATAAGCACAAAAAATTTCATCAAAATCGGTCAAGCCGTTTCGGAGGAGTATGGCAACGAAAACTGTGACACGAGAATTTTATATATTAGATAAATTAATAAGTATAATAAATTACATTTTTTTAAATGTGTTATTTAACGTCTAAAACTCTGAGTTATTACAGTAATATAGCGTCAATGAGTTCTGCAGGTGCTACCGTTCGATTCGGTGAAAAAAATTAAGTGAGATCTATCTCAATCCTTTTAGTTTATGAAGAGGCATTCTTCATAAGAACCCTTAATTTTATTGGGAAAAACCGAAAATTAAGAGAGTAATATTAAAATTGACAATTGGTCATTTAACGCTTGAGCGCAATCTACCACCGACGGATTTGAGAGGATCGAGGTGGATCGCATATAACTAATTACACTGAATCAAATGAAGTTGTTAGGAGAATTGGTGTTAAAATTTGTCGAGTGTAATGAGACTTCATTTGAAAACATGTCATGGATCTCCTGTTCCAAGCTCATGTAATGAACAGAGTGGGTGGTAATTATTAAATTTCCCGCTCTACAAGCTGTGAAGAATTAACAGAACTATGATTGGTGTCGGATAATTCCCTACTGTTCTCATTCGGAGATACATGGGTAATTTCCTGGGAAGATACATGTGGTATATTAGGGTTCGGTAGAGTAATAGTAATTTCAGGGTAGTTGTCCTGCATTAGTTTAGAAATTGCGATCTTATACGGTATAGCTTGGTGCTCATGGATTGTTGTTAGTGGGGTTGACGGATTTGACGTGGAGGTTGGGGTGGAGTGAGGTGCCCTTTCGCCCCCAGACAGCAATGGTGTGGGCGCCTTCAGCTCCTGACCCACAAAGTGATCCAAATAAAATCCCTAAATACCTTCAAGAGAAACTAGATGAATTTAAATACTTTGATAATACAAACCCCGAAAGAATTCTTCATTTCAATTTAAAACTACATCAAATAAAAACAATCGCACCTAATTACATCGCATCAATTATACGACAACTTTCAATGCGCCCTAAATTCAATAAAGTAATCTGTATGTTCTACCATTATCTTGGTTCTGTTTCTTTTCATTTCACTAAAACCGTTATCCACATGTCATGTTTGAGAGTCACCAACATATGTTAAAATCTCAAGATCCCAAAATATTTCTGCTCCATGAGACAAAGTGATATTTCTTTTCTTAAGCGGAGTGATATTTTAGAACTGATTCTATATTGAATATAGCAACGTAAATATAGTGTAATGCTTAGCTGCTGCAGAGTCGAGAAAGTACAGTTCTCAGATCAGATGAACGTAGAGCGTTTCTCTTTGATTGGTGGATAACTATCACAAGGAAGCTGTTGTGTTTTTATTTGTTAGGTCTTAGGTAACTAGATAAAAGGGGGGGGGGGGGGGGGAGCTCTATTCTATTTGAGTAGAGCTATAGAGATCCAGAAATGTAATTCACCGATTGATGCCATAACTTCCAGGAGTGTTTATTGGTATTAGTATAATTCTTAAGAAGAGCAATGGAAGTAGAGTGTGTGAAAGAGCGATGTGCACAGTTTGATGGTATGAATGAATACTAGTTAAGCTCGCATCCCAAAACTTCAAGGCTATCCAAGATCAACCATTTCAATCATGCACAGCTTAGTACGGACGTTCATATCACATCAAGGAGACAAAAAAGACGAAATATTGAGTGATGTTCATACTTATCAGCCACTCCTTTCTGAATACGTATGAAATTTCACAAACGCAGCTTTGCTACCAACATAGAATCTAAATGTACTTATTCTGCTAATTCACGCTTTTCCATGAAGATCAGATTTTTCTCCCTGTTTTGGTTCATTTTCAATAATGAACCATAGCAATCGACAAAAAAAAGTAGAACCGAAAAATCGCATTTAAAAAAAATCCTCCGCCGTTCGCCATCCAGAGAACTTTTCTCCCAAACTACTGGACCAAAGTTTGTGAAATTTGGCTCAAAAATCATACATCAGCATCGGCCGTTATTCAGTGGATAGTGTGTCTAACTAGCGGCAGCCCGACTGCTATCGATGAATGGGCCCAGAGGGTATTTCAACGTAGGCCACATATTTTTTAATTCTTTCTTCCTAGTCCCTTTCAATGTGTTTTTTTTTTTTTTTTTTTTTCATTTATTCATTTTTTTTATTTAATTCTTTCATTTTCTCTTGGTAATCCTTGGTAATAAGTAATAGGTCATTCTTTATGAACCAGTGTTCTGCGTAGAAAAGAGCTATCTGATACAGGAATAATAAACCTTTACGTAATAACTTGCATCGTTTTTATTCTTCCTTCCTGCTCTTTTCTTAAGTCATCCTCTCCCAGAGCCGCAAAGTTATTTTATAACGGGACTTATAATATCATGAGCCAAATAGTGGAAGCTCCCTGGAGAAAGTGCAGCGACGGAAGCCGGGAGGCGCATTATTAGCAATGGGTTTTCCACGCCGTTTCTTCCCCCCAGCGTTACCCTTTTTCTGGTAGAAAGGTATACTAAGGGTCTCCCCCCAAAACCTCCTTCTTCCCACTTTTTTAATATGTTTCCCATACATAAAAGCTTTTTCCCTCCCCCTTCTTCCTCTGGAAAAGAACATCCCTTGGGGCTTACCTCGTGGTAATTACATTTTTCATAATAGGACCTTGTTGTGAGGTTTTGAGAGTAATTTACTTCTACCTCACTATTGGGATAATGGGACGGTACCAGCATCACATCGAAATAACTTGGTGTCGTGCATTACTTAACAGTATTAAAATAAACAAATATTTTAGATTTTGTGGAATAAACAGCGTTTAGGCAAAAGAAACGTACGTGAGTTTACTAATAAGACTCTGTCTCGTTCGGAGTCCCCTTTTAAAAATCAAGTAAGTAAAGTTTTTCTCTTAGCGGAACGCCGCGAAATTAAATAGATAAGTACCATTCGAATATAACGGCTTAGAAAGAATGCCGATTATTATCCAAAGGTTTAAAGATATTTGATGAATCGGTACCTAGTAAATAGGTCTACATCCTTCACAACATTCGTCACTTTTCTAGTTCTAACAATGAACCTCGAAAAGTAAGCAACAAAAAGGATGCAGTACAGTATCAGGTCGCAGTTCGAATATTTGATGAGTAACATGTAACATCCAGTAGGTTGCCTCTCTTGGAGTAGTAGGAGTTGAAATTTATTCGTGTTTCATTTATTCCTCCATTTATTGAAACCCAGGTGGTGGAACATTCGATGCGAGGCTTTCAAACCGTTCTTATTATGTTCGATTGTGGTGGAATGGTCATTTTCATCCATCGTTTCATTTCACTCCATCGTATGAATGTTCTTGCCGAGAGCTTTCCAAAAAGGTGCAATTAGGAGGGTAGTGGATGATTGGATTTTGCCAAAACAGCCTTGCAAGGATGTTAAATGTCGTCAAAGGGGAACGACCTCACATTAACGCCTTCACCGATGACGTCGATTCATTTCCGTTCTGACGCTTCTTTGTCCGAACGATTCGGAGCATTGATCTGAAAATATGCGGTCCTGGTTTTTCAAGAGTTCAGAATTTGATTCTTAAATGAAAAATGAGGAACTCCAACACCTGAAAGTTGCCCATTGGTATTTTGTCTTAAAACATGAAAAAAAGTTCCACTCGTGCAGAAGGATCATATGGGCGAATTTTCGTAATTTTTCCTATAATATTTATATCAAGTTGTTTCGAAATTTCCGATTCATTTTTTCCCCCAAAACGTTAAAATTACTTATACATTTCGTGACCAAAAAATATTTTCTAAGTAATATTCTGCTTTTAACGTAAATTTTTACAAATTTTCACAGTTTATCCCTTAAGCCCATTTTATTGAAGTTGGAATAAAGTTGAATTTAGTTGGTCTCAAGACTCAGGAGTTTAAAGACGTATCTTATCATATCGATTAGCCCAAGTTTTTCAATCATGAGCTGCGATAAATGTCCACACCAGCTTTACTCCCCGAAAAAGAAACCGCAAAATGCGTTGGTTGCGGGAAGTCTTTTCATCCTGGGTGTACGCGTTTGAAAATAGTTGAAAATTCAATTTTAAAAAAAACTTGAAATGGAACTTAGTCTTAGCTGGAAATATCTATGATTTCTGGGGAAGGTGCGGAAATCGGAGAAGCTGGCGATGGAAGATGTGACGGAAGAGAATAGTAGCGCGGATGAGGCTTCAGTAAAGGAGGATAGCACTCCGAACATGGTAGCTATCAACACAAATATATTTGCCTTATAGAGAATTTTTTATTAAATATGAAAAAAATTACAAGTACATAAACACACAAATAAAACAATGAGTTACTAATGTGGACTTGTGTGTGTTATGTGTACAATGTGTTGTATTATACATAATTTTTTTCGTTATCATTCATTTTTATTGTTATTTTGTTTATTTAAGTATTTATTTATTTTTTTATGAAATGCTTACCATGGAAAATTCCCTGAAATTTTTCAATTGTTGTTTCGAAGAAATGAAAACTAATTTTGCTGATATAATATCTTAAATACAATAAATTAATAAAATAAATACAAATCTAGCAGAAGAAAATTATACATACTATAGCATGATACAGAAATGATGAGAAAATAATACAGACAAGAACGAGCGAAATTGATACCAGCCTTTTTAATACAAGGAATTTTGGAAACAAAAAATGAAATGGTAGGCAATAAAAATCATGAAAACAGTCTGAAAAAATTATAAATAGATTACAGATGAGATGAAAATGATGTCATATCAGCATGTAGGACTCGATCCAAGTTCATGAGAGGTAGTGAGGATACAATTATGGCGAATTTTTCAAATGTTAAGATAAAATGGATATGGATGAAAAACATGAGAAATAATAGGAATATAGCAGTAAAAAATCTACACCCAACATTCAATGAGTCCAAAATATGTATAGGTAAGCGACCGCCTTAGACAAACCAATGTTAAATTATTCTGATTAGCACAAAAATTTGCATAGGCTTACAAATATTGCTTTGCTTGGACTTCAGAGGGGAGAATATTTGTAAAAAAAGATGAAGCTTTGGATATAAATATGCAGTTCGGATTGAAAATGAGGAGCAGATTTTGAGATGCATACGCAGAAGTATGTTGTAGAGAATGGTGGCGGGAGGAAACAGTGATTGCGTTGGTGTTGATTTACATTTCTTCTTACATGGTTACGAACTCGTGTAACCCTTCATAAAAATCTCGTTATTCTATTATAACCCGAAATCGATGCCGTAATTCTAGGACTGACTAGACCTATTTGGGTTTTTTTACTCGAGTTTCATAAACTTTGGTCTAGTAGTTTCGAAAAAAGGTTCGTACAGATTAAATGTTCTTCGATTTTTGGATTCTACGTATGTTGAAGCACAAACCAATACTTGCAATGGGGGAATTAACAATTTTCTTTTTTCTTTTTTTTTGGCATTCTACCGTAACCCTAATGATTCCTAAAGATTCCAACAAAATCAAATTTTTATTGTAAGCGTAATCAGAACTTCAATACCTTCACGATCTTTCAGAAATATTGTGCAATAAAAGGTTTCAGTGATTTAGAAATATCGTATTGGTTTGCATTACCATTGATTAATATAAAAATCAAACCAAATATTCAGTCGGTCGACAAATTGGTTGAGCCAATCATTCGTAGGCATCATTCGTCTAACAATAATGGTAAGTATAGAAATGTATACCTTTTATCCTACAACCAGCGACTACCACTAGCATTCATCAAACCACTCGCTTTTCAAAGTAATTTATTTGTTTGATTCTTAAAATTTGTATTCATTCGTAAAGTTCAAGTACAAGAAAATTGTTTCAGCTTCCTTTTCTTCCTTTGAGGATTTATTCGTTTGCTTCTGAAGTGAATTACCACGGAGAGCCGAGGCCATACATTTCACCCCCCCCCCCCCCCCCCCCCCCCCCCCCCCCCCCCCCCACTGCACTATCATCCTCTGCCTTTGTAATGGATGCATCCCAATGAGTTAATGTTGTTCTCGCTTTTTCGCAGAACTGCAACCGCCTTGAAGTTCTCACCCCTAGAAATTTTCTTGCCATGAAAATTTGTAGCTGTAAATTATTTCTATCTCCTTTTCCCTTTTCCAGGAAAGTTGAGACAAATGAGCAGTGTTGAACGGCCTGAGCATAAAGAGTGGCTGCCTAGGAAGAATTCTTGTTTTGCTGGCTATTATGATAGTAATGGATGTACACAATTGCCCGAAACTAAGTGTAGGTAGTTAGTAGCTAAGAGTATATTCTTCTAAAACAGACGAACGAGCAAAGGAAAATGCATTAATAACATGAGCTTATCTGAAGTTTGAATAGATTATTGGTAAGCCATTTAAGCAATATGATTCAAATATTACATAATTACTTGCCACTCATTTTTGGTCTACAGCTGGTCAGGGTTAGCTTAGCTAGCCCATCTTACCTGAGAAAGTTCCTGAACTAGGCACCTTTAATCAGGCTGAGCTGATTTTAAATTATTTATTGCTTATTAAAAATCGAGATATTTTCATTCTGAAAACGGCTTTAGTTGATTCGTCGGAAAAATGGAAATAAATGTTTCATGATCATGTTAATGAATTGTTTTAGATGTTCTAAATCAACATGTATACCCATTATTTCCACCATGGAAAGAGTTGCGTATAATTTATTTTAGATATCGGGAATTCGAAGAAATAGGAAGGTATGTTAATAGAATAAGATGAGTATTTTCTTCCTGTTTCCTGGAAAATAGGACTATGGAAATAACTTCATGAATTGATATGTCGAGTGACTGAACGCTACAGGAAACCGGTCAGGCTGTGCGTATTTAATTCCCCTTTTTCCAGAGGATTCTACAAAAGACTAATCCAGGGCTTGAGGAGACACTACAATTGTAAGCATCCGAACGAAGAGGTAGAAGCAAGTTTATTAACTCGTCCAGAAAATCCTGAAATTGACTTCAGAACCGAAATTTCTAATCTGCAATAGAACGTCAGCATGTGGAATCGTATCCCCAAGGCATTAAGGAATACAGTAGTTACCAAGTTAGCGGTTTTGATTGATAAGTGCGTTTCAGAAAATAATCCTGTGACGTGGCGAGAGTTGCTCAGGTTTCCTTTCTCAGCTTTTTAGGTCCTTCTGAAACGGAGGAGAAATCGTTGGTACGCATTTTGAAAGACAATGTGAGTTCTGGCGCTACATCCTTCTCTTGGGCAGTTTAATACATTAGGAAGAGGTAGCTGACTAACAAACCGAGTACAAGGTAAAATGTCCGATCTTGATGTTAGAGGAGCTGTAGGATTAATAACTTCAAACGACACTTTTGTACGACACAGTCCTTCAAATTATGCAGCAAAAATATCCAGCACCTACAAGAGACCAAAGTTTATATAGGAATGTTTTTCAAATGGTACAGTTAATGCTTGAACACCTTAGTATTCAAGCACAATGACAAGTAATAAAACAACACACTCAGGTAAAACATAGGTAACGTATAACAACAATAACATAAAATAAATATTAATAGGTACGTGTCACTTATACGTTTAAACTATACAATAACAACTGTACAAATAACAACTAGGAACCGGACTCAGTAACTGATTACACTATAGATTTTGAGTATGTTACGAGCAAATTTTGTTTTAATTACCTCGCTCCCGTACGTAACCGCTACAATACGAATCTTATTGAAATTCAGACGACTACTGTTGAAAACTTAGATTGATGATTGAAAATATAGGTAGGCATTTGTTGACATTGATATATTTTAATTACTGTTTTATTACGACGGCGAACTGTTCCATTCGGTGTACTTAATACCCACCTACACACAGTAAATTTAACCATCATTTTTTTTTTTTTTTTTTTTTTTTTTTTTTTTTTTTTTTTCGTGATTTATTTATTGCAACTGAAACATATACATCTCATCTAGCAATATTACATTTCATGTTAGGCTCACTAAGGGGGGAGGTTTACAGCAAAACCTGGCCCATACTTGTATCAAGTACAGTTAAAAGAACACTGGATTACACTTGCACTATTTGCACAGCACAGTTAGGTCCAGAGGTTTATTTCTCTTGAGTCGCCGAAGTTCTCCTTCGTTGTTTAAAACGTTGAGCATCTCCAGGTTCTCGTGTTTGTGGAGGCGATGTTCGTGCTTCCTTGCATATTTGGCGATAATTTCGGTGACCGTTTCTACCCTCAAGTCTCGATGAATATCATCATTCCGCATGAACCAGGGGGCCTGAACTATACTTCTCAGTATTATATTTTGTCGGGTTTGGATTGTTTTAATATTTGATTTTTTCGCACAACCCCAAAGCTGAATCCCATAGGTCCAGATAGGGCGCAGTATCTGTTTGTATATGAGTAATTTATTGTGTAGTGAGAGATGGGAGTTCCTTCCCATCAACCAGTACATCTTTCTGAACTTGATTTTTAGTTCCTGATTCTTTTTTTCAATGTGATATTTCCAGTTAAGTTTGGAATCAAGGTGCATCCCTAAGTATTTTACAGTGTCAGAGTATGGAATTTTATTTGAGTTGATCTCAACTTCTGGGGCTATGATTTTTCTATTAGTAAAGTTGATATGCACTGACTTTGTTTCATTTAGTTTCATTCTCCACATCTTGGTCCAATTGACAACCTTGTTAGTGGACGTCTGTAGATTGCGAGTTGCAGTTTCAGCGTCATCTCCAACAGAGAGGATGGCAGTATCATCTGCAAAAGTAGCTACAGTTGTGTTTTCCTGTTGTGGAAGATCTCGTGTGTACAGCAGGTAAAGTACTGGGCCCAGGACACTGCCTTGCGGTACCCCTGCTTTTATAGGCTTCAAGACAGAGTACTGGTCACCCTGCTTTACCCTGAAGTGTCTGTTCGCTAGGTAGGATTTTAGGAGTAAGTAAAACTGTTTTGGGAGATCCCTGTGCAGTTTATACTCAAGTCCCTTGTGCCAGACCTTGTCAAATGCCTGGAATTTAACCATCATCCATTGGTTCTTGAAATTTCTGCTTTAACCCAAAACCATTCCGTTCACGGTTTACATTGCGCACAAACGCATAGCCTTTTAAACCCAAAGTCATTGTGTTTTCCCGCTGTTCCCCCAAACTCCACCACGCCAATGTTTCTAAAAGGTTGATGAGTTTCCAAGCAAATTTTCTAGTAAAAAAATGTAGTAGTGAATCCTCTTAATTAATTCCCCAATGACGATACCCATATTATAATGTGGATTATGAAAATATAAATGGTGGAACCGGATGAATGACGAAAATTGTTGTGTGTTGAGTTACATCAAAAATGTAGTAAAATGCCGCCAATCACACATTTTTATCTAAATCCGTACTTGAGATTCAATTTTTTAAAGGTTTTCTCAGAAAAACCGTGTTTTTTTCCTTTCAAACTCAAATTTCTCCACTTTTCCTCGTTTAATTTTAACTTTTGACCTCATTATCGGAATCAGCACAAAATTCTCATAAGAATAGTGTACTTGGGTTCTTAAAAAAAACCATACGTCACACCTTGACATCATCCCAAACAGACAATTTCGAAAAAATAAAATTTCTAAAAATCTTTAAAACTTTATTACTCTTTGAAAAAAAATTCTGGAAACTGAAAAATCTCATGTAAACTGCTTCATTTAATATTATTCCCAGTGGTATAGTCAATTTTACCTTCACCTTGTTATTTAGGGGAGACAATTATGCTGTAATGTTGAAAAATGTGGGGTTTTCAATGAAATCGTTGGTTTTCTCGAAAAATTACCCTGTATGAACCTACGAGTATGGAATAGGTTTCTACTTATTTTTTCAAGCTTGCAGATCTCTCCAACTACGTATAATCGAATTTTACACTTTAGTTAACTAGTTTTACCCCATAACACACATACATTTAAGCGTATAAAACAAACTAAAAATGTGTGAGTTTAAGTGTAAAACTCGATTATAACTTAGTTGGAGAGATCTAAAACGATTCGATCCAGCGTGAAAAAATACGTAGAAACTAACCTCATACTCGTAGGTTTATGGAGGGTCATTATTCAAGAAAACCATAGATTTGATGGAAAAAACAACATTCTTCAACAATAGACCACGATTTTCTCCCCTAAATAATAAAGTATAAGTAAAATTAAATAAGTCGTTGGAAAGAGTAATAGATGAAGCAGTTCTCATAAGATTTGCCAGTTTCCCGTTGTAGTAAGTAGTAAAGTCTTAAAGATTTACAGAAATTTTATTTTTTCAAAACCGTCCATATTTGAGCTGATGTGAAGGTCTTCGGTTGGTGCTTTTTAAGAACCCAATTACACTATTCTTATAGAAAATTCAACTCTCCGAAAATGGGATCAAAAGTTAAAATTAAATGAGGCCAAATGAAAAACTTTGAGTTTAAAAGAAAAAAAAACACGGTTCTCCTGAAAAAAAAAAAAACTTTAAAAAATCATATCTCTAGAACGGATTGGGATAAAAATATGCGGTAGGTGGCATTTTACTATATTTTTTATGCAGACCAACAGAAACTAAATTTTCGTCACTTATCCGGTTCCACCCTGTGTACACGAGATTAGTGGTATGGAATCAGAGGTAATTAAAAATATCAGTTGTCGAACATAATTTAGTTTTCATTATTAGCACTTTGTTATTCCGATCCGATGTTGTAATGAGGACGACTAGGGCAAGAGCAGCAATAACCCATCACAGTCGCCATCAAGAGCGCGGTTATTAGGGAAATCTGCTAGATGACAGCAGAAAGACCATTCCTAAGTGGGGAAACTCTTGTTCAACGGTGTTATTGAGTTGTTCGGTGGAACATCAGAGATCCACCAGGGAAGTTCGAATTGTACTGAGACTCTATTAGAAACAATCGTTCATTCAAATAGACCTCGTCAGTCCGCTGATAGAGTCGGTAACGGTGGGTTCCCTTCGCAATGACTCATGAGACGACCGAGGTGATGAGGTCTGGCTTCGGAGGCATCTCAAGGGCCTGATCTCCATAGCAGAGGGACATAGCTACATCTGCATCTTGATTACCCGGATAGACAAGGTACCCTCATTTACTTCCTACCTCCTCCAGCTCAGGATGCCTTTTGAAGTAAAAACATGGGTGACATGGAGAACGGAACGCGTGAGAGCAAATAAATTTTAACCGTCGGAGCTTTGGAGACTCAGCTGAGGGTAATAGTATTTACCTTCACTCCATTGAAATGGGAATTCAAGGTGTTTCATCGTGCCAAAGAGTCGGAAGAGGTTGATTTAAATTATTACCCGGCGCACAAAGGCTTGCAGAGCCACCGCTGTTAATTTCTGAAACGCCATTGGCCGTTAGTAAAACTTGTATTCAACCATTCAATGCGCTGTATACTCATTAATTAAACGGAAATCCTATAGTCTCAAACAAGGAATGTTCATCACTTATTTTATTGATGGTACAGAATACAAATTTCCTTAAGTAAATGAACATCTACTCAGTTTCTAGGGATTCGAACCAAAAATACTGTTACGCGGACCAATACTCCACTGTCATTAGTTAGTTATACTGTCACTGCCACCTACCGAATACAAAGCAGCCACTGATTTACAATTAGACTTTTCGATGCACCTTAGGTTGCGGGATAATTACTTTCAAATAAGGAAAAATATATACGATTCAAAATGAAATTGTACATTTCATTCTGCATTATAAAGACTTGTTAAGGTTTGATACAAATTGTGTTGCATATTCAGAGGTTGTGTGGGATAGTCCTTAGACGATCGAACAGAATGAATTAATTACATCTCAATTGCTTCATACTGTCTCGGTAAATGCGCATAACGTTACGAGGCACTCGCTAACTTTTCCCTTGATTTCGATTAAATTTTCAACGGTTGATCAGATAAGCCCTAAATGGTCCCTTATTAATTTTATAATTTCAATCAGATTGAAGGTAGCCACCTCCATAGCTAATATGCGCTACTAGAAACGTGCTCAAAAACTCTAATTTCTCTCCAATTTCAAGTAGATAAGATTGAATATACGAGAAGAATAGGGCAGGAAAATCGATCCCGGCGGTTCAAAGCAGGAGGGAAGTTTAGAAGATAGTATTTATTCTTATCATTCATAAGTACTATGAAAATGAAATCCTTGTATAAAAATCGCTTCTACAGTTTTCATTTAATTTTGATGGCATTTTATGGGAATGTGCGGGTTAGGGTGAGGATTGTCTCTTCTCAACTTCATACTCAAAAAAATTTAATAGCTTTACCTATGCATGAGATATGGGACAATTCCTCAAGTGTCATTTTCTCATTGCTTATTCATTCGATTTTGCTCAAATTTGGAATGTAATTGGGGAATGGCAATTGGAAATGGGACGAGTAAGGAAACGAGTGGAGGAGTTTCATCACGATTTACCTAACTAACAAACCAGAAACAGCATTATCAAGACATATTACAGATGATAAACTTCTACCAAATTTTGAAGATGTAAGTGTCGAACCAGCTGTGAGGATACCGGCCTCAGCAGTGACCCCACCTCGAAACGCCGACCGACAGAGGATTTATAAGACCCACGTAAGCCGAAATCCCGCATCTTTAGTCATTGGACTGTCAACGCTTGGTAACGATTGGCCCTCGTTATCCTGCACCCTGAGTTGGATCTGGTCCCGGTTGGGACCACGAACTAAATCACTCGCGACGAAGTAGTGGAAACCCATTTCAAAACGGAAGTTAGTGAAAAACGTTGTCTATATCCACGAAAAATAAAAACTTACAATGTTACAATAATGTTTCATAATGTTACATACAATGTAACATTTTAACTCTTTATTTTTCGTGGAAATAGACAACGTTTTTCACTAACTTCCGTTTTGAATAGCTACCGTCTCGTCAACGGCAGTGCCCTCATAGAAGCCCTCCTCTCAGTGCCTCTATGCTGCTCGAAGTCGCCCAGACCTTCCAGATCATCAAGCCTCTATCAAGAACTAGGGTACCTACAACTTTAGGGTGAATTAGGTTTTAAAAAGATTGTACTCGTATCAATAAAGGGGGAAAATTTATCACTCTCTTTGTTTAATATCAACTCTTTCCTAAATTCCTAATCTAGTTCTAAATTGGGCACTGACATGAGCAGCGTAAGAGGAGAAACAAAAACACTAAAACGCAAGATATTAGAAAATATAGAGATCCTGAAAAACCAAGATAAATGTATGAACAAAATGACTGACATCAGATCTTAGGAAACAGTTTACCCCACTCTTCAAAAAACAATATTATACCTATATTGTAAATTGGGGAAACCTCACTCCTGCAGAAAAGAGAACTCAACTATATAATAAAGATGACCACACAACTCCATGTCAGATACGAACCAAAGGAAAAAACAACGTGCAACCAACAAACAAATGACATCGTATTCTTCCAATAAAAGTTAATTTTTCTCTATTAGCTCTCCCAAAAAACAACTTTTCTACCTCAACCAAAAAGGGAAAACATTAAAACAAGTTCCAACATAATTTCTTTCCAAACTACAACCCTAATAAGCCAACAGTGGTCATATAAGGAAGAAACGAAAAAAAAACACCCACAGTAAGCCCAACACCAATGCAAATCTATGGTGATACATACCAAACTGAACTAAATTACAACAATGCCAAACATTACAAATTTAATCAAATCACTAACAAAAATGACCTATAAATCTGTTTCAATAGATACCAGACAAAGAGAATAAAAGGGAGAATGTCGTGCCATCTCGTCCAGGTGCTATCTCGTCCAAATGTCGTCTCGTTCAGATTCCTCAAAATTATGGCGGGGTTCAAACGTTCATTCCAAGCATCCAGACCACCGAACTATACACATCATTCTGTCCAACTAATCTGAACTTTTGCTAAAGGATTAACTTATTGATGTTACGTATTCTTGAGATGCGAGGTTGCGAGCATCCAGACCACCTAACTATACACATCATTCTGATCTAATATTTTACCAGCGGATTAGTGTGTTTAATCTACTGTAAAACTGAGCTGGAAGACATGGTACTTTTTCTAGAAACTCTGACGTTGGACGAGATAGCACTGGGACGAGATGGCACTACATCAGAGCAAGCTGCAGGGTTGGGACAACCCAAAATAGTCATCACAAATAAGGTAACTAAAACTGTGTAAGATCTAAAATATTATAGAAGTATACACAGTGAGTATTCTAGATGTTGAGGATAATATTACCTAGGGAATTTCATAGAACTTATAACTAGAATAACAAAAATGTAGAATATAACCAATATGAACCATAATTACTATATATTAACAACTAAAACCAGGCATAAATACATGCATAAGGCAACCTAAACAACAATGAACTTATAATTTAACTACCTCCAACGAATTCTTTACCTTGTAGACCTATGCTCCAACAAAAATGTTGTTCTGTACATTGGACAGTTCCTGGTGAGGTGCTGGCGAAAGCGATATTGAAAAAATATAGACTGATCAACGCTGGGGTATATCTCTCATTGACCCCTCCTCAAAACCCAACACATGGTTAGATTATATCATTAGTAGCTGCTGCGCCAACCTTTTTAACAATCGCGACTCCTACAGTTGTCATCCAATTTCGATTATTTTATTTATTTATTTATTTTATTTTATTTTATTATTTTATTTTATTTATTTATTTTTTATTATTATTTTTTTTTTTGTGATCTGTACATTTAAAGAAGGCGCAACATTTTAAAAACAATTTATTTATAAACAGACGATTGTCAGAAAAATTATGATAAACTGAACCAGTTGTGACAAAAGTTTTTGCATACAACCTTACCTATAAAAGAGAAAAAATGGAAACATGCATTAATTAAGATAACTGACAGATTATGAAACGCTATCCAAATTAATCAAGTAAGAGTGCACAGTTTGCTGTAATGGATAAGGAGTAAAAAAACGCCGCAAATTATGACAAAAAATTTATTATTTGTTTATTAAATAACCCTTATACACGGATATCAATGGTCATTCATTATTAAACTCTACATAAATTGCATCTTATAAACTCGAGACATTGCGCGCCGCAAGACGGTTCGCCCTTCACTGCGCCAAGGCCCCTAATGGGGAATTTTCATAGTTATTTTTTATTCGCTCTTTACTAAGATCTTGGTGAGAGCTTTCTAAAAAGGTGCAATATGAATGGCATCTGATCAGAAATAAGGCTCCTGAAATGCATTTACACGGTGACGTCACGGCCCCCGCCTGCCGTGGGGGAACCCTCAGCTCCCTTGCACTACTTCGTCACACGCGATCTTCCTACGCGTTTATTGGCCAAACTAAATGGTCTTTTGAGATCAAAATTGGCACTAGGGAGTTTTCAATTGCGTTGAATCGGAATCTGAGATGAAAATTGTGAAATTCCGGCACATAAAAGTTCCACATCTACTTTTTTCTGTAAATGTTAATAAACAAAACCCATGATTTGAAAGTATTTTTGTTTATTGCACATAAAATCCTCCATTCAACCAAATTATTGTAGTTCAGTAGGTCAGTTAGAAAAGATATCAGCCTCACAAACCCCCACTGAAAATTGGTCCTCCACACCTAGTAATTGTAGTCAACGTGACTCGAAAACGCCCCATTTCAAATTTCATCAACGTAGATTGATTAGGAAATAAATTTGCCTCAGAGGTCGCTGATCATTTCACCCCCATACCATATGATTGTATTCCACGAGTTCCAGGAGCACTACGTTTCAAATTTCATCGCTGTAGGTCGATTAGGGCTGAATTAGCATCATTGGCTTCACAGCTGATCAGTGAGCCTGCGTATTTTGTAATTGTTCTCTGGCGTCACGAAGGAGTGCCATCTTAAATTTTAACATGGTAGGTAATAATAACACAGTCTCGATTTCACTTGCCAACCTCATAATTTATCTCATAACCGATGCCACTGTGTGGGGAGAAACTCAAAACAGTGTTCACGTTAGCCTCAAAGTTACGTGTATCATTCACTCGATTCAAAGAACCTCCTAAAGCGTGATCAGAACCCATTCAATTTTTCAATTCCATGAAAGAGACGCAGCAGAATTCGTCAACATTAATACCGGTGCGATTCTCTCACATCACCCCCAAATTCTACCCAACGCACCTTGCAGAAGAAAACAGTCTTTCTGATTTTATGGGGCAGCATTGATCCGTGGAAAGCGGACTTTGTTGGTGTGACTCTTGGAAAGGGGTTAAGTGGGGAATCTCGCCTTTTTCCCGAACTCTACGGAGAAGATTGAGCGAGATAAGTTTTGATTACTGTCAGATTGAAAGGGAAGACGAGGATGGGGTGGAAGGGGGAAGCCAATCAAAGGAGCTCCAAGTGTTTCGAGCGATTCGGATCGTGCTCTGGTAATAGATCAGCCTTCCGCTCGCCTTTAGTGGCCCCCGAAGTCGAGGAAACATAAATAACCTCATTAGATCAACACAATGGAGTTTGAGGGAGCCATTTGCGCTCCCGGCCCGTGGCCCCGAACTCGCTTTGGTATTGGTCATTCGTTTCAAGAGCCCCGTAGTTTGCAGCACCTGGAACAAAAGGGCTATAATTGAGAACTCGCTTTATACCCTTGGACCAGAGCTACCTTCTAAATTATTACGAGAGAAAGAAGAAAACTAGGCAGGAAAAAGTGTATAGAAAACTCTTTTTTGTTCTTCTTGTTTCTAGAAGGGAGGCTTGTGAAAATTTCGTTTTATATAACACTAACAAGGACTAGGGTTACGACATATATTTATGTAGGCTTACAAAGTATCAGGCGTGTAGCAGAGTTGTGAAACCCACCATGATAATTTGATTAAATTGCTTGATTAATAATTAGTGATGTTAAATAATATTTCAAATTATTAATCACACAGGTATTCAGGTACTTGTGTGGTTAATAATTTTAAATATTATTTAACATCACTAATTTTTAATCACGCAATTGAATCAAAGTATCAGGCGTGTAGCAGAGTTGTGAAACCCACCATGATAATTTGATTCAATTGCTTGATTAATAATTAGTGATGTTAAATAATATTTCAAATTATTAATCACACAGGTATTTTATGAAACCGTGCGTTTTAAGTTTGAAAAAAAAAAAAACTAGTTGTGTTAGAGACATCAGCAAGTTCTTTTTTCTTGCAAAAGAAAAATCAGTTTTCAATAATTGAAAAAATAAAAAAAAAAATAGGAACTAGTTACCCACCAAACAGGTTACTAGGTAAGAAAACTTGTGCAAGTACAAAAGTACAACACAAATTGGTAGGATAAGCGTGGTTTTTTAATTTCATTCTTTTCGATTTGTGCCTAATAAGCCATCTCGCCATCTTTCTTTAATTTCAATTCAGCCACGTGCTACTTTTATTTTTACTTTTTTCACTTATTAGTGAAAGTGTTAGTTTATTGTGTATTAGACACCTGAGTTTTGCTACGAAGTCAAGTACCAGGTTGTCCGTAAGTAATTTAATTTAATATCCTTTTTCATCTTTGTTCTTTTCCCCATTTTCCATTTTAGGTTAATTTCCCTTTGTTTTATTGAGGTTCTGATTTTTCCTTTTGATTTCCACTGCGTATTTGCCTTTTGCCTTATTCAAAAAGTACAGTTTATTTTTCCCTTATTTCTCTATTTTTATTTTCCTACCTTTTTATATACCTTGTCTTGTGGTAACGTCCATTAGGCTGCAATTTCCCGAACCCAGGTTCGGTGGTAGCAGAGTTCTGCTTGGACAGTTTAGCTTTTTAGCTGTCCATAATTATTACATAGTAGACAGAGCGTTTCTCTATCTATTACATGGTAGATACGGTAATAGTAAAAGATACGGTAACTAAATTCGATGAATACTAGAAATGGGTTGCGGGGATCCTATTTACCCTGACCAGGGGGACAATGAGGAAGGTGAGATCCTGATTTATCAGGTCTCGATTCTTCGAATGAAGAGTTATTAATAATAGATTGACGATAGTTGCGTTGCCACATGGTGTTCAATAATCACACAGGAATTTTCGTGAAATGGGGTGATGCAATGAAGCAAGGAGAAATAATGACCTCTCAGGAATGGACCTGATATGAGGTGTAGATGTAAAATAAAGGAGGAAATTCGAAAAATAAATTAATGAAGGTGCTGGGAAAAGAAAAATAGAGATGGGATCGTCACTAAAGGCTGAAATAAAGCAGAATTAGTGATATGCCCTAGCTACACGATTATTATATCTAAAATTCAGCTACCATGACTAACGATATATTTTCGGTGCAGAGTTCTGTTACAGAGGTCCCGTCATAGAGTTCCCGTCGGGATCTCAGAGAATGCGCTGTCGTCGCCCCGTTGGTGAGAGTACGGACCTGTTTTCTCGAAAAGTCTGACGAAAAAACTACGTTTTTTCCGATTAAAATATACCCCATAAAGGTACGTTTTTCGGAACGGTTGTCGCGGGCAAAATACAGCTTTGATCCCGCCGAATCTGAATCCGAAATCGGATATCGAAAAAAATGACGGGAAGTAGGTCAAATTTTTCGAGGTTCCACGTAGTTTTATAAGATCTATTTTGTTTGTAAGAATTCCCAACAGAAAAAAACGTCTGCCGAATTGGGTGGGCAGTATAACTTCCTCAAGCGAGCGAAGCGAGCAGCAACCCCTACAGAAGTTAAACCTACCCTTAGGGATCTATCGTTTGAGAGCGAAGCGAGCAACATCCCATACATGCCAGACTTTGCGAGCGAAGCGAGCAATATTCGCTACCCGCAAGACTTTGCGAGCGAAGCGAGCAATATTCCCTACATGCCAGACTTTGCGAGCGAAGCGAGCAATATTCCCTACATGCCAGACTTTGCGAGCGAAGCGAGCAACATATCCTACATGCCAGACTTTGCGAGCGAAGCGAGCAATATTCCCTACACGCCACACGTTGCGGCTCAAGAATTGACGTGAAGGGTTCGATGTCACAACATTGCGAGGCGAGCAGGTATGCCTACATAGGTACCTACCTTGCGAGCGAAGCGAGAGCCATTTCAAATAATAAATACGGACTTTGTCCTACACATATACAGGTATACCTTGCGAGCGAAGCGAGCAACATCCCCGAATAAACTTTTCGTGGTTCCACGTAGTTTTATAAGATTTAATTTGTTTGTAATAATTCCCAACTGAAAAAAACGTCTGCCAAGTTGGGTGGGCAGTATAACTTCCTCAAGCGAGCGAAGCGAGCAGCATCCCCTACAGAAGTTAAGCCTACCCTTAGAGATCTACCGTTTGCGAGCGAAGCGAGCAGCATCCCCTACAGAAGTTAAACCTACCCTTAGAGATCTACCGTTTGCGAGCGAACCGAGCAAATCCCCTAAATGGACGAGAGAAGGCTCAAGAATTGACGTGAAGGGTTCGATGTCACAATGTTGCGAGGCGAGCAGGTATACATAATACATCGGCGAGCGAAGCGAGAGCCATTTCAAAAATAATACGGATGTCCTACACATATACAGGTATACCTTGCGAGCAACATCCCCGAATAAACTTTTCGTGGTTCCACGTAGTTTTATAAGATTTAATTTGTTTGTAAGAATTCCCAACTGAAAAAAACGTCTGCCAAGTTGTGTGGGCAGTACAACATTCCCTAATAAAAAATAGAGATGGGATCGTCACTAAAGGCTGAAATAAAGCAGAATTAGTGATATGCCCACTTTGCGAGCGAAGCGAGCTACACGATTATTATATCTAAAATTCAGCTAATGCGAGCGAAGCGAGCAACATCCCCTACACACTAACGATATATTTTCGGTGCAGAGTTCTGTGACAGAGTTCCCGTCATAGAGTTGCCGTCGGGATCTCAGAGAATACGCTGTCTTCGCCCCGTTGGTGAACAACGGGCGTCGCACGCCTTTACTCGTGTTTTTGAGAAGCCGAGTTTGGCGTTGGATGGGTGATCCAGGTCCCTGGAAACCAATCTACTCCGAACATAGCTCATTAATGCTATTAGTAGGAGTGGTATCTCTCTGACGGGATACTGTCAACCTCCTCTACCTTTTTATCGAGGATTTAGGCCCCCATTGCACCTCTGGGGAGGCACCTAGATCCCTAATAGTTCTCGAGATGTTCTTCAGAAACAGTGAACAGAGCTGATAGACGTAGCTTCAGAGAAATTAGATCAAAACTCTCTACCTGTAAAGAAGCGAGTTCTCTACTAGGAAAACTTGGTACTATGCAAGTGTTTTTGGAGAAGACTGCAGGGATCAGGAGAGAACACCAAAAATACCATCAGGATCCACTAACCGCGAGAATATTCGTCCTGATACATGAAGATGGTTGATCACTGGCAATTCATCAATCAGAATTCAGCCCCAAGAGTTAGAACTGAGCAACTGTGTGTGTGCGCGCGTGTGTCGTGTGTCCACAAATCCTTGTAACAAGCTTATTTTCCTCAGTTTTCATCCGGTTTACATTACATTTTCAGGGAATGTGCGGGCTAGGATGTAAACGGTTTCCTATTAGTTTCATCATTCTTGACTAAATACTTCACTCTGCGCATGCGCAAACGTAAATTCCACCAAGCAACATTTTCTAATGCCTTAGTCGCCCGATCTCACTCAAATTTGGATAACAATTTAATCATCCCATATCAATTTCAACATGATTATATTAATCATTTTAATACATTCATCATTAATCATTAATAATCGTATTAGGTACTGCGGATGCACAAATGTGAAAACCTTGTAACGACCTTAATTTTCACAGTTTTCATCCGATGTTGATGACATTTTCAGTGATTGGGTGGGTTAGGTTGTAGATGGTACCTACCTATTTCATTGTTCTACTCATCAAATCATTCTTCGCATGCTCGAACGTAAATTGCATTGATTATACCTATTTTTTTTTTTTTTTTTTTTAATATTAATTGACCAATTATGAAGTTTCACGCTACTTCTTGTTTTCTCTTTTCCGCTATGAAATTTTTCGAAATCATTAAAAAATCTTCAATGATCTCATGAAATGTAAACGGGGAAGCCATTAGCCACAGTCAACTTGGCAGGCGTTTTTAGGATGCAACATTCGTTACTATTGTTTGTTTTTCCATTCTTTCCACTCCACATCGACATGCTTAGTGTCTTGGGAATTGAAGAAGCTACATTTAATAAATTTGGATATTTTACTGTCCAAGATTGAATTTCTAAAATCAAAAATCTTTGCCGAATCCAGTTCCGTGTTCAATGTTAACGAGTAAATGTTAGGATCACTCATTAATCAATATCGTGTTGTGATTCGCATAATTTTCTTTATTATTTAGGTACTTATACGAGTAAGAATGTATGATGTTCTCTGATGCACCTATATACTGATGTGTACGCTCGAAGCGTCTTCTGTGTAGTCACTCGTAATTTGGAACCATAAGAAAAGAATACGCAGATCTGGAGCCTTAATATTACATCACACGGAAGGGTGACGCGAAAGATCAAGGAAAATTGTCAAGATGTGTCGTTCTCCGTGACGTCACATTTCTTATTCACAGCCGTCTGGCCGTGCAGGGTACTGACAACAGCGGGAAGTCATTTATTTCTTGCCGATGGATGCTTTCCATCTCCTTCTTGTGAGCGAGGACGTCAAAATAGT
The DNA here is from genome assembly GCA_030762985.1 of Adelphocoris suturalis. Taxonomy (NCBI): domain Eukaryota; kingdom Metazoa; phylum Arthropoda; class Insecta; order Hemiptera; family Miridae; genus Adelphocoris; species Adelphocoris suturalis. Next base: position 41,003,520 of record CM061046.1, on the reverse strand, counting down.
ATTGCGGGTTACTCACCGAGGGTTGTCACTTGCGCGAACATGAATAATGTGACGAAGGCATGACACGTGGGTATGTGGAACATGAACATGTAGATGGAGAGGCTACACATCCTTGAGATGATGAAAGGAGGCTTTCCAGTCCTGCCTTTATATTGCTTTCCTAAACAACCTCGGGAAGGAATGTTACGCTTTGACTCTAATAAAGAAATGCATCAATGAATTATGGTTGTTCTTTAGCAAGAGAACAATATAAACACAATCGTCAAGTAGGGGTAAACGAATTTGAAAAACGATTGTTCAAGTGGGTTAGACCATCACAGTAGAAGGCTAGAAGGCATCACCATAATCAATAGCAGAATCGATGCAATTTATTACACATCAATATATCATTTCAACGTTTAATATGGCTTCCATGAGTGCATTGTGTTTAGTAACCATGCACTTACTAATCCAGGTTAGTTTATTCGCATCTTTCACCATAAGCCCTGAAATTTTGCCTACAAATTTAATATCACGTCAGAATGTGTGATATACTATTCTCATATATGAACCATTATAATCGATCAAGAACAAAATTTAATACACACTCCCTCAAAATTTTATTGCTTACGATAATAATACGATTACCGATTATATTGAAGTTGATATGGGTTGAACAAATCGTTTTTCCCCAACTCTCCTCTCAATCGTGATTGGACGGCTAGGGTGTGTGATAATTATGCTTGATGGAATTCACGTTTGCGCATGCACAGTGTAGAGTAATAACTTGAAAACTCTGAAATTGACAGGGGACCATTTAAACCCTGACCTGCACATTTTCCGAAAATGAAATAAATAAAATTCTTTAAACAAACTTTGCATTTTAACTAGCCTTCTTTTTTTCCACGTATTAAGTCGGCATCAGAGAGATAGGAAATTTACCGCTCTTCTCAACGGTTTCGTTTTTTTTTATTTTTCAGTGATCCAGTTGGATATTATGGCCGTTTTAATGTCATAAGGTACCTAAACAAGTTCCAGTCATGCAGCATGATCGTATGAGTGAATTTCCGTAAAATATTGTATTACCTATACTGTGTTAGATTGTTTTGAAATTTGAGCACTTCGAGTGCACAGAAATGGTTAATTACAAATTTTATGACAAGAAACGTATTCTACATAATAATCTCCTTTTCAGATAGAGGTTTTGAATTTTCAGTTTTTTTTTTTTTTTTTTTTTTTTGCCGTTTTTAACGATATTATATTGAATTTTAATGAATTTTAGAAGGTTGTTTTTTCAGCATAATTTTGTACATAAATTTTTGAACGTTCTATTTTATTGTTAAAATAGACTTTATTTGACCAATATTTTGACAAAAAATATAAATTTAACGATTTTTAGCCGTTTTTAGCCATTTTTAGTGAGTTTTTTCTGGAATTACACACACACATACATACACGCACACGCAAACGCACACGCGCACACATACACACACACACATACATACATACATACACATATACCTATATATATATATATATATATAATTCGTTTCAGAATGTCTCAAAACGGATTTCAATTTTTCAAAAATTTTTATTCTAAAATTTTCGGAGCCATTTCAATAGCTTCATTTTCTACAAAATTCGCTGAAACATGAAGAAAAAAGATCGTAAAAATCAAATTACTCGAAAACAAAGCGTTTTAATAACAATCTCTAGGAAGAGCTTTCGCTCATCAGAAATAATTAGCTCTATAATTTATTGACCCATGGTTTGTACCCTTAGGTTCGGACATCCTGTATGGATGTTTATGTATGATATAGTAGGTACTAAATGTATTCATGTCTGTGGTAGGTGTTGACCTGAAATTTATTTATTTCCCTTTCACCCTACCTGCCCATCGAAATTCGCTGTAACGGAAATTAACTGAATATATTTTCTGAGACACTTTAGACCCGTTCTTATAATTTTTGGTTTGAATAAGGAAAATCACGTTGCCTCTAGGAATAATTAAACTTCGTCTTCGGAAGGGCTCCGATCCCGCTGGCTCGAATTTGCGAGGAAGTGCGACATTTGGGAAGGGTAACTTTCCGGCATAAATCAAGGAAGCGGCAAGCGAGCAGGTGGCGCTCACCCCCACCCCTCCGCTAACCCTGCCGTTCTTTTAAGCCCGTCAAGATGAACGGTTCGAGGGTAGAAGTGGAACAATGGGTACGGCTCAGTTTCCATCCCTTCGCAACGGAACGGATTTATTGGACGAGACTGATTAAAAGAGTATTCCACTTATTTATTCATTTGTAAAAATATCAAGTAAATACCTTAGTATGACTTATTGAACATTTCATAGTGATAAACTCAAGTAAGTACCGCAAATGCCATCACAAATAGAAAACACAAATAACTAAACCTGATTGCCGCTAATGACCCTTCAGGTTGAGGTGCGGTTAAACTTAATTTCAAAAAAAATTTTATTTTCTTTTTTAAATAAACCTGATTAACATTTTGGTAGTAGATACTGAATTCGAGTTAGTCCTTAAAACACTTGATTCATCTCCTCTTTGTTCGAGAAAACGAATTTCTGCCACAAGAAAAAGTTACATCGATGATTTTTTTCCCCAGAGTTTCAAAATTCATTCCTCGTTCACATGTTCCGGTCCAAATGTTACTATAGCAAAAGGAACGGACTTATATTTAAATCGAAAACAATTAGCTATTCCGTTGTCTCTTGTCTAGATTCTGTTTTCATAACACTGCCCTTTTTTCATATTGTTTTGAATCTGAAATATCTCATCAGGAGCTTCCATAATACATCCATTATAATGGTTCTCAGTTGGTTGAAAGTGGGCAAAAACAGATCTTTCACCAGCAGGCAAATTTACGTCATCGCCCCCCACCTGCCTGACCCACTGGTTCAACGTATATGTATACGTCATCTGTGATATATTTAGTGAACGTGAATCCATTCTAGATCATTCGGAAACGATTCCTGAATTCAACACAAATTATACCAACTAAATTTTGTGACAGCTGGGATCCAGGAATAAGAACTCTCTGGAGACTGAATATGGAATGATATATTTCGGGCCCCCTGGCCGAGTATTCATACGGTCTTGCCCTTTTATTTTTTTCTTAAAAATGAAATTTCATTGTCTTGATTTTTTGTTCCGCGTGTTACAATATTGCAAAAATTCATCGTACTCGATTACAATTGTTTCGAATGAATGTGATGTGAGTGCAGCAGAAGTGAGTGATGCTGTGGCGGAGTGATGAATCAGGAGGAGGAGATACGCAGATCCGTAGGCGATGAAGAAAGTTTCCAGGGGGCCATCTGAAAAAATAAAAATAGTTTAGTTACTTGGCTGAAATATAGGATAGTATGTAGTTACGGCCACAAAGCAAGTCAAGTTACGGCTGAAATGTAGAATACAATGCAATTTAGTGCTTGAAGTAGAGTTAGAGAACCACTTGAGATCGCTTCTTGATGGGTGACAAAAGGATGCATACTGTCGCCGGTCATTTTGCTCGTTTTGAACATGTGTTGTGGAAAGTTTTCGTGAAAAGAAAAAATGCATTCAGTAGGGACTTTGGGTGTTGTTTGAGGACAGCTTTGTCTGCGGACGATATCTGCTGCAGAAAATGAAGTATAAATTAATTAAAAAAACCTGCAACTTAAATACCACTCTAGAGCCCACACACCTATAACACATGTGAAACGTGAAGGTCACTGCAGACATTACTCGCTGTCTGCAAGTATTTGTAATACGAATTTGCGAACGACTCTGAACACAAATGACCAAATGTTGAATGGAGCTAGTCATGGAGAAGGAGCAGTCAGCGCCCAATGCATATACAAATAAAAGGATGAAAATAGCGTTGGAAAGGTCATTCGCTTAGAAAGCAAAACACTTCCATTGAGCAAACTGCACTGGATTGTAATCGACAGGGCAGACGAGGCCGACCGAGGAAAACGTGAGGGCAGATCCGTTCAGAAAAAAGCCGCACGGAGAGGAAATTCGTGGAACGAGGTAATAGGTTGGTGGCTTATAAAGATGGATGAGGGTTTTGTGGCTGCCCTAAGCTCCTAAAAGGTGCCACAGAACTAATTATGTATCTAAGTATTCCTGATTTTATAAGAGTGCACTAAAATAACCAATTTTTCTCAAGAAACGCTTCCTTGGGATCACATATTTGTACCTAGAAACCAGAACAAGATATCGTTCCATTCTTGCGCCACGTTATCGGGAATTTAGGTCACGGCTAAAGCACGCTCCATGCTAAAATCGTGTTGGATAAAGATAATATCAATCTTGAAAAACAAATCTAAAGAAGAAGAATATTATTTTACGGGATTTGGAGGGTGGAAGGATTAAATCTAGCCATGGAAGAAGGACACGATGGTAAATCAAAAGCTTTCAAACAAATGGTGACCAATTTTTGTGGGTCTAAAACTGAGACAGCTAGTTGCATGGCCATAGCAACAAGTTGGTTGTAATGTTGAAAAAATAAAATAAATGAATTAACTACATTGTGAGCTGATTTTATGAGTAAAAATTATATGCTTTCAAGGATTAGGTAAATAAAATCACAAATGGAAATTGTTACTACATGTTTAGCTCATCCTTCGATGGAGGCATTTTGTCGAATGCCATTTCAAAAAGACTCTACTTCACCAACGGATCTGTCAAATACGTAATATGTATAATGCCTTGGGTTGGCGGCATTCTATCGTGCCTACTTCATCTTCCCGGGTTCTCACGCCACCTCCGCACCCTTCGCCCTCAAAAGAGAGCATATTGGGAAACGCACTCCAATATCCTTCCGCGCCGCGACAGCCCTTTTAACGGATTGGAAGCCCCTCTCGTTTGGGTCAACCTCCTTTTTGAAAGCTTGAATTTTTAACGAGAGCGTGCGACTGTTGTCGGGCTCCGGGTCGATGGCTGTCCGACGGATTAGCCGGGGCTAATTTAATGCGAGAGGGAAGTTCTTATTCGGAAGGGGCTCCGAAGGGGGTTGCAAAACCACGTGGTTAATTCCATATGGCAATAAAAAGAGGTTGACAGCTTTCAATGTCACGCTTTCCGACGCCGTAGTGAGGGTGAATTTCATCAACGACATTAGCAGATATTCGGTGCATCGAGTGGGGAGACATGGGCTGTAGTTCATTTACAATTCGGTATGTGTGTCCCATTTCAGCCATTGATATAACCGAAACACAAGGCTTTGATTAATAATTGAATCGATGATTTTTGAAATAACGTATGTGCCATTCACCAAATTTTACAGGAGAACAAAAAAAACTGTTTTTTGTTTGTTGCTCGAGAAGTTTAGGAAATATTAAATTATGGTGGAGATATTCAGTTAGCTAGTGGACTGTAAAAAAAGAAAGGTCGTAAGTAACCCCGAAAAATGTATCGCCCATGATGTGGTTCACCAACAGGACAAGTGGGTGAGGGAGGTTCAGTTACCATAATATTATGTCAACTACCCACCTTGTCCGACAAGATGGTATAGTAAAGTAAGCACAGCCCTCCAACCGCAAGAGGAGAACGCTGAAATTGTACAAGGAATAAAAAAATAGGTAAAGAAGCTTGTGCTGACTTATATGTTTGATGTCACCAGAGGCGGAGGGGAGCCTCCGTCAATGCAGCAAGCTCATCGTCATTGAAGTAGAAAAAATGCGTACCGCAGTCCAAAACGAGATCAAATCAATACCACTTGCCGAGAAAACTGTAAGCTTATCAATACATTTTTATTTATTTATTAGTACGGGCAAAAGCCCAATTACAATAGAAAAATGCATACATAAGTATAACAAAAACAAATCAATATTAAATCTTACTATTATATAAAAATCTAATGGTGCCTGTGTGTTACTCAATCACGTGAAAACTACTAGACCCATTGAGCTGAAGTTGTACATGGACATTCTTAGGATTCCTGGTTAACACAGGCTAAATTCCAATCCTCCAGACTTTCACCTTCATCGAGAAATCTGCTTTTCCTAGCTACGTTGCCCGAGTAAACTACTTTGTAATTAAGGAAAACCCGGACATGCATCGAGCTTGTCACGTCAAATGTGGATGGGGTGGGTCCACACGTAATAAACAAATTATCGATAATAAATTATTATATTAAGTTGGTTATGTTGAAGTTATGCTCGGTTAAAAAATTAATTAGATACAAGTTGAATCTTGGTTGCTGAAATTTGAACTGAAGCCTTTTTGCATTACATATAACAATGAGACGGTATATTAATATGATAAAATAAATTGGAATATGAATACAAAAAGATTGGCGGCTTTCCAAAATTATTATAGTGCTAGGGTTACTCCATCGATGATGTAATTACACCTAACAACTGAGGGAAATCTGGAAAATAGAATCATGGAGCACTAATCAATATTCAGAGGAAGCTCATTTCTCGCACACCAATCATCTAAACTAAAGCATCCAGTGACTCCTGGAGAACCACACAGTCTTGGCTCAATCGAATAACAGAAAAGAGTTTTGAATCGTCCACGAAGTGCAGGTGACCCTTTCACCTGCAGATGGTATCTCGGATATCATCAATGAATACAAGAAAGAGTAATGGTTCTGAATGGGAGCCCTGCGGAACACCTAAGGTCGCATTTATACAAAGTTTGAGATAGAGCACCCCGCAAACGAACCACCAGCTGGCGATCACTCAAATAAATGGCAAACCAGCTCAGAACGGATTCAAAGAAGCTGAACGCATCTAATTTACTCTGTAGGAGAACATGCGATACCTTTTCAAACGACTTGGAGAAGTCTGAGTGGATGCAATCCACCTGAGCCCTAACAGCAAATGCCTCCATGTTCAAAAGATATCAAATTTGTTGCACAGGATCGCCCAGCCATAAACCATATTCACTAAGAAGAAGGTAGATTTTCAGTAATGGACTGATCTGGTCGACCATAATTCGTTTTAGTACCATTTGGATCGTACTTACTTAATGAGCCAACAGAGCGGTAGAAGTCCACTCTGGATTCATCATTTAACATTGAAGTAGAGGTTACATAAGCACATTTCCAAGTGTTAGGAACAATGCGCAGTTCAAGATATTGGCCACAAAACAACACAATAAGGGATACAACCAATCTATCAGCACAAGCCCTTACTATGATGTACTTATAAGCAAAAAGGGTGAATAATAGAAGCAGATGAGCGGCCATGAACGCGTATAGAACCGAAGTGTGCCCAGCACATGAGATAGATGAGGCGAAGTGGGAGACAAGAAAGAGAAAATTCGTTTATTTAATTTTTAATTAGTTTTAAATTTTAGGAATTTTTGGGGTTTTTTAGTTTTAAAAATCAACTTTTTTCTTTTTAAAGAAATAATTGAGTCATTGAAATGGGAATGCAGAAATAGAAACCTTTTAAACTTTATTCAGTCAGTAGGTACTGACAATCTATTTCCCACACGGTAAAGAAATATTTCATTAATACTGCCCAACAAAGAAAATCAAAGTCGAGCCCTCACAAAACTGGTACTGGTCCTGGAGGCTTTCGAAGGTGCTGAATCGAATCCGAAGCCCATTTTTCAAGTAGACGGTGAGTTTTGAGGGTACGCCATCCGCATTTAAAAAAAAAAAATCACATAAATCCTAGGATAATAGGTACATATTCAATTAAAAGGTGATATTCTTGTTGGAATTTTAACGATGAACACGCCTAAACCACATATAATGGGTCTGAAATTCTTCCTTAACATGTCTTTTGCCTAAAAACTGTCAAAAACGTGGTTTTTCACCGATTTTTGACGATTTTTCTACAGTTTGTTAAAAATAGTTTATGGAAAAATCCCACCACTTGGCAACCTGAAAACGATTGCGCTATTATTTGGACTGTTTCCGCGTCGATTGAGACCACCAGCAGCTGTGGAGGTGTGATAATTGATTTTTGTTATTTTTCAACTATCGAAAAACCTGGTTTTTGCGAATAAAGCGAGAAAAAATAAGTTGTCAAAAAACTGCCAAAAAACACGTTTTTTGGTAGCTGAAAAATCGAAAAAAATCAATTATCACACTGACAGGTGGTGGTCTCATTCGGCGCAGAAACAGTCCCAGTAATAGCTCAATTTTTTTCCTGGTCGCCAAGTGGTGTAATTTGTACAAAAACTATCAACAAATTCTAAATAAATCGTCAAAAATCGGTGAAAATTCATGTTTTTTGGCAGTTTTTAGGCAAAAGACGTTCATACACATAAATTATCCTGAAAATTAAGAGATTTTTTTCAAAAATGTAGTTGCCGTACCTCAAAAACTAGACGTCTAGGTACGTGAAAAACGTGCTTCCGAATCGGATTCAGTACCCTCGAAAACTCCTACGATCAATACCCGTTTAGTGAGGACTTTTTTTTTTTTGGCACTGTAATCTTTACATTCTTGTAACGGATACGAGGAACGAGGAAGCTATGTGCCACACCCTACTTGGCAGACCTTTTGTCCCACTTTTGACACGCTAAGGCGGTTGTTTCTAATCTCAAAAGGTTACCTTGATCAGAACAATAATTGAAATCCTTGAAAAAGCTTGGTACACCGTCAAAAATTGGCGTTTAAGTTGTTTCAAAACCATCGACTCGATTCAGGTGGACAATACGGTACACAATTGGCAGCTTGATCACGAAAAGCCAGCCAACATTCCAAAAATCAAACTTTTGTTCCCAGCTTCAAAAATGCATAGTAAATCATCTTTGATACGTAAAGAACAAGAAAGACCTAATCAAAAACGCCAGAAAAACTCCCGTGCCAAGTAGATACTTGTCCAAAAATGACAGTTGATAAATTACCTCCGACTATCATAATTTCCTATTGGGGTTCTATCCCGTTGATTTTTTTAAGATCTAGTATAGAGTCTGAGGAAAGAAGTAACTTTGAAAAAAATTGTTATTTTTGAAACTGATGACTTTTACTGCATTTATGCAAGACAACTATATAAGACGTGTGAGCCAACTAGAAGTAGAAACTCCGGTCATCTTTGGTAACCTACCTGGGATTGATGTGTTTTATCAGACACCTTCTAATAGCAAAAAAAAAAAAATCACAAACTTGAAGGGAAACAAAAACTGAGAAAAAGCATTTTTGTTATTCCCGAACATTTAAATTTTGAATTTATTGACTAATATTTAGGAACATTCAGGATGGCATTGTTATTAGGGACAAAAAAAAATTTTTTGTTGGTGGTGGTGGTGGGGGGGGACCCAATATTTTAGGTAAGTTCTATTTCCACCAAATTAATTTAATTTGAAGAGCTGATTAGTTTTTGCGCCAAAAATACTTACTTTCGTAGATCACGAAATTGGTAATTCACGCAGAACCTACCAATATCTTTGGTATTATTTTCGTAGGAAAAGGAAATCAGCGACTCAAAAGACCTCTAGAAACCAAATTCGGTCCTTATTCAACCGTTTTGATACTTTTTGCCTGTTTTCTTGGGTCGCTGGACCTATTACATGGTCAATCAAAAGAAGAATACGAAAAACTAAAAATACACATTACCTACATTATTATTATGAATTAAATTGTGTATCAACTAATAATGTAACATTATATGTATTACAAAAATTACATTTTGTATTACAATAACTTTATTTCCATAAGTAGTTTATGAACGAAGTTTATGACACATTACCAAAATATCTACATCGTCAGCAAGTCTTATAGAAAGAAAATGTTTAAAAATAAATAGAACACCCATAGTTTACTAGTACGTCTATAACAAAGCTAATACATTGTTAATAGTTTCTTAATAATTACACAACTTATTACCTTTTCTTTCTCTGGAGGTACTTCTGAAATATAGCCCATTTTCTTTGTCTTCTTGTCTATTGCAATTGACAATTGGAACAAGAATTTTGGAAGTACTTCATTTTGACGTACTTACGTACTAAGTAATTCCTGTGGGTAGATTTGAGTTAATCACTTTCACAAAGAGATGTATAAAGAGAAAAAGTGAAGCAACAGGGCAAACTAATTTTTTTTAGTTTTACCATTTATTTGTAGTTTATCGACTGTCTTGCTCGCTTTTATGAAGCTAAAGTACATTTTTCATCATTATTTTTCTCGATAATCCAGTTCATTTATAAATGAACGCACATGTACATACATACATAGGCGTTAAAATCCAGGTAAGAACCATTTCAAAATGCCACTGAAGGCAATTACAAAAAAATTTGTTTAATAGAACTCCACTAAGACTGAACAGAATATAAGAAATATTTTCATACAGTTTAGGTGGATTCTGTTTTACAATAGTCTGGAAACGGCTTGCTATAGATCTGCAATAAATTAGGGATTTCATTTTGCTGACAAATCTTTTGCCTCTAAGGACCTTCTACTTGACTCATTTTTAGAGGTGAGAGGCTCAGTAGAGTAAATATTGCCCCCTTCGTATATCCTCCTACCTGAAATGAATCCCACAATCACGATTGCAGCACAACGAGGCTGGACCTTGAGTGCTCTTGAATTTATTATTATATTAATGTCCTCAACTAGTCACATTCATAATTTTATCGTCCTCAATCATTTACTCCAGGTTATGCTTACAAAGGACAGAAGAACGTTGATGCTAACTGAAGACTAAAGAAACGTCTTGATGCAAATCCGACGATCGTAATTTCTAACCCGTGAAGAGCTCATCTCGCGTGATAGTTGTTGAAGTTGCCTCCACGTTTATAATAACCCCTTAAATTTTGAGGTCCTCATCAACTCTCGGTCTCCTTCATTGCTACCATTGAAATCGGTTCCCAACTGGCAATGTCGGGACAATTATGTCCAAGTTTAAGTGCCCTCTCTCACGACAAACTCGACGACTCATTAAATACGAACCCCCTGTCTCAGAATATTAATGGCAGGATCCCTGGTTTACAACCTTCAATTACCATTCTTTGAAAGATTTTGGGAGAACTTAAAATGAAGAAGAAAATCTTTTGTAGTCCTATTACGAGGAGCAAGTGTAACCTGGGGTGAACTGGACCAAAATGATGAAACATGGAGGGTCCTGTCAGATGAAAATTAAAAGCACGGAAGCCGGTCTCACAAATCAGTATTCATTACCTCAAGTCAGCTTTCTGGAATTTATTTAAAAAATGGAGTGGAGACGATAGATAATGACTGCGGTAAGAACGTCATCGGATGTAATTCAGATGAAAAGGTACCTATTACCTACCTATGATGAAGGATGGATAGTCAAGTAATTATCTCATTTACATGACCCTTGATATTGTTTTTAGCGAATTATTGTAAAGAATGAAGCTATTTCAACGACTCGGAAAAATCTCCATTGAAATTCGTTTTGAGGCATTCTGCAACGATTCCCAAAGTTTGCGCTTTTTCATATGTATACATATGTCATTCCAGGTAATAACTCTCCTTAGGATTGAAATGAAAATCTCGTTCTTGAGTTTAAAAACCAAGCTTTCTAAATGAAAGGATGAGATCGTTTGCCAGCTCATTAAATTGGTCAGATTTAAAAAAAATTCTAACAAAAAACTTTATAATTTTTATCTGAATTCCAATAAAACAAAATTAGCCACAATTAACTAGGACATTAAAAAATGTTTGCACAAAATTAGGCAGAAAAACGTAAATACTTAAATTTTATTAATGTTTGCTGAATAATCTTTAAAAACTGCAAAAAAAATCTAATAATGCAAAATCTTTTTAATAAATTATAGATTTTTTTATATTTTTTGTGAGTTTTTTTTTCCATAAAATTTGTATTGATAATTTCTTTGTGCTCGAGTTGATCAAATTTCTACACAATTTAACATATTAGATACCTAACAGGAAAGGTGGTAATTTGAGAAAATTCGGTTTTACGATCATTCTGCATGACTGGAAATTTTTAAGCTTATTGTTTTGCTTTAACATTTATAATATGTTTTAGGGTTTACAAATAAATTCAGCAACCAACTCTATTTCTAGACTGACTCTGCAAGGCCCTGGCCTTTTTGTCAGCTATAGTGTAATCCTATACCTTCCCCTACCGCTCGCCATCGCAAGCCATTTCCCTCCAGTCAACAGGGCTTATAAATAGACCAGTCAAACTGAATTGGTCTCTATTCTGTGCTCAAACTTCTTGAATTTACCAAAACAATTAACCTTCATGGTAATAGTTCTCGCCTGATTGAGTAAATGGAGCATAGAGTTCCGGTCTGTAATACTTCATCCTGAGTTGCTCTAATGAGGAGGTTCGAGTTCAGAACAATAATACTACCTTCAGTACCCGTTCTACAGAACCCCGAGTTCTGGACAGTAACCTTCCCTTCCTGAACCCTTTCCTTCCATGCCATTTTCCCATCCAAAAGTAGGGTAGTAGAGGTAGGGAGTTCCAAAGTACAAAGTGCACGTGCATGCTTCTAGTAAAATACCGGAGGATGGTTGGGAAAAGACGAAATGACAGGTAAAGGACCCTCCCATATCAGTTTCAACCCAATCAAATAATTTTCGTAGCTGCTGCACATGCACAAATGTGAACTCATTGTATCACGCATTTATCCTACAGCTTTCATTTGATTTTGATGAAATCGATATCTTGAAGATATCGAAGATATATCTTGCTGTAATTGCTCTTTGTCAACAAATCTCCCATCTGCCTTATCATCTTTTATAGGTGATCCTAACCACACAATGTCGATCCATATCAACCTCTAGTTAAACGATAATCATAAAAATTCGGATAGTTTCATACAACATTGCAGTATTTATTCCAATGACCAGTGTTCTCTCTTTTAAGAGCATCCCTCTCCCGAGGATTAAAAAATTTTAAGGCATTTTAAGTTAATGCAGAAACAAAATTTAAGAAACCCATCAAATTGAAATCTATAGCTCCTTTGCACGGATCATTGGCCTTAAAGTAAAAGCATTATTTCATAAAATATTACCATCTCATAAAATACTTTCCTCCTTAAAACAATAAATTCGCGACCTATCACATTCACTACTGCAGGAAATTTCATGCTATTATACTTAGATCCCAAAACCATCACCAATACAAAGTGCTAGAAATTATTAAACAAAGGTTTATCATTTCTGTATTATAGCTAGTCTATCTACACGGCTCAGTGGTCATATCATGAAATATTAATGAAGAAGTAATCTCTTCGCCAAAACCAAAAGTTCCACACTCAATTTACGTTTCACGAATTTTTAATAATTTTGGTTTCGTGTCTGTCATGTGTTTCCGCGAATCCTTGTAACATGCTTAATTTCTACATATCCCACAAAACTTTGACGGTCCGCTGTCAGATTCATTGCACTCTAATCAATACACCACTTTGCGCATGCGCAAAAGTAAAATACCGGAGGATGGTTGGGAAAAGACGAAATGACAGGTAAAGGACCCTCCCATATCAGTTTCAACCCAATCAAATAATTTTAGTAGCTGCTGCACATGCACAAATGTGAACTCATTGTATCACGCATTTATCCTACAGCTTTCATTTGATTTTGATGAAATCGATATCTTGAAGATGGTTTTCAATAATGAACCTTTGTGATCACCGAGAGAAAAAATTGTTGGTTTATGCTCCAAGATACATAAAATCCAATAATTGAATAAAATAAACTTCTCGTCTGTCCAACGTCCATCTGAAGCCTTTCACTGAAACTTCTGGACCAAAATCTATTGAATTTGGCTCAAAAATCATAAGTCAGCCATGATGTGCCTCTGACATCAGTATCTCCAACGTTCAACCACGAAGGGTGGTATCTATTTGAGGGCTGAAATATCAAAAATCCAATTTCTCTAAAATTTTCGAAATGAAAGGGTATTTTCTGTTTCATTGAACGGGGTTCAATGAATCGCAGGATGGTTGCTGTTCGTTCATCCGTTCGTTTTCCATGATTAGGGGATACATCCAATCCACGCCTATTCATCTCAAAGGAAGTTAATCTTTCGAAAACATACAAAACATCTGAAGCTCAGTGGAAGAACTTTGGCTGCTAAACGGGTGGCTGGGTTCGAATCCTCCTTCGAAAGTTCTTTATTTATTCACTATCAGGTTTCATTATTTTTTAATGGTACCTATTACATGAGCATTGTATGTACCAGCGGTTTCTGAAGAGGGCATATCAGATACAGAAATAATGAAACATTGTGTAGAAATTTGCTGCGTTTCTTTCCCATAACAGTAAACGACATAACAGGATGAAAATAACGTGGATTTTTTCTATCAGTTTTCATATTTCTGAGTGTTCAGAAGATTTTTTGGGTTGGCTTCAATGTCCATTTGAAGGGTAAGGTGTGGGAGATCTTAGAAATATCGATAGTTCCACGTTGATGTGATTATGTAACTGCAATACGGGATTGTGGAAATATGTACGTCCCCTCTCCTATCGTCTCATGATTTTCTTTTGGACTTTTCCGGCGAGTAATAAAGTGCCCCAAATCCGGATATGAATGAGAGGGTGAGACTATGTGAAGGCGCCCCCCGTGCACCGCTTGGGGGAAAAGCCTCATGGTGCCCTGCAATGCCCCTCAAAGCTTTATGGCGCCAATTTTTCCCTTCTATCTCATCTCGGGGGCTCCTTTTCCCCGGCCCAACGTGGAGGGAATATCGTTGGAAGGCCATTTCCCCGTGACAAGAGGGCGGGAGGCGCAATTTCTCTGCTTGATCGAGATGTTTTATTCCCATGTCCCACTTTTATTACAGCCCCTTTCTCCTCCCAACTTCCAAGCTGAGTTGCTTTTCATGCAAGGCGCACTGCCTACCAATAACTTACGAGTGGAAAAGATAAACTACGGTACATTGTCAGCCCTTGCCGCGCATCGACGATTTCTTGGAACATGTTTTCGGATTACAACAATCTTACGAACAGAACAACTGGAAGGAGGCTACACACAACTTTGCTACCGCAAATTTCCGGGGTGATTTAGTGTATTCTGCATTCAACCAGATAAACTGCAGTATTTTGCATCATTTTAATAGTAGATGGAAAAGGCCCCAAGCCGACCACTTTCAAGAGTGTTTGTTAATGGAGAAAAAAAAGCGAAGTGTGATCATGGTGAAACGTTCACACTACAACATCAAATCAATTTCCATTTCAGTAAATTTATTGGTACAAACTCATTATGTGGCTCCTGCGATGAGGTCAGGCTAATATAAATTAGTAAAAAACAACAAATACTTGGAGAAATATAATGAAGAATAGGGGAAAATATTTAATACCATATTCTTTACTAAAACACAACAATATTTGTTTTTGAATATTGTTACATGCAGGAAAGAACTAATAATACTCCACTTTAGTAGGAATGTACGTAAGTATTGCGTATGAATAAAAACTTATTGTTCCCAGTCTGTATCTGCGGGATACAGGTTAGATTACAAAATTGTGCTAATTGGTTGCATAACTAGTTTTGGCTGAGTGTATTTATGAGAGCATAGAAGTTAACTGGTGACTCTTTCCCTTGAATTATAGAATGAATCGCCGTTTCTCCAAACTTTGTAAATTAAAAGACACTATAATCAAGACTGATGCTGTAAGATTAATATGAAAAGGATTTAGCTAAAACTCGTTTGATTACAAACCATGGAAAGTATTCAGCCCTGAGTCAAATATGGCTTGGCAGACATCAATCGGATCAATATTTCCGTCAGGCAGAGCTCTCATACCACGTTATTTTACATGACCACTTTATGGTCATAAAAAAAAACCGGGTGGTTTAAAAAAACCGAAATTTCATGAATGTTTGCATTTTTGACGGTGTTTGCCCATACATTTTGTTGTGAATCTTCGGATTGGATTCGTGTTCAGCACCCCAAACAACTTATAGAACTGCTGAGAAAAATTCTACACTAAACGTTGCATCCCCACTTCTCTTTGAGGTACCTGGCTACAGGAAATTATAAATAGCAACGTCTGGAGGTGGCGGCAGTTCAGGTTGGCTCGCTAATCCCATACCGACTCTAGACGCACTAATCATATTATCCGAATCTCTAAACAAGTCTGTAGACAAGACTTATCTACATCATTCACTACATGCAGGAGAGCTAAGAGCGCGGAAATCGGGGATGGTCGGCCAACTTTAGTTCCATTCAGTGTCCTTTCAAGAAGGATGTTGTCGATTGAGCTGAATGAATCTAGCTCGGATGCGAATTTGAATGGCTGAGTCGAACTATGGCTCCTGGACTAATTAAAAACCTATTCAACTTTGGATACCTATACTTGTGCAGTCGAATGGATTGGAGCTGAGTTGTGAGGAGTGAGATGAGTTCACCCCCGTTAGCGGAGCCCTATTGAGCAAATTCAGTGCGTCTAGCCCAGCATTTTTGCCCCTTCAGAAGGAGAATGGAAAGTACCAAGGTGAGCTCAGTTCCGGTGGATACTTGTAGGTTGTTTAAACCTGGTACTTTCGTTCCATCGGCTGAAGGATTGGACGACGTGCTCCGGTAGGCCGAGTTCCATTGTAAACTTGGACTTTGACCTGGTATGCGTACTCCCATTAGCCGAGAAGGAAAAAGGTTTGAGGTAGTTCAGGTTGGATGAAGATAGTGAAGTTAAAATTCAGATTTTCTGTTTCATGAATGTGTGACTTCTTGCGCCCACATATCCTGAAGGTTCCGCCTCTTGTGGGATGTCAGGTGATGTTTATATGTAGGCAGCACCTGCGCCCCTACCAAGCACCTGATTAGTGTTGCCAAGTCACTCGCAACAACCTAACTTTGTCAGTGTGCTAAGAAGAATCCTGCTTTCAACGAAACGACTGCCACTAGTAATCCAGCACAATAAAACATCAAACCAACAAAACAGCAACTAAATCATAATGGCCGAAAATAATCGTGTCTTCGAAATCCCAAATTTAAAGGGACAACGCCCATTAAAAAAAAAAAAAAAAAAAAAAAAAAAAAAAAAAAAAAAACAGAAATAAAGACGTGATAGATCGTTCTCCCCTATCTCCACGGTTTCCTTATCTCTAAGACAGAAGAAGAAGGATAAAAAGAAAGCCAAAAAAAGGGAACCTAAACAAGGCTCCATCCATCTCTATTTAAATTCCATCCGATTGGATAGATGACTCTATTTTCCGAAACCCCCGAGTGGCCCAGGACCAGGAGACGGCTTCCTAATGGCGGGCAGTTAGTCACAGCGTTTGTCTCTCGTCCCCCAACCCGCCACAACTAATCCCGATTCTTCCTTCCGAGTTGAGCTTCTTGGAGCTAAATGACGCTTTTCCTAGGAACGATTTTCTCTCAAGATTTTTTCTTTTTTCTGCTTTTTGAGTCGAGTACCATCTAAAAAGCGAAATACTTCAGAAGATTTTTCGCGGATTGGAGCGTAATTTAGCAATAAGTAGTTACTATAGAATATTTTTTTACCCTTGAGGACTCTTAGGTGAAACCTAATGATCATTAGAATTTTAAGATATTCTTCATTTAGTACATTGTGCCAATGTCTACTCTTTCAAGTTGTTGAATTCCAAGGCCTTGTAGGTTTTGATTTTCTGAAACGAACGAGAACAAACCAAGCTGTTCTAATGCTTGGTTACAAGGCTAGGGATATTTAAATACCAATAATGCGATTCTTTTTAAACATGGAACATGGTTTTTCCGTCATAAACCGGCCAAAAATGAGTCAAAATTACCGTTACGTGACGTTTAATGCGTTACGCTCCTATTTCTGATGATTAGGCTTACAACCTAATCGTTGCTACGAAACTGTACGAAAGCTCTTGATTTACCAAACCGTATTACGTCAACCACAGCGACCTAAATTCCCTCCTGTTCTCCCAAGGAACATGTTCCATGTTCTGTCAAAATTTAGTGCTTAGGACTAATTTTAGCATGGAACATGCTTTAGCCTTGGACTAACTAGCGAAAAACGTTACGCGGATGTGTCACGATTTTTTTTTTTTTTTTTTTTTTCCACGTACAACTAGTTTGTTGCTGGGGAAATGAAACTTTTTTAGTTTTTACCGGACAAAAATCGTTCTCCACTCGTTGGAAAGCTCTCGATTTATCACGCATTCCTTTCGTACTTGTTTTTCTATTCATGTCGTAGTTTTATATTTATCTATGTTATAAATGGATATAGTAAGCTATGCCGCTTGTTTTGTTGTCACTTGGTTGAGAAGTTAATCTTGGTTATAGAAATTGTAGACACGCACCATAACAGAAAATTACCTACCTAGGTACTCTGTTCTAATTTCGATTAGTAAAACATTTATGTCGTAGTTTTAAATGTATTTACATTTATGAGATATTGAAAGGTGGCAGAAGAAATCTAATGCAAGGACCGTGCATATAGACTCTTTTGTGTCAAATGCGAGCAACCGCAGCTGAAGCACTATTACTAACTGCACTGATATTTAAAAAAATTTGTATCTCATTTTCTGAATGAATAGTGCTTCAAAAGAGCTACGGTTAATAGCATTCGACGCAGAAATATCGTTTTCAAACTATCTTTGTATATGAATTTTTTCTATCACCCCAACTTCTTCCGACATCTTGAAAAATCCCAAAACCAAGAAGAAAAACATGAGGGAGAAAAAAATAGGTTTTTGGGTTTACAACAAAGCAATGTAGCAACCTGCGGTTGGTCTCTTACGATTAGAAAAATCAAAACTGAACGGTTGTTCTGAAACAGATTTGTATTCGGTTTTTTGTCTTCTCTTGCCTGGCTTGCCCCATTCCCCCCTGTATCAATTCCAATAGGTCGTCTCTCTAATATACGAAGCATATGCAGCATACGAAGCATTTTGCATTTATGGCATAGCTTCAGAGGGACTTCCTAAAACACGGCCATGCACCATATCGTCTCCCTAAGGTACCTGCCCATTTCTGGTCAGGCAAGTCTTATCGCACTGCCAGATCCAACTCGATGTCATTTGCACCTGGAGAAAAGAGTTCGCTATTGGGACTCCCCACGATCTTGGAAACCAGCCACCATCATTCGAGCTGCTGCGCAGCCTCGTTCATACTTTATAGCACCAGATGACTCTGCAGGAGAACTCCGACGGAATACGAAACATCTTCGACGCTCATTGAATTAGCAACATAAATTTTGTTAAAAAAAAAAAAAAAAAAAAAAAAGAGTTGTAATAACATAATAAGCTTATCTATCTATCTCTATCTCTATCTCTATCTATACTATTAATAAGAATGAAACTCCGTTTGTTTGTCTGTCTGTCGTGTCTATGCACGGCCAAACGGCTGAGTGGGGGGAGTGTACGAGTGGGGGGATCTTCTTGAGATTTTCCGAAAGGTGGAACGAGCGAATTTAAAATTGTCTAATCCCAGCCGAACCATGGGCCGTAGGGCGGGAGGGGGGTCGAAGTAAAATTAATGTGCGCTTTTTGGACTTCCCCACTTCCCCTACCCCTCTAAACGGCCGTTGACAATTCCGGAAAAATACGGGTTTCGTAGGTTTTCCTACGAGGAAGACGACGGCGCGATCGGATCGCGAAAAAAGTATCGGGAAATGCGTCAAAAAAATGCGAGAGTACGGACCCGTTTTCTCGAAAAGTCCGCCGAAAAACTTGGTAGCATTCGACGCAGAAATATCTTTTTCAAACTACCTTTGTATATGAATTTTGTCTATCACCCCAACTTCTTCTCCCAAAACCAAGAAGAATAACATGAGGGAGAAAAAAATAGGTTTTTGGACCCGGCAATGTAGCAACCTGCGGTTGGTCTGCGAGCGGAAGCAAGGAGAAGCGTTTGTTATCGTCTCCCTGAGTTAAAACTACCCTTAGAGATCTACCGTTTGCGAGCAACATCCCCTACACGTTTCAATTGTAATACATCGCATGTATACAGCCACACCTTGCGAGCGAATGCGAGAGCCATTTCCAAATATGTTCAGATGACCTCATTCATCCTATGAAGAATCGTCAAATCAAATCGTTAAGATGCTGAGTATAACATTCAGCAAATTATATATTTGTTTTATTATAATTAGTTGAGGGGATAACATTTTATATCCTTTACTTACCGTTGATAATTATCATCACCTTACCCAGATTAAAAGTAATACCATGTCCTTTACTCCTGAGGAACACCCTAAAACCCAACCTTGACATCAACTCCTCCACACCCAAATTGTCGATGACTTTATCGGGTTAATTTCTTGTCTCTTGAAAAGTGAGGTAGCATACGATCTCCTTAAAGTAAAAGTTTTCGCTTTATCTGAGAGCACCGCGGTTCCTATTTCAGAGGCAGCTGAAGAGCCACTCTGGTATCACCCTCGCGATTCCTTCTATCGCTCCGTTGAGTGGACAAAGCTTTCCAAGGGCCGATAAAGCAAGTATATCGATAGGAGTGTCGTCTTAGCCCTTATTGTCATCTTCAGGTTACTGTAACAACACTTACACGGCTATACAATACACTCAATACTTCAGTTGCCATGTCTTCATTCTACCAGATCAGGTCTTCATCTCTGAAGATAGGGAAGGAGTTATAATTGTTGAAACTCTTAATCATTACTAGTTTAGGTGATCGTTCGGTTAAATGGATGAATGGAACGAACCAATTGAAAAATCCCAAAAGTTAAAAATGTGTGGCGAACTTTTCTACGGTTTACGATTCTTGAATCGCGAATTAAGCTTTGCTTTGATTTTCTCAAAAAACTGAGATCATTCCCTTGCACTCAGGCCTAAAACTTGGACTGGCAGCAGAAAAACGACGGACTTTGAGCACTAAATTCGATTTATTCGGACGTACTTACTTTTATTGATAAAAATATGAATTTTTTATGCGAGTAATTCATATATAGGAAGTAATATAAAACGCTGATAACCCCATTGATTATTCTTTATTACCATGGGAGAGTGGAGCTATACAGTGTTTTTGTGCGACAGCAGCAAGCACTCAAATGTTTTGGTTCATTATTTTCAATAATAAACCTTTGTAGTCAATCTACCAAGAAAAGAATTTTGGTTAGACAGATAAACAGTTTGTAGAATTTCTTCATTTTTTTTCCTGAGGAGGTATGTTGTGAATGTACTTGACAAATTCGAAAACGTTAATTTTTTGTACCGTTTATTTCTTGATATACCTGTTGGTCCGATTTCTTTCAGTCTTAGGGAGTAGATGGGTATATTTTCCAAGGAAATTCCCTATGAATTATATCGCGATTGGTGAAATAATAACAAATCAGCAAATTAAAATTGAATGACACACAATACTTTGAGATTAATGGACCGATTTTTATGATATTCTCAGGGATTGTGCGGTTTAGCTGCTAGACGAGCTTCCATCAATTTCATTGCCGTTGGTTTACTTGCGCTAACGTTAATTTATTATTATGTCAATTTCTTATCATCGTTTAGTGATTTCGTTCAAAATCGAGAGGTTGTTGGGTCCAAGATTATGCCCCTTGTAGCTTATCACATTTGCTTGAATAATAGGTATACATACAGGTATATTATAACTATTGCGTATAAGGAAAAATTAAATTTGATGACACTCCGAGAATACCTAATGGATCGATTTTGATGACATTTTCAATTATTATGTGGGTTAACCTTTATTCAATTTCCACTCATGAAAACATGAATTATAGCCGTATTTTTCATTCTAGCATGTATGCAGACTTGTTAGATACTTTTGTAGATTTCATTCAATCTATTCGACTAATCCTTTGTTCCTCAACTAATTTTCTACTTCCACGTTACAAGATGTGCGGAAGATATAGTGCCAACCCAACTTGGCCGACCTTTTTTCAAAAATTCAATCGAAGTATGTTTGGTCTTCACAGCCATACGAGTGATCAATAGTTTACTTGAAGGAAATCTAATCAAGGCGGCAGGAACAAGAGCCCCGGCTGATTAAACACGGCCCCGGAGTTAATCACAAGCGCCGCTTGCGGAAGACGCATGGGATGAAAAGTGGCTGTCATTACGCGTCAAGATGGCGTTAGTTATGGCGGGAAGGATGAGGATGAGGATGAGGATGGGGATGAGGATGGGGATGAGGATGGGGATGAAGAAGCTTCCTCCTCCCCCCCCCCCCCCCTTCCCGACGTCAACTGAACAACTTAGCGCCGGAGACCAATTACCCCTTCCCGGGACCCGACTGGCAGTAAATCAGGGGGTTAATCTCGGACAACCCCCGCTCCCTCCCGGAGCTACGTGAAACGCGACGTGGCATAGGGGTGAGACGGATAGGGGGTGAACGTAGGGGTGGGTCGTGACCTGGGGGTGGGACGAGGGATTTCTCCGGGGTTAGGATTAGGAGTGAAGGCCGCGATTGACGCGGGAGGCCGACGAGGATTAAGGTGAGCTACGTCCACCTTCCTAAGGGATTTAATCGACCTGCCTTCAGTCTTCCACCGTTTCTCCTCATTAAGTGGAATTCCTATATTTATGGTATTGAAGAATTTAGTTAGGTAATGATGTTTGATAAATCCGTCGAGCTTTCAACAGATATGAACCTTTGGTACGTAAGCAAGCCTTGCCAGACGTACTTCATTTAAAGAACTTGTACGTTTTTTCTTGCAAAATGTTCATTTCTCTAAGGGATTCAGTTCTCTCACTAATTTAGCAGTTTCTCGGTACATTTTTCACAGCCCCTGTTGGACAAATTTTGGTTTTCAGTTTATTTTATTTTTTTCGTTCATCAAATTTTCTTTCATTGCGTAAGTTGGATCTGTGTGTGAAGCATCATTTGACTTCCTCTTGAAATCTGTAACTTCATCTCTGAGCTGGTTTACTTCATTAAGTATAATGGAATTTTCATTTTTCACATCATCCTTTTTTTTTTCATCCTTTCGAACGATAGTCATCGTGTTCTTCAATTCCTCAAAACTATCATTAAAAAAATCCATGGATCTTTTAATTTCACTCATTTCTTTACAAAACCTTTCAAACCTCGGCAAAAGTTTATCGACTTTGTCTTCAATGCTGATTTTCACTATCAGTTCCCGTATTTCTTCTTCAGATGAATTTTCAGAGTCCAATTCCAGTTTATCAGGGGCCTCCCTGCATTTATCGTAGTCCAAAATTCCTTCAGGCTTGTTTTCAACTTCTTATAGTTTCCGATGGACTTCAATCGTGTGCATGAAGAATGGAATGCCAGATTGCACCTCGAACACTTAGCAGTCTTGCGAGGCGAGAACAATTCCCAGTTACACTTGGCACAGTCCATGTTTTACCGATATAGTCGGATTCGGGAACAGTTAGGGACAGTTGGTCAGTCACCCAAAGAATGGAACAGATAAGATAAGCTAATCTGCCTGACAATAAAACAGTCTGAAACTCAAGCAATAGTAATGATAACAATGTAAAATGATCCTTGTTGATGGACAATCACCGCAGGAAAAACTCACGTTCCGGGATGTTGCCACAACGTTGGACAAAACCAGACTGACGTCTGAAACCAGCCTGATTATCCATGTGTCTGGTCTATCAGTAACAAACCTGTATACCTACACGTACACCACCACATCTACCTATACATTGACCAATAGGAGAAACTTAGTATTACTCACTGTTGGTAACTGGGCCATCTCCAGGAGGGGAAGAAGGAACTTGTTGCCGTGACTGCAAAGGTTGCCGGGCTTGGAAGATAGGTTTCTCAGTCCTTTCTGTTCACACTTCGTCGGAGGGGGGGGGGGGGGGGGGGGGGCTAGACGCGAGTTCAGGATGGCTGTATAAACTAGGGTCTTTGAGAGTGACTGCACTTTTACTACACAAAAAGTCACGTGTTACGGGGGGTTTCGTGGTGACTCCAGGTGGTATAAACGAGGGTCTTATAGGGCACACAACGCAATGAGATTGTTCAAATTGATATATGTATAATTGATATTGATAACTGTGCCATGGAGGGAGGTAGCTATACCCCACTCCTCTCCCTGTATCTTGTTGGGAGGTTTGTTTGGGGTCCGTTTCGATGTTGGAGCACGTTTCGGTGTTGGGGCCTGTTTGGCGGGAACCCATGGAATAGGCTATCAGCTGTGAGCAAGGAACATCTTTGGGGCAATGGCTCTTTTTAGGTGGCGTGCGAGAGGAGGACAACCCTTCTCCTGCTTGGGGCTCTGTAGGCCTCTGTGGGTCTGTAGGTGGCAGCTTACAATTGAAAATTAAAAAATCAGTCCATAATAACCCAGAGCCCGTGCCTTGCTTGAGCGCCCGACCGCCATTTTTCTTGGAGCTTTAATTGTTGACCCTACGGAATCTAGCAATTTGAAATTTATACATATTTGCAATTTCACAGATATATCTTCAGACTCTGAAAAAAAAAAACAATCATAATTTCTCCCTTGAGAGGGAAAAACATTAAATCATGTTTAATGTTCACTCAATGAAATCATCAGAAATTTACAAGCGGTTGCAATCATGTTCACAATATCAATAATTGAGAATGATCACCTGTGTGTAAACAATTATTCAAATAACCATGCTCATAACTCAGCTTGTTGGCCACGCACTTCGCAGTAGTTAACATAATATGGTTGGATAAATCGAGAGCTTTCGAACGAATGGTCAACGAATTTTGTGGGATGAAAAACGACGAAGTACCATTTCCCTAGCAACGACTCGGTTGTAAGCGGAAATCATCAGAAAAAAACGTTGCACATTTGCGTGTCGTGTCGGAATTCACAGAATGACCCCCAGCCCTAAAACATTAAACATGTTAAAAAAAAAAAAAACTCGGCGCTCCGCGCCTCGCCAGGGGGCAAGCCCCCTGGACCCCCGGTTACCTCTATTTACATACTTCGGACGAAATTATTGAAACACAGAATGTGTTTGCGTTGTCGCGCAACCAAGTGACAACCAAACAAGCGTCATTGTTTACTATTCATTTACTATTCATGCTCATAACTCAGGTTGATGGCCACGCACTTCACAGTAGTTAACATAATATGGTTGGATAAATCAGGAGCTTTCCAACGAATGGTGAACGATTTCTGTGCGATTAAAATTGCGGAAGTTCCATTTCCCTACCAACGGCTCGGTTGTACGTGAAAATCATAAGAAAATTTACAAGCGGTTGCAATCATGTTGACAATATCAATTATTGAGAATGATCATCTGTGTGTAAACAATTGATTCAAATAACCATGCTCATAACTCAGGTTGATGGCCACGCACTTCGCAGTAGTTAACATAATATGGTTGGATAAATCAGGAGCTTTCCAACGAATGGTGAACGATTTCTGTGCGATTAAAACTGCGGAAGTTCCATTTCCCTACCAACGGCTCGGTTGTACGTGAAAATCATCACCGTCACACATTTCGTTACCATCCCGCGTTCCATTTTCGGCTAGTTAGTCCATGGCTAAAACACATTCTGTGTTAAAAATAGAACTTCTGTAAATAATACTCGTATTTATACCTATTTTACATGTAAATAGGTATCTTCCTTTATCTGAGATAAAAACTAACAAAATTCTGGGTTAGATACCATATTTTTAAATGTCTGGTAGTGATTATAAAGCATGAGTTACCAACAACATTTCTTTTTTGCTAAAGAAACTCATAAACTGGAACGGTAGTTGAAGTTGAGATAGTTTAGTGAAATATTCTTCTTCTATTTCATCAAGAACGATCGCTGTGGCCATAAGGGATTCATCATGGTAGAATATCAAAACTGGTATCAAGTACTTAAACCAATCGGGTCGTTCCACAACGAACGTTCTCGCGTAGAAATTCTCAAAAAAGCAGATGAGTCTGATCTACGGCTCAGGGAGAAAGTTCGCTCAATGCCATTCGGGTTCAATAAAACCAGAAGTGACGACGCCATCAATCGCGAGCCTTTTGTAGCAGTAACTTTGTCGGAAAAATCTTTGTTTGCGGATGGAAAGTCGAAGACGGGTGATCCCAAGTCATATGAAGATGTAATAATTACAAAGAATTTGAAGAAACGGCCGGAAAGTGAAACTTACCTTTCACCTCGTTTAAAAGAGTTCCAAGATCAAGAAAAAGAAATTCAATCCATATTTTGGTAAAATGTATTCCTTTACGTACGTACCTTTCGGAGGAATCCGTTGTCATTAGCAAGTCGAGTACGGGGGGAGGGGGGGGGGGGGGCGCTTTCGATGCAGATATCATCATCAGGCCGTCGAAACAGTACTGAAGTCTGTCACTCAGTCTGTCACTTTATACACAGTGTCCGAGAAAGATACGTAAAAAAAGTAGTAAGTAATCGATTTTAGAGTTCATTTCTGATCGAAAGGATCAGGAGATTTTCGTGAAGGGACTTGGATTGGAGATTTTGTTTTAAGCGCTTTGTTTTCGAGTTATTCATTTTTTATTAGTTTTTCGAGTGTTCGACCTTCCCTCACTAAAATGATAAAACGTTCCTTGACTGGCAGAGTGATATAAAAATTGAGGATACCGTTGGAAACAGCACTGAATTTCCCATCACATAGGCAGATAGGCTTTTACTTTGCTAATTGGGGGAGAAAAGTATATTCGCATGTTGAAAAACCGTGTTTATTATTATTGTCAATTTCTTCTATGAAATTGAGAGTTTTTAAGAAAAATACCCCTTAGAAAATATGAGTTTGGGGCCAGGTTTTACGTTTATACCCTGAATCGAATGTTCCCACTCTCAGATCTCCCCGATCCCGTCCTAACTGAGTTTTTTCACTCTAACTCACTATTTTTTAGTTTATTTGTTATTCTCAATTTTATATGTTTTCAAGGGTAAAACTAGTTAGTTAAAGTGTCAAATTTAGTTATAACGGAGTTGGAGTATCAGCGAGTGCTTCCATTTGATTCAGCGTGAAACAATACTTAGAAACCGGTCCCAAACATATTTTCTTAGGAGGTCCTCTTCACAAAAACCCTCGATTTCATAGAAATTTGTATTTTCAACATTCAAACATACTTCTCTTCCCCGATTAGCTGAGTGAAACTCTAACTGACAAAACGGTTTACAAGCTGTCAGTTCGATGTTTTTTTTTCCGCCTTCTTCTTCTTCTTCTTCTTCGAAAACCGCATTTTTTTGCCTAAACAGAAAGCAGGTGAAAACGTCTTAAGAATTTCGACAAAAAACACTAAAAATTAAAAAATTGAAGTTTGAACTAGACAGAACTTACTGGATAGAGATTTGAAAAAATTATTGGTAACCTATCTGATCCGAAATGCAATGCTCTTTCCAACGGTATCCTCAATTTTCACTTTACTCAGCCAATTGAAGTTATGGTATTTTATTGAGAGAAGGTTGAACACACGAAAATTTAGGGTTGATAATAGTTTATGACAAGCTTCTATAGGATCATCTAGACTCATCATGTAAACATACAAAGGGGGTAAACATTTTCTAAATCTATTATAAAGGTTCAAAAATCTAAACCAAAATCTAGAAGATTGGAACTACTCGTATTCATCCATCACTTATTTTTTATCAAAATTAATAAGGTTTTGTGCCAAGTGAAGTGACTTACAAGCCCGTTTTTCTTACAATTATGTTTTGTTCAAGGAACCTGTTGAAAACTGTTGATCTCAAGTGCCCAGACGATATTGATGTGGATGCCATAAGGAATTTCCTGAAGAAGCGTGATGAGACCTTAGGAAGACTTGAAAGTGAAGATACAGATTTGGACTTGTTCGATAAGTATGGCCTAGGAATTAATGCCCAACAGTTAAAAGGGGCAGAAGATGATAGAAGACCTCATGGTCCAAGAGTTGACTCATTGATGGCCATGCTAGACCAAATGGTGGAAGAAAGAACAAAACCTATTCCTATAGGAAAGGATATGTACGATAAAAACAACCCTATTACAGGAAAAGTTGGTTTCAGACGTGATGAAATGGATGGACCGCGAGAGTACACGGATCTTGATGAGCAGCTGGACTTCGGAGATTTAGATAAGGATGTGGATTTCAAGAAATTTTGGGTAAAAAAGGGGAAAGGTCGATTGGATCCTCATGGCAATTTTATTCCCTTTGCTGGTCACATGGATAAGCGGAAACAAGGAAAGGAGTGGGAAGTAAAAAGTGGTGATCTAAAGAAAGGTCGTAAGAAAAAAGCTTGGAAAGGAGGAAGTGATGCGGACTCTTCAACTGACGAAAGTAGACGAGGTGTGGAGGATAAACAAATAAAAAGTAAACAGAGAACAGCCAGTCAAGTGCAGAAATATTTGGACGACCTGAAGAAGGCCAGGAAGTATCCTGATTGGGATTTCCCTATGTGTAACTATCCGAAATGGGTCCACAGGCTGTACAGGATGGATCAAGAAAAGATAGGGCAGCTGATTAAACAGGGGATGGATGTTCCCGAGTATTGTCCGCCATGGATGACGCAGGTTTTGGACAGAGTGTGGGATGCGAAAGATGGTAGCACGAGAGGAGAAAAGCCTTCGGACCTCCGAGGGAAGACGTTGAAAGGCAGAGCATCTACATCTGGCTTGGCAACAGCGGATGGGAAGGAAGCGAAAAAAACTCGGGGTGATGATGATAAAAAATTGTCGCAGAAGGGCAAATATGGGAGACAGTCGACTGAAGAGGAGGATCTAGGGATAGATCGTAGAGTGGATGTGAGTGGCTTGGAAGCGGGTGGATCAAAAACTTCCTTTGGCATGGATGACTTCTTGGAAGGCTATGAAAAGGAAATGTTGGATTTGTCAAAACTCGAAAATGTCTCTGATATTGGTGGCAAACGTCCCGTCGATGACTCGTTTGACATAGACGACTTGATAGCGGACTATGAAGCTCAGTTACAACGCGAAGAAGATATTCTAACGGGAGCCGAAGAAAAAAAGAAACGTCAGAAGGCCGAGATACACAGAAAAGTAAAGGAGAGGCAGGAGATGGCAAAGAAAAAGAAAGAAGAAAATGAGAGGAAACTTTCGCTGAGAAGAGACAAACAGCTCGATTCTGACACTGAAGAAAAAATATCAAAAGAAAGTGAACATAAAATATGGAACAGAGAAAGAAAAATAGTGGACGGAAGAACAAAGTCAATTCCCAACGTCGGAAAATCAACGAAAACGTCAAAAAAATCTCGAAAAAAGAGACATTTTAGGCCAAAAAAAGTTATCCCTGTTAATCAACTTTGTTCAGAATTCGCAAGTGGGCCCCGTAACCGTACTATAGATGAAGAGTGCATGAGACGATTTTCGGTCTTGCTTCAAGGTCGAAACAAAGTTTTGCCTGAAGATGAGTTTATGGAAATTGCGAAACAAATTTCTTTGTTCAAATACAAGAAGGCGCCGCCCCCAAAAACGCCCTGTGAACGTGTGGCTCAACAAATCTGTTGATGAATCTGCCTCAAAATCGGATGCTGAGTTCAGGTTCCTTTCCTGTCAGCATTAAAAACTTGACAATTCTGGATCTGTTTATCCGTATTCAAGGATTTTAAAGATGATATCCATACTCCAGAAATTTATGCCAGACTCCAGACCCTATTTTCGACCACAAAATTCCACAAATTCAATGTTTGAAGGGATATTTTCAAAACTGAATTTTCTTTATCACTGGTTAAGATTTTTTTTATTTTATTCATTTATTTTTATTTATTTATTTGTCCAGTAAATTATTTATCAACCTGAACAATTTAGTGAAAATTTAAATTTTAATCAAGAAAATTATTGAAACTTGGTGCTTACGATGAAAAATTCCAAAAACGAGCTTCAGAAGTTGTAAATTATTGAAAATTTTCATTTTTAAAGGTTTAATTATCTTTTCTATCTTAAAATTTTTTGAAACTATCGTAGTATTAAATGTTGAACAGTCAGAAGTCTACTGGAAACATCCAAAGACGCATCCACTTGTGCATTTTGGCATCTTCTTAAAACTTTCGATTTCACTATAATCAAAGGGTATCCGTTATATATATCGACTCTCTGAAAACTGAAAACTGTCTGTTGGTGATTTCACCACAGACAACGTGGGGAACTAGATTGATCGCCAAAACGGTCCTATTCAATAATTTATGTTTCCGAATTTCTAGTAAATATTTCAAAATGATTGCTGTACTCATGCGCAAACGTAAAATCCCCTGAGCAACATGGTCTCATGCGGCCATATCGTCCAGCCTCTCTCAAATTCAAAGGATGGTAGGAAATACACAATTTTATCAGCGTATCAATAGTAGTAGCATTGCATGTGTGAATGTGTAATCCTTATAAAAAGCATAAAGTTTCCATTCGATTTTGATGTAATGTCCAGGGAATTCGCAAGTTAAGCGGAAGATGGGCCTCTAAGACTGGGATAACATTTTAGTTTTCACTGCGCATGCGCAAACGTAAAATCCATCTAGCGTCATTTTCTCGTGCCTTATATACATTGATCTTTATTTAATTCAGAGGTTTGTTTGAAAATGACGATTTTTTCATTCTATATTAGTTCCATCTCAACAAATTGTATCATTAGTAGCTGATGCGTATGCGCAAGCTCCGAACCTTTGTAACAAGCATGACTTTTACAATTTTCAATCCATTTTTTTCAGAAGATAATAATCTGGATTCAGCATATACATATTTTAGTTGTATATTTCTTTTAGCTGTGTTATGTGGTAGAGTTAAACAAGCAGTGGTAAAAAATCTGACCTAGAAATATGTACAAAAACACTGCAAGTTATCACGCAAAGGTTTGTGTAATCAACCAAACGAGCTACTGTACTTGATAGCCCTTCTACGCAGATCACTAGTCTATATTTACTAAACGAAGTCCATTATAAATAAATCTGCATTATTATCTAAATATAACTGCATAGGCGTAGACTCCTACCAAAGAGAAGCTAATTAAATTGAACACCATCCGAAGCTTTTCTCCGAAACTATTGGACCAAACAATATGACATTTGACTAGAAATTCATACATCGGCCAGCATGATCGGCATCACTTTTGATGAACCCTAAATGGTAGAATTGAAGGAGTGAATTATGAAAAAAACGCTGCAAATTATTTCACAAAGGTTTATTATTTTTTCAATTGAGTATGATCGTAGTTTTAGTTGGCTTGCGTACGTTTTAAGGCCCGTCCAGACTCCTCGGCGTGTCCCATTTCGAGTTGCCTCAACCTATACTTCTATAATTATATACGCATGTTTATATTTCTCGATTTGAGCTCCTATCTATTCAAATAGTTATTGCCTTAATAATATCATTATCTAACCACGTACGAAAAGTCGAGAGGATATGTTATTAAATATGCGTAGGAAAAGCATTGGTATTAACAAACAAATATGACCTAGAAAAAAACATATAGTCATGCCTCGAAGGAACGCCGTACCCACCACAAGGTGCTCACCCCCCCTCACCACACACCGTGACCCCCTGCCAAGCATGCCAGGCGTGCGTGCATGCGTAAGTCTAACAAAGCCTTGAAATGACACTTTTTCGCCCGTTTTTGGCCCATAGCATCTATGCGAGTAAAGCGATCGGGATGGTTAAACGTTAGGACCAACTAGACCCCAAATGGAGTCTATGTGCGAAAGGACGGGTTTTTTAAGTCAATTCCTAGGCGTTTTATGGCCCGGACGGCGAACGGCGGACGGCGAACGGCGGACGGCGGACGGACATTTCAAATTTGGATTCTACGCACCTTGAAACGTAAAGTGACAAAGTTTGAGGGGGGGTTATAAAAATTTTTTGCTATACGATCACATAGGCTTATTATTGGAAATAATAAACCAATAGAGATCTCGAGCATTATGAGAATAAGGTTCCAAGGTTTTAGCCAAAGGAACGAATGAAACCACCCGGATCACCTTAACGTTAAGCCGCTGTCTCTTCCTAATCTTTGGCAGGGAAAAAAATCAACTACTTATGTACATGAGAGCAAATCATAACTGTTGAAAATCGTCCAGATCATAGTGAAAATCACCTGATGAACTACGATGATCGTATCAGCTTATATAATTCCAACAGAATCGTCTCTTTACAGAACCAATAGGTAACTTAGGCCACCTATAGATGGTCTATTGAAGCGTAGGTACCTAGGTGATTTATTCTATCCCATTAATTGTCAATTGGTGGGTACCAAACTCAGTGTCGATATATAAATCAGAGGGACTTTCAAAGTGGAGATGTTTTATTTAGTTGCATTTATTTTCTCTCGGTAGGGGTAGCATCTACAAAGGCATATTGATGACTATGCCATCGTTTCACCTGGCCACAACGGAATTGTGTTCCGCAAAGCGGTTAAGAAGGTGAGACCCTTGAGTCTAGTTATTTTCTGAGCTCACCTACAGTGCTGAAGTTTGAAATGGAGCGCCTTTTGCAGTATACGGATGGGCTCTGATTAGCTGAGGGGCCTCTAAGCCCAATTTGTTTCCTAACCCTCCTACGATGCTCATATTTTTTTAATATGGAGGTTATTAGTGACACTGACAATAATTACGAGGTACGGGAGCTTAGTGATCAGCTGAGGAGCCAATGAGGCTAATTACATTCCAAATTGACCTACGGTGATGAATTTGGAATGGAGCACTTCACAAACACGTAGAATACAATTAATTACAAGGTGTAAAGATGAACTTACATATCAGCTGAGGAACCTCAGAGGCTGATTTCTGCTCTAATCGACCTTCTGAACTACATTAATTTGTTGTAATAGAGGATTTTATATGCTATGAACAAACATAGGTTCAAATCAATACATAGTCCATGCAACTCTTCTACATGGTGGGAAGATGGTTTTTTCATAAACAGCTTTGTTTACATTAACTAAAAAGTGCAAAATGTGGGGGGTTCGAAGGTGTCACAACCAATTATCATGTGTGACTTCCCATTCACAGGGTCACTTAATAATGAATATCTCAACATTCTGCTGTCTTATCTACTGCTGCAGATTTCATAATTTTGTAAGCGGACATTCATCTATTCATAGCCTCTCGCTAGACTCTAACAAGCAGATATATCACAGCTTATACACACTTCACTATCACAGAGGCGAACCACTTGGTGTAATAGTCGACTACCAAGTAGCGATTGTGAGAGTTGGGCCCGGTCTTCACTGACGGCGAATGATTATAAATCCCAATGAACAGTGCCGGCTGGCGATGGCAGAAGCAGTGAACTCAATTACCATTGATCATCCGGTTTGCCGTAAATTTATTTCTGAGCCCGTTTAAATTGCTTTTGCCTTTAATTCCCCTCAGATCTAGAAGCGAACGATATATTTCCCCATTATTCCACTCGAAGAGCTAAATTCGTCAATGTTTCCAAACGTTGCGTTAGTAGTTCAAGGTGGTTTGCTAGTTAGTGAATAGGTAACTACTGCCGTTGTAATGTGTAAATAAACGTGACTAATGTTTGAGGCTTTAGGTATCCATTTGACTTTAATGGTTGTTGGTTATTGTGAGATAGGTCTAGAATTAGGTGGTTGTGGTGAACAGGAGCTTGTTATGACGAAAAATTGGTGTGAATATGGCGATTCTTTTCAGATCCAAGATACATTTTTTCAAATGTTTATGTATGCGAGCAATCGTCGATCGTTGAACGAAATTGATCGTTGGGATAATAAAAAAATTGAAGGGACTCATTTTTGCTTTTTCTTCCATTACAAATTACAATGATACATCATGCCACAATGGATCTACGAGATAATACATGACAATACGCTGAATAACCATCGCTTTGTCGTATAGTATCTTCATTCATTCCGGAACTTCCCGACTCTTGGGAAAATCACTCGCAAACTTGACGCAAACGTTTGTTTCATCGCGAAGTTACCGAGTAAAAGGGCGGGGAAAGTGGATGAATGAAACCATGGAAAATTTCCCAGCTGAAACCAACCGGCGTAGTCTCCCTCGTGCGCTCCCCGCTAACAAAAACATCGCGGTTATAAACCGAGTGTGTTTTCGAAGTGGTTTTATAAAACCATGAGTTAAATAAGTGGGAGCCCCCCTCTTTGAAGAAACAATCCGCTGCCACCGCTCTCAACATTTTGACAAACGGGGGACGAGATGAATAGAATATTATATTTTGACAGCTCTCATAGCAACATATTTACAGCAGCCTGAACTTTCAATTCTTATATCTCTACCCAATTCGAGTCACACTCACATTATAAATGACCGGAATCTACTTTTGGTTTACATTTCTAGAAGCGTGATCCCCATCCCTCAAAACACCACCTCTTACCCTCCAAATAAAAGTAAGCAAAACATATCTGTTCGTCCGCCATTGTTCTCAGAAACAGCTGGACCAATGTTTTGGAAAGAGGTTTTGGATGAATCTTTGGTGAAAAGTCCCAAGTTGGCATTGAATCATCGGCATCAATGACCTCAATGCCGATTGGTAGGTAATATATTGAAAGGTAATATATTTGCAATAGAATTGTGTTTCAATTAAATCGAATGTACAATAACTTTTGTAACCAATGGATAGGGTTTCCAGACGTATCTACTTACCCACCTTGTTTTAATTACTCAAAGAACATTGCTATTACTGTTTTCGTTCAAATTTATTTATGCCTACTTTATTTCATTTTTTAATAAAGTACGAAAATATTTTATCCGAACGTGAATGGAATCGGCCATTTAATTTACTTGAACTATTAGGTGGGTATGTACCTGAGTTACCTACTTTCCTTCTTGATTGGCGATTTCCCTGGTGACCCACTTTTCTTCTATTCCTCACAATCTGCGGCCAATGTGAAAAATACTAGCTGAACATTACTTTGGATAATTCTCCTTGGGATTGAGGTAAAAATTGCGTCCTTGCTCAAAAAAATCAATCTTTCCAAACGAAAGGATGAGTTAGTTGGCCAACATTTTTGAGCACATTATACTGGTCACATTTCAAAAAATGAGCTCACGAAATCACTAAAAATTGATAAAAACAGTTAAATTTATATTTCATAGCATAATGTTGCAATCATTAAGTTCATTTACTGTAAAATAGAACATCCAAAAACTGGTGAACAAAATTATGCTGAAAAATGTACTGTTATTAAATAGTGCTAAAAATCGATAAAAACCGCTAAAATCTAAAAATTCCAAATCTCAATTTGAATAACAGATTATTATTAAGAATAAGTTTTTTCGCCATAAAATAAGTAGTTACTAATTTCTTCGCACTCAAAAAGCCCAAATTTCAAAACAACTCAACACTATTCAATACGATAATTTACGAAAATTTGCTCTTATGATCATGCTGCATAACTGGAACTTTTAAAAAATCCAAATCTGAGACCATTATCTCATAAGTTATACTTTTTACACATGTTGATGTACAAAGTCCACCACGCCTCTTTAATCGAAAATTTTAGTTCGATCGATTCCTTGAGTCCTGAAATTCACTTTTGGGGAGCACAGCCAGAGGTGGGTAACTGCCACTAGACGATGACGGAGTGGAAAACTATTTCATTAACCGTATTACTGCTAAGTGCTGCGAGGGCTTTGCGGGAACTTTACTTTTAGTAAAATTAAACTGTTATAATAGTTTGAAGGAGGGGAAAGTGGCGGTGAGCGTTTCTCCAAGGAGCGTCAATTCACTTAACTCCCTCTACGTCGCAACTCTCAACCTCTTCCCGTACATTTTAATCTTGGTCTGAGCTATAATTCTCTTATCGCTTCTCGCGCACCCTCTCCGTCAGCGGAGCGTCTTAAGACTTCTGCATCCGTGGAGACGGTGCGGCGCTTGAATTCAGAGCCAGATGCTCCGAAATTGTTCGCCCTTGCGTGCAGGCCGTCGAAAACTTTCCACGTTTGCTCCAGCGGTAAAGGAGGCAGATTTCTTCGCACAAGTTAGGATCCAGGGAAATCCATGAGTACTTGCCTACCTACCTATTATAGCACATTAGTAGGCTCTCCTAATCAAGGAGACACAGACCTTAAGTGGGGGAAATTGCCGCTGGGCCTGGCCTCGGGGCACGAGTTTTCTTGAGAAAAAATAAATGATGAGAAATTGAGATAGAAAAAAGTTCAAGTCACGCGGCATGATCGTCTGAGAAAATTTTCGTACATTATCGTGAACCACTTATTGACATTTTCATGTCTTTCATATGGCACATAACAAAAAAATCGTCACGAAAAAAATTGTCCCAAGTGGCCACAACGATGATTATGACCATCAGAAATGACGTTGACCATTCATAGGTAAACACATGAAAATGTCCCAATGCGTTGCAGACTCGTATGCAAGCGTTAGGTTTAACTTAGAGTAATAAATCAGCATTCCTTGACACTACAGTGGCTTAGAGGTTTCGACGTTTATAAATTGTTTTTAAATTTGAGATTTTTGAGTGCAAAGATTTGTTTTTAACTTATTTTTACTGACATTAATCGATTTGTTAGCAAATGTTAATAAAATTTAAGTACACATTCAGGATAATTGAGTGCGTAACTTTTGACATTTTCATGTCTTTGCTTTGGCACATAAACTAAAAAAACGTCACGGAAAATAATTGCTCACGAAAATTGCTCACGAAAATTGCTCACGAAAATTGTCCCAAGTGGCCACAACGATGATTATGACCATCAGAAATGACGTTTTTACCTAATGATCCCACGATTCTGAGATTTGGTATGTGGGCCCTTGAGGGACTTCTGAACACAACTGACCGATCCCAAGTCAGCTGAGTGGCTCTAGAATCCAGTTTTTTCCCTAATGATCCCACGATTCTGAGATTTGGTATGTAGCCCCTTGAGGGACTTCTGAACACAACTGACCGATCCAAGATCAGCTGAGTGGCTCTAGAATCCATTTTTTTCCCTAATGATCCCACGATTCTGAGATTTGGTATGTGGGCCCTTGAGGGACTTCTGAACACAACTGACCGATCCCAAATCAGCTGAGTGGCTCTAGAAACCAGTTTTTTCCCTAATGATCCCACGATTCTGAGATTTGGTATGTAGCCCCTTGAGGGACTTCTGAACACAACTGACCGATCCAAGATCAGCTGAGTGGCTCTAGAATCCATTTTTTTCCCTAATGATCCCACGATTCTGAGATTTGGTATGTGGGCCCTTGAGGGACTTCTGAACACAACTGACCGATCCAAGATCAGCTGAGTGGCTCTAGAAACCAGTTTTTTCCCTAATGATCCCACGATTCTGAGATTTGGTATGTAGCCCCTTGAGGGACTTCTGAACACAACTGACCGATCCAAGATCAGCTGAGTGGCTCTAGAAACCAGTTTTTTCCCTAATGATCCCACGATTCTGAGATTTGGTATGTAGCCCCTTGAGGGACTTCTGAACACAACTGACCGATCCAAGATCAGCTGAGTGGCTCTAGAATCCAGTTTTTTCCCTAATGATCCCACGATTCTGAGATTCGGTATGTGGGCCCTTGAGGGACTTCTGAACACAACTGACCGATCCCAGATCAGCTGAGTGGCTCTAGAAACCAGTTTTTTCCCTAATGATCCCACGATTCTGAGATTTCTTATGTGGGCCCTTGAGGGACTTCTGAACACAACTGACCGATCCCAGATCAGCTGAGTGGCTCTAGAATCCAGTTTTTTCCCTAATGATCCCACGATTCTGAGATTCGGTATGTAGCCCCTTGAGGGACTTCTGAACGCAACTGACTTATCCCAGATCAGCTGAGTGGCTCTAGAAACCAGTTTTTTCCCTAATGATCCCACGATTCTGAGATTTGGTATGTAGCCCCTTGAGGGACTTCTGAACACAACTGACCGATCCAAGATCAGCTGAGTGGCTCTAGAATCCAGTTTTTTCCCTAATGATCCCACGATTCTGAGATTTGGTATGTGGGCCCTTGAGGGACTTCTGAACACAACTGACCGATCCCAGATCAGCTGAGTGGCTCTAGAAACCAGTTTTTTCCCTAATGATCCCACGATTCTGAGATTTGGTATGTAGCCCCTTGAGGGACTTCTGAACACAACTG
The DNA here is from genome assembly GCA_030762985.1 of Adelphocoris suturalis. Classification (NCBI taxonomy): domain Eukaryota; kingdom Metazoa; phylum Arthropoda; class Insecta; order Hemiptera; family Miridae; genus Adelphocoris; species Adelphocoris suturalis. Next base: position 40,965,831 of record CM061046.1, on the reverse strand, counting down.
ACCGATCCCGCATCAGCTGAGTGGCTCTTGAATCCAGTTTTTTCCCTAATGATCCCACGATTCTGAGATTTGGTATGTAGCCCCTTGAGGGACTTCTGAACGCAACTGACCGATCCCAGATCAGCTGAGTGGCTCTAGAATCCAGTTTTTTCCCTAATGATCCCACGAATCTGAGATTTGGTATGTAGCCCCTTGAGGGACTTCTGAACACAACTGACCGATTACAGATCAGCTGAGTGGCTCTAGAATCCAGTTTTTTCCCTAATGATCCCACGAATCTGAGATTTGGTATGTAGCCCCTTGAGGGACTTCTGAACACAACTGACCGATTACAGATCAGCTGAGTGGCTCTAGAATCCAGTTTTTTCCCTAATGATAAGGAAATAATAAGAAAACACACATGAAAATGTCCCAATGTGTTGCAGACTCGTATGCAAGCATTTCTGATGATTTCCGCTTACTTTACTAAGTTTACATCAAAATTATGGTTTAACTTAGAGTAATTTTCCCTAATGATCCCACGATTCTGAGATTTGGTATGTGGGCCCTTGAGGGACTTCTGAACACAACTGACCGATCCCAGATCAGCTGAGTGTTTCACGTACAACCCAGCCGTTGCTAGGGGAATGGAACTTACGTTTTGAAATAGGCTTATAGCGGATCAAAGATGTGTTGATTCATACCAGGAAAAACCAACACGTACAATTTATGCCAAGTTACAAAATCCGCCTTAATTTATTCCCAAAAATTAACCTGTGAAATAGACTAAGAAAAAAAATATATTTTTTTTACACCCCCTGAAAAGTCTTTGGTTTACGATTCAGGTGCGTAGGATCCAAAAAACTAATTTAAAAAAAATCCGTCCGTCCGAGCTCCACCATCCGCGACTTTTCTCCAAAAATACGAGACCAAACTATATGAAACTGGTGATAAAAATCACATTTGGGGTCTAGATGGTCCTAGACGCTCGGCATCAATTTTTATCAACCCCAAAGGGTTGCATTAAAAGGCTAAACATTTAAAAAAAATAGAGATATCGAAAACTTTCTAAGTAGCAGTAATAATTTTTTGCTTGTTAATGATAAATTTAATCCCAAAAAATCGATTAAAACCACCCAAAATGCTGTACTTTGAATAGTTCGCTTTCCCTGAGGGCTTGAACATCGAGGAAAAAAAACCTTCGAATTTCTTAACGTGAGAAGATAGAGAAATCATGCGCTGCTAGCGGATCTATTGAATAGACGAGCATGCTCGAAATTCCATTAAAAATCGCTAGATAGTAATACTGGAATACATAAAAATTGCCTTGTGAATATCAGGTGATATAATGCCAATATTGGAATTATCAGAAGATGATATATAAGGCTTGTTCGAATAGACAGTCCTGGACCGTTCTACTCAAGCCACGCCCCTTTTTGTGTTCGGACAGCGTTGGAACTGGTCCTCGACCAACAGTTTGCTGTTCACTTCGACGGTCCGGGACTAGTCCAAACAGTTCTGGTTTTTTTCGAAACTGTTGGTCCCGCACATGCGCACTCAATGTGACCGGTCCCCCTCTTTCTGCTTCTCCAATATCTTTTCTTATCTGTTCTTTCGAGCTCTGCGTGTGTATCTGTGTATGTCCGTAAATCCTTGTAACAAGCTTAATTACCATTTCATGGTATGTGCGGGTTAGGGTGAAGATGGACTCCTATGAGTTTCGTTGTTCCCAAATCAATACTTCACTCGGCGCATGCGCAAACATAAATTCCATCAACCATCATTTTCTCACTCCCCGTTGTCCGATTCCGGTTAATTTGAGCATTCCCTCGCAATTTCAACATAATCTTATCATTAGTAGCTATTGCGTATGCGCGAATATGTACCTATTCATTTTTAAACGAGCCTAATTTCAACAGTTTTCATCTGATTTTGAAGAAATTTTCAGGGAATGTGCGGGTTAGGTTGTAAATGGTCCACTCTTAATTCCATACCTACTTCTCAAATCATTACTCCATTTTGCGCATGCGCGAACGCAAATTCCGTTCCAGCATAATTTTTTTACGCCTGTCGTCCAATACCCCTCAAATTCGGTGCATAGTTGGGGGTCAATGGTTTAATTATTCCATGTTGATTTCAACATGATTGCATCATTATTAGCTCCTGAGTATACGCGAAAGTGTACTCCGAGAACAAAGTCTATTTTTCATCAGATTTTGATTACATTTTCTGGGAATTTGCGGGTAAGGCTGCAGATTGTACCCTACCAATTTAATTTTTCTCAAATCATTACTCCATTCTGCGCTTGCGCTAACGTAAATTACTTCAAGCATCATTTTCCCGTTTTTTTAATATCTTTACTGTGAGGCGTAAAATTACGGGGTCTTGGAACTGTAAAAGTGTGAACCCTTTTCAGAAGCACGATGCGCCATGTTCTGATCATATATTACATACAGGGTTTAGTAATTATAGACCAACGATCTGCGTAGAAGGACTTTCTAACACAGAAACAATAATCGATTGTGTAATAATTGGCAGCGTTTTATATATTGGTAAAATTTCCACTTGCATTTTACGTTTTAGTTTTATTGATTTATTATTAGCCATTATTTTGCCATTTTTAGTGATTTTGTTTATCATATTTTTTGAAATTTGTCCCATTTAATGTTCTCAAAATTTGCTGGCCAAGGATTATCGTTTCGAAAGCATCATTTTTTGGCGCAAGATCAGAGTTTTTATCTCAATCCTAAGAGAACTTATCGAATAACACACATTGCGGTAATTATTGACCCGGGGCCTAGATTTTCTCTCCACGGCCCTGAATATAGGCAACGTACACTTTCCGTGTCACATTATTACATAAATGTTCATTTCTGTTCATGTCAGTACATTGTTTTGAAAGTTGAACACTTTGAGTGTAACGAAATTTTTCACTAGCAATTTGATGAACAAAAACATGATCCAAATAACAGTCTGCGGTTCAAAAGAGATTTTGGATTTTGAAGTTTTTTTCGATTATGTTAGCAAATATTATTGAAATTTAAGTACCTACTACATTTAAGTACCTACTACCTACTAAATTTAAGTACCTACTACATTTAAGTACCTACTCAGCATTATTTTGTGCATAATTTTTTTAATTTCCTAGTTCATTGTTAATAAACTTTTTTTGACTTTAGTTGTTCAAAAAATATGCAAATTCAACGATTTTAGCCATTTTTAGTGATTTTTTGACCATCCTTTTTGAAATTTTACCAATTTGTTGCGCTCCAAAAGTGTTGGTGAACAAACTCTTCCTTTCGTTTGAGCAGCTTGATTTTTTGGAACGAAAACAGAGTTTTTATCTCTATCCTAAGGAGAGTTATCGTCTGGAATGACACACACACATCTATATATATATATATATATATATTGTATGTGTGTGTGTGTGTGTGTGTGTGTGTGTGTGTGGTGTTTGTTTATTTTATATACGTATACATACGTATACACACACATGTGTGTATATCTTTTCCACGAAAACTAGCTAAAACGAAAAATAGAGAAAGTCCGAAAACAAGCTTTTTTGTGCCTTGTTTAAGCCATAGGGCCGATCTATCGTTAAAAATTTCCGGCGACTCGGGGAACACGCCCCTCCTAGGAAGGATAGGTATGCAAAGAAAATTAACTTTCAGCAAACAGGATGAGGTCGGGAGGGGGCGAATGCTGGCCCGAAGTTTTACATTGCTGGATACTTATCTCGGCACGTATTGTTACAGTTGTTCTTTGAAGGCATGGCGTGCGAGACCAGCGCCTTGCTAGATGTCTCCTGTTTCGATAGTTAACAAGGAGATTTTCACCATGCCATATTTTTCGTGTAGACTTCATTTTTCAGCGAAAAGGTCTAGCCCAAAGGAGAGCGAATGGATGGACAAACAGCTATTCGTGATGTCTCATTTGATTCTATAAATTTGTGAATGTACTCTATCGAATTTCATTAATCTATCAATGTAGAATTCTATTAATGACAAAAAAAAAAAACATTTCCGAAACTTTATTTTTAGAGCTTCATATCCCATTTCTCCAATCATATCCCGATTTTTCGTATACCCCCCATCGAAAGTGAGCCCCTCTTTAGGCCTGATCTAAAGTGAGCGAAGATTGAGGTTCAAGGTCCCATTATGTCTGGTTTTAACATTTTAGCAATTTCGACATTGATGACATACCTACGCATTTTGGGACACGGAAAAATAGTCAAGAATCAATTTGATACGAGTTTGGCGAATAACCTAGCCTTAGCAACGAACATGAATACAGCCTGAAAAAATTTAATATGGTTTGATTATTATTTAGTTCAATTATTATTATATGAAGTTAACTAATATTATTATCAAGATATGAATTGATACTTCAATAATTAGATCACTTTGGTTTTTTTTAATTATCCCAATTCACTTATAACAAGTTTCGTTGAGGATTTCAAAGAATTCAGCGTAAAGACGTGAAAATGCTGAATAGAAAGAGAAATTCTAAATATTAATCAATGGCAGACCGAATAATTTTGATGCTATAAACGTATGTCTAGTAATTTTTACCTTTTCTATGTACATACCAGGTTTCTCTGGTCATGTATTGCACCTCATGAAGACGATAGGAGAATTACGTCTAACTATCATAAATAACGATTTGTTGATGAAAATAAGCAGAGATTTTACCCCGGGCCAAACTATTCTTGATTTCTAACTCTTTCTTACTCAATAATCGAATATAACTGCAAAAATGAGTCTCATTAAAAAGACGAAAAAATCGAAAAACGATTAAATTCTTTATATTGTAACGTAAGGTAAATAATACATTCAGTCTAGTAGAGCTAAATACAAAAAGTATGTTTTCAGTATTTTATGTGAAAGGGACATGAAAAATAATAAATTCTATTTATTTTAGTAACAGTAAGCCTAATAATAATTTAATTGTAATATTGATATGTAATTTTATCTATCAATCATCACAATATAATGTTAAACATTATTCGTTTACCTAAAAAATACATGGGGCCCATCACGGGGTAGGTCAATCACAATACCCATGATTTCAATATGGATTTTATATAATAGGTACCTTGAAACCAACATAGCATTACCTACCAATCCTTTCTCAAGATTTACGAATTTGAGAAAATCTTAATAGAATTAATCCTGAGTTGCCAGTTTTAGCTTTTGAAGAATTCATCGTTCCGTTTCGTATTTATTTATTATTTATTTATTTGATAGGGGCCAGCCCAATACATAAAAGAAAAAAGATATAAGAATAGAAAATGCAATATTATACAGTGAACTATGCAAACTATACTACACTATACAAACTATGGTAAGTTAACAAAAAAAAAATTTACTATTAACAGGCTTGAATGAGAAAATATTATTATACTGGTGAAACATAGTGATATAGAAAAACCCACGTGCGTTAATGATGAACCATTTTTATTTTGATTAAATGACTCAGGTAGATACCGTAAAACTGGAACACGTTAAAAAATAATTACGAATTATTAACGAAAACTGAGGAGGTCTGCGCTGCAAAGGGAATCAAACGCCAAATAAGTCAACATTATGTTAGCAGTGGGTTTTGATACTTACTTCTCTTTGGCCTAGACACACCTGAATAATTAAATTCGTCCAAAAAGCAACACATCCTGTAGAAATACAGCTTTAAAAATTAGTATTTCAATCAAAAAGGATCAAATCCATCGAGCTGACTGTAGCAAAAAGCATCAAATCCAACAGAGCGTTCTCATTGGCTGAGCCCTCCACGTGAGGTCCAATCCTATGAATCACGGGCATGATTGCACAGGTGGCTATAAAAAAAATCTGTATCAGTCGTCTACAGGTAATTAGCTCTTGCTTATCGTTTTTCATTAACATTATTTCTGTTTTAAATCATTTTCTCTAACGAAAAGGTGTAGCGGAGGTGGATGAAGAGGAAGGAGGATTAGTTCACATTTCACTATGTTTTAACATGAAATTAAAATATAAAAACTCCATCGCTTCAAACTTCACTTTGTAAAATAGGCTTCAATTGATGGAAGTTAGTTCTTCAAGTACCAACCAGTACTTTCATGAAAAAAACCTAAGCTGTAAATAGATCTAAACGCAATATATATGTAAATTTATATATATACTCGGCGCTTCGCGCCTCGCCCGGGGGCTTCGCCCCCCTGGACCCCCCTAATCTATACTCGGCGCTTCGCAAACGAGGATAATTTGCTATGCAATCCTTAGCCTGAATCAACTTAGTTTTGGAATGTAGCCAGGTACGTAAGGAGAGGGAAATTGGTAGCTTGAAATGTGAACATTTATCACATAAATCAAGCGCTTTCCAACGAGTGGCGAACGATTTTTGTGCGATGAAAACTGCGGAAGTTTCATTCCCCTAACAACGGCTGGGTTGTACGTGAAAAACACTGAAATTGTGACACAATCTATAGCAACCACTCAACTACTCGGTTGTACGTGAAAATCATCTTTAATTTCGTCCCGGACGTTACATAAAAAATTATTGGAGGTCGGCCTAAGAATTGCATAGCGATTAATATTAGTAATGTAATTTTGTAATCTATTTTAAGGGTTAACAAAGAACCTAAAAAAATTGAAGAATTAACTGCATTGATGATCAGTATTTCCTAGCAGTTTTTTCGCTTTCCTGAAAATTAAGGGATCTGGCGATTCATTCCTTTTGCAGCGGACCTCCTCAACTATAACAACGAAAATTAGGTACTATTTCTGAATTTAAAAGCAAGTGAGAATTAATGGGTGTAATCTCATAAATAGATGTTATTCGTTATTTATTAATTATAACGAATGATTAACCGAAAGCGATGTGTATACTGTGAGTTGAGGAACCATTGCCAAAAGCCTCGACTGAAAGTTATGCGGCGAACGTTGTTTTATTTCGTTCAGGTAGCGTTTCCACGGCTCGTGATTCAATTCAAATGGTTCCCGACTCAATTGAGCGAACTACTCGGGTGACATCACAAGGTCAGTACTGTGCTAGATCATTCCCCTTCCACTCGCCTCTCAATCACACTTGTTATACAATGGAAGAGCTATGACAACTGTTCAGCTCGGTTAGGTTACTTTCGGCCAGGTAAGGTGCATCAATTTTCGTTTAGCGTTGGCACGGTTTGAGGTGGTCCAAAAACGCAGTGTCTCCGCGGTCCGTCAGCCGAGCGGGTTCCCACGTTCCGATTCGTATTGTTTTTAAGGGCCCGAAAACGAGTTTCTGATGAGTGAGATGAATTCGTTGCCTTTTTGCGGCATAAGCGAGCAACAGAACGCGCACGATTTGTTCAAAGGCGTTGATAAGAATTTTGCGTCGTTTCAGCGCCGCGGCGTTCCCGGCTTCGGCGGTGGCCCGCACGTGCTAGACGGTTCGAGAAATATTCCTGTTATGTTTGACATGATGAAACCGCGTGTGTCAAATGACGTTCAGTATTCGCGTTCGCCGCCTTTTCGTTCACACGCGAACGATCAACAGCAACGGATGGCTCAGTTTCCGACTCCAGATGGTGAGAGGTATTCGAGGAAGGTTTTTGTCGGAGGGCTACCACCCGATATCGATGAAAATGAAATCATTATGAGCTTCAGAAGGTTTGGGCCTTTGGCAGTAGATTGGCCTCATAAACAGGAAATGAAATCGCGATTTCCACCTAAGGGATATGCGTTTTTACTTTACCAGGAAGAATCATCTGTGCACCGCATGATTGAAGCTTGCGTGGAGGAAGACGACAAACTTTATTTTTACGTATCATCCCCAACAGTGAAGGGCAAACCGGTTCAAATCAGGCCCTGGAAGATATCAGACGCTGATCTCGTGCTGGATGCATCAATGACGTTGGACCCTAGGAAGACAGTTTTCATCGGTGGCGTGCCCAGACCTTTGAAAGCCATAGAGTTGGCCATGATCATGGACAAGCTATACGGCGGTGTTTGCTATGCTGGGATCGACACGGACCCTGAGCTGAAATACCCCAAAGGAGCCGGACGGGTGTCTTTCAGCAACCTGCACAGCTACATTGCAGCCATTAGCACCCGATTCGTACAGCTTCAGCACAGCGAAATCGACAAGCGAGTGGAAGTCAAGCCGTACGTCATTGACGATCAGATGTGCGACGAATGTGGAGGGGTACATTGTGGTGGGAAATTTGCTTCGTTCTTTTGTGCCAATGTTGCCTGTTTGCAATACTATTGCGAAACCTGCTGGGCAACCATCCATTGCTACCCGGGTCGTGAATTCCACAAACCTCTCGTAAAAGAAGGGGGAGATCGCCCCAAAACAAGATCTCGTTGGTGCTAACTACTATTGTTTGCGGTTTCAACATCTCATCATAAAATATCATTACCTGCAATAACCGTACAAAATTACAGTGGTGAGTAGCTAACCAGTTCTTCGTCAATTTCTAGATGCCATAAATATATACCATCTTCTAAACCCTGGAAAATACATCCCATAAAACAAAGTTAATATTTGAGTTTCGGTTGTATTACATTAATCGATGCTAGATGCTTAATATCGATTAATAATATGTATATTGATAGATGCTTCTAGTCCATTGAAATGAAAAAATTATACATAAAAATTTATAGGAATCGATTTTTTAAAATAGGTTAAATTATCATGACATCGGTTCACCTTGAAACCTAATACTTCATGTGGTACTTATCAGTGATACTTTGAGAATAGGAATGCAACAGTAGACGTATAGACGCATTCTGTTTTATCTGCCTTTTATATTATAAATCAATGATTGGCCCATATTGAGGGAAGAGATTACCAGAGCGGAAAATAACGTTTACATGATACTAGTTTACCTAATTTGGCATCTATGGTTTTCAACATTTTTTAGTGTATTTTAGTCAAATATCTTCCTTTTTCGTTGTTCTATTATTGTGTTATAAATTATGAAGACTTATTTCATTAGTGCTGGAATTGAAAAATTTGGATTATGAGGCCATCTACCCGATTCTTTTTTAAAAAACCTGTCAGGACCATTAAAATAACTTTTTTAAGCATTTCTGACTAAAAAGTAGGTAATGATGTATGCATATATATCTGCAAAATACAAATTAGTCATTACTGTATGTACCTTATGGGTGCGTATACCTAAGGTATAGATCCAAAAAATATAAGAAAAAAGTCTGCTAAGTTGGGTGTGGCACATGGCTTCCTCGTATACGCAGAATAAGTTTGTAGATAACACGTTTTTGCACGGAAGCGATGAAATGTGATTTAGGTAAGCCTAAACCAAACAATCCCTGAAAATTTCACTGGAATCGGATGGAAAGTGTAGAAGTTACAAAGATCGTACCAACTAATTGTTCGATTGTGTTGAAACTCATATATGAGATAATCAAATCGTTATTTTCCCAATAACCCTCCAAGTTTGAGCGAGATCGGGAAAATAGGCCGTGGGAGAACGATGCTTGACGCGGATTTCACAAACAGAGAGAGAGAGAGAGAGAGAGAGAGAGAGAGAGAGAGAGAGAGAGAGAGAGAGAGAGAGAGAGAGAGAGAGAGAGAGAGAGAGAGAGAGAGAGAGAGAGAGAGAGAGAGAGAGAGAGAGAGAGAGAGAGAGACGAAGCCTTTTCAGTATGTTTTAATACGTAGAATACGCCTGTGTAAATCTTGGTTTTGGAGAAAAATAATAGTTTTCCCGATGAACATGACATTTCTCAAAACTGAAAAAATGCTTCTGCTACATATAGGTAGAAATGAAAACAATAATCCTATTATAAGAGAAATTACAATTTAAGCAAGCGAGTATTGAAAAAAAAGGAGATGCTGATATTCTTAATTTATCCAAACTCCAAATTTCGTCGTTGCCCCCATCAAGGGTAGTGATGGGAAAAAAAGTCAAATCAAAAAGATACCATGGAAAAACAGATTGATACTCGGATAAGAGTTGAACTCACAACTTCCTAATGAACAATACCCATTGGTGTGACATTGGAGGGAGTTGAATAGGGCAGAATTAAAAATATGACCATGTATATAAAGGTTGTATAAAAGAAATACTAAAAATCTTTGAAAATGATCAATGTGTCTCAAAAATACTTGGTCCACTTTTGCCGTTTGTTTTCAAAATGTAATCCCATTACCTATTCCGCTTGGAATTTTACCTTACTTGTTATGTTCCACGATACGAAATACCTGTCGTAGAATCTCTGATGTGTGTGCTTTTTTGTGAAATTGCGAAGACAATACAAATTATTACAGATATTATGAGTATAAGCCCCCTCGTCAGCCGATATTGCGTGAGGTCTCTTAAGAAGACTGAAAATTGTCCTCCGGAATTCTCAACTCAGAATTTTTTTTTTTTTTTTTTTTTACAACTGTCAGAACATAATTGGTCTCATGTTTTTGGTGAGATTTGATGAGATGAAATATTGATGAGATTTGCAAGAATTTAGCGAGTGAAGACTTATCGTATGCTTTTAAATATTTATGTTTGTGTATTTATTTATGTAGTATTGTCATTCGGAAGGTAAGAAAGCTCAGTGTTCGTGCATGAAGTCGAAAAAAATTTCCCTTCCAATAAGAAAAGTTCTACGAGCATTTCACATTTCAGACCTTGCTGATCATTCTATCTATATGAGCCAATTCCTTGTCACGCCCAAAACTATAAATACTAGGTTGAAGTCCGGTCTTGATGCTAATTGCAAGGATTGGGCAGGTTAGCTTCTAGACGATCCTTTATAAATCGCATTGCGTTTGGATGAATAATAGCGTGGGCGCTGGCGCAAACGTGAATTTCTTATAACGTCCATTCTTTATGAACTATCGCACCGATTTTCTTCAGACTCGAGGAGTAGTCAGACATAATATGTTGCAGAATGATGCGCAATGAATTTTTCACGAGATTGGTTGTTTGAGTAATAACTACTGCTCATGAGCAAAACTAGTGGGTACCTACTTGGGTAAAAATTCATAGGGGTATCCTGTGAATTTCATAGCGAGATTCTGGTGGTATCAATTTACTAGAAAATGAACGTGGATAGCTCAAAAATTAAGAAAATAAAACTACTAATTTTCATTTTCCGAATCCGATTCACTGGGCAAATCGCCATGCTACTTTCGATTTTTTCAACGCGCTCATAATCGCTACTGGATTTGTCAACCACAGTAACACAAACATTATGATAGAAATTGGTAGGTATCTTAAAGACTATAAAAATGTAGACTGGTTGATGGATCACTAAATAGCCGCCGTGAAAATCCAAAGCGGTATCTTTTGGACAGCAAAAATGGCGCATGTAATAGCAAACCGGCTCCATCTCTGACTATTACATCAAAGTCGGTTTATTAGTCAAGGAGTTTAGCCTGTAACAATCAGCATCAAGTTTGCACACGTGCAATTGATTCAGTTTTTGATCATTTTGGAACTATTGGAATTTTCTGGTTTTATGTAGACAAATAAGTTGAAAAAAAGAGTAAAGTAGCTCATAGCTCAGCTTCTTCGTTTCATCGTTTATTGCGAGGTGCTGTCTATTGACATAGAAGATGAGCTATGACTTACTTTACTCTTATTTTCGACTTATTTGCTTACATAAGACGATAAAATGCCAATAGTTCCATATTGATCAAAAACTGACTTACACTTCTCTGACGTTTACCCCTTCAATAGCAAACTGTAGGTACGTAGATTTTTATGTTACAAGCTAAACTCCGAGACCAATAAACCAATTTTGATGGTAATGGTCAGAGACTGAGCCGGTTTGCTGTTACTTAGTAATCTATACAGCTTGGATGGTTAATTCCGTTGGATTGATGGTTGTGTGCGTATTTGCTAACATGAATTATCTGTAACATAGGTACGGAAGGTATACTCGAAGTTACAGCCCAATCTACTTAGCAGACGTTTTTCACATTTATCTTATTCTTCCTCAACGACAATCTGCACCGTTGTCGAGGTTTAGGTACTCTTTGAAGATCTGTCTATCTGTTCTAATACCTGAAGAAGAGGCTATTGATCCCGAAACACAACACTTGATTAGTAACATTTTTATTCTAAGTTTCTTGTGAACTGTTTAAAATACCCTCCAAGCTGCACTCTTTTGGGTAACTTTTATTGAGTTCGTTCAGTTGGAAGATGTATATACCTTGAAGCCTTGAAAAAACAGTGTTATCGCTGATTTATGCATTACATTAATCAACATTTAGTAATTACATTCTCTACTTTCCCGGCAACTTAATTCTATCCACATTCAATAGATAGCGTCTTCTCCAATTTACAAATGGTAGGTACTAGGTACTTGAGAAAACTAGCTCATCCGTGGCTGTTTTTATTCTATTTTCCGGTTTCTCTGATATAGATTCTCTTCAATTTATCACTCAAAATTTATTTTAAATAATTCCATCTATATAACTTTTATCATAAAAAATTTCATCAGGCAGAACTGTAATAAAATTATAATGATAACTTCCATTTCTCTACATGATGTTCATGTTGCTCTATTGATAATAGGTATAATGTAATGACCAGTAAAAAACATTCTTCAGACTGAGTAACTACTTACCACGTAGACATGATCTGAAATGCTTAAACATTCATTTTGATAACACAGTACTTCCAACAATTTGAATTATAAGATAAGCCTGCAATTTTTCTGTGATTTACAGGTATCTACATCATTTTATAAGGTACCTACCTAACTACACGTATTTTCTCATTCAACGGGTTTTGTGTATGTGTTTGTCGTATTTTTTAAACATCGGTAGGTTTTTTTAATGAAGGTTTCTTTGAAAAGACACATGTTTAACAATTTTTTTCTAGTTTTTCTACGGTTTTCTATTTTTTCATCCTAATGTTTACTAAAGCGGCCATTTTGTTATATCTATTTCTATATTTTTAATATATTTTAAACGTTTTGCGTGTGATCCAATACAGGAATTCGGAGAAGGTTGTACCTCACAATTTATTCGACATTGTTTTGTATGAAATAAACGGCTTTATTGAGAAACGTGCAGTTTTATTTTCATCGACGGTCATTACATTTTGTTTTATTGTCTTCGAATAATGGTTGAGTGAAAAATTCATCCAACAAATGTTTGATCACCGTTGACTTCTTTGATTTCTTGAAAGTGACTGGAGTTTATAAAGCTAACTGGCTTGTAGGTAGGTATGGAATCGAGAATTAAAATGAACCATAAAAGCAAGCCGTTTCAGACGAGGTGACATCACTTAGTTAGAAAACATCTCGCCTACCCTTTTTTTAATCAAATTCTATTTCACAACTTAATATTGCAGTGCTATTACCTCAGTTTAATTATGTATTTGAGCTCTCCAATCTCTGATGAGTGTACAAATCTTTAAATAAAAAAACTTATCGGTCAAAATTAGGCAAAAACGGCAACTCTCCACTGTTCTTACGAACACGTTCTCTACTTATCAGGTACCTACCAAAAAGCACTTTATTAATACTAACATTTTAGGTTCAATTTAAGTTAAACGGTGTAGAGGAATGTTGCAAAACAATACAAACCCAAATATGGTAGGGAAATATTCACAGTTATCTAGCACAAACTACCTGAGTAATTTAACAAAATTGTTGGCAAAACAACATTCACTGGAGATATTTATTTAAAAGCTATAATATAGATAGCTATATCTATCTGACCAATTCACCAGTACTAATAGTCCATGAGAATGATTTAGTAGATATAACATTTGTTGATCAAATTTCATACGCAGCTCTTAAATTTGTGATGGATTTGAAAAAATACCACGTGGTTCATCCGGAAATGTTACCCAAGAAATTTGTATATTACCACTAAATAGTTGTATACTGGGCATTTTGGCACTTTTCTATCCAACAATAGAAAGTATGCCGTGATGATACACAAATTAGCTACACCCAACTAATATATCATGCGGTGATGCAAAGTAGATGTGAAATAATTATTTCAATATTTTTCATGTGTAGATCTTTTGTTCCACAGCATGCTGCTGCTTGAGTCACGACAATGCAAAAAGCTTCAAATTATAAGACGAAGGTTTATTATTTCTGTATTGGATAACCCTTCTATGCAGATTACTTGTCTATTATTATTAAACGAAGTACAGGTGTTATAGGTACGTTATATCTAGGTACATATAAGTGCACAGATGTAGACGCCTACCGAGGAGAAATAATTGAATTTAAAAAGTTTAAAAAACCTCACAAGGGGCTCCGTCCCTTGGGCCCACTGGGGAGACCCCTGAACCCCTTTTACTTTCACCTTAAGCCACGGCTAAACATTGGAGGAACCTGGTAAACGCACCATTTAAAATTTCACCTTCATAGGTTGAATAGCAAAGAACGTAGCTCTGGATCTCACTCGTCTGATCTGGGGGGCACTAGACTTCGCGATTTGTTTCTATACGTCCCAAGGGATTATTTAAAATTTTAGCTTCTTGTGTTTCAACATCTTCATGTGTTGAATAGCAAAGAAATTAGCTGCTGATGTTGCTCAGCTGACCAGGGGAGCTTTAGCTTTTACAATTCGATGTAGCTAGGGCTCTCCATTTCAATATTTAGCTTCATAGGTTGAATAACAAAAAAATTAGCTCCGGAGCTCACCCAGCTGATCTAAGGAGCTTCAGACTTTACGATTCGTTTTTAAATGTCCCACGAGGCCTTCGTTTCCAGTTTCAGCCTCAAAGGTTAAATAACAAAGAACTTAGCTCTGGATCTTACTCAGCTGATCTGAGGGGCTCTGGACTTCGATTCATTTCTAGACGCCCCAAGAGGCCTCCGATCCAAATGTCAGCTTCATAGGTTGAATAGGAAAGAACTTAGCTCTCCGGCTCTAACTCAGTTGATCTATGGGACTCTAGGATCTGTGGGGTCCTAAGGGTTCATTCACCATTTCAAATTTTATAGATTGAATAGCAAAGAAATCAGATCCGCCCCAACTTTAGTAACTTTTTTCTGACAACATTTTGTGACAATGTTTCGTAACAATATGTTGTAACATTTTTCACTAATAGATCCCGGTAAAAGCATGTTCCATGCTTTAAAAAAACACCAACCTTTCACTTGTCCTCCTGTACTTACATAACAGGAGCTGATCTGCGAATTGAAAATTAACGAGGTTAACTTTATCAAGCTCAACAACAAACTCAACTGTAGGTGACAAAAGTTGTAATAAACTCGATTTCGTGAAGTGAGAATTCCATTGAAATAATATCAGCTGAAATGATTTTCGTAATCAATAAGGCAATTTTTATTAGGGGTCACTTGTTGAGATTCATTCCCGTGTTGATGTTCTTTTTCCTGTCAAAGTTCTAGCCCTTCAGGAAAGTACACAGATGAACGTACAGCGATTCGAATGGTTTCATTCGATTTTTTGGTATGAAATCCATAAATTGAACCGAATAAATTACTGTTATTGCACATTTTTTTGAGATCTTGAGTTTTTAATATTTCACCCCTTAATTTCTACTCTTCAAGGGTCGAGCTTCGAGATTCGTGTAGACCCCATTAATATATGATTTTGAACAAAATCTCATAAGAGGTGGCCCAGCAGTTTTAGAGAAAAAATCTGGATGGCGTCCAGTGGGGTATTTGCCCCCAAAAGTTGGTAAAAAGTTGGAAAAATACGTCAGTGTATGTGTCTCCGTATTGTACTCCTGGATGTACATGGACATATACAGGGTAAGCTAATCGTAGAAGCAAAAAAAATTAGCGTAAAATTACATCAAAAATGGAGTCAAATGCCGCCAACCGAATATTTTGACCTAAGTCCATTTTCAAAATAAATCATTTTTAAAGTTCTTTTTCCCCCAAGGAAACCTGTGTTTTTTCCCTCTCAAACTTGAATTTCTCTACTTCAATTAATTTAGTTTTAACTTTTGACAACATTTTCGCAATTAACCTTGAATTTTCTATAGGCGTAATCCATTTTTATTCTGGAAATTTCCATCTACAGACCACAACATCAGCTCAAACATTGAAAAATGTGGAATAATAAAATTTCTGAAAATTTGTAAAACATTACAACTCTTCTAAAAGAAATTCCAGGAAACCTGAAAATCTCATGAAAACTCCTTCATTTATTACTCTTTTTAACGGTATGGTCAATTTTACTTTTACTCTATTATGTATGGGAGAAAATCTTGTATTAATGTTGAAAATGCGGATTTTTCGGTGGAATTGAGTGTAATCTTGAGACATGACCGTCTATGAACCCACGAATTTCCGGTCGGTTTCTAAGTATTTTTTCCGGTGAATTGAATGGTAACACTTGCAGATCTCTCCAACTCCATCATAACCGAGTTTTTCACTTTATTTCACTAGTTATTCCTCTAAAACCGCATACAATTTTCATTAAGCATAAGAAACTAAAACTTTTTGAGTCCAAGTGTAAGGCTAGGTTATATTAGAGTTGGAGAGATCTGCTAGTGTTTTTTTTTTTTTTTTTTTTTTTTTTTTTTTTTTTTTAAATTTAAACGTTTCACACATTTTTAGAAATTTTATTTTTCATATTTTCCTTATTTGAGCTGCTGTTATGATCTTATAGATGGAAATTTGTGATCATGTACCAACCAGGAGGTGACAGCTTGGCACAGTCCGCATCGAAAGGAGTGCTCCAAAGTGATTCACGGACTGAGCCCGAAACTGTTCATTATGTTTCTGACAGATATAGAAACAAACATGAGAGGATACGATTGCCATGGAATTATTTTAGGAAGGCGTGAATAGTTGCTCTTATGTTTGCGGATGGTAAGGTAGAAGAAAACTTTTCACATATTTTAAGAACAAGTGCTACGAAACGGATCGAAGACAGAAGTGGGTTGTTGTTTTTAATAAGTAATAGTAAGTCTAAACAAATTCCGTAAAAGGGGGAGACCAGGATCGGTGGGGTCAATAGGATCAATTTTGGGAAAAGTTTGTGAACCCTCATAACTTCGATTGAGTTAGGGTTATAGAATTGGTACTAAAATAATTCAATTCTGATCTTTTTTATCCTATTTTGACCAACTGCAAAGTCCCTGATTATATATATGTCTATCATTGCTTTAATAAATGGTGAAGAAGCACTCAAAAGTCACCGGTTAACCTTTCTCTACTTCACTGATGAAACAAGGGTTTAGTCCAGCATTTAGCGAAGAAAATTAAGCTATTGCTATCGCCACAAAATTTGTAGAATGTGATTTTTTGAAACAATTTTGTGCAGAAATCCGTTTCAGGCTATTCTGAATCATATTCTGAAGTTTAACGCATTGTTAGCGAATTTTTGAAGAAAATTAAGCTATTGCTCTCGCCTCGAAATTTGTAGAATGTGAATTTTTGAAAAAAATTTATGCAGAAATCCGTTTTAGGCTATTCTGAATCATATTCTGAAGTTTAACGCATTTTTTTATGTATGTATGTATGTATGTATATATGTATATATGTATATATGTATATATGTATGTGTCATTCCAGACGATAACTGTCCGTAGAATTGTGCTAGAAACTTCAAACAAATTTTAAAATGTTAAGGACACAAAACGAAAGTTCAAGTTCGTTGGCCAGCATGATCGGATTACATCTTCGGGTCGAAATTTTCAAAAATGTGGTCAAAAATTTCAAAATAGCCCGTTTTTTGCGATTTGTTGTGTGAAATAATTTTTTCAGCATACTAACATGTGGTATATTCGGAATCAGCGTAAAATTTCCTATAAGAATATGTATCAAGTTTTCAAAAATTTCAAAGTTGAAAAATCAGTCAAAAATCGAAATAATGCCGTTCGCTAGTTGTAAAAATCGGTAATATTTGCATAAAACATTGTCCAAATTCAGATTGAACTACTCTTATGGAAGTATCCCTATATAACCAATCCTAGAACCATGCTGTTTAAAACGTAGGTAGTTGGTGCTTGTTAAAAAAAAAAAAAAAAAAAAAAAAAAATGTAATCACAACTGATGAGTTTACTCTGTGAAATATTTTTAATAATTTGATTCCATGTTTGTCTGTCAAAATCATAAACTAAAATTTCTCTACACGATCAATAGCGACTGAAATGTCGAAGATTTCTTCAAAAATTCGCTCATGGGGTCATGCTGCATGACTGGACTTTTTTTTTATATATGTATGTATGTATGTATGTTTTATTTTATTATTTTCCAATTTAATGGCGTGCCCCCTCCGTCTTAGAGGGGAGGTTTCTAAAAAAAAAAATAAATAAATAAATAAAAAATAAAAATAAAAAATAAATAAAATGTATATATGTATGTATGTATGTATATATGTATGTGTCATTCCAGACGATAACTGTCCGTAGAATTGTGCTAGAAACTTTAAACAATTTTTAAAATGTTAAGGACACAAAACGAAAGTTCAAGTTCGTTGGCCAGCATGATCGGATTACATCTTCGGGTTGAAATTTTCAAAAATGTAGTCAAAATTTTCAAAATAGCCTGTTTTTTTGCGATTTGTTGTGCGAAATAATTTTGTCAGCATACTAACATGTGGTATATTCGGAATCAGCGTTTTATTCTTCCCGTGTTCTCCTACACTCAAGACAACTTCGAGTTCAACTGGATATCAAATAAAAGGTATGTACAATTTATGACATTTTTTCTTTTCAACCGAATTGGTGCCTCTTCACTGTAGAGAGGGGTGAATAGGATATTGGATATACGTGGTTTTTCTCGTGCTGCTGGGTGGGAGATTGTTATTTTTATGTTTTGTCTGGTTAAGATGGTTACTTACTTGAAATTTGATTTTGTTTTTACAGCTTCTGGAGGAAATATGGAGGAAAATACGTCAGAAAGTACCGAGATGGACCACCCTAAAAGTATGGGGACAAAAAATTTTCCTTGGTCCTGGCTATCTACTGTGCAAAGAGGTACTTCACTTCAGCAAGTTTGCAATCAGAAGCTACATTCCCCATTGTCCCATGGACTTTTTTTCTGAGCCTAGCAATTTTCTTGGGACTTCTTCGGAGAACGAAAATGGGGAAAACCTTTCAGACAGCATAAATGCGAACGGTAAGCCATTCAAGAGGAGGCAATGTTTGTGCAGATTGACTGGAATTTCGATGTTTTCGTGACCTAAAAATGATTTTAGTAGCATTTATCCACAAATTGTGTAAAAAATAAGAACATTTTGTTATTTTGAATGGAAATTATTTTTTGTACC
Source organism: Adelphocoris suturalis (assembly GCA_030762985.1). Lineage (NCBI taxonomy): Eukaryota > Metazoa > Arthropoda > Insecta > Hemiptera > Miridae > Adelphocoris > Adelphocoris suturalis. Next base: position 40,946,712 of record CM061046.1, on the reverse strand, counting down.
TTCGAACACTTTTTTTTAAATTCATGATCCCATTGCACAAGGTCAAAACCGAATTTTCTGAGTAAAACAGACAGTGATCTTGTACGAGTATATTACAAATTAAAGGTAAAAAGGATCTTGGCACTCTAAAAAATATATTAAATCAACCATTCATGATAAATGAAATTTTCAAAATGAATTCAAAATTATTGACTGCGATTAGAGATTTGTCTTTGCTCGATTAAGCAAGTTTTGACAGCAGTGCAAAGTTGAAATTTGATCCGATTCACTCCGTTTTACTTCACCTTACTTGATTTCCTTCAAATTCAAGGGAAATAAGGTTTTAGGGGTACTCAGAGCCACTTTGCCCTGAGACTCGCCCTTAGCTACCCCAGCAGTGTCGCGTTCTCCCGAAGAAGTGCTCTTGTGTGCGGTCTGCACGCTTGGCCTATTGAGGGACTAATGAAGTGTAGGTATTTTATTGAGTTTCAGTCATTTCCTCTTGATAGGTGCATACATCAATGTAGTGGTATTTAGATAATGTATTTCAGAACAAGTTAACGGCACAAAATAGCAATCTAATACAGAAATAATAAACCTTTGTGTAATAAGTAGCGGTGTTTTATCTTGTAAAAATTCGATGGAACTCAATTCCAATGTTCCAAACTTGAATCTATAACTCTATTCACGAAACTGTCTTTAACCGCATCTATTGTCCACCGCTGTTCCGGGATCCGTTCGAATTGAAGGGAAGCACTCGTACCAACTCAAACACGAGCGACGTTCATGCTTTTAGCGGCCGGGCGTAGATCTATTCTCCCGACAGTACAACGGGGATTTAGGACTGACTCGTTTTCACCGATTTACACTCAATCCCGCTCTCCACAGTCAATAAAAGCCGGTGCTCAATTAGTGAACGATACGGACTCGCTGTCGGACGCACCTTTGTCACGCTGCTTCCCCTTCCCGTCTCTTCCTATTTAAATCTCCCCGCGCTTCGCCTTGTCAACTCAAGTGCAATTTACACTTAATCAAACATTAAAGTAGTTACCTACCTTCTGTCCCGCTAACCATCGCTTCTGCAATAGCAGGATGAGATTCAATCCCGTAGAGAGCTATCTGATTTCACTCCGTTAGTGTCTACAAGACCTGTACATTTCGTTAAAAATAGAAACTGCTATAAAAAGCGGTCTATTATGTGGCACGAACATTGTAGGAACCAATTTCAATTAAGAAAACGTCCGTGAATTGGAAGTTTGAAAACGTTGTCACTACGTTTTGTCTACTTCCCTGAAATTTGTAGTAACAATAATGCCTTGGAAGACTAGGTCATAATCAGTAACAAACACTTTTTTAAGAACCATAATTTCATTTATCTAGAATAAATTAAATAAACATTTAATGAAAATAATAGGAGGTACACGTTATGTTACTGTGCTGGGATATTTCACCTCTTTTATCGCATCAGTTGATAGATCATGATGATAGCTCCCCAAAATTACGCATTATGAAGGGTGTCAGATGATTAAAAGTTGCCTAGATAGAGGTGTAAAGAAAGCTGAATGACGCCAATGGGGGTGACCTAACTCCTGCTTGGGGGTGTGAACATCAATACATTTGACATCAATTTATTTGCTTTCATTCGATTTTTCGTTCAAACCATTTGGACTTTCGAAGTGAAAAATTGCTAGGGGCTTGGGATTTAGTCGGTAATGGATCAGCAAACTTTGGAGGGGCTGTTTTTCTAAGGGCTTTTCCATTATCTTCTCGCCAGGCCTTCCGGCCGCCCACCTTGTCTAACTAATATGAATTGTTACTGAGGGATTGACTACTTGATGCCATTTATTTTTGAGATGCGAGCGTAGCGACATTCAGACCACGGATCTACGTAACTAGTCAAAACTAGTATAAGCTCGTCGACAACCGCTCTTGGAGAAATTTCACACGAATCATTCGTTAGCGGTGCAGTTTCCTGACAAACAACCGACTAGATTCTGGGTTCGCAAAATCCGATTTTCAAATCCAAATTTAGAAATTCCAACACACGGAAAATGCCAATCTTCTCCAGGAAAAGTCTTGTAGTGAGATTCTACCGTCACGAAAACGAACTTAGGAAACGAATAATAACACTTCTTCTGTCTTTATAGTTCTTACTTGAGTGAACGGAATCCAAACATCACAATGAACACATAAATATACAATGTTATTGGTTGTTACACAATATTCAGCCGTTAGAGCAAATCTTATTTATTTATTTTTATTGTTATTTTTTGTTAATTTTTTTAAATATATAAATGAAGAATTAATACAGAATCTTTTTCCTGTGTTATGTTGTACAAAAGATAAGTTCTCACTTTACACCAGCCCTATATCCTGGTTTAAAGTAACAGTATCAGTAGAGCACCTCTTGATTAAACTCTTCCAATCATCAAATGAAATCATTATTGAGTCCATATCAGAATTTTTTCGTTTAGTGTATTTGTAGCGATGAGCTCGTTAATTTTCTGTAGGACTCGGCTAAATTCGGCTTCACGAGTTCGTATGCTGAAGAAACAAATACGAAACAATTCTCTCAAGTCTTCGGAAAGCCATCCATCTCCAGTTTTAATCTTGACTCAATTTCCATGGACTTAACGCCTGGTCACAGCTTGTGATTATCAAATGGTAGTAGCATCAGATTTTTATGTAAGTGTTAACTATCCAGCAGGCACCTATTACCTCCTCTCATTGTGTTCATAAGAGTCTTTAGTGGGCCTCCGACATCAAAGGAAAAACATTAACTCCCGCAATATATGGCGTCATCCGCTACCCAAAGCCTCTCTCCAAACCCAGATTTCAGCCGACGATGATTTCAACACCCGGAGAGGCGCGGAGCGCCATGTTTTCTCAGTTTTCTGCTAGAAAAACTTTAAAAAATACGAATAAATTAATAAATAATGAAATGAAAATCGGAAATATTGAATAATTAGTTGGGTACTTGAAGATTGAGAAAATCAGTAGGAGAAACTGATTAATGAAGAACATAAAAATAATTCACACGATGGGGTAATCTCCGTGAGGCATCATAAGCGAGAAATGGCAATACAGGATCCCTAAGGAGCTAAAGCAACTGAATATTGCAGCTCTTTCTCTTTGTGAAAACACAATTATGAAAAACCAGAAAGTTTTGGCGGTTGGTTTTTCTCAGTGGGTATTCTAGCGTGAAGACAAATTGTACTAATTTTTCAACTATTAAAATGGGGATATGGAAATGCAGTGCCCAGAAACATATCTATTATTTTTTGTTTTTCCATAAAGTGAAGACATTTTCTATTCATTTATTGGTTTCGTGGCTACCAAGGTAGCAAAAGCCTTATTTTCACTTCTTAAAAATGAAAAGTTAGCCAAAATCAAATTTTCATACTACTTTCATATTACGTTTTGGATCACTCTGAACAACTTTGGTTTGTGTCTGTCTGTCTGTCTGTGTTCGCAAATTCTTGTCCCAAAATTAATTACCTACTGCAGTTTTCAAGAGATTTTGATGATATTTTCAGTGAATGTGTGGGTTAGAGTGTAGAAGGCCCTCATTCAGTTTCGTTACTCACAATTTAATCCTTAACTTTGCGCAGATCCAAACGTAAAATCCATCACACATAATTTTCTCGCGGCCAAGTCGTCCGATCTTGTTCAAATTCGAAATGTAGCTACTCGAAAAAATTCGATTTAATCGTTCTATATCAATTTCATAAGGATGGTATTATTATTGTAGCTGCTGCGCATAAGTTGATGTGAAATTATTGTAACAAGCATAATTTCTACAGTTTTCATTCGATTTCAATGATTTTCTTCGAATGTTCTGGTTAGGCTGAAGATAGTTCCTCAACAATTTCATCACTCAAATGCGCAATGCGCATGCGCAAACGTAAAATCCACTAATCTGCATTTTCGCAAGGCTTTTGTCGGATCTCGCTTAAGAATTTTGATTTTAGCGTTTCAGCCGTTTTCCAAGTTTTGAATCACAAATCAGGAATGTAGGTACCTAAGTAACCTTTTCTTCCCCAAGAGTTATTTTCGACAGCATGTCTACTACGTAACACAAACATTGTGTTATCTAGCAGATTGAATATTCTCGTATAGATCTAGCTGTCCATAAAGATAAACTAATACATCAATAATTTGTTTGAATGCAGTATCTTACGAATAAACTTTGTTCCAGTAATTGTAAGTTTGTTCTCAGAAAATGCTACCGTCTTAATGGTTTTAGAAGCCTCACTAATTCCATTCAGTTTCTCATAAGCACCGTCGTACGTCTATTAAATGTATGGTCCGAGGGAGATAGGAGGACGGAGACATTAATAATCCTGCTATTGGAGACGGTGCTGATGGGACAATGAATCAAAGTGTCAAACATAGCACTGATGGCGTGAATTAATCTCGGGTAAATCAATCTGCATTGCATCACGGAGTCCGATGCTTTGATCCCCGCACATTATCCAACTGCCCCAGGGAAATCAACAAAACCCTCGTCCGCTCTTGACCTAGGTAAGCATAAAATAAATGGACTAAACTTTAATATAATTAAAGATTGATTTGGTACGTTTCTGAGAATCTTCAGAGGTTTATTATTTTTCTTTGAGGATAAAAATTATTGTTGAATTTGAGCAATATATTTACGGTGTGAGTGGTTGGTGTGCTGTAGTATAATGGTTAAATTCGATTCATCGCAATTGAATCTATCTATCTACCTATTAATCATCTATCTAAATATAATGACCCTTCTAGTGAGGCTCTCAAATAAACATTATCAGCCATGGATATAGATAGTACATTGAAAACCGAACTGTATTTTCTTTGATCATTGTAAGGGCCCTATCTGTTTGTAGCAGAATGATATAGAAGAATCCCTGCTGCGTCATATGAAGGTAGGAAAACTTTTGTTTACTAATTGTATAGCAAATGTTCTGAAACTAGACCATTGTGGAAAACAAAGAAATTCAACATGCTGATGGATTTCCCGGTTCTTCCTGAAACAGAAGAAGACAAAGTGTAATCTAGATATGAGGAATGTACACAAAAACGCAGCACATTATTACATAAAGACAAATCGACTTGTGTTCCTGACGGATGCGTCCTCAAGATAAACCTGCAACACATCGTCGAGGGAGTCTTGGCTCAATAATCAAGTGTGATATAATCGTACGAGGTTTACCTACTTATAATACATCTAATACTTCTCGATTTTTAGAATCCACGTATGTTGAACTTTGAACCAACGAATCGTGAGAGAGGGGTTACCAATTTTTTGGGTAGGTTGCTAGGATGGTATCTGTGCAAACAATATTCGAAAAACTTGTACCTATTCTCGTTCTCTTGAATAATACTTTCCAGTTTAAAGACACTCTGGTTCATTTTGACGAAAATTTCAAATAGTTTCGGGAAATTTTCTGAAAAATTCACGTCTTCACTGGCCACAATAGCAGCAACTAGTCTGAGAATCCCACATGGTACTGTATTCACAAGGCGCAGAAAGACCTAGCTCGCTACACACCAAATTCATCAAGATAATTCACAAGAAAGAAGCTAGGAGATTTTCCATCGATGAGCCTTTGGTATCCAAATATTTTTGTGTAGGTGTACCACAGGACATTTAGTACTGTAGTAGCATCTAGTACATTGAAAACCGAACTGTCTTCCTTGCATCTCCTTGGATTATAGTAATGGAATTCTTGAGTGAATGGCTTTGTCGGCGGCGCTTCCCAAAGCCTCGGACACTGGGAAACCACTTCTATTTGGACAAGTGGGATGACCGCTTCTCTTCTAATTCAAGACAAACATGAGCTGCTCCCCCTCAAGGTTGCATCTGCCTGACCTGTTATCGTTAGTCTGGCCTCTGGTCTTATTTCTAAGTTCAAAGGGATCCGGGCTAACTCAAAGCAAATACTGCATCCCCTTTTGCTCACAATAAAGCGAGATCAGAAGTTTATTTGGAAGCATGAAGTACAGAAGCATGACAGGAAGGGGACAACAAATCAATAGCGTCTTGGAATTGAATGACTGGGGTGGACCAAATAGAAGAATTTAACTAAAGCAGTCTACCAAATTGGGTTCGCAGTATAGCTTCCCCACTTGGGCGTGCATTCATAAAGTTTTTAGCGTATTTTATTTTAAAATCGTTTTAAATGCCACTTCCCGACGTCCGATTTTGATGAAACTTGGTATGGATGTAATCTGTAACATGGCAAGGATAAAGATATATCAGGGGTCGCTGACAAATGAGAGGTCATTGATCAGCAGATTGAGCTCCAAAGCCATTTTGTCTCCTATTCAACGCAGGAAGCTGAAATTTGAGATGGAGGATTAAGGAAAAATGCTGAAGAAGCATGAGAGGTCATCGACAGCTGAGTGAGCACCAAAGCAATTTTGTCTCCTACATATTCAACGCAGGAAGCTGAAATTTTAGAGGAAGGCTCATGGGAGAATTCTGAAGACACATGAGGGGGTCATCGATCAGCTGAGAGAGCTCAAATGCCTTTTTGTCTTCTATTTCACGCGGATCTCCTTACAAGAAAATGCGTTATCACGTGATTCAATTCGTGAGCACTGATCTACCTGTTTTAAAATAGTTTTTATTTTGTATAAATCGTAAAACAGAGAGCATAAATTTCAGCAATTATAAGTCTAAATTAATCCCCCCCCCCCCCCCCCCCTCGCTTAATGCAAAGCATGAGATGTGCGATTCGGAGTCATAAATTAAGTTAACAGCTCCAATTTATAATATTAGGTATAAAGAATAAGGTTAGGAATATTGATTCTTTAACATTGGCCCCTCTAGCAAATGTACCTATTCTTTTCCGAGCTTTAGGAAGGTACTTAAATAATATTCAGGACTCTGGATACAAAGATAAACTAAACTAACTAAAAACCAAAGCTAAAAACTAAGATTATTTTGGAAATTCCTGACAATGCCATTTCATCAAAAGCGAACCATTAGTTTTGGAATCATGATTGCGTCCACCAGTTTTAGGTTTGCGCATGTAAAATAGCTACTACTCAACGAATCGTGGAACAATTTGTACAGCACCATCCTGAAACCTGTACCAAACTACACCCCGAGTTAGAACGAAATGAAACTGAAAAATCACGAGAAAACAACATTGTAAATACTTCATTTTGCTCTTGCGCACATCGCTACTAATGATTCGACGGCATCAAAATTCATAGATGACTACCAACAAGCTAACCCACACGACCCCTGAAAATTCCGCAATAATCGGACGAAAACTTAGTAGTTATTATTTTGAGCGTGTCAAGGAATTCGCACAATAGTCGTGGGACTGAAATTGATTAGCAAACTAAAAGCTGAAACACGTAAAATTTTGGAGGGCAATACATTTTTTTTTTTTTTTTTTTTTTTTTTTTTTTTTTTTTTTTTTTTTTTTTCACGAACACAAACCTTCCTTGCTTCAGTATTGAGGAAGCAAAAAATTATGCATGCCCCTTCCAGTTGCTGGAAATACACGAACAAATAACTGCGACAGATTTGGTATTTTTGAGCGACATCTGAGTGAAAGATTTGAGCGTTAGTTGGCAACCAGTGATGAGGGATGAGCCACGATCTGCCTAACGATATCTGCGACAGACAATGTGGAATTTGACCAATCTGGGAGGGCAAAATTATTTTTGCCCCTATCTTACTGGAAATTTAACGTTGATTCCGAATATTCTCCAAGTTCCTGTACACGAAATGGCTTCTTGGTGCATATTGTGTGGAAAAAAAAACTTCGTTTCCCAGCGAATTTTCCAACTATTCTCCAATAAAAACAATTGAAAACTATTTTTATCCCGGAGAAAAGTTGTAGAGTATTAAATGAATCAATCGCAGAGCTTATTAGTACTCGGAAAATACCTGTTATTCGCAAAATAAAGGTAAGACTTGATATCTGAAGCCAAAAATTTCTTCAAGAACCTTTTTTACCACCACAACATGAATAATAGTTTTAAATATAACTATTCTTCCACATCAACGATAAGAACAATGTCAAAACTTGTAGTTCATGAACTGAAAGTGATTTGTGGCCATGGAGAAGCGGTATCTTTGTTGTTTATACAAACTGACACTCCAATATAAATTTATTTAGTTAAATGTGTTATATTCACATGTTGATTATTATGTTGTATTGTAAACAAATAAAATTACTTCGCCTCTAAAATCTATCAAAGATAGTTGTGCTAATTTCACTTATAAAAATAACTAACTCTGCTTGAATAACAATTCACTAAAAATCACATATTTACAAGAGGTTATGCTCCTAGCGAGCTTCCACTGAAAAGTAGTAAAAAATAAATAGGTACAAATATAAATCAAGTACCAACCATGAGCGTAAGAATTGAAACGCTAAATAAAGACAACTTTGACACTTGGAAAGTCCAAATGGAAGCCCTGCTTGTCAAGAATGATGTACTCGGATATGTCAATGGAAGGAAAAAACGTCCAGTCGTCATTGAAGGAAATCTTGATACCATCAAAGCAGCAGAAGAATGGGATGACACCGACTTGAAGGCACGAGCGGACATCATTTTAGCAATATCACCTTCGGAGATTAAACAAGTAAAAGATTGTATAACATCTAGAGAATTATGGTTGAAATTAGAAAGTATTTACCAATCCAAAGGTCCTGCTAGAAAAGCCACCTTATTAAAACAATTAATTTTATATCGAATGAAAGAGGATGGCAACGTTAGGGATCATCTTGCTAAGGTTTTTGACGCAGTAGATAAATTAAAAATGATGGAAGTTACAATACACCCTGATATGTTATCCGTAATACTTCTTTATAGCCTCCCAGATAGTTATAACAACTTCAGATGCGCCATTGAATCGCGAGATGAACTGCCAGATCCTGAAATATTGAAAATAAAAATAATAGAACAAGGGGATGCTAGAATAGATAATAGTTGGAATTTAGAGGCAATGACAGCGAGGGGTAATAATTACAGACTACATTCTTCTAAACGTAAAGAAAACTATCAAAATAGATTACATACAGAAAAACGACAAAACCACGAAAAACAAAACTATCAGAATAGGGAATGGACTGCTTATAGGCCGCAAATCGATAACCGAAATTGCCCGTACTGTAGTAGGCGAGGTCATAAACCATCTTCCTGCTATTACAGACCAAAGGCAAGAAAAGTAGAAGAAAGGGACAACAGCTTATTCACTGAAGAATTCGCTTTGAAAACCAACTCCAGAGTATGGTGCTTGGACAGTGGATGCAGCTCCCACATGTGCAACGAGGATGAAGCGTTCACGTCTCGAGAACCCATTTCTGATGGAAAAGTAAACCTCGCAAATAATGAATCGACAAAAATTCAAGGTAAAGGTACAGTTAAAATAGCTATAACTAGAGATGAAAACGTAAAAATTATGACACTAAATAATACACTACATGTACCTGACTTACGTACAAACCTCATGTCAGTGAGTAAAATAACTGATAAAGGGCATGCCGTAGTATTTACGAAAAACGAAGCTGTTGTTCAAAATGATGAAGGCAGAATAATACTGACCGCAAAACGTAAAAATAATTTATATTATGTTGAAGAACGAGGTATCGAGAATTGCCGTGTAATTTCACAAAAAAGAAACATTAATAATATCGAAGAATGGCATCAACGTTTAGGTCACCTGAATGAAGGAAGTATGAGAGAAATCGTAAATCACCGTAGGGCACTAGGAGTTGAATTTAGTGGACAACTATCTACCTGCAAAGTATGTGCCATGGGGAAAATGGCACAGAAGCCATTTCCAACAAAATCTTTTAGAACTTCTAAAATTCTGGAAATCATTCATACAGACATTTGTGGACCTATGCGAACATCATCCAAGAAAGGTTCAAATTATTTTTTAACATTTATTGATGACCACACACGTTGGTGTGAAGTAAGATTTGTGAAAAACAAAAGTGACGTTCTAAATGAATTTATAAAATATAAAAATTTAGTTGAAAATCAAAAAGGGGGTCGTATAAAATTTTTACAATCAGATAATGGAAGCGAATATAGAAATAAAGCATTTGATGAATTTTTAGATAAAGCAGGAATAGGCAGAAGATTAACTGTGACACATACTCCAGAACAAAACGGTATAGCAGAACGAAAAAACCGATCACTTGTTGAAACTGCGAGATGTATGCTGATCCAGTCAGGACTGCCACCATCATTCTGGGCAGAAGCCATTTTTACTGCAAATCACGTTCGGAACAGGTGTCCTTCAAGAAGTTTGGATGGAAAAACACCATTTGAAATGTGGACAGGTAAACCCCCTATTCTAACCCATTTTAGAACATTTGGTTGCAAGGGCGTTGCTCTTGATAAATCACCAACCAAAGGAAAATTTCAGCTACGAGGGAAATCGTGTATTTTTCTTGGTTATTCGGAAAGATGTAAAGCGTACAGAATATTTTTGGAAGAAGAAAGAAGAATAACTGAAACAAGAGATGTAAGGTTCCTGGATGAATTTCAGAAAGAAAATCAATATGAAGAATTCGAAACGAAATTGAAGAAAGAAGCAACTGAGAGTAAATCAATTACAATACCACTGAAGAAGACAAATTCTAAAAACGGACAAGAAGGAGATAATCAACAACAAAATTTAGAAGACGCTGATGAATATGACACAGCTGATGAAGAACCTGACCCGATAACTTCCACTACCAACGATGAGCAGCCAGTAGTTTCCAGCCGAGGGAGGGGAAGGCCTCGGATCATTCGGTCTGGAAATCCTGGTAGACCACGGAAACTATATAGGCCAGTTCAACCGCAGAACTGTATTTTGGTGGGTGAGGGAGTAGTTGAAAACTCTTTCACGTTTGAAGAAATAGCTAACATTGCTGACATATCCATGAAAGACGCAATGAACAGCCCAGAAGCACGTGAATGGAAAGAAGCAATAATATCAGAATATAGCTCGATAATAGAAAACGATACATTTGAATTAGTAGAACAAACAAACAACATTAACAAGATTGGGAGCAGATTCATTCTTAAAGAAAAATTGAAAGCGGATGGTTCTCTAGAAAGGCGAAAAGCCCGTTTGGTGGCTAAGGGTTTCAATCAACGGTATGGAGTTGATTTCAGAGAAACTTATGCCCCTGTGGTCAGAATGGGCTCAGTAAGATTGCTCATGGCATTGTCTGTAGAACTTAGATTGGAAGTTCATCAAATGGATGTCGTTACAGCCTTTCTGAATGGAGACCTGGAAGAGACCATTCACATGGAATTACCTGACATGTTTGAAGAAGCATTGACCAAGATAATAAAAAGAGGAGATACAAATCTGAAACAAAAAAGTGAGAAGTTACTGAAAAACTATGAAGAAGGGAAACGATTATGTCGTTTAAAAAAGGCTTTGTACGGACTCAAGCAGGCTCCGAGGCAATGGTACAAAAAGTTGGACCAATGTCTACGAAAATTCTTGGTACCATCAAATTCGGATCCATGTTTTTTCCATGCAAAGCGGGGAGACGACGTTATCTTTGTTGCATTTTATGTTGACGATCTATGGATATCATCAAGTAGCATCAAATGGATAAATGAAGTAAAAAGAGAACTGAAAAAATCATTTAAAATGAAAGACCTAGGTAACATTCACTACGGCCTGGGAATAGAGTTTCATCAAGACATCGACGAGGGGACGATCTCGATGAGCCAGAAGAAGTATATAGCTGAACTTCTGAAAAGGTTCGGCTTGGAGGATGCAAAACCTGTAGCGACACCACTGGAACCTGGGATGAAACTGAAAAAACCGGATATGATTCCTTCTGAAAAAGAGATGAAGAAACTGCCATATCAGCAACTCATAGGCTCCTTACTTTACCTTTCCGTTTGCACACGACCTGATATAGCATTCGCAGTGAATATGTTGAGTCAATTCAACAATGCATACACTAATGACCATTGGGCAGCGGCAAAAAGAATCCTGCGTTATCTCAAAGGCACGTCCGATTACGCGATTAAATTTCATAAGACTGGCAAAGGACTCATTGGTTACGCTGATGCTGACTGGGGTGCGTGTCCAGATGATCGGCGATCTTACACTGGATTCGCATTTCTCTTGGGAGGAGCAGCAGTCACTTGGGAAAGCAAAAAACAAAAAACCGTAGCATTGTCGACTGTAGAAGCAGAGTACATGGCTCTAGCTGAATCTGCGAAAGAAGCAATTTTCTTAAAAACATTTCTCTCTGAGCTAAACTACGGAAAACTTCAGTCATCTGTCACTATTTACAATGACAATCGAGGAGCTCACTGTCTTGCCAAGAACCCAACTCAGCACTCGAGAACAAAACATATAGACATCCGACATCATTTCCTGAGGCAATGTGTTGAAGAAAATACTATTGACATTCAATACCTACCAACGGAATCTATGATTGCTGATGTGTTGACAAAAGGGTTGCCTGGAGCAAAACATCATGTTTTCACAAGTGAACTTGGAGTTGCCAGTTTGAGGGGACGTGTTGTTTATACAAACTGACACTCCAATATAAATTTATTTAGTTAAATGTGTTATATTCACATGTTGATTATTATGTTGTATTGTAAACAAATAAAATTACTTCGCCTCTAAAATCTATCAAAGATAGTTGTGCTAATTTCACTTATAAAAATAACTAACTCTGCTTGAATAACAATTCACTAAAAATCACATATTTACAAGAATCTTTACATTCGTATGTCTTTAAACAACCTCTGAAAACACAAGACTTGAGGGAAAAAAGGGATAACTGTAACTTTTTTTTCGAAATGAGTTAGTGACGGATTCTTATAGATGTATGGCGAACACGATAGGGACTTCAGAATTGGGAAAAAAATTAGTCTAAAGACCCAAAAGTCGTTGGCAAAAAAAAATTTATAGGGGAAGAACAGGACTCTCCAAGCAGTACTGGTGAAAACGGGGGTAACTTGAGTACCTCTAGAGTTGAACGTGGACATTAACCATCCCAGACTGATGTACCACCGGGATACCTAAAATGGAGCCTGGACCAGCTATATTGTAATTCCGAATCCTCCAAGGAATAAGAAAAATTTGAAAAAACAGCGACTGGCGAAGGCATTGCCAAGCACCGAACAGCAGCACCGTGATAACGAATTTCACATCCCAAATCGAGCCTGCAAGAAATCACTAACGATCACGAGGGAAAAATATGATGATCTGCAACAGTTGATGATGCAGTTTTGCTCTTCCAAAATGAGTGCATATTACAGCAAAATCAGACCTTAAAAAAAACAGCAAAGAACAGAAAACTTAGCCCCAGAAGCGTATATTGCAGCTGTCCCTGCTTCCGAATTTCCGAATAAACAAATTACAATATTTAGCTTCCGAACATTCATTTTCAACAATAATAAAGAATTGTATTTTCTTAAGTTTTGATTGTTTTATAAATAAAATTTATATTTTGGGGCTGGAAATATTGTATTCACTCTCCTTTTTAGACTGAGAATACCATTGAGAAAACTCGCAATGCATCGAGATACCCCCTTTTTCCCCAGTATAATTGGGACTTTCGGTGTAAGCTGGCTTCCTGACCCGAACACTGAATTAATTGTTGAAATTTGAGTATACAGTTACATTTTATAGTACTTGAACAACGTGTTGGTATATTTTTTGAAATTCCATACGTGAACAATAGTGGCGTTTTCCAAACAAAAAATGCTCTGCTGCACAATTATTGCGAAAATGACACTTATCCCCGTTTTCCCCTGTAGTCTTTAAATATTCTCATAACTTCTCATTTTTAACTTCTACCTTCTAGGTGACAGATCGTTGGACTCGAAAAGTTGGTCGGCAGTCCCCAATCAAGCTTGTCGTTGACATTTGCTCGTTTAGCCAGCTATTATCACGTTAAGATCACCATTTTAAAGGCTAAGCTTGTCACAAACTTTTATAAGCAATCATCGCGATATGAATATATTTTATTTGTTTACCCCATGGTTGTAGGTAGGCTTGAACCATGTATTTATTTATTTTAATATGGAATATGTTTTTATCAGTTTAACCCGGCCAAAAATGAGACAAAATTAAATTTACGTGACCTTTAGTGCGTTACGCTACTACTTTCTGGTGATTATCGCTTACAACCAAATTGTCGCTACGGAACTGTATCTTAGGCATTTCTCATCGTATGAAAATCATTCGCCAGTCGTTGAAAAGCCCTCGATTTACTTAACCGTAATATGTTAACAACTGCGCAGTGAGTGGCCAGCAATCTGAGGTATGAGCATGGTTGTCTGAATAATTGTTTACATAAAGGTGATCCTTCTCAGTTAATTCTATAAACATGATTGCAACCACTTGTAGACTGAAAACATACTTGGGAGTTGAAATTTGATAGCGAGCCTCTCTGGGACATTAACAGACGATTGAAATGATGGGCTCTTTCCTAATCAGCTAAGTGACCTGAATTCTCTCCTGTTCTCCCAAGGAACATTTTCCGTGTTCTGTCAAGATTTAGTGCTTAGGACAACATTTGTGTTTAAACTACATGTTTTCAGTAGGAGGAGGATTTCAAATTATTTTAAAATAAAGATCACTATAAGGTTCTCTTGCCAGTTTATATATTATGTTCTACCCGGATCAAGAGCAGTTGGTTGTAAACCCAATTTACTTAACTCGAGAAAATTGCCGAGAAAATTGAAAACTTCCTGAACAATTCCCAGTGTTTAGGGGGTTGTGGTTCGAGTCAAGGAAAGAGGCGCCATCAACATACCGAGGAAGGACCGCCGTTGTAAAGGGTCGCTCTGGAGGATTGTAGTGTTGGGGTGGACACAGGGCTTGGAGCTGGCCGCAGGGACATGGGCTGCCGGGGGCCGGACACGGGGCTCGAGGGACATGTCAGGGCCAGAGGTCCCCTCACAGCTCCAAGCCACAGCTGTCAGCTTCAGAATCCTGCGAACCCCGTCTCCACCTCCGACGTCCGCCCCCTTCTTACTATTAGCTGGGCTGCCGCTTCGATCTCCTTTCTCGCCTTCGTACTATCCGATTATTCTCTCGCCCTCCTGTTTTAAAACCTCCACAAATTATTCACCATTGTGTTATTTCAGCAGTAAAAGACAATGAGAAATAATACCTTTTTATTCTGTGTCAGTGAAACTAATAGTCTGCTGTTATGGATCCTCCTACAAGCCCCTTACAAAAACGTAATCATATGTCCTTCTTTAAGAAGGACTTTACTAGTTTCTGACCCTAACTCTTAGATTCCTTGGGGACAATAAAAAAGAACCCAACATTGGAAGTAGTACGTACTTTTGAAGTAGAATCCAAAAGACCTTTATGAGGATACATATAAGAATATTTCCCCTTCGTTATATATGAGGATAAAAGTGATATGTTGGTTTATTGTTTTCAATAATAAACTTTTATAGTCGACCAAAAAAAAAGAGTTCATACTTAAGTACCCTACCGAATTTGTTGGTTTACGTTTCAAAATACATTGATTCAAATGATCAATTAGAGAAAAAAAAACCGTCCGTCCGCCTACCACCATCCTCAGGTTTTTTTTTTTTTTTTTTTTTTTTTTTTTTTTTTTTTTTTTTTTCAAACTCTAGGACCGATCGAGGTCTCTCTGGATATGGCAGAGCATAATTGCAACTTGAGATAACACTCTAATCAGCAGAGCTGTAACTGATTTAGCTGAACATTGCTGAATTTTGCTATAAATGTACCTTGGGACGGTGCCTCTCTGAGTGTGGTAGATTGTATTTCCTATACTGTATAGAGTGTTTTCCAGCAGTACTGAAACAATTGATCTGAAATTAAAGTGATGGTACACTGCGGTCTACATTCTTGTCTTGGATAAGCGTGTGAAGCGAGCTTGTACAACAACTCATTTAAAAAATAAACATAATTTGTACTTATTCAATTATATTTGAGAGCTGTTGAGTAGCTGAGAATCGTTGAATAAGCCCTTCTTAAGTAAGTATTAAAAGTTTTTTTTAATGTTCGTCTTCAAATAGTTATGAGGAAAAGCTTATCTACATTTGTAAGCACTCTTTTTATTTTTATTAGTTGGTAATGATGGTGTCGTGTTTAGTGTTAAGATTACGGCGGAATTCAAGCGAAAGAAAAGTTTATGGAGAAATTCATTGCCTAATATCAAGACCTTTTTTAAGTGGTCCTAACCCCACTTTGACCGCATTAACAAGAGTTATTGAATCTCATGAGAAGTGTAAGCATTCGATTACAAGTTGGTTGAAAGAACTTTTAAATAGACTAGAAACCAACCGTACAAAGCTAAACTGTGTACAGTGTGACAATTAAGGTGATTTATTGGTTTTATAAACCCTAGATTGCCACCCTTCAAATCCGATTACTTACTACCACCTACACGTAAAAACGACGTACACACCAGGATAGTCATATTTTCTGCTAAAAATTCTCAGGGAAATCAAGTGTCCAATAAAGTATTCTCATACATCAAAATATCATAACGTTATTCATATCAACTTCTAATGCACTTATTCTGTTTAAATACACAAATATTGCTTTTGTGGTATTTTTTTAGCACCTAACCACAGCAAAAAATAAATAAATGAAATATCAATGATGAATCGAAAAAATGTAAATCTTGTTTCAAAATTATAGTAAAACTCTATCTTCTTACAATCTGAATGGCAAAAATATACTACACTTTCTGGAATTACGAATTTAAATTAAATTCTCGTAGGTTCTAACACTAATCATAGCCAACATAGAATTCAGTGCTAAATATTGTTTTGTGCTGTTATGGGACACCAAATGATACATGTTCCTCTGAGCATTCAATAGACAACGTACCAGTGGTAGCATATTTGGAGGCTCATTTCGCTGAGGTGCTTTCGCTAGGTGGAAATGTTGCAGACTGAAGAAAAATTTACGTCGAATCAGCCGGTGGCGGCACACAGTGGTTCCGAACCTTCAAAAACCGGACGAAACTTGGTTTCTTGAAGGTCTTAATTTGAGAGAAAACTTTACATATTTCGACTTGTCCACTACTGAAGTATGAATACCCAAAGTTGTTGGTCAATTGAAGCAGATTATTTTTTTATCAAGGTTTGTAGCAAAAAGTCGATAAAATTTTCGT
The DNA here is from genome assembly GCA_030762985.1 of Adelphocoris suturalis. Classification (NCBI taxonomy): domain Eukaryota; kingdom Metazoa; phylum Arthropoda; class Insecta; order Hemiptera; family Miridae; genus Adelphocoris; species Adelphocoris suturalis. Next base: position 40,929,631 of record CM061046.1, on the reverse strand, counting down.
TTTCTTTTACAATAATTTTGCATTATTTAAGTTGATCGTACCATTTATGGCGGAAATGAAATTATAAGGTCGAATTTCTTTCGATAACTGTCCCTCTGAAAAAGCGTTTTATTGAGTTCATTGGCTCAAAAAAATTGTTCATCAGTTAAAAATAATAATGCGTTTCAGGAAAACCCCATGTTTACGCTCCATAGTTCCGATGTATTCTTTTGAATTAAACTTTTTCCGATCCTGTACGGTCCTTCCATTCTTTCACCTTCTATCTAACGCATATAAGACAAAAATTACTGAACCAACATTGAGTCTCTGCATTGAGAAAAAAAAAACTCTAAAAACCTTGTGCATGAATGCTTTGTGTAACATGAATTTCTTACAAACTTTTCGCAAATATCTTATAAACGTAAATTTCGTCTATTGCATCTTCATTAACTATCAAACCAATGCAATAAATTATTATTCTTCGACAAAAGGTATCTGCATACCATTTAGTCTTTTTTCCTTTAAGATTTAAACCCTCTTTATGAAGGACGAACGTATTCTGTAAAAGGACGAATTTATTTTGAAAAAGGGCAAATTCACTTTGAAAAAAGACCAATTCATTTTCAAAATACACTTTTTTTTTTTTTTTTTTTTTTTTTTTTTAAGACGAATTCATTTTTTAAAAGGACTATTTTCAATTTGAAAAAGCTATAAATGTCCAAAAACCTGCTCTTGAATATTCATGATGGAGTAGGTGTTATCGCGAATTCCCTACTCAAGTTCCACTCCTCCCTGTCACCGCGGCCCATCCCTTCATTCATCTCATCCAACAGCTGTCCAGCATTTGTGCTTCGAGGGGCTGGAACACAATGCACTTGGGCTTGGGTTACGGGCAAGTGCACGTCGAACAATGCGAAAGTCCCCGCAACTCAGAAGGCTAATCTGACCCTCGTGTTGGAACAACAGGCAGACATAATGCGGCATCAACAGAGCGATGTGCTGCCCCCCTGCTGCCCAGTAATTCGATTAGCTAATCATTTTGATATCCAATATACCACAGCCTCGGAGAGTCATATTAGACGAAGATCTCGAACGACGAGTAGGTATGTAAATTAATCTGCTTTGGGTGCAGAAGGACGTCAGTTTGTTATTGTATTCCCCTATCCCAATGATGGATTTGATCAACGTTGTATTCTCTTGAAATACTGCGCGTTAGTCCAATCAATTTCGTTTCACTAGGGTAGATGACGTGACTGTTACGCAATTTGCGTAAGCAAAACCAGCGTTCCGAATAGAGATATGTGAATAATATAAGTAGGTGAAAACTATTTAGAACTCTTTTATTCTGTACATCAGAAGAGAGGAAACATACCAAAATTATGAAAAAAGAATTGTTAAAATTGGGACACGTGGAAATCTAGTTGAGCTGAAAAAATTTCTGCGATTTTATGTTGCTAGATGAACCGTGGTTAATAGTAATTTTGTCTTAATCACTGGAAAATTTGTTTACTAAATGCTTTCCTATTTACGTGCCGCTGGTTTGGGGAGCATGCTGCCAAAAAATGGTCAGCTGGAGCTCAAGGTGGAGCCCATCATTTCATTCGTCACTTGATGTCCTTGAGAGGCTGCCTATTAAATTTCGTTGTAATCAGACAAACGATATAACCTTTTGCACACTCAGCTGATCAGGATGGATCCTGTAAGTTCATTCGTTTCTTGTTGTCCCAGAGAGGCTCCCAAATTTTCAACGTTCTACGGTGAACAAGAGAGGCTTTAGCTCACAACTGATCAGGATGGCGCCCTTGACTTTGCACGTCTCTTGTTGTCCCAGAGAAGTTCGCTATTATATTTCGACATTCTACGGTGAATAGGAGAGATTTTAGCACGATTTTGCCAATATTATGTTGATATTATACGGCTCGTGATCTACGAATCCTCGCCAAAGTCAGTGAGGCACAAGTTCCGACATGGTAAAAATCGGACCAGCGGTTTCGGAGGAGTAGTGAGCACAAAATATTGTCCGTGTATATATATATATATATATATATATATATATATATATATATATATATATAAATTGAATATTGGTTCTACAGAACTTTATAAATTATTATTTAAGAAAGAAATTTCACAAACAGAAGAAGAAAATTTAGGTTCTGATAATTCGAAAAAATCTTGATCACAGAATAGAGAAGAAAAAGTAAATTTAGCGTACTCCCTGGTAGCTTGAAGCGTAATAAATTAATCCATGGCCGTGATTGTAGACACATATTCAATCGTTCAAATTGAGGCCAGGTGGTCGGTTAGCTCCAAGTACCCATCGATATGCTCTTTCAGATTGTTGCGGCAGTCGATCATTCGATGCATCTGGCAATTTTTGCAAGACTTTCACTCCGAAGCATTCGTCAAACGTTGCACTATGTGACCTGGCATGTTCTTTCACAGGGAGTGGTAGGGTTTGGTGAACAGACGCTCTATGATTGTTCATTCTCAAGTTGAGAGTGGTTGCTTTACCAACATAGCATGCATTATTGTCTGAACACTTTTTGCAGATTAGTTGGTATGCACACATCTTCGATTGACATTCTGCTCAACCTTAACATTTATATTTTTGACTGGTATTGGCTGAATTGAAGTCCGAACCTTCCAACACTAAGTTGCATAGCTTACACCGAGCTCGTTTACAAGGATGTAAACCTTGTGTGCGTGAATCTGTAGACTGCATCCTTGGGTGCCGATGAGACAATATCTCTAGTATTCTTTCCTTGTCTGTATGTAACTCGAGGTCTTTCGGAAAAGACATCGCGAGTTAGTTGGCTGGACGTTAGAATAGTTTGCAATTCTCGAAGGATACCGTTGAGCTTCTGGGCCCCAAAGAAAAATGTTGTGACCAACGAAACTTGATTAGTGGTCGCTACTCGTCTCTGTTGGTAATTTACATGGGCCGGTATGATCCTATTCTTGACAAATCTTCTAGGGTAACCCCTGTCAACCAATTTTTCTTCTAATGTAGATAGATAGCCATCGAGTTTTTCATGATCGTTGCAAATTCGATGACCACTAACAGACAAGGATCTTGGGATCGAACGTTTTGTATGCGGGGGGTGGCAGCTTTCATAGTGCAGATACTGTTGCCTATATACATATATATAAAGGAAAATTAATAATTAGTGTAATCATGTTCTACTGTAAACCCCCCCCCCCCCTGTAATACACCCTTTTCTACGAAAAGTTGCGTAAAATATCCGATTAAGCTCCACTCTAGTTTCCCAACATCCTCTCACTATTCAATAATTCTACGGTTTTATGTGTTACGTCCCAAGACGGGACATATATATACGAATAATTTATTAGTGCTCTCAAACCCCTCAGAGTGTAATGAATAAGTGCAGTTATTGGGTAGGTTATCGAACCATTTCTGCTTGAAAAATTCCGTACGTTTGTATGTATCATCAAGTTAGTGTAAAAGCCGGCATTGAAGTGACCATCAATTTCTTGGAGCGGTATCCCAGGACTTACGGACTTAGTATATTTATCTTGGATAAGTATACTAGTCGTTGAAGTGTCATTTACGTTCAAAGTTTCTATTGAAAGCGATTGAAGCCGGAAACACATATCCCCATTGACTTTACGATAAAGTTGTATCATGTTAAAGTCACAGTGTATCACAGATTATCAACAAGCAAGCCACAAAAGCTCAAGAATGCGAAACCATACAATTACAACAAAGGCGAATTAATATGATCAAACTTTCACTAAACCTCCCTCAGTCAACTCTTACAATCTCTTGACGTCACAAATCATTTATAGATCTCCATAGATCTTACTCCACTATTCACTATAGAAAATATAAGAAGAAATGTGTCATCCTGTTCAGCTGTATGCGCTAGTTTTGTAGTTGGTGGAAGTGGCGGTGAAAAGTGTTACCGAGCGTCAAGTAGGTAACAACATGTCTTGTTGGACATATCTAGTAGGGTTTGATAAATAGGCATCGCTTAATACTTCCAGAAAGGATCAAAATTTGAGGCTTAAATTCAGTTACGCTTCCAAAATGGTAAGGTGATCCAACTGTACTTGGAATTATTTGACTCATGAACAATATGTTTCTAGACGCGCACACTGAAAAGTTACACAGCCCGCACACACAGGTAATTTACACTCACATGCATATACGAGTATGTACTTCGTGAACGCCTTCAAAAATCCCTAGTTTCTGTAATTATTATCTGAAATAAAAGTATTATACAAAGTTTTTTTTTTTTTTTTAAGTCATTTGGATAGATTAGCGATATTTTTCATTCAATCTCCGTAGCAAATCACTATGAGTACGACTGATCATGAAATGTAGACTCATGTTTTCTTTTAGTTAACGTAGTCAACATTGGTCTTACTCTTCTTTGGATGGTCTCATTATATTAATTCAAGCTTAATATATCAAATCAATATTCAAAGAAACTTAATTTCAATGATTAAATCATATCAATAGACAGTCCAGAATAGAAATGTCAAAATACCTATGTAGGTGAAAACCGCAAGTTTTATTGCAGTGTTTCCGTTTTATCAACTGCTGTGAACGTTTCGTCCAGGGTTGAAATGGTTGAAGTAGCCTTGAATTTTTATGCTTCAGATTCAATTTTAGTACCTACTGTTTTATACATACCCCAACGACTATAACATTATATCGCTCGCCTTTTCAACTTTTACATAAGAAGAGAAATTATTAAAGATGCACTCACTGTAGCATAAATATAATGATGATAATATTAATAAGAGGAATATTTGAACATATAGAGATTTGTTGTAATGTCATCTTCTTCAATTATTGAATAATTAAATTTTGAAAAAACGCTGCAAATTATTACACAAAGGTTTATTATTTCTGTATTAGATAGCCTTTCTATGCAGATCATTGGTACATAATTACTATTTAAACCCGTCTATAGTAAACTTGTATTAGATTGTCCTTCACCACAGAACACTGGTCCAAAAATAATTACCTACCAACGGAGTCTAAAGTGCATTATCGAAATATAACTGAACCAAAAGAAAACTGGAGAGAGTTTAGCTTACTCAGCTGATCAGTTAAGCCCCAATCAAATCAATCATCTCTTAGTGTCCCAGAATATCTCCCTATCTTATGTCAACTTCCTAGGATGAACAGGAGAGATTTTACCTTACTTGGCTGATTTGGAAAGAGCCAATATTTCAAACTTCTCTTAGTGTATTAGAGGATCTTCCTATCAAATCTCAACAGGAGACAATGTAGCTCACTCAGCAGCGTTAGAATGAGCCAATAATTGCAATCGTCTCTTAGTGTCCCAGAGAGTATCCTTATCAAATTTCAACTTCCTGGGGGTAACAGGAAACAATCTAGCTTTCTTAACTGATCGGGGAAGATCCAGTAATCTCTACCGTCTCTTAATTCCTGTTTAAGAGATTGAATACGGTAGAACTCTTCAGCTTTAGGAGCCCATCAGCCTTTGGTTTTCATCAGCTTATCATAGGTCTATGCATCGTCTAGTACCTACTCGTTACAAGTACCTACCACTCAAAAGTATACCTACCATGTACCTAGTGCCTTCTTTTCACATTATTAGTTCGTTATGGTTACTTAGCGACATTAGTTCATAACTTAGCTAATAAATCAGCTTTCCTTGAGATTTCAATTGCTTAGGGATCATAAGAAGTTGTGATAGAATGAGAGCATTCCAAAAAGCGGCGAACGATTTTCCTGCTATGAAAACTGAGGGAGTTACACTTCGCTAGAAGGTAACGCATTGGTTGTACGTGAAAATTAATAGAAATAGACAAATAATCACCTACCAACCAACCAAACCATCGCCAATCATTAACTTCAGAAGAAAAAAAAATAGTTTTTGGCCCATTTTTGGCTCACAGCATAGATTTGAATAAAGCGATCGGGCTGACTAGATTCTAGGACTAACTAGACCTCAAGTGGAGTCCATGTGCAAAAGAGCGGATTTTTTTCATAAAGTTGAAGGCCTCTAATGACCTGGATGGCCTCTAATGACATTGCAGTTTTGGAATCTACTCACCTTGAAACGTAAGGTGAGAAAGTTTGAGAGAAAATAAATTTGTTTTTCCTATGCGATTACAAAGGCTTATATTAGAAATAATAAGCTGTAAAAGAAACTTTTCATTTCAACCTAAATATAATTACCTATATGAATGGCAGAACAATTTTTATACACTTTTGATTAAACAATTGTTTCATGTTAGGACAATGCCTCAAGTTCACCGTGTCCAACTTAATCGAACTATTTGGAACTCTGACTATCGATCTGGCCGTCTAATATACGCATCTATCACAGCTAATCTGTCAATGCTGTCAACCACAATCATCATTGGTCTTATTACATAGTCTCTTAACATAATCTTTGATATCAACAAATATTTCACTGATCACGTACGTTCTATGGGTCAAAACAATTAGTGAATGGTATCCGGTTCAAAGGGCCATTTTTCCGATTCACTTGATTTTGCTTCTTAGTTTACAGTGCCTTCATTATCTTTTCACTTTCTAGAAATGGAAACTGGTTTTCTCCCTAAAATTTCCAATCTCATTTCACGTTTTAGACCATTCCAAACTACTTTGATTCTTTGTATGTCTGTGTATGTGTCCGTTAGCGTCTATCCGTGTGTCCGCAAATCCTCGCAACACGTTTCACCTCTACAGTTTTCATCCAATTTTGATGACGTTTTCAGGGAATGTGCGGGTTAGAGTGTGGATGAATCCACTATCATTTTCATTATTCACACATCACTACCAAATTTTTTCCGTTCTAGTCGTCATATCTCGCCGAAATTAAGTGGTTGTTAGAAAAGACGATATAATAATTTCATATCGATTTCATCACATTAGCAGCTGCTGCGCATGCTTCAATGAAAAATCTTTGCAAAACGCATAACTTCTACAGTTTCAAATCGATTTTGATGAGATTTTCCATAAATGTGAGGGTTAGTATGATTGTGATGATGAGGATGATTCCCTATACGTAACATCACTCAGATATATATGTTCTTCACTGCGCATATGCAAACTGAAAATACATCAAGCGTTTCCTCATGGCCTGTTCGTTCGATCTCTTATCTGGAGGGCCGCACACTGATGGTGCGATGAGGGATGTAATCTCGGTGCCAATCCCTGCGTCGTCTGGAGTCCCTCAAGTTCCCCTTATTGGTACCTTGCTCTTTCTTTTGGGCATTAATACCATGAGCAGAGCCCAGTCGTTAAGTCTGAGACTAATTGCCAGACCGTCCAGGATGCGTTGGCCGCTTTTGATGGGTGGTCCAATAGCCTGGTCCTAAACAGTTTGAAGTGTACAATCGTGTCGTGCTTACTGCTCCACTCATTCGAGACTACTCAACTGGAGCCTAATTGCTTGGACGAGTAACGTTATTTCAGGATCTTGGCGGGATCACATTTCCGTGGTTTCGTGGAGGGATTGATTTCATCCAGTAAAATAATAGGAAGTTCAACAACGTGTCTGCTATAGTGTACCTCACAAGGCACTAATACTTCCCATTCTGGAGTATTAATCTACGGTCTGGAGCCCGCTCTATAAGTGCCATATCCACCAGCTGGAGAGAGTGCACAACAGGTTCCTGCGCCACTTAGCTTTAAGCTCCATATATACTCCCCGGACGAAGTGTGTTCTAGAAGACTCAATGAGCACTGTGGTGCACTTTGTCTCCATTTCAGAAGGTTCCTCCCAGTCGTTCCATTCGATCACAAGTTGTGTTGGGACGTATAGATACTACTTAACTTCTTTAGATGACATGTTTTGAATCCCACTTACTCCGACCAGTTACATAAATTGCAACCGCCCATTAGCCAGATTGCCAAAAGAAACTAACTAACCAAATATATATTGAGCCAGTGCCCTGAAATTTACTTTTTTATTGTCTCTCTGCTAACTATACTGCTTTCTTTTTTAAATTATTATTATTAGTTTTAGGTTTTTTTCTTCTTTCTTTACATCACTTACAGCGAATTTTGAAAGTTTAGGATAACGAGTTGTTTTCAGCCTCAACAAAATTAATAATTCTTTCGCTTTGGTTTTACTATTGAAATCCTTATTGGTTGAGAATCAAATTATTATTAAAACGGTTTGTGAATCGATGAGAACTTCTCAGTAGCCTTTACGTGATATTGTATAGAGGATTTTCAAAAATTAGCTCTAACGTTCCCTTCAAAAACTGGGGGAAGTAGTTGGGTAATCTTTTCAAGTAGCGATATAGGGAGCTTCCAGGATGAATGCGTGATACTTTCTCATGTATGGCTTTTTAAATGTTAACATTCGCAAAACAAGTAGGAAAAAAACATAATTCGCGACCCCCCTCCCCTCCTAGCTGACGACGCAGAAGCTGATCCACCCTATTAGCATGATTCACAAGACTTTCAATGGTGGGGTGGGATGAGGGGTGAGGGGGACAACCTGCGCACTGAGGGTTCCCCTTGAATGCGCCCTTGTTTGTCCGGGTTGTAGGGAGTAGGAGCAAATGCACCGGACGAAGAGCAGGGTGTGCATTGTGAATCTGTAGGGCTAATCAGTCCAAGCCCCCTTTTCCCACTTAAGTAAGTGGCACTCGTGAGGCCCTTTGTCTTGAGACCGACGTTTTTAATTCCCCCCGCGACTCTCTACGTTCCCTTAGGGATAGCGGGTTCGAGGGGGCGGGGGAAGTACAAAAGAACTTACCTGAGGGAAAGGGTTCCCTTTGATCTCTCTTTTTTCTTTTTTTCCGCCAAAAGAGACGTTGGAATGGCAGAATGCAACTTGACCTCTTTTGAAGATTTCGTCAAGAGGAAAGCTCAGAGCTTGCAATGTTTTGCGCAAGGGCCGCTAGAGCGTTGGCAAATCTGCTTCCTTCCTCCCATTTTTTCCCCTCCTTCTTTTTTTTAAGGAACCAACTCCAAATCCGAACTGCGACGAACAGGGTGGAAAAGGGAAAATGATAAAGTGGAGCAATAAGAAGGGGATGGTGATGAGTGGGGGGGGGGGGGAGGCTTCTTCCGGGACGGGAGCTCCTTGGTCCTTTCAGCTGCGGAGCGCCTCGCGGCTCAGCAGATTCGACATTCTGAAGGATCACTTCAAAGAGAGGTTCCGACATTGATTAGGCAGCCGGCTAATCTAAGATGAAAGTACGTCGAGCCTCTCGCTGAAGCACAATGGCTAACCTTATCATACACCAGGGGTAATCTTTGAAGAAAAAAAAAATGAAAGTTTATCAGCGGGCAGTATAGGTTCTTAACTGCGCGGACGGTTTTGGTCCAAACTAAATGAATAATCACTATTCTGCTCTCGATATATACTTGATGAGGATTTAGTTGATATTGGTCTGATTTCATAAAACTAAGACTGGATGCTGCTAACCAGAACTTCACAACCTCAATTACAGATACAAACACAATCACATACTTAACTTAGAAGCGACACGGGACCGACTGAAGATAGATAGGTGGGAGGGGGACTTGAATTTCTTCATGAAATTGGAAAGTAATCTCGATTTCGACCAAATCGTTGGAAAAGTGATTAAATTTATCCACTTTTGTGAGATCCCGCAGTTTGCAGCTTTTTTTCACTTTTTTGCGTAGGGAACCTTCAAGTACGAGTATTATAATAAATGTTACTTTTTTGAAGAGGGTAACCTTTTGAATGACTTTTAGGGTTATTAAATGGTACTTTTAAAGAACACAGGTGCACTAGTCTTATGTAAAATTCAACGCTAATTTTGAAAATGGGGACGAATGTTACGATAAAGTGAGATGAAATGGAGAAATTCGGGTTTATACGACAAAAAATGGGTTTTCCGACAACGACATAAAAAAAAAAGCCTGATCGACCTGATCGATTACCTCTCAGTTGTCTTCAGCATTCTCCTTCCAGCCTCCCTCTCAAATTTCAGCATCTTGCATCGAATAGGAGACAAATGGCTTTGGAGCTCACCCAGCTGATCTTTGATGACTTGATGACCTGAAACATCTTTATTCTCGTCATGTTACAGATTACATCCATACCGTTTCATCATAACCGAACGTCGTGAAGTGGCATTTAAAACGATTTTAAGAAGACATACATACATACGTATGCATGCATACATGCTAGATCAACGGACAAAGTAAACATGATAGCTCATGTTTCCTTTTTTTTAAAGAAAATGCGCTAAAAAATTGATTTATTTATCTGAGGAAATGTTGACTTCCAATCTTTTATTAAACTATACCGTTTGGTAGACTTTAGACCATGCAAAACCTATTTACGTTGAGAACATTGAATAACACCAAAATTATGCTACATTTTGAGGAAATTATTGATCACCTTTACTTTCGTCACATTTTCCAGAAATACGTCTGCCTACTTGGAGTTCAGAAGAGGTTTCCCCCAAAGTTAGCTTGCATGGGTGGATAAAAGATAAATAACATCGTCTACGTCAAACTCACTATTAATCTTTTCTTGACACAGAGAGGCTTCTTCAACGTGATGAGTTTGGGGAGAAAATTCAATAGAGTCGGTCTCTCTAACAGAAATACAAACTTAATCCATTTCCATCATCGCAATTATAATTTTTTGTTTCGTTTATTTTTTATTTTCGTCGTACATGAAGGCAATTGCCACAGTTGCCCAGCAACAATTGCATTCAATATAACATTACATGCTGTTAAAATAATAACACTGGACTATCCCAGTATACAACAATATATATTCGAAACTTTAATATAATACAATACAAAATACAAGGTCCATACTGTTCCAAAATGATTTTCATTATCCCATCGCAACTTAATACTTGCCATACTGTACTTAATACTTGAAGGTTCGTAATGTAAGTATTCAAGATACTAGGTACCCACCAAGGTACATCCACTGATCATACTTTGTGTGTAAATACTATTTACTTATAATATTTTCACAACCATTTACAGTGAACCTCATCAACCATTCACAGAGTTTGCAATTATGGAAGAACGAGTTTTAAGTGGTAGGTCAACACGTTTACTACATTACCTTCTAATCTAAAACGGGTTGGATATACAGAACATTGAGTTGCAATAATGTTTGGGGTCCTATAATAGCAGTAGAAGGGATTTCGTTTACAGTTGACGTCGACTGAAGACCTTAAAACCACTTCGGCAGCTTGAGTGGCGGTGTGGTTCCATTAAAATAACTTATATGATAGACCTTTGAATGATATTGGTTTTTACCAGGTTTGTAAAGAGGCATCCGCCACATATTGCAGGATAGATTGTACAAGTACAAGGGCTATATGGGTGATATTCTCGAGACTTGGACACTAGCGCATCCTTACATCGAGGCAAGGCGAAATCAAGTTATTTCACCTTGTTGTCATGGTGACGAGTAAACATATGCGAAAATGCGCCATTTGTGAACGAACCTGGACAACAGCGTAACATAGTCTCACCTAGTTCCGAGTCAATATTTTCATTATTTGTAATACGCAAGGTGATGAATTGTATGCAAATTACATCAAGTTATTATCAGGTGTTGACCTCAAACGCTACGAACGCAAGAGTTAATCTGTGGGGTAGAGATCCATAAATATGAAATGTGTGTTGGGGAGTTGACATACAAGTGTTCTAGATGATCCAGACATCAGCCGCAAAGATGTTGTGGATTAAGTACCTATCTAGTTTTAGAACTCTTCTTTGAATCAATTGAAACTAAAAATCTTTAGAGTACTGTGAAAGCGGTCTTGTGAAAGGATGCATTATGAGAGCTCTGTTAGGCGGGAATAGTAAGTTGTATCACATGTGGAAAGGTAAGTACCCAACTAGAGGTAAGGTATACCTACGTACTTTCCGTATATTATTACTTGTTCATGTAGGTACTTCATTGATCAAAACGAAAGTAGGTACCTACCTAATTACCTTTTTTGTCCATACAATTTGCGTAACTGCAAAACTCGCGCAATAACTGCACTGCCATTGCCGTCTTTATGAAATCTTACCTTCAGAGGAATGTATTTCAAGGTTTTTTCCTTGCAGCTGGTTTTTAATTCATGTTGCATATTCCCTGATTCGATATTTGACAAACTTGCTAATCAGCGGCTGTATTCGTCGGCAAAGCAACGACCCACCTACTTTGTTTAGGCACTTTAAACCAACAGCAAATCTGGTAGGACGTACGTACCTACCTAAGTAGTTTCGTTTCTTGAGGTAGCAACCCAAGCCTGGCCTGGCCTTTCCTGCCTTGTTTATTTTGACAAATCTCTCCTTTTATTCATTCAATATAGCAAGTAAAGCTTCCTCAGTTAAGCATAGTACTACGAACTTATAATAAAACGCTGATGAAGCTACCTGAGCAATGGCTAGGTACCTACACAGCAGTACAGACACCTGATGAATTTTCAATCATATTTTCTTTACTATTTTTCAGGTTAATTATTCTCAAAGCCTAAACGAATGAAGTTCTTTAGTTTTCTGACACTGATTAACTACTATAGTTTGTAGGCTCCTAGTCCAAATAAAAACAAGTTCACGTTAGATTGGTATTGTTGACAGCAATCTACAATCAATTATTGTCCTGGCAGGCATGATTATTATAACATTTAGTCAAATTAAAACTTTGTATTGCTACAATACTATACTTTTTCAAAACAAAACTGTTGAAAAATGGCCTTATAACCACGAATTATGTTGACGTGAGACGGCAAACTTCTTGTGAGAAATAGGTTGGTTGAGTAGCGATTCATTGACGTAGGGCGGTATCATGGCCGACATTGGCTGAAACGCGAACCTACTCCAGGCGTGACGTCACGAGAATATGGGCCATATATTAGACTGACAACGAAAAAAACGAAAGTTCGATTTTTTGAGGTGCTCAAAGCTCAGATGATTGCATCAGATGCGAGGAACAACTCCTGAAAATTTCAGTCCGAACCGATAACCCTTTGAGGTCTCCTAAACCCGTTTTTTGATAATTGAATTATCGATTTTAGAACACTAGACGCTTAGGACAAAAAGACGGTTAGGACATGAAAGATCCATGCGTCTGGACACTTTTTATACTCTATTCCTATGTTTTCGGTGTCGCGGAACACGATGCCGCCATTATTGCAAGCGCAGAAGCTGTATTTCTTTTGATATTCAAGAAATCAGTCCAAATTAGTGATGGAAAAAATACATTTTTTGCCGTTTTTATCAAGTTTTGAGTGGGAAAAAAATTGTTTGCAGGTCTTTTCTGCTTCGGACCTTGTTTCCTGGCTTGTTCCGAATGTAACAAGACTAATTTCGTCCTATAATATATTCTCCTTTTGGAAATATCAGCTCAAGAGCCTAGTTGACTTATTTAATGGTAACCGTTCTATATTCAATAGTGGCTAAAAAATGAAAATTTCACGCGGCGTAACCCTTTTTCTTCTGTCTCGTGGTTTCAGGATCGCTGAACATGTTGTTTCTAATATTCTAGCCGTAAACCCCGTATTCGGATTGATATTTCCGAGATGGGTGTCTACAATCGGTAAATAGAGTGGATTTTTTCATATTTTTCGTCGGATTTTTTGCACAAGGTGAAATTAATTTCCCAAATTTGTTTCCCCCGGCGCAGATTAGTTTCTTAATTCACTCTAATGGAACATAACCAATTTAAGTGTAGAATACTTCTGCCTTTCACTGACGTCGGTCATAGATCAAAAGTTCAGTGAGAATATTTTAAATAAGTGAAATACGGGTGTACAAAATAAATTCCAGAAAACCGGTGTTAATAGAAACAAAGTATAATATGCAGTGTTGAGTCTATTGGACAACGATTGGAATTTTGTCAACTGATTTTTTGAACATCAAGAAAAATCCACGCTATTCACCGATTTTTGACATCTAGCTCTCGATTATTAACCGAAATACGAGTCCTACGCTTCGACTACTAGCACGTAATGTTCAACGAGCCCAAAAACATAAAATAATGGGATAAAAAGGGCCTCAGGGCGTTAAATTTTGATTTCGTAGCTACTGCTAAGTATAGAGCGGTTACCATTAAAAAAGCTAACTCGGCTCTTGAGCAGATATTTCCAAAAGGACAATATATTATAGGACGAAATTGGTCTTGTTACATTCAGAACAAGCCAGGAAACAAGGTTCGAAGCAGAAAAGACCGGCAAACAATTTTTTTCCCAGCCAAAACTAGATAAAAACGGCAAAAAATGCCTTTTTTCCATTACTAATTTGGACTGATTTCTTGAATATCAAAAGAAATACAGCTTCTGCGCTTCCAATAATGGCGGCATCGTGTTCCGCGACATCGAAAACATAGTTATAGAGTATAAAAAGTGTCCAGACGCATGGGTCTTTCATGTCCTAACCGTATTTTTGTCCTAAGCGTCTAGTGTTCTAAAATCGATAATTCAATTATCAAAAAACGGGTTTAGGAGACCTCAAAGGGTTATCGGTTCGGACTGAAATTTTCAGGAGTTGTTCCTCGCATCTGATGCAATCATCTGAGCTTTGAGCACCTCAAAAAATCGAACTTTCGTTTTTTTCGTTGTCAGTCTAATATATATATACGAGTACTCTTAATTCATCTCCTGTGAAAATTGCTACAACATAATTTAAAAAAAAAATATCAAAATTTCCATAGTTTACTGAGAATATATTCCAAATGGGCCTTCCAAGTCAACTTGTCATCCAATAGGTACCACACCAAGGTACATGTTCTGAGAAACACTTTCAGGCGTACACTGAGGACCACATTCAACACGTCCTCCATTTTTAAATATAAGCATGAGAAAGAGCAATATAGAATATTGCTAATAAAGATTGATTCAGTGTGGTATTTATAGAAGAACATATATTTCGACTTTTTATTGTTAATTACTTTTATTGTTAATTAAACTGGGAGAAAACAAAAATTGTATTCTACGTACAAGAAATTAGGTACCAATTTGCACCAAAACGATTTTGTTAGAGAAATTAACTTCGCCATTTTCATCAAATCGGGTTTTTAGTTTTTCTTCAAATGTGAAAAAGCTTTGAATTCACAATCCCTAACACTCTCTTACCCTCCTAAGAAATATTACTCTTGGTTACCTATTTGAATTTTCTCCTGGTCTTATGGATCGGGTTGCAGTTGGCGTGCAAGTGGTCGCACGGCTGACGTTGCCACGGGTGAGAATACATAATGAGGTGAAGTAAACATCGTACAAGTTAATGTCACTTTGTTACAAAAGCTCGTTCCAAGTTCCTATAACTATAGCTTGAAGCACAGGTAGAACAGATAGAATAAAGGCGACATATAAAGTCTTTTAAATGCCCATTTCGGTAGACTATACTTCCCACCCCTCTGGCCAACATTATTAATCCATCCCTTTGGTTGCCTTTATACTGCTCACCTCGCAGGGAAATATTACTCACATTCATAAATTCAACGACAGCTATAGAGCTTGTTGGTCGTAGCTGATCCAGAATCATTGAAATGCAAGAATGTTCCTAAAGAACATCCTTCAGCTCATTTTCGATTTCGAGGGAATTCGGATCATTAAACCGTGAGACGTGAGTATCGGAAAATCCATGAAGCTCATTATAGG
This sequence comes from Adelphocoris suturalis, assembly GCA_030762985.1. NCBI lineage: Eukaryota > Metazoa > Arthropoda > Insecta > Hemiptera > Miridae > Adelphocoris > Adelphocoris suturalis. Next base: position 40,914,094 of record CM061046.1, on the reverse strand, counting down.
TCTGAAGACGGTCAATGAGAATCGGATCATCAAAGTTGTTCAGTAAGCTGTATTTATTTAAAAATTGTATTTTTTCACGGATCTAGAAATTGAACAGCTGATTCGGAACCACAACAGCAAAATTCTGCTGATTCGAAAAATCAAGTTGCAAATTTGATTTTGACTGACTATAATTTATTCGCACTCCTGCACGATTAGGAGGCTTTGGATGTTAGGAAGCAAAATTCAAATTGGTTGATTATTAGTTGGTTTGTTTTTACTTAGAGAGTTTTCATCATTCTTCTCAAACATATATATCCAAATGAATACCACAAGAACTAGTCTTTAAGTGAGCACACATTTATCAAATTTCTCCTATACCATTGACCATCCATTATAGGACCCTGAAAGTGCTAACGTGACGGAAAAACGAAAATTTTCAAAGGTTCAGACCGAAAAACACCTACCTACTGCTACCATGCAGGTGGAAAAGATGGTGTAAAAGCTGTGTGAAGCCTCGCACCGGATGCTTTTGTATTGACCTCGACTTGGGAAACTACGAAAAGTCTTTGTAAAAGTCTTGAAGGCACCAGTAGAGTTAGGAAGTAAAGGCTTCGCCTAGAGGAGACCACGTCTTGAAGTTTCTTTGCGCCCCTCGATTACCTAAATAAAAGATCGGGCTGACCACGTGAAAAACCCACCCCCGCTGACCCCCTAGAGACGTCCATTTGCTAAGTGGACAGAACGTTGAAGGATCGCGGTCACTTGAGGAAGATTACTGATGGTATCTTACTAGGTCACTTCCTTCTTGCCATGAATATGTTAGATTCAATCCGGCCACCGCCTCTCTCGGCTCCTGGTCACGATCTCGCGGCTAAGCCGGCAATACTCCACTGCTTTGAAGGCGAAGCATCTCTTTCGCTAAGGATGCTTTTTGTCTCCTGATTTGACGCTTCGTCTCCTCTGCATTTTGTACTTCAAAAGACTGGAGCATCAAAAGCTCACTCAACATCCAAACTGTCAACAAACATCCCTATTAGTTAGTGTCAACCCAAGGTCAATTTATTCAAGTTCTTCAAAAAAGAAACTTTGAATATTTAAAATACCTACCTTAGCTACAAATTTTCCATAGTAAGGTGAGATTTTTCGTAATTTGGATTTACTTTTTAGCATGAAGGTTTGCAAGAGAAATGGGTTTGTCACAATATATAATCTGGGACAAGCGAAAATGTTGTCCCCTATTCTCCCTACTCCTTAACACCATAATGCATTTGGATGGTTATTTTTAATAACGAACCTTCGTAACATATTTAAAAAGAGTTTCCAGGGAGTACAAGGGCTAGGCTGGACATGGTCCCCTATCACTTTCATTGTTCTCAAGTCTATTACTACTACACAGATCCCTGAATGTGCTCCAATATTTTAGAATAATTGTTTCAGAAGCATAGTGTCTCCGTGGATTTCCATGAAGAATTTTATTTTGAAAGCTTGGAGCTATTGCCGCTCTTGAAAAATTCGCTGATGGGTAACTTTCATGTGTTGATCTAAATTTATTTATCATCTAAATCATAAAATTTCGTTCATCTAAGTAATATTTTTTCTTGGTCTATAAATCAATGATTTTGTGCTCCTGAAAACTTTTCATTTCAGTTCGAAATTCCTGGCAGCGATGATGTCATTCAGCTTTCCTCAAACCCCTGTTTTGGCCACTTTATACCATCCTACACCTTCCTTATTGACCTGTTTTAGGATGCATCTTTTATTTTTCCAACCTGAACTGATAAAATAGGTAGGTACCAACTTAGGCATCTATGTGAATCCCCAGTGCTTGATTGGTACCCCAATGTTACCTCGAAATATGAAGGAAAATGTCCATAAATATGACTTAAAATAAAGAAGAAGAAATATGAATAAAATGAAAAGAAATAAAGGAAAGTTTCTGTCCTTGCACAGATGGGCTGCTGTTCGGTCTACTTTCGTCTGATGATAATGAGGCGTTAAAGGATAGAGGTTTCATAAAAAAATTGAAATAAGACGCATTTTATAATGTATTTCACTTAACAAAAATTGAATAGACAACGAATTGTTAGGTCAATCACATCATTAGGGCCATATCGTTCACATACATCTCACTTTGAAAAATAATGAATAGCAAAAAACTATGAAAATATCGCGGTAGACGATAGGATTTCTTCAATACTTCAACCTTCAGCAAACGGAACGAAGGTTATTCATGAAGGTAGGTTTCCGTTAAGGTTGTCAGTTTTGAACGATCCTGAAGACCGTTCGGCTAAGCACAGCTCTGAACCAGTTCTATCCCCTCCCTTTTCAGAACGCGTTCCGTCCAGAAACGGTGCGGAAGCGGAATCGTTGCCCGAACGAACCTGTAGTTAGTAAATCCCTTTCCCTCGTTACCTTGTTAGTGTATATACAAAAAATAAATGAATACATAAAATAAATCCCACGTCATCTCGCCGATAAATCAGCAACACCAGAGAAGATGATGATGGGTCTTGCGCTAAACATGGAAATGTCTCCTCGTGTTGTTGTAATTGCGATGTTCGCCAACATAGGATAAAGGGTACACATACACACTCATACATACATTATAGCCGCATCATATAGCCGTGTTTTCATGATGAGCCCAGACACAAATATGGGGAGTTCCTAAAAACATTTTTCAGACCGTCACACAACATTCACTTAGATATTTTAGGACAGTATTATTTTGCCTACCAATAGATTTTTTAAGAATTGAAATTCTGCGTCGATTGATCATTACAAAACCTTCGATTGGAAATAAACTATATGACGAAAAGAACGAGACTAAGCGAGGTTTCTGACGGTGACACCAGCGCATTCCTAACGTACGATTTACCTGATCCGAGCTAAAATAAACAGGTCGGGTCCCAATAATATATTCATGATGTCTACTTTACTTCCTTCAGATAATTCAGTCCGAACACGAGTGCGTGACGAAATCGCCTGCACGCTTCAACGCCATTAATCGCACTTAACGAATCCCAGAGCAGAAAATCAATCACGCGGCAGGCCGCTTGTAGAGATGAAATTACCGAAGACTTTTAATAAATATACAAGTTCCAGTGATGCAGTGCGATCGTATGAGTAAATTTCTTAATTATCTTATCTCATATATATGTCAAATTGTTTTGGAATCTGAGAACTTTGAGTGCAATGGAAAGTGAACTATTAATTATATGGCAACAAACCTATTCTGAATAATAGACTGCTATTCAAATAACGAATTTAAAAAAACGAATTTAATACCATTTTGTGCATACATTTTTTAATGCTATAGTTTGTTGGACGTCCCTCTGAAGCTTGTGGCATGGAACCTCTCAATTCCAAAAGGATGATTGTTGACACGACATCTCTCCCGAATTCATCTTAATGTACCTCTTATTGGCATCGAAAAGGTGCACTTTTCAACATTCATCCCACCAAGTACCTGTACCACCAATCTATCTCCGGACTTCCACGACAGGCAAACTATCTTCTAAGCCTCGAAACCAAACTCGATTTTTTTCATGACAAAATTAATTATTTAAAATCAAGAATAGTTTCAATTCTAAGAGCCGTTGATTACAGCCTTTTCAGAGAATTTTCGTTTAAAAAAAAAAAATTAAACTATTCTAATGGCTCCAACTTTTTTTAAATCAAAATTTTCGAAAATTTTCCTCGGAATTCGTTTTGAGACATTCTGAAACTGATGCATACATTTGTGTGTGTGTGTGTGTGTGTGTGTGTGTGTGTGTGTGTGTGTGTGTGTGTGTGTGTGTGTGTGTGTGTGTGTGTGTGTGTGTGTGTGTGTGTGTGCGCGTGTGTTTGTGTGTGTGTGTGTTGCATTTTCGTAACATTTCGAGATGATGTTCGTGACATATTTTTGTGGTGGTCGGGTGAAATGATGATTTCGTCATTGATATGTTGATATGAAAAAGTTTTAAGCTCCACAAATGTCTCGAAACGGATTTCCATTATGAAATTTTGGGGCATTTGATTAGTAGTAGCATCAGTTTCTTTGAAATTCCACGAAAATTAATTCACAGGTTGGCAGACATTAGGTAAGTTGGCGGTAATTGACTGGGCTAAATAGAGTTTGTGAGGAAAGATTGAAGGTTCAAATCGTCAGTCATTTTTCGTCGAAAGAAATTGCGGTAAAAAAGGTCACGGGAGCCCGATAGATATAAACTGAAAGATGACAAGACAGGCTGAGCTACCCGAGACATCGTTGACAAGGCGCCCTCTCGTAATGATAAATGATGATGGAATATAATTGCGGACGGAGAGAACCCCCGAAACCCCTTTCCGGCTCAACCCTCCACCAGTCTCATCTTGTTTCCTCGTCTCCCATGGAGCTCTAATCCCGCTAATCTGGGAAGGGAAAGTCCACATTTTTAACCATGGACACGAACCCAGATTAGGATTGTTTTCGGAAGACCCGCCGAAAAGGCTTGCCGAGGTCTTGATCCCCCGACGTCGCCCTTCTGCGAGGCTCACTTGAATCAGGGTATTCGCATGCATGCTTGATTAATGACGCGACGTCATTCATCCTCCCCTTCTGCTCCCTGAGAGGAATAATCCGACGAGATCCGAAAGACCACGTCCCTCTGTCCCGGGTATTGTGAAGAACTCACCCGCTGCTTTTAACAGGCGATTTGCATACGTCCAGAGCATATTGTCATTCCGGACTACCGCATACCCAGGGGACTAACGATTTTCTAGAATCACAATTTTGCTCATACAAGCCTGGGAGGGTGTAATGTAACTTTCAATAAATTAATACTTGAAAACCTATTATAAACCGTTGACAAATATCAGGGTTGTTAAACAGACATATCGACCAAATAACAAGGATGATAAACTTACCAAGAATAATTTATCGTGAGGCAATAGCGCAAGGAAGCCAAATTTTTTGGCAACAATTCTACTTTATTTACTGCAACACTGACCACTACGCTCATCGATTGAATTTATATTATCTGGAATGAGTTCACCAGATAGGTTTTTTTTTTTTTTTTTTTTTTTTTTTTTTTTTTTTTTTTTTTTTTTTTTTTTTTTTTTTTGCAACGGTCAGCTTCTTTTCGTTGAGCTGAATTATTCATATATTTTATGTTATCTGTATGTCCTATCGTTTGCTGAAATTGCAGAACAACGTAGAGTCACAAATTTCAGTAATACTGATGAATGTAGCTTATTGCACTTCGTTAAAATTATTCTGTTTTACCTACCTAATAAAAAAACGAAAATACGGATGCTATTAACAAATCAGCAAAGTCAAAGAAGTGGGAACTAATAGTTGTAGAATCTAACAGTTCCTCTTCAATCCATTTTCAAAATTACTTGGGCCTCCCTAGAAAATACATGTAAAAACTGCCTTGACAACACCACCATCAATTCCAAACTACATTCATCATCAGAAGTATCTTCTGGTCTGTACTTCCTTTCCCCAATGATATAACTCGCTAGAAAAATCTTCCAATAAAAACCCATTGAACTGAGTTTAATTGGCCCGGTTCAACTTTAAGCAGAGCTTAGCTCTTCTCTCAAACTATGAGTGCCGTTTAAGAACTTGTGCACCTGATAGCAGATTAAACTTTAAGTGACGTTTGAACTAGTATTGTACCCCTGGTCCTTGGAGCACACGGTGGTATCGATTCGCCAAAATTTGAATCTTATCCCACACAAACTGTGCGGGGATATTGCTTCGCCAAAATTTTAATCTTATCCCACACAAACCGCGTGGCAATATCACTTCGCCAAATTTTGTACGACCTTTCTAACGAGGCGTACTGTGATATTATTGCGTCAAACCTTGTTTTCCTAAGCTGAGAGTGCATGGAGGTATAACACCTCCAAACTTGAAGTACTTACCTGTCTCAGTCTACAGTGATATAGCTTCGCCCGATTGATCCTTCTCAAGTTCCTTCAACATATCTACCTCATCTCTTCTAATCTCTAAGTTAGGACGGTCAGTAGCTAGATAGTCAGTGCGAACACATAAATTCACATGAATTTCATGAATAACATTTTCTGTAGTAATTTGCAGTGTTTTTTTTTTTTTTTTTTTTTTTTTTTTTTTTTTTTTTTCCATATTTTTCTAGCATTCTCTAGTATTATGGCACTTTGATTATGTTTTATTAAAGTTGTCCATATTATACATAAATGAAGATTCCGTTTACCTACATCTAAAAGCTGGCAAAACAAAGTCCAATTCCCCTAAATACTGAACAGGAATTGAGCACAACTCTGCATCTAACTTCAGGGGCTTCCACAGCTGTCTCAGTGCTAATTTCTCTTCGCTAACTACACCGGGGGCGCCCGCCGCTGGTCACAAGGAAGCCAAGACGTCGGCGCGCCGGATATCAAATAAAGCGTTTTCCGGTTCGTTAGCACTCGAGTAAATATTGGGGGTTGTTTCATCGTTGGAGGCCTACTGAGCAATTACCTCCACGAAATTTATCAAACAGACGAAACTTAGGGGCCCTAAATTTCCATTGTACTTCCCCAAGTTAGTTAACAGTGTCCGTTGTAGTATCTCTGGATCCTGCGAAAGTGATACCAGAAATATGCATTTCCTTTAGACACAATCTAGCTACGTCAATAAAATCAAGACTCACTAAATAAACTGAATGAGAAATAGTTTATTGCTATTGGTTCGAAACTACGAGCATGTACCAAACATATTGAATAAACTTTACTAATCATAAAATAGAACATTCAAAAATTTATGTACAGAATCATGTTAAAAAATGTACAAAAATTTCACAAAAGTTTGCTAAAAATAAAATTGATAAAAACTGCAAAAAAGCTGAAGATCCAAAACCTCTTTTTAGGACGTCCCTCTAAAGCTATGTATTATAGGCAACGTTTCGTTAATAAGAGGGACGCCTATTGGAATTGATTCAGGGGGGTGGTGGACAACCCAAGCATGAGCAAAAACCGCATACAAATCCGTTTATTGTCGACACCACCTAGGTTACAATTCTCAACTGATTTTCGTGATTCTCATTTAGTTCGATTCCAATTTCAGTCTGGTACTGCAACGAACCTGTGGAATTTCGGATTTGCTGTCGTGATGGGGTGGTGAAAGGGATGATTACCGATTTTGTCAAGCGCTGCCCAAGCTACAAATCTCTACCGATTTTCGTGATTCTCATTTTGTTCCATTATAAATTCGATATAGTTTTTGAAAGTTTGCTGGGATTTTCAAATTTCATCAAGAGAGGGTGAGAACATAGGGGGTGATATTGATAAACCATGATGTTTTCACTATTCTCGTCCGATTTTCGTGATTCTTTTTTTGTTCTACTTTGAATATGGTCTAGTTTTGGAATAAGTAACAGGAGTTTTAAATATTGTGATGGAAGAGGGTGAATGGAGGGGGTGATAACAATAAATCGCGATATTTTATTATATTCATCAGACTTTTCATGACTGTTTTTATTGTTTGTACGATCCAACTTTTAGTCCAGCTATGCAACCTCGGAAATTTCAAATTTACCGTCGGTGAAGGGGTGAAATGGTATGAGGGGGGGGGGGGGGATTCCGGACTTTTGTTTTTCCCTCTTATCTTAATTCTCACCAAAATTATATACAATCCATTCAAAGGGACGTCCCTGTAATGCATTCTTTACTTATCAATATATTTGAATAGTAGATTATTATTTAGAATACTGTTTCAGCCATAAAACTAATAGTTAATAACTCGAATACTCAAGACTTGTACAAACAATTGGCCAATGCTACCACTGTCCAATGTGACGTAACCAGTGCAGGAAACTTAGAAAAATCATAGGGAGCAAACTGCTCATTTTAAGAGAGAGTGGACGGTGTCAAACTTCTTAGAATGAATCAATTTTCAACTGAAAATTTGAAATTAATACGTGGGTAACGCCAGCGCAGACTAGTTTGGCCTAGTAATTTAGGAGAAAAGCCGCGGACGGCGGACAGGGGCGGACGGATATTTTTAATTGGATTGTTGGATTCTACGCATCTTGAAACGTAAACCAACAAATTTTCGGGGGGGGGGGGGGGGGGTGTTAAATTTTTTTTCTTGGTCTATTACTAAGATTCAATATTGAAAATAATAAACCAAAATTTGGTGGAATTTTTCTGAAGGCTTCGAAATGAAAAATCTGTCAATTTTGATTTTGGAGTAGGTACATCAAACGTTTTTCCCGGGGATCAGTCACTTGGCCTCAAGAACCACCGGTTAACAACGGAATGAATCGGCGAATCTATTCCTACTTCTTAGGCCATCGCAACCATGGAATCAAATACCATCCGTAACTCTTGGATTCAGTTTGCCAGCTCGCCAGCGTTTTACGTGGAATATTTTTACTGTGTGATTATATATTTTCTCTTTTAATTCTTGTCGCACAAACTTATCTATCAGATACTCTCATTTAATCTTCAGCAATGTCTAGAAAGTCCATGTCAAGGAAATCCGTGGCCAGAAAATCAACGGCTAGCAGAAAATCCATGAAAAGGCAGTCGATGAAGAGACAGTCCATGAAGAGGAGGGCCACAAAAGGTGCTGGTAGTAAAGGTTCAAGGGATTCTAAAACCATTCGCATAAAGAAGAAGAAGGAATGGGGACCGAATCCCTGGATTGCCGATCTTGAACAGCAACAGGTAGTGTCTGTGTATTTAAACAGTCAACGAAAATGATTAACTGTTCTACACATAATAGTTATCATTTTTACGAAATGTGAAAATTCGCATCATGGTCATCTACCTCTACTGTTTAAATATATAATTTAAGGGAACCCGTTCCCGATAATCAAGAAGAACTAGCTGATACACTGCCAAGAATTGGAGTATTCCATCTATTCTTGACACAGAGGTATTTAAATATATTTAACTACTCAAATCTGGCTATGTACTAATATGAATTCTAAACAGAAACATAGAATGCAAATTGATTAGAAATGATTTATAATTACTGCTAATCAGGGAGAACTAGCTGATATACTGCCAAGTTTTGGAGTATTCCATCTATTCTTGACACGTCGATATTTAAATATATCAATTCAAGTGCCTAAATCTGGGTATGTGCCAACTAGTATGGATTCCAAGCAGAACCATGGAATACAAATGGAATATAAATTATTTATGCTTACTGCTAATCAGGGAGAACTAGCTGATATACTGCCAAGTTTTGGAGTATTCAATCTATTCTTGACACGTCGATGTTTAAATATATTAATTCAAGTGCCTAAATCGGGGTATGTGCCAACTAGTATGGATTCCAAGCAGAACCATGGAATACAAATGGAATATAAATTATTTATGCTTACTGCTAATCAGGGAGAACTAGCTGATACACTGCCAAATATTGAAGTATTCCACCTATTCTTAACGCATAATTATTTAAATATATAAAGGGTACCGGGGGAAAAACGTGTTTGTTATTTTTTTGTGAAATTGGGATAGTGGTGCCACCTGTTAGGGTTTCAAGACCGGGAAGAAACTATGTACATATGTTTTCATTAGTATTTTAAGCGCTAAAGTTTACTCGTACCAGGGGAAAACATTTGTTGTCCGACATTAAAGTTGATTTTTCCAACTGAAATATCTCGAAGGAAAAATAGAAAAGCACTTAATAATATAGAAAATAAAGATAAATATAATAATAAAGAAAATTCACTTTATACAATAAACTATAATTCGCGGCTTTCAATTTTCATAATACATGATCATTATAAAACTCCCAGGGCAGCCTGCCTCACACGATCCATAACTGTCCTAGCGGTAGTGTTGGTTGCAGACACAGTTAGTGTTCATCCCCTACATCTCCCCCTCCCCCCCACCTAACACTTTTTTATTTTTTTAAAAGGCAAGAACAAGACAAATTATGTACCTCATGGCCCACTCTGGCTGACCCTGGAATTGCTCTAGTTTAATTAATAATCTAATATTAGAATTATTCTACATAACAGTTATCAAAAATAAGAACATATTTAAAAAAATGCAATATGTAAATAAGAAAATTAATGGACATATTATGCAAACTGGACACTATAAACTAATTACAAGGCTTGTATACATTACATTTTATTTTATTCATTTGTTTAGTTACAGACTTTTTTCCCCCCATCACATCACTTTTTGTGTTCCATTAGCTCGTCGATCAGCCTACGGACTGGTTTCCGTATTCGAAATGGCCGATTTTTTACATTTTTACATCTTTATCATTTTACATCTTTCTTACTGAAGAAGCAGGGGTGGTTCGGTTTGCAGATTCAGGCTTACTAGGTGGCGGCTCGCTCCGAGCTCGAGGCGTCGAGAACCTTCGGAATGGAGAGCTCTCAGAATATGGTGATGAGTTAGTCACCTTGTGATCTGGTGTTTTATCAATGCCCATACTTTCCTTGAGCTTGTCTATCTCACCAAGTCTTGTCTGGTCGACATGTCTAATCCACGTCATCTCTAGCCTGGCACTCACATTTGGAGTCTTCGTGGTCCTATGATCTTCTAAATTACAGCGTTTATCCAAGCTCTCCCTCTCTGGCGATAGTTCTTCACACAAACCTGTTGTCCCACATCAAAAATCACATCTTCTTTACCACCGTACGATTTTATCTACTGCAACTGTTTCTGGGTAACATGGTAGTATACTGTTGGTGGTTTTAGTAGATCAAGGCGGCTTCTCAACCTTCGACCTAGTATAGCTTGAGCTAGGGCGACATTTGTGGTGGAGTAAGGGGTGTCTCTATAGTCTAACAAAAATCTCTGTAGTGAGAGATCCTAATTCGAGGTTCCAGACTCTTCTAGTGTAGTCTTGAGAAGTCTTTTGACCGTTCGTACTGTGTTTTCTGCTGCTCCATTAGTTTTCGGATTATATCTCGCCCAGCTTTTAATTTTATCTTCATTCTTCTTCAAGAATGTCTGTAATTCTTCTGACTCGAATGCAGAATAGTTGTCCGAGACCACGATTTCAGGCAGACCAAAACGGGCAAAAACCTGCCTCAGGCAAACCATGGTCCCCTTTGTTGTCGTTGTCCTGGTTTTGAATACTTCTAACCACTTATAGTGGCTGTCTATTACCACCAAGTAATATATGTATGCCAGAGGACCCACGTAATCGATATGGGTGCGTTGGCATGGCTTGGCTGGCCACTCCCACGACACCAAAGAGGCCTTGACTGGGTTGTATTTCGTCTTGTTACAAGGTTCACAAGACGTCACCCTAAGCTCTATATCGTCATCCATATTTAGCCACAAAACGTATGATTGGTCAAGAGATTTGACCTTGCAGATGCCCATGTGGGATGCATTAGCTCATTGAGTACATCAGGACGCAACTTACTAGGGATGATCACTCTCTGGCCCCAAAGTACTACACCTCGTTCCACATGGAGCTGATCTGCTCTTCGTCTGTATGGAGCATGAACTGGGTCTACTTCATTTAGCCAACCCATATTCAAGTAAGTAACCACCTTCTGTAAGCACTAATCCTTTTTTTTTTTTTTTTTTTTTTTGCTTCACCTACCACATCAGAAAAATTCAATGAGAGGTCTCCTTTGAATACATAATGGAGTGCTGGGTCTTCCAACAGCTCTCCCTCACCCTGGTGTGGAGTTGGTGCGAGTTGGTTCCGTGTATTTCAGTTCTTCCGGCTTTTTTGGGGAAGCAAGGCCGGTTATCAATTTATAAGCCTACTCATCTTATGAATCGAGCATTAGAGCTCATTTCCGTTCATCTTTTTAATTCCGTTGGCTTAAAAAAAGTTGTTCATACGGGGTTTAGCAATGTTCCAATCGTTTGACGTAGTGAACTCTCACAGTCGTCCTACCAAACTGGTGGTCTCATTATTTCCATCAACCGACATCAACAATAAAAAAATTTAAAAAAAGAACTCCGAAAATCCACTCACACGTGGTTGCAAATTTATACCACGGACTCAAAACGTTCGCAACCAATTTGATCCCGATCGCACTTGCACAATCGCCGGTTTTTATGGCCCGATTCCGTCGCGGACACGTGAGCACTTCAACAACTCGTCGCTCATGAAATGTCTCGGGAAACAATTAAGAGAACTAATTAATTCACTTTAAACAATAAACGATAATTCGCAGCTTTCAATGTACATAATACTAAACTTGATCATTACAATACTACCACGGCAGCCTGCCTCAGACGATCCATAACTGTCCTAGCACTAGTGGTGGTTGCAGACACAGTTAGTGTTCATCCCCTACACCAACATATTGTTTTTTGACATAATATACTTTTCTTCCCCTGTACCGTTCATATGTAATTACCTAAATCAGGGTATTTACTAATATGAATTCCAAACAGCACCATGGAATAGAAATGAGTCTTCATTATTATGCGATTCCAAATTTGTATTACCAATTACTCGATGATGATTCATTATTAATAATTCCAAAATTCCCTTGTCTCTTTCACTAAATTACTGGCATGTCATATTTTATGTTTGGTCATGGATGCTTTTTATAGAGTCGTAACTTGGACTATAAAATTTGTCTTCCACCGGCTTGAAGCTTTTAAAATTCCCTTTCTGCGCCAAATGAGAATGCTGTAAAGCTATAGTCAGAAATTAAAAAGTTTTGAAAATGGTTGGTTATCGTAGGCACATCCGGTTTTTCTCCATATAGACTTACTTACCGTAGTTTAACTACTTAGGTTCGTATCTAAATGTTCAAGACTACCTTAGTCTTCACCTGGTTCATCTTAACTACAAGTAATATTATATTTTGATTTGAATAATTTATCTGAAATTTGAACTCAAATCACCATTTAGATTATGTACGATTGTAATCGTATTCTGAATATCCTACAGGAACTCCATTTCAAATGTCAGCACCGTAGGTGAATCAAGAAAGAGAGAAGACCTATGGGTTCCACCTTTTTAACCAATTTGAGTAATTCAGTTTCGTGGTGGTCAGGCGAAATGATGACATTACCATCAATATACCTTCGTAGGTGTTGGCAACTACCCAGAGAAAATCAACACGATTAAATAAAACATCTCCAAATTACAAGTCCTCCTGATCTGAGTATATTGTCACTAACTTAGATACCCACCAATTTAAACTTAACGAGATAAAGTAAATCACCTATCTGCGCTTCACTAGTCTATCTATAATTCGTGACAAGATCTAACTGTTATATCAAACTCGGTTCCATGAAGAGCGATTCGATTGGAAGTATGTCAGTTAATACAATCGTCGTTATTTACAATACGATGATTACAAGTCGTGGTTTACAGTTATGATTAGCTCCCATGTCGTTTTTTTTTTTTTTTTTTTTTTTTTTTTTGCCAAAGTTCTATCCCTTAAGGAGAACGAACGGTCTAACGTAGAGCGATCGAGGTGGTTTAATTCGATTCTTTGGAATAATATATTATGTTAATGACTAGCAAAAAGACTCTTATTCCCAAACTGCTCGAGATTTTGATTTTTTAATATTTCATCCCATCTTTTAGGCTTTATAGAAAGTGATGCCACATTTACTACCACATTTTCAGCCGATGTATGATTTTTGAGCCAGATATTGTAATTTTCAAATTTTATTATGATTGGCCTAGAAGGTTTGGAGAAAAGCTTTGGACGGTGTATGACAAACTTTTTTTTTTTAGAAATTCAAAAATCTGATTTCACAGAAGATTATTATTTTTTAAAAAGTTTTCCGAAGAGTATTGATACTTCATATGTTCCTACACCAGTGCTGAAATTTCAAAACTATTTATCACAAGTAGCGTTATAAATTACGATTTATATGTTCATGCAACATGTCAGTGTTTGGTACAAATGTGACCCTACAGAAAAGCTAAACATTGGTGATTCACTATTTTACGCGGGATTTTTACCTAGATAAATGATTTACTAATGTAATTACAATCCTTGTCACATGTATGTATTGGTTTCAAGGTATGCGACGATATGTGGAAATGTAACACAGCCCAACTGAACGAATTTCACGCTGACCACGTTGGCCTTGTGGACGCCTTCAATCACAGGGCACTTCGTGGTGAGCGATGGCCGATTCGCGTGATATCGATGGACACCATCAAAGACAGAGTTCTCAACAACTGCGCCAAAGGAAGCCAATGGCAGCCTTACAATGTTCTGTGTGAAGCTATCAAAGATGTCGGTGAGAGTCCACCTTATTTTTATAAAAGGGTAAGACAACAAATACAGATGGAACATCGCTGCAAATTATTACGCAAAAGTTTATTATTTCTTTATAGCTTAGCTCTCCTATGCAGAACACCTGTCCATAATTATTAAACAAATCGTATCTAATACATCTGCTTAGGTGTCCCAAGGGTTTTAATTACAAATTCCAGCTTCATTGGTTTAATAGCTAAGAAATTAACTTCAAACCTCACTCAGCCGACTTCATAATTAATTGAATAGATGCCCAAGAGGCCTTCATTTCAAATTTCAGCTACATACTTGAAAGGCAAAGAACTTGGGTCCAGATCTCACTCAGCTTATCTGGGTGGCTCTAGACTTGATGATTTGTTTCTAGATTTTCCAGGGGTTCTCCATTTCAATTTTTCGCTTCTTAGGTTGAATAACAAAGATATTAGCTAAGGAGCTCATCCATCCGATCTAGGGAGCTTCATACTTTACGATTCGTTTCTAGCTGTCCTGAGAAGCCTCCATATCGAAAATTTTTAGAGAGAGATTTAATTGTTTGTAGAAATAGACAATGTTCTTCATTATCTTTCGTTTTCTCCATTGAAATGGGTTTCCACACTTCGTCACGAGTGATTTAGTTAATGCTTTATTTTTACTATAATAAATACCTGCATGTTTCATTCTGAAATTGAAAAGAGAATACTAAACGCGATAATAATGTATAATTATCATATTATAATAACAATAATAACAAAAACGAATTCAAATTCAATTCAAATAACAACAAATTCAAATTTGTGGTTACAAGAAATTTTATTCTGATTTTATTATGTTGACAGCTGGGAAGAATTTTGAAAACGACATACCAGCTGACCTGCTTGCTCCTCTCATCAAATACATAATTCTTCAATTCAAAGCTGTTGATTTGGATCGACATGATGAACTTGATAGGATTCAGAAGGATGACGATGAAAATTATCATAAATTTGAAAAAATGGTGGAAAAAGAGCCCTTGATTGAGAGGGAAGACACGCTTATGTTGGACGGTAGCGTCCGCAAGAGAAGTAAAGGAAAACGTGGATCCAAAACCTCGAAAAGACAAAGTACAGCTAGTAAGAGGAAAAGTACTGGTGGAAAGAGGAAAAGTGCCGCTGGTAGAAAAAGTTCTGCAGGACGGAAAAGTTCTGCTGGGAGGAAGAGTGCTGTTGGCAGAAAAAGCCAAGCAGGTGGTAGAAAAAGTGCCGTCGGCAGAAAAAGCCAAGCAGGTGGTAGAAAAAGCCAAGCAGGTGGCAGGAAAAGTGCAGTTGGCAGGAAAAGTGCTGCTGGTCGCAAAAGTTCCGCAGGTAGAAAGAGTGCTGTAGGTAGAAAAAGCAAGGTAGGAGGCAGAAAAAGTATGGGAGGTCGGAAAAGTATGGCATCTAGGAAGAGTATGGCATCTAGGAAAAGTATGGCAGGTGGGAAGGGTCGTAAAAGCGGCATAACAGCCGGTAAGAAGGCAAGAAAAACCGCCCCGTTGTTGGATGTCGAGACCGAATTGAACAAAAGAGAATTCCCACCAATGGATTTGTTATATAAAGAGGACAGCCCGTTGCATGGACCTCAAGGGTACTTTGTATTGACGCAAATGAGAGATCCGGAGCTCCCCAGAAAGCTGCTGGAGTTCGGCGTCCCATATTCTGCTACGGTCATGTTCAATGACGGGCTTCCTTTTCAGGAAAAGGATGTCCCTGATTCCTTGAAAGAGGAACAAGAGAAGTTCAAAGAGGATGGGACGAGAGCGTACTTCGAAAGGACCGCGGATCACAGAAAGAAATTCGACTTCAAAGACAAGTACATCAGAGAGGACAGCAGAATACAGAATTTTTGGCAGAAGTTCATCCCTTTTTCGAACAACCCGGAGCAAACTGATACGTTCAAAGATACGATAGAGGGCCTGTACCAGCCCCGACTTTCTAGAGTGAATTTAAGGTAGGTAAGAAATTTAGAAATTGATCATTGTGTGACCCTATGAAACGTAACTTGTATTTAGACAAAATACCACGTTGATACAGGTTAGAGCAGAAAGTCGGTTTCCCCTAAGAGAGTGGAAACAAAGTTTACATCTATATTTTCAAAGTTTCTGGGAAAATCATGCTGTTGCCATTTTACTTAATTTATTAAAGCTTGTTATATCCAGAAGCAGTTCCGGAAATTTATATGTTAGTAGCCGCAACAGTGACCTGTATAGTTATATTTATTCGTACTGAAATTACATATTTTACCACGTACCTACATTTAAACTGAAACCAGTCATGCAGCATGACCGTATGGGCGAATTTTCTTAACTTATCGTACTACATTAAATGACATTATGAAATTTGAGCTATTTGAGTGCAAAGAAATTGTTTACTACCAGTTTTTTGGAAAAAAAAAAAAACTAATAACCTATACTGAATAATATTTTGCGAGGAAGAAAAATGGATTTTAAGCTATTTTTTGTAGTTTTCGCCGATTTCTCAGCAAAACTTAATAAAATTTAAATACATTTTTCAGAATAATTTTGTGAAACAAATTTTTAATGACCTAGATCATTGTTGATAAATTTTTTTGACTAAAATTCTGTTAAAAAATATAAATTTATCCATTTTTTAGCCGTTTTTAGATATTTTTAGACTTTTTGCACAATTTTTGAAATTTGACCAATTTATTGTGCTGAAAATGTGTTGGCCAACAAACTCATCCTGTCATTTGGAAAGCTTGATTTTTTGGCACAGGAACGGAATTTTCATCTTAATCCTAAACAGATTTATCGTCTGGAAAGACACGCACAGACAAACACAAATACACACACACACACACACACACACACACACACACATTCATGTATGTAAAAGTGTTGAACTCTAGGATTCGTTTCAGAATGCCTCAAAACGGATATCAGTGTGGTTTTTCAAAAAAATGTATTTTAAAAATTTTGGAACTATTGCAATAGCTCGGAGTTTTTTGCTGGTGGATACTTTTTTTTATGGAAGAAACGCCAAATTTGTCCTCCAAATGTTTACGAAATTTTCAAGGATTACATTAATTACCTCTATAAGGGTCCCCCTTATATGTTGCGTAGACGTAAGACGTACTATAGGTATATGTAACTAAATCTAACAAGTCATTTTTAATCATCAAATGAAGGACATTCGTGCTAGTTTTGTCAGGAGCATAAGTGTCCTACTGGATTCTCCTCCTACAGCAAGCTCTTCCTTCTACTGTATTCCTTCTGTTTGTGGTTAATGTTTCAAATAGGTAGATTATATTCAAGAAATTATGTCTCCTTATTTTGTTAACAATTAATTACGTATTCCCATGTCACTGACTATTATGCAGAAGTTTATGGTTTTGTACTGTGTGGTAATTAATAATCAAAACGTTATAGCCAGAACAGGGAATGTTTAACAGCATGATCAATCCAAACAGATTTTTAATATCCGAAAATGACTAGACGTTCAACAGCACGTCCAACCCCCCACCATCAGTGCCATCTAGATCCAATTCTTCTTCATATTCGACCTCCGTAACATCATTTTAGGTGAAAATCTGATCTGTTTGTCTAACTAATCTATATTTTGCTAAAAGGACTGATTTAGGATATTTTTTTATTTTTGAGATGCGAGCTTGCGGGCATCCAGATCACCTAACTATAAAAATCAGTCTTATCTATTACGTAGGCCTGTTTCGTTACACGAAGGCTGATTATTATACGGAGGCCGATTATGATGTATAAGGAGGCCGGTGATCTTAAACGCCAAGTCCGAAAATGATATTGTGTTTTTATCAATTCAAGGTCGATAGGAGGACAGGAGGAGCTGAACGATCTCATATACGATGACCTATCTCGTCTCATGTACACTACTCACAGAATACGAAAGTTGTACGACACTTTCTTTGGCGATGCTGAAATCGTTGATCCGACCGACCCCCACGTCACCCAAGAACACGACATTTTCGTGTATTTCGCCATAATGGATTCCATCCCGCCGGAGTCCCACGGTGTACCGATGATTCTGGACGCCCTTTTAGCCCAAGTCGAGTTCAACTGCGACGCGAACTTGCCGTTCGATCCCGACGCGTACGGGTGGACTCTAGGGAATCGGCCGGAGCCCCCTCTCAAAACGAAATTTGAACAAGAAATTCCACCGTTGCACAAAGAATATGACCTTTCCCGCGACGATGAAGCTGCGAGGACTCTGAAAGCGATTTTCAATCCTAGGACAGTTCTTTACGGTGACACGATAAAATGGCGTACGCTTCATTTGGGTAAACTGGGTAAGTAAATGGGGTTACTTATAACAAATATGTTATTGCAATTTAATACTTGCCGTCGAATACCAAGTAAGTTGGTAGATAAGTAATACCTAGTCCGAGGAAAGAGAAATATGCTTCTTAATTCCGTTAACGTCTTCTCGCGTAATTTAAAGATATATGTAGGTAATTCTAAATTGATTACGTGTTTCATGGGATACGGAGTAAGAAGAGCGTGATATTTTGATATAAATTGAGAGCTATCCAACAAGTGGTGCACGATTTTCTGAAATGAAAACTAACGGAGTTAACTTCCCAAACAATGGAGCGGTTGTACGTGGAGTTTGCTAAAGAAAGAGTCACATGAATAGCACGATGGGAAATTTGGCTTCCCCCAGCGGTAAGACATAGCCATGTCAAAATCCTTTTCTCAATGCGAATTATTTCTTCAATCTCAGAACAGTAGTTTATGGTGGCATGATGTGGGTATATTAGCTTAGTTGGTAAATGGGGGAATCAATGGTTTTCAACACACCAAACTTTTTTTATCATTTATTTTAATGATGATCAACAGGACGTTTCCATTTGTTTTCGTCACGTCACGAGCGTCACGTCACGGTGGGGTTTTCGAATGATTTTCACGTACAACCAATGCGTTACTAGGTAAGTGTAACTCCCTTAGTTTTCACAGCAGGAAAATCGTTAGTCACATTTGGAATGCTCTCATTTTATCACAGCATCTGATAATCCCCAAGCCTCTGTAGTGTCAAGGAAAGCTGATTTATTACGCTCAGTTATAAGCTAATATTGCTAAGTAACCATAATGAGCTAATAATGTGTAAAATTAATCATTATTTAATGATCTGACTGTAGAACCCTGACTGTAGAACCGTAAGTCTACCGTTCGTTTTTTTTTTTTTTTTTTTTTTTTTTTTTTTTTTTTTTTTTTTTTTTAAATTACCTAATCTGATTCTCAATGCAATTTTATTATTCTTTACTTAAAGAAGAGCTAAAGGATTCACTATACAGTGTAGATACATCTAGTCATCGTAGACCTGATCAATCATTACATTCGATAATCCGAGGCTCCGAACACTTCAAGATGCATTTCCAACGTCTGAACTACTAAAGTTGGATTTATACCTTCAACATCTTGAATAAATTTTCATGCACGGTGGGATGCGTTCTTGGATGCGTTCTTTGCAACGTCGGCACCCACCCCCCTCCCGCCATTAATAGACCTCTTTTTACAGGCGTTTTCCTCAGCCCCCCTGCAACCAATTTCAGTGATTTTTTTTTTTTTTTTGCGAATTTTCTTAGAAAATAAAGCTATTGCAATGGCTCCAAAAATTTTAAAATGAAAATTTTCAAAAATTTTCTTTATCGAAATCTGTTTTGAGGCATTCTGAAATGATTCCTGGATTTTAACGCTTTTTTATATGTGTATATATATATATATATATGTGTGTGTATATATATATATATACGTATATATATATATATATATGTATATATATGTCGCAAATGCGAGATTTCTCTAAATTACAGTTCGGATACTTCAATATTGAAACTAAATTCACTGGTTTCGGCAAATGTTAAAAAGTAAACAACAAGTGTTGCTAATTAGAAAAATAGTTTTGCTTGAATTTTCAAAGTAAAAGGTTGTACTTTTTTCTGAAGTAAAAAGCTATTAGTTAAAACGTAAAAGGGAAAGAAGATTGATCCACAATAATATTGTAGATACAATAAGTGGTAGCAGAGCGTGGTTGTAATGTCTGAGTCCGAAATTTCTGGCCTTCGGTATTTATCGAAGGAGGCTAACTGATTTAATAAGGGAGATCCAGGAAAAGTTAGGAGAAGCCAACATCATGACCTCAAGTCAAGCTGCTTCAGAGTTGGAAAAGGTGGAGAGACTATTTAATTTGATGGATGGAATGAATACAGCAATATTGCAATTTGCAAGATCATCCCGAAGATGTCAGAATATATATGTATGTGTCATTCCAGACGATAACTCTCGATAGAATTGAGATAAAAACTTCGTTCTTTCGCCAAAAAAACAAGCATTTCAAAAGAAAGGATGAGTTCGTTGGACAACAATTTTTGAGCACATTAAATTGGTCAAATTTCGAAAAATGTACCCAAAAAAATCACTAAAAATGGCTAAAAACGGCCAAAAATAGTTAAATTTCTATTTTTTTGCAAAATTTTAGTCAAAACTAAATTTTCAACAATTAACTAGGACATTAAAAATTGTTGCTCAAAATTTTGATGAAAAACGTACTTAATTGTCATTAAAATGTGCTAAAATATCTATAAAAACTGCAAAAAATTTAAAAATCAAAAATCCCTTTTGAATCAGTGGAATTTTATTTAGAAAAGGTTTTTGCCATAAAATTGGTTTTTAACCATTTCTGTCAACTAAAATTGCTCCAATTTCAATGTAATTTAACATACTATAGTACGATAGATAGTTTATGAAAATTCGCTCATACGATCATGCTGCATGACTGGAACTTTTTTTTTTTTTTTTTTTTTTTTTTTTTTTTTTTTTTTTTTTTTTTGTTCCTTATATTCTCAATTTTCAATTAACATAGTGGTTTTCTAGGTATCTCAAAAACACGAATTCGTAGGTATCATGGAATAAATGTCATAGTTTTTTTTAATTCAAAAACATTTAGCGGCAGTTGAAATCAACATTTTGTAAAACCGCTACGTTAATATCTTGGCCCAGATCTCTGCTTCAATACAAAACAAAAATCACGCGAATAGGGTCAACCGTTCCGAAGAAAAACGCCCGTGAACATGAAAAAACATTACTTTACAGGAGAGCAGAAAAACCAACAGCATCCATCTTTTCATGACTTCGCAACGCATTATGCAAATAGAAGCTGTTTTTGCTTTCCCTAGACCTATCTAAAATGAAGTGTTGTATCATGATAGCTTAACTATGTCATCCATGGATAATATAAACATAATACCCATGGTTGTAGCCCAGTCAAATAAAGACAAAGAAGAAATTGATGAAGAGACTCATATCATTCGACTCTTATCATACATCTTACATCTTATCTTTACATCTTATGGTTTCTATGTGATTTTTAGTGGCCCAATTTCGTTTTTACGTTTTCTTTTGATTATTTATTGAAAATGGGTGGTTCTACACGAATTTTCAAAAAAAGGACGACAAGGAAAGTAAACCGTTATTCAAGAATAAGACGACAGAGCAACCATCTAGCCAGCTTATGCTGCCAGCCTGTACTAAAACAAAAAATGTACGCACTTGTAAGCATAAATTTGACTATGTTATTGCATTTAATTGTTCCCTAGATGTTAATACATCGTTTTATGAAAGAAAAAAAAATCAATTTTTCTCAAATTTTTTGCTACCGGGTCCCCTTAAAAGAACGGCCTTTCAATTCCTAAATTGGTTTTTTGATTGTTCTTCAACATTACTCCCCAGGAACTGGGCTTCATCAGGGAGATTAAAATGAAATTCAAAATATCGAATTTAAAATTGAAAAATATCCATTGTTGGTTTATTATTTTCAATAATAAGCCTATGTGATCGTGTAGCAAAAAATTTTTATAACCCCCCCTCAAACTTTGTCACTTTACGTTTCAAGGTACGTAGAATCCAAATTTGAAATGTCCGTCCGCCGTCCGCCGTCCGCCGTCCGCCGTCCGCCGTTCGCCGTTCGCCGTTCGCCGTCCGGGCCATAAAAGGCCTAAGAATTGACTTAAAAAACCCGTTCTTTCGCACATAGACTCCATTTGGGGTCTAGTTGGTCCTAACGTTTAACCATCCCGATCGCTTTACTCGCATAGATGCTATGGGCCAAAAACGGGCGAAAAAGTGTGAAAAAGTGTCAGTGTTAGACTGAAGAACGCGCGCACGCCTTGGGGGTGGGAGAGGGTGGGCGGGAGAGAGTGAGAGGGGGGTCGAGGCGGAGAGAGTGAGAGGGAAAGGAGGGCGAGGGAGTGTGGAGGAGGCGGAGGGAAGAGAGGGGAGATGGAGTGAGAGGGAACGGAGGGCGAGGGAGTTTGGAGGAGGCGGAGGGAAGAGAGGGGAGGGAGGGGAGGGGAGATGGAGTGAGAGGGAACGGAGGGCGAGGAATAGGGAAGGGAGGGGAGGGAAGGCGAGAGAGAGAGTGTGTGATGAAATTAATTCCAATTAGAAGAGATTGTTTATGAGTATGAAAATACTCATAATTCTATGATATAAAGCTTCGCTTATTTAGTGAGGCTAAATAATTACGGTCAGTTTTCTACGTAGAAGGTCTGAATGATAAAGAAATAATAAACCTTTGTGTAATAATTTGCAGCGTTTTTTGTATATTTCAAGTTGTATAGAAATTGGAGATTTATGAGTGAAAAAAAAAAATGTTAGCTATTAATTTTATGAAAAAAAAGTATTCTAAATAATACTCTTCTATTCAAAAAGAGATTTTGGATTTTAGGCTATTTTTTGCAATTTTATAGATTTTTTAAAACAAAATTTAATGAAGTTCAAGTTTTTAGCATAATTTCGTACATAAGTTGTTGAATGTTCTATTTCATAGTTGATAAACTTTATTTGACCAATCTTATGCTAAAAAATATCAATTTAACGATTCTTAGCCATTTTCAGTGATTTTGTCAGCACATTTTTTGAAATTTGACCAATTAAATGATATCAATATACCGTATAGGTAACAATTTTATGTGTTGGAAAGATGACTTGGTAATAAATTGTTATGTTTATCAACTATATTAAAAAGTGTAAAATTGTGAGATTCCGCTGCTGTGATGGATTGAACCCATTTGTGAGGTCCGAAGCTCCGAGTTCCGATACTAAATATGCTATAAGCGGCGTTTAATAATTATGGACCAGAGATCTACGTAGAAGGGCTGGCTAATACATAAATAATAAACCTTTGTGTAATAATTTGCAGCGTTTTTTTATATGAAAATCTATTTTGAAATTTTCAGTTTATGAAAATCAAATTTAAAGCTGTTCATCTTTATGTCTTAGGTGTTGTTCATCTTCTGTAATGTTTTTCCGTATGTTTTACTTGGTTTGCTGGTGACTGTAATTATAAATTTAGTGTCCATCAATCAAATAAGAGTAACTTTTGCTCAAGTATTGAGTGTCATTTCGGAAGTTAACTGGATTCTTTATCTTAACCATTTCTAAAAAATCTTTTCTGCTAGGTAATTATATTCTCTCCCTACAATATTTTGAAATTTTTAAAGATCATAGAATATCCTAAATATCGGCAATGGGCAACAATCCAAATTGTTCTGGTTGAGGTTTAGAACACGAGAAATGGCCCAAAGCCGCTCTGGATCTAAAATCAGCAAATAATATTGTAGCAAGAAGTTGAGGATAGATTGGTCTTTTTACACATAAAATTGGTCTTTTAGCGTACACATGCTTTAGCCATGGGTCCGCGCTCCGAAAACAACAAGGAAAAATCATTATGAAAATATGACACGGAAGTTTCGTGGAGTTTTAAGTTGATTTCCGTTGCTAGGGAAGTGTAACTAACTCTCTTAGTTTTCTTCCACGATAATCGTTCGCCACTTTTTGGAATGGTCTCATTTTATCACAACATCTCATGATCCAGTCTTGTCTGTGCAGTGTCAAGGAAAGCTGATTTATAGTGCCAAGTGACTAACTAATAATGCTTCGTAAACATAATAGCCATTTATGTCTTGTTTTTCTTCCTATAATAATCATTGTAGGTGCCTGATCATAGTAGCCTAGTGATGTAAAATAAAAATATTAGGTAATAATATTATGATGTAATAATATTATGATGTAATAATATTATGTAATAATATAAAGTGATGTAATAATAGGATGGCTAAAGCATGTGCATGTTTTCTATAATTTAAGCCGACGGCTTTAAGTAACTAGCAACCGAGGGGTCAAGGGGGTGGAGCCCCCTTTGCGAGGTCCGAAGGGCCAAGTTTTCAAATAAAATTGATCTTTTTACAAATAAAATTGGTCTTTTTTCAAATGAAATTGGTCTTTTTACAAATAAATTTAAACTTTTCCACTAGAGTAAGTTTATTTTCAACTCATGAAAAAATTCATTAAACAAAGAACAAGATCTTATTTAATTCGACCATCATTTCACAAATTTAGTTTCAAAATAATTAATTAGTCGATCAAAGACAACAATAACAATCGTCAATCAGTGCTATTCTAATGAGGAGGTTGTCCACTTGCAGCCGAAGTTAAATTTATGAACATGTCCATTAAATAGAACAGTCTTGATCTGGAACATCCCCAATGAGCTATTAGATCCTCTAGGTACTAGGTTCCCCAGGTACTTTCATGATTCCTTCATGATTCCATGATAGCTTTTCTCGTAATTTTTGCAGATATTTTTTTCTACTGGGTTGGGCGTAGGAGAGTATGGGCGCAAAAACTTGATCCTCGTTTGGGTGGAATTCATAAAATCACCTAGCTCTCGAGCTTCATGGATTTCTGTCCATTACAAGCACTGTGGTTTGAGCTGACGGACCCAACCGCTGTTCCAACTCTTGTAAAAATGTTCGAAATAGAGTTGCAATGGTAGCTCTAAAAAATTTAATTGTACTGTGTATCACTGTTAACACTGTGTATCATATTGTTGAGCGCTAAGATATATTAAATCCTAATAAGACAATCCAATATTAAATCCTAAGATTACCGACAATATTAAATCCTATTAATGCACCTATTAAGGCAGAAATTGAAACAATGCATGAATGTCAATGCATACGCTCATTGTTAATCTCTTATCGTCTATAACTGCAACATCGGATATGATCAAATTTTAGAATCTAATCATTCGTCAAACTTTTATCGCCTAGTCTCCAATGATAGTTTTTTTATATAGGCAATCAAACAGAACAATTTACATGTTTGGGTATTCAAATTTTATATTATGATAATATAATGGTATTGGCAGTTTAAAATTACCCATATGATAGGTAATCAAATAGGGAATATTGCATTCATAACCTTTTACGTATTATTTACAGGGAAATTCATTCGAGAACGCGAAGAGGCCGTACTGAGAAATTACATACACTCACAAATATTCAGAACACCCATCGAGAATCCATCCGTACACGAATTCCATAGTCAGAAAATAGAGAATCTGCTTGGTATCAGGGAAAGTAAACCAGTCATTGAATGGCTGTTGAGCACGGCCAACGTTGCGATGATGGGGAATCCTCACAAGTGGTATTATTCTGAAGGTGAGTATGCATTCACCACGAGAGGACCAATTTCCATGGCTGATGAAAGTATTGTTGATGCCAGCAAACGGACTTTAATAGGCGATCCACCCTGTGTCAAAGATGAGTGCTTATCGATGGTTCGTATTGGAGACGTAATGTATAGAACCAAAATCGATAAATATACGACTGAATTGAATCAATTTTCTGAACTAAGTCCCCCTATTATGATTCAAAGACTATGCTACGCATTATTCAATAGTGACATCGTTGAGAAAGACCATGTTCCTTTCCCAGATGTTGGATTGTTCAAAACATACAACGTATTCGGGACAGTCCAAAAGAAAGGGTCGATTCCAACAATCATCAACTTCAGAGAGTATTTCAAAACTGTTATGGAGAAGAACAAATTAACTTTGCAAAATTTACAAAACATAGCTGAAGATGATAGACCTTTGAAACTTGTGTCTCAAATCGAGCGTCTCAGAGGTGACGCTGAGTTTTTCAAGACTGCAACCGTGATAAGTGAGGATTTGGTGGTGGACAACACTCATTTTGTTGAACCCTATAGTTATATTGAAGAAGACATTAGAGCAACGCCACATGAATTTATTCTTGAACCACCGTTTCTTCCAAGAAATCCTTTACCAGCTAAGCCGAAATTTTACAAATTGGATCCGAAAGAAGCAAACTTCACTGAGACAAAAAAATCTTTTGTTTTTGAGCATGGTACGAAAGTTTGCTTGACATATGACGACTCCATATTGACGAAACATAAACTTACGATTAATGTGAATTTTGATAAAAATAATTTATATTATCGAACACCGCTTTACCCGAACAATGAGCCGGAGAGATTGTTGTTGGAGTTGGAGAATGGAGTGATTTTCAGTTTTGTAGAAACGTCAAGAGTAGCTCCTACGATTCCCCCCTCACCTAAACAAGTCGAGGAGAGTGAACCAGAAGAGGAGCAGGTATCCCAAGCCCCTGAAATACCTCCAGTCAAAACCACAGACTGGGAACCTTCACGAGCAGTTAGCATGGAATGGAAATGCTACACATTTCCAGAACCTCAGGGAAAATGGGTCGGCATGATGGAGCCGATCCGAGAAATAGAAACAGAGCAACAAGAACCTGAAGAAGAAGCCGTGGAAATAGAGGAAATCGAATCAGATGATGATCCTCCAAAAAATGAGAAACGTTTGGAGAAAATAATGAGGATCAAAAAGCGTGAAATCTGTTCGAATTTGGTTAAAAAATTTGGAGTTTGTTCGATGTACGGTAAAGTCAGTCGACCACAAAAACTATTTGCTTTCAGCCCTTTTGATCGCAAATCTTTGGATTCCACAATGATAGATTATGATTCACCTTTGCTAGAATCCAAATTTGAAGTTCAGGTTTCATGGCCTACTGGACTTCACATTCAATTTTTGGAGGCAAAGTCTGACTTTTCTGCCAAAGGAATCAAATACATCAAACAAAAATATTTGTTTGAAAGAAAGGATTATTTTTTAATTGAGAATGAATTATATAGATGTATAACTGCTAATGGTACTGTGATCAAGTTTTTAAAAGTAGGTTTTGAGATATATTATCCCTGTGGGACTAAAGTGTATTTTGAAAAACTGGAGAATCCACCTTTTTTTGATGAGGAGGAGATTAACGAAGAGATGGTAGAGGAAGAAGAAAACGGAGAAATACGTCCAGAGTATTTTATTACATACTCACATGGAGATCAATATCAGGTTATCTACGACCGACGAATATTGGTGAAAAGTGAAAAAATGATGGACTATGACGACCTTTTTTGTAACATTAGGATCACTGTACGTTCAGATGGTACAAAATTCATTTTCTGGGACGATGGTACATTGATTGTACGTTTTCCTGACTGTACGGAAATAAGGACGAAAGCTTGGATGAATGAGACGGAGTACTTCGTTCCTTGGAGCGACATAGAAATCATGATGTGGTTCGAATTCGTAGTGGAAGACTTTGAAAATCTCGACGGCAATGAGAATGGTCAATTTGCAAAAGGAAGTACTAGCCCTGGTTCGACCGTAACGACAACATTAGCTGGAGAAGTTGAAAAAATATCTATCCCTGAAGACAGGCCTGGCAGTCCTCGTATAGCCAGAAGCGTTTACGATGAATTCAGTGAGGCTGTACAAGGCGAACAAGAAGGAGAAGAAGAAGAAGGAGAAGGAGAAGGAAGAAGACGAATCAAATTGGACGAAGATGGGTTTGTCGTGATTGGCATGTCCCATACAATTTACCACCCTCATTATGCTGGAGTCCGTTGCGGTTGTATCAGTCAGGAAGTATTCACACTCTTCATGCCGGGTGACTGTGCCCTTCATACGTCACCCGAAGGACATTTTAGTGTCGATACCGGTAGCCGTGACAGCATCAAGCTCAATGTATCACCCAGGAAGTGCATATTTGATAAATACTCTAAAGGGATACTCAGTCAAAGAGCACATATAAATTTTGGGTGTTTTCACTCAACGGTACTGCCTCAACCTCCTATTAATTTGTTCACGATCATCGATCAGAAATCATCTGAACTTACCGTTGATACCGATGGAAACACATATACTAGGATCTCCAGAGTGCAAGATCCCAAAAGAAACTTGCTATCAAGACTGGCAGATTTCAAAACATTTGCGGTCAGAAGAGATTTGAGTGGGATTGAATTAATACCTAGAGGTCGCTCAGATAAATTGATACAACAATATTGTAAGGGAAAGAAAAAAATAGGACTCTCAAAAAAGTCATTATTGAAAAGAAAACTCATCATGCACCCTGTCGAGTCTATTTCAGGGTATTGGTCAATGAAATTCCCTCCACATTATAGGAAATGTTCCTTCCATTTACCGTCGACATATGGTAATGACTGGCTATTTCCTTTTAGAAAAAGAAAAAAGAGGGAAAAAGATGTACCTCAGGTTGTCGTTTTGGACGTCATTAAAAATTTCGAATCTAAATTTCAATACTCAGATCTGACAAGATCTCTGATGGAAGCTTACACTGCGAGTTTAATAGACGGGTTTGTGATTGGTTGCAATTGTATTCAGAACAAAAACAATCCGAAAAGTGGGGAAATGAGGAAAAATACATTAGAATTTATTATTGAGAATGTTGGGAGAGGAACCCACCCATGTAAATGTGCTCTATCGTGCTCCGTCGATAAAATTTGTGGAAGAGAAGACGCCACATTATGCCGATATTTTTATACCAAACAGCAACCTACAGATTATGATCAATGTGAACTCATTAATAACTGGATTAATCACTTCTTAGTTCCTCATATTGTTAAAATGGCATCGAAAAAGTTTCAACTCGGTCACTTACTCGGACGTATGAGGTCCTTCTTGAAAGCGTACAGCGACTTAAAAGTGCAAAATTACTTCGATACCGCAAGAGGTACAGTTTTTCTTGTTCTAGAAGACATACTGGGTAGGGTTGACATTGTAACTAAGGAAATTTATCGCTGGGAAACACTTGATGACATCCTAGATATTCCTATAGAAGATGTAACAAATGATCAGATATGGGATTTAGTTCTTTGCATGAATCCAGTCAATGAAGGGCTAGGGAAATTGTCACAGGAGGATTTTCTGCACATGTTAGAATCAGCAAGAGCTCTGTGTGAGTATTTTCCCACGATGAGATCAGCCTTGGACTACAGAAGGAAAGTACGGCACGAAGAGGTAATGCCGGAAGAATCGCAGCGCTCAGCAGTTCACGTAGTTGCATCGTGTTCTAAACAATCCGTAACGACTAGAAGTAGTACTGTTCCGTCCATCAGCCCTGATGCATCGGTTGGCGTTGAAAGAGTGTCTTCTTGGTGTCAAATGAAAACACCTAGCATTGGAGGATGCTCTTGTGCTTCAATGGCGGAATCCGATGCAGAGCTCGTCACATATTTCAAACATCTCGGACCGCCTATGAAAAGGTCAGAATTCTTTCCAGGTCCTCATCGAAGGCCACCGCCAGAAAGCTGTGTTGCGGTTGGATCTGAAAATGGCCCGAGTGGAAGATTGGAAGAAGAGGAAATATTTCATAATGGGGAAATGGAGGAAGAATATGACTTGGAAATGGCAGAAGAAAATGATGTGGAGGAAGAAACCTTAGACGTCCTCACAAGTTCGAAGACGCCAGACGCGATTGAGCGAATGATAGAGTTGATACTCACAGCACCTTGCGTATGGGGAGGAGAAGATGCGTGGATGAACGAATTAGAAAAGTGCGAAATGGCAGTTTTAAGAACAGCGAAAGAAAACAGGAAAGAACCATGGATCCGGAAAATTGAAGATTTCAAAAAACCGCCCTTCAAGAGAATAGAAGTAGACCAACTAATGCGCGACATGCTCGAAAAAATGGGTCATCACATAAATAAAAACAACGTTTAAAATATTGTGATGAGCTTTTTCCGTTCAATATTATGGTATTTATTTCTCTCACGACAGCAACTAAAATTGCGATTTCAGATTTAAGTCTTGAAAAATAAGCATGCCGATTACATGTGGCATTGTAGCTGCTTTGCATTTTTCACAACACTGTTCAGATCTTCTAAATGCCTCAATAAATATTCGTCTTCTCAAAACTTCAAAATTTAATTAAAAAGAAAAATCTCTTATTTTATCACAACTGACGCAATGGCTTCATTTGGATTCAAGTGGTCCGATATTTCTGTGAGGTAAGTCCTGTAAGGTTTGTAACAACAAGTGAGGTAGCAACTAAATATAATGTTGGAATGAATGTAGAAGAAACGATCTCTCTACTGAACACAAAACGTCCCTATAATTATGATTTATGTAACTTATTTCTTTTTATTTATTCATTATTTCATTTTTCAAATTAATATATGTTATTTTAACTTTTAATCGTAGGATTAAATCAATTCATCATTTCATTTCATGTCTTCCAATCAACCCCACTGGGTCAAATTTAAGGGTTGACATTTTTGAAAGGTATAGTTTTAAGAAGTTCATAGTCACCTCTCACAGAAGTTTATAGGTAACGAATATTATAACAAACTCGATTCCTTGACAATTTCTGACATAGTAATTATTTCAGCTGATTCGATTGTTTATAAGGAGATTAACATCATTCTCACTATGATAATGTGTGTTTTCATTTCCACTCATATTTACTTTCTTTTTTCCAAGTCTAGAGCTCTTCGATAGAGTGTACAGATGAATGTTTATTTTTTCAACTATACCTATCTTGAGGCAAACTTAAACCAACAAATTGGATGGGAGGGGGGGAGGGTTGGTATTAGTATGAGATTGTGGTGAAGCACCATTTTTAAATATCCCCCCCCCCCCTCCTCCCTCCTGACCACGTATCTCCTAAAGCGAAATCCACAAATTTCGTTCACAACTGATCAGGTTTAAGTGTCACGAAAAAAAAACACGCAAATCAGGCTTGAAAAGGATTTTTGCACATATTTACACAAACCACTTTTTCTCCACGGATTTTGTTTCAGGGAGTTCTAAAACGGATTTCTATATGGTTCTTTTTTCTCAAGGTTGAGCGCTGCGATCAGTTCTCTGTTGTCTCTCACTAATGTGAGTCATCCTAAAAAAATATCTACAACACGATTAACAATAGTAGGCTGACGAACTTTAGAAGATGTAGTCGAACCTACTTGACTTTCTCGTTTTAACTGGCCATGTTGGTACGCCAGACTACTTTAGCTGATGGAAAGATAATTTTGAATGACATTGTCCCTAGTTACTATTCTCAAGTAGGTACCTAATCTGCGCAGTAAGACCATCTAACAAGGAAACAATAAACCTTTGTGCAATATTTTGCAGAATGGTTTGTGATTCCGGAAAGTGGAGTTTATGCCTAATTTTGGACGCTGTGCAATGGTGGGGGAGCCCATTGTCTAGATATGAGAAACATTTCCATTAACCGGATGACTCTATTTGATAATTTATTGTACGTTTTAAAAAAAATAAAAAGTACTCAGTTATGCAGCATGACTGATAGATCGAATTTTCATAGAAAAGTGGTGGATAACATTAAATTAGGCACTTAAATTCTGATTATTGAGGCAAAACTGGCGGAACAGCCGTGTAACGAGATCGCAAAGACAAGTTTATAACTCGCTGCCGAATTCGAAAATTTGGTCAATAATGAGCATTTTCGCCTAAAAATCTATTTTTCTCACTTATCTATGAATCTTAGAGATCTGGGAGTGGTCACAATCGTCTCAGTGCTAAACAATACTTCGACTGAGAAACCCCATATGCCCTATTGCCAAAATTTGGTCAATAATGAGCATTTTCGCCTAAAAATCTATTTTTCTCACTTATTTATGGATCTTAGAGATCTGGGAGTGGTCACAATCGTCTCAGTGCTAAACAATACTTCGACTGAGAAACCCCATATGCCATATTGCCAAAATTCGGTCAGTTATGGGCATTTTTCTCTTAAAAATAAAATTTTCTCAATTATTATGAATCTTAGAGATTTGGGAGTGGTCACAATCGTCTCAGCGCTAATCAATACTTCGAATGAGAAACCCCATATGCCCTGTTGCCAAAATTTGGTCAGTTATTTATTTATTCATTTCAATAATATGGGCAAGCCCAATACATGGCATTTTATGGGCATTTTTCTCCTAAAAATAATTTTTTTTCACTTATTATGAATCTTAAAGATCTGGGAATGGTCGCAATTCTTTCTCAGCGCTGAAAAATACTTCGACTGCGACACCCTAAGTGCCCTTTTGTCAAAAATTCGATTTTTTAGCATTTTTTGGGTCATTAAATTGTGATTGCAAATTACGGTTTTTCTCAGCACATTTGTTGGAATTTTACCAATTTAATAAGCTCAAAATGTTCCAGTCATGCAGCATGATCGTATGAGCAAATTTTCATAAGTGAAATATCATATTGTATTAACTTAAATTGTTTTGAAATTTGATCTTTATTAGTGCAAAGAAGATGTTAATTATTATTTTCATGGCAATAAACGTATTCTAAATAGTAATCTGCTATTCAAAAAAGACTTTGAATTTTTAGCCTTTTTGCAGTTTTTATTAATTGTATAGCGAACTTTAATTACATTTTTCTACATTTTTCAGCATAATTTTGTGGGTTAATTTTTTAACGTTCTATTTTATAATTCCTTACTTTATTTGAGCAATATTCAGCTGAAACTTATAAATGTAACTTTTTTATAATTTAGTCATATGTAACATAATTTAGCCTATTTTAGCCATTTTTAGTGATTTTTTTTGGCACATTTTCTGGAATTTGACCAATTTAATGTCCTCAAAAAGAGCTGGCCAACGAACTCATCCTTTCGTTCGGAAAGCTTGACTTTTTAACGCAAGAACGGAATTTTGATTTCAATCCTAAGGAGAGTTATCGTCTGGATGACACATATAAAGATATATATATTATATATATATGATTTGATTTAGAATTTCCCAAAATGGATTTCAATGGAACATGTTTTCGAAAATTTCTATTTTAAACATTTTGGAGCCAATGCTACAATTTCCACGAAAATTCGCTAAAAAAGGACCTGCTGGTTGTTGCAATTAATGCACAATATTTGGATTTTATTGGAGATGTCACATTCTTCTGTATCTTGCTGAAGATGTAAGTGAATCTTTAGGTTCTACTCCTTCTCATAAATCCGTTAGAAAGTATTCAATTGTATCGTACTCATGGTTTCTCGTTTCACCCCTGAAGTAATATTGATATTCTGGATAGGAGCGACGAATCCACACCGTTTTACTCCCGGAAAACTAAGGCGCTCCGTTACTCTCTGATGCTTCTTCCACCCCTAGCCGCTTCATGAAGCTGAAGATCGTGGAATTAGGTTCGTATAGTCAAAAGGGGCTGGAGCCTCGTGTGCTTGATGGAGTCCTGCTGCCGCGCCTCCAATGGTTATTTCCTCCCTGAACCCTTTGCTCGGCCGACCATGAGATCGAGCTCAAAACCCTATTACCCCTGGAGGAAAGGGCCCCGGGTCAGTCTGGCAGTTGATGGGAAGCTGAGGGAGATTTTCATGAGCGGTCAGAAATATTTATATGGAGCTCCCCGAGAGGGCAACCTCGCTGATCCGAACCTCCCCCAACGCCCATTATTAACGAAGCTGCCTCGTTTCCGGCCATAAGACCGTTCGGCTTTCCCTGACTCATGTAAGTTGCACGTTGGTGGTATTTAGTCTCATAAAGGGAAAGACTGGTTCACCTCTGAGTTTAAATTATTGACGGTACCTGGTTTTTCTTCCGCGCTTTAGATCTTGCAACATTATGTTATGGCGTTTTCACTAGGGTAGCTGGGGGTAGGAGTGCGCAGCGAAAGTTCCAAGAACTTGAGAGGTTTTCAATGAGCTACCACCAGGCAGATCATGCGTAGATACCTATGTCCAAAGAACTCACATGAAATTTGGTGAAGAAGAGCAGAAGCATTTGAGAAAAAATAAAGCAAGTGTGTTTTGAACTTTTTTTTTTTTTTTTTTTCATTTTGTCGTCTCTCCTACAGGGGGTTACTGTGCAAAATAAACGAGGAAACACGGTAGTAAAAAAAGGAAAAAAATCAAGGTTTTACCAAAATTCCCCGAATACGATCATATGAAGACCTGCTAATTCTACCAAAAGAAGAATGGCGACTCGGGAAAGAGTGCGCTGCCGAATGATGAACAAATACGCAAGCCTACAAATCATTTACGGTTTGTACTTACACCCTACGGCTGTATCAGCTTAGTTGGTAGGGTGAGCTAGAACGCCCAGCTCCACCTGTAGTGCCATGTGCAAACAGGTATTCGTTTGTGAAGCCCTTGACTGTGGGTGTAACAGTCTCCCACACTGAGAATTTTCCTCCTTGCTTGCAAGGGGGGGGGGGGGGGGGGGAGGACGTAAGCACAGTGTGCTGGGACACTCCCTTATAAATCAACCTTGGGATTTATGAATCCCAGGGGGGAACAATTAGTCATTGTCATTAGGCATTAGTCATCTTTCGACACACTGCATAGGGCCAAATACCACATTACATAGGTTTGGTAAAATTGGTAATGTCGCTTGCTGGTACTAACAGGGGGTAGATGTTTCTACTAAATGACAGGGTAGATAGAAAAAGGTTCATGGAAAGAGTTGTAGCACAATTACGATTGGCACACAAAAGAAAACATCTGTTTGATACCTCCCGCCGTTATATGTGATACTAAACATACCTATCACAGGTAAGTTTTCTGGCATGGGAATGAGTGTAATAACAACGCCAACTCACTCCAGTTGCAGTTTGAGTGGGAAGGTAGATTAGTTGGTTTTGTGCACTCTGCTCGTGTGATATGCATTTCAGTTCCATAACGTAACGTAGTAGTCACTCAATCAAGTAGCGGTTCCTCAACTAGCAGTTCCAAGCAGGGTACGTTTCTAAGAGAACATGATACACCCAATGACAGAGCACCATCTAAGGGAACAACGCTTGGGGTTGGGGAGGTGGCACAGGTAATTAGACCACCTCATTCTAACCGCGATAAGGGCGGCGGAGTGACTGATTCTGTGATTGGCCGACTGATGTGGGTTCAACTAATTTCACCTCGCCTTAATCAACTATATCAACTTAATTGTCTAGCGGGGGTACATTAGAGGGAGCCTTCGCGCCCCCTCTCTTGCCATTTCCGTGGGGATGTCCCACAACTCAATTACCCCGCCCCAGAAATTATCATACTGCACTATGTCTGAAGCGTTGAGAGATTGAGAGTAAGAGCTCGCTAATGCCTCTTGTCACCATCTTAAGAGGGGAGAGCCAGTCCCCTTTAGGATGGCGCTGTAAATCTAAGTCACATGTTCTCCCCTCTATAAGGTCTATCGAACTTGAATAAAACCTTTGAAGACCTTGTCACAAAGCCTTCATTATATTGAATAGGACGCTGGAAATTATTGCCGAAATGTACATTTACATTTTTCATTTACCTATTAAATTTTATTGTTTTCCTTTTGTGTTAATAAACCGAAGCATAAGTCATCCACAGTAGCGCCTAATTAGGTGAACTTCGGTCCATTATTTGGGGAGAAATAATTATTATTGTTCTTTATTTATTTTATTTATCTATAATATTATACATTTCTCTCTCTCTCTCTCTCTCTCTCTCTCTCTCTCTCTCTCTCTCTCTCTCTCTCTCTCTCTCTCTCTCTCTCTCTCTCTCTCTCTCTCTCTCTCTCTCTCACACACACACACACACACACAGACGCACCTTGAAACTAGAATTAACAAGTTATGTAAAAGGGTGAAATCCTAGTTACTGGCAAATAAAATTTCCGATTTAGGAAGAGGGGGGGGGGGGGATTTATGGAGCAAAATGTGATATGACAGCCACACTGCTAATCCCTCTTAGTAATCCTTGGCCGAAATAAAGGTTTTGAGCTTTTCTAATCAATTATGACCTTGTGCGCTTTCTGAGGACCGAAAAGAAGTCGCAATCGGTTCTTCATCTCTATATTATGAACTTTTTTGGTCTGTTTTTTGCATCCAGAACGTGTGCGAGGTCGCAATTTGTCAGAAAAACTCAACACCTTAATATCGGCCATTAGTAACCTACAGGGTAGCTATCGATAGTGCCTAGATACTTACCCGTTCGTACCTGTAGCGTTTCATGTTTTTCTAGGGGTTTCACACTTACCAACTGTAATATTAGTAATATTACATTTAACGTGCGTCCCTAATCAAGTTTCTAATAAACAATTACCAAACTGTTGAAGTTCTTTTTTCAAATTGCAATTCTCATTGGCCAAACGTACAAGCAGTACACAGCATACATCAAATTAACAAAGAGATGGGTTATAATAAATATAATAATTTAGTGCTTTTAAACCGTGCTCAAATAGAAAACAATAATATGGCAATGAAAAGTGTGATAACAGAAATAAAAAACAATACCAAATTTATAGATATAAAAATTACTATGGCCAGTTTGCTCCAGGGACTTCGTTGTAAGAGCATGGGACCATCCCCGGGAGCCACACTCTAACTCTTTCTTTGAATACTGATTTACTTAATTAATGTCTTTACATTGGTTGGTAGGCGGTTGAATAGCTTTATTCCAACAGAGAAGGGATTCAGTTCTTAAGCAACTGACAGACGGTGTCTTTGACCTCAGATCTTTGCGGTGACCGACGGGTGTCATAAACGTGCGAGTCACCCTGGCGTGAATGCTTATGAGAAATATGTTTACTTCGACATAGTAAGGCAAGAGAATAGGGTAACAATTCCTAGTTATTGGAAATCCTTTTTGCTGTCGCCTAAGGCCTTCTCGCTTAAGGCATGCGAGATTCGAAAAGAGCCTAATAAGGCTTTCATTATAACCGGTCTTGATGCCACGTAAGATTGCCGTCTGAGGAGATGAACCACACTGGTGAGAGAGCTGGATGAAGTTTGAACACGATAATTCCAAGAAAAGGAAGACTCCAGGACGACGGAATCAGTGCAATTTTCAAGCCCATTGCTGTGAAGCGGAGAAACTGTGTTTTAACGTTTGTGAAAGCGTTGAATGTTAGTAAAGGAAGGATCGTACCGCGTCTTACCCCTATGAAAGATTCAACATTTTTGAGTAAGAGCCCTCGAACTGGACACACTGGCACCACCCACAATTGTAGCTTTCAAAGAACCTAAGAGACTCCAAGCCAAGGCCATAAAACAAAGAGCTTAGAAACCAGCAACGACCAGTCCAAAATATCAAAGGCCTAGACATATCGAATAGCAAGGCTCCAACAACATGACCATCATTCGGAGAGTTCAAGGTGGACCAGTGGTAGCCCTTCCACGCCGTAAACTAAAATGAGAATTAGAGAATAAGTGATTTGGTTCAAAATGATCAACCAGTTGATGATGCTGCATAATTTAGAAGATCCTTAAACAGGCATGGGAAAAACCTCTTGATTAGTAAAAATGTACAACATAGAATACATCGTGTGGGGACTACCTACAGCGATTTTTATTAATTTCAGTTATTAATTTACATTTTTAGTTTCCACGTTCATAATTATGAATCCTTTAACAAGTATGACTGGTCATACTT
Source organism: Adelphocoris suturalis (assembly GCA_030762985.1). Classification (NCBI taxonomy): domain Eukaryota; kingdom Metazoa; phylum Arthropoda; class Insecta; order Hemiptera; family Miridae; genus Adelphocoris; species Adelphocoris suturalis. The sequence goes on along the minus strand of CM061046.1, from coordinate 40,876,442 downwards.
GTAGTCATGCTAGTGTCATAGTTACACAATAAATATTCATTCGTTCTTGAAACTTCTTGGAGTCAATTTATTCTAAAATTTAAAAATTAAAAATCTTATAGGTGTTTGAAAGTCATTCACCTATAATTGGTGACACCGTCGTTCAAAATTATGGCTGAAGGTGATGTAGGCACTCCATTGCTGAGATTGCGGTCGTCCAACTCAGGTAATGAAGTTGAGAGTGATGTTGGTGCTATTACCATTAAACTTCCGGCATTTTGGCCACAAAAACCGAAAATATGGTTTTCTCAGGTCGAAGCCCAATTTAAGCTCAAAAGAATTACTGCAGAGTCAACGAAATTTGATTATTTGCTAGCTCAACTAGATAACGCCTACGTAGAAAACATTTATGACTTGGTAGATTCTGATGTTGCTGATAAATATACACAAGCTAAAAATAGGCTTATTGCAATTTATCAAGAAAGTGAAGAGTCCCAAATTAAAAAACTCACAAGCGGCCTAGAGCTAGGAGGACTAAAACCAAGCCAATTATTAAGAAAAATGAAATCTTTGGCTGGAACAAGCGATTTTTCGGACAAAGTATTCAAAACACTTTGGCTCGAAAAACTTCCAGAGCATGTGCGGAGCGTGTTAGTGATCGCCGAAGGGAATCTTGAGAAATTGGCCCGTTGGCAGATAGGGTATGTGAAGTTCGAAATATCGATGCTATTAACTCTGATTTCAGTGCTTCACACTCAATAGCTCGAGAACAATCCAGCAGTTCAAGTTTAGAAGCCTTAGCACGCGCCGTGGAGGAGATTCAGCACCAGCTCTGCGAACTAAGATCCCGCCGTTCAAGCAGATCAAGCATTTCATCAAGCCGGAGCAGCAGCAAAAGACGACGGAGGTTTGATCCAAATGGAAAATTTTGTTATTTTCATTTTAGGTTTGGTAGAAAGTGTAGACCAGAAAAGTGTAAGCCACCTTGCCAATGGAAAAAGCAGGAAAACGAGAGCAGACAGCATCACTAGCTGCATTTGGTGCTGTCGACAACATAGGAAATGGCAGCTACAAGTTATTTGTCAAAGATCGAAGGTCAGGAATACGATTTTTAGTAGACAGTGGTGCAGATGTTTCTGTCCTGCCTGCGAAAAATAACGAAAAAAGCGAACCCTCAAATTATAAACTTTTTGCTGCAAATGGAACCGAAATTCCCACCTTTGGAATAAAATTAATGGATTTAGATTTTGGACTTAAACGAAAATTTGAATGGCCATTTATAATTGCTAAAACAACTAAAGGAATTCGGGGAGCAGATTTTCTTCACAATTTTGATTTACTTATTGACCTTGCAAAAAGAAGACTAATTGATAACAAGACTAAATTAAGTATTCCGACCTCAATCACTGAAATTTCAGATGCAGACAACCTTAGCACAATTCAAAACACTAACAATATTGCAACATTGCTCAAAAGATTTCCGAATGTGACTAAGCCAACACTAGTGCCTAGTGATGTATGCCATGATGTGAAACACTTCATCTCAACAACAGCTGGACCACCAGTTTTTGGAAAAGCTAGGAGATTAGACCCTGAACGACTCAAACTGGCCAAGCAGGAATTTCAGTTTATGCTCGACAATAATATAATTAGACCATCTAAATCTGAATGGGCAAGTCCTTTGCACATGGTCAAGAAAAAGAATGGAACCTGGAGATGTTGTGGTGATTATCGTCGACTTAATGATCGCACAATATCCGACAGGTATCCTCTTCCCTATATTGGAGACGTCAACCAAATTCTTGAAGGAAAATCCATCTTTTCAAAAATTGATTTACTTTCGGCATACCACCAAATTCCATTAGCAGAAGAAGACAAACCAAAATCAGCTATTATAACTCCTTTTGGCCTTTTTGAATATAATTTTATGCCTTTTGGACTTAAAAATGCGCCAGCGACGTTTCAACGATTCATAAATTCCGTATTATTTGGTCTAGACTTCTGTTATGCATACCTCGACGATATTTGCATAGCTTCCAAGACACCGGGTGAACATGAAAAACATCTAGAAATTATCTTCAAAAGGCTGGACAAATTTGGCATAAAAATTAATGTAGCGAAATCTGAATTTGGAGTTAATGAAATTGTATTTTTAGGCCATTTGATATCTGCTGAGGGAACCAAACCAGACCCCGAAAAAGTTAAGGTGATTCAAAATTACAAGCGCCCTGAAACAATTCGCGAGTTGCGAATGTTCTTAGGCTCTTTGAATTTTTACAGAAGATTTATTAAAAACGCAGCAGAGCACCAAGCGGTCTTGAACGAATACTTGAAAGGTGCAACCAAAAAAGACAATAGACTAATTAACTGGACTGATGAAGCATTGCAAAAATTTGAAATATGTAAAGAACTGATTGTAAATGCCGCAACGTTAACATGTCCTAGTGTTAAATACGAATTAGGATTATTTGTGGATGCCTCTGATTTTTCTATCGGAGCAGTACTGCAACAAAACGAAGAATTAGGGTGGAGACCGATTGGTTTTTATTCTAAGAAATTGAATCCTGCCCAAAAGAATTATAGCACATATGATCGAGAGCTTTTAAGTATATATATGGCTATAAAATATTTCAAACCATTCATAGAGGGTAGAATATTTTCCATTTACACCGATCACAAACCACTCGTATTTGCATTCAAACAAAATAATGAAAAAGCTTCACCACGACAACTTCGACATTTACACTATATTTCACAATTTTCCACGGACATAAGACACATTTCAGGCGAACAAAATCAAGTAGCTGATAACTTATCTCGACTATCAGTAGAAGAATTGAAATCAGTCGATTACAGTCAAATTGCAATTGCTCAAGAGGACGATGTTGAACTTGAGGCACTTCTCAAATCAAACACGTCTCTCAAACTAAAACAATATCCAATTCTACCAGACAAAAATTTATGGTGTGACATTTCTACGAAGAACATAAGACCTTACATTCCATCAAAATTTCGGTTTGCCATTTTCGAACAATACCACTCATTATCACATCCTGGAGTGAGATCAACATTAAAATTAATTACTTCAAAATGCGTTTGGTTAAACATGAATAATGACATCAGAACATGGACAAAAGCCTGCATTCCTTGTCAGAAAAGCAAGATAACTCGCCATGTTAAATCACCTATCGGTACATTCCCAGAAGTAGATGAGCGCTTTGAAGTAGTTCATATCGACATTGTTGGACCATTGCCAGTATCAGAAGGGTACTCATACTGTTTGACATGTATAGACAGATTCACGAGTTGGGTGGAAGTGATTCCTTTAAGACAAATAGATGCAGAAACCATAGCGAGAAAATTTTACAATGAGTGGATAGTTAGGTTTGGTACACCGAGACGAATACATAGCGACCAAGGTCGTCAATTTCAGTCAGAACTATTCCACTCATTGGCAAAATTATGTGGAATCACTCTACAGAGAACAACCCCATACCATCCACAGGCACAAGGAAAGATTGAGAGATTTCATCGCACCTTAAAAGCAGCAATTAGAGCACATGGGAAGAAAAAGTGGACAAATGCACTTCCTACAATTTTATTGGGTATCCGTAGCTCAATAAAATTAGAAGCTAACGCATCTATTGCTGAAATGGTTTATGGGATGCCATTAAGACTGCCAGGCGACTTTTTCCAAGACCATCCAGAATCAGAAACAAATCAGCAGGATTTTGTCAAGCAATTGAAATCAAGAATGAACGAACTGAAGCCAATAAATATGGAACACAAGAGCAAGTTTACTCCATTCATCTTCAAGGATCTGAAAAATGCCAGCCATGTATTCGTAAGGGTTGATAGGTTGAAAGCTTCCTTGACCAAACCTTACGAAGGACCATTCAAGATCATTGACCGAACCGAAAAATTCTTCACGCTCGAAATGAAAGGAAATCAAGTAAATATTTCGATTGATCGCTTAAAGCCAGCTTACTTGTTTCCAGAAACGATTGACGACGAACTGACCGACGGAAAACCGAAGACAGCGGAACAGATGACAGAGAACACTGAAAAAATTCCTCCGCCACCTCCTACATCAGCAGTCGGAAATCAGAAGACGAGATCAGGACGGACTGTGAAGTTTTAGAAGCGTTTACATGAAACGATGTGTATTACATCCACATCGCTGGAGGGGGAATAGCTGTGGGGACTACCTACAGCGATTTTTATTAATTTCAGTTATTAATTTACATTTTTAGTTTCCACGTTCATAATTATGAATCCTTTTTAACAAGTATGACTGGTCATACTTGTAGTCATGCTAGTGTCATAGTTACACAATAAATATTCATTCGTTCTTGAAACTTCTTGGAGTCAATTTATTCTAAAATTCTTATAGGTGTTTGAAAGTCATTCACCTATACATCGCATGGGATTGAGGCAAAAATATAATCCATTTGGGAGCAAGAGTTGCTTTTGACTAAGTGCAATTGGACTAGAACTTTATTTACTTCGTCCTTGAATAGGCGCGCCATCCTCTATCCAAAACGACCTCACCATAATATTCTGTGATATGAAACAAACTCTTGAATTTTTTCAATTATTTGCGGTTTTCATTTATTTTTAGCACATCTTAGTGAAATTTAAATACTTTTTCAGTAAAATTTTGAGCAATTTTTTAAATTTTTTGGTGTACCTAATCGATTCTTTGTCTGAGTAGAACCTATTCAATTTTTAAAAAATTTAAATTTAATGATTATTGCTTTTTTTTTTTTTTTGAGCTCAAAAGGTGATGACCAACAAACTTATCCTTTCTCCTGCGGTTGCTTGACTCTTTGGCAAAAGAACGCATGTTTTAATTTTAATCTTAAGGAACATATGTTTTAATTTTAATCTTAAGGAGAGTAATCGTGGGGAATGACACGTCACACTCATACCCTCACCTCCTCCACGTATACTCGTGTATAATCATGCTATACTATTATACTTCATACGAAAAAACTCCAGGATCGTACCAAAATACCTCAAAACAAATTTCGATTAAGAAATTTTTGGGGTTTTTTTTTTTTACAAAATTCGATAAATCTTAAATTATGTTTTTTGTTGTAAATGAATACGGGAGTTTTCAACTGAACCGTTAACTTATCTTTTTGGGACTAATAGCTTTTTGAAGAACCGTCCTGACAATTAGGCTTTGGAAAATCGTGCAAGAGCCGTAACTTTGTGTATGTTACCGCATCCCATCCTCATATAACCAGAAACGAATCTACAAAGTTTCTTAGTTCTCGCTTTCCCAAAACCCAAGGGCCACGAAATTCGTTAAAAGTTGGTCCGGTGGTTGTTCTATAGTAGTTTTTTCCCCTGCATGTCCGCTCTCGCCCCAATCAAATTATCGATTTTCGTACCTAAACCCCTAGGGAGCACTAGCTTATCTCCGACTACTTCCTCCGCCCGATGCAATATAGAAGTTTCACGGCTTTCATCCCCCTACGAATTCCTGCAATTCCAGTTTCCTACCGCCCGAACACGTTTCGCCCCTCTCCGAGCCCTCCATTAATATGGATTTAGTGAGTTGCATTTGTCAAAAGACGGCGAGAAGGGGGAGGGCCCCACAAAATTAGCCGGTTGTTATCAGTATTCTCCAGGGACACCGGTGTTATTAGGGAGGCTGACGGCTGGCTGGGGCTTCAACAACCCTCCGCTATCAAATCAAAAATACAAAGAAAAAAACGAAAACGAATGACCGGGGTATGACCCGCCAAGACGTAAAAGAAGTCTTAACTTCGTTTTTCAGACGTGCCCCCTCAATGCCTTCAGTTGTCTGAAGTTGGTAATAAATTTCATTCCGCCCTCAGATGCCACCTACAATTTATTGAGTCTAAAAGCTTTGTTATACACTTTCAAAACAACCCAGACTCAGCTATGTACACGTGTAGAACTTGAAAATTAAATATATATCTTTGTATATTAACCACTTAACAAATATTATTTGAGTCTAGCGGTGTATACAGAGAGTCTCACGAATTGTTCACTAGTGGCTCATATCCGTCAATATACGGATTGAAAAATAATAATAACAATTTTGAATCCCCATAACTTTTGCAAGGAATTCAACCATGACATTGCACACCACGCAATTGAACAACCATGAGCAATAGATACCATCTTAGTTATTTTTTCCAAATAGTAACCCCACTGTTTATGGCAGAATTGGATTCTACGGAGTGTTTTATGAACAAATGACCCATAACTTGAATTTTGTGATGTGTGTGTGTGTGCAGATCTCCCCAAATCTGTTATAACGGAATCTTGTTACTTAGAGTGTAGAACTCTGTTATAACGGAGTTTTACACTCTAATTAACTAGATTTACGCTTAAAAACATATAAAATCGAGCATAACAAATTAACTGAAAATTCGTGAGTTAAAGTGTGAAACTCTGTTATAACGGAGTTGGGGAGATCTGCAAGTGTTACCATTCGATTCAGCGTGATAAAATACGTAGAAACCGGCCCCAAACTCGAATTTTTTTTTTACGGTCATTTTTCACGAAAATCCTCGATTTCATTTTTAAAAAACATGCTTTTCAACATACAAACATACTTTTATTCTCTAGTTATTCAAGTAAAATACAAATTGATTATACCGCTAGAAAGCTGAGATCTTGGGTGTTTTTACAGATGATGTACGCTAAAAACAGTACAGGTATTGAACACTCACATCCGGTTTAAAAAATTAAAATTTCTCATACCTGTGGAAATGTCATGTTCAGGCAGTTTTTTCACCAAATGAATCCTATCAAAAATTTTTGATTTGGCATCAGGTAGAAAGGAAATTTAACGTTCTTTCCAACGGTATCCTCGAATTTAAACTTACTGTTTCGATTATAGTAGTTATTGCTGTTTTAGTGAGTTAAGGTCGAAACCACGAAAAAAATCTCAAAAATTGAATTACTCGAGAACTAATCGTTTAGAAAAAACCTCTATGATGAACTTTTGGTCAGAAATGGGCTCTAGGATCACGCCCTAAGTATTGACCACCTTATGCGGGACACCCTGTATAGAAAGTGTTGAATGGGTTAAACGTTATATTTTATTTGGGTTGAATGACCACACCAGTCTCGGAAGTTTTGGCTTTTTATTGTTGTTTCATTACCAATATTTCGGCGCCTTGATGGCCGCCCTCATCAGGCATAGTACAACATAATAATGGTTTTTTTTTTTGTGTTTTCGTCACCCAGGGCTGTCTTTGTGGTACATGAATTGACACATCTAGCTTTTGGGAGGAGTGAACGTCTGCACTGGTTTTGTTGTGATGGGACGTTCACTCCTCCCACAAGCTAGATTTGTCAATTATTCATGTACCACAAAGACAGCCTTGGGTGACGAAAACACAAAAAAACCATTACTATGTTGTACTATGCCTGATGAGTGCGGCCATCAAGGCGCCGAAATATTGCTAATGAAACAACAATAAAAAGCCAAAACTTCCGAGACTGGTGTGGTCATTCAACCCAAATAAAATTTAACATCGACCGAGTCACAAATCAACAACAAAGTGTTAAACGTTATACAAACACGGTGCTGGATTTTTTTTTTTTTTTTTTTTTTTTTTTTTTTTTTTTTTTTTTTTTTTTTTTTTTTTTTTTTTTTAAGTCGTTTATTGCCATAATTTGTATTCAGAAAACAGAATTTTTCCTCAGACCACTTAGGCTATTACTAATTATTAGGTGCCTATCTAATAATAATAAGGGCATAGCACCTCATGCTCTTTTATGCTTTTGTTCAACTGAATTGATTGTTTTAGAGTAAATCATGTGATAAGGCATCACCGAATCGGATTGAAACATGCAATGACCGTAGTTCCTTGTCTCCCTGGTAATCTCCTCTGGTAATCAATTCCTTGACGTCCCTATGAATAGACTGTATCTAATTTTAGTGAGAATTAAAAAAATAGAAAATAACAAAAATGCCATGACTTCTCAAAATTACCCTTCCACTCCATTAACCCCCTCCACCAACAGTACATTTCCACCATAAAACTTACTGCATACATTTTGAAACTCCTAAAAATGTTCTCAAAATTAGATCAAATTCATGATTGAACAAAAAACTGATCACGAAGATCTGAAGAAAATAGTTTAAACATTTTGATTTGTTACTGTTACTCCCTTCATTCACTCCCTTTCATATTGAAATTTGAAACTCCTTATGCCTTCCGAAACTAAACCAAAATCTTTGTTGAACAAAACATAATCACGAAAATCTGTTGAGAATATTGTAGCCAGGGTGGCGTTGACAAAATTTGTTGAAAAGAAACACGTTTTTTCGGCTTTACCCCATCCCTAACCTTCCCTCTCCTATCTAATTCTAAATTTTCGGGGTTCGTTGCTTAATTATACTCAAATTGAGATCGAAAGAAGGAATCTCGAAAATCGGTTAAGAATTGTGGCCTGGGCAGCACGGACAAAACTTGTCGCTCACTCACTTACACACACTCTCTCTCTCTCTCTCTCTCTCTCTCTCTCTCTCTCTCTCTCTCTCTCTCTCTCTCTCTCTCTCTCTCTCTCTCTCTCTCTTTCAAACGCATGCACAGGCGAACACACCATTGTTTTTTTCTCACGGACACACACACACAAGCCTACACCTTTGTTTTTCTCACGGATTCGGTCTTAGTATGGTCTGAAACGGATTTGTATCCAGTCATTTTCTCTCTCATGCTTGGGTCTCTCACTACCCCCTGAATCAATTCCAATAGGAGTCGATTTTGTTAACAAAGCCTTGCCTATAATATAGCTTTACAGGGACGTTTTGATCGTAGCTGTAAGTGGACTCACGATTCTTCCTCTAAATGACGCTTCAATTTAAGGCATATAGCAGATACAAAAGTAAATTCCTAATAACTGATAATGTGATGAGTCCGTTTTCGAGTGAGACTGGGAATTATTGTGATAATTGGCGTAGAAACATCTAAAACCTATTTTCAACTGATGATATAATCATATTATTATGTCATTCTTAGAAAGAGAAATGAGGAGAAATTGGTATGTAGGAAAGAGATGTAAGGGAAATTAGGGTGAGAAAAAGGCGAAACCTTAAAAGAGAATATGGAAACAATTATATTTCAAACAAAACTACCTTTCCATCAATTAGATATTAATCAACGAATTTTGAAGTATAAGACTGAAAAATAAAAATAAATAAAAAAGAAGACATCGTTTTATTGAATTTCTGGGATAAGGCAAGTATAATACCACGAGAACATGACGCCTAGAAGCCAGTGAAAACACCGCAGAGCAGAACGGTATTGCACACCCATGTGTCACATTGAAGGCGCTAGACATAAGTTGAGCCAATTTCATTTGCGAAATTAGGTTTATTGTTTTCAGTGATGAACCTATAAAATTGACCAACAATTTTATACAAATTGGTTCATTAACGTTTACAGATTCGCTGATTCGCAAAATTTAATAGAGAAAGATTAAAAATAAATAATTAAAAATCCATCCTCCAACTACTGTCCGAAACTTCTTTTATAAACCACTTTTGGAAGGGTGAATTCATAGCATGGACTGAATAGTGAATTCATTTGGTATGATAAATTCTATGTGTTTTTAGGGGTGAATCTAGTTAGCTAAATTGTAAAATTCTGTCATAATGGGGTTAGGGAGATATGCAAGTGTAACCATTCGATTCAGAGTAAAAAATACGTAGGAACCGACCCTAGACTCGTATTTTCATGGACAATAATTTTTCACGAAAACCCTCAATTTCATTGAAAAACCCCATTTTTTAAAAAACTAAAACAAGTTTTCTCCCCTATTTAGCAAAGTAAAAGTAATATTGACTACACCGTTGGAAAGGTTAAATTTTGGCGCAGTTTTTCCCGTCTTTGGGGGTAAAATCTAATAGAAAACTTCCTAGCTATAGTGCTCCGACTTTTGCCAGATTTCTTGAGATTCGCCAAATTTCAAATTTCAGCAAGATTTCTCTCCCATTAAACTTGCTTAGAAAATGTTGGGTATCAGGATGGTAGGAAATTCAATGTACTTTCCGAAGGTGTACTCGTACTCAGTTTAAATTTCATTGTCATTTGATGGGGGAGTTAAGGTTTTTTCTAGTGATACTAGAAAAAATATTAAATATAAATTACTCGAAATCTAGGCGTTAAAAAAAATCGCGTAGGGGAACTTTTTGTTGCATAATAGTTGAAAAATCGCTCTCTGAAGTTACAGGAACTTAAGTTGAGGCACCCTGCATAACAATAGTCATCTGACCTTCAAAACTTATAATATACCTTCAGTCAAGTAATCCTACTGAACGTTTTACAATAAATTTTATTCCCTAGACTGCTCCTCTAAGGACGTCGCAGCCAAAAAGAAAAAAATCCTCTACACGAAATTCCTCTGAACAACCTCGTAAGTTATGCATAGTAAGCTCCCAAGAACATGAAGTGGAAAACGTCGGATTATATCCAAGGGGGAGCTCATACTTTTGGACGTCCGTCTGCCCGCCAACATGGAGGAAAGATGCAATAAGAACCGGCATTTCCACGCCATTTCAGTTAATTCTGTATACTCAAAGCCATGCAGCAAGTATAATGTAGACCAATCTTATTGAATCCTATTGATATTTCAATTTTATATGCACGTACAAATGTAAATATTTTTCTTTTCTTTTTTTAATGGAATCTACAACGGATATAAAGCTACCAATTATTTTTCATGGAAATCCGTTTTAAGAGGATTCTAAATTGGTCAATCGATGCTTTCAAAGGAAAAAAATCCAGAATCTCGAAACAAAGGAGGGCAGCATGTTTTGTGTACGAAACCGTTCTCGAATATTTTTGCTTCCTCACAACCGGAGGTAGGCAAACTTTATATTCGTACAAGAAGTCGAGCATATTGTTACCCTCTAATATCAAAATTTGAACTTGTCTTTTGCTTTTCAGGGTTTTTTGATCATTCCCGATTCCGTGTCTTGTGTGCCTGTCTGTCTGTCGGTAACAAATGCTCATCACGATCTAAACTATTCTTTATGGACTATTCGAAGTTTTAGTCCAATTCTCAAGAAAATTTCAAGGACTATGTGGGTAAGCATAAGGAGGTCCTATATATAATCCCCTATATTTTTATGGGATCAATAGTAGCACTTGCTCATGCGCTCACGTGAATTAAGAAGACGTCGATTTCAGATTAGCTATTGGTCTGATTCCGATCAAACTCAAATATTAGATGAATATATGTTTCAGAATGGCGCCCTATGAATTTTATTGCGATTGTTTAAGTAATAACTATTACACATGCGCTAAACTAAAATTGGTTAACATTGGTTGCCTTCGATTTTTTTTCTTGCTATTTAATTATTTATTTATTTTCTTTTATTTCATTTATTTATATTTTTTCATGGGTTTTGCATAATGCTTCACGCACTTATAATTATAACGAGGTTGGGCTTTCTCGTCTAGTACAGCTCTATTGATTGGTTATCTGGCTAATCTCCTATTCTGTTTCCCATTCTCCGCTTGTCTCTTTGGTTTTCACGAATGCTCGACCCTGCCATCTTTCCAATAAAATTTTCGGGTTCCATGTCGCCCATCTCTTTTTACTTCGCACTTCGAGGGGTTGTTTCTCATCGTGAACACACAAAATTGTATGATGTACGTCATCCTATTCAATATGGTAGAGCATACACCGTAAATGCGTACAGTAGAGTGTAAACAGGCGCAAACATGAATTAGAGCCCTATTTCGCTTATTTGCATGTATACACATGTACTAACGTACTACCAAGTTGGTATTTAATCACTTTGACTTGTAGGTACTTTTTGTTTTCAACTAATCCTATACGTCAATGTTACAATTAGTGAAGAATGTATACTCCCCACCCAACTTGGCAGACTTTTTTTTTAAGGTTTTCAATGGAATGTGAACGTGGAGAATCCTACCAACTAGGCTACAATATTTAACCTTCCGATTTTTCCTGCGATGTGGATTGGAATGGACATAAATCGATCTGTGCAAATATACTAACTCCCTTTGGGAACAAGATAAGCCGCTAATACAAAACACACCTTTCTGCGAGGCATACCAGTTATAATATCATGATATCTCCAACCAACCCCATCTGAATCGTGAGCTATTGAAACGTTGGTGAAACTATTTCTTATATGTACTACAAACTAGTAGTAACTAATTACTTAACGAATATTATTTACTGTGCATTATAAATTATCTTATGAATTATAAATTATTTATGTATAACCATGTTTTAAACTACATTACGAAATATTACCAATTTTCCATATTACCATTATCAATTTTCTAATTTTTGCAGATATGTTCGTATTTTGAACGATGATGTTGTATGTAAATTGTAATGTGCCCTAACTGCAAACGAAACATCGAGTTTCAATGGAATGGACTCAAACTACAGTCTTCGTACACCTAAGATAGATAGCTCTGGTTGGTCCTTGCGAGGGTGGGGGTGATGTAACGCAGCGAAGTGCATATACGTATTATATATGGAACCCTTCGCAAGTTAGATTGAAGGAGTTATGGAGGTTGTTACGCTTCTGCCAAACTCTGGGCCTGGTCGGTTTCATATTATCTCTAAGCTGTTTTGTGTTCGGGTTAAGCGAACATCAACAAAGTCGTGAATGTCATTAAACTCCACATCTTCCCAACATGTCCAAAAGGGAGAACTTACTCAATTTCGTTTGTAAGGAGTGAAAATCGAGAACTGCCTTTCTCCTCTAAGAATTTAGAGTATCTATACCTATGAGTCATGAATTAAGAGTATTTTTCATTAGAGTATGGATCATAAAATGTGAAAATTGAGTAAAGTCAGTCTTCCAAGAGTATAGTAGAGGTATAGTTGAATCATGAATTGAGAGTACTGTTATTGGCATATGAGACATGAAGAGTAAATATACAGAACAGTCAGTCTCCCAAGAATTTATGATATTTTTATGTTGTGAATTAGAGTATTGGGACAAGAGTATGAGTCATGAAGTGTGAACATTGTGGCAGTTCCCACGAGATCCAAGGGAATGCGCTGCCGTCGCTCCGTTGATTCCCAACGGGCGTCGGGCGTTTTTTCCCCCGTGTTTTCGAAAGCCTGCGTTTCGCGATGGATGGGTGATCCTAGAACTGGAAAACCTATCTTCTCCGAACGTAGCATATATGCTATTAGTACGAGTTGTATCTCTTATGGTACTGTCACTCTCCTCTCTCTCTCTCTCTCTCTCTCTCTCTCTCTCTCTCTCTCTCTCTCTCTCTCTCTCTCTCTCTCTCTCTCTCTCTCTCTCTCTCTCTCTCTCTCTCTATGAGTGTGGATTTAGGCCCCCATTGCACCTCGGGGCGCCTAAGTTCATTACATGGTAGCAGAGCGTGGTTAGGATTATGCACGGCTGACGCCTAGTAATCCGATCCACTATTTTTGGGGGCGTTAATGTTTCAGAGGAAACATGGCCCGGGTTTCCAGAAGAAATCCCCATTATAGTCCCTTGGATACATGAATACTTTCATTGGTTCTTGATTATTAATTTCTCAATTTTTCTCCTCAAATTATTTATATTTAACATACTTAATTTTCAAGGGCATTGTTCCCAAACCCAGGGCATCGCTCCCTATTTCATAAGTCCCCATAGTACCTTCCACCTTCCACTGTAAGTCTCCAAAGTTGAGCAAGTTAATTCCCCAGGGCATAGTTCCCATTTTTAGAGGTCCCCAAAGTGGGCAGCTCCCTACTGTAAGTCTCCTGGTTGTGCAAGTTTTATTATTCCCGATTGTTCCAATCTTTGATTAGGGGTTAACTACCTAATGAATACTTCATATGAAGATCCATTGACAATCCATCCTGTTTTAATTTCACCTTTTTATCCTCAATCGCCAATGCAGCTATTTATTAGTGAGCATCAGTTCTCAACCAGTAAAATATTCCACCTATTTTACATACATGATCTTCACATCAAGATATGCTTTTTTAACGGGCGTCGGGCGCTTTTTCCCGTGTTTGGCGGGGGGAGTGTGACAGTTCCCACGAGATCCAAGGGAATGCGCTGCCGTCGCTCCGTTGATTCCCAACGGGCGTCGGGCGTTTTTTCCCCCGTGTTTTCGAAAGCCTGCGTTTGGCGATGGATGGGTGATCCTAGAACTGGAAAACCTATCTTCTCCGAACGTAGCATATATGCTAATAGTGCGAGTTGTATGTCTTATGGTACTGTCACTCTCCTCTCTCTCTATGAGTGGGGATTTAAGCCCCCATTGCACCACGGGGCGCCTAAGTTCATTACAACATTGAGGACAGTCTATTTCCAAAGGATTTAGGGGATAGTTGAGCCGTGAATTCGTGAGTATATTTATGCACTTAATAAACAAGGGCTATTAGACTGTGATCAACCTAAGATCTGAGTAACTCTCCCCTTGTGGGAGGAAGCTCATGAGATCATACCTGCCTGAGAACTAATCTTTATGATATTACTTATGAGTAACCTCTCTCCTTGTAGAAGGTTCAACCATGAGTTCTTTTCTTTCAGAGCACTCAACTCACTATTCTATATGACATGATACCCTGCTTATGAGTTATCTCTTCCCTTGTAGAAGGTTCAACCATGAGTTATTTTCTTTCAGAGCACTCAACTCACTATTCTATATGACATGATACCCTGCTTATGAGTTATCTCTTTCCCTGTGTAAGGTTTAACCATGAGCTCTTATTTATCTCAGCTCTTAACAGACTAATCCGTATGATTAAAATCATTCCTTGTGGAAGGTTAAACCTTGAGCTCTTATCTACCTGAGCTCATAACGCTTATATCTGCATGACATACGAACTAAATCACTCGCGACGAAGTTGTGGAAACCCGTTTCAAAACGGAAGTTAGTGAAAAGCGTTGTATATTTCCACGGAAAATAAAGAGTTACAATGTTAAATCGATTTCGACGGTCAGGCCATCATCAGTAATAAACAATAACAGTCATTGTTTGTTACTGATGATGGCCTGACCGTCGAAATCGGTTTAGCATTGTAACTCTTCATTTTTCGTGGAAATAGACAACGTTTTTCACTAACTTCCGTTTTTCCTGTATGACATCCTGCCTATGAGTAACCTCTTACCTTGTACAGGGTTTAACCATGAGCTATTATCTTCCAGAGCTCTAAACGCACTAATCTGTATGATATGCTGCCTATGAGTAATATCTTTCCTTGGGTATGGTTCAATCAGAGCTCTTAACGCACTAATATGTATGCTGTCCTGCCTATGAGTCATTTCTTCCCATGTTGAAGGTTCAACCATGATCTCTTATATTCCAGAGCCCTTAACGGACTAATCTGTATGATATCCTACTTATGAGTAACTCTTTACTTGTGGAAGTTCCAACCACGAAGTCTCTCTGCCAGAGCTCACAATTCTATGTGATATCCTACTTATGGGTAACGTTTTCCTTGTGACAAGTTGAACAATAAGCTCTGATCTACATAATTTCTTAACGCTCTGATAAGTACGAGATTGTACCTACGAATAATTTCTTCATAACTTACAAAACTACGAGAATTCATTCATATAATCATACTGCACGACTCGGACCTTTTAATTACTGTTTGCTTAAAATAAATGAATACCAAATACATGTAATAAGTGTATATAGTCATTAAAAAGGCAATACAAAATGTCAAAATACGTTAATAATTACAGCATAAGGAGCATCATCATTCAAAAATTGTGATGAAATGCTATCTCCACTGACCAGACCAGAAAATTGTCATTATTACTTGTAAATTGTGATTGTCTTTTCGGTGAAATCGCTCGAATGATAATTCACTGGATGCAAAGACGGTGGGAGTTCTTGGTAGTACCTAGACTTCAGTTATCATAATGTTCTCCTAACAACTACTCGCTAATTGACTAACTGTGTTTCACTAACTTCCCTAGGCGCATTCAGCAAGGCGCTGTGAACGCTGAAAGTTTAACACTGTAGTCGACTATAAAGCGAAATTACATAATTCATACTCATAAAGTCGAATGAAGCTGCTTGTCTGCTTCAGGCGAAGGGGCAATGAGAAAATTATTCGTAGTGAACTTCAAGCTCCAACTTCACATCTGAAACTAGGAACTTCCTATCTTTGCCTTGAACCTCAGTCCCTCGCGGCAGTAGAAAGTATGAATAAATTGGTACGTCTTCTGTGCTTATCGTGATTGGTTTTTAGAGTTGGACCTGCTGACATACGTTCTTATAGATATGTTACGTAGATGAATGAATTATTACATGTTTTTATTAGAAATATTAGTCCACAACATTCCATCTTTTAAATACTAACAACATTTGTAACCACTTAAATGGTATAAGTAGGTACCGTCAGCCGGAGTTCACTGTCCCATATTCTTACATAATAGTGTTAGCAAAGATTGCTTACATATAATTAACCTATAATTTATTTTAGATGCGACTATTTTTTTTTTTTTTTTTTTTTAACTTTTTTCAAAAATTGCTAGATCATATTCTAATTCTTAAATTCTTACTTACGTATATGGTTATACAACCACCAGAAGAGAATTATTTGAGAAGGTGTGGTGTAATTTTTTTCGCAATGAAATCTATGAGCATTAAACGAAAATCGCTGCAAATTATCAAGGAAAGGTTTATTATTATTGTATTGTTCTGTATATTATTATTTATGTAGCTCTTCTACTCAAATCACTGGTCTGTAGATACCGTCAACATGGGTGAGAATTGCCAAAATTAAGGTTTTCAGTCGCTGCCAGCTCGTGATTGTGATAGAAACCCGGCTTTTCCAGGGTTGACAATTAAAACTATTCATATTTCACTCCTTAATTTTCAGATTTTTTGGCCAACAAATGTGTTTGTCCCAATAATCATCCTCATTTCTTATGGGAAACAACGTCTGAGAAGGATGGAGTGAGTATTGCTGGAAAGGGGACATTTCAAACATTGAAAAACATGTATCAACTCTTTTCTCGTCTTTCAAAATTTTTTTTATATTTTGCATAAGAAAACGTAAGTGTGACACAACAAAAAAAGAAAAAAAAACTGCCATGAATGTTTCATTTTTTGACCATAAATTTACTAAACTTTGGAAGGAACAAAAAACCAAATGAATTATTAGGAAGTGAAAAATACAAAACTGTACAATACTTAACATTTCCCGTCCTATTGTATAATACAATACCGTATACAATATACTACACAATACTCACTCAAGAAACCACCCAGGAAAATCATGGTTTCAGAGAAAAAGGAATAAAAATCGCCAAAACTTCAAAATAAACAAATAGGACCTGGAATTTTGAGCAATTTTGGTTTTCCCCCTCTGATTGATAACTAGTGAAAGAACTAATACAACCACAAGTAATTGTTGACAAACAAGTAAGCTAGCATTATCTGATGGAGGTAGAACAGAAAACAATTAAACCTTTAGTTTACCACTTATAAACTAAAGGTGTGGTAAACTAAAGGTTTTACATCAAATAGGTACAGTATGATAGTTTACCACGTAAGGGCAATTGATAAACTTAATGAACTGATAGTATAAGCTGGCATTAAAATAATAAAAATCTCACAAAAAATGCATGGTAGCGCAATTCCTGGTGAAACTCGGCGAGGGGAAAGGGTTTAGGGCCGCAATGGAGTTCAAAAAAGGAAAGGGGTTCAAAAAGGCAAAGAGAGTGGGCTCAGGGCAAAATCTGAAGGGAAAGGCGGAATCGCTTTTGGTTTTTGTTGAGATAAGCAATACAGCGGTGACCTGTAAACGATGAACCCTGTGCTCCGAATATGCGTGCCGATTCAATCAGACGGTTATATTTACTTGCATGGAAGTGACGATGTCCCTCCTTATTACGCATAAATTTATTAGTTGGCGTGGCAAAAATTGACGGTTTCTTGACCACATGCGACACCCGTTTTCACCACAACTTCAAATCTTCTAATACCTGCACGATCAGAACGCATGCTAGCAAACGGTACTTTCACTTTCAGCCCCAATTTGTTTACCCAATTGTATGCATTTCACTCAATTCATTCCAATTCACAATTCCAAACTCATTTTTGGAAGGCTTTGATACGCTGGGTGCCAAGTCCCGGTCCCCCCATCACCCCCCTTGATCCCGCTGAGGAGACCCCAGACCCTCTTTTGCTTTCACCTTGAACCTCGGCTAAACAATGAAAGAAACACGCTCCATTTAAAATTTCAAAGAACTTAGTTGTGGATCTCACTCAGCTGATCTGGGGAGGCCTAGACCTCATGATTCGTTTCTAAACGCCCCAATGAGCCTCCATTTCAAATTTCAGCTTCATAGGTTGAATAGCAAAGACATTTGATCCGCCGCTACTTTAGTCTCGAATAGCAAACAACTTAGCTACGGATCTCACTCAACTGATCTGGGAAGGACGTAATTTTTTAGCAACAATGGGTTGTACGTGAAAACCATTACAAGATACCATAGAACGCGTTTACGCACCAAAAAGCTATTCTGCACTGCAATTTCGCAATTTTTTTAAATATATATAGAGTAGCGGTTCAATACCAAAAAGACATTTTACGGAATATATTAAAAGCGTAACTATTAAACAACATGGACACATATGTACACACTTTTTTTTAGCATGCACATGCTTTAGCCATGGGTCCCCGCTCTGAAAATGACAGGAAAAGCGTTCAAAAAATATGAAATGAAAGTAGCGCGGACACTATTGATTTCCATTCGACAACCATTCGATTGCCAGGGAAGTGTAACTCCCTTAGTTCGCGTTCCTCGATAATGGTTCTCCACTTGTTGGAAACCTCTTAATTTACCACGAAATTTCATGATTCCTAAGCCGCTGCAGTGTAAAAGGAAGCTAATTTATAGTGCCAAGTTCAACTAATACTGCTTCGTTAACATAATGGCAATTTATGTCTAGTTTTTCTCCCTAAAATAATCATTATAGACCGAAAATCGTTAAATTCATAATTTTTAGCAGAGTTTCAGACAAAACAAAAATTATCAACGATTAAGTAGGATATAAAAAATTGTTTGCACAAAATTATGCTGAAAAACGTACTTAAATTTCATTAATATTTGCTGGAAAATCTATAAAAACTACGAAAAATCTAAAAATCCATATTATTTTTTGAATCCGTGAATTTCATTTAGTATGAGTTTTTTCCAATGGGATAGGTTTTCAACAATTCCTTTGTACAGAAATCGCTCAAATTCCGGTACAATTTAACTTATAATACGATAGGTAATTCAAGAAAATTCGCTCATACGATCATGCTGCATGACTGGAACTTTATTAAAATTTTGCCTCACAAATCTCGAGATATTTAATGATCTGAACCTCTGGGTAGCAATTAGTAGCAGCCTATTGCTATTAAATCTCATTGTACATATTTTTGAGAACCATTAGACACCAGATTCGTCGCGATCTCCAACTGACCCCACTACTAATTGCTTTTCCAAATCAAAAATGAGCATAGTAAAATAAAATTGTAATATTTCGAGTAGATTTACTTATTTTTAACGCTTAGGTCCAACTGAGAGAGTTAAGTTAAGTTAAGGTTAGGTTAAGAGCCGTAGTTAGCAGTAGGCCACCTTGTAGTCGTAAAAATGTATATTCACCCAGACGTAAATATGTATTTACCTGAGCAAATATGTATTTTTACCCAGACTTAATGGAACTAAAAATCTGAAGAGCAACTGGATGCAAAGAGGAGGATTATCTAATTCCCAAGTTGTGAGAGTCAGTGAACGTCCTTGGACTTGAACTGACCTACACCGACGCCAGGATGCTCAGGTGGACGTGATTTTCGAAGTAATAACAGGTTTTAGAGCGACAGTTTCTGTTCCATTGTTTGCCGGAGCGAGTTCGCGCGTTTCACAGAAACATTCTCTCAAAATACCTACAAGAATAAACTATTGTACACATTTATACATCGTGTTCAAATGAAGCCTCTTTCCATGTGTCCATGCTTTAGCATTCAAGTTGAATTTTGCTTCTCGAACGCTATGGCAACATTCGGAAAATGATTAGGCTCAAATCTTGAACAATTCGTGGTAGGTATTCACTCTTCACTATTTCTACTCATTTCATAAATTAATTATTATCATATCAACACCCCACTCCTTTGGAAATTGCTTAGGTTATGGCGCGAAAGTATGTACCGGCATTATTGATGAACGAAGCGAGTCTCTACTTTGACTCGTCTGGCAATTGTCTGTGTGTGTGTGTCTGGCTGGGGCATTGTTTAACTAATGTTTTAGTTCAACTGACGGTGTAACTAATACGTAACTATTAATATTATTAGTACTCATAACAAAATTCTATAACCTAATTTTTTCGAGTTGTATTAGATAACTGTGACTCAATTTATTAGTAGCGAGCCGGAGCGGCTCGCTACGCTCGCCTCCACGTCCAGCCGGGGGGCAAGCCCCCCCGGACCCCCCATTAAATTGCTCGGTTCGCTCGCACAGTGTGGCTTGTAGGGAATGTAGCTCGTTCGCTCGCAAAGTGTCGCATGTAGAGAATATTGCTCGCTTCGCTCGCAAAGTGTGGCATGTAGGAAATGTTGCTCGCTTCGCTCGCAAACGGTAGATCTCTCAGGGTAGGTTTAACTTCTGTAGGGGATGCTGCTCGCTTCGCTCGCTTGAGGAAGTTATACTGCCCACCCAACTTGGCAAACGTTTTTTTCTGTTGGAAATTCTTACAAACAAATTAAATCTTATAAAACTACGTGGAACCACGAAAAGTTTATTAGGGGATATTGCTCGCTTCGCTCGCAAAGTGTAGCTGTATACATGCGATGTATTACATTGAAACAGACAAACGGTAGATCTCTAAGGGTAGGTTTAACTTCTGTAGGGGATGCTGCTCGCTTCGCTCGCTTGAGGAAGTTATACTGCCCACCCAACTTGGCAGACGTTTTTTTCAGTTGGGAATTCTTACAAACAAATTAAATCTTATAAAACTACGTGGAACCACGAAAAGTTTATTCGGGGATGTTGCTCGCTTCGCTCGCAAGGTATACCTGTATATGTGTAGGGGAAAAACCATATTTATTCTGTTGAAATGGCTCTCGCTTCTCTCGCTAGGTACCTATGTGTACCTGCTCGCCTCGCCACATTGTGAAACACCTGTGTCATCGAACCCCTGGACGTCTTGGTAGAGCCTTCTCGCGTCCGGGGCACAATTAATTTCTCATATTAATCGATTCGCCTCGCTTCCGCTCGCAATTTTACCAAGTTCCCGTCACTTTTTTCGATATCCGATTTCGGATTCAGATTTGGCGGGATGAAAGCAGTTCCGAAAAACGTACCTTTACGGGGTATATTTTAATGGGAAAAAACGTAGTTTTTCGTCGGACTTTTCGAGAAAACGGGTCCGTACTCTCGCATTTTTTTGACGCATTTCCCGATACTTTTTTCGCGATCCGATCGCGCCGTCGTCTTCCTCGTAGGAAAACCTACGAAACCGGTATTTTTCCGGAATTTTCAACGGCCGTTTAGAGGGGTAGAGGAAGAGGGGAAGTGGAAAAAGCGCACATTAATTCTTACTTCGACCCCCCTCCCGCCCTACGGCCCATGGTTCGGCTGGGATTAGAAAATGTGAAATTCGCTCGTTCCCCCTTTCGGAAAATCCCAAGAAGATCCCCCCACTCGTAGACTCCCCCCACTCAGCCGTTCGGCCGTGCATAGACACGACAGACAAACAAACAGACAAACAGACGGAGTTTCATTCTTATAAATAGTAAAGATTGGTAAATTCACCTGAATTAGTTTTTAGTTTCAACCCGACTAATGGATAATTTTGGAGACATAAGTTGAACTAATAGATAATAGGTTTTTAGTTATTAGTTATAGTTATAGTTGATATAGATAATGTTAATAACTAAATAGTTTTTAGTCATTATTTTTAAATATACTCGTAACTTTTTTTTTCGTTGAACACATCAAAATCGAAACCAGTCAAAATTTTGCGGGAAGTTTTCTTTGCGCAACATGACTTTATGTGCTAGTTGATATGTAAACCACAATAATGATTAATGTTAGCATGTATTTTGAATCGGAAAATCCAAATACGTTCCCGTTCTAAAAAAAGCCGTATAATTTATATCGTGACTGGTGGAGAACCATTGCGCATGCGCGAAACTAATATCGATTGACACAGGCAAAACTCAGAGTCTTATTGAACGATTTTGATGAAATCTTTAGGGATCTCGCGGGTTAGCTTCTGGATGTTCCCCTACAACTTTCATTGCCGTCGCATAAATAGTTGTCTGTGCTCATGCGCAAACGTTAATTTCTTATAACGTCGATTTTTTTTTCATCTATTGTTCCGATTTTATGCAATCTAGGGGAGTAGATGTGTATGTGTTCCAGAAAAATTCCCTCTGAATTATATCGCGATTGATGCGGTAATAATTATTGCGCATGCACAAAACTAAAATTGATAGACACAGACAAAACTCCGAGACCTAAAGGACCGATTTTTATGAAATTTTCAGGGATTGTGCGGTTTAGGTTCTAAATAAAAAATGTCATATCAGTTAGAATATTAGTAGTCTGTGCGCATTCGCAAGCGTTCATTTCTTTTTATGTCGATTTCTCATGAAATTGTCGTCCAAACTCGAGAGTTTTTCGGGCCCAAGATGATGCCCTTTATATTATATCGCAATTGATTGAATAGAAGTCAACTATTGCACATAAGCATAACCAATATTAGATGGCAATCCGAGAAGAATGAATCGATTTTGATGAAATTTTCAATTACCGTGTGGGTTAATTGTTAGAAAATTTAAAAATGAATTATAGCCCTAATTTGCATTCTAGCATGTATACACATGTATTAGATACTGTGATATTTTGCAATCAATCATTTCTACTTCTACTTGTTCTTCAACTAATTCTATACGTCCAGATTATATATGTGAGGAAGCTATACTGCCCACCCCACTTGGCAGACATTTTTTTGTCGATTATAATGGTACTTCTTTGAAATACAATCACACATTACAATATTCACACTATAGCGAATTTCCTTAAGTGAGGAGATATTCCCGCAATTTCCACTAATAATTTGCAACGTTTATTCACACTGTGTGGCGCCCCTAGTAAAGTTCTTCAAAGGCCAAATTACCGCTGAAGCCCTGGATAAGTACCGACATGAACTTAGTACTTATGCAACTGCAAGGCCAGTTCTCCCCCCGAACGACATTTTACCCGGGTTTTTCCATTCCCTTGGTTTTTCATCAAACCAGTTATTACTTGAATTACATAAGCTCAAGATCGGCGCAGAACACATTCATGACAACACCGCCGCAAGTGAATTAATTATGTCGTGTTGTTCTGCCTGTAGTTACGTTACGTCTACGTTACTTCATTGTTTCTAGAAATAATCCTCCATCAATCAAATTCGGACTATAAATACCTTTTCCAGATAAACATTATCTCACGAATCGACCTCGTTATTATTTTTCCTTCACGATTTGGTTTATTGACTAAGTATATCGGTGAGTAATGCATGCATTATAGGGACGTCCCTACGTATGGGTTGAATGTGATTTTGATGAGAATAGCGGAAATGTGTGATTTTACTGAAGGTACCCCGTCCATTACAACATACCATGAATAACATACCACACCATACCATATGAACTTGTACTGCACAACATGAACATTAAGAACATTCATGAACTGCGTTTACAAATCCCCCCCTCTCCCTCAGCATCTAATTGGTAGGTGTTCTAATTCTTCAAACAAAATAGTAAAATAATTGAGAACAAATCGTCCCTTCCAAGGCAGAGTATAGTAAGCGATATTTTTACCGTTTTTGAGTTAGGCATATAGCTGGATTTGTCTTGTCAAGGCCTATCCGTTGGTGAAAAAATCGTAAGCGTCAGAACGTTCTAAATTACCGAAAAATGGAATTAAAGTACTTTTTTAAGAATTTAAGCAGCATCTCAACCGGAAGTGTCGTTAGCGGCAATCAAAAAGAGTGTCAAAGGGACACTGCAACGGTCACAATTTCAAGGAGAGCTATGCTGACAGTCCGTCACTAAACGGATTGCCATCATGGACGCCACTGGCAGATCAGGGGGACAGAACTAACAATAATAATAACCCGCAAAGCGAGGCATCGCCGCACTCTGCCTGAGATACTTCAAAAGGGATCAGACGGTATCTCTCTATGCAGTTCCACCTAATTTGTTCCTGATCATGAATGCCCAATGGGAGAGTTCAAGTTTGGGGCCTGGAATATGTTTCATCCAGGGGTGGTAGAGTTACCATGGTATACAGAGGGTGCCCTGGGAATGAAGGCACTTTGCATAACAGAGTGTCAGTGGATTTCGCCTAATCTTCAGTGGCTGACTACCCCCGAGCATCTGAAGGGAGGCTGTTGGGGTAGTTCGAAAGGCCCCAGTGACCCAAAGAAGACCCTTGTTTATTATAGATTCCAGCTTAGGCAGCAAGGACTTTCTTGTTGATCCATAAACTGCAGATCCATAGTCAGTTCTTGATTACACCGCAGTATGGAAAATCCTTAAGAGGACTTCCTGCTGGGAGCCCTAACTATAGTTGAATAGGGCCTTGAGCAACTGTACACCCTGCATAGTAGCCTGGCGCAAGTACTCAACATGCTTGGTCCACCACTGCTGGCAGTCAACTATGAGTCCAAGGAAACGTGTGTGTGTGTGTGTGTGTGTGTGTGTGTGTGTGTGTGTGTGTGTGTGTGTGTGTGTGTGTGTGTGTGTGTGTGTGTGTGTGTGTGTGTGTGTGTGTGTGTGTGTGTGTGTGTGTTGTGTGTCTGTGTGTGTGTGTGTGTGTGTGTGTGCGTGTGCGTGTGTGTGTGTGTGTGTGTGTGTGTGTGTGTGTGTGTGTGTGTGTGTGTGTGTGTGTGTGTGTGTGTGTGTGTGTGTGTGTGTGTGTGTCTGTTGTGTGTGTGTGTGTGTGTGTGTGTGTGTGTGTGTGTGTGTGTGTGTGTGTGTGCGTGTGTGTGTGCGTGTGCGTGTGCGTGTGTGTGTGTGTGCGCGTGCGCGTGTGCGTGTGTGTGTGTGTTGTGTGTGCGTGTGCGTGATTTTATCTCTTGCTCCTTCATATCCCTACCCGTGTGCGTGTGCGTGTGCGAAATGTGTGCGTGTCTCGTGTCGCGCGCCCATTGGCTCGCGGGGTCTAGGGGAGGCGCTCGTGGGCGCCCCAGGTGTGCGTGTGCGTGCCCACGTCTGGCAGAAGCATCCTGTACAGGTGTGCGATTGATATAGAGCGAGAGCGGTGTGTGTGTGCCATTCAATCTCTTCGCCTGAGGCCCCACTACAAGCAGCTTGTCCAGGATGCAATCCTGGTGTGTGTGACCTCCGGTCTTCTTTCAGACTTGAAGTGTAGGCAATATTGTGTTATGAGAGTGAGTAAGGTGCAGAGGATCTTCCCGCAGGTTGAGGAAGCGATTGTGAATACCAGCGTGTCCAGAGATTGTGGAGGAAGCATCCACTAAATGTGAGTATGAGTGCTCCCAGCCACAACTCTCGTGAGCCAGTGGGATACTCATCAACCTGTTGCTACTATCTGGAAGACCCCCGAAAGCGTTGACCCGTGCCCGGACAATTTTCATCCCAAAGAAAGGGGGAAGTGGGCCTGGAGGCTACCGCCCGATATCTATTTCGTTGGTGGTCTTCCGCCACTTCCAAAAGGTTCTGGCATCTCGCCTCCAAGTGGCTGGTGTCATAGGTGACGTCCAGAGAGCATTTCGGCCAGCAGATGGCACAGCGGAGAATCTAACAGTTCTCCAAACTGTCATTTCGCTGCTCCACTTTGCCCTGACCGATTGTCCACCATGGTGAGATGTCATTGGGCGCTCCTGAAATAGTAGGTGAGATGTCATCCTACTCGCAGAGGCTAGCCAGGTGTGGTTTGGTGGTCAACCCAGCTAAGTGTGGGTCGGTCTCCTTGGTCCCGTCTGGTCGCCAGCATCAGGTGAAGGTAGTGGATGAGGAGTGTTTTGTCTTAGGACAAACTTCCATCCCTGCCCGATCCGTGTTGGAGGTCTGGCGGTACCTTGGGGTCGACTTCATGGGTGTGGCCACTATAGCCGCAAGCCGTGTGGACCTTGGTGGAGCATTAGCTCGTGTCACCAAGGCTCCATTGAAGCCACAGCAGAAGCTGCGCCTCCTTCGCATGTACTTACTGCCAAAGCTTACCTATGGGTTAGTCTTTGGCAGGCTTACTGCGGGGAGGCTGCTTGAGTTAGATCGTGAAGTTCGCTCTGCTGTGCGCTCTTGGCTAGGCTTTCCACCTGTGTCCCAAGTGCTTACATCCACGCACGGTCAAGGCTGGTGGGCTCGGTATTGTCTCTCTTTCTGCCAGCATCCCATCTTTAAGCCGCCAGCGCCTGCTTGCCCTTAGGGGCTCGAGCTGGGAGGTCGCTCGCACTGCTGCTGACCTGAACTTTATAGTTACCCGAGGCATGGGTCTGCCATAATCCTGGATGTCCAGGTT
The DNA here is from genome assembly GCA_030762985.1 of Adelphocoris suturalis. Classification (NCBI taxonomy): domain Eukaryota; kingdom Metazoa; phylum Arthropoda; class Insecta; order Hemiptera; family Miridae; genus Adelphocoris; species Adelphocoris suturalis. The sequence goes on along the minus strand of CM061046.1, from coordinate 40,849,981 downwards.
TTCAGTGGCAGCGTGGACATGGAGCAGACCTGGCGGGCTAAGAAAAGTAAATATGATAGAAATGATCTGCGCCAAGCGATATCTGAGCTAAAAGGAGTGGCACCTAATAACATCAAGGTCATTGCCGCGACCGTGTCATGGCGCGGGGTGTGGTGCGGGAAAAGCGCCACGGAGTTACTCGAGTTGGGCATCTCGGCAGGAGTACTCCGTGGTATCACCACCCGCGTCCTGAGGGGTTCTTACTTGAACTGGTGGTCTTTTTATAGGGGCACTTCCTTTCATCCCATTCTTCCTCCTGTAGACTTATACTCCACCAAATGTGAGCAGGAGGGAGGATAGTTACCCGAGGCATATATAGACTTATACAGCCTCAAGAGAGAGTGGTTTTACTCCTGTGGGACATTGATCAACATTTCGTAATGGATCGTATCCTTCCCAGGGGCAGTCCTGTTGATTTCTTCATTCACCCATTGTGAATGGCATATCAATTGAGGGAATGGACGACGGCACGAGCTGAGGGAGAAGTGCCATCTCAACCTCCGCCTTGTGTCGCCTAAAGTCATCCAGGTACGCTTCATCACTGGACACATGGGCATAATGAGAAGTCAATGTGTCAGCAACGTGCTTGGGTTCCGGAGCCACATCACCCTGAGATGTGGTGATAGATGGAATAGTTGGTGGCGAGAGACCCTTCATAGCACGTTCCTTCAGGAGAAGTAGCATCCTTAACTTCACTGACATATGAACATGAGGAGCTGACTTGGGCCTGACGCTTGAGCTGGCGCTAATATGCTCTCGCTCGCCTTAATATAGCGTAGTTTTCAGTTGTACGTCTTCTGCGGAATCTATTCAATTCTTTCCAATCAATTCTTTTGTCTACTTCCATGCAGTCCCTTTTTTTGTAAAACTGTGTAATGGCGAGCAAGGTGATTGCAAATTCTTAATGAAGCGTCCATAATAAGTAAGAGTTCCTAAAAACGACTTCCACTCTTGCAAGTTTGTAGAGGCAGGCATATTTCTAAGTGCCACCGAATGGGTGTTTGTCCGATGGATTCTCTCTTCATTGAGCAGGTGGCCCAAGTATTGCACTTTTGATTGCAGCCTTTCGCACTTAGATTCTTGAGTCCTAACCCCAACATTCAGATGTTTCAATTTCCCTTCAGCAATAACTCTGTCGTTGCTTTTCTGTGTACACACATTTGTACCATCTCGCATTAGAATCCCAAAACTAAATTCCCAGTTCAATCCGAATAGTGGGGAATCGTTCAACTGAACCACGACCACTTTCAACATACGAGTCTTGATAAAAGCCTGTACTTCCACTGTGGTCTTACCAATTGTTCTGATTGGAATACCTGTATGGGCTACTAAATATTTTGTAGAATGCAACTAAGGAGCCCCAATCATTCTCCAAAATGCTTCACCCACAACAGTTTGAGCGGCTCCAGAGTTATACAACATTTCAATCTCATGACAATTCATCTTCACTGGAAGCATAATTTGATTTCCTACTCCATTTGTGATGTCAACCGTTCTGTCATTTCCTTCACTGTCTGATTCGCTGGAAACTTCACGCCTCTCTTGCTCTTGACCAACTTGCAAGTTTCTAGTTTTTCGTGAATTTTTTCTAATTCCTTTCTTGACTTAAGCTCGTTGTGATCGAATGCATACTCTGGCAAAATGGTTAACCTTTGTACTGCAAACTTTTCCTAATGCAAGGCATCTCGTCGGATCTGCGTGTTTTTGGAACCCACAGTTCAAACGATCTTGCTCTCCATCCAATACCAGAGGTTCATAAGGCTGTCTGTTCCCGTTAAATTTATTCATTTGGGAGAAATGTAAGTCGCTCTTCAAATTGTTCACTCTTTTCTACGTCATGTGCTCTAATCTAGTCCTCTGCAAATGAGCCTGTTCTAGAAGGTGTGCTGAGCCCTCCACATCCTTAAACGTTGCAGCATTTGTAGGATGCAAAAGAATCAGCTCCTCCTGCCATTCAGTGCCATTAATCCCATGACCAATTGATCCCGTAGTCTCTCTTCTAAACTGACCCCGAACTCACATATCCCCGCTACAGGTCTGAGCACGTTGACGAATTTCGCGATCGGTTCATTCTCTTCTCGGTATCTCAACGCAAATGCCCTTCGTTACGCGAAGATACAGGTCGCTCGAACATAGTAATTAGTCAATGCCTCCTTGAGCTCCTTATGATCGCACTCACGTCCACAGGTCTGAAAAGATCAACAAGAATTTTAAATGAACTAGCTCCAACTGATGACAACACTAACTCTTCACTTCACTAGGTAATACGCGACCCATTGAGTAACGTTTTACCTCTACTTCAAACCGACTAATGCAGTACATCCAATCCTCTTCCCCTTCTTCAAATGTTCCAAATCTAAACGTCTGAACGAGCTTTTCAAAAAAACGCACTGGTTCCTTTCTCAATACTTGAAGCTGACTCTGGTTCACCATACTCGTCCTCACTTTCTTCAATCTGCACTGTCCCTTTCTTCTTCTGTGGCATGGTTTTTTATCCTAATGCCCACAGCGCCAAATATAATCTTATACAACTTTCACTGAACACAGAACTATATTTTCATACAAGAAGTAAGTTCATGTCTGCATTGTTTCTAAAATATATTTCAATCTTGATATCAGAAAACTGCTGTAAACTCAATGTCACTACAGTTTCAAGATGCTTAAAATCCAATACTCGAATTAAAAAAATCCGTCCGTCTGTCGTCCAGAGCTTTTTTTTTATTTAATTACGAGACCGATCGATATGAAACTTGATTTAAAAATCATATTAGGGGTCTAGATGATCCTAGAAGCACAGCATCAATTTCTATCAACCCTGAAGGATAGCATTAAGGGGATAACACACCCAAAAATCGAGATCTTGAAAACTTTCAAGGTAAAAGTAATAGTTATTTGCTTGTCAATGATAAATAAAATCCCAAATAATCTATTAAAACCATCCGCAACACTGAAAGTTGAATGCGAATGTGCGGGTTAGGCTTTAGATTGTCCCCTACCAATTTCATTACTCCATTTTACGCATGAGCTAGCGTAAATCACTTCAAGCATAAATTTCCCGTTACCTAAATTACCGTTTTCAACGTTTTACGTTACCTACATCTTAACTATATACCGCTGTGGAGTTTTTAACGATTATTAAAACCATTCCAATGATCTATGTACATTTATGTTATTTTCAGTTGGTAGGTTCCTACATACTTTAATATCGTTATACTGAGATCAGGGGGACTAGTAAAATGTAGATGGTTTAATTAAAAATCTTGAACTAAAAAATACTATTGATTCTTTGAGTGCTAAGATCAATGACTTGGATCAATCTCGTTTGGAGTCTACTGCAGTCATCAGAGGAATTCCTGTGACCGTAAACGAAAACACCTTTGATCTCATTAAGATAAGATCGCTGATAAGATCGACATTTCGTTTGATCCTCATGATATCGATTCTGTTTACCGAATCAAATCACCTCTTAGAGGGGGACATGGCTCTCTGTCTGAGGTAAATTCAAGTCAAATTATAGTAAAGTTTTCTGGAACCTCAGTGAAGGAGTTATGGATTAAACAGATGCGAATTAAGCGAGCTGTAACTGCTAAAGATTTACATCCTACCTTCCCTACAAATAAAATCTATATCAACGAGCGCCTAACGCCTATGAACAATCGTCTATTTTGGTTTGTTAGAAAATTTGCCAGGGAATATCAACATAAATTTGTATGGACTTCAAATGGAAGAATCTTTTTGAGGAAGGACGAGTTAAATTCTTCCAAGCCTAAGCGCATCTTCAACCTTGGTCAGCTTGTTGAAATGGACACACAAAATCTCTTGGATCTTGGAGCGGATAAAATCAACACGTCACATAAGTCTGAGCAACGTCTCCCGGTCGATCGTCAGCGACAAAATTAACATTTTTAGTGATTGATTACTCTTATGCTATTTATACTCTGTTTATTTTATTATGGTGCTACGTCTTGATGAAGTTTTAGATTCTGTAAATAATGTTGAAACAGTATGTTGTCTCACCATTGGAGATGTGGAGTTTACAATGCGTATCTTGAAAGGGTTGAATATTATTAATCAGAATATTCGTAGTTTGAAAAAAAATTTTGATGTTTTTTCTTCATTCATTCAGTCTATTCAATTTGATGTTCATGTCATCATTTTAACTGAAACTTGGAATTCTGACCAGCTCACATTCTCATTACCAGGTTTTAAATGTTTTTTAAGCTCTTCACATATGAATAAGGCGGAGGGAGTTGCTGTTTATGTTCGGAATGATATATCGGTAACTTCTTTTGAGCCTGATGTTGTTGACGAATGCAATTCCGTTTTTCTCAATATTTCTTGCAGTGATGAAATTAGTGTTGCTTTAACAGCTTTTTATGTCTCTCACGATAGAAACTTTTTCAATTTCTTAGAGCATTTAGAATTGTTCCTTAAAAATAAATCTACGTCACTTTATCATGTGCTAAGAGGAGATTTAAACATTAACATTAAAAAATCCTCACCAATTTCGATTAATTACCTAAATATTATGGCCGAATATGGTTTCTTATCTATGATCAATGATTATACCCGAGTGATTAGTGGCAGTAAATCTTGTCTCGACCATCTGTTCGTAAAAAGCCCTGTAAGTGGCGTTGGTCCTGGAATTGTTTTCCAAAGTACTTTTTCTGATCATTTCATGTCTATAGTTGGATTACATTTACCTGAGAGCATTTGTGGCAGAAATTCTGACGGTGTAACTGATGAACAAAGAATTATCCTCAGAACTAATTATGAGATTTTAGAGAAATTGTTAATGGTGGAACCCTGGAGAGATTTGTTTGTCCAGCAGGATGTTGACTTGGCCTGTGAAACGTTTTGTACTACTCTTGGGGGCCATATTTCATCTTCTCAATATACCGAACGTATTTCAAATAAATTTAAAAAATTGAAACTATGGAATACAACAGGTATCCTAGTATCCATCAGAAACCGTGATAAAATTAGTAGGAAAGTAAAAAAGAGACCGTTTGATGTCGAATTGAAGATTTATTATAGGCGTTATCGAAATGTGCTCAACGCAGTGGTTAAAAAGGCCAAGTATATGTATTATGGAAAATTGATTGAGGAAAGTGATGGAGATCCAAAAGTTCTCTGGGATACAGTTAACACTGCGTCGAATAGAAAGTGTGAGAGACGATCCCTTGGCCCGAAAATTATGCAGGATGTTAGTGGTAACTTGGTGAATGATGAATTTAGTATTGCACAAAATTTCAATTCTTATTTCTCTGCTATAGGACAAAGTATGGCTGAAAGTATAAGTATTCCAAATGATATTCCCAGTACTTACGTTTGTAATACGCCTAAGAACTCACCCAGATCTTCATTGTACTTAATCCCTATTGAGCCCTCTGAGATTTGTGCATATATTAGGGAGCTTAAAGCTAATTGTTCATTTACAGATTTTGGTATCACTAATGATATTTTAAAGAAATTTGCCCAGATTTTGTGTGTTCCACTGGCGTTTATCTTCAACTTGGTCCTCACTAATGGAAATTACCCTACCACTTTCAAGAGAACTATTGTGGTTCCTTTATTTAAGAAGGGCGACAAGACCGTTATGGGAAATTATAGACCTATAGCCTTGACTTTGTCTCTATCTAAACTGTTGGAAAAATGTATCAAATCCAGGCTTGTGTCCTTCCTTGATGTAAACAATATTATCTCGAAGAATCAATACGGGTTTCAGAAAGGTATTGGGACTGATCATGCACTTTATGATTTGAATAATCTCGTATCTGAAAAATTAGATGAAGGATTGTTTGTTTTCGGAATCTTTTTGGATATTAAAAAGGCATTTGATTCAGTCAATCATCAAATTTTGTTGAATAAACTTTACTCCTATGGTATTCGTGGTTTGCCGCTTGATTTGATTGAGTCGTACCTCTTACATCGGCCTCAGTCCACCAGAGTCGGTTCTACTTTGAGTAATGAAATTGTGATACAACATGGTGTGCCTCAAGGAACCGTTTTGGGACCGATTTTGTTCCTGTTGTATATTAATGACTTAATGAATCTAAAGATAAGTGGTAAATTGTTTGGTTTTGCGGATGATACTGCCATCGTATTTTGGGGAAAGGATTATGGATGTTTGGTGAATAATGTTAATGCTGATCTGTTTCTTATAAAGCACTGGTTTGATTCCAATGAGTTATGCCTTAATGTTGATAAAACATCTATACTCCGTTTTTCAATAGGTAGCAGGGAATTCCCTCAGTATTGTGGTCTGAAGTTCCATAGTCGGTTTTCTTGTCTTCAGGATGTTTCGGGTTGTGTTTGCCCTTCTCTCCCGTTTAATGGTTTTTGTAAATATTTAGGGGTGTTGATTGATGATCATCTTACTTTCAAAAAACATATTGATTCTCTCATAACAAGAATGCGAAAGTTATTTTATTTATTTAAAGAGATACGAAGTTTTCTGTCAAAAAAGCAGCTTAAAACCATTTATTATGGTTTAGCCTTTTCTATTATTAAGTATGGTATTTTGCTTTGGGGAAGTTCCAGTAAATCTCATATTAAAAAAGTACAAATAGCACAAAATCGTATTTTAAAAATAATTTTGAATAAAAATGTAAGATTTCCTACTTCTGTTCTCTATAAGCTTTTTGATGTTAAAAATATTTCGCAAATGTATCTTTTTCATTCATGTATCCATTTATTTTGTTCTGGTATAAGAGATGAGCATCTCTCTCTTTCTATAAATACCCGTAATTTTAATTCATCTCGTATACTTCTGCCCACTGTTAAAACTGAATTTTATAGAAGAAACTCCTATGTTAAAGCTCTTAAATTTTTATTTGAAAATTCTATTAACCTCTTTCATTTTTCAAACTTGTCTTCTTTTAAAAAAAAATTATCCGAGTATTTCTAATGTGATTTTGTTTGTTTTTCATTTTTGTTTATTTGATTTTTCTTTTATTGCACATTGGCTGGCGAGAAGATTTATTTTATTATTTTAAGATATTGAATGATAATTGACTGAACTCCACCGAGAAGCACAAGTTCATCTGAACTTATTTCTCGGTGGGCAACAATGTTATTTGAATTGAATTTTGTAATTTATCATTATGTTTAATTTTCAATATTTTTCTTAATTTTGCTTTATAATATTTGTGGTTGCCAATAAATAAATTCTATTCTAATTCTATTCTATTCTAATTAAGTGAAATAAATTTTCCAAGCAAAGATTTCTGCGAAGAAACAAAATCCAGGAAAAATACACTGCCAAGGAAATGGCACATGAGCTTCCTCGTGACCTTCGCAGTACGTCACCATTAAATTCCAGAAAACTAGAAACGACCGGTTCTGGCATCAGGGAATTGATAAGGTGGGAAATTGGAAGCTGAATTTTCAGATTTCCCAGGCCCAAAAGCCTCAACAAATTTTCACAATGTCAATTACCACCCATTTTTTATGGATCTCTGACGTTCACATACCAATCTGCGTAGTTAAGTAGGGTCGGGTCGGCCCTACCGTCTCGCAGCCCCTTTCTGAGTTATGACCGTCACAAGGAATTCACGTTAGCGCCTGCACAGAGGCTACCGTTGATTCGATCATGACGGAACTGATAGGGGACCATGCAGTGCTATACCCGCTCGATCGCTAAAAATTTGAAGAAAATCGCATCAAAATTGTGGAAATTACGGCTGTTGCAAGGAAATGTGGACGGACAGACAGTCAGACACGGAACCAAATTTGTTCAGGAGGCTCTGAAACGCAAAATGCGAGTGGAAATTTTGATTTTGGAGCAAAAAAAATTTTTTCATTTCGAAAGTGAAAACAAAGCTTCCGCTGCCTTGCAGTCTCGGAAGCAAAATCTATATTGAATAAATTTTCAGAATTCATGGAGTTTTGACCCTATGCTCTAAACTTGTTGAATTCGTGTTCAGTTAAGATGTATGAATCTTTGTAACACTCATAATTGCTCGCAATATTTCTGCTGAATTCGCTCAAACTGTTATCTATGAAATTTATGTATAAAAGGTTCGGTGTAGCGCCGACACGATAAAAAGCAGCAAGGAGGTTTTTTGTATTCCTTCATTTTCTATAAGCTATATATTTTATATCAGTATTTTTACATTTCAATGACTTTTTTCTGATTCGAATTCATTCTTTATTTTCAGCTTTTCCACTGAAATAGGGGTATTAAATAGGATTATTAAACACTTTGAAGCTTGTCGGCCACACCCACCCAGTTCAAGTCCTCTTTTCTCATTAGATAGTTGGTCTGAAGTGGGAAAATGTAACACGTTAGGAAATACAATATATCATGATGCCAAGTTTAAATGTGAAGGACATGTTACTTTGTAGCTGGTTATCCTCGGCGATGGGAGAAAATTCCTTTCCCTATTCATTCATTTTCTTCTTGATTAAAATAGAACGAACAACGGCAAGTATGCAAAGCATTGCAAACAAAGTAAGCAAGTAGGTTGACAAAGTAGTTTACTTGCTAAAATCTCCAGTGTAAGGGGAATGTACTGATATATGTTGTTGGTATTTATGTTTGCAAATTCACAGGTGCTGTAATCGCAACAATATCATTGTTATGCATAGTTCTTGTGGTTCGCCAGTTCTCTTCTCGTGTTTAATAGAGACCACTTGGCCCTCTAATTGCTAACGTACCTGAACACATGTTCGAAAATCAGAAAGATGTATTAGCTTTACTTAAAAATCTTCATTTTTGCTTCTTCATTTAATGTAGTTGCTAATAAATCATATTTCTACTGTCCTTTCAAGTTATGTTCCAGTTTTTCAATCATTTATAGCCCAATATATATGTACTTTAAATCCTCCCTGTTGGCACTTGATGCGTCGACATAATATAATCAATTTATGTATAAATGTGAGTATATGCACCGCGCCCAGATTGGCAGACTTTTAAACTATACATATACCGTATACAATACCCTTTATTCTGAATTTTAATATTTGCATCCAAACCGTATCTATAATGACTTGAAACGTGCCATTAAAATACTACTGCATCAATACGTACTGCTCCTACTTTTGACGGTTGATTTAAGAGATACTGTTAGAAGATCAAAAGAAGAGTGAACTCTGCGAGATCTGATGAATTTGTGTTTTATTAGCTGAATTTCCTGCCTTTATTAACAAGAAGGATGCGGGAAAATCCCAACACCAAGCCTGAGTAAAGAAAGAAATACAGGACGAAGCGCTTTGACACATTACAGATACATTTGGAATATTTTGATATTTCAGTGTGACATTGCGTTTCTACTTTTTAATAATTATCAATATTTCATGACGACCTGTTACTGAGTCGCCAGTAATTACCTTTCGAGCTTTTAAAACTGACAAGAAATTTTGACATTGAAGGACAAACGACTTCTGAATTGTTACTTTCAATTACAAACCACTGCAATACACCAAGAAACAAAAGTTTACACCCTCAAAATTTGTGGATTTACGTTCCAAGTGTTTTGTGTAGATTTCAAAAATCTAATTTTTAAAACTCCGCCCGTCTACCATGCGATGATGTTCTCTGAAACTGCTAATGTTTACGGAATTAGGCACAAATTCAAAGATTGGCCGGGGATGTTTCTGAAATCGACAATACGTTGAAAATAAACAAAGAGCAACATTTATTTGCTTATTATGGGTTGGCATTTCAAAAATCACCACCCCAACTAAATTGTTGTTAAAATATAGTTTTTCGTCTGATTCAGATAGAATTTAGTTGACTTAATTGAATGATAATATTCGACCAACCGTTCCACGTCCCCAAGAGCATAAGTGGAAAGGACAACAAATCGTCAACAGGTCTATATGAATCGCTTTGCAACTTTGGTGTGCAGGAGTAGGCTGATCTTCTGCTAATTAAGCTTGATTCTTACCGGTTTTCTTTTTATAACTGTCTAGGTACGTCGTTCGTTTTGACTGACTGTTAGCGATTTGGAATAGTTAGTGAGCATATCTATGTAGCGTCGTTTAGCTCGGAGATATTGGCAAAAGAGCCGTTTAGTAAAGAAGAGTCTACATGTCCCCTTAGAATCGTGAATCTAGCCGTGTCCCCTTTGAAAACTTATTCAATGTTACTAATTACTCTTCTGGTTGAGATGCGACTTGTATGATCAATTAAAAAAATAAAAATAATCCTGTTGTGATAAATCGCAGCGTTTTTATCTTTCTCCTATTACACTAAGCTTTCCTACCTGTTTTTGCTCTAGTCCATGGGATTGCGATAGTACGAACATACAGTGGCGTATCGTGGTCTCCTAATCTGGGTATTCGCAAACAGCTGGACGTGTAGACACCCATCGAGCAATGAGCAAAAATATGTTTCGTATTTTTAAATAAAAAGATGAAATTCTACTGACTACTGTTCAGTAGTTTTCTATCTGTGATTTTTCGAAGTTTTGACCCCTTTCACGAGAATACATATACATGCATACGTACAGAAACGAACAAAGTGAATACAATAGCGCTTTTATTTTACTTATTAATTTTTAAAATAAAACGCGCTAAAAATAGCTCACCTTGTAGTTGACAGCCTGACAACCACTGATATCTTTACGAAACGTTTTCATTACGGAAATAACCAATTCATTCCGTGCCTTTTTCCCTAAGATCGCGAACCTAATGAGTTCCTTAAAAACTCATAATTCACACTCTTGCACTGGCCTTCACAAAACCAAGAACCAACTACAAATAAAAAGCGCTAACAGATAACAGTACAAAAACCAAATAACTCTATCCAAAACAATCGAAACAGAGATATTATTAGATCAATAACGATACCTCTACCGATTCGTCAGGAGTTAACTTCAAAAGCATCGCAAGGTAATTGGAGGAATACATGAAAGAACACAAAATCGTGCTAACTAATCGATGATCATAATGTTTCCTTGTGAGTAATCGGTAGAGGGAAGCAAGCATGACTTTAACTGGCAACTTTATTGAGGGTGGGAATTTTCGCGCTTTTGGTTTATTATTTTCACTAATGAACTTTAGTAATCGGCCAAGAGAGAAAAAAAAAAAATTTAACACCCCCTGAAAATTTTTTGGTTTACGTTTCAAGATACGTAGAATCCAAAAATCAAATGAAAACAAATCCGTCCGTCCGTCGTCCGCGGCTTTACACCGAAAATACTAGACCAAACTATATGAAACGTGTGTTAAAAATCACATTTGGGGTCTAGATGGTCCTAGAAGCTTGGCATCAATTTTTATCAACCTTACTTAAAGGGTTTTATTAAAGGGCTAAACATTCAAAAAATCTATATCTCAGAAACCTTCTAAGTAACAGTAATAATTTTTTTGCTTTTCAATGATAAATTGTACAAGTACGTTGAATAGTTCGCTTTCTCTAAGGGCTTGAACATCGAGGAGAAAAACTTTCGAATTTCTAAGCGCGAGAAGGTAGAGAAATCACGCGCTGCTGGCGGATTTATTGAGTAGACGATCAAGCTTTAAATTCCATCAAAGATCAGCTGATAAAATGCCAATATAGGAATTATCAGGTGATGTAGTTCCAATGGAATTTATTATAACGTTACAAAACCGAGTTCATTAAGTATTGTTCGTGCGATGTGACTACTAGTGAAGTATTGGTAGCTAAATGCTAAATTTCTTCTCTTAAATTTCTTACAAGTCTACCTACAGGTAGCGGAAGCATTGTTTTCACTTTCGAGAGATTTAAAAGTTGTGGTCTCCTCTAAAATCCAACGGCTTTTTTTTTTACAGTGATAACATATCCACTCTCATTTTGCGTTTTAGAATATTCTGAACAACTTTCGTTATGTGTTTTTCTCTCTATATTCCTGTGTGTGAATCTGTGCGTTTGTCCGCAAATCCCGGTAACAAGCTTAATTTTCACAATATTCAACCGCTTCTTATGAAATTTTCATGGTATGTGTGGGTTAGGGTGAAGATAGTTCCCTATGAGTTCCGTTGATCTCAAATCAATACCACTCAGCGCATGCGCAAACATAAATTCCATTAAACATCATTTTCTCACTCCGCCGTTGTCCGATCTCGCTCAAATTCGGAGGATACGTGGACGAGGTTAATTTGAGCATTACCTAGCAATTTCAATTTAATCATATCATTAGTAGCTCTTGCTATTCGTTTTTAAACGAACCTAATTTCAACAGCTTTCGTCTGATCTTGATGAAATTTTCTGGAAATGTACGGGTTAGGCTGAAAATAGTCGTTTTCATACTTGTCAAGTCATTACTCCATTTTGCGCTTGCGCAAACGTAAATCCCTTCGAGCGTCCTTATTTTACGCCCTAGTCGTCCAATCCCGCTCACATTTGGTGTATATTCGGGGGACAGTGGTTTAATTATTCCATGTTAATTTCAACATGATTGCATCATTATATTAGCTCCTGCACATGCACGAAAGTGTACTCCGAGGAACAAGATCTAGTTTTCATCAGATGTTGATTACATTTTCTAGGAATCAGTGGGTTAGGCTGTAGATAATCCAATTTCATTTTTCTCAAATCATTTCTCCATTCTGCGCACGGACTAATTTAAATTAAGCGTAAATTAATTAACTGTGAAGCGTGAAATTGCGGGGTCTTGTAACTGTTAAGTGTGAATCCTTCTCAAAAGCACGATGCGCCATGTCCTGATCATATTACATACGGGGTTTAATAATTGTAGACCAATGATCTGCGAAGAAGAGCTATGTAACACAGAAATAATAAACCATTGTGTTATAATTTGCAGCGTTTTTAAAAATACTGATCGGAAAATTTCCTTGTTGTACCTGAAATTGCAGATACTCTTATATGGTTATCTAGACGGCGGAATCGATGGGTAAGCGGCGCTTACCTAGTATCCTCTAGCCCTACGTCTGCGAACATAATACCAACCCTTGATTACCACCCTTCAAATCCGATCGCTCATTACCACCTGTACGTCAAAACAACGTGCATACCAGGAAATGCATAGTTTGTGCTAAAAATTCTCAGGGAAATCAAGTTACCAATAAAGTATTCTTATATCAAAACATCAGAACTTTATTCAAATCAACTTCTGATACACTTTATTCTGTTGAAATACACAAATATTGCTTTTGTGGTACTTTCGTAGCACCTAACCACAGCAAAAATAAATAAATAAAATAACAATGATGAATCGAAAAAATTGTAATCTTCTTTCAAAATGACAATGAAAATCTTTCTTCTTACAACTTGAAAGGCAAAAATATACTTTCTGGAATCACGAATGTAAAATTAATTCTTGCAGGTTCTAACCACAGCTAACATAGAATTTAGTGCTAAATAATATTTTGTGCCGTCGTCGCACACCAAAAGATACATGTTGCACTAAGCATTCGATAGACAACTAACCAGTGGTTGCATGCCTGAAGGATCAGGTCGTTGAGGTGTCCCTACGTGGAAATGTTGCGAACTGAAGAAAAATATACGTCGAATCGGCGTAGGGGTGGTATCTAGGGTTAAGGGCACGGTCACGATGAGCTTGTTAGTCATTGTGAAACAAAGGTTGACCGTGCACGTGGGAATCGCACTTTTCTTCTGCCCATCCCATACGGGTGGCGACTCGGTTCTATCATCACTTGTTATGCGGCTCACCGAGGAACGAATGGCGAGCTTTCCATTTTCCTTCGGCGCAGATGCCAAGCTCACGCCATGCACGTCTTTCTCACATGGTCCCGCATCCTCCGATCGCTGAAGAAAAGGACTGGATATCGTGTTGAGCAAACACGCCGACATTCTAAAATAAAACGCCTACAAGGTCGTTGGAGCGGATTTATGCAAGAGATGTAATCGAGCTTATGGGCGTCGTTCTTCACCTTCACTTCCTGGTCAGTCCAATATATATGCAGGGTGTTAACAATTTTGGTTCGAAAGCTTTAAGGGATCGATTTTACAACCAATTTTTAACAAAAAGTACCTCTTCGAGATTTATTTTAATGCTTTGTTTTCGAGTCAGTTCACTTTTAGGATTTTTTTTTTTTTCATTTTTCTCGTGTGTTGATTTCATTAGCATGGTCATAATTCACCTTAGGTTCACTGTAAAATCAAAGACAAGCACATCGTTGGAAAAACCGTAAAACTTACTTTCAGAATATCATCCATCCTCTTAAATGATTTTAAGCTCAATATGGGTCTGAATTGAAATGTTTCTCTTTTTACAAAACCACTACATTTTTCAAATGGCTGTACACCATTTGGAAAAATTATATTTCCCGTATTCACAACAGGAAATACTTTTTCAAAACGGCAGTTTTTCAATGGAACAGTCAACTTTACTTTTACTTTGACAGGGAGAAAAATATATTTTAATGCTAAAAGTTCCAGTCATGCAGCATGATCTTATGAGCGAATTTTCTTAAATTACCTGTCGTATTATAATATGTTAAATTGTATTGAAATCTAAGAAATTTCAGTTTGAAGAAAATTGTCAACAACCACATTTATGACAAAAAACTCATTATTAAATAGAATTTGGTAATCCAGGGTTTTTTTTTTTTTTTTTTTTTTTTTTGCAGTTATAGATTTTTCAGTAAATATTATTTATGCAAATTAAGTATGTTTTTCAGCATAATTTTGTGTAAATTCTTTTAAATGTTAATCGTTGATAAGTTCGTGACTGAAACTCTGCTAAAAATCATAAATTTGACGATTTTTGGCCGTTTTTAGCCATTTTTAGTGACTTTTTTTATTTTGACCAATTTAATGTGCTTAAAAATTGTTGGCCAACGAACTCGTCCTTTTGTTTAGAAAGCTTGATTGTTTGGCGCAAGAACAGGATTTTTATTTCAATCCTAAGGTGAGTTATCGTATGGAATGACATAGGTATATATGAAAAGCCGAGTGGTCCTTAGACGCAATCTGAAGCCGCTCGAAAGCAGGGGATCCCGAGTTCAATACCCTGTAACGAAATTTACCAGGTCTGGGGTCAATACGCAAATGCGAGATTTAGTGACTTATACAAATAGTGATACCCTATAGGGGTCAACTCAAAGAAACTAAATTGAGAGCAAACTTTAGGAATCATTTCAGAATGCCTCAAAACGAATTTCAATAAAGAAATTTTTCAAAAATTATGATTTTAAAATTTTTCGAACCATGGCAATAGCTTCAATCTCTACGAAAATTCGCTAAAACGTCGTTTTTCTTTAAAAGAAATTAAGGGTTTTCTTGGAAAATGTATGTTTTTATTATGCTGAATCGAATGGTAATACTTGCAGATCTCACCAACTCCCTTATAACTAACTTTTACAGTATAAACCAGAATTTTTAAGTGCATTTGTTATGCTCAATTTCATTTGTTTGTAGTGGTAAAACTAGATATAGTTACGGGGAAAAACTCAGTTATGACGGAGTTGGGGAGATCTGCAAGTGTTACCCTTCGTTCAGCCTGAAAAATACGTAGAAACCGACTCGAAACCGACCCGTTAGTTCATGAAGTCATTTTTCAAGGAAACCCTTGATTTCTTTGAAAAAAAAAAAAAAAAGACTTTTTTTAACATTAAAACATAATTTTCTCCTCTGATTTACAAACAAACGTAAAATTCACTATTCCATTAAAAAACTGGCATTTCCAAAAAGTTTTTCCCGTTACGAAAATGGGAAACATAATTTTTTATTGGGTATAGAGCCATTTAAAACCAATCACCGAATGGCGAACCTAGCTATGGTTTTGTAACTTGCAAGATTAATAGCGTCTGAAATCAGAACCCCTCTTAAAAATCATTAACGATACAATTGATTATACCTTTTTTCTCTTGAAGGACGATGGTAGCAAATTCAATTTTTATAAATAAATATCACAACTAAGGCATTTCTGCAGAGTCAAGTCTCTGTTGCATCAACTGCCAACAGAAAAACAGTTTTTTTAAAGGGAATAAAGAGTAGACTTGGTTATTATGGTATTTGTATATTCAGTCCCACCTGTTGATAAATTTATCTCGTTAGCCTTGATGCATTTTTTCATGTTTCATAATACTGGTGAAACTCGGATGAAACTTGCGTCACCCAAGTTTTCTTCGCTGAAATTGTCAACCGTCGGCGTTATTGACGGAGATTCTGCCGATATTGTGTAGTTCCTATTTGGTAAGTTAGTGGTAGTATTACACTAAAAAATTAGGAATTTACCGCATTGGTATCCATCAAACATAGGAGTATACTATTTTAACAACAAAACAAAAAACCTCTCATGTTTCGAAATTTCTAGAGATCCTGATTTTTAATATTCCAACACTTCAACTTTACCCTTTGCTGTTGTTCATTCGTTCGCTTTCTCAAAGGGCTTGACCCTGGTAAGAAAAATGTTTCCTAAAATATCGCACTATATTCATGATATGATGATTTGAAAGTTGACCACTTTGAATGCAAAGAAAGTGCTAAATACTAATTGTAAGCAAAAATACTCGCGCTAAATAATATTTTGCGATTTAAACAAGATTTTGGATTTTTAGTATTTTTGCAGTTTTTATCGATTTTTCAGCAATCATTAATGAAAAAGTACATTTTTCAGCATGATTTTGCGCATAAATTGATAACAATCTAGTTAATCGTTGTTTAACTTCTTTTGATTTATATCCTGCAAAAAACACAATTTTAACGACAATCGGATCAGCTGATATTAGTACAATGGAATTATTGTTCCGAAAAATCGAGTTTATTACAACTTTTGGCCCTACATACAGACGTTCCGATAGAAAGTTCAAAAGACGATTTGTTTTCAACGATTGTAAAAACCTTTTATGTAAAGTTTTTATTCTATATGTAAGACATTTAAGGATGTAAGTATTTCAAAGATTTTTTTTTTTTTTTCGATTGGTTCCAGTTCAATGAATCCAATGAAACCACCTTGACCACTGTACGAACAATCGTTCATACTCGACAAAAATCTAAGTGTTGGAAAAAAAACACACATCGTCAACACGAATACAATAACTGCAATCTCCTTCCTCCTAAGGGATATCAGCCGGCTATTGTAGGAAATTCAGATAGAGGAGTAGCAGAAGCCGTACAGCAACCAAGCAGTCAATGCTTGAAATTTCCACTTCCAGGTGTACCCTACAATTTCGATTAAGCCTTGCCATCACACTGGGAAATGTATTAAAGAAAGACTAGTTTCTTTAATTCGTTTAAGTCATGTAAAAATCAACCGAACCCTGTATCTCTATGGATTTGCCACCTCACAGCTGTGTAAAAAAGGTCAAATACTAGAAGACCCCAATCATAGCATCCATGAATACCACAAGAACCTTACCCAATACATAACCCGAATACAATATTGGCAGAACTTCTAAGATCCTGTGACAAGAAAAAATATTTATACGTTCTGAACTATATGAACATGGCAGTAGAAATGAAATTTAATTTGTTTTCAAGTATATGTTTTATTTGGTAATTAACCAAAAGTTAAAAAAAAAGGAAATCACCCCTGGCAGCATGGATTTTATTAACTGAGCGAAAATAAAGGAATAATATTAAAAAATTGTCGATTTTCTGTTGTAACCAATAAATAAAAATCATGTATCATGTTTTTTGTCTCAGTAATGTTGCTAAATACCAAATTTCAGCTTCCTCCGTCAATTAGGAGAGAAATTTGCTCACGAGCTCTCTCAGCTGGGTACAGGTCATCTCGTCCGAAGTAAGAGGATTATAGTAAGCTGTTGTTCGGTTCCCTAATGAGCCCCCCTCGGGTGAAAGGTGTGAGGCATGTGTAAACTCGTCCGACAAGAGGTCAGACCAGTACAGTATCATTACATCGGAACTGTATTACGCAGTACAGTATTATGTGGGCACAGCGGAACTCCACCTCCTGTAGGAAAACCAACGCCTGCGAATCGTTCCATTCTAAATTTAATAAACAATTTAACTGCAGCAAGCACCCGAACATATTTGCATTTGTGGAAGGTCTGCTTGATATTCAGATAGACAGTATGGTAGCCATGAACAGTGTTAATGAACCGGTACGCCCACGCAACAAATACCAACATAAATTGCATCATATCGACAGCTACATTCAGCGTTATATAACGGGTCAAATTACGCGGACGGAATATGTGAAGAAGTGTCGTCCCTTAATAAGCCGGTATTCTGATTGATGATGAAGAAGTGGACATCACTTCGGATTTTATATTAAGGTTTGTCCGTGTTTTATGTTTCTATGTTCGTTATATGTGGCAGCGAACGAGCTGACATTACCCATCCAAAGCGTGATGTCAGCTCGTCCGGAGGGTAGGATTAACGAAAACTCCCCATCGGACGAGTTGACACTGTAATCGGACGAGCTGACCGGATCCCACTCAGCTGATCAGTGTGGGTCTTCACTTGGTCAATCGTACACAGCAGGCTTACAGAAGATAAATACTAAATTTCAGACTCCTCGTTCTACTACGAAAGAAATTAGCTCCCGAGCTCATTCAGATGATCTGGATGGTTCCTCGCTTTGTCACTCGTACACAGCATGCCTATAGAGGCTCCATCCATACCGAATTTCAGTCTCTTAGGTCAATTAGGAGGAAAATGATCTCCAGAGCTCACTCAGCTGGTCTGAGAAGTGCCTCACGTTGTCAATCGTACTCAGCAGGCATATAAATGATTAATTCAAAATTTCAGCCTCCTACTGCGACTCTATTGCCTCCAAGTCTATTACAACAACTGCTTTTGGACTGCTTGCCATGGAAGTTCAATGCATAGAAGTGTCTATTGTCATGAGTGGGTGTACTTGGTGAGACCTTGAAAGGAACAAGGAGAGTCTGTTTACTATCAATGCTGGTTTCAATTGCACGAATGTCTTCACCACCATCATGTGCTGTGGAAATACGCTTCGCAGTTATTTCTTCTTTATTAAATTTCAATGATCAATAGGCTCAGTTTAAAGTTTTAGCGTGATAGGACGAATAGCATAGTAGAAATTAGGAACCTCAGCAGATTAGGATGGTTTCGCATCATTACATTCTATTCTACCTGTCCCATAAAGGCTTCTTTCAAACTTCAGCTTCATGGATTAAACGGCATAGAAATTTACTTACGAGCTCAATCAACAGATTTTGGTGGTTCCTCACATTGAAATTCTGTTCTACCTGTCTCATACAAGCCCTGTTTCAAATTTCAGCTTCAGAGATGAAATACCATAAAAATCAACTTTAGAACCTATCAGCTAGTCAGAGGTTTATGCATCGTCTAGTAAGTACCTACTGCTTACAAGTACCTACTACTCAACGTTACTTCATGTAGTGCCTGTTAGGGTTTAGAAAGCCCTAATCTAGTCCGTATAACAGTAGTACCTTACAGGAACTCAGCACATTATAGTAACGATATAAGTCCTACCTATCTGCGGCGTTATGTGACCTGATGCAAAGCTAAGGCGATGTTATTAAATGGTTAAACATCAACGGCATGGTTATACCTGAGAATCATAAGAAACCGAACTCGTAAACGAGTTCCACTATCTGCTTTAAAAGCAGATACCATGTTACATGTATATGTCTTTGATTGGGGATTTCATAACGGTTGTCCTCGAGAGTTGTAAACAAATCCTTTAACTTTAAACAAATCCCTGGGCCGCATCCCGACTAATTCCAACAAAACAACGGTTTACTTATAGAAATGTTGAAAATAACTGTGGAGAGAAGTCACTACAATGAGTTGTTGTTTACAGTCGACTGTTGTCAAGAGGATGATATAATGTTTCGTATGGAGTGGAGTAAATGATGCTACTGCTTTACGTTAAGAATATTGAAACCGGCTTATTAAAATTGTTTATAGTCCAATCAACTTAGTTTAGGAATGTAGCCAGGTTCGTAAGGAGGGGGAAATTGGTAGCTTGAGATGTGAACATTTATCACATAAATCAAGCGCTTTCCAACGAGTGGCGAACGATTTCTGTGCGATGAAAACTGCGGAAGTTCCATTCCCCTAGCAGCGGCTGGGTTGTACGTGAAAAACACTGAAATTGTGACACAAATTTTGCATCACGGAAATGGTTGGTTGACCCCCCAGAGCAAAGACATATGCATGTCAAAAAGAGGAAATACGGATCAAGATGTAAGTAATGTAATAAAATAAATAGTTCGGAATTATATATAAAGTCCGCTAAGTTCTTCAGTTTCAATTTCTTCTTTCAGAAATAACTCTCCTAGATGTTAGTAACTACACTACGTTTCTTACTTACCGTGAATTGATGGCAACTGTTGTTACCGCCACGGCCTAATAAACAACTCTCGTTGATAAGGACCGCCTAGAACACGATCAAGGCGGCTATAGAGACGAACGGCGACACTTTTGCAACAAACTTGGGGCCGTGCTGATTTGAATGAGCAGTCTTACACTAAAATCGGACCGCGAAGTTCTTCACAATTTCAGAGACCGTTCGGAATTATATATTAAAGATTATGGTTGCTTAGCAATATTAGTTTATAACGTTGCGTAATAAATCAGCTTTCCTTCACACTACAGCAGCTTACGTATCATGAGATGTGATAAAATTAGAGCATTCCAAAAAGTGGCGAACTATTTTCCTGCTATGAAAACCAAGGGAGTTACACTTCCCTAACAACTCATTGGTTGTACGTGAAAATCAATAGAAAATATGTCGGCTCACGCTAAATTTCGCTTTATTTTCAAGCACAAAACCCAGCGGTAAAACATGATAACTACATATTAAAAAGTCGCTTGGTCCATATTATTGAAAATAACATCCAAATGCGTGGTTTTTGCAATACGTTCTTGATTTTCCATAAATACGAGTAGGTATTAGACACAAAGTCAAGCCTTTGCTGCTCTCTTGGTATGCTTTGACTCAGCAGTAACGAACTAATATGTTACGACTATTGATATTTTTAGTTATTTACTTCTTCTGGGCTTATAAGATAAATGAAAAGTGATATGGAATTATATCGTCGTCCAGAAATAATTTTCTGGAACTCTCTATTGTATGGAGAATGTTGTCAAGATCCTCTTCTCCCTTGAGGAGGAAGTTCTTTATTCCACCTTAAGGGTTGCGATTATGTTTTAACAACTAAGCATTTCAATGAACTTAGTGAAATTCACATGAATTACTATAAATATAAGAAAACTATACGAAACCTGGGCCGCTGCCCAATAAAATGTAACATTCCGAAGGCCGATGATGCCAACCACGCCAATCGCACTCCTGCGAACTGGAGAGGTGTAGGGATAGTAAGTTTAGCCTTGCACAACTATTCTCGAATTGTGAACTAACCACTAAATATTCGACGATTAACCTCAAGCTTTCATAAACGACAACAAGGAATCATCACATTAAAAAGTCTGTTCTTGTGTTTAACGAAAACACAAATTCGTGTAGCAGGTAATGTAGTTCTTTGACGCACCCAGCTATTGTTTCCTTGACAAAGCCTATGAGCGTGTTTTCTAATGGCGCCCCATTATAATTCACGTTCCCAGCACGTCTAAAGGATTGGTGAGAAAACTCTTCACCTGTGTAAACGTATCATCAACACTTCGGAAAGAACAAATTGATGTAATATGAATTGATTAACCAAACAACAGGTTAACTTGTTGTATTGAAAAGACATTCAATAAAAAAAGTAGACTACGAAAACATGTTGTTCCTAGCGTATTACGTCAAACTAGATGACGTAGGTCTGAGACAATTAACGATTTCTTTTGTTTTTGTTTTGGTAGTGAGTTTTATTCAACACTAATAGCCACAAACATAATATGATTTATTGTAAATCTTCTTTACCATAGAATCAATTAAACAAATGAAATGTTCTAATCGAAACATAGGTCACACTTGAATCGCATACCTGAGTCCTTCAAAAGCTTTCAAATGTCTTTTAGTCTTCTTACCTTTTTATCAGGTCACGAAAAATCCGTTTCCTCCTATAAAATTTTTTGCCGTTCTCTCCTTTCCTCTTCATTGTAGGGACATATCAACAGTTTGTGCTCCACATCCTCTTCAATGTCCATGTAGTGGTCATTAATCTTGTGAGGGGTTTACTATCATACCTACTAAAGATCAATCTGATGAAATTACGATAAGTATGTAAGTTCAAGAATAATTTAATATTATATTCAAAAAGGTATACGGGTTTAATCTGTTTTTCCATGAGAAAAAACACCAATCGCACATTCAAACTTGAATCACTACCCTTCAAAATTCCATCTTTTTATGTTATTTATCAGTTTCAGGCACAAGCGCTGGTTTAACGGCTAAAAAGGGACAAATGCGACAGTGCTTGTGAGACGGAAGCGCCGCCGGTGCTTATATCCCTATTACCTAACTATGCACATCATTCTGATCAATTTTTCCCCATGTTTTACTGAAAGGACTGAGTTAGGGTTTTTTGTTCCATTTTAGGGATGGGAGCTCACGAGCATCCAAACCACCAAACTATACACATAATTCTGACATATTGTTCTCATACCTGATTCGCCTTCATCATTTGTCAACGATAACCACCGACGCTTTTGGCTAGGATTAAAGGGAGCTTTGGGAGGTATTTGAACAATACACTAGCGTTTTGGAGTAGCAGCCGCATATATTAATAAAGTTGAAAAAAATCGGGTAGCATGATCGTATGAGCGAATTTTCTCAAATTAAGGTATTATATTTATGTTAAATTTTTAAGAAATTTGAGAGTAATGAAATTGTTAGTTACCTATCAATTTTATGGCAAGAAACTTGTTCAAAATAATATTCTGCCATTCAACCAAAGATTTTTGATTTTTAGCATTTTTGTACTTTTTATCGCCTTTTTGGCACTAGAATTTAAATATCTTTGTCAGCATAATTTTGTTCAGAAAACTTTTAATGTTCGAGTTCATAGGGAATAAACATTTAACCAAAAAAATAAAAATTTAACCATTTTTCACCGTTTTTACAGTTTTTTGTGATTTTTTTGGCACATTTTTGGAATTTGATCAATTTGTTGTACTCAATAAGTGTGCTGTCCAAACAACTCATCCTTTCTTCGGCCATGCTCGACTTTTAGGCGAAAAACTGGTTTTCAAGTCAATCTTAAGGAGAGTTATCGTCTGGAACGACACTTACATATATATATATATATTATATATATATATATATATATATATATATATATATATATATATATATATATATATATATATATATATATATATATATATATATTAATTGCTATGCAATTCTTAGGCCGACCCCCAATAATTTTTTTGTAACGTCCCGAACGAAATTAAAGATGATTTTCACGTACAACCGAGTAGTTGAGTAGTTGCTATAGATTGTGTCACAATTTCAGTGTTTTTCACGTACAACCCAGCCGTTGTTAGGGGAATGAAACCCGCAGTTTTCATCGCACAAAAATCGTTCGCCACTCGTTGGAAAGCGCTTGATTTATGTGATAAATGTTCACATTTCAAGCTACCAATTTCCCTCTCCTTACGTACCTGGCTACATTCCAAAACTAAGTTGATTCAGGGTAAGAATTGCATAGCAAATTATCCTCGTTTTCTACGCAGTAGAAAAGAGAAAAGATCCGGCGAGGCGCGAAGCGCCGAGTATAGATTAGGGGGGTCCAGGGGGGCGAAGCCCCCCGGCGAGGCGCGAAACGCCGAGTATATATATATATATATATATATATATATATATATATATATATATATATATATATATATGAAACAAAGAGAAGAACACACAGAAATACACTACACAGTGTAGTGTATTTCTGTGTGTTCTTCTCTTTGTTTCATATATTAGCTCTCCTAGAGCCACTAATCAAGTGATTAATATATATATATATATATATATATATATATATATATATATATATATGTTTGAATGTATGTATATAAACAAGTATTAAACTCTTGGAATCCTTTCAGAATGCCTTAAAACGGATTTACATCAAGAAAATTTTGGATAAGTTTTATTCAAAAAATTTTGGATCTATTGCAATAGTTTCATTTTTTATGAAAATCCTAGGGAAGTTAATGACGGAGACATTCTTTCGCCAAACTGTCACAATATTGTGATACAAAAATGCGTTATGAACTTACTAATTTTTCCACCACACAAAAATTGAACATGCCGAATTTTTCCCACTCTTTAAATTTCCTTCTGAGAACAACTCGTATGTATACAAACTAAGACGATTACCGAGGATGGCGATTGAGCTTAATGCAATTTTCAATCAATTAAAAAAATATGAGCGAGAGCTTTCCAAAAAGGTGCTATATGATGGGTATCTGACCATAAAAAACTATCTTTTAAATTCATTTTCATTATAAAGTCACAGCCCCCGATTGCCATGGGGGAGTCCTCAGCTTCCCTTGCCCACTCTCTTGCAGGCTACGCATAATCTTGGTCTTTTGAGCTAAACAAATTGGTGATTAATGCATGTATTACAGGGACGTCCCTACGAATGAATCGCATATAATTTTGGTGAGAATTATTAAAAAAAAGTATAGTGATTTCTCGGGAATTCCCCTCTTCCCCAACCCCATTCACCGACAGTAAATTTGAAACTTCCGAGGTTGCATAACTGGATTAAAATCTGGATCTAACGAACAATAAAAACAGTCTCGAAAAGTCTGATGAATATAATGAAAATATCACTGTTTATCGTTATTACCCCCTCTATTCACCCCCTTCCATCATGAAATATGAAACTCCTGTTACATTTTCTAAAACTTAACCAAATTCAAAGTTGAACAAAAAAAAAGAATCACGAAAATTAGTCCAGAATAGTTAAAACTACATGATTTATCAGAATTACACCCTCCATTTACCCCCTCTCTTGATTAAATTTGAAATCCTGACATACTTTTCAAAACCATATCGAATTCATAGTGGAACAAAGTAAGAATCACGAAAATCAGTAGAGATTTGTAGCTTGGGCGGCGCTTGAATAAATCGGTAATTATCCCCCCCCCCCCCCCCCCCACCACCACCACGACACCAAATCCGAAATTTCCGAGATTTGTTGCACATAGACTGAAATTGAGATCGAAAAAAGAAATAATCTCGAAAATCAGTTAAGAATTGTGGCCTGGCCAGCGCCGACAAAATGTGTGTCACACACACACAATTTTTTATTATTTTTTATAAAACTCTCTTCAAAGGCGGAGGGGGCACATCATTAAATTGAAAAATAAACAAATGAAACAATAACACACACACACACGGACACACACGTATAGTTTTTTCACGGATCCGGTTTTAGAATGATCTGAAACGGATTTGTATGTGGTATTTGTTTTTTCATGCTAGTGTGTATTGATGAAGACTAGCTTCAAAGGGACGTCCTAAAAACTGCCACTTGAGTATTTTCAAGTGCGCTGAATCGAATCTGAAGTCAAAAGTGTGAAATTCCAGCAGATGAAAGTTCCCCCTCTCTCATTCACCCTACAAGTTGAAATTGATTAGGGAGCCTTTGTGGGACATCAAGAGGCGAATGAAATTACGGGCTCCATCACGATCAGATAGCCGATTCAAATTCTTTTCTGTCCTACCTAGGAACTTGAAATTTGCCATAATGCCGCTCAGATTAATCATGGAACAAATACAAGTACGAAAGTTCAAGTATCGTGCTACTTATATAACATCCGTATATAAAAGTTAGAATTATCCTATGTGCTCACAATTTTTTTCGTGGTATTATTAATGATCGTTATATTGCGCATCAATTTAGAATTATTTTCTTTTTTCCCTTCTTCCAATAAATTTATGTGGGAGAACTAGCTTCTCTATTAAATGACAAGTTGGCGGTTGGAACAATGAAGATCAATTATTCATGCAATAGACTAATAAATAAGTCAAAGAGATTAAAACGTGGTGTATCAAAATGATGGAATATGAAGCTCTCTATATTGCGTGTTGCTCAATATCTTGGAAATAAATAAAAGAAGGATAACAATGAAAATCAACATTAGATGACCTCTTTGCTTATTTCAATAAATAATTCATTGATGCGATAATTGGATATTTGAGATGAAAAAATGATGCGCTCTTCTGCGCAGATCACTTGTTTATGAATAAGTCAGGCACCATACGTGTATTTAAATGGTTCAAAGTTTATAGAAAACCGAATAATATTGAGCCGAGGTTCATCGAGCAGAAAATATTATTCAGTGGAACATATTGAAAATGCATATCAAATAGAAAATTCGTATTGAAAATTAACATGCATTTCTTATACGAATTTTCTATCTGAATTGTGCTTCATAAGTACATGAAACTAGTTACTGTTGCTTATTGAGATTTTTGAATCTATCTTCCCAACTCATTGTGTCCGGGTTTTAACACATAATGTTGTTGCATACACCAACCGGTTAAAAATCCACAAGAAATTATGTAACGAAAAAACGACATGCAATACCGATAAACTTAGTAGCAAACCTTCGCTTATAATTATCCCTGGGACATTAAGAGACGGTCTGTATAGTAGGTAGGTTCATTCCCAATCAGCTGAGTGAGCTAAATTCTCTTCTGTTCATCCTAGGAAGTTCGGATTTGATAGGGAGACTCTCTCGGACAGTAAGAAACGACTGAAATTATCCGTAGGTTGACATCAATATGCCTGCGTGAATATGGGTACTTGCAGAGGGAAAATTATGAAATTAATTTAAAAATCTACATTTTACGTAAGTAGGTATTTTTATGTAAGTAGGTGCGTGCCAACTGAAAATAACATAAATGTTGTGACAGAGTTCCCGTCAGAATCCCTAGTTGAGCCACCGTTTATTCCCGATTGTTCCAATCTTTGATTGGGGGTTAATTACCTAATGAATACTTCTTATGAAGATTCATTGACAATCCATCCTGTTTTAATTTCTCTTTTCTCATCCTCAATCGCCAATGCAGCTATGTATTAATGAGCATCAGTTCTCAGCCAGTAAACTATTCCACCTGGTTTACATACTTGCTCTTCAATCAAGTATGTCTTTAAGGGGGGAAGTGTGACAGAGTTCCGGTCAGAATTCCAGAGAAAGCGCTGCCGTCGCTCCGTTGTTTCCCAACGGCCGTCACACGCCTGTTCTCGTGTTCTTGAAAGGCTGCGTTTGGCCTTGGATGGGTTAGAGGGCGTTAGAACTGGAAAACCAATCTACTCCGAACATAGCACATTAATGCTATTAGTAGGAGTGTGTATCTCTTCTGACGGGATACTGTCACTCTCCCCTTCCTCTTTTTCGAGGATTTCGGACCCCATTTCTGTGAAATGGTTTTAATAATCAAGAAAACTCTACTAAAAACAGTAGTATCAAGAAAACTCGACTATAGCAGAGTATAGTCGATGAAGAAGTAGATAACGTAAAACTTCGAAATCTGTCATTTAGGAAACGGGGAAAATGGTGCTTGAAGTAATTTACGTTAGCACATACGCAGAAAGGAGTTATGATTTGAGAAAAATGAAATTGGTAGATGACAATCTACAGCCTGACCCGCACATTTGTAGAAAATGTAATAGGTAGAAATCTGATAAAAACAACAAAATAATCTTGTTCCTTGGATTTCACTATCGCGCATGCGTGGGAGCAACTAATGATGCAATAATGTTGAAATTAAAATGGAATAATCAAACCATTTTCACCATTTTTTGTTTTGTTGTTTTTTTTTTTTTTTTTTTTTTTTTTTTTTTTAATCTTTTTTTTTTAATGTTTAGCCCTTTAATACAACCCGGGTTGATAAAAATTGATGCCGACCCTCTAGGACCATCTAGACCTCAAATGTGATTTTTAACACAAGTTTCATATACTCGTAGTTTGCTTTAGTATTTTCGGCCGATTTTTTTTTTTTTTTTTTTTTTTTTTTTTTTTTTTTTTTTTTTTTTTTTTTTTTTAAGCATCTTGATCTTGGGGTGTTACAATTTTTTTCTTGGTCGATTACAAAGGTTCATTATTGAAAATGATTAACCAATATAAGAAAAAATGAAAGTAATTCACAAATGAGTGACGTCTAAATAAAAATTTGATCCTGGCTAGAAGATGGTTTTTGTATTTCTTTTTTTCTCGATTATTTTACAATAATTTATATCCTTCTACAATCATTAGGAAATAATAGATATCCAAGAATAAATGGTATATTTAGAACAAAATATTCAACTATGGATCTGTAAATAGTTTGAGCGAATTCATCGAAAGTTCGACAATATTTCATAGGTTATGAAATATTTCAACTTTTCAAAAAGAAATGAGATCCTATATTCAATTTTACTTCATGAGAATCGCAAATCACTTATTAACTCATTCAGATCGTATTACCAGATACTAGTATTCGACTACCTATTACTGGAAGGAGGGAGAGGTAAATGAAGAGTCATGTAAGTTGTAAGAATATACAAGTTCCACTCTTCCTCCTTCCTTGCCTCTTGATTGAGCAGACTGCAGTCGAACAGAGTGATTTAAGTTCCATAGAAAAGGTAAGAATAGTTGTGGAGACTCTGGGGGTTGTCCGAGAAGCTCAAACTGTTAATGCTCATATTACTGCATTGTTGCATTGACCTAATACTTCGAGTACATTGTTTCAGAACGGATAATTAACTAGACGGGCTACGACAAGTTCTAAACATGGATGTATGATGATTTTCAGTGTACCAACATTCAGCTGGTACGTTCGAAATCGATAATAAGAGATATTAAAAGAAATCTGAGATTTAATTAAACTCAAGATTCGGAACTCACCAGATAAATTCGAATGAACCTAAAATGAACAAGTAAGTAGTTTAAAAATGAGAGTTCCACTCAAGTAGAAAACAATTTTCTTCTGGAAAATTGTGGCAGGAAGCAGTATTCTACCGGCTAGCTATAGCAGTTTGAGAAATAACGTGTAGTCCAATCAATGAACAACCATAAAGGGAATATCAAACCAATTTAAGAATCGTCTTCCCTTGCAATAGCAATCCATTTTATATCTGCGTTGGGATAAAATGTTGCTGATCTCCCTCAATCTAGCAGAACACAATTAACGAAAGAACTATATTATTCAAATGTGATAACTAGTAGTGGCACAGAAAAGTGTTTTTCCCAAGCACCGAACCGCAAACAACCGGATTCTGAGGTTTTTCATCACGCTAGTTGCGTAACGACTTCGGTCGACAAGTCATTAGCTATTAACTAATTAAGACCCTGATATGGAATTGAGAAAAATACTTGCTAACTGCTTCACAATTGAGGTAGCTTGTGGATTTAAAAAGTACTCGTCAGGCAAGACGACCGCATTAAACATTCAGATGGAAGTAGATTGAAAAAATCATACGAACATGTAGGAAATCATCCGAGAGGAGCTGAAAAAGCGATTGTAAACTAAATAAGTTGATTTTTCCGTAAACACTGACCTCCTTTAGCCCACATTCACGAAATTATGTTTGAAAGTTATTGCATTAAGTATAAGACCAAGAATGTGCCAAAACTTTTTGCATCACATTTAGTCAACCCCAGAGAGAAACATTGAAAGAAATTTTATCCTCAAAAACTTTCAGAATAACAGGTAGTTGTATTTCTATTTCCATTCAATTAATTTTCTTTACAATGACTCATATGAATCCGAAGAATCGGTACGTTCGTTCGCCTGAGAACCCTGAGAATCCCTTCAAATTTTTGAAATTTCTGGTTTCTCATTCAAACTCTCCATGCTTATTGAAACCAACAATGACAACGATAGCACTAAGAATCATGTGCTTATATAGCATTTACAAGTCAGATGAAACCTCTTCCAAACCGAATGAATCCTTTTCCAAGTCAAATGAATCCTTTTCCATGACAAATGAAACCTTTTTCAAACAGACTATTTCTGTAAAGTGAACAAATTTTGAAGTTTTATAAATAACAAGATCTTTGGAAATCAATCAGAATTTGAGAAAATTTTCAAGGAATAAGCCACAAAGAAGACATCGTACGTATTGGTGACTCCCGTTAATTATATTGTCTGTAGCTTCTATTTTTACGTGCCGGCATGGCGAGTAGGTAGGCGTACCCACTTCACATTCTACTGATATAAATTTCTCAAATGAACATATTTCCTATTCTACTAAGGTGAGAACTATTTCGATGATTCAATGTCTAAAATTCATCGATTTTTCATTTTGTCAACTTCTTTCTAGAACTTTGCAAGGTTTTACGTCATTTGGTTCAATTTCTCAAAAGGTTTCATGTCGTCTGGAAAAGGTTTCATTTGATTTGGAAATGCTATAATTACAACTATACATGCTAATAATATACTATTTACAATACAGCTCTGACTAAATGCATATGAATATATCGCAGACTGGAGATATTACAGTTCGTAGAAGAGCCCATTGTCCATTTCGAGGTCTCCACACACTAGGCTGGAACAGGACGGAACGTTTACACACCCAATTTACCATAACGGCCGGCGGCAGCATCTGTGCCCTTCCACACATTAGGCAGGTCAGATGCAGGAATAGGGCGGAAACGTCCAAACGTCCGGTGTCGGGACGGTTTTTCGCTCCGATAGCGATTGCGGTGATTTCCGTCCGTTGCCTGGCCCAGGCCGTCGCCTACCCGCTACGTCCCGCGCCTGGTGTGCGGAGGGGCATAAGACGAACGGCTGCGGCCGGTGAATTAGGAATATAAATATCCCTTCCTGTTCCTGTCCCGTGTCTGTCCCGTTCCTGTCTGGTGTGCGGGGGACCTCTGATAGCCACCACTCACTTCACCATAACAAAACAAAGTTTGGAATCGTGCCCCATCATCGCAGATTTTAACGTGCAGTTTATTCGACACAGTTTCTGAAAGTGGCGGTAGCATATTATTGTATAAAATTTATTGCAAACACAATGGGTTCGGGGCAGTAATACAGCATTGCAGACACCGATAATATTATAAAAAACTGATATAACTCCAATAGCATCCCATATTTTCTCAAAATTATCTGGAAAAGAGGCCAAATAACAACATTACATCCATTCTACATTACCACACATTTTACAGTAAAATCCCCCTTACATTCTCAGATCCACATTTTAAAAATTCAAACTAGCCTTGGAACTAGCCTTGAAAATTGTAGAAGTTTAGACGTGGGGGGGGGGGGGGGGGTGCAGGTTTATTTCTGAATGGTGACTATTATTGTTCCGATCATGATTAAATTTAATTTATTATTTATGAGGGCTATTTAGTTTTGACCCGAATGCTTCCAGAAAAAGTTATCAAAATTAGACGAATATTAAAGAATTCAAATGTATAGCAAAGATTCGAAGACATGCAGATAGACATACCGACAAACTGAAAGGGTATAATGAGTGTAAAACAATTTGTATTTGAAGCCACTCAATTTTCAAAACGCTGCAAATTATATACAAAGGTTTATTATTTCTGTATTAGATCACCCTTCTACGCAGACCATTGGACTACAATTATTAAACCCCGTGTATAGTAAATCACCAAAACTTGACGCTTCACCCCTCCCAAACGAGTTCACCCCTTTACAGCTCCATGCCTCTCGATTTATGATCTATGCATTCATGTTACGGATACGAAGAAGCTATGTGACACACCCAACTTGCTTTCCTATTTTCAAAAATGAACCTTTGTAATCGAACAAGAAAATATAAATTTTGTAAACCCCCCCCCCCCCCCCCCCCTTCAACATTTTTTGGCTTACTTTCAAAGCTACATAGAATCCAAAAATCGAATAAATAAATAAATAAATAAATTCGTCCGTCCGCCGTTCGAAGGCCAGAGCTTTTCTCTGAAACTACTGTATACGAAATTCGGGATATAAATTTTAAAAAATCACATTAGGGGTATAGTTGATCCTAGAAGGTCTGCATCAATTTTGATCAAACCGAAAGGGTAACATTTTTAAGAGCTGAAAAAAAAATCGAAATCTCGAAAACATTCAAGTTATTACTAAGTAATGATTTTTTGGTTGACCTTGACAGTTATTATCCCAAGTAATCGAATGAAACCAACTGAGACACTGTATATCCATCCGTTCGCTCTCCCTAAAAGAACTTGAACTAAGACTTAGAGAGTGAAATCATACGCTAGTAGTGACATCTTTGAATTAGTGAGTGTGAGTCCATCGCTAAAATCCAACAATGACCGCTAGAACGTGTGTTTGTAAGATCGGAACACATAAAATTCGCGTTGTAAATTCGGGAGATCGTATCAGCCGATCTAATTCAAATGGAATTCCGACTTCGCGAAATCAAGTTTAATATTACTATTGTGCCTAGGAATGGACTAGTGAAGCGTAGGTTAGATGATTTATTTTACCTCATAAATTTTCAGTTGATGGTTACCTAAGCCAGGTTTGTTAGATCAGAGGGACATATAGATCAGAGTGACTCAAGGCCAGAGCAGTTCAAGGGAGGGGGTACTTAAGACAGAGATGTTTTACTTACTTGCATTAATTTTCTCTTGGTAGGCAGGTGCCAACATCTATGCAGGCTATTGTGTCATTCGATTCTTTGGGCGGATATTTATAAATGAAACTCAAAAAAAACAATACTGTTACATTGAAAGATTTAAAAATCTCGACTTTTTAATATTTCAGTTCTTTGGTTCGACCCTTTAGAGTTAATCGAACGTGATGCCGACATTAATGGCACATCCCCGGCCAAAGTATGATGTTTAAGCCTAATTTCTTACAGTTCGGTCAAATACTTTTTGAGGAAAGCTTTGGACGGCGGTAGGACGGATTTTCCCCCCCTTTTCGATTTTTGGATTCTACGCAACTTGTAACATAAACTAACTAATTTTGAAGAGGGGTTAAGATAAATTTTTTCTTGGTCGATTAAAAGGTTCATTATTGAAAATGTTATGCATTGTTTTGATTATTTATTTCAGAAGCATATTTTTTCCATTGTTTTGGTGTAAGCTCCACCCCAAACAATTAATTCATATTGGATAACCGACTGAACCAGGCTTATATTAAGCGAAGTTGGCTATTAGCCAATACGTTATGGATATTACAATATGAAAGTATCCCTAGATGTGGAAATTGCAAGAATCGGGAAGCAGGAACTATCCATATCCATCCCATGTGGAAATATGTTTTGCAGAGACGTGAAGCATCACTGGAACTCTAATAGACCTTTAGTATCAAGTCTCGATGCCGCAAGTCGCGTAGCGGTCAAGACCAAGGACTCCGGCCGATCACCGCTTTCCCGGCGGTCGAACGGAAGGCAGCGCGTACTTGGTTACCATCGCCGGCGACCTGGAACGGTCGTCAGAAAAAATCCAGAGCCTATGGAGAAATTTCTCAGGGAAATTTACACTTTCCAACCTGCACGAAGAGTCATAGTAATGTTATGATAATAATATTCTTCGGCCTAAAAATATATTTAGGTACAGCCCAAAAACTATTTTCATTTGAAGTTCGAATCCTAAGAACACTTTTTGGTTTATTATTTGTGTTACCGATCAAGGGAAAAAATAACTTAACCTGCCAATGCTTTTTTTAAGAGAACGAAAAAACTAAAATTTGGTTAAAAAATAACTTTTTAAAAATATTTTTTGGGTTGCAAAACTATCTCTCTTTCCCCAATAATCATCAAAACTTGAATTTTCTACATTTCTCGTATTTATGATTGCAAAAAACTGCAGTTTTGCAAGTCTGCTGAAAATCTTTTGAAAGTATGCAATTTTCGGGCCCACTTCTTTCAAACTTTGGAAAATAATAAATTTTGATTGGAAAATGATAGATAAAAATATCCAAAAAACAAAAAAAAAAGATTTTGTTCAGCATAATGTGGAGAAAAATATAAACTCAGATTTGACCTTTGGCACGTTAAGCTCCTTTTTCCTTGCACGGTCACATTTTCAATTATGAATGCCCATTAGTCTTGGAGTTTTGCCTGTGACAAATAATTGTAGTTTTGCGCTTGCGCAATAGTTATTATACAATCAATTGCGATATAATCCATAGGGCGTTTTCCGGGAACGAAACTCAACTACTTTTCGAATTTGAACGAAACCGGACTAATAGATTATGATAAATCTACGTTGTAAGAAATCGCTCATGCGCACAAGCTACTATTGATCAGATGGATATAAAAATTATAGGAGAACGTCTAAAAACTAATCCGTACACTCCCTGAAAATAGAACTAAAATTCGGTATAATCTTGGGTGAGACACGGACAGACATCCGACCGACACGAGACAAAAATTGATCGACAAGCACTGAAACGCAAAAAGCAATTGAAAATTTTCATTTTGGAAGACATAATTGGTTTCAACTCTTCGCACGAACACAAAACTTTCCTTCTTTCGTTTATGAGGAAGCAAAACATCAAAACAAATAAAATTGCAGCAACTTATTACACAAAGTCTGATTATTTCCTTATTTTATAGCTCAAGCTTATCCGTTATAGATGGTCAAAGGACGTTGATTCAGAACCAACTAGGGTCCATATACGATTTATGACCCAAGTAATAAACCTTGGTCTAGTACTTTGAGAATAAAAGCTCCGGACGGCGCGGCGCACAGTGACTAATTTTCCAGAACTAGGTACAAAAAAATCCAGGAGTTCGCATGAGATTCGATTCTTCAAATGTTGGTGAGCATCTCTAGTTTTCAAACCCAACATTTGTTTTCGCATATTTTTGTGCACACCCCATTTTTGTCGCGTAATGTATTCTACGAATATCTAGTTTACATGGGGGAAAGCTGTACTAAAGTTCTGTTCTAAGTTTACTGTACAAAATCCACTCAAATCAACCGCCTTGTAATGTTCACTAGACATTTTCATCAGGTCAGGAAGATGGCGTAGAGATTCCGAAACCGTAGAGTGGATGTGATGTGTCTAAAAATGAGATTAATTGCTTAATTTATTTATTTAATCAACGAGCAAAGCCCAATTACAAAAATTATATTCACAACACGGTTCTAATGATACCTGCTAAATACGTGTAGTAATAAATTAGTATGAAAATTCAACACTTAGGTAAATACAAGTGAAAAAAAAAAAATTGTTTCTTTATGCTATTAGCTAAAAACGTGAAAACAAATGTCACTCAAGAACACAAACAAATTAAGTGGACACCGTCTCAGTTAACTGAACCATTAAATTAAATAAACACTTGAGGCTCGTATTTCTCTTAGAAACTCTAAGAGTCCGACCACAAACAAGTCTGTGTTTAGACGATTCGCAGTCCTCATAATTCTTGGAAGTGGGCAGAGAAAAGCATTATTAGTACCACAATGCGGCACGACAAACAGATCAGCGGTGTTGGTCGTTTTGGGAGGAACAAGAAAGTTCAGTTTGGCAAGAAATTCTGGCGCATCGACGGCTCCATGTAAGACCTTATAGAGGAAAGTCAGGTCGCAGGCTGTTTTCTTTTTTTCAGGGATTTCAAATCCAAACATTTTCATAATGTCTGTATGAGGAATGACAAATTCGTCTCCCAAAAATACGTATTTCAATCCTTCATCCTTCTGGAATACCCGGGCCATGTTTCTTCTGAAATATTAACGCTCCAAAAATATTGGATTGGATTACTAGGCGTCAGCCGTACATAATCCTAACCATGCTCTGCTACCATGTAACGAACTTAGATCGCCCCAGAAGTGCAATAGGGGTCTAAATCCGCACTCATAGAGAGTGATGGGTGTGACAGTAACATAAGAGATACAACTCGTACTAATAGCCTATGTGCTCTGTTCGGAGAAGATAATTTTCCGGTTCCCGGATCCTCATCTATCGCCAACCATGGCAATTAAAGAATGTGAGAATGAACGCCTGGCGCCGAAGTGACGGACGTGCAGTGCATTCTTTTGGATCTCGCGGGAACTGTCACGGAACACAATCCTACTATTAGGGAAACTTGCAGTTGTTACTTAGTGTATGTAAAATTTTAAAACCAAAAATGTAAGGTTCAAATTCAGCTTGAATAATGTATTAATGTAAGTACTGAAATAATAGTAGTAATATTCAGAATAAATAATGTCTTCTTATCGAGTACAGAGAACATTCTTATTTTATATTAGTTTACTAAACATTACATTACAACTATGCTGCTTAGTAACGAGTAACAATCTTCATAATAATATTTAGAGACATGCTACATTCTCCCCTTCTTAAGGGGCATCATCTCTTCTGAGATGATATGGTAGCACATTTCCAATAGCTGCTTTCTGAATAGTCCTGTCTCCGTCTTCATTATGTATCGTTTCAAATTCACCTTGAACAATATATTAATGTAGGTAAGTATTAGAATAATAGTATTAATATTCGGAATAAATCATTTCTTTTTATCGTGAACATATTATATTTATGTAGAAGATTCTAATTTTATATTATTTTACGAAACATTAAAACCATGCTGCTTAGTGACGAGTAACAATCTTCATAATAATATTTGAAGACATGCTGCAAAACAATTTTCCAAACCAGCACCCACCAGTTTTTTTGACATTTTATGTCTTTGCTATGGCACATAAACTAAAAAAACGTTACGGAAAATTGCTCACGAAAATATTTTGATGATTCCACTTACAACCGAGTCGTTGCTAGGAAAATGGTACTTCGTCGTTTTTCATCCCACAAAATTCGTTGACCATTCGTTCGAAAGCTCTCGATTTATCTAACCATATTATTTTAACTACTGCGAAGTGCGTGGCCAACAAGCTGAGTTATGAGCAAGGTTATTTGAATAATTGTGTACACTCAGGTGATCATTCTCAATAATTGATATTGTGAACATTATTGCCACCACTTGTTAATTTCTGATGATTTCATTGAGCTGGTGTTTCGATGATTTGATTCATAGCTGGTGATCCAAATATTGCGAGAACGGTTTGATTTGTGAAGCAGTGGTTAAATCATTTTAATAGGTAATTTCTATGTTTTACACTCTAGGAAGCTGTAATTTCGTATGTAGTCTCTTTAGCACATTTACGTGACGATGCCCAGGGTCCGGATCAGTTGAGTGGCTCTTAGAGCTTGCATACGAGTCTGCAACACATACTTGTCTTCAACTAAAGACATAAAATGTCCCAATGTGTTGCTGACTCGTATGCAAGCGTTTCGTTTAAATTCTGATTTATAGTAGGCACTTAGGATGTGAATAGACAAAAATGAATAAATCTGTGCTTTATACTCTAAATCTAAGGTTTAGTTATAATTTTTCATACCAAATCTATTTATAATGTCCTATCCTTTGGTAGGTATCTGCTTATGGCTAGAACTTGATGTGTTAGTCTGTAAATAGATCCATCGGAAAACACGTTAAAGATATTCAAGTAAAACCAGTTTTAATGTTGTTTCGAAAAGTTAGTGTAGAAAATAGCTCAATGCATGGAACGAAAAACATTACACGCTGAGCAGTTAGGTTTGTCTATTTTGAAGTCTTGTTACTAGTTTACGTAACAACATCCTCCTGCTCACCTCTTCTGAGAAATAACAGCCAAACTCTTCAATTTATTTTAATTGTGCGAATCTTTTGTGGGAGGACCTGACACATTGTGACTCGCAGTGGGAATACGTTTCGCTTACTGGCTACTCTCGGTGGATATTTACGGTGGTTCTACGTATCCGAGTCTCACGGAGTGCATAATCATCTAATGACAAGAAACATGTTACTAACTTATGTCCAGAACAACATAATATGATCTGTGTCAATAATATAATACTCTGCAAATTATTGCGCAAAGGCGTGTAATCTTTCCATTTTTCACAATGGTGCCTCCAAGTACCCTCACTTTTGGGGAAACAAATGTTTTGAGAAAATAAGTTAAAATGAGGAAGTTAAAGATGAATGAAGACGTAAAAATGCTGCAAATTATAACACAGAGGTAATTTCTCAAATCTACAGTAAATTATTTCTCAAATTTCTGGTCTATACTCGTAATAAATTATAAAACGATGTTTATGGGACGTACGATTCATCTACACCAACATAAAAATAACTACAAAACATACCTTAATATGTAGACACCTCTACCATGAGGAAATTAACGAAATTAAATTAATGTCTTTACTAGCTTCTATACTTAACAAAAGCTGATATCTAGGATTAATGATACATCAGAACCTAAATATATCAAAACAGTTTTAGGTATCCACCAAATGATAATTGTTATAATTTCAACATCTAAATTGGGATTATTGTCTGGTACTTCCCATTTTACTAGTACTGTTCCGGGGTCCCGATTCCTCAATACTAATGTT
The DNA here is from genome assembly GCA_030762985.1 of Adelphocoris suturalis. Taxonomy (NCBI): domain Eukaryota; kingdom Metazoa; phylum Arthropoda; class Insecta; order Hemiptera; family Miridae; genus Adelphocoris; species Adelphocoris suturalis. Next base: position 40,811,849 of record CM061046.1, on the reverse strand, counting down.
GTTCATGATCAGAATATAATACCATTGTCTTAGCAACCTTCAAAGTGGTCTGTATTTCATAAATAAGTAGTTTTGGAAAACGTAGGGGTTCGGAGTGGTGCCTAGCACTTAATAGAGGCGTGTGACTAGATTTTGGTATATAGAAAACGGTAAAGAACTAATCCGGAAGTGTGGTCAATCGGTAAATACCCAGGTTGTTCTTAAACAATTCAGACTTACAGATTAACAGATCCAATACAGATCTAACATTTTTGAAGAATTCTGTTGTCAGTTTTATGTGACGCTAGGTAACGGATGACATGTAGTGTGAGTTTGAACGTTTAAAATAGTGATGTAATATAGTGATTTAGAAGACGGATGGTGATGTGAAATGGCCCTGGCAAGAATGTGATCAAAATATAGAGATAAGCGGGATGGACATAGAACCAACTGATAATGGACATGGCACTAAGACAAATGACCCACCAACTATGAAATATTCAAGAGCTTCCAAAGGCCCTAATACAGGGTGTCTCAACTTAAGTTTCCACAACTTCAGAGATTGATTCTAGAGCTAATTTCTGATCGAAAGTTCCTCCAAGATATTTCTATTTAAACGCTTAGTTTTTGAGTGATTTCTATCAGATTTTTTCTTGTTTTCGACTTTTGCCACTAAAACGATCATAACTCTCTTAATTTGCTGTGTAAATTCAAATTTGTGGATACCGTTGGAAAGAACATTAAAATTTTCCTATCGGCCGGAGCGTTCTTAATAATTAAGGTTTGAGACATGAAAAAGCCCTCTGAAAAGCTAATTTTACTTAATTTGGGAAACCTTGAGTTTTTTCAATCGGGAATTAAACTATGAGAACCAATATTTTTTTTAAACACAGAAACGGTGAAAAATACGCCAAAATCTCCTCCTTTCTACGGTGTAGTCAATTCTACTTTTACTACGCAAATAATATTTGAAGAACATAGTTTTTTCACTGAAATCGATCGTTTTCTTGAAAAATAACCCTATATGAAAATACGAGTTCGTGGTATATTTCTACGTCTTTTTTACGCTGAAATAAATGGTAACACTTGCATATCTCCCGTTCTCCGTTATAACCAAGTTTTACACTTTAGCTTACGAGTTTCACCCCTAAAAACACATAACATGTGTCATGACAAATGAACTCAAATTCATTGCTAAAATTTTGACAAATTAACTCAAAGTTCCATGCTAAAATTTCTTGACACATCCACGTAACGTTTTTGCTAGTTAGTCCAAGTTTCGTGACACTTCCTCGTAACGTTTTTGGGCAGTTAGCTCAAATTCATTGCTAAAATGTTGACAAATTAACTCAAAGTTCCATGCTAAAATTTCTTGACACATCCACGTAACGTTTTTGCTAGTTATTCCAAGTTTCGTGACACTTCCTCGTAACGTTTTTGGGCAGTTAGCTCAAGGCTAAAGCATGTTCCATGCTGAAAATGTGTGTGGGTGTATGTGTGTGTGTGGGTGTGTTTGTGTGTTTGTGTGTGTATGTGTGTGTTGTATATACATATAAATGGTGCTTTTTCACGTAACAAGTGCTCTAAAAAAAATGTACGATGGTTGAGAAACTTTCTTGAAATTCGGTTAAGCACTTAACGAAATCGAGTATATTATAAATTTTTTACCGTTGTTCAATCACTCAGTGCGAAGTAGTTGTTACCGTTATAGTAGGTAACTTGAAACTGAAAAAGTGTCGGGTATCCAGTAAGCCTGAAATTACCAAACGTGAATAGACCATCAACGTTAGATAAGTTGATTAATTATAGTAGATGTTGTTTTGCTAAGATAGGGCTAGCAGTGACAAATATTGTATCGCAACGTGTGGCGTGTAGGGAATATTGCTCGCTTCGCTCGCAAAGTCTGGCATGTAGGATATGTTGCTCGCTTCGCTCGCAAAGTCTGGCATGTAGAAAATGTTGCTCGCTTCGCTCGCAAAGTATGGCATTTAGGGAAATTTACTCGCTTTGCTCGCAAACGGTAGATCCCTAAGGGTAGGTTTAACTTCTGTAGGGGATGCTGCTCGCTACGCTCGCTTGAGGAAGTTATACTGCCCACCCAACTTGGCAGACGTTTTTTTCTGTTGGGGAATTCTTACTTACAAATTAAATCTTATAAAACTACGTGGAACCACGAAAAGTTTATTAGGGGATGTTGCTCGCTTCGCTCGCAAGTCCGTATTTATTCTGTAGGGGATGCTGCTCGCTTCGCTCGCTTGAAGAAGTTATACTGCCCACCCAACTTGGCAGACGTTTTTTTCTGTTGGAAATTCTTACAAACAAATTAATTCTTATAAAACTACGTGGAACCACGAAAAGTTTATTAGGGAATGTTGTACTGCCCACCCAACTTGGCAGACGTTTTTTTCAGTTGGGAATTCTTACAAACAAATTAAATCTTAGAAACTACGTGGAACCACGGAAAGTTTATTCGGGGATGTTGCTCGCTTCGCTCGCAAGGTATACCTGTATATGTGTAGGACAAAGTCCGTATTTATTATTTGAAATGGCTCTCGCTTCGCTCGCAAGGTATTGCGTAGAAGTGCAAATGGGAACCCCCCTGTGAGGGTCCCTTCAGGTAAGCAACGTTGTGTAACGGCGGCCCGTGGTCGATTAATTTCTGATGTTAAACGCTTCCCTCGCAGGTGTGGCTGTGCGGATGCGATGTATTACAATTGAAACATGTAGGGGATGTTGCTCGCTTCGCTCGCAAACGGTAGGTCCCTAAGGGTAGGTTTAACTTCTGTAAGGGATGCTGCTCGCTTCGCTCGCTTGAGGAAGTTATACTGCCCACCCAACTTGGCAGACGTTTTTTTCTGTTGGAAATTCTTACAAACAAATTAAATCTTATGAAACTACGTGGAACCACAAAAAGTTTATTCGGGGATGTGTAGGAAAAAATCCGAATTTATTCTGTTGAAATGGCTCTCGCTTCGCTCGCAAGGTACCTATGTGTACCTGCTCGCACCCCAAACATCTCTAAGGGTAGGTTTAACTTCTGTAGGGGATGCTGCTCGCTTCGCTCGCTTGAGGAAGTTATACTGCCCACCCAACTTCGCAGACGTTTTTTTCAGTTGGGAATTCTTACATACAAATTAAATCTTATAAAACTACGTGGAACCACGAAAAGTTTATTCGGGGATGTTGCTCGCTTCGCTCGCAAGGTATTTCTGTATATGTGTAGGAAAAAGTCCGTATTTATTCTGTTGAAATGGCTCTCGCTTCGCTCGCAGGTACCTATGTGTACCTGCTCGCAAATGATAGATCCCTTAGGGTAGGTTTAAAGTCTGAAGGGGATGCTGCTCGCATCGCTCGCTTGAGGAAGTTATACTGCCCACCCAACTTGGCAGACGTTTTTTTCTGTTGGAAATTCTTACAAACAAATTAAATCTTATAAAACTACTTGGAACCACGAAAAGTTTATTAAGGAATGTTGCTCGCTTCGCTCGCAAGGTATTGCTGCATATTCCGACATGTGAATAGCTAAAACTACCTACGAATTTGCACCCTTGGGATTGGGAACCCCAAAGGGTGTTAGGGCATCATTAGCGACCGTTATGTGACCGTTATGAATAGCTCGCAAGAGGCCAAGAGCGAACTTTGAAATAGGCCTGCAGGTAACATTGTGAAATACCTGACGAACCCCTTGACGTCTTCGTAGAGCCTTCTCGCGAACACGGCAAAATTAATTTCTGATGTTAAACGCTTCTTCTCGCTTCTGCTCGCGATTTGACCGACTTAACGTCACTTTTTTCGATATCCGATTTCGGATTCAGATTCGGCGGACCCAAAGCTGTATTTCGCCCGCGAAAACCGTTCCGAAAAACGTACCTTTATGGGGTATATTTTAATCGGAAAAAACCAAGTTTTTCGGCGGACTTTTCGAGAAAACGGGTCCGTACTCTCGCATTTTTTTTTACGCATTTCCCGATACTTTTTTCGCGATCCGATCGCGCCGTCGTCTTCCTCGTAGGAAAACCTACGAAACCGGTATTTTTCCGGAATTTTCGACGGCCGTTTAGAGGGGTAGGGGAAGCGGGGAAGTCCAAAAAGCGCACATTAATTCTTACTTCGACCCCCCTCCCGCCCTACGGCCCATGGTTTGGGTGGGATTAGAAAATTTTAAATTCGCTTATACACCCTATCGGAAAATCCCAAGAAGATCCCCCCACTCGTACACTCCCCCCACTCAGCCGTTTGGCCGTGCATAGACACGACAAACAGACAGACAGACAGACGGAGTTTCATTCTTATAAATTACTAGCCGCTCCGGCTCGCTACGCTCGCCTCCACGTCCAGCCGGGGGGCAAGCCCCCCGGACCCCCCATTAAGTTGCTCGCTTCGCTCGCAACGTGTGGCATGTAGGGAATATTGCTCGCTTCGCTCGCAAAGTCTGGCATGTAGGATATGTTGCTCGCTTCGCTCGCAAAATCTGGCATGTAGAAAATGTTGCTCGCTTCGCTCGCAAAGTATGGCATTTAGGGGATGTTGCTCGGTTCGCTCGCAAACGGTAGATCTCTAAGGGTAGGTTTAACTTCTGTAGGGGATGCTGCTTGCTTCGCTCGCAAACGGTAGATCTCTAAGGGTAGGCTTAACTTCTGTAGGGGATGCTGCTCGCTTCGCTCGCTTGAGGAAGTTATACTGCCCACCCAACTTGGCAGACGTTTTTTTCAGTTGGGAATTATTACAAACAAATTAAATCTTATAAAACTAAGTGGAACCACGAAAAGTTTATTCGGGGATGTTGCTCGCTTCGCTCGCAAGGTATACCTGTATATGTGTAGGACAAAGTCCGTATTTATTATTTGAAATGGCTCTCGCTTCGCTCGCAAGGTAGGTACCTATGTAGGCATACCTGCTCGCCTCGCAATGTTGTGACATCGAACCCTTCACGTCAATTCTTGAGCCTTCTCTCGTCCACGGCAGAATCATTTTAATCGCTTTGCTCGCTTCTGCTCGCAATTTGACCGAGTTCTCGTCACTTTTTTCGATATCCGATTTCGGATTCAGATTCGGCGGACCCAAAGCTGTATTTCGCCCGCGAAAACCGTTCCGAAAAACGTACCTTTACGGGGTATATTTTAATGGGAAAAAACGTGGTTTTTCGTCGGACTTTTTGAGAAAACGGGTCCGTACTCTCGCATTTTTTTGACGCACTTCCCGATACTTTTTTCGCGATCCGATCGCGCCGTCGTCTTTCTCGTTCAAAAACCTACAAAACCGGTATTTTTCCAGAATTTTCAACGCCCGTTTAGAGGGGTAGGGGAAGCGGGGAAGTCCAAAAAGCGCACATTAATTCTTACTTCGACCCCCCTCCATTTAAACAACGGGCTTTGCTGCTGCTATTATAATAATTTTACTATTATTTATAACAACGAATGCGACTAACAGTTTACCAGTTATCTGTTATATCCAAGGTAGTTGGTAATGAATCGTTTCAAGACTGATAAGACTGATGGATTGAAATTAAATCCATATCACTATTGCGCTTAGTTATATAACTATTGGCCCGCCTTAATTACCACACTTATTTTTATAACATAATAGTGATTTGGTTTCCTAAATGGATCAATCAACAAGTTAATTTTTCAAAACTCGAAGGAAATAATTTTGTAAGATTTGAACACAGGTGATTAACTGTAAGTTCACGATATAAAATATAGGATTTTGAATATAAAGTATAAGTTTGTTAATTATAAGGCTAGTGCTGTAATCCGGTTAACGAGCCCCACAAAAACAAAGAAGGTAATAAGGCATATATATACTTTGTTCTGTCTATACTGTTGCGTTTAATGTGTACCTACTCACACAATGTTTTCCCGTGATGTCCATATGTATTGTATGGAATGGTATTTCTAATTTTGGAATAGGATATAATCGAATTTGTATTTTCCGGATGGAGATTTGGCTAATTTACATGTTATACATGGTTCTATGAATTTCTTAACGAATTTATACATATGCTCAAACCAAAATTTTTCCATCAGTTTCTCTTTGGTTTTTTCTACACCCTGATGTAACAGGGCTTCGTGGACGGAGTTAGTGACTATCCAACCATAACTACGTGGTACTATTGGTGCATTTTTAGTTTTCTTATTGACATAAAATTTTCGAAATAATACTCCTCTTTTAATTTCATAAGTTGGAGCTAACTCTTGTGGTATATTGTCATTTTCAAGACGATCTATAATTAGTCGGATTTCTGAGTCAATTTGTTGTGCTGTCTGCAGCCATTCACCAGTTAATTCGACTAGATTGACCACCCTCTGTATTTGCTGGGTTTGAATAATTTCAGGTGGTAAGTTTTGTTGAATCAATTTGTAAGTTTTAGAAGTATAGATCAGAGGGTAGTCCTCCAATTGTACCTCAAAAACATTTGTTTCTTCTTCTGAGCCTTTAGGACATCTTGACAAAAAATCTACAACAATCATTTTTGATCCTGGTCTATAACGAATATCAAAATCAAACGTTTGTAAAAACGCCCCTAAACGCACCTACGTAAAACACGCATATTTAGATATCGTTTAGTATATGAAAGTTGGAACGAACGACAGTCGGTTACTAAAGTAAATGGTGTACACAAAAGATAATTTTGCCAGTGCTTGAATGCTTTTACTGCTGCTAGTGTCTCTAACTCGTATGACTGATATGATTTCTCAGCACTAGTGGTTTTTTTGCTAAAATAACTTACTACTTTTCTTTCACCATCAATAATATTAAACATCATACTACCATAGCCAATTTGGCTTGAGTCTGTCCAAATTTCGATAGAGTATTTTGGATTATGGCATGGTAAGGTATAGTTCTGATGTAAAAATGGATATCAATTTCTGTCTAATAGCCTCTTGATGAGGAAGCCATGTGAAAGGTATCTTTTCCGAGGTTAAATCATATAATGATGCACATATTGTACTAAAATCCTTTACGAAATTTTTCAAGTATGAACATAGACCTAGAAAACTACGTGAACTAGTTCTATTACTTGTAATGAACTTAGGCGCCCCCTGGTGCAATGGGGGCCTAAATCCACACTCATAGAGAGAGAGAGAGAGGAGAGTGTCAGTACCATAAGAGATACAACTCGTACTAATAGCATATATGTCACGTTCGGAGAAGATTGGTTTTCCAGTTCTAGGATCACCAAACGCGGCCTTTCGAAAACATGGGAACAAAGCGCCCGACGCCCGTTGGGAAACAACGGAGCGACGGCAGCGCATTCCCTTGGATCTCGCGGGAACTGTCACATACTCGGAGGTGGTAAATCTACCAATGCTATAATATTTTCATTATGAGGAGGGACTTCACCATCCTTAACTTCGCATCCTAGATATAACATAGTACTCCTAACATATTGACACTTAGCCGGATTCAATGAGAACCCATTTTAGTCAGTAAATCTAGGACTGTTTCCAGTCGATCCAGTGCTTGGGTCTCAGCAGTCACCAAAAGGTAGCTCATGAATGCTAGACACTAAGTGATAATTATATCGCCTGGGGCCTTTACCTTTCTGGTTCGTTACCGGTGCATTACGAACACCAAATGGCATTCTTCACTATTGGTATTATACATTGGAATTTTCATAAACATTAAGAGCGTAAAATCCACTAGCACAATAAATTAAACAAAACCATTTTTTATCCGCTAGCCTTGCAATTTGATCTGAAATTAATGGAATGGGATAATGCTCTGCAACAGTATTTTCATTAAGAACCCTGAAGTCGGTAACCATTCTCAATTTGTCATTTTTCTTAAGAACTAGGAATATCGGTGAAGAATAAGCACTTATCGATTCTTCAATGATGCCAGCGGCTAAGATCTCCTTAAAGTAATCTCTAACTATTTGTTTATCTCTTTTATGTAGCTTATATGGACGATTAGCTATTTTTGAAGGATCTTTCAAAGTTACCTTAAATTCAGCACAAGTTACATGTCTTTTTGGGAGACCCCTAGTAAACTATATTGAATAAACTGTCAATCTGCGATATCTGTACCTAGTTCATCTATTTCTAGTCTAAATATTTCGCTTGACAAATCGCTAGAGGTTGAACCTTGAATAGATCGGGATGTTTCCTCAGTGGTTCGATTCAACTCTCCTATCAATCTTTGGTGCCCTACATGGTATGGGCCATGGTGGATCTACCTAATTTTTATTATTATTATCAAGTTTGTTATCCATATTAGATGTAATTTTTGGCTTACGTTTATTTGCGAAAAATTTTAATGTTTTGAGTTTTCTTTTCTTGGGATTTTTCGATTTTAGAAAATTCATATTTATCTGTATGAACTTTACAAGCAATTCCTGCCTCTAGAAAATCTCTAGAATATTTCTACATAACAGGATTAGATTTTTATCAATGCCATCCGGAACGATAAAAAATGTCACTGGGATCTGCAAATTATCAATCAGAATTTGAACAGCTATTGAATCATCAATAGGTATACGTTGGTTACCAACTTCTGCGATACAAATTAAATTTTGAAATTTTTGACCATAAAATTGAGACCACAAAGTTTTTGATAACAAGGAAATCATTTCCTGAATCAAAAATAAAACTGAAAAATTTTCCTTGGTGGGAAAACTGACCTTGAGGTGAGGATTGTACGGCCTGGACTCGACCACTAGGCCGGGATGGGCCTGGTTGACTGCTGCCCAGGTGACTGATCATAATGAGCTACTTGGCTCGATCTCATGTTCTCTGGTCGTCGAACGCCGCTCTCAGGGTTGTTCCAGCATTTTGACGAATCATGGCCAGAACGTCGACATTTGATACAGAAGCGACGTCCAGAATGGTCTTGGGTATGTCGGTTAGCTTAGGGTGGCCTTTGGAGTTTTTGTTCAGAACCGGTGCTGTCTGGACAACGGAACGGAACCAACTGCTCATTTTCTTCACTCCTGAAGAACCTCCGTGCTCTTCTGCGGGTCGCTTCTGACCCTTCTGATGTACATACTGGCTGTGCTGACCCGATTGGAGAGTGGTCTTCATATAATGTTGGCCTTGATGGCCTGGTTGAGGACTTGATGGCCTTGACTGGTTTTAAAAGTTTTCGTTCTTCAAACTCCTCCTTAACAAATAGCCATTTTTGGAGTTCTGGCTCGTTACGTAAAGCCAACGCAGCGGTGACCACTCGTCTGTGATTTTTCCTCGAAAGGCTGAGCGCATTTTGGAGAGATTCTGCGATATAAATCTCTCTAGATTCGGCTCCTTAGATGTTGCTGCCATATAAACGATCGAAGATGAAGTTTCAACTCGCAAAAATTTACCCAAAAACTTTTCCTTGAAGTCTTCCCATTTGAGGTTGGGCTCCAACACATCAGCCAACCAAGCTTGTGCGGTGCCCTTCATTGCCTTGGAAATGGCACAGATGAACTCAGCTTGGCTCGGATGAGCCTCTGCCATTACGACGTCAGCAGCGAGAACCCATGTTCTAGCATTGGTTAACGTTGGTTCACAGCTGGTGAACTCAAGAGGTGTTTTAGGAGTAATGACCTGTGGTTGTTTGGGTTGTACCAAGTTGGTCACAGTTAAATGAGCAGGTGTCGGAGGGAGTGGTACCTCTTCTGGTTCGGCCTCGATATCATCCTCAACGATGTCAATAATTTCTGCCGCGTCTTCTTCCATCGCATTTGAAGTGAAGGAACCCTTGGTGAAATTTGAAACAAAAACACACAAAAGAAAGCGCTCGTACACAAGTTAGGTAAACGACGGTGTATTTGGCGCTTCCTAATTCACAACACTTCAGTTCGATTTAGCGAGCGTGTGGCTTACGAAAATTCCACTTCTGATCTAGAATTAATAGTTAGTGTTTATAATTAGTGTTGACTCTATGAATTAATTAAATGAAAAACACCACCTTTTGGGTTGAGCACAAAAAGAAAAGATAATTTTATTTTCTGATTAAACATAAATTTTTTATATTAAACGAACGACGATCGAATGGGTTATGACAACCTGGGTAGAAGGTAGATGTTGATTGTAACAATTGATCTACCTATAAATAACTCCGAATTCCTAATAATTTATTCTTGAAGTTACCGGGCTAATAAACGAAATAAAATTGCTATAAAGAGAAGATCAGAACAAATTATGTAACATAATCTTCTTGTGTGATAGCATCATACATCGTGTCCTGTTTATTCGGTTACGCGACGAGCGAAAATAGTTCTCAGGCAATTATCCTGGATTGGAGCCGGAGATTCTCTTATTGCGCTGGAGAAGTACAACATTCATCGAGGTGCCTCCAGATACCAATTCAATGATTCTGGCGGCAATTCTCACGTGAGGGCAACTCAAAGTGGCATTTAAAACTATGGTTATATAATAAATTTATTTTCTGTCGGTGATGTTGATAAATTACTGAGGAACTGGACGACGAAAACGAACAGGCATTGATTCACGTACCAAGAAACCCAACGATATTCAAAGAGCATTTGAGCACTTGACGTATAATGGACTAAACTCGTAGGTTCTCCATCTTTCGTTAAAACCTGCTCAAGTTTTAAGAGTCAAATAAATAAACCAACCAACATAGTTAACAACATAAACATTTGTCGTCCTTAACGTTTCAGTTAATGGAAGATTTAAAAATTATAGGTATATAATAATTGAAGAAGATATAATATTTGTTTTTCCAGTGCGAACAATTTTTGGAAGTGGCTGAGTAAAGCTTCAATGATGATTAGTTTTTGCTTGAAAGGAAATATTTCCATTCAGGGAACGTTGGGAGGTTCTTTCCCTTCTTAATGTTTCCATTCTCGAGTTATATCAACAATGTGGCAAGCATATTGTGCAAGAAAACCTGAAGTTGCTCCGGGTATTCAAACAAAACAGTTTAGTATTTTTACAATGCTTTATTGATTACAAAGCCTATAAGACAGCATCACTTGTCAAGTCGAGCTGGGCTCATCCAGCTTTTGCCTCTTCTCAACAAACCCTACAAAATAATATCGTAAAAACTAAATTTCTTCACAGGAAATTAACAGAACTTTTACCAGGTTGAAGAAAGGTATCAAGGATCACAGGAGGTGCAGGAAGACCAATGGCAGGGAATGAAGTTATTTGTCTTGAGCGAACCCTTCAAGATGATCGTTCTCAATCTCAAATCATCAATTAATATGGATATTGCCTACTAAAATTAATCCTCTATTTTTTTTTTTTTTTTTTTCTAGTAAAATCAGATAGATGTCAGCAGAGACATTCTCGGTTATAGGAACTGTCGTGCTTCGACCTATGTAGTCGAAAAGTTGCGTAGATTCTCCAAAATAAAGCTCATAAACGAGTGGGGCGCTCCTTTTCGACCTAGTCGGCCGCATCCCGCAGGCAAGGGTGTCTCCTCACCCCACTTCACACTTCTGTCACATCAGCTTAGAATATCTAGGTATATAAACCTGGATCCAGGGTATCATTCTATCAAATCAAACATACCTTTTTACTTCTCTCTTCTTAACACTCACAGATCTTCCATCGTTCTCCCTTTCGTCATACGCTTCAACTACCAAGTCGAAGTCCACCTATACAGGCCTCGTGCATAGTCCGAAATACAAAACGCTCTATCGGCAAAACGGGGCGTAATACGGTACCTCTCTATGCATCTATACCAAAACCCTCTTCTTTACCTAGTCACCCTATTGGCGTCTGTGAACCACCTTCCTCCGCGCTTTACAGAAAATTTTCTTTCAGTTTCACAGGCCCACAGAATGAAGTGGAAAAGAAGAATGATAACAAAGACCCCTAAGTTGTAATTGAGCAGAGCTGTGTAGTTGATTGTAATGATTCATTTACTGCTGGTTACAATTAAGATGTCTGGGATCAATATGCCTTTTTCCTTTCTCATGATAAGAGTTTTGTTCGAAAAAAGGAACAATATAAACGGAAATAGAACGTGAAAATAGACAACGTTCTCCTCTACCTTCCGTTTTCTTCAATTATATGGGTGATCACAACTTCACCTAAGGTGATTTAGTTCGTATAGATGTATGATGTATTAAAATAAGACCATGAATGCAGCTCAAACATAGCCGGATTTGAAAAATAAATAAAATTCCTGAAAGTTCTTGAAACGTTACAACTCTTCCAAAAACAAAAAAGATCCTGGAAACTGGAAAGTCTCATGGAAGCTGCTTCATTCAATACTCTAACGGTATAGTCAATTTTACATTCACTTTGCTATTTGGGGGAGAAAATCATGTCTTAATGTTGAACCCCCCCCCCCCCCTCCGTAAATTATGTAATCATAATTTCCAATAAACCAATAAATTGGTAACTAAATAAACAATACGAACATGTGTAAATAATTAACTATCATGAACAATTGGAGTAATCTCCAACACGAGCAATAGCTTCATTTTCTACGAAAATTTGCTAAAACACTTCTTTTAATCAATTCTTCTATTGCAATGGGTCGGAAAATTTTAAAATCAAATTTTTTGGAAAATGTCTTCATCGAAATCCGTTTTGAGACATTCTGAAACGAATCCTAGAGTTTACCGCTTTTTCATATCTACATATATATATATGTAAGTATGTATGTGTCATTCCAGACAATAACTCTCATTAGGATTGAGATAAAATATCCGTTCTTGCACCAAAAAATCAAGCTTTCCTAACGAAAGGATGAGTTTGTTGGTCAGCACTTTTTGAGCATATTAAATTGGTTACATTTCAAAAAATTTGCTAAAAAAAATCACTAAAAATGGCTAAAAATTGTTAAAATTATATTTTAGCAGAATATTGCTCAAATAAAGTTTTTTAACTATAAATAGAACATTCAAAAATTTATGTAAAAAATTTTGCAGAAAAATGTACTTGAATTTCATTAAAATTTGCTTAAAAAATCGTCAAAAACTACAAAAAAAGCTAAAAATTTAAAACCACTTTTTTGAATAGCACATTATTATTTAAAATACGTTTTTTGCCATTAAATTACTAGTTAAAAATTTCATTGCACTCAAAAAGCTCTAATTTGAAAATAATTTAACGTTATACAATACGAAAATTTACGAAAATTGGTTCATACTATCATGCTGCATGAATGGAACTTTTTTTTTTTTTTTTTTTTTAGAAGCCGATGGTTTTCTTGAAAAATAACCCTATATGAACCTACGAGTATGGGGACGGTTCGTACATACGTATTTATTCATGCTGAATCGAATAGAAACATGTCCAGATCTCTCCGGCTCAGTAGTAACCGTGTTTTACAAATAAACTCACAAATGTTTAGTTTGTTTGTTATGCTTTAATGTATGTGTTTTATGGGGTAGAACTACCTAAAGTGTAAAACTCGGATATAACGGAGTAGGAAAGATCTAAAAGTGTTACCATTCGTTTCAGCGTGAAAAGACTCGAAGAAACACTAGTAGGTTCATAGAGGTCACTTTTCGAGAAAACCCTCGATTTCATTGAAGAAACCATATTTTTCAACATTAAAACATAATTTTCTCTCCTAAATATCAAAGTAAAAGTAAAACTGATGAAGCAGATTTCTTGCAATTTTCCAGTCTCCATTTTTTTTTTTTTTTTTTTTTTTTTTTTTTTTTTTTTTTTTTTTTACGTAGTAACTCAGAGATTTTAAATTTTCAAATTCGGCTGTTGTTTAAATTATTGGATAAATTTAACAATGTTTATCGTTGTTTTTTGTTAGGTACTTTTCAAGAATTAAAGTGCACCATACTGATAGAAAATTTACTGATTCAGAAAATGTGGTCAAAAGTTCAAATAAAATCAAGTAAAGCTGAAAAATTTTAGTTTAAAAGGAAAAATACACGGTTTTCCTGAACAAACCTTTAAAAACCCATATCTCGATAATGGATTGAAATAAAAATATGCTGTTAGCGGCATTTTATTTCATTTTTGAGGAGGTTTTAAGCCAGTGGTCCGCAACCGGGGTGCCACGGCACCCTGGGGTGCCGTGAGCCCCATCCAGGGGTGCCGCAAGATTTTGAGATCGGAATAACTTTTTGTATAATTATAATAAAAAAAGAGAAAAAACAAATATTGAACCTACTGCAATTTATTGGGACGCGATTGAACTAAAAACTAAACACATCCCAAAACACTAACAGATCCGGTACTAGTATAATATGTGTCAAACGACGTATCATAAATTCAACCGGAAGGCAGAGCTAGTGCCAACGTGGTCATGGTTTGATCGGAAGTGCAGAGCAACAGCTGTTCGAAGTTCATTCTCCCTTGTTTCGTTTTCTTTTTTTCGTCCCGAGATGCCGAGATCAATCTGCTTGTACGATTCGTTCACGTCAGTGATTTAGAATTTATCTCATTGTGATCCTGGTCTACAAGGTCCTTCTGACAGTATTCTATCGTCCACAGACAAACTTTTTGCGTTTGGAGAGAAAATCGGTATGTGGCTGAAGAATTTGGAACAAGGGCGCACTGATTTGTTTCCACTGTTTTCTGGTGAGGAAAACTCGAACGCTCCTATTTTACAAGGCATTGCAAACCACCTAATGAAATTGAAACTGGCTCTTGAAAAATACTTTCCGGGCCTGGATATCAAAAAGCATGACTGGATTCGAAATCCGTTTTCCACCATGGGCAAGTAGAAGGCATGCCTCTTCAAACCGAATTTATTGATTTGAGAAACGACCGAACTCTACAACTCAAGTTCAATGACGTCCCACTGAACACCTTTTGGATTGACGTTGCAGCAGAATATCCTCAGCTGTCGAAGAAAGCAATTGACATCCTTCTCCAGTTCTCAACTTCGTGGATGTGCGAACATGGATTTTCGACACTTGCGACCATGAAAACGAAAAAACGGCAAAGAATGATGGAAAGCACATTAGAGGACGACATGAGGGTTTGCCTTTCCCAACTGCCTCCTAGAATCCCAAAAATTTGCCGAAAACATCAGGGACAAATTTCACATTGATTTAAGTTACCTACCACTAAAGAAAAGAATTAACATTTTACTTACCTACCTACCTATTACAGTGAAACTTGGATAATTCGAACCTCAAGGGACCAGTCAAAAACTTCGAATTAACCAAAAATTCGAATTAAAGAAGTTTTTAATAAATTATGATAAATTATATTTTAACAAACTACAGTACGAAGTAAAGTACATACAGTAACATTGACCAACAGAATATTGAACAATAAATATAAAGACACCTGGAATGGTACTGTATTTCAAAAATGGTAATGTTTTTCAAAAAAGGATGATATTTTGGCCTGTTTCCTTGAATTAAGTCTCTCGGCCATTATAAAATATTCCAACGCATTCAAAGAGTTGAAGTATGAATCACTTACATTAATTCGGCTTTCAAAAAAACGTCTAAGTTCTTGTACGTGATTCATGGCGTCAGCTGCACTCGGCACCGGTACTTCTTCTGCCGGTCGGCGGGCGGGAGGGGAAGGGGAGTTATCAGACTGTACGATGGCACTGGCTTGCATGCATTTGGTCTAACGCAAACCTTTTGCCGAATATCGTTACTAAAACGTATTTCCAGATGAATTTAAAATTATTTTGAGTCGCAGCTTAAAATTTATACCTTAATTAGCACGCCAAAAATTCGAATTATCCAAAATAAAATTCGAATTATCCACGATTTTTTAGCATTGTTTAGATACAAAATGCTAGGGACCAAGAGAAATATTCGAATTAAAGAAGATTTCGAATTAAAGAAGTTCGAATTATCCAGGTTCCACTGTAATTATTAATTAAAGTTTTTGTGCTCTTTATTGAAAACTTGTTTCTATTCCGAACTTATTACACTGCGAAATTTTGTGTTTGTACGGTGGGGTGCCACAGGGTGAGGCCGTCACGAAAAGGGGTGCCGTGACTCAAAGAAGGTTGCGGACCACTGTTTTAAGCAAAGAATATTTTTTAGCATCTACAAGCATTTCACCCTATATATAGATGAAAAAGTTGTGAAACTCAGGAAACATTGTTTATTCTTTTATCCAGGAAAATATTAGTTTTAAAATTTGAGAAGACATTGCTACACTGATTTTCTTTTTTATTTATTTATTTTTATTTTTTGCTTCCGAGTATACCTAAAGGTAGCAGAAGCATTGTTTTCACTTTCGGGAGAAGAAAAAATATGTGGTCTCCAAAATAAAAATTTCCAGTCGCATTTTATGTTTGGTTTGGTTTACAGCTTTGGTTCTGTGTCTGTCGTGTGTCAGCTAGTCCTTATAACAAGCTTATTTTCCACGCTTTTCATCCGATTGGGATGAATATTTCAGGTGATGTGCGGGCTAGGGAGTTGACGGTCTCCTGTCAGTTTCATTGTTGCCAAATCAATAGTTCAATCTGCGCATGCGCAAACGTAAATTCCATTGTGCTTTATTTTTTCACGCCCTAGTTGTCCAATCTCGCTCAAATTTGGATGATAGTTGGGGGATGAACATTTGATCATCCCATATCAATTTCAATATGATTAAATTATTAATAGCTACTGCGCATGCGCCTATGTGAAATCCTTGTAACGATCTTAATTTCCACTGTTTTCATTCGATTTCGATTAAATTGTCAGAGAATGCGCGGGTTAGATTGTAGACGGTTCCCTATCAGTTCCATTATTGCCAAATCAATACTTGATTCTGCTCATGCACAAACGTGAATTCCATTATGCTCCATTTTTTTCACATTCTAGGCGTTCGATTTCGATAAAATTTGGATGATAGTTGGAAAAAGATGACTTGATTACCTCATATCAATTTCAACACGATTGTGTCATTAAGAGCTACTGAGCATGAGCCAATGTGAAATACTTGTAAAGACTTTAATTTCCACGGTTTTCATTCGATTTTGATGGAATTGTCAGCGAATGCGTGGTTTAGGTTGTAGATGGGCCCGTATCAATTTTATTGTGTTCAACTCATCTGTTCATTCTGCGCTTGCACAAACGTAAATTACATTGAGTATCATTTTTTCGTCTCTTAATTGACCAATTATGACATTTCACGCTACTTCGTAATTTACTCTTTTCCGCTATGGAATTTCTCAAGATTATTTAAAACTTTTCAATGATCTATACATTCATGATAGGTAGGAGAGGAAGCTATGTGCCACACTTAACTTGGCAGACGCTTCATTTATTTTTCATTTATTTTTTTTTTTTTTATTATTATTATTTTTTATTTTCTTCTGTAATCCGCTACCTGACATAATATGCATTGCACTAAGAACGACGACGACAGAGTAGAACTCATCTATGAATCACCTAGCATAACTAATGTATGGAAATACCAGGCGCTCTGTGTGCCAATCAATTCTGAAACAGCTAACGAAGGCTTTGGCATAATGAATGTAGTTCCGGTGACAAATTTAGGTAGGTACCCACCTAGCTAAGGCCAAGAATGCCGTAGATAACTGTCAGTGCTCTCATACTTGGTACAAAGAGTTATGGTTCTGTCATTGAATTTCTGTTTTATGGTTTTACCGTGAAAAAATATGGGCTTCAAGAAATAGATTTAGTTCGCAAAAATTTCTTGTTTAGTAACCTGAAAATCATGTGCTTGTAATGTTTGCCTCCTCAAAAACAGAAGGTTGAGATACTGTTTTCCCTCCGGAACCAAAACTTTGGAATTTTTTTAGGAATATAGCGGATTAATCTCCAATCGGTCTCAAATAGATTTCATCAGCGGATACGCTGGCGCAAACACGAATATCCTGAAACAGCACACGTCCCAAATCCACTGAGAATGATGAACCTAAGGCGATTCTACGTGAATTTCATTGCGATTCAATCGATTATGGCTACAGCGCAAAAGTTCAATTTGTTGTCAGAGATAAGTCAGAAAAATAAGTTTTATGATGGACCACTAGTAGCGTGTGCGCATGTTCATGGAATATCTACCCACCCTGACTCGTTCAGTCACAATTTGACGGTGTAATAGATGTTATAGCCTCGCACCCCGTGAACTTATCCTTATTGTGTGTAAAGAAATAAAAGAAAGGGATGATTCAGAATGATCGTTTTATTTTTTATTATCTACAATCCTTAGAAGCATTAGGGAACATGGGCTTATATTAACTAAAACAACATTTAATTTTTGGAATTCAATTTTGGTTTATTATTTTCAACAATGAACCTTCGTAATCAAGAAAGGAAAAGAATTAAACCTCCTCAGAATTTGTTGACTTATGTTTCAAGATGCGGAGAATCCAAAAATCGAATGTCTAAAATAGTCCGTCCACCGTCTAGAGCTTTTCTCCAAAACTACTGGTCCAAAGTTTATGAAACCTGGGATATTAAATCACACTTGGAGTCTAGTTGGTCCTAGAAGCTCGGCATTCATTTCTATCACCCCTAAAGGGTAGAGTGTGAGGGTCGAACTGTTCAAAAATCGAGATCTCAAAATATTTCAAAGTAACAGTACGTAATGTCCCCCCCCCCCCCCCCCCCCCCCCCCCGTTGATATGGATTATCTCAAACAATCGAATGAAACCACCTGGAGTGTTGTACGTTAATTCGTTAATTCATTCGCTCTCCCTAAAGCGACAACATTGACAGTAAAATCGAGCGGGAGTGGTGACATCTTTTTTTAAATCTTTTTCTTTATTGGCATAGTTTGTATAACATTCCTATCCATTAAGGCCAGAATGGTCGCTATCCCGACACAGAGAAGAGTCCCACAGCTCAATCATTATCAGAACCGTTCAGCGTTCAGTCTCATTATCAGAAACACATAATAGCATATAACAGAGGAGATAAAATCCCTACCTGAGCAATATCTTTAGAACAATATCGGGGCCTCGAGTACTGGTCACCAATATAGTTTTCGTCCGTTTGATAAATTAACGATGTTTTTAGTTAAACGTTGGGGAAATCCCATCGCTCTCATAGTGCCAGCCAATATTTTCATACTGTCATTGTCGTAAGCTGGAGCTATGTCGACAAACATAGCTGGTGTCATTGATCGAGATGTTCATGATTTATGAATACTGCTGGCTAGAATAGAGATGCCATCTATTGTGCATTTATTTTTTCCTGAAACCAAATTAAGAAGCTGGCTATTAATCATGGTGTTCCATCCATCATTCTAGTCTGTTTTATCATTACCATATGTTTTTGGGGTGGGGGTCATTCTAAAATTTGCGTAACGACACCAAAATTTGTGACGACCCGCCCTTTAGATTATTATTAACTCGAAAAGTGAAGGCTAGGTAGAATTTATATTGGTTTTTCACGTACAACCAATGAGATACTAGAGGAGAGTAACTCCCATAGTTTTCATAGAAGGAAAATCGTTCGCCACTTTTTGGAATGCTCTCATTTTATCACAAAATCTCATGAACTCTGAGTCATTGTAGTGTCACGGAATGGTGATTTATTACTCTAAGTTATAAACTAATATTGTTTTGTAACCATAATGGAATAATCTTGTGAAAAGAAGGCACTACATGGTTGGTATACAATTGAGTCGTAGGTATCTACTGGTAAGCAGTAGGTACTAGGCATATCCATGATCTTTTGTTAAAAAGATTAAAATGCTTGATTTACTATATCCATTTATAACATAAATAAATATAAAACTACGACATGAATAGAAGAACAAGTAGAAAGAAATGCGTGATAAATCGAGAGCTTTCCAAAGAGTGGAGAACGATTTTTATTAGTCTTTCGTACGTCTCTTGCAGACATGAGCATAAAGATATTAACCTGCATGATGTGCTCTTGTTCGGTGTTTTACCGGGCTTCAACAACAGAATCGGTATATAGTCCTTTCACTGTTTTGAACTTTCCCTTATTCGGCTACAAAGTTCAAAAAGTTTACATTGAAACTGAATGGCAATTTTTCGAGAATCGGGTGTATGTAGTAATCGGGTGTAAAAATGTGTGTATGTATGTACTTGTTCGCTCCGGTTTTTGTCGCCGTCATCAACTTAGAGTGACTAAAGTGTTCAACGAGATCGGGTGATTCTCATCTATCTCAGTTGGTATTTCTAAAAATTCCTCCGCATAAGGTGGAGCATACTTGTCAAACATGTTCGCCCCATCAATGGTTGCATATTTAAAAATCAACTATTTTTCAACTTTTTAATTTGTTGCACCTTCCATCGGGTTCAATCTACTGCAAAATTCCGCCCAATCCGTTCCATTTTCTTGTAGTGGGTATTGCTCGGGTAGCAATTTCCCACCTGTCTGAATCAAAAATTTTTGGAAAATGGTTGGAGCCCAAAGGGCCATCGTGAACAAGCAATGGAAAATCACTAGCTGTCTCTGGGAGCATTATCGTTTTATCCACGGCTGGCTCATTGGTTTGTTACCAAAGTTGGAGATCCATTATTCAAATAATCTAAATTTGAGTCTGTCGAACTTCAATCTTCAACTTTATTCGTCAATGGTTCCACAAGATTTTCCCCTTTAGAATCAGTCCATGATGAACCAAAACAAACATTGTGTACATTGGAGCCACCCCTAATTATTTTGGGGTTAGGTATAGATACAAAAATACTGTTCCATTGGCCAACAGATGGTATGGATTGTGAATCGTCGTTATATATTTCTACTATATTTATTTCATTAATTATTCGAAAATTTACCATCGCCCCCCACGATTCCTCTAATTTTGATAATAGAGTCAGTTATATCACTATAATTTAATGAATTTCTTATTAATAGTGCTACACCTAATATCCATCGTCTCTCTCCGCTCTTAAAATATTATTAAGTTCTGTAAACATTGGATTCCGAGAATTTTCTAGCCAAGTTTCAGATATGATGCCTATTGATATTGTTTCTCAACATAAATATTGCTGCAGCACATCTTTTTTTGAAATTATTGAGCGTGAATTCCGCAGCAAGCATTCCACAGAAAACAAGGCAGACAAAGGTAACGTAACAGTGATCGTTAATAAACAAGACTATATTGACAAGACCATGGACTAGACAAAGAGCCTATAGAAACATACCACAACTACATCCACTCACACGATGCCCCACCATCATCGTAGGAACCCCCAAACAAATACATAACAAATACACTAACATGATCCCTCAACCGCCTGTACTTAGGCCGAAATCTAAAATACAAAAAACTGACATACCAATCAGACCAGTAATCAATTACATATTACATACATGCTGACATTGCTCAAGGAACAGTAACTCAAGGTACTGTTCTCAACTTGATATATAGCATTTTCCAGTCAAATCACTACTTTTCCCACTCAAATCAGTATTTTCTCCAACCTAATTAGTACTTTTCCTAACCAAATTAGTACGTTTCCCATTCAACAAAAGAAAATAAAAACAAACAAAATTTCGGAGGAAAGTTCAATAAAGCGGTTGCCCATTGGCTTCAGTTGATAGCAGTAGGTACTATACATGATTGTGCAATTAGTGCAATCCTGGACGGAGGCCAAACTTAACGAGACAACTTGGAGTAAATGGTGCTCTGCTGGACGAATTTCGTTTGTTTTTCCTACAAGGTATGCTAACTGATGAAAAATTGTTGGCTAAATTTGTAAAAATGTTCTACTAAGTTTGTAAGCTTTATTAAAATTGTTTTGTAACCGCTTCTTACGAAGTTTGGAAGCATACATACCCAGGTACCACCTACTTTTTAGACTCGAATAAAATAGGTTTAATTTAATTGGAAAAAAGTTGAATTCAATTGGAAAAAAGTTGAATTCAATTGGAAAAAGGTTCAATGAATGGGAAACAAGTTGAATTCATTTGAAAAAAGGTGAATTTAATTGTGTAAAAGTTGAATTCAATTGAAAAAAGGTGAATTTAATTGATAAAAGTTGAATTCAATTGGAAAATACTGTACATCAATTTTCATACGTCGTTTCAATTCATACGTTCTCAATCCTGTTTTTTTTAACACAGAATGTGTTTTAGCCATGGACTAACTAGCCGAAAATGGAACGCGGGATGGTAACGAAATGTGTGACGGATGATTTTCACGTACAACCGAGTCGTTGCTAGGGAAATGGTACTTCGTCGTTTTTCATCCCACAAAATTCGTTGACCATTCGTTCGAAAGCTCTCGATTTATCCAACAATATTATGTTAACTACTGCGAAGTGCGTGTCCAACAAACTGAGTTATGAGCATGGTTATATAAATAATTGTTTACACACAGGTGATCATTCTCAATAATTGATATTGTGAACATGATTGCAACCGCTTGTTAATTTCTGATGATTTCATTGAGCTTGTGTTTCGATGATGTGATTCATAGCAGGTGATCTGAGTATTACGAAAACGGTTTGATTTGTGAAGCGGAGGTTAAATAATTTGAATAGGTAATTTCTATACTTTACACTCTAGGAAGCTGTAATTTCGTTTGTAGCCTCTTTAGGACATTTACTTGACGATGCTCAGGGTCCGGATCAGATGTGTGGCTCTTAAAGCTAATTTCTATGCTTTACACTCTAGGAAGCTGTAATTTCGTATGTAGCCTCTTTAGGACATTTACTTGACGATGCTCAGGGTCCGGATCAGATGTGTGGCTCTTAAAGCTAATTTCTATGCTTTACACTCTAGGAAGCTGTAATTTCGTATGTAGCCTCTTTAGGACATTTACTTGACGATGCTCAGGGTCCGGATCAGATGAGTGGCTTTTAAAGCTAATTTCTATACTTTACACTCTAGGAAGCTGTAATTTCGTATGTAGCCTCTTTAGGACATTTACTTGACGATGCTCAGGGTCCGGATCAGATGAGTGGCTTTTAAAGCTAATTTCTATACTTTACACTCTAGGAAGCTGTAATTTCGTATGTAGCCTCTTTAGGACATTTACTTGATAAATCGTAGTTTCATACTATAACTATATAAATTGATGTTATAAATGAATAGTAAACAATGACACTTGTTTGGTTGTCACTTGGTTGCGCGACAACGCAAACACATTCTGTGTTTCAATAATTTCGTCCGAAGTATGTAAATAGAGGTAACCGGGGGTCCAGGGGGCTTGCCCCCTGGCGAGGCGCGGAGCGCCAAGTTTTTTTTTTTTTTTTTTTTTTTTTTTTTTTTTTTTTTTTTTTTTTTTTTTTTTTTTTATTTTTTTTTGTTTATGGGAAAAGTATTATAATTTGGTTGGGAAAAGTATTAGTTTGATTGGAAAAGCACTTCCTACTTTGGGAGGAAAATGTATTAATTTGGTGGGGAAAAGTACTAATTTGTTTGGGAAAAGTCATAATTTGAGTGGGAAAAGAATTTGGTTGGGAAAAGTACTAATTTGACTGGGAAATGCTATAGTTTATTATTATTATTATTATTATTTATTATTATTATACTGTTTCTATACTAATCAAATATTCTGAATCCGAAATTAAGATCAACAATGCAAGATTAAAAACCATTAAAAAATATACCCAACTCAATCTACCCTTGAAGCGTGATTTCTATTTTTTTCTTATCTTGATTGGCAACAGGTGCAAGGACTTCCCGTGATATTAATATGTTCTTCATTTTTTTTTTTCTTTCGTCTGTGTCTCGAGTGGTTCGCAATATTTATCAAAATACATTTTGTAGTACCACGTTGGGGAATACGTCCATTAATATCTGCTGCCATCACATGTCAAGTACATGGGGATTTTGCCATGTGATAGGCACTTAAACTATTTACGTACTTCAAGAGGTAACCTCTGTGTGGAAATCCATGTGGTGAATATGTTTCTAATTTTAAGTGGTAAAATCCACTTTACCCAACGCAGCCCTGAGATTATTTATTACTAAAATTCCCCTCTTCACTTTTAGTTTGCCCTTCATAATCTCCCCTTTTCTAACTAACTGTTGCGGAAGCTTACAGTGTTGCCAACTAATTCCGCGAATAGCCGCAGCCAGTGTTCACAAGAGCACTGGAGATTGTGGTACCATACTACGTCATCATACTTAGCCAACAGTCCCACAGAGACTCAGTTCAAATTTAATCATCGCAGGGTGGCTCCCTACCCCTTCATACTTACCCAGCAGTCCAACAGAGACTGCAATTACATTTCAGCATCTTACTTTGAATAGGAATGAAATTAGACATAAGGCTCTCTCAGTTGATCAGGATGGCTGCCTATCTCTTTATTCTTACCCAGCAGTCCCATAGAGCCTCCAATTCAAATTTCAGCAATTTCAGTTGAATAGGAAAGAAATCATCCATAGGGCTCTCTCAGCTGGCCGCGGTTGCTTCCTACCTCGTCATTCTTACCCAGCAGTCCCACATATGCTACAATTCAAATTTAAACACCGTACGTTCAAAAGGAAACAATTTAGCCATAGGGCACTCTCACCTGATTGGGGTGGCTCCCTATCTCGTCATTCTTACCCAGCACTCCCATAGAGGCTCCAATTCAAATTTCCGCATTCTCAGTTGAATAAGAAAGAAATTTTCCATAGGGCTCTCTCAGCTGATCGCGGTGGCTCCCTATCTCGTAATTCTTACTCAGCAGTCCCAAAGAGGCTCTAATCAAACTTTCAGGTCAGAAAGTCAATCAATGAGGTCAGAAAGTGGATAACTGAATTACTATCCACTAATATTGCATCATCATGTAGCCCATAAGTAGCATTCAAGAGAAGAGTAAGGAGGGAGAAATCGGTCGCGAGAGATTTGGTAATGTGTCACATAATAAATCTACAGCTTTCCAATGAATGGTGAACGATTGTTTTAGGATGGAAGATGGAAGATGTGTGATGGAAGATGCAAAGTTTTGTAGCAACGAATCAGTGTTGAGCGAGACACATCAGAATCTTACGCACTCACGCAAATTTTGATCGACCCAAACCATAAAACATATTCACGTTAAAATACCGAAGTAATCATCGGTCCGTGTTTTGTAGAGCTTCCGTCGTTAACAGGCAAGGAATGTGTTTGTCATTTTTGTTATGAAAACTATACGAGATATCAGTGGTTTTAAGTCTGTCCAGGACGAAGTAAGCTATTTTTATTCTACCATATACTCCTATACTATATTTTTATTCCTTATTCATAATCACTTCTGTTGTGAGAAAACAATTGGACCACCGTTATAACCAGACAGGTTTCTTGAATGCCATAAGTGAACTTCAAGGGAGCTACGCTACCACAACTTTTATGACATTAGGAAAGTCAGCTCGAGTTCATCTACTTATTTTCAGACAAATAATTGAATAGTAAATGTTACCTAAGGTTTCCTTATATATAAACCCTCCATATATACTGCAGAGCTGATTGGAATAATGAAAGCGATACAATACGTAGAATCCACAGCTCCTATAAATGTACAGACTTCTTTCCCGACTCGCTTAGCTCCCTTGAAAGGTTACGAAATCCAAGACAAAAGGGATTTTTAAACCATCTCCTGGTTGACATATTAAAAGGAGCTACGTAGCATGCAAACTTTGGGGAGGAGGGTTACTCTTGTGTGGGTGAAATCCCATATAGGAGTGAGTGGTAATGAAATTGCTGACAGGTTGGCGAAAATGGCTGCTCTAGAAGGTATCACATGTCGCATTAAAAGTCCATACACTGATCTGAGGAGACGATTTCGCTCTGAAACAAGAAAATTATGGGAAAAATATCCCACCACCAACCCAAGTGGAGCATTTTATAAAACACTATTTCCTGAAATACCAGTCAATTCTTGGCATAAGTTGAGTGTAAATCTAGAAGGAGACATAAAAAAGTTGTATAAAACAATCGGAAGGTTGAGGTGAAATAAAGGACTTTGCAATGTACATATATCTAAATATGATCAAACCTCATACTCATGAATTTACCTGCGATCAGTGAGCTACTGATACATTAGAACATATTGTAATGGAGTGTCATTCTTATGAGAGACAAAGAGAGCAAATGTTCAATGAAATCATAACGACAAGAAAAATAGAATTACCATTCAACTATGAAACTTTAATATCGTTATCTGACACAGAAATATATTTAATTATTTTCAAATTTTTCGAAGAAATAAGACATAATGTATAATAAGAGTAAATATTAACTGATAGTATAAATAAGTAACATAAATAGTAATTAAGTTAATTTGTTTATAATATAATAATGTATCGTGGCTGTAAAGAATTTCTAATGCCAAATTAAAAAAAAAAAAAAAAAAAAAAGCTAGGAGATTACCTAATATTGGTTGAAAACGTTGCGTTTATTATTTTTAATTTTAGATCCTGAGAGTTTCCAAGTCATCTGCACTTTTCTACGATGATTATGATTTCTCAAAGTTTCATCAAATCGTGACGCTTCTAGGCAGTGGGGGGGTGGGGGGGGGTGGAGGGGTTCCCCCACAATGAAGTAGCTTTTTTGTCAAAACTTGGAAAAATCAGTTAGAAAACTACTAATCCTATAACAGTGCGGTTGGTGTCCATATATATAGAATTTCACCTGATTTTATTAAAATAATACGAAACTTATATTATGCTCGTTGCGCGATGGGTGTCTACATGTCCAGCTTTTCGCGAATACACCGGTTGGGAGGCCACGCAACGCCACTGATAACCTGGAGCCCCGAGTTATAGAAAGAGCATTGCTATGAACTTGGCATTATTCTCGGGCATTTAACTATACTTCTGTTTAACAGAATAATTTCTGTTCAAGGACGTGTCAAACTGAAGCTATAATCCTCAGAAACCGCATTTTGTTGGTCCCGTGAACTCACAATGAGTCATGTCATAGCTATCAACGGATTAGTGATGACTGCTCCGTTTTTACCATAAGGAAACCTAGAGCTTAAGATTCTAGTTGACCCTTAAATTTCAAGGGCTGAAACATTTTCATCAGTTCTGAAACTCAACCTTGAAACAAGAATAAGTTTATTTTACCTGAAGGTCTAAATTTTCTTAAACAACTACAGACAGAGGTAGAACATACATGCATATCTTTGATTTGGTAAGATGTTTCAAATCACATGAAAAACGATCATTGCATCATGATTATTTTTTCCTTTCTCTCTTTAGGACAACCATAGAATTTAATCCTTCAAATTTTACCGCTTGGGAATCATAAAAAGAGACACTGAGATTTCGTGGTCATTATAGAACAAGTAGGTATATATGGTTTTTAATAATATTATTTAAATTACTAAACCGAAACTGGAACTAGAAAAAAACACATTCGTGGCTTCGCGCAAAATTAGTGTTTTCTCATACATTTTCAGCGCGGAAATATTACTATTCAAATCCTTCAAATACATCTAAAACTCCCTTGTAATACATTATTGTCTTGATCGTGATAGATTACAATTGAATGACATTTTCATTTGGATTGATGAAGGATCCCTTAAGATGAAGGACAAAAGCAGATCCTAATCGTATGGCTCAATTAAAGTCACTTGAATCAAAATCAGCCCGAAGGTGGAAAAATAACCAGATTAACAATGATTTGTACGTTTGTAACGGAGTTACTGTTATCGAGGTCCCGTCAGGGTCTCAGAGATAGCGCTGTCGTCGTCCCGTTGGTGAACAAGGGGCGTCTCCGCTCTACCCGTGTTTTCTAGAAGCTGAGTTTGGCGTAGGATGGGCGATCCAGATCCCTGGAAAACCAATCTACTCAGAACATGGCTCATTAAAAGCTATTAGTAGGAGTGGTATCTCTCTGACGGGATGCTGTTAACCTCCTCAACCTTTTTATCGAGGATTTAGGCCCCCATTGCACCTCTGGGGGGGTACCTAGATCCCTGATACGTTTGAGAAGATCCAGAGGAATTCCGAATTTATTGCCTCTAGTGTAATTAGATGATATTGATTCCTACACAGAGTTACAAATCCATTGGAATCAATGAACCAGTACTCGGGTTGATAAAATAATGAACTAGTGATTATAATACTGAATTAAATCGAAATAAAGGATGAAAGTGCCACCACTATGATTGTACGTTTATCTGCGGATTTGCCTTAATGATGACAAATTTATTTAGTAATGTCTCTTTTACTTCTGTTTTGGGTGTGCTTTATTTATTATTATTATTTTTTTTTTTATGATAGGTATATCTATCGTTATTTAGTATGTAATGTCTCTTTTACTTTTGTTTTGGGTGTGCTTTGTTTATTTTATTTTATTTTTATTTTTTTTTTTTTTTTTTTTTTTTTTTTTTTTTTTTTTTTTTTTTTTTTTTTTTTTTTTTTTTTTTTTATTGCATTTATGAATCTTGCATCTCAGCACCCCGTTTTAAGGTAATTTGGAACATTAGGGCTGATGGTGAAGGTACACCTTTTCATGTTTCTTGAACGTTTCCCCCATTTCTTCCTTCCTCTGCTTTATCAAAAATTGTGATTTACAATCTGTATATCTGGAATATATGTATAATGTTACTGAATGAGTACATGGAAATTTTTTGAAAGCACGGTTGGAAAAAACATTCACCGTTAGGAAATACATAGCACGGTAGGAAAAAACATTGCACGGTAGGAAAAAATATTGCACTGTGAACAAAACATTGAACGTTGGATAAATATACTTAACGTCAAAAAATACATTCCATAGCTAAAAAATAGTTTCTGCGGTATCAGCCTCACTAATCGATAACGGTAATATCACCGTTATCTTGAACTGTCAGACCGTTTGGATATCACGTAACACCCTCATGAACACCCATTCGATCTCACGTGATTTACCGTGCTCTCCTTTCGCCTTTGGCACTCTGATGTACTGAATTGCCTGGAAAAATCCGTTCCAAAGTACCATTTTGCCGTAACGATGTATGTATGTAACCCAAACGTTAGTGGATGTTTTGGTCGATGCTATCAACTTGATGTCTCAGCTGCCAGAAACTGCTTCGGTTTTTTGTGTGGTGTTTATGGGAATCACAATCCCTTGTTAACGATGAGCGTTACCCATAGGTGCGAAAAAGGTTTTTTTTTACTATTTTTAATTAGAAGAAGATTCCATCAAAAGAAGTTTGGCATCAACCACACTGTCCTACTATGAGTAACGTGGTGACATCAAAGCATCCCTCCCGCCTGGCCAGGACCCCCCCTACCACCCAGAGTGACGTCACACGTGTAAACTTTGAAAAATCGTAGAAAGAAAGCTACTCAACGTAGAAGAGTGCGGATGGTATCAAATTTCTAAGAATGCAATATATTTTCATTTAAAATATAAAATGAATGCGCAGGTAATGCACATTGCCCTTGAATTTGGGATCATTCGGGAAATTGTGAACAACATTTCCATTAGGTTCAATCGTGATAACTTATTTTTAATAATATTGTGGTTCAAAACTGTTTATTTTTGTTTTTCAGATTTAAGATGATTCGACGCTAAGTTAGGAAGAGAATGGGGGAGGTGTTTAATTAGAATATTGAAGCAGTATTGACAGATTGACGAAGTATTGATATGGCTTAAAGATGTAGAGGGAGGGAAGTCTACCAAAACGATGAAAAAGTGACTAAAATTGAAGGGAAGGGATATTCTGCTCTAGTTTTCGGGTAGTCTATAAGTTAAGAAAAGTGATTAAAACATTCATTTCCCCTACTTTGAAGAAAGTTCAATTTACGATATTCAGTTCTTAGTTTTGAAACTCTATGTTTTGCTTGATACGTACCTTCCTAATTTGAGATCCTTATTTTTGGATGATGATGTTTTGCAAAAGTAGGTACATTGTTTTAATAATTGCTGTAAGTATATTGATTTAACACCCTACCATACACATTTCATGATCTTGAAATGATTATCATCCTCAGGGATGTTTAGGCTATGGAAAGTCTCCAATGAACTTCTTACCTCCCAATTTACCAGTAGCTTTTGCGCATGCGCAAATGTAACAAGCCTTGTCGCGAGAAAATCTAACTGTCAATGTCGCTTTGTTAATAACTTTGTTATCATATTTGTTATCCTCAATGCATCCGTGCGGTTGAGGTGCGCTTATCTTTATCTTTTCAGTTGGAATATTTCCCTGTGCGATCAGTACTGAGGGGAATTCAAGGATGAGGAGACTATTTTGTAATGGTGGTTGTGATAATAAATGTCACTACCGTTGCTGCAATATTTCTGATATTAATTTTAAGATCATCAGTCGAGCTATGTATACGACCAGTGGGTAATGGAAATGACTGACATGTCAGAGTGTTGCATCAAAAATGTTACTAGAGTTATATCAAAATTGATAGATCCTTTGGAAGTTATAAATTAATTGTCAAGGGACATTTCTGAAATAAAAACTTGATTGGTTTCATCGATAGTTTTGTAACTCAGATAAAAGGTATGAAAGAAACTTTCGGAAATAATAATTAGAAGTTAAATAATAAAAATAAAAAGTACGAATTTAACCCTAAGCACCAAATCTTGACAGAACAAGGAACATGTTCCTCGGGAGAACGGGAGAGAATTTAGGTCACTCAGGTGATTAGGAAAGAGCCCATCATTTTAATCGACTCTTAATGTCCCAGAGAGTCTCCCTATCAAACTTCTACTTCCATGTTTTTGGTTTATTATTTCCAATAATAAGCCTATGTGATCGTGTAGCAAAAATGTTTATAACCCCCCCTCAAACTTCGTCACTTTACGTTTCAAGGTGCGTAGAATCCAAATTTGAAATGTCCGTCCTCCGTCCGTCGTTCGCCGTTCGCCGTCCGGGCCATAAAAGGCCTAAGAATTTACTCAAAAAACCTGTTCTTCGCGAAAATCCCGATCGCTTTACTCGCATAGATGCTATGGGCCAAAAACGGGCGAAAAAGTGTCTTTTTCGAGGTTTTGAGTGTTAGACGTGTTAGACGGAGGGGGGTGGAGTGAGAGGAGGCGCCGCGGCACCTTGTGGTGGCTGGAGTGACCAGGGGCGTAGCAGAGGGGTGTAGGAGAATGGATATTTATTACTTTTACGTGTTATACCCATATAATACACCGCGGAACCATGAGTTGGGTACAGCGTTCGTTCGAGGAATGAATATATTGTTTTTTTTTTTCTAGGTCATATTTGTGTGTTAATACCAATGATTTTCCTTCGCATATTTAATAACATATTCTCTCGACTTTTCGTACGTAGGTACTTAGATAATGATATTATTAAGGCAATAACTATTTGAATAGATAGGAGCTCAAATCGAGAAATATAAACATGCGTATATAATTATAGAAGTATAGGTTGTGGCAACTCGAAATAGGACACGCCGAGGAGTCTGGACGAGCAAGCCAACTAAAACTACGATCAAACTCAATTGAAAAAATAATAAACCTTTGTGAAATAATTTGCAGCATTTTTCTAGTCTAATAGTGGTTGCACGTGTTTACGAAATGAACTGAGAAGGATCACCTGTACGTAAACAATCATTCAGACAACCATGCTCATACCTCAGATGTTAGCCATGCACTGCGTAGTTGTTAACATAATACGGTTAGGCGAATCGAGTTTTGCAGTCTATTTTTGGCCAATATTAGTGAAATGTAAGTACAATTTTCAGCATAAATTTCTGCAAAGATTTTTTAAATTTTAGTATAAAAAATATAAATTTAATGATTTTCAGCCGTTTTTAGACATTTTTAGTGATTATTTCAGCACATTTTTAGCGCACTTTCTTATAAAATGGAAAAATGAGCTATTGTGTTCACACTGTCCGTCCTCTTAAAATCGTTTACATGACGAGGATAAAGATGTATCAGGAGCCGCTGACGCACTAGAGGTCATTGATCAGTGGAGTACTTCCAAGCCAGTTTTTCTCCTATTCGACGCAGGAAGCTGAAATTTGAGAGGGAGGCTGAAGGGAGAATGCTGAAGAAGACTTAGAGATCATTGGTCAGCTGATTGAGCTTCAAGGCCATTTTGTCTCCTATTAGACGCTGGAAGCTGAAACTTGAAAGGAAGGCTCTCAAAGGGTGAATGCTCAAGACGACTGAGAGATCATCTATCAGCTGAGTAGGCTCCAAAAATTTGAGGGGAAATGTTATACACAACCAGGGGTTGCTATGGGTTCTCCGTTATCTCCTCTGCTTGCAGATATTTACATGGATTATCTTGAGCAACAAATATTTACAACTTGTAACACAAATGATCTTCTCTATTGGTATAGATATGTCGATGATATTGTCATTCTATGGAAGGACACAGAAAGACAACTAAATTCTTTTCACGAAAAATGACTTAGCCAAATGACTTAGCCGTCAAGAGCTCTGGGGTTATTTACAAAAAAAAAAAAAAAAAAAAAAAAAAAAAAAAAAAGTTAACGAAAAGCATGATTTTTCAATTAATAGAAAAGACATATATAGCGATATAACTATCCATAGTACTTCAAATCACCCTTTAGTCCATAAGCATGCAGCCTTCCATAGTATGATTAACCGAGCACTGTCTATTCCAATGTGTGAACAAAATTTATCAAAAGAAAAATCCATTATCATAAGCATAGCGGCTAGTAACGGATATGGAGGAGATCTCGTTGAAACCATATGGGATAATGTTCTTAGGAAAAAGAGTAGGGAAAAAGTTTCCAATCTGGCCAGGGAAGATGTAAATTTAGAAGAAAAGCAATGGATAAGTATACCTTATTATGGGAAAATTTCGGATAAAATCGGCAAAATTCTATCATCGAGCGGTTACAAAGTAGATTTTAGAACTAAAAATAGTCTTAAGGCATTACTAGGATCCGTTAAGGACAAAATCAATGTTCAGGATAAAAGTGGGGTTTATAAACTAAAATGGTCTTGTGGCTAGGAATATTGCGGTCAAACTGGTAGGAAATTCAGGGAAAGAATAGACGAGCATCAGGAGGATTTCAGGGAAAATAAGGGTAAGTCTGCATTTGCGAAACATCTTAAGGAATCCAATCATAGTTACAATTTTGATTTGACAGATAGACAGTTTGTAGAATTTCTTCATTTTTGCGCGAATGGAGGTATGTTGAATGTACTTGAAAAATTCGAAATTATCAAAAGTGACAGATCTGGTAAATGTTTAAATGAGGATATACCTCAATATATTTCACCACTAATAGGTCCATTTTTATAAAGCTTGGAATTATCCCTTCACAATGTTGAAACCATATTTAGTTATTTCCCCCTTTCACTTCATCTAATTAGCTATAATCCCCCGTCATTGGTTGTACCTCCTGCCCCTTTCCTTTCTCTTGACCAATGGGATTAAATCTCCCTTCACCTGTTATTATAAAACCTGTGTCCTTTCTAATGTATCTTCAGTTGTTGTTTGTTACTGATGATGGCCTAATCATCGAAATCGATTTAACTGTGTAACTCTTTATTTTTTGTGGAAATAGACAACGTTTTTCACTAACTTCCGTTTTGAAATGGGTTTCCACAACTTCGTCGCGAGTGATTTAGTTCGTACTTAGTTTTTATTTTTTTAGTTTAGTTCGTTTTTTAGTTTAGTTCGTATCCAAAGCCATTTTGTCTCCAGTTCAACGCAGGAAACGTTTATTTCACGCGGATCTCCAAACAAGAAAATGCGCTACCATGTGACTCACTTCGTGTGCACTTGTTTAAAATTTGACCTCAAATTTGTGCTCAAAAAGTGCTGGCCAACGAACTCGTCCTTTTGTTTGGGAAGCTAGATTTTTTGGCACAAGAACGGTATTTTTATCTCAATCCTAAGACACACATATACATATTAAAAAATATTAAACTCTAAGAATCGTTTCAGAATACCTCAAACCGGATTTCAAGGAAGAAAATTTCCCAAAATCTTGGAGCCATTGTAATTGTTTTATTTTCCACGAAAATTCGCTGATGATCATTTACATACATTTCGGAGGAGTCCGTCGTCACTAGCTACTGACTCGACTTGCTAGTGGCGACTCTTCCGAAAGGTAAGTATGGTAAATATGATAAAGTTTGTATGGATCAGGAATTTTGTTATTCATACCTAAAAGGAAAGATGTGATTAAACTTGTAAAAATTTAAGATCTGAAAAAGTTATGATATCTATGATTGGGAGTTTAATTTTGAATTCGTAATTGAATTATTGATCTTTAATGGATACCTTGAACAAATTTGATGATAATATTGATGGTATGCACTACATATGTAAAACGGGTGTTTCTTTTATGAATTAATAGCGAATTTTAATCTAATATAAAATCAATAATTGTACTTCGCACATACATAACTGGGATTTTGATGTTCTTTATCGGCAATAAGGTCTCCGTAAAAAACTTTATTCTTCAATAAAGTATTAAACTCAAGGAACCGTTTCAAAATTACTCAAAACGGACATCCGAAAGTTTTTTTTTTTTTTTTTTTTTTTTTTTTTTTTTTTTTTTTTTTTTTTTTTTTTTTTTTTAAATCATCAATACGCCGCACTAAGGTCTAGAATACCAGAAAACGGCAACAACCTCTTAAACTGTCCCAGAAGCTCAAAGGTTCGGTTTGGTCCCTAGTTGATCCGAAAATCTTTCCTACCCGATTACTCCGTACTTAGGTATGGGTGAAAAATGGGTTTTCGGCGTTTTTTATACATAAGCATGTGGAGTGTCGTTTTCGATGTTATTTTGGACGTAGAATCGATTTAGGTGGGTCTTAAGTCGACCTCTCCACACCCATGGGTGCTATGAGTGAAAGAGGAACAAAAAGTTCCAGTCATGATGGTATGAGCGAATTTTCTTAAACGATCTATTGTAATATATATAATATGTTAATTGTACTGAAATTTGACCAATTCCAGCAGTAATATGCGAAAACAAATACTGTAGACTGGTTGGCTATTGAAAGGCTGTTTTGAACTTTCAGAGGGCATCGACAGAATCCCAAACAGTCGAGAAATTATTTGTTTGGAGCTGGAGCTTACCGGAGCTTTTGAAAAAATCGATAAAAAAGAAAAATACAGCGAGGAAATAATGTATTTGCTAACTTGTTCGACACGACTGTCAATGTTAAGAGCATCTGAACCAAGTGCAAAAAGTTGAGGGCAAAAAAAAATCGTGAGAGTCAGTAAGTGCTTTAATATAGAAGTGAATTTTGTACGCAGAAAGCACTTTTTTAGAGTTTTGCGCCTATATTGATGTACACTCATTTATCTTCGATTACTGAATGCTCCATCCTTTTCCCTAACTAGAAATATGATCAAATTGATTTAAACCTCACATTGGATTTGGGAGGTTTTTGCCGCGTCTGGGTCTCAGTGTGCCGTGCCGAACCTCTTCTCCCAAACTATGCAGGATCAAATTTTATGAAACGGGTCAAAAATCACAAGCGGCCCTTAGTTGTTCCTGAATCCTAATAACCACTCTTGATTAACTGAAAAGTGTATAATATTTAATTTGATGTTTCTAACTGATCGATTTCATTTCGACAACCGAATATTGAGACTACCCAGATCGAAAAGGAAAAACCCCCTCATTATTGACATAAATTCTCTAGAAATAGAATGTTGCAGCAATACCTTGAGAGCAAATGAAATTCCCTGGCCCTCATCCCATGAGTGGATTTTGGACCACGATCGATCTCTCAATTCGAACCCGTTCAGTCCACCTCAACGAAATTGTCGGTATCACAGACGTATCTCGGGCGGACTTCCCCGGTTTCCAAGGAAAAGGCGGGAGGCAGAGGACGCCGTTTCCTTGGATACCCGCCGCCGCGCCCCGGGTGGGGGTAGGCGAACCTACTAGAGGGGTGGCCGTGCCATAGTGGTGGAGTTCCGCCGAATACACGCGCTCAGTCGTCAGTTCACAGTGCCAGTTATGTTTCTCGCGCTAAATCAGCAATGGACTCACTTTTATGCCGTAAGTACGATCTCATACCGGTGACACGTACGCCATATACATAATTAAATAGGCATGTAAAAAGTTGTGGTCATGCAGCATGATCGTATGGGCAAATTTTCGTAAATTAGGTACCTAGGTAGGCACTTATTACATTATGTTACATTGTTTTTAAATTTGAGCACTCTTAAGTTCAAAGAAATAGTTAACTAGGTACCAATTTTATGGCGAAAAAAAAACTAGTTCTAAATAATATTCAGCAAGATAAAAATATTTTGAAATTTTAGCTTTTTTTAAATTTCATCTTTTTTAAGCAAATAATAATGAAATTTATGTACTTTTTCATCATAATAATTTTGTGCAAACATTTTGTAGTACATCGTCTATAAACTTGCTGAAACCTATAAATTGAACAATTTTTATCTCAAATAAAACATTTATAGTGATTTTCTTAGGGCATTTTTGAAATTTGATCAATTTATTGTGCTCAAAAAGTGTTGGCCAACAAACTAATCCTTTCATTTGGAAAGCTTGATTTTTTTGGTGCAACAATTGAATTTTTATCTCAATCCTATTGAGAGTTCGTCTGGAATGACAAAAATATACAGAAAGGCATTAAAGTCCAGGATTCTTTTCAAAATGCCTAAAAACGGATTTCAATGGAGAGTTACTCAAAAATTTTCAAATAAAAATTTTTGATGACATTACAATAGTTGTATTTTTACGAAAATTTGCAAAAATAATCAAGTACCATTAATTAATATGTAAACATAGAGTTACACTATTTAACAAGGTAAAAGGTTATTGCCCGACTTCATCTTATGCATAACAAAATATTAACTATTCGTTTTCTATGATTGTATGATTCCTCTAATAATTAGAATCATTAGTTTGCATCATTATTGTTTTGGTCTTCAGTTATCAGCGTTACCAGTTATCGTTTACCATACATTTGACTGTCAAGAAATACATTAAAAAAAAGTATTGAAGTTAGTAAAAAAAAAACCATGCAAACATTGTCAAAATATCAGTTTTTTATTATTATTTATTTTTTTCTTAATTAACGAATATGTACTGTAATGAAAATAACAATCAAAATTATATATATATATATATATATATATATATATATATATATATATATATATAATATATACATATGACATGCAGCCCTACATGGACTCAATTTCAATGAGTGCTACAGAGTCCGTGTATTAAAACGTCTGCAAGAGGAAAATCCACTTCTCCTCCATTATGCTGAACACGCCCGCATATGGGTCCTGGGTAGCCTCACTCCGCCTGGACTGAACGTACGGGGCTGATTCCCCCCAAAAGCCATCTCATTTTTTTTAAATTAATTCATTTCAGGCCTCTTGTTAAATTTCAATCTCTAACTCAAAAGCTTCTATCAAAAATCTAAACCATCTCAACTCTAAATTTTCCCACATTTTTTGCTCATATCGTACCTCCGGGAAAGTAGTGATGTTTACCAGCGTGACCATCATGGAGACGGCATCATGGACACTCCACTGCATTAAGCAACATGCCACAAATTGCTAAGAAGATGAGTTTCACCCAGATCCCAACAGTCTTGATAACGCAAAAAATTTTGAAATTTATGAATTCCTTTGTGAATAGTTTGTGTCCAATTTAAGTATATATATATATATATATATATATAAATATATATATTAATATATATATTTTTTTTTTTTTTTTGTAATGGTTTGATTTATTTTGTTATTGCTAAAACAGCAGTTTAGAATGTTTAGACGCGTATCGTTACCCAACTCTCCAAACAATTTATATTTCGACATTATTATAAATATATCAGTGTAATAGGATGAGGGTGGTTCCGGTGCCATATCATGAATGAATTAATTAATTATACGTTTATTTCCCACGACAATTAAACGGAAAGAAAAATACGAACTTCTAATCTTTTGCAGTAATTACTTATAAGAA
The DNA here is from genome assembly GCA_030762985.1 of Adelphocoris suturalis. NCBI lineage: Eukaryota > Metazoa > Arthropoda > Insecta > Hemiptera > Miridae > Adelphocoris > Adelphocoris suturalis. The sequence continues at coordinate 40,774,330 of CM061046.1, read as the reverse complement.
AGTATCGAAAAGTAAAATTGTAAAGGGGAAACTAATCCCCTTAATGGTCGATAGCCCGTGAAAGGGAGATGTGTCTTGATAACTACAAGATCACATACAATAGTCTACATATTTCAAATCAAATATCAATTAGGTACTCACTATACTAGAATCGTGACAGTAATTATCAACACAAGCTATTATTACATTACATTTATAAAACACGTACCTATTATATTGGTACTGTTATATTATAGTATTAATATCATTTAGGTAAGTATTTTACATAATAATTGACATTCATTCGAAGAAAATTCTACTCCAAAATGTATCTCAACTGTCCAATTTTATCAATAATTTGTTTTTTGATTTGATATGAGAGCTTATTGAATTCATGAACGCCTCCGGACATTCATTCGAAGAAAATTCTACTCCAAAATGTATCTCAACTGTCCAATTTTATCAATAATTTGTTTTTTGATTTGATATGAGAGCTTATTGAATTCATGAACGCCTCTTTGGCCTACGGCCCTTTTTACAGCTGTTGTGCAAAAAAGCGGAATAGTCAGGTTACTGGTCTTCTGAAATCTGGTACCTATTGCGTGCGGAGGAGACGAATGCATTCGTTCCCTGATAACCTGCTTAATACAATTTTATATCAATTAAATGATTTAGTTTTAAAATTTGCAGATTCTTGAAAATGGGATGTGTACACGCAATAAATTTACTTTTTTAACGAGCCTAACTAATGCCTTTTGCGCAGTCAAAATCAGATGTACAGCAGAGGGGTATGTTCATTCCTTTCGATCTCGGAAATATGAAAGACCACGAGGAATACTTAGCTTTCAGATTTCGCAGATAGGACATACCTCGATTGATTCCTTCGCTGGAAATTCATAATATTGTAAGAATACCGGTGGGTGGATACCAATTATCTACTCTCACAGCTTTCTGCATAATGTTGAGATGGTTTTCGAACCCAAACAGATTGTCGGACTTGGAGGCCACGTTTGGGTATTCGACATCAACTCTCGAGATCGTCGCAAATCATTTCACAAACCTTTGATGCCTGGGGTTGTTGTTCTTCACGGTGCATCTTCTTTTAGCTTTCACAACAAATTCAGAAGCAGATCAAATTTGGACAATCAACGTTAAAAAGCAGAAATTTGCGCTGATTCTGAATATACCCCATGTCCCTAGAACTTAAAATAGCCTCTTCGACCAGAGAAATCTATCTACATTTTTTCTTACTTTTTGACCTTTAGAACTGACCTAAATTTTATTTGTACGAGAGAAAAGTTGTAGAGGAAAGATCGAATTAAACCATTGTCAGATCTTTAACACTTTTCCTCGATTTTTGACGATTTTTCAAAATTTTCGTGGCCTACTCACTTGTAGCAAAATCCTCAACAAGTGAGTGGTAGGTCATCAAAATTTTTAAAACTCGTTGAAAATCGAGGAAAATAAAGAGTTGGCGGTGGTCTCGTTCGATGCAAAATTCCATCTTCTACATCTTTCAGCGCAAACAAATTTTTTCCAACGAACCAACTCGTTGAGTGATAGGAAGTTCGCGCCTTCTGTAATGTTTGAAATGCCATACCCTAAAGCTCTTCGTTGTTTTGCTTCGACTTCGTTAATCTTGATCCATCCCATCGTAACAGTTGTTTTCACGCGTAGGTAGTTCGTTTTATTGAATCGTTCATTTCATCACCCTAGCATCTAGCATTTTGTCGTCACTGCCGATCACCCGAATTGTTCGAATTGTGTCCTTTTAACTGGGGCACATTTCAGTAACGTAATACTCGTACTCAGTGATGTGTAAATGTCAATTATGTAATGTAACTCATTCATTTACAATTATGTAAGTGTAAGCACAACAAGTGTACAATTGTGTAGTAATTACGGCTTGTGGTGTGTAGAAGGTAAGCTAGTGGTCAGAATAGATCATTTGTGCGTGATGGTTGTATAATGATGACATCATCAACTGTTGAGTGATCATTTGCACCACCAATCAATTTGTATCATTTTCCTATCGCTAAAATAATCTGCATTACTAAAAATATATTAGGAAGAATCAGATAACTTTTATCACTTGTGTAAAGTTTCTCATCTCAGATAATTCAAAAGATATTAGGATGGAACATGACCCTTCAATGAATGTAAGACTGGAAGTATAGTAGTCCCCAGACAGGAGAACGACCAGAGTTGGGATAGGTAAGTTCATGAAAGAACACTCGTTTAAAAGAAATTGAGTTTAATAATCGTACAACATTTTATGATAATGATGATTATGCACTACGATTTCTAATCGTGCCCTATCGTTTCTCATATTTACACCCTTTAAATTGCTCTCATTAACGACCTCCGCGTATGTAGATTCATCAAAACGAAGGACGCGCATGCGCGAAGCGAGTCACCCTTGAGATGTGCAATAATCGATTAGCCTGCACAGCTAGATTTGGTCATTTTCCTCTCATTATCGGCAGTTTAAGGCTCCGCTTCCCCGGTTTAATGACGGCGTTAAAAATCGGGTCGTTTTCTTCCTTTTGAGTGTCGTGGGTCGATTTTTTCGGCTGACAGAAGTTGTTGTCCCGGTCTTCCAAGGACAAAAAAAGCGTCTCTTGGGACGCGGTCCAGTCAATTTCTCTAGCGACTCAACCGCGCCGGGCTTTTCAGGGTTACGGATAGCCAGCTTCATCCGGCCGTTTCATTGGGCAAATCAGGCGCGTGCATTGATCATTATCGATTCATTACTTCCAAGGGGCGGAAACACATATTGCCCTCGGTTATGAACCGTGTAAGTACACTAGGTTGGCAGACGTACTATTGTACAGTTTTTGTACTAGGTACATGAAATTTTTTATTTTAATGTACAGTTATTGCACTACGTATATGAAATTGTTTATTTTCTAATTAGCATGGAACATACTTTGGGCATGACATAACTTCCCAAAACCATCATACGAGATCAGAACAAAAATTAGGTCCCATCAAAAGTAGCGGAAACATAGCTGAGCTAAATCCTCCCCTGCTTACCCTTGGAAGTTGAAATTTAATAGGGAGCCTTTCTGGAACATCACGGGACGAATAATATTACGGGACTCATCCTGATCAGCTTAGTAACCGAAATTCTCTCCTGTCCATTTTATGGAGAGGAAATTCGGTAGGAACCTCTGTTGAACAAGGTACGAATGAAATCACGAGATCTGGATTGAATTAGCGAAGTGAGCTAAATACTCTCCTGCTCACCCCAGTAACTTGAAGGATATAGAATCTCTATACGGATGTAATGACCGGCTTTATCCTTATCAGCTGAGTTAGCTAGATCTCTTCTGCTTACCCTAGGAAGTTAAACTATGATAGGGAGTTTTTCTGGAACATAAAATGAGGAACACGAAGGATGTTCTCTGGAACATTAGAGGACCCATCTTGATCAGCTGAGTGAGCTAAATTTTCTCCTGGGGCTCAGCTAACTGACTCACATTTAAACATGAATATTTGTGACACTCCTTCTTCTTACTTTTATCGGAGATCATTACAGTCATGGTCACTTTATTTTAGTAGTTACATAACTCTAAAGGAGGTGCAAGACTAATTAATACCAAAATAAGTAATGAGAAAACAAGTAGATCAGTGCTCATGAAATGAGCCACATGATAGCTCATTTTCTTGTAAAGAGATCAGCGTGAAATAGACGCTTCCTGCGTTGAATAGGAGACAAACTGGCTCTGGAGTTCACTCCGCTGATCAATGACCTCTCATGTGTCAGCGGCCCCTGATACATCTTTATCCTTGCCATGTTACAGATTACATCCATACCAAGTTTCATCAAAATCGGACGTTGGGAAAAGGCATTTAAAACGATTTTAGGGGACATACATCAACGGACAAAGTGAACACAATAGCTCATTTTTCCTTTTTTTATAAAATGCGCTTTGAAAAAATCCAATAATGCAGCATGGCCTTAAGAGAAAATTTTCATAATTCGTTGTGGCCACTTGGGACAATTTTTTTCGTGACGATTTTTTTGTTATGTGCCATATGAAAGACATGAAAATGTCAAAAATTGTTAACGCAAATATGTACCTACAGCGAAAGTAGAACATAAAACTCGACATCTTGAGAATGGTTTAAGCTATTGATGCGGGATTGGTCTCACCCGATATAACGTCCAAAAGCACATTAGAATTGATCCGGGTTAAGCTATTACAATGATGGGTTGGAAAATTTTAAAATCAAAATTTTAAAACATTTCTTCATTGAAATCTGTTTTGAGGCATTCTGAGACGAATACTAGAGTTTAACACTTTTTCATTTATATAAATACATGTCTCTCCAGACGATAACTCTCCTTAGGATTGATTTGAAAATCCCGTTCTTGCGCCAAAAAAACCAAGCTTTCTAAATGAAAGGATGATTTTGAGCGTAGTTTTTACTTTTTGAGCGTATTAGATTGGTCAAATTTCAATAAATGTGCTACAAAATCACCAAAAATAGCTTAAAACGGCCAAAAAGTATTTCAATTAAAATTTTTATCAGAATTTCAGTTAAAAAAAATTCAATTAAATGGGAAATTTAAAAAATTGCACAAAATTATGCCGAAAAAATGCTTACATTTCATTAATATTTTCTGAAAAATCTATAAAAACTGCAAAAAAAATCTAAAAATCCATAATCTTTTTTGAATCACCAAATTTTATTTAGTAGGTACTAGTTTTTTGTCATGAAACTGGTTTTTAACTATTTCTTAGCACTCAAGTCGCTCAAATTTCAATACAATTTAATAAATAATATACCTAATAGGAAAGGTGGTAATTTAAGAAAATTTTCTCCTACGATCAACATGACTGGGACTTTTTTCAGAATTAGATAATTCATTGACTTTTTTATTGCTCATGTGATGCGCTAGCATCGAAGAATGTTCTAGTAAGTAGGCGTTAATTGAAATTTATGCGCTTACCAAACTAATTAGGTAAGTGCAACTGACTGACAAATTCAAACAAACAACGTTATGGTGATATAATGGCCTGTAACGTAATTAATTGATATACCTCACGACCCATCCCGTCATCACAATGCTCAATGCCATTGACGTGGATAACAATCCACTGTAATGTATTGTGTAAGAGACAGGTTGTAATAGGCAACCGCGTTCAAACTAAGTTTTCGCGAAATTGAGGAAGATAACATATACGCCGCGCCGGTTAGAACCAATTCGATTTAACTAACATAATAGGAAATGCGGCGGTTTCTGTTGTTTATCGCAACGTCGCGCAATTTTCTCGTGATATGTAGAAGCTTCTGGAACACAGAGACGAACCTTGCTCAGACCGGTTTGCACAAAGAGGGAGTTTACTGACCGAGAATCTTCGAGATCATCGCAGAATACGCGATATTCCAATAGAATAATGTTTTTAAATTAGTTCGTGAAAAAGTTATTCTTACGAGACTGGAAAACGATTTCTTGTGCATTTGCAATTTATCAATAACAAGTATATCCAGAGAAATTACCGAGGAAATCAAGGTAAACTGGGTCATTATCTGCTTGAGAGAAAGAAAGAGAGAGAGAGAGCGTAAGGAGCGGAGGAGACAGCGAGGAGGGAGAGGGATCTTGAGCAAGAGAGAGCGAGAGAGAGATTTTATTTCTGATGTAAACAACATAGAAATCTTCGTTGAACTATAGATCAACTTTTAACATTTGACTTATACTATAGGCAATTAGGCATGTTAGGTTGTGAGTAAGTTTTCCACTAAGTCAGTATGAACTGGCGATTCTGCCAACATAAAAGGCCCATGCACTCACCGCAATCAATTAATCCGTACAATAATTGAAAATTCCATAAAAATTGTACTAAAACACTATATATTAGGGCTTGACAAGTAATTTGATCTGAAAGAAAGACTGACAGACACCAAACCAAATTTGATAACCAACCTCTGAAACACAAAAGTACTCAGTCATGCAGCATGACTAATAAAGCGAATTTTCAGTTGTGGATAACATTAAATTAGGCACTTAAATTCTGATCATTGAGGCCATACATGCCCTGAATAAAACTGAGGGGACAGCCGTGTGACGAGATCGCAAAGATATTTTAGAACACGCAGCAGAACTCAAAAATTTGTTCAGTTATGGGTATTTCTTAAATTAACTACAAATGGTATATAAGTCTAGTGCAATCCATAATTCAACACGAAATTATCGTATGGGGTGGCACATATCAAACATCATTGAAACCTCTGGCTACATTACAGAAATGTATATTGTAGAAAGTGGGAGTTTTGATTTTGAAAGACAAATACTTTTTCGACTTTGAATGAACCTAAAGCTTCGCTACTTTTCGTAGTGATGAAGTGTTGATCGTCTTTAATTGGCTGATGTGCAGCTGTAATCCAACTCAGCCAATCCTAATTCAAGTTTTAAATAATAAATATACGTCTGCCGTGGGCGGAAGTATTGCGACCGGTCAAGGTTACGGGTGGTGGCAGTGACCACAGGACTTCATCACGGCGGAACTTCGTTCATTATCGATACGGAGACAACTTTTCGCGTTCAGTCCTTCACGATCCCGCTACCTTCTGACAACAGACTAGAAATTCAGTTTCCGTCATTCTTAACTAATCGACTGGTCAACGCGCATTCGACCAACACTATTCATAATAACGTTGATATAATTTCCGAAGCTTTTGAAAAACCAAGGTCGTAATCGTGCTTCATTAGTTCACGCTTTATCCGCAAGAGACACAAACATTCCTAATATGCAAATTAAATTTATATTTTGCTTCCTCGCTACCAGACGTACCTAGGGAAGCTGATCGGCTATAGGAAGTGGACTAAAAATCTTGTAGTACTCCAAAATTGACATTTCTAATTGATTTCGCGTTTCGTTCCTTCCTGAACAATTTTCGTGCCATGCCTGACTGATGATCAGTTTGTAGCAATCCATGTTCTGGGTAAACCTATACTAAAATACAGTCAGATATTCATGAAGTTTTCCAAAACTGTTAACCTCTGTACGGTTTTCTACATTCAAGATCCTTCGTTGTCCACTCGTGTTCAATGCACATGTGAATACGTGAAATTTCTGAAAACTTTTTTATTTTTTTTTCACTGCGTCCAAAATTGAGCGTTGATCTAAGCATTCATTTCAAAATTTTGAATGCAAACAGATTCCATCCTAAAAAGGTTAAAACCGCTTGCTCGCTCGCGGAGTTTTTGCTTCCATGTCTACTTATGCGTAGCTGAAGCATTGTGTAAATTTTGGAAATATGAAAAACTTCTGTCTCCGTAATCAAAATTTCCACTCGCATTTTACGTTTTAGGCCATTTTGACCAACAGACTTTGGTTTTGAGTGTGTATATGCGTGTCATTGTTAGTGTGTCTGTCCGTGTGTCATCAAATCCTTGCAAACTCATAACGTTCACAGTTTTCATTCGATTTTGATCAAATTTTCAGGTAATGTGCGAGTTAGGCTCCCAATTCATCAATTTCATTGCATACAAATCAAGACTCGAATAAATACGATTTAATCAGTTTTGAAGAAATTTTTAAGAAATCGGTCAGTTAGACTGTATATCAGTTGCATTACTCACAATTCAATTTTTCACTCTACGCATCCGCGATCGTTAATTCCACCTCGCATATTTTTCTCAAGTCATCCAATATGATTCAAACCGTTTCATATCAATTTCATCCCGATCGCATCATAGTAACTGCAGCAATAGCGCGAATGTGAAATCCTTACAACGCTTATAACATCCACAGTTTTTATTTGATTTTGATGACATTTTCTGGAAATGCGTGGGTTAAACTAAGGATAGTCCCCTATAAATTTCATCACTCAGAAATTAATAGTTTTTGCTGCGCCTACGCAAGATCCACCAAGCAACGTTTTCTCATGTCCAATTTTTCCGATAACAATTAGGTACTAATTACGTTGTCCTTCACTAAAGTTTACATATACACAATCTGTTGTTTAGATTCGCTATGTGCGTCACTCATAATATCGTCTTGTATTGCGAAAATATAATGATATTTTAACCACTTTAACTCTACCTCACCCAAACAATTTCACAAATGAGAAGTTTAGTTCAAATAAAATAAAATGATTAATTAACAAGTCTATAAAAGGCTCTTCAATTTTTTAGAGTACCGCAGTCTGCTGTCTCATTACGTCAAATGGTAGACGTTTTAAAAACATAAATTTTTTTCCCCATATATTAACAACAACTAAAGATATGATTACAGATATTTTTCTTGTCATGATTTCATTCGTGCTTAATTACTATTCTGTTAAACAGTACCTACCGCTAAGACTTATAGGCAAATAGGGTTATTCCCTCTTTCAAAAGATGGGGAATTTACATCAATTGAAGTGATGTTGAGGGAAGATAGAGATTGGGGAATAACCAGAGAGACGTAACTCAATTAAACATCTTCGGGCAAAAACTGTTTTCACGCTTAAAATCGTATTTATAGTTTTCTGAAGTACTATATCAACTATTGCCCCACGTCCCGTCACCCTCTTGATAAACCTATCACTTCACCTACATTATTCTTGTTTCCCCCCTTCGTAAATCCCCATTTTGATTCAGTTAGGAATCCCCCTATCTCACGTCGTTAACGTCAAAATTTATTGATTCGTTTGTTTAGTTTTCTATTTATCAGATGATGGTGCAACCCAGACACACTTGAACTGAGGCTGTTGTGTTAAGTCAGGGATACCAACGTAGAATGTGTTCACGTGTTATCGCTGAATATCGGAAACCTATTCGACCACAAAACCTTGAATCTGTTTTTGATTAGAAAAAAAGTTTACACAATGTTTTGATTACTGAATGTTTTCTTACAGATGCGTTGAAAACCGCATCGACATCACAATATAAAAAAAAGTTTCGTGTGACACATAGCTTCCTCGTATCCGTAACATGAATGCATAGATCATTGAAATGTTTTATACACTCTTGAAAGATTCCACGTAGGGTTCCAATTTTTCTCATGGAAATTCTTCCAGTTTATAGGTGCGGTTACTCGATTCCTGCTAGCATCCCTCTATCAAAACTTGAAAATCTCTATCAGGGAACCCGAAAACTGGCAGATATCTTCTAGAACCGTGGGTTGCGCATCTAATAGGTCTTTCTTATGTATACTTACTGTAGGTTGAAACGGCGTATGGTTTAGCTTAACCCATAACCTAACTAACCATTTGCAGAAAGTAAGCTAATAGCTCCATGTCCATATGATTGAGTGAACGATAAATCATGTTTTCTGCATAGTGAATAGAATTTGTGCAGATTTGCACAAAAATGTTGACCATTGTGAACAAAAATAATAGAAAACGATAAAGTTCCCTCATACTTTTCCCATTTTATGGAGACAGAAGAAGCCTTACTTCAAGGTAGTTCATTGTACACATTGGTAGGCCACAAGACGTTGCATCTTGCTCGCATCCCATTAAGGAAGACCTTGGGTCCATTTCACGACGGAAGTGTCGTTTTCGGAGATGATCGAAGTTGCCAAAGACGTTTTCTTCCCCAATTTGTCGGAAGCGGATCCTCCAATCAGCTGCCAATAACATTTCGATCGATCCGCCCGTGATCCGTTCTGATTTGCCTCTGCCTTTTCACAGGCCTTGACCCGGGGCCTCTCTAACCTCTGACGACGTTCACTCTCCATCCATTTCCAAGCAACCTTTTGTGAACCAATGGGATCGAACTAATGATTGAATGCTTTGTTTTCACTGGAAGAAATGTATTCACATCCTGTATACATACACTGACCCGTATATACTTTGAGCGATCATATGTAGATGCGAAATAAGAAAAACGTAAATGTGATATAGGTAGTGAATTAACTGATTCTGAAAAAATTTCTGATCGTGCAGCATGCGCTAACGAGCAAATCTTAACGTGGAAAATGTTTTGAGCTCGACGAGCAGCCAGAAAATTTTGAGAAATAACAATATAAAATCACGATACAAACTTGCGACAAGAAAGGCTTTCTGAGGATGATTTCTAATGCTTTTCTCGTACAACCAAAACAAAAATAGTAATCTTAGAAGAGCTTCTGAAGACTGCATGTGATTATCTTCCATAATGGGGGTTTAACCATGTAAAAAGACTTTTAGATTATCACTAATAGTATTGCTGATAGTACACTAGAATGTGATCCGCATAATCGCTGAAAATATTATCAAAACTGGAAAACGATTGCTTATTTGGGAGAGGGATCTGCACACTCACATAATGACCGTCAGTTAATCGGTCAGGGGGGTCAAAAATAATAACAAAACAGGAAAAATAGTATATTGTCGAAACAAGATTGTTTATCTCACAAATAAACACAATACTTCTACTACCTTGGTAAGCTCGGAAGCAAAATTGGACCGAAAATCGTGGAAAAATACAACAAAAATTGCTCATGAAGTCGTGCCGCACGACTGGCACTTCAACGATTCCCGCTGGTGTGCGATACTTTTTACTTCCGTGGAGCTGAAGTACCTGTTCATAGCATAAACCTAGGTTTGGCCCGTGTTACCGAATTTAAGGGGTTGTGTCACAGCCTGCAATGACATTCAAATATTGTGTAACACTTGCGCCTGGCCAATCTTTTCCAATACCATTGCGAACGAAAGGTGTCAATTCAATTAGCGGATTGCGTTGGGAGATATCCCTTGTCGTGATACAATGGGCTCAACCGCCGATCAGCTGGGCCTCTCGCTGCTTCCTCGTTCGTAAGCTTTGTTGCGTGGGGGACTTGACTCTTCCTGAGCCCGATCTTGAGCCTTGGAAGGTCAAGACCTTTCGTTCTGCTTCCATTTCCCTCTGTTTTCTGTTACCTTTTTCCCTATTGCGTTGTTTTGTATGTTGTCTAGGGCGTCGGGTGGATAGATGATTGTCTTCTCCCAGATATCTTCCCTCCAAAAGAGCTCTCTGCAAACCCTAATACATAAGATATTGGGTTTATTAATGAATACAGTTTTCAAAGAAATCGACATCACTATTGAATTCGGCCTTATTATCACAAAGGCAATAAAATATTTTAATAATAACTATGATAATGTAGACTAAGATATGGATCACAAAATAGCCAGAGCCATAAAACACAAAATAATAATAGTTGACGTTCAAATTGTACAAGTCAAGCCTGGGCCACTGTTGCTGATAATAAATCTATCAGGTTTCGTGGGATGGAGGAGAACCTGTGTCCACCGCATGTGCGTGACGCAAAGACTTGAATTGTCGTGAGTCACAATTTGAAGAGGAACACAGGAAAATCCACCTACGTTCACGTTCAATTGCGGATGGCATTTGAATCGGAGAGACCGAGCAACAGCTGTGCGGAAGTCGAAATTACGCTCTAACGACAGCGTTGCGCAACAACCACTCATTTTTCTGGACACTACTGAAATTGGTTTGAAGTCTCGCTAGCAATATTTTACTGAAATACCACTATTGTGACTTGTCTATATCACACCTATTGTTCTCTTATTATTCTCTCCCCTTTTTGAAAGAGACCTTGTCGCTTCTGTTTTTCAAAAGAGTAATTAATAAACGTTAACAGTTTAGTGAGATAAGATGGCAGTGGTTATCTATGGTATTTATGGAAGGCAGAAGGTTGAAGACAGATGACGTGGAGATATTGGCTTTTGAAGACACTTTAGCATTAAAAATGAGATGATCTCTCTTTGATCTAAATTTCAGGTTTCAATCATTATAGTCAAGGCCGTGCTATTTAGCAGCAGGGTTGATGCCCTTGCCGATCTCTTCCAATGATCAGTCCAGTTCAGTTAGTCCTTATTGAAGCTTCCCCTTAAATTGTAGCCTTATCTGCAGGAGTGTCACCTTCAGGATTCAGAGACCGTCCATCAGACATAGTCTACTCCATCCTGACATAACTCGCAGTATCTTTCTCGATACGACTGCTCATTTACGTTGAATAAGAATTTACGGTTGGTGGCCGAGCAGCGAGTACATCGCCAGGATAGATATTGCATGGTTTACAATTAATGCCACTATAGGTTGAGCTGCTATTTTTATATCTATGATGAAGACGGCAGTAATTGCCCTGTGAGGAGTACCCTCGCTGGAACTTCAGTTCTCCCACTCATCTTCGCAGTGCACTTTTACGACACCCACCACCAAATTTCTCTCACCCGCAATTAGCCGGTGATGCTGGTTTGCCCATGCCAAAATTTACGGTTCCTTAACTGTTGTTTTCTGTTTTTCCTGTGGACTTCTTACTCCTAGTGGAATCCAATCATGAGTCAATCTTTTTAGAATGATATAGAGTCCTTCTTAGGAATAAAACAAACCAAATCAGTCCAATTAGATATACGAGTATCTTTATATGCATATATACAGTATGAGTAATGTGTATTGTTTGGCGGTCTGGATCCTAGTTCTCTACACTCGCATCTCAACAGTATATAACATTAAAATCAATTCATTCGGTAAAATATAGATTAGATTAACAAATAGATCACAATCTGTGTTTGGAATCCAATCAAAGGTTCTAAATAATTGGGGATCAAACCAGGTGATACAGTTTCCTTCCAACAAATATCTTCAAAACAATAATGCTCACAACAACAAAAAACCCTATGACTCGAGTTTGAGAACGGATCCGCTATTGATGAAAAGCAAAATTTTGGTGCTGGTCCCCCTTGTTTCCCCTACCATTTGGACAATAATTGTGGGGTACAACCTGCAGATATATATTGTGTATTATGATGTCATAAAAGAAGGAGCCGCCAAATATTGAAACCCCATAGAAAGTGGGAGCCGAGTTTCCAACTGAGAACTTTATAAATGTATATAATATTATTTGAGACAATTTTAGAAATACTCAGAAGTGGTTTTTATCACAGAGGCATTTCACTGTAATGAATAATTGCTTTTGCAGTCATGGCTGCAGTTAGTTGTTGGGAACATATACCGCTATTTTAATCAAGTACATGAGATAAAACGAATGAGTCGCCTCTTTGTCAGTGTTCGGAACCCATCATTAACCAGAGAACCGGCGTGGTTACCATTGCTTTCGATGAAACTGGAACGGAACTTTGCGACTCTTATAGTGAGTCTAGTTCAAATTAATTATAAAGTTTTAACACAGAATGTGTTTCAGCCTTGGCATCTCCAACCGAAAACGACACTTTATGTGTAACGAAAATGTGTTTCAACAATTTCTGATGATTTCCACTTACAACCGAGTCGTTGCTAGGGAACCTTTTGTAGGCGGGACCTTGCCGTGAGCACCTTTGCACTCTGCCTATAAAAATAAGCACTTATTAAAGACAATAAACCAATATAATGAAATTAATTTCATTTGTCCGTTCACACTTGGAAGTTCCATTGCAGTTTTGAATAGTTCATGGTAATATGGAATCCTTCCTGATTGGTCTGTAACATTTGCTGATATTTTGCTGATATGGAACTCTTGTAGAAATTTATGATTTGAATTTCGTGTTTATGATTGCTCAAGTCAATACTGAAATAAACATGAACCAAAAAAATACATGTGCATAATCTTTCACTCTAATATCAACACGTGGTTTATATTGTGTTTACCTTAATTAATTACACGTTTCCAATAAAAAGTTCTGTTCGTGTAATACGATCCATGATGTATTACTTTCAACAATCAATAATTGACCTAGTGCTTACAAGTTTAAATCTAGGTGAATAATATTCAACGATTGGTCCTTCGAGTCGAATTTGAACCAGCGACCTGTGGTCTTCCATTTAATACTATCCAGTTGACCTTCTCTGCAGATCAGTCTTATTAAATGTTTCCTGGCGCGTTATGCATCAATGCAAAATATTCCATTTATTCATTCACTAAGATAATAACTTGACGCTGACCTGCCTCAATCATTTCTACGTGCTTCTGCTTCTGGCGCGAGAAATGGAACAGCCTGCGTTTGCCCTTCACACTTAGACAAGGTTGTGAAAGAGCTAACCCTGATGAGGAGGGCAGCTTCAACTTTCTACTAGTATTTTGAAAGAACTATTAACGGGCCGAGGTGCAGCATTGTTCAAAGCAGGTCTCCTACTGTCTTTTAAATCACAATCTTTAGTGTATCAACAAAGAGAACATGGGTGACTTTGAGATGTGTTTTCAACTTTTCCTCAACAACGATTGTTGAGATAGCGTTCCATTGTTTTTAGAACGTCCCACAGTGGTGAGGGATTTCCTTATGCTTTTGATCTGTGTCAGGCGGATACAACACTCGACTGTGAGAAGAAACATCACTAACAAATCTGTTTCGAAATTCCCTGAAACAAATATATGTGTTATGTATGTTTGTATGTGAACAACAAAAACTGTGTTAGCTGCCAAAGCCTCAATCGTCAAGCGATTTGCGTGTGTTTTATGTATTCGATGAGTGAAGAGAGGGTTCTATGCCACCTCATGCGTTTTTTCCAAAATGTTTTGGAGCCTTTAAAATGAGCTTCTCTGATAGTGAGTAAAAAACCTTCAAGGCCACAGGAAGTAGTTCAAACTGTAAGCCATACACCCTCCATTCCCTTGTTGTATAGATTGGTATCTAACGAAATTGCCTATTTTGTTGTCTACTTTCATTAAGTTTTTATTTATTTATTTATATCTTTTTATTATTATTGTTTTAATTACACTCAGATATATTTTTGTTTTTTGAAGTTGCTGATGGCTGAAGTTGCTGGTTGATGAAATCGTAATCTGTCTATCCATAGATTCATAAAAATCCTAAATTTTAACTTTAATGTCATTCAAATATAAGTTTAATATTTAAACTTCAAATTTAATGTCATTTAAAAATTATGGCGTAATTTGTTAAATATTTTTCTGTCTGCCTATGTTGTTTTTCCTTTCATCACACCAGCAGTGATCAATAAAAGTCAAAGTGAGATCATCTTTTTATGAATCTGAAATTCAAGTAAGGGAAGTCTTTAGGCAGATCTCTCCAAACTCAAGCCGTCGGAGATGTACAGTGAGGGGGTGTGTTGATGATAATTAACGTTTAATTCAAAAGCGAATTCTCCATATCACATACATTCCTTTAAAAGATTCACTGTCGTGATAACTATGAAGTGATGCTTTATCTAAAGCTTTAGTATAGCTATAGCTTTTTCTGCTATCTAACTATAGTGATTGCTTATTTAAATTTTACAACGATGGACTTCACAATACTTTCTATACTTCTTTACCGTAGTGAAATATTGAGCGCTAGGCTTCACAGAACCTTCAATTACATGTAAAGGTAGTAAGCTTCCACTGTTTGAATTATTCAGTATTCATCGTGATTTTACGGTGGTGTGTTTATCGAAGTGGTCTTATTTACCTACAAGGACCAGTCATCCTGGACAACGCAGAGATTACCTGCTAGTTTTACAATTTCTTCTCAAACCTCAATTTTCTACACGAGTACGCGTTCAACTTGAATACGTGAATACATTTAGACACCACTGAGCGCTCCCCCAACTTCCTTGTTCTGTAAGATTCTCGTTTCATATGGCATTACAGTAAGGAGCAAAACGTTGCAGATGTCTTTTATGAGCTCTAGGCTCTGTAAAAATGTCTCTGATTAGCAATGAGTTCGTGAGAACGTTTTTAAAGATATAACTTGAGTGTTTTCTTCTTCGTGGGCGATTCTAAACAGGATGTCCCAGTAAGATATGGCCACAACATCTCAGGTGCCTGTGGGGGCGAGTAACATGATAAAATATAAGTTATACTTCTCAGAAGTGTTACGGGTTTTTCGCATTTTCAAACATACATCACAGAAATTGCTATAAACTCATCAGTTAGAAAACTAATTGCAAATTTGAGAGAACCAGCAGGATGAAGTTAATTCACCTGATACCCACATATTTCTCAAAACCCGCATTTAACAACTCATTTTGGTTTGTTATTTTCAATAATGAACCTTTGTAATTAACCATGTAAACTAATCTAACGTCCCGCCCCTCCTCCCTCTTTAATTTTTTTGGTTTTAGGGTCACAATTACTAATTTTGTCCAAGCACCTCTTTGACCAGTGTGAAACTGTGAAACTTAGAAAGTCTTCCTACTTATTGCTGGACATCGAAATTGGTGTCAAATTTCTTAAGATCGTTCGTTCGTTTAAAGAAAAAATTTCTAGGGGGAACTTTCGATCAGAAACGAGTTCTAGAATCGACCCTCAGAGTTTGATGAACGCAAGTCGGAACACCCTGTATATATACTAGGTATTATAATTGTTAACAAGATGGGAGTTATGATTACTGTATTTCTCTCATACAATTAAACACTCCAGTGAGCAGTATTCTATACCTACAGGCCACACAACCATACCTTGCCAGATATATCCCCCTCAGGTACTACAAATCTGGAAAATTGGTCAGTAATTCATCAGCTTCCGTTTGGGACGTTTGTCAAAGTCATGTGGGGTGTTTGAAACTGTGCAGTTAACATTTAAATTTTCTTTCGAGTTTTGTAAATCCGTATTTTCTTTTTTTTTTTGAGAAATGGCGTGGCGAAATGAGACTAATGACACCCAAAACCCTCCTCATTAATTACAGAGTTATGCCATTTTGCGACAGAAGTTAAGATAGGGAGAATGAATGCGTTACGTGCATGCAGCCCATGTGCATTGAATACTGGGCTCTTCGTAGCACGTTCATGTTAGTTGATGATGGAGGGGATACATCCAGCAAAATCATGATCTATTCGCTGTTCTTTCCAAATTCGTATAAGTGCTCATTAATATATATGTTCAACCCATACAAGGGCCGTCCCTGTAATGCATGCATTACTTACCAATATGTTTAATAATAATAGAGTGCTGTTAAAACAGTTGCAGTATTGATAAAGGCGAAACTATCTTGTCGGTGATTTTGGAAATTTCTGGTGTTATACACTCTACTATGGAGGATCTGGATAAATAAACTGCTGTGAAATTATAGGGTTAGCACCCCTCAAGCCCCACAAATCTCATGACCCTAATCTTGATTTGGAAACTCTTCAATTTGGTTTGGGAAACCGTCAACTAGATCAGGGAAAGCTATGGATCTGTTAGCGAAGATGAAATGAAATCCGAACTCTCATTCATAAGTGGCGAAGTGGTTATAGATTTCAAGCCGGGACTTTCTCACTCGAAATAACGCCATGCGGTAACGCCCACAAAAAAACGAACCATCTCCCGTTAGCTCCACGCGAATCTCGTCCGAACGCGGTCGGTGCTGGTGAAATCATCGAATTTCTGCCACAAAAAAAAAGAAAAAAAAAAAAAGGGTTCGAATTGGCCACTTCCGTGAGATGGGCGATAGAGGAAATGGATACAGCGGGACCTACCTCGCTGTACGAGAAACCCTAACTGTGGAAGGTCAGGAGCGGTCAATGGGAAAAGAAAATAATTACCTACCGTTACTAGAGACTAATACGTACCATTTTCTCATGTGTTCATTCACAGAGAGAATTTTCTGGTACAAAGGTAGTCAGTTGGAAAAGCTCGTTCATAAATTCAAGTACAATAAACGCAAGTAAGATCATTGAGGAACTTGCACACTTTTCTATTTTTTTTTTTTTTTTTTACTCAGAAATTCAAAGTACCTAGGTGGGATTTATGGGTGAATGGCAAAAAAATAATTTGTTAGAAGCCTCTAAGGTTTTAAATTTTCTGAGAGCCCACCGAAACGGCCGCGGCAACTGACTTCGCCCACTTTCCAGTCACACGTCACCATTTATTTTATAATCAACTGATAACAGCAAGGCGCTGTTTCATAACATTCATTATATTGTTTTTGTGCTTGTGGTTGACACCGTTGACACTTCGTTTTCTAGTACATATTCCAGTATTTTCCAGCATTCTAGTGTTTTCTAGTACTAGTATCTCTTCACGAGATTAACAGGCCTGAAAGGAGTAATCAGTTGAAGGAGGGTTAAGAAAAGGCGAATTCAATCAATTTACCGCCTCTGAATTCATTCGGGTGTCAGTTTTTGTCGTCACTTAAACTCGAGACTTTTGAATCAATAGGAATAAAGATGACAAAATAAGTTAATTATAACTACTCATTTAAACAGTAGGTATATACCTTGGTAATGTAGTTGTAACTACAAAAGTAGATAACTCTGTACCTAGTAGATAGACGCGCGGTGAGACGAAACGGCCTTTTTGAGGGACATTTTTCTCCTAGGGTTCAGGCTGTATATAATCTGAATATAATATAGACTGAAATATCTGGAGAAGAAGTTTTTTATTGTAGAAATTAAAAGTAGATGGGACTTATGGGTGAATGGGGAAAGACAACATTTTGTAAAAAATCTCTTTGACTTTGTATCGGCCGCGGCAGCTGACTCCGCCCACTTTCTATTCACGCATCACCATTCATGTCCTAATCAAGTGATAACAGCAAGGCGCTATTTCATGTCATTCGTTACGCTGTTTTCGTGAATTCGCTTTCGGTTGAAACTTCATTTTTTTAGTACCTAGTCCAGCATTTTGTAGCATTCTAGTGTTATCTAGTATTTCTACAAGTATAGTATGGTATAGTATATGTTCACGAGATGGACAAGCATGAAAGACGTTATCAGTTGAAGGAGGGTTACGAAAAGGCGAATTCAATCAATTTACCCCTCTAACATCATTCGGGGTGTGCCAGTTTATGTCGTCACTAAAACTCGACACTTTTGAACCAAAATGAGTAAGGATGACAAAGTAAGTAAACTATAACCACATATTTAAACACTAGGTATATTATAACTAGGTAATGTAGTTGTAACTACAAAAGCAGTTAACTGTGTACTTAGTAGATAGACGCAGAATGGGACAAAACGGTCTTTTTGAGTGACATTGCTCAACAACAAAAAATTCTCCTGCGGGTTCGAGCCGCACATTTTCTGAATTCTAGATATTTATCTGGAGACGAAGTTTCATTTTTTTAAACTACTTCTTAAGCCCAGTATTTCCTAAGGATCACTAACAAAATTAGGTGAAACGACAGTTTTTTCTGCAATTGAAGCATCGACTTTATAGTAGGCTATAAGCTTCCGGGAACTTTTCATATGTTTTCGGTGACCACATTCCCATTTCTTGATATCTATAGAAGGACTCTAAGTAGAAAGAAAAAATTTTTAGTCAGAGCATACGAATGTTACTGAAAAACCCTGTTTTCGAGAGATAATCAGCTCGCAAGTTAACCCCTCAACATTCCTCGTAAAACGGCCATTCACAGAGCGTTCTCATCGCCCCTCTCCTGATTCTAAAATTCAGTTTTAATTAAGAAAATAATTGTTTTATTGGGTTTCATTATATACTTGTGAATTTGAGGTGGTCTAGAGAACATTAAAAGAGGTTTCATGCCGAATTTTAGATGACTGCAAGTTCCTCATTGGCAAAAGCACAGAACCCATGGCGTAATACTGCCAACCGGAGTTCTTTAACAAGATTTTAATACGTTACTCTTTTAGTTCAAATCTGGTATTAAAAGTAATAAACTATTAAAAACAAAGAAAACTCGGCGCTCCGCGCCTCGCCAGGGGGCAAGCCCCCTGGACCCCCGGTTACCTCTATTTACATACTTCGGACGAAATTATTGAAACACAGAATGTGTTTGCGTTGTCGCGCAACCAAGTGACAACCAAACAAGCGTCATTGTTTACTATTCATTTATAACATCAATTTATATAGTTATAGTATGAAACTACGAAAAAAACTACGAAATAAATTCGTGATAAATCAAGAGCGATTTATCAAGTAAATGTCCCAAAGAGGCTACATACGAAATTACAGCTTCCTAGAGTGTAAAGTATAGAAATTAGCTTTAAAAGCCACTCATCTGATCCGGACCCTGGACATCGTCAAGTAAATGTCCTAAAAAGGCTACATACGAAATTACAGCTTCCTAGAATGTAAAGCATAGAAATTAGCTTTAAGAGCCACACATCTGATCCGGACCCTGAGCATCGTCAAGTAAATGTCGTAAAGAGGCTACATACGAAATTACAGCTTCCTAGAGTGTAAAGCATAGAAATTAGCTTTAAGAGCCACACATCTGATCCGGACCCTGAGCATCGTCAAGTAAATGTCCTAAAGAGGCTACAAACGAAATTACAGCTTCCTAGAGTGTAAAGTATAGAAATTACCTATTCAAATTATTTAACCTCCGCTTCACAAATCAAACCGTTTTCGTAATACTCAGATCACCTGCTATGAATCAAATCATCGAAACACAAGCTCAATGAAATCATCAGAAATTAACAAGCGGTTGCAATCATGTTCACAATAGCAATTATTGAGAATGATCACCTGTGTGTAAACAATTATTTATATAACCATGCTCATAACTCAGTTTGTTGGACACGCACTTCGCAGTAGTTAACATAATATTGTTGGATAACGAGAGCTTTCGAACGAATGGTCAACGAATTTTGTGGGATGAAAAACGACGAAGTACCATATCCCTAGCAACGACTCGGTTGTACGTGAAAATCATCCGTCACACATTTCGTTACCATCCCGCGTTCCATTTTCGGCTAGTTAGTCCATGGCTAAAACACATTCTGTGTTAAAAAAACCTTGCACCTAAAGGCTAAATAGTGATGAGCGTAGAATTCGTTTTTTCGCCTCCATTTTGAATGTTGGCTTCATAGGTTTAATTGCAAATAAATTAGCTGTGGATATCACAAGGCTGCGGTAACATTAGCCTCCTTGTTTAAGTCGTTAGGTGTCATGTTTGTTATCATTGTAACGTGTCATTTTTGGTGAAGTTGTTAGATGGTAATTATCGTTTATTATTGTCAATAATGAACCTTTGTAATCGACCAAAACAAACAAATTTTTTAACCCCTCTCAAAATTTGTTGGTTTACGTTTCAAAAGGCGTAGAATCCAAAAATCTAATAATAAAAAAATCCGTCCGTCCGCCGTACGCCGTCCGAAGGTTTTCTCAAAAAGTATAGGACTGAACTTTAGGAAATTTGGCCTAAAAGTCATTTATCGGCCGGGGATGTGCCATTAACATCGTCATCGCGTTCGATCAACATTAAAAGGGTAGAACCTGAGGGCTGAAATATTCAAAAATCGAGATCTTAAAATCATTTTAACAGTATTGATTTTTTGAGTTTCATTGATAGGTATCCGCCCAAAGAATCGAAAGAAACCACCCCACTCGCTATGCGTTTATTCTTTTGCTTTCCCAAAGGGCTGAAACACCGACAAGAAAAAAATACATCAACACGGAAGTGAATCGTTACCAGTAAAACATATCAAAAATCGCCTTTAAAACTATGACAATTGTATCAGCTGATAATATAATTCCAATGGAATTCTGACTTCCCGAAACCGAGTTTATTATAACCTCTGTATCCTATTGGGCTTGTGAAGCTTAATGAAGCGTATCACCTACTTCACTTAAATTGATTTATTAAATTATTATTGATTAGTAGATACTTAGGAATTAATCTTAATTAAATTATTATTTCTACTCCAACAACTGATGGTTAATTATTTCCGAGTCTACCAAGGTCGGAACGTTATAGCCAATTTTCTAAGAAAATGAAGCTATTGCAATGAATCCAAAATTTCCTTCATGGAAGTTCGTTTGGAAATTCCCTGAGTTTCACACTTTTTAATATGTGTATGTAGAGTTTGATTAAAAAGTTCTGGTTCTTTTCAATTTGCGCGCAAACAGAGGGTCGTTGAAACTTCTCGGTTGTCTCAGCGTTACTGTTTCTGAGTCACCTGGTTATTTTATATTGCTGTTATATTCTCAGTTCTCGTGTTATTCTATTCAGCTTCGGAACCTCCAAGGCTAATTTCTTTTCTAATCGACTCATGTTGCTGAAATTTAAAGGAGCTCGTTCGGGACACCTCTAAAATAATTTCGAGGTTCGGAGGATCACTGAGCTGATGGGGCATCAGAGGCTAATTTCTTTCTTTTTCGACCTGCCGTTTTACTAAGTTTTTTCTTTTGTTGTTTTGACATTTTTAGAAAAATGTTCAACATTCAGCTACTATAAACCGTAAAGTTGTGGGGTCCTGAGTTCAAAGGTGTGAACCCTTTTGTGAGGCACAATACGCCAAGTTTGGATCATTTACCTAGATATATATGAGGCTTAATAATAATTATAGACCAATGATCTGCGTAGAAGGGCTATCTAGTACAGAAATAATAAACCTTTGTGTAATAATTTGCAGCGTTTTCTTTTTCGATTCATTCCCAAATTAGGCACTTTCTCAATGACCGCAGGTATAACATCTCAATTAAAATAATTAAGATAGTTTTTTCTCCCTTTACCATTTATAAATTTGTATTTTTATTCCCACTTGAAAAAAACCATCAATAGGTGAAAAACGTCAGAAACCTTAAAAATGTTTACCCACCATTTGTAAACTCATAAATATAACTATTATTAGGCGATCATTACGGCTCTTAGGGACCGAAAATTTTATATCCACGAGGTTTGATTTTACAGTATCTTCATCATCTCTCAAAATGAGTCTAACAGATGTCTGCAATGTTTTTTTCCCAAAAGGCCGTAAGGTCCTTCCATAGAGGCACTGACTTCTGATGTACCTTACGAAATCCATTTCTTTAATCAATTTTCAGAGCGCTAAAGGAGATGGTAAATTGACACATTTGACGCTTTCGCGCCTGCATTCTTGATTGGACAAATCTGCGAGTTTCAGTGCATAGCGATTTCACGGAGTGCAAACGATCGATAAGTGATCAATTAATCATTCGCCGAGTCGGTAATAAAGCGAAGATTTTCTGCGCAAGCTACCTGCTTTCCCTTTTCAACAGTTTATTGTTGCTTTCTCTTACCCAAAGGCAAGAAGGCTTTGTACCCGTAGAGATAAAGAGTTTTAATGTAATCCAAAAACAAATTGTTAAAGATATGAACTGTGGTGAAATCCACCCCCGTCAAACCTACATAAATCCACTACATGAACATATACGTGATTCGTTCCGTTTACATTTTATTAGATTCATAACATAAACCTAAAGAAGCTCTATGTTATGCGCACAATTTTAGCATAAATCTTTTCGTAGGCAATTAATTATATTGTTGTAATGGCTCCAAAATTATTTAAATATATACAATTGACGACAATTTTCACAATAGTAATTCGTTTCGGAAAGTTCTGAATTGATTCCTAGATTCCAATATATTTCATAAAATGTACTAAGAATCTCTAAAACACAAAATGAAATTTTTTTTTTTTTTTGGCTCACAGTTTTTATCTTAAACAAATTGATTTTATACCTAGTATGCTAGAATTTAGAAAAAGTTTTTTGACGTGAATTTCAACTACCTATAAAGACTTTTGTTGACAAAACAGTAAAAACGCTAAAATGTGAGCACAAAAATCGCTCCAGAAAATCCTAAACAGTTGATTTTAATTTTGAAATTTGGAATTAGAATTTAATAAAACTAGTTTGCCATGAATTTAAACATTAAAACTTATTTTTCATAAAAATGTGCTTTTCCAAGAGTATGTATTCACAACATTACAATGATGCCCTCACATTCACACTATTGTAGAAATAGAATAGGAACCCAAAAAACCAAGCCCCAGAATCAGGTTGGTAAGGTACTTAGGAACCTATACATTATGGCTGTTTTTGTTAATTGTTGTTGAAGCAGTGTAATTTTGCAAAAATTCGTACCAGTTCAGTAAATTCTTCAATTTAGCGGACGAACTTTTTTGTATCTGGCAACACTGCCTTTACCTCTAAAATTAGTCTGATTTCCAAAACTTGTGGCAGTCATTATACTGAGGATTATAGGAGATTACTTCACACATCCGCGTCCTGTTAGAAATCAGTTTTTTCTGTCGGTAGGAATCGTTTAGTCGTTTAGTTTTAATGTTTCTAAGGATCCTGTTGTGGGATTCCCAATCTTAGCATTAATTCCACAACTGGCTCGAGTGGTCCATTCAAAGGCTAATTATACTAACAGTATAAAATGGAAAGCCCCAATTGTAGCAGCGCTGGTTGATGCGTCGCTTATTAGAGAATTTATTTCACCTATTTAAATAAATTTAAAAAAAAGATCCAGGAGATGAAGCATGATCTCATGAGCAATTTTCTTTTTTCCAAATTTTGTGTGAGATAATATGTTCGCTTTAGATTTTTAAGAATTTGTTTGCTATATTTGAAAATTTATGACTTATTTGTATTCATATAAAGACCTCCGAAAAATTAATCCGTTCATTTAGCATGCTTGATTTGTCGAAGGAACGGATTCTTAGTCTCAATTCTAATTATCTGTCGTCTATTGAATTCGATATATGTTCAAACTCCATATCAATCGCCTTGGATGGTAAACTACATATATAGGAATATATAATGTTAAAATCCAGTACTCGTTTTTTCAGAATCAAAACAGATTTTGATGATGAAAATTTTCGGAAATTAAATTTCATATGAGTAGATTAGATAGATAGATTTTATACAATAGCATGAAAGCTATAAAGTCAATAAAATTGTGTGATTAACATCATATCTTTGATAGATGCGTGTTATAAATCAGAGGTATATACAGGTTTGTTATGGCTACAATTTTACATGAAGTGATAGTTGATTTTATGTTTTCTTGAATTGTTTGACGATTGCTTGACCTTGGACCTTGTTTTGACAAACATACCTATACTTGATTTGATTTGACATTTGTGTCCTGCCTTACTGACAGTACCCAAAACACGGATGAATTTACTACGAACACTGCAATTATAGTTTAAGATCGTGCATCTAACTGAAGATCAATTTCAGAGCTTGATTAAAACACCGGAATGAGGAACTTCCACACTGGTTTTTATTGCAGAAATGAAAAGTAGATGGAATTTATTGGTGAATGGCGAAAGAAAAAATCTGTATGATTTAAAAGAAAAGTCTCTATGATTTTATAAAAATTATTAAAGTTTGAATATTCAGAGGCCGCCAAAACGGCCGCGGCAGCTGACTCCGCCCACTTCCTAGTCACGCGTAACCATTCATGTCCTAATCAACTGATAACAGCAAGGCGCTATTTTATGTCATTCGTTACGCTGTTTTCATGATTTCGCTTTTTATTGGGACTTCATTTTTTAGTCCTATTCTAGCATTGTGTAGCGTTCTGGTCGAGCTGCTTTTATAGAATTCGAGACTTTCGATTCAAAAGGAGTAAAGTTGACAAAGTAGGTAAACTTCAACTGCTTATTTAAACAGTAGGTACCTATATACCTAGGTAATGCAGTTGTAACTACAAAAGTACATAGCTCTGTGCTTAGTAGATATAAGCACAGTGAACTGGCCTTTTTGAGGGACGTTGCTCAAAAAAGTTTTTTCTCCTACGGGTTCGGGGCGCATAGGTATATTCCGAATATATACAATAGTACTGAAATATCTGAAGATGAAGTTTCGTTTTTCGAACTACTTGCTTATCAATGTTTTTCCTATGGATCAAGAATAAATCTAGATAAAAAGACAGTTTTTCTGCGATTGAAGAGTCGAGTTTATTGTAGCCTAGGAGCTTCCGGGAATTTTTCATATTTTTTCGGCGGTCATAGTCTCATTTCTTGATGTCTATAGAAGGACTCTACTTTGAAAGAAAACTTTTTGGGCGTTTCAGTAATCAGAGCATACAACTTTTACTAAAAAACGCAGTTTTAGAGAGATAATCAGCTCGCAAGTTAACCCCTCAACTTTCTTCGCGAAACGGATCGAATGGATGCATTCCTGACATATTCAGTTAACAAAATCTGAAGGAATTTCTTGCAACAACGTTCGACGCCATCCAACAGACTCCTTTTACGAACAAGTTGCGGTAATTTCCAGTGCATTTTAGCGAATTTTCGTAGATAAAGCTTTTGCAATGGCTCTACTGAAATGAAATTTTATTGATTTTTTATATAAATTGTACGTTATATAAACTAAATAAATAAAGTCAAATGCCCAAAAGTAAGGTGTTCCTCCCGGAGACATTTGCAACTATTATAGGTAAGGGCGATAGAGCCTATATATTATACAGTTCACTATAAACTTTTATTACCCATACTGTTTAGTGATGCCATGTACACATCTCTGTTGTGCATCACCAGAAATAACGACAAAAACAAATTTTGCACAAGTTTAGTTGATAGCAGAGTGGAAACTGCACCACTCCCTTGGAGAAAGCGAACTGAAAGAAGAAAAAAATTTTAATCGGGTTTCATTATATATTTGTAAATCGGAGGTGGTCTAGAGTACATTAAAATAGGTTTCAGGCCAAATTTCAGATGAGTGCAAGTTCCTCATTGTTTATGGTACTTATGATGATATTTTTTGGGCTGATTTGATGGAGCTTTATAAGTGCGCCATTTGAAACATAACAAAACGCTAAAAACCCAAGTTCTGAGTCGAGGTTGGACGTTGTGTCGAGTACCTAAGGGATTATAATGTTGGTTACCATTAATTGGAGTTTCCTCAGGTGGCAAACAAAACTCATTCCAATATGTTTCGTTGTTCATGTAAGACTTCATTCGTACAAAAAATCGAATTAATCACAGAATCGCACTCACTCAAATATTTCCTAAGCTAGTTAAATATTTGAGTAAATGAATTCAGAAAAATGTAACATTCCAGCCTAGAAAAAAACTAGGTACGACGTTTGTGTCTTAGCAGATCGACATGGAATCAGGCGTCTAAGCCCAACATGTTAGTTCCAGCGACTTCACTTGTCGCAGTACCGTCGCGCTTCACTAATGACGTTTCGTAACTAATTATTTGAAAAACAGAGATATCGAAACAGTATTGAGTAATGAAAGATACATCGGAATGGTATGACGTTTTGATAACATAAATAGGTTAACGACCGTTACTCAATATTTTTGTCAAGTACAAGGTAGATATATTATATAAGTGATTATAACATGTATCAGAACTTTCGAAACGTCTGAGATTTGTGACCCGGGACTCATTCTAATCGCCATTATTTTAACTTTTTTCGAGAGAATCTTTTGAAAATGTATGAATATTTGGTTTGCTTCGCGTAGTTTTGCATATGATGTGGTTTTGTGGAAGTAAACCGGAGAAAAGCCGCTCGAGACCAAAGGGCTGACTTGGAAGGACACAACTGGTGCACCACACTGAGGCATGTTCTGGGTCCTGGCTTTTGACATTTACATATCTTTATTAAAAGCGGAGGTGCGACTCCTTTTAAGAGTGACAGCAGTCAGGAGGGAGTGCATCCATGCACCATTCAACTCGTTAGTCACCCATCTACTTACATGGATACTAGATGGAAAGTTAACACATTTTAAATACCCTTGTTTTATTATCCATGTAAATATTTTAACACAGAATGTGTTTTTTCGATCACCAACCGGTTAAAAACCGACGCAAAATTATGTAACGAAAAAACGACATGTCATAACGATAAACTTTGTAGCAAACCATCGCTTATAGTTTGTTAACAATAGTTGCAACGCGTAGAATCACTAGAATCCAAGTTATTTCTTACACGTTATTATTATGCACTACTAGCCGCTCCGGCTCGCTACGCTCGCCTCCACGTCCAGCCGGGGGGCAAGCCCCCCGGACCCCCCATTAAGTTGCTCGCTTCGCTCGCAACGTGTGGCGTGTAGGGAATATTGCTCGCTTCGCTCGCAAAGTCTGGCATGTAGGATATGTTGCTCGCTTCGCTCGCAAAGTCTGGCATGTAGGGAATATTGCTCGCTTCGCTCGCAAAGTCTGGCATGTAGGGAATATTGCTCGCTTCGCTCGCAAAGTCTGGCGTGTAGGGAATATTGCTCGCTTCGCTCGCAAAGTCTGGCATGTATGGGATGTTGCTCGCTTCGCTCTCAAACGATAGATCCCTAAGGGTAGGTTTAACTTCTGTAAGGGATGCTGCTCGCTTCGCTCGCTTGAGGAAGTTATACTGCCCACCCAACTTGGCAGACGTTTTTTTCTGTTGGAAATTCTTACAAACAAATTAAATCATATAAAACTACGTGGAACCACGAAAAGTTTATTCGGGGATGTTGCTCGCTTCGCTCGCAAGGTATTGCTGTATATTTGTAGGAAAAAATCCGAATTTATTCTGTTGAAATGGCTCTCGCTTCGCTCGCAAGGTATACTGCCCACCCAACTTGGCAGACGTTTTTTTCTGTAGGAAATTCTTACAAACAAATTAAATCTTATAAAACTACGTGGAACCACGAAAAGTTTATTAGGGGATGTTGCTCGCTTCGCTCGCAAGGTATACCTGTATATCCTTGAGGAAGTTATACTGCCCACCCAACTTGGCAGACGTTTTTTTCTGTTGGAAATTCTTACAAACAAATTAAATCTTATAAAACTATGTGGAACCACGAACAGTTTATTAGGGGATGTTGCTCGCTTCGCTCGCAAG
This sequence comes from Adelphocoris suturalis, assembly GCA_030762985.1. NCBI lineage: Eukaryota > Metazoa > Arthropoda > Insecta > Hemiptera > Miridae > Adelphocoris > Adelphocoris suturalis. The sequence continues at coordinate 40,746,019 of CM061046.1, read as the reverse complement.
GTATACCTGTATATGTGTAGGACAAAGTCCGTATTTATTCTGTTGAAATGGCTCTCACTTCGCTCGCAAGGTATTGCGTAGAAGTGCAAATGGGAACCCCCCTGTGAGGGTCCCTTCTGGTAAGCAACGTTGTGAAACGGGCGGCCCGGGTCGATTAAAAATGTCATATTAAACGGTTCCCCTTGCTTCCGCTGGCAATTCGATCAAGTTCTCGTCACTTTTTTCGATATCCGATTTCGGATTCAGATTCGGCGGACCCAAAGCTGTATTTCGCCCGCGAAAACCGTTCCGAAAAACGTACCTTTATGGGGTATATTTTAATCGGAAAAAACGTAGTTTTTGTCGGACTTTTCGAGAAAACACGGTCCGTACTCTCGCATTTTTTTTACGCATTTCCCGATACTTTTTTCGCGATCCGATCGCGCCGTCGTCTTCCTCGTTCAAAAACCTACGAAACCAGTATTTTTCCGGAATTTTCGACGGCCGTTTAGAGGGGTAGAGGAAGCGGGGAAGTCCAAAAAGCGCACATTAATTCTTACTTCGACCCCCCTCCCACCCTACGGCCCATGGTTCGGCTGGGATTAGACAATTTTAAATTCGCTTATACACCCTATCGGAAAATCCCAAGAAGATCCCACCACTCGTAGACTCCCCCCACTCAGCCGTTTGGCCGTGCATAGACACGACAAACGGACAAACAGACAAACGGAGTTTCATTCTTATTAATAGTATATAGATATATAGATTTTAAAATGAGGTAAAATTAACATTTAAACATTCTGTGTTTTTGGAATTTCATTTGGAGTACGGAAGAAAGACCGGGGGGGGGGGGGGGGGGGGGGGGGAGTGATGCTTCCATGTATAATTGCTGGATGGTATATACTATACCTAAATCAACAGCTCACGAGTCGGGAACCTTCTGGGTTTTTTTGTTATTACTTTTAAAATAGATTTTTGAAGTATGCTCAAAGGTTTTAAAGTCGTTGTTGTTGTAGCGCCAACCCCCCACCAAGCTAATTGGTATTCCAAAACTGATCACACTCTAGGCGAGAGCCTTACAATCAATGATGAGCGTTTTCACGTCTGCAAATCCTCGTAAGCAATAAAATACGTGACTAAATTGTCGAAGCTTCTTTACTATTGAGGTTACTGGCATTCCTATTTCAAGTTTCATAAGATACTTACCTATAAACCAGCTCAACAGCCTTCTGTGATGATATTGGTGCATTCAATAAACTCTCATTACCTGCCTTTCTATTTTACTCGCCTGACGCCACTGATCTCAAGTGCAGGTTTACTTATCAATCGTTTACGACAAAAAGAGCCGTTTTAGACGACGCAGATGACGAATTTAATAGCGACCTGGAGCTCTTCCCTCAGCTCCTCATCGTTCGGAACTCCATTCATAACTACGAGTCGAAACCACCTTCAAAGATTTATTTTCGTAAATCAATTACCTTCTACCCCTCAAAATGTCATCATTATAGCCACAAGTCGGAAGGAGGTACTTACGGTTCTACTTACCTGCGCCTACTCAATGATTTAAAGGTCAAGTTCGGGAAGCGTACGACAAGGAGTAATTTGTTGTCTTTCTCGGGTTGACAGTCGACTTTATGAGAGGGCTCGGTAACTTCTCAATGGTCACAAGGACACGGCGAGGTTAGCCAACAGAAATGGGTTCTTCTTGTATTTTCGGCTCGGTTCGAGAACGAATTGTCCGGAAAATGGGGACGCGCTTTCTCTGCGTTTGGTTTTCACTGTAGATGAGGAACATCAAGTGTCGACTTAATCGGAAATGTTGCAACTTATTACACAAAGGTTTATTCTATATTAGATCACAGCTCTATTTATCAAAAGAAGTTATTACACAAAGGTTTATTCAATATTAGATCACAGCTCTATTTATCAAAAGAAGTATGTGGTTCATGGGTGGCTCACTGATATGATACTATTAGAACACTGCTCTATTTATCAAAAGAAGTCTGTGGTTCATGGGCGACTCACTGATATTGCGCATCCCATTTTTTCCAAAACATAATGTTGATTTAAATTTGTACGTATAGGGTATCCCAATATTAATCCCTCCTCCCCCCTCCCCATTCCTTTATTCACAACTCTTGAGATATCAAAGTGAATTTGGATAGCGCTTTTCTTCAAAACTGTAAACTACCAAAAACCAAAGGAACGGGGGGGTCTATACCTCATTGGAAATTTTGTCTCCACTTTTTGATGAGTGACATATAATTTTAAAGATTTTTTAGCGCTAAACACGATGGTGAAGCTAGAAAGAATTGCGAGCATTCCGTTCTCAGTGACGCTGATGAACTATGAAGGAGCGCGGTTTTTTCTAAAGATAGGTGCCTGTGTGATGAACTGGATTAAAATATTGATTGACTCATGCAACAGTTTATTTCGGTAGCATGAGATATTTTCGAACTCTAACAATGAGATAATTGTATTTCATACCCATTGTTGATGTTATTCAATAGACCAACAAACCTTTAGTAAACATCGTTTTTCGAAGCTCAGTGCTCAATATTTTAATCCAGTTCATGATACAAGCAACAATCTCTAGAAAAAACTGCACCCCGATTGTTCCTATCTTTGATTGGGGGTGGTAGCCCAATGAATGTTTCAGATGACAATTCCTGAAGATTCATTAACAATCGATCCTGTTTTATTTTCACATTTTAGTCCCAATTGCCAATGCAACTATTTATTAAGAAGCATAATATTTCCGCCAGTAAAACTATCTCAGTAGTACTTTTGCGAAGGAAGCTATTCAGCTTTGTGGTTTCTCAGATGACCTTTCCTGGATTGGAACCCATACTACTGTCAGTCCACATTTTACATACAAGAAAATTTTACAAACAAGTATGTTTTTAAAAGGGGAAGTGTGACAGTACCCGTCATTTCCGAGAGAGTGCGTCTACCATTTGCTCAGCGTTGGGTTGAACGCCGCTTCTTCTCGCGTTCTCGAGCTGCCGCGATTGGAGATATAGCCTTACCCGTTAGATTGGGAGGATATTCCCTGAACGTAGGGGCTAATGGGGGAAGGGGCTGGTACACCTCTCCACTGTTATTTACTGTGTGGATTTCGGCCCTGGACACCCAGCACCAGGTACCCTTAATCTTCTGCATTCTTCATAATTCATCATTTTCCTTTGTTTAAAACGAAGTATCAGGCACCCTGAAAGCGCTTTCCAAGTTTGACTTTTATATCTCAAAAATTGTGGGAAAAAAGGGGACTTTATCCCGTATATGTGAAGTATAAGTATGACTTTATCCCGTATATGTTTATTTCTTTTTTTTTTTTTTTACGTTGATACATTTTTACGGAGACCTTTTTGAAGAAAATTTGCATGTGACAATAGAGAGTTTTTGTTCTTCCCGTAATTTTCTTCCCGTGTACGCGAAAAGACTGAAATACCAACTGCGCATGCGCGAATCTTCACGTCAACGTGTAGAACTACGCGTGTACCAGCAAAGGTAACCACACTGTGGTTGCCAACAACACGTTGGTTGGTCAACAATTCGAGAGGTTATAGTGAAGTGCTCCGCTACAAAATTCAGCCATTTAAGCTAAGCAATAAATGTATTTATAATTTATGTATTTATAAATAATTATAAAGCAATTAATTATTTAAATAAGAATAGGTAGTACGAAAAGAATACGAAACAGCTTCTGAAACACTTAGGTATAGAGACGTTAGCGTGACGTTAGCGTTTGGTTTTTCACGTATACGCGTAGAAATACGCGTAAAAATCACGTGAAGAGCTAGCATCTCCAGCTGCTTGCTCTAGACGCTGCTCTACGCGTCAACGGGAGAAAATCAAAAACTCTCTATTGACACAAAACAATGACATGTAACAACGACATACACAAGAAGGCTAGTATTGCAGTTGCCTTATGATAGCTAATTTCTTTACTGTTCAACCTATGAAGCTTACTGAAATTTAAAATGGAGGTGAACAATTTATTCTACGGCTCATCACTCTAACACCTTTTAGTAAAAGGCGATTTTTTTTAAAGTGAGTTTTCTTTAAAAAAAATAAAAATGAGCTATTGTCTTCACTTTGTCCGTTAATGTGTGTATGTGCTCTTAAAATTGTTTTAAATGCCACTTCCCGACGTCCGATTTTGATGAAACTTGGTGTGAAGATGCATCAGAGGCAGCTGACGCATTGAGAGGTCATTTATCAGCTGAGTGATCTCCAAAGCCGTTTTGTCTACTGTCCAACGCAGGAAGCTGAAATTTGATATGAAGGCTCAAGGGAGAATACTGAAGACGCATGAGAGGTCGTCGATCAGCTGAGTGAACTCCAAAGCCATTTTGTCTACTATTTAACGCAGGAAGCGTCTATCATGTGACTCACTTCGTGAGCACTGATCTGATCTACCTTTTTTTTATTTATTTATTTTTTTTTTTTTTAATCGAAATATGAGTTGCTGATTTGATCTTTTTGTTCCCTGCCTTTGCTGTTTTTGTCTTAACAGCAATTATTTAATTGATTTTTTCCGGTAACTTCGGATTTACTAGTTAAAATACTGAATGTTTCGACCTGGGCGGTTGAGTTCAAGTGTATTTCGAAATTTGGTGCTCATTTTCGGCATCGTTCCCAAGATTATGACAAATGACAAGTCAGTGCACTCGGCTGATCTTGAGAAATTCGCCACATATTAGAAGGGGAAGCGGCGTTTCAAGGAGTACCTCCCCTCCCTCCCAATCCCTCTCTGCCCTCTTCCCCACCTCCTCATCCCTGTTACTAAGTCGCACCTTAACTGGGTTAACGAGCCGAAAGTGATTCGAATGAAGATGAAAGTGAGGGGAGGCTGCCGGGCCGGACGCCGGAGTCTCGCTCACGTGACGGTTCAGCGTGACGGCTTAGCGCGAACGGGCGTCGATCACCACGAAGATTGTCGACGCTGTCGGGAAGGAGGACGTCTACAGAGATCCAGGCCTCCCTGATGAGCGGCTGCACTTCCTCCGAGCTGTCATCATCCAATCTCTTGAGATGGAGGTGACTCAACCGTCTGTGAGGGGATGGCGAGCGGAGGGGAGAGGGGCATTTAGGGGTCCTCCTTAATAGGGGTCTCGTTTTAACACCCGACCTCAGCGATCCTAGCGGATCCAAGACCAATTAAGGAGGTACTAACAACAATCAACGTTTTTGAAATCGATTAAGGAAAACGGCAAATACCTATGTATGTATACAGGGTGTCCCATCTAAACGGGCCCATCGGTAAATTACGGCCTTACGGTGCGAGCTATCGAAAAAATTAACTGGACCTTTCTTATAGTATTTTAACTCAGCTTCACGATGCGGAAGTCCGATTTTTATTTTCCATGTTTTAGGGTCTCAAATCATTGATTGAAACTTACCTCTTGACCCCCCTTTATTATTGCTTTTTTTTAAATTCTAGGTTGAATTGGGAACAGAAAATGCCTCTTTGAAATTTTGTTTTTGGGGCTTCGTTTCTGAGTTATTACACTTTTGGCGAAATAAAGAAAATCGCCGATTCTTGTTAGACATTACCAACAATTTCTTACTATTTTTATCTTCAATTTTTAATATGTTCACCACACTTTTGAAATCAGCATTAAACTATCTATCATCAGACCCCAGCGTCCATAATCAACAATCACCATCAAGGGGATGACATTACACTTGAACCGCTTACGATATTAAAAAAGTTTTCCAAATCGTCGCTTAAAAACAAAACCGCTCAAACTTTTCAGTACTTATGCTCATTTATTAGAAGAACGTATGAGGAAACGCCGTCTTCTGGACTAATGTAAGGTTCTTTAAATAATAAAGATCATAGTGCAGACTGAACAATAACTATCAAGAAGCTGTTGTTTTCTTGACCCTTGAATACAGTTTGCAGGAGAAGGAGCAGAGGCTCAGAAGGAGCAGGTGGCATTGTCGATTTATCACAACACAAATGACTGAAAGTCTCCTCGTGGTACATTTTTAAAACTGTATTCTGAACAGTGATTCTGTGTGTACTGAACAGTTTGAGGTTTTTTTTTTTTTTTTTTTTTTTTTTTTTCAAACGACAATTTGGAAAACTTTTTTTAAATCGTAAGCGGTTCAAGTGTAATGTCATCCCCCTGATGGTGATTGTTGATTATGGACGCTGGGTCTGATGATAGATAGTTTAATGCTGATTTCAAAAGTGTGGTGAACATCTCAAAAATTGAAGATAAAAATAGTAAGAAAGTGTTGGTAATGTCTAAAAGGAATCGGCGATTTTCTGTATTTCGCAAAAAGTGGAATAACTCAGAAACGAAGCCCCAAAAACAAATTTTAAGGAGGGATTTTCTGTTCCAAATTCAACCTAGAATTGAAAAAAGCAATAAAAAAGGGGAGTCAAGAGGAAACCGTAAGTTTCAATCGATGATTTGAGACCCTAAAACATGGAAAAATTAAAATCGGACTTCCGCATCGTAAAGTTGAGTTAAAATACTATAAAAAAGGTCCAGTTCAATTTTTCGATAGCTCACCTCGTAAGGCTGTAATTTCCCGATGGGCCCGTTTAGATGGGACACCCTATATAATAATATTCATAGCAGTTCCAAAGGTTGATCAATTATTGAATTTTTCGTAGCGACTGATCGAGTGGTGGTTGGTACTTCGTCGTTATTCATTCCACAAAATTCGTTGACCGTTCGTTCGAAAGCTCTCGATTTATCCAACCATATTATGTTAACTACTGCGAAGTGCGTGGCCAACAAGCTGAGTTATGAGCATGGTTATTTGAATAATTGTGTACACTCAGGTGATCATTCTCAATAATTGATATTGTGAACATGATTGCAACCGCTTGATAATTTCTGATGATTTCATTGAGCTGGTGTTTCGATGATTAAATCATTTTAATAGGTAATTTCTATACTTTACACTCTAGGAAGCTGTAATTTGGTATGTAGCCTCTTTAGGATATTTACTGGACATTTACTTTTTCCGGACTGATCAGGAAAGAGCCCATAATTTCAATCAGCTCTTATTGTCCCAAAGGCCCTATCAAATTTCAACTTCCTTTTGTGAACACGAGATAATTTAGCTCACCCAGCTGGTCATGAAAGATCCCATCATTTTAATCGTCTCTTAATGATCCAGAGAGTCTCCCTATAAAATTTCAACTTTTTAAGGCAAACAGGAGAGAATTTAGCTTACTCAGCTGATGGAAATCGTCAAAACCAAACTCGCGCATAGAAAGGCCCTAAACTGCTTGTTGACTACCACAATAAAATTTCGGAAGCCAAAACAAATAGATTTTCGTCCCGCTCTTCGCACGAAATATCAAATTCCCCTCCATCACCTATCAATAATGCAACCCATGCGTCACTCGGAACACCCACACAGCAACCCGTCAAGGCTTATCGACTTGTAACGAATTTTCGCCACTAACAAACTGCCTGTTAGCAATCATGATAACAAAAGTTCGGGGACTAAACAAATCGGTTGAGAAGGGTTGCGCCGTTTATGAAGTAGAAGGATGTTTTGGAGGTTCAGAACTAGCCTTTGTTGTGCGCCGGAACTTGCTGATCATTTTACGACCGCTCCCATCAGAATCGGTCCAGCCATTTAGCCGTCTATTCGGAACATACAGACATAGGTACATACATTGGTAGAAACAAACTTGGAGTTTTATATATATGAGGATTCTTATAATGAAATGAGGTAAAATTAACACTAAAAACGCAAAAACACATTCTATGTCTTAATAATTTCATCCCCTTTTTACTTCATCTGATAAGCTAACTTTGTAGCTAACTTTGTATGCACTTAATTGGTTGTACCTTCTGCCCTTTTCCTTTCTCTCGACCAATGGGATTCAATCTCCCTTCACCTGTCACTATATAAGCTGTGTTGTGTATAATGTGTCTTCTGTTATTGTTAGTTACTGATGATGGCCTAACCGTCAAAATCGATTTAACATTATAACTCTTTATTTTTCATGGAAATGGACACGTTTTTCACTAACTTCAGTTTTGAAATGGGTTTCCACAACTTCGTCGTGAGTGATTTAGTTCGTATTCATACGGAGTATGGAAAAATAATCAACCGGGGGGTGTAGGAAGTGGGAACCCCCGCCGAGGCGCGACGCGCCGAGTAATTAACCCAGTTTTCAAATTACATGTTCAACTTGAGTACATTTTACTAGCAGGACTGTAGGATGTTCATGGTCTTTTGAGATTAGTTTGTTGTTACCCTCAGATGACGTCAAATTAATCTGGTTAAGCTGGTTCATGTGGCGTCGTCTACTGAAGTGTGTAGTAGCAGTAACAGTTCAATACGAGTTCGTGAACTCGTGATTCGTTCTCAAAGGGATGAACGAACTATCGTGCCTAGCAAACCATATAAACGTGATCGATGACTTCCGCAAGTGACAGCATCAGCGTTTGAACGGAAACCTTGAGCGAAATCAAAGGGAGATGAGAACCGCTGCGGGGGAGCTAAACCACATTAGGCTGACGTGATGATCGGGTCGACAGGACATTGTGATATCCCGATCCCATCGAAATCCCAAGGGCGGCAGATCCGATTTCGCACTTCGGCGATGTGATAACCGAAAACAATTGAGGCGGTAGCTGCAATAAGCGCCCGTGGTGTCACCACTTGTCCTCATCCACAATGGATGTTACACTTCTGATAAGCACCTACCTGCCTTTGGATATAAGTAGGCGAATGTGGAGGTAACGCAACGTTAAGTCGTATCTTTCGGGATGTGTGAAAATTTTTATTATTTATTGTGGTACGATGTGGTACATATTTTCGCACGATAAAACAACGACGTGATCCAACCTGCCAAATTCCTAAGGTCATCGAAATCGGATAAAAACTATACAGGATGGAACCGGATAAGTGACGACATTTTTTTTCGCTTCATCTGCATCTAAAATGTAGTAAAATGCCGCCAACTGCATATTTTTACCGTACTCGAGATTTTATTTTTAAAGGGTTTTTTTCCCCATTAAAACCGATTTTTTTTTTCCTTTTAACCTCCAATTTCTTCACTTTACCCCATTTAATTTTAAATGTTGATTTCATTTTCGGAATCAGCGTTAAATTTCTTATAAGAATAGTGTACAATTATATCAGCTGATACGATTTCGTAGTTTTTGATGCGATTTTTCCTATGTTCCACCAGTTGCGATTAGGGAAAGCAAACGGATGAATGTATTGCGATCCTTGGAGTTTCCTTCGGTTATTTGGGATGTTATCTATCGATTGCACCGATGAAAACATTATTGTTACCTTAAAATTGTCTGAGATCTTGATTTTTCAATATTTCAGCCCTTGTTTACTACCCTTTAGGGTTGATCAAAATTGATGCCGTTTTTACAGGCACATCACCGGCCGATGTATGATTTTTGAGCCAAATTTCATAAACTTTGGTACAGAAACTCTGGACGGCGTACGACGGACGGACGGATTATTTTTTATTTGATTTTTGGATTTTACGCATCTTGACACGTGAATCAACAAATTTTGAGGAGGGGTTTAACTACAAAGGTTCATTATTGAAACCATCCTGTCTTTGAGATAGGCCCTTAATCAATGACAGGATGTTGCGTATAATTTTTAAAGCAAGAAATGGTATATCTCATTTCAAACCGTTCTCTCTAACTTAAATCGTCTGAGAACAGCCCATTTTTATTCAGTTATTTTATTATTATTTTTTCAAAGATTGTTTGTGACAGTTGTACTCCTAGCAACCAACTTTCACGCCTCCAGCTCTGCTACTCTCAAGACACCAATAAAAAACAAAAACAGTTATCCCTTAATTTTGAACACAATTTTTATAAAGTTTTATAAAATCTTTTAATTTTTTCAGTGAATTTTCGGTTGTAAACCCTTAAATTAATAACGAACCATTTTTGAAGATTTTTCTATTTTTATAATAAAGAACGTTTTTATTCCGTGCAAGATTGGGAGATTTTCATTGTGATTCAAACTGTGATGGGGTCTTCGATCTTCTCATACTTGAGCTAGTGCAGTAGTCATCGTATAAGTTGTTTTCAGAACCCATGTTCCTCCAACATAGGAATGGCCGCCCCATCCTCTAATCTAATTTCTCTTTTTATAATTGTTCAACATAAACTCAGCTTTTCAATGACCTATACAATTTTCGTAAACCCTTGAAAGAGACCAATTGACCGACCTTTTGTTTGAAGACGGAAAAATCGATCGTTTTGCAAAATGTGTTCTTGGTGGACCATTCTATTGAACTGAGAATTGTCGTTAACTCTTTTTCTGGATGTCTATTTACTATAATTATATAGTAAGTACTACACCTACCAACCCTTGGAGGATTTTAAATGTGTTTAATTTTTTGTTTCAGGTAAGTAGTCTGGGCTTTGTCTTCGTCCGTGTTTATGAGTAAGTACGTTTCGTCAACACCTCTCCACCCACGCGCCAGTGAATTGTGACAGAGTTCCCGTCATAGAGTTCCCGTTGGGATCTCAGAGAATGCGCTGTCGTCGCCCCGTTGGTGAACAACGGACGTCGCACGCCTTTTCTCGTGTTTTTGAGAAGCTGAGTTTGGCGTTGGATGGGTGATCCAGGTGCCTGGAAACCAATCTACTCCGAACATAGCTCATTAAATGCTATTAGTAGGAGTGGTATCTCTCTGACGGGATACTGTCAACCTCCTCTACCTTTTTATCGAGGATTTAGGCCCCCATTGCACCTCTGGGGGGGTACCCAGATCCTTGATATGGTAGCAGAGCGCGGTTAGGATTATGCACGGCTAATGCCTAGTAATCCAATCCACTATTTTTGGGGCGTTAATGTTTCAGAAGAAACATGGCCCGGGGTTCCAGAAGGAATTCCCATTATCACCCTTTGGTATATAAATAATTTCATTGGTCTTTAACTTATAATTTCTCTTTTATTCCCCTTTTTATATTTTCAATTTCATACCTTTGCCATTTTTATTATTATTCTTTATACCCGGGCTTGGTTCCCAATTATTCAATTTCCAGGGCTAATACCCAATTCAAGTCCCCAATGTTGGGCATATTAGTTTATATCTATTTTATTTTCCTTAAGGTATAAGTCTCCATAGTTGAGCCACCGTTTATTCCCGATTGTTCCAATCTTTGTTTGGGGGTTAATTACCTAATGAATACTTCCTATGAAGATTCATTGACAATCCATCCTGTTTTAATTTCTCTTTTCCCATCCTCAATCGCCAATGCAGCTATTTATTAATGAGCATCAGTTCTCAGCCAGTAACTATTCCACCTAGTTAACATACTTGATCTTCAATCAAGTATGTCTTTAAGTGGGGGAGTGTGACAGGTTCCCGTCATAGAGTTCCAATCGGGATCTCAGAGAATGCGCTGTCGTTTTTGAGAAGCTGATTTTGGCGTTGGATGGGTGATCCAGGTCCCTGGAAACCTATCTACTCCGAACATTGCTCATTAAATGCTATTAGTAGGAGTGGTATCTCTCTGACGGGAGACTGTCAACCTCCTCTACCTTTTTATCGAGTATTTAGACCCCCATTGAACCTCTGGGGGGGTACCTAGATCCTTGATAAATTTGATACCTAATCCCTGGGATTCTTCACCAAATACTTGAACGTAGCATTTTCCCAATGTAATTCAACCTTTTTCACATTGACTACTACTTTTAGCGAATTTTCGAAGAAAACGAAGATACAGCAACGGCTCGGAAAATTTTTAAATCAACATTTTTGAACATTTTTATCATTGAAATCCGATTTGAGGCATTCAGAAACGATTCCTGAAGTTAGCACTTTTTCATAAGTATATATATAGGATTGAGATAAAAATCCCGTTCTCGCGCCAAAAAATCAAGCTTTCCGAATGAAAGAATGAGTTCGTTGGCCAACACTTTTTGAGCATATTAAATTGGTCAAATTGCAAAAAAAAATGCTCAAAAAGTCACTAAAAGTGGCTAACAACAGCCAAAATTCGTTAAATTTATAATTTTTATCAGAATTTCAGTGAAAAAAAATTATTAACAATTAACTAGGACATTGAAAGTTTTTGAACAAAAACATGCTGAAAAACGTAATTGAATTTCATTAATGTTTGCTGAAAAATCTAAAACACAGCTAAAAAATAAAACTAGAAACTCCAAAATCTTGCTTATGATTGGTTTAAGTTTTTTGCCATAAAATTGGTTTTTAACCATTTCTTTGTGCTTAAAATGCTCAAATGTGGGGGCAATTTACCATATTATATGCGATAGAAAAAATGTAAGAAAATCCACTCATACGATCATGCTGCATGACTCGAACTTTCTTTCACAAAGCTTCATCATTTCTGGATCTTCTTCACATTCAATAAAACGTTAGTGATTTTACCATGACTTTTTTTTTTTTTAATTTATAAGGAAGGCTTGAAAACTAACTCATTCTCAAAAATCAAAGACAAAACTCAAAAAATAAAAACATCCGACTTGAATTGTAAATTGTCTATTCTACTGAAAAATATCGGTGATTTTGCCAAAATATCGGTAGGTACGTTCAATCCGACCTACTCAAGGTTAATTTTCTTCCCAGATTCACTTTCTAAAAACCAAAGTTGTCTTGAATATGGAATAGGTTGTATTAAAAGTGAAAATAGTTGTATCCAACGTGTGAACGCTAAATAGTATACGCGGGTATCTTCATACTATAAGAACTGTGTGTACATGCCTTGTCAGAAAGTGCCTACTGTGAACACCTCCCCATCCTCGCACTAGATAATCTTGGAGATTCTTCAGTATTAATTAATCTTCAGATCAAATTTTATTGTTGCAATACTATGTGAACGACCCGCTATTTGGAAACATAATATGGGCTTTTGAAACCAATACATATTGTAAAATCAGCAACATCTACGTCAGCTGGTAACACGTCATCGACATGTCCATAAATATGAGGATTTTTTAAACGTTTCTTTATTAGGAGAGTTCAAATTACATGACTTTACATAAAAGGCCGTTCTGTCCTTAAATCGATTTTTCATTGATCTCCAACTTTTCTTCCGACGAAAACTAAATTAAAATTGTAAAATGTTCATCGTTTTGTTTTTGTGATAAAAAATCGAATTTAATGTTTATGAGAATCAAATTTAAAATTAATATCGTATTGTATAATGTTGAATTGTTTTGAAATTTGAGCTTTTTGAGTGCAAGTATAATGTTAACTATTACTTTTATGGCAAAAAAACGTATTCTAAACAATAATCTGCTAATCAAAAAGAGGTTTTATAAATTTAGAGTAATTATAAATTTAGAGTCCCTCAATCAGACACTCAAAACTTGAGCAAAATCTGCTCGTATTTCATTGAGAGTCTCGTAAATTCTCGCTTACTACCAAACCGTTGGTACAGAACCGTATTTTTGCCATTTTCACCGTACAAAAATCGTTCGCCAGTCGTTGGAAAGATATCAATTTAAATGTAAAATCGTATGCAGTCTTAACCGCTTCGAAAATAAAAGCATCTAAGCTACACGCAAAATTATTAATGAAACATAAACAATCTTCGAGGTGTAATAACATGACTTGGTAGTAACCTTTGCGTTATTACGAAGGCGAATATGGTAACATGAAAATATTTCCCAACAAGCTGGTTTCGGACCATCCATAAAAGGCCATAAAAGGCCTTAGAATTGACTTGCAAAATCTGTTCTTTCGCACATAGACTCCACTTGGGGTCTAGTTGGTCCTAACTTCTCGCCAGCTCGATCGCTCCACACCCATGGGTGCTATGAGCCAAAAATAGGGGAAGAAGTGTCTTTTTTTTTTTTTGTATATTTCAAGTTGTATAGAAATTGGAGATTTATGAGTGAAAAGAAAATGTTAGCTATTAATTTTATGGAAAAAAAAGTGTTCTAAATGATACTCTTCTATTCAAAAAGAGATTTTGGATTTTAGGCTATTTTTTGCAATTTTATAGATTTTTTAAAACAAAATTTAATGAAGTTCAAGTTTTTAGCATAATTTCGTACATAAATTGTTGAATGTTCTATTTCATAGTTGATAAACTTTATGTGACCAATCTTATGCTAAAAAATATCAATCTAACGATTCTTAGCCATTTTCAGTGATTTTGTCAGCACATTTTGTGAAATTTGACCAATTAAATGATATCAATATACAGTATAGGTAACACTTTTATGTGTTGGAAAGATGACTTGGTAATAAATTGCTATGTTTATCAACTATATTAAAAAGCGTAAAATTGTGAGATTCCGCTGCTGTAATGGATTGAACCCATTTGTGAGGTCCGAAGCTCCGAGTTCCGATACTAAATATACTGTAAGCGGCGTTTAATAATTATGGACCAGAGATCTACGTAGAAGGGCTGTCTAATACATAAATAATAAACCTTTGTGTAATAATTTGCAGCGTTTTTAAATGCTTTTCTCGTTTTCCGATGCATCGTCATAGGAAAGCTTTCCGTTCACCTACAATTATGAAGAATATACAAACCTCAGAAGGATTAAGGAATCACTTTTCCTTGTAGACGTCAAAGATCAATGGGACAAAGTTCACATTATATTTATCTCATGATTAGGTACCTAATGGAGATAGGATGCGCCCTGTTCTTTTTGGTTTTTCTCAAACACTGAGAATGACCAGCGATATCAAGCTTCGACGAGCCAAAACAGAAGGAAATCTGAGCATTTTTCTCAAAAGAAGTACTTAACCCACTTCCTCCTAATTTATTTCCACAATTTTTGAGATATCGAAATGAAACTTGGAGAACGTTTATGGGGTGCCTGATACTAAGTTATGAGCAAACAAAAATCAGAAAAAAATCAAAAAATTGGTTGGGCTACCCAAATCGGAGCTTGATATTGCTGGTCTTTCTCACTGTTTGAGATAAAACCAAAAGAACAGGATGCATCCTATCATGAGATTTATTGTGAACTTTTTCCGATTGGTCTGGGGTCTTTGGCGTCTGCTAGGAACAGTGATCCCTTAATTCTTTTGAGATGTTTATTATCATAATAGACATCTTTAAGTGTTATTGAGTATCAAATCATTCGCGGCGGTTCCTGTTGACATGATGACCGGACGAAACGTGATTTCCTTTGGGTAAACGATAGCTGAAACTTGCAAACTTGACCGGCAACAATGACCGTTTGCCGGCAAGGAGAGGAACTGGTTTACAACGAGGCGGTGCCCGAAATCTGGATGTTTGTTTTATTCGTTGGCCTCGCTCGCCTCCGCTCGTGATACGTGTCGAAAGATCGTGCGCCTTCAAAGCAGCATCGCACGTTCTCTTTTGACGGTGTGTGGCAGCTGACTGACACGGTAATGATCCTTGTTGGGAGCACTCATTTATAAAATAAAAAGACATCCTAAAATATTATCCTCATGTTTCCGTTACATGAGAAAACATTGACTCATGGATATGTTTTGGGGCATTGATTTTTCATATTTCCTTGTAGTGGAGTAAATTAGTGCAGTCGGACCCCAACATTCGCTGGACGAAAATATATAACTCTGATGAAGCATCGGAGATTTTCAAAGGAGTTAACGCTAGTTTCATCGTTCCAAAGAACGTTTCAGTCTTCAAAACGTGAAAATGATTGGAGGAACTGCATCAGCTTATCATGCAACAGCCCGAAGTTACCCAAAAGAAATCGAAGAGCTCATCGTTGAGGACGGTTATAAGCTTATCATTTACGAACCTTTCGGAAGAATCTGTCGTCACTAGCAAGTGGATTACCGGGGGCGAGCGCTTTCGATGCAAAGACATCATCACCAGGCCGTCGAAACAGTACTGAGTACTCAATGCACGACTTGTTAGTGACGACGGGTTCTTCCAAAAAATAAGTAAATGATAGTTTTACTGTTACTAATAGCGGAAATAACGCTTTAGGTTATAAGCTTGACCACGTGGCTTCAAATCGGCTGAGGAGAGATTGTCAGTTACTTCCTTTCAATTTCTTGCCAATGTTCCTTAGAGAGAGAATACGACTGAATCTACGCAGTGATCCAGACGGTTTCAGTCGATGTTTCGGAATGATATCTATCTATAACAACCAGAAAACTTGGAAATCCTGATTTTTTATATTTCAGCCGCTCAATTTCACCCTTGAGGGTTGATCGAAAGTGAAGCCGAAGTTGCAGGACCATCCTCGGCCCATTTGTGATTTTGACCCAAGTTTAGGATCGGAGAAAAGATCCGAACGGCAAACGGACGGATCTTTTTTTAGCGTCTTTAATTGGGATCTGAAACTGAAATGGCAGTGAAAACTGTGAAAAAACAGTGAAAAACTATCACGGTTACCTTTCAAAGTTTTCGAGATCTCAATTTTTGAATATGTTAGCCCTTAATTACTACTCTTTAGAGTTTATCAAAACTGATGCCAATGTTACAGGCACGTCTCCGGCCGATGCATGATTTTTGAGCCGAATTTCGTAAACTGGTCCTGTAGTTTTGGAGAAAAGCTCTATAAGGCGCACGGTATTCGGCGGTTTTTTTTTTTTTTTTTTTTTTTTTTTTTTTTTTTTTTTTTTTTTTTTCCCCGCATCCTGAAACGGAACTAGTTAATCTTTTTTTGACAAATAATTGAAAGAGGGTTACCATTGGTCTGAGAAGTTTTCGATTAATATTTTTAAATGAAACTTGATTCTATGATAGGTATTTTCACACCATCCGCAATTTATGATTTATGTGATTTTTAAAGTTTTGGTAAATGTTACGTTACATAAGGGGGGTGGGGGGGGGGGCGTAAAACTCATCGTAGACGAGTGCAATTGGTGTTTGTATTCTTAGAATTTAATTTAAAAATAATGAACAGAGATGCAGATAACTCTCATTGATTAACGGATGCCTACATCTCCGCAACGAAATCTGTTGATTGGATGGAAGTTTGCTGGGGACTCAACGCTGATTTTTGCGCCATTTTTTCGTCTTTTTAATGCGCTATTGCATTCACTTTGCCAATTCATCTATGTATGTATATGGATCCTCGTAAGAGCGATTTAACTCGAGAACGGCTGAACCAAATCTGACGGGATGGGTCGCAAAATTATGTGCGAGTCATTCAAGATAAATTGGTTGTAAAACTCGTCACTGATAATCAGCAGCGCGAGCCGATTTCGTGATTCAAAAAATCCAATTTCTACGCTATTTATCCTACGAAGCTGAAATTAGGAACGGAGCCTCTATGTATGAGCCAAGTAGGATAAGATTTCAACTTGCCAAAGGACTTCAATCTGCTGAGTGAGCTCTTAACGCTCATTTCTATGCAATTTATCCAATGACGGTGAAATTTGAAATGAAACCACTGTGAGACAGGAAAATACTCAGTAATCAGCTAGTGCCACGGAAAAATTGTTATCTGCCATCTCGAACGTGATGGAATACAAATTGCCTCCTCATAAAGATGGCTTAATTTGCCAATTTTAAAGTTTTTCTTTAATGATTTCTAAACCTTTATTTATTTATGTTACCCCATTCTTATAATTGTTTTGTTATGCTATTTATTATTGTTGAGAATTCGTGATCTATATTTTTTTGCCATATAAAGCTTGTTTTGTTTGTTGTGAGATTAATGTTGAACGTAGCATTGTTAGTAAAATCTAGATAAAAATTAATATTATGACCATAAACTGTAAATTGGGCAATTTTTCCCGAAAATAAAATTAAATAAACAAATAAATAAATAAACCGTACACCCTACGAAAATGTGTATACGTAGCCAAGTTGTAGAGCATAAAAAGCCGAAACGATTAGACTTCACAACTATGAATTATCTTTCGAAATAAGGGAATTAAGGACAATCGGAAATCGAGATAATTTTAGGAGTATCCTCCCCTCCCCCCATCAAGAAGACTTTTACCCTTCAAAATCACCTAGAGGACGTAGTCTGATTTAGGTCTGCCACACCTCATTCGATTTAGGGTTAAATACGCAGTTCATGTTGAGCAAGTTTTAGCTCAGACACTGTCCCATTAAAGTTCAAAGTAAAACGCCGTTTTTGCGAATTTTACGTGTAAAATGACACAAAATTCATGTGTTCTACTGTAAGTCAATGGAGAAAAGTCTAAGCTAGCATATTCTAGAGATGAACTTTTGAAATTATTCAACTCTCAGTGGAATGAGCATTGGCAGACTGAAATCAGACCAATATTACCGCCACTAGGACTTTTGAAGGTCAAAAGTCTGGACGTGAGGGGGGGGGGGGGGGGGGGCTAACCCAAAAATTAGCCCTTGATCGAATCGTTTCGTTTTTTTATCCTCTGCAACTTTGCAACGTATAAATATTTTTACAGGATGTACGGTTTGAGAATTATTAGAGAAAAACTTTAAAATAGGCTAATTAAGGCATCTTTATGAGGCCGCCATTTTGTATTCACCAACTTAGAGATGGTTGACATTTGACAAAGATTTTTTTCACTCTAAACAGGCTGCATTTTCGAAATCTAATTTCAAACTTTCTTCAGAAATTACTAGCTGTATTTTCGGGCTCGGCTTCTGGGCAAGAGAAAAATCCGATTTTGGAAGATATAGAATTTGTCAACATCCTGCTGTATTATGATGCTTTCCTACAGACGCGACGTTAGTGAGACAGTAAATCAGCAGCATGATTATAATATCATTTGTTTTCGTCTTCCGTTGTTTGGATGCTTTCCATACGAAAACAGCATTTTTCGATTACGCATATTCACGTTGCTAATCGCGGCGCGGCGGGCGGTCGCTACGTGCCGTCGAATTGAGCGACTATACGGGCGACAAGATAAATACGAGTCCAGTCAACAGGTTGACTGAGAGTGCAATGGAGAGCCATCATCGAATCAAGACGTTTTGCTGCAGTTTAGGAGTAAGTTCATTTTCACTTGCACAAAAATCGCCCAAACCAAGTAGATTTTCGTTACAAGGTTTCTACAGTTTTTACTGTTTTATCACGGCATCGTGGTTTATCACATTTTCACCTGAAGTAGGAATAAGTGGAATTTCACGTTCCTACTACGCGTGGTACTGCACTACCTTTCCACACACCAGAACTATCCATCTATTGGAATGTGATATTATGGCAATTATCGTGAAATATTCTCAACTATCTCATTTTCTCTTTACAAAAGTTATTTGTTTGAACGAAAGATTTCCCAGACAGTTACGTTTACCATTTTGACTGTGAGGGATTGATCAGCAAAATCTGAAACGCAAAAAGCAAATGGAAATTTTTATTTTGAAAGAAAAGCATTTTTTCGACTTCTTGCATGAACGCAAAGCTTGTATTAACCTTCGGAAGTGAGGAAGCAAAATGTTTCAAAACCCCACATGGGTCTTGCGAGTAACCAAATTGTTAATAGTTCATCTCCAAGCAAAATCTTGTTTGGTTACATTGCCTCACCCAACGTTATGTTTTCAACTTCAAAAATAGCGATTATGTTTTCATTTCAATTACCATATCGTGAACACCAGAAGTCTCTGGGAGCCGAGTTCAGAAATGGACGGAGAGACAGACAGACGGAATCATGCGCGTATAAGCATCTCCAAAAAAGTATGGTTATGCTAAAAACATTTTAAGTAATACTTCAATTTTAATATAACATAATTCATTTTAGTTGTAATCATGATCGTGTTTTGTATTTTTTCAAGTTCTTCTTTTCCAAGAAAATACTGTGTTCGGTCGAGTTTATTCGCCTTTTCGTGAAAAATGTAAAGCCAAGAGATCGAGCAAGGGATCATGCATTTTTTGGAAATCCGTTTCGAACAGAGAAAATATAATTAGGAAGAATAACGAAAGAGAGAATAAATAAGCACATTCCTAAAATAGCGTCTCAGTTTAATAAAATTTCAAAATATTTTACTTGCCAATTTTATCTAGTGCAATATTGATACACCGATTTTTGTGTACCATTAAGTGAGTAAAATACCTAAGTCTTGAAAATATTTTGGAATAGTTGGTTACGAACTAACCTTACACATGTGAGACATGCTTAGTGATTAATTCATTTACTTGATTGGCTTTTTTTTATCAACATACTTATCTATTATCATGCATCATATCCAAAGCATCATCAATTATTACCGACTTGTTGGGCCCATGATCCGTCTTTCCATTTTAGAAGAATTGGAAGAATAGTAAAGATGGCGTTCTAAGAATTTGACAACAGACCCTTTGTATTATTACCACAGCAACAAAAAACACGGTACCTTTGTGAATGATAAATTTAGGTACAATATCTCAAAAACTAGACGTGTACTTGATGGATAGAAGATTCCGTGAAGAAATCATAACGTAAAATACATCAATTATTTGAAACAAAAGTTACTGCGTGACAATGGTGAGTATGGAAACGAACCCGCAATTCAGAAATGTCTTGCGGGTCTGCCTTCACCATGGTCACCCTAACTCAACAACCAACACCTCAAACTGGAAAATTCCTTTCAAGATCGTCTACACGAGTACAACCCAATGTCAGTTTTCTTTATTTACTACGTATTTCGTAAAATAAAATAAAATGTAAGTTCAATAAATACAATAAATACAAAGTTCGTAAATAGGCTGGCCCCTAAGGTCTTGATCGTCTGGACCCGTCCAGGAGCTAGTTCAGTTCGGTAAGTAGTTCAATGAAATAACCTAATGGTTTAATCAAGTGAGTACAGCCTGAATACATTAATTGAAAAACCAATGAAATAACACAACTTGAATATAAATGGAACGAAACTGATTTTTAAAAAATTGCCAGGTTCACATTCAACTTTTTATGAATTTCTGAAGAAACATGAGACAGCCGGTACATGAACATGTCAATTTTTATCACTAATACGGAAAAAAATGGATGGCATGGATGTGTCTATTTTATTTTCAATACATATTTCAAATGACAGATGCGAAATTAACCATGACAGGTGACAAAATACAGGCTACAGATGCGAAATGACCCATGACAAGCGATAAATATCCATGTCAAAATGTCTCAATTAAATTAGCTCAGTCAGCTGATCAGAAAAGACCCAACCAATAATCGTCTCAGTGTCACAGAGAGTCTCCATATCTAATTTCAACTTCCTAGGAAGAACAGGAGAGAATTTAGCTTACTCAGCTGATTAGGAAAGATTCAATAATTACAATCGTCTCTTAGTGTCCCAAAGAGTCTGCCTACAAATCTCAACTTCCTAGGATGAACAGGAAACAATTTAGCTCACTCAGCTGAGTAGGGATGAGCCAATCATTTCAATCGTCCCATAATTTCAGCTTCAGAGGTTAAATACGATAGAAATCATCAGCTTTAGGAGCACATCAGCTGATCAGAGATCTATGCATCGTCTAGTACCTACTGCTTACAAGTACCTACTACTCAATAGTATAACTACCATGTACCTAGTGCCTCCTTTTCACATTATTAGTTCATTATGGTTACTTAGCATTGTTAGTTTATAACTTTGCGTAATAAATCAGCTTTCCTTGACACTACAATGGCTACGGATCATGAAATGATGTGATAAAATGAGAGCATTCCAAAAAGTGGCCAACGATTTTCCTGCTATGAAAACTAAGGGAGTTAAACTTCGCTAGTAAAGCATTGCTTGTACCTGAAAATCAATAGAAAAAGAAAATAACCGTTGCATTTTTCTATACTAATTTTCGTACTCACGTAAGCCAGCCAATAAACATATCCATGTCAAGAAGAAGACCAAACGCAATACATTTTACAAGGTGGGGAAGCGATGCAAGATTTATGAGCAGGAATAATAATATTTTATTCGTTACATTTTACTTATCAAAAGGATACGAAATACTTTATACCTAACTTCCAGTTACATTATCAACCTCTATCGCAGGTCAAAATTATTTAAGAAATCAGTGTGAAAATCACTTTCATGCATCTATAGCAGGAAGGTACCTACTCTTCTTTTTTATTGATTTAGCAGGCTGGTCTGACTACAAAGAAGTCGGAAGCGATGCAAATATAGTGAGAAGCAACCAAGGAAATTGTCTAGTGAAAAAAAATCAGTGAACAGGCCAAAATTCGATCACCCCCACAGGTTTCTCGGGTGACTCGAAAGATTACGGAGAGGCAGAAGTTTTTTAATTTTATCGAAATTATAGCAAATATTTAGCTTTAATATTTATTCACTAATATTTAGCTTGATATTTTGCTTTAATTATAGCAAATCAGGGAACGTCATAATTTGATGTAATCCAGACAAAAATCACTGAAATCACAGAAAATCGGAAGATTAATTAAAAATAGGAATTCTTGGCAAAGAAACCGAGAAGATTGTAATATTAAAGTTACCTACAGACGAACTAATGGCGCAGCATTATGTTACATTGGCTCAAAAATAATTATTATTCACTGTATTAAGTTGAGGGACGTGATCATTATTTATTTCAATTCTACAGTCAACCTCAACTATTCTGATAAATTTAAAGTACGAAGACAATCGGATGAGTCCAGTGATCACAAGTTGCTCATTTCTCCTTGCCTTCTTAAAGATATTTTTAGCTTTTTTTTTTTTTTTCAATTCTCTTGCACTCATTCATAGTTTCTCCACCATCGGATGTAATGAGATTCTGAGGTTTGTCTATCGGTTCAGTTTTAGTTTTACTTTGTGCTATCAATGAGCAATTTCGCGTTAGTCATGCGAGCAATCGCCTGAGTCACAATACAACGATCTTGGCCTGCCGTAATAAAGTAGCCTGAACCCGCAAGGTCTAAGGCCGCGGTAACACACAACTCGCATCTGTTGACGACCTACTTTGGTTGATTATTCAATAAATTAACCACTTTGGCCGTTATGGTAAGCAACAACGCCGCTCAAAATGTGTTCATCTGGTATTAAATCTAAAGGGTTATTTCCGCTGGTAGTAATAGTGAAATTATCATTTACGTACCTTTCGGAAGAGTTCGTCGTCACTAGCTAGTGGAGTACCGGGAGCGAGCGCTTTCTATGTAAGAACATCATCGCTTTACATAAAAGGGTCAGACAGCTGACTGACTGAGTACTGTTTCGACGGCCTGATGATGATGATGTCTTTACATCAAAAGCGCTCCCCCCTGGTACTCGACTTGCTAGTGACGACGGACTCCTCCGAAAGGTATTTAAATGAGTTTATTCAGGTTCATCTCGAGTTGGAAGGCTTATAAAACCGGATTTAAAAAAAAGAGCATTTCTTTAGAGAAAGAGAAATTGCCAGAGCATTTCTCCAAATGTATAGAATCAAATCACTAAAATCTCGTTTAAAAAAAAAAAAAAACTTTTTAAAAAATCTCGAATTTCAAATGGTCTCATAAGTGGTGAAATTTGAAGTTTGTAACTTTCAAAGTTATTAGAATATCAAATTACTTGAACATTACAGCAAAATCTCAAATGGGCTAAAAATTTGTGCGGACATTACATTCACTTGACTTTTCAATTTAAGAGTCAAAATTTACAAATTCGTAGTGTGACAGAAACACCAAAATGAAATGCATTGTTTTAGCGAATTGGTGAAGAAACTAGAGCTATTGCAATATCTAAATTGACGGTTGATATGAATTATTAATCAATTTATATCGTAATAATATCGTAATGCCTAAAGTCAATTTCCGAAAATGTCCATCATAAAAAACCGTTATGGAACAATCTAAAACGATCCCAGGATTATAATAGTTTCCATAATATCATGCTAGACCTAGACAACATCTAACATTTGCATCTAGATAAAACTAGTACTGAACTTGAATCCGTTCTTTCTCCAAGAAATAAACCGTCTCAAAAGAGAAAAAAAGTGTAAATGATTCAAAAATATGCTTAAAATATTTTCAAAATATGATTATCTATAAAATGGCCAAAATTAGCTAGTATTTTTTTCATTTACAGCAAGTTTGTTTTCTTACATAATAACATTCGTTAACAGAATAACATTACTTGTTGACGATCCTATATAACTACAAATGCAAACCAAAATGTTTATCCTTTTCTCGAAAGTTATCACAAGGTTTTATCAACTTGATATTGGGTTTGCAATAAACTGCTTTGATCTTTGATACGTGGTTTTATTCTGAAGCATATTAGTGGCGTAGCTGCAAGGAATTCTGTAGATCCTTTATTTGTTTCTCAGTCGAATAGGGCAGGTCATTGCACTGTGAAATGGAGTGATGAAGGCAGGCAATGTATAGAAGACAACACAATCGGTTGAATCGTAGTATTTAACGCGGAACGGGAAACCAACGATCTTTCTATGGAAGTATTTAGTTACCCTCCTTTTGTTCTTTGTTGATTCGGAGCTCGTTTTGAACAAAAAAAAAGAGAATCAGAGAAAGAGCAGGTGAGGTTGAATGGTACTGCGTGTGTGTGTGTGTGTGTATGTGATGATAAGAGTGAGAAAGAGAGAAATAGAGAGCTTTCTATCTTCTATTTCAAGTCGTATCTGACGCACGATTGTTCTCTGGCTATATCATCGAGGATCCGCCGAGAGATCCGTAACGATCAGGGTCATGATCATCAAACAAACATTGTTATTTGACAAACAATAATGATCCTCTTGTCATCAGATTGTGTAAACACTGCTAACTCGTAGATAGATTTTCAGCTGCTCGTGTTGCCCAAACGGATGATCGTTTGTGCCTAACCTCTACCAAAATGTCCACCTACCTATAAAAATTTGCCTTCCGCGTCAATCAAAGTGGCGTAAGTATTGTGATCTCTTTCGGGAGATAGAACAAAAATTCTCCAATATGAAAATGTAAACCACTATTTCTCGTTTCATACCGTCCTGGACCATTTCGTTCAGTCTGTGAGTCTAACCGCTAGTCTTGTAGGAAAAGAACAAGCCTATGCTAACTTCGGCTACCGAAAATTCAAACAATTTTAAACTTGAAGAGGTAGGAAATTAACGGAGTTCAACGCTCTCTGTCTTTCACCAGAGCGCTGCTCGAGTAAACTCGTACCGTGGCGGCACGAGTTTAAACCAAAGTCCGGCCAATTAACCTCCCTAATCTTAGTTAGCCCACTATCTATATGGCCGCATAGCTTCTATGTGCGGTTGTGATTTCTACTCATAATGATGAATTTACATGACATTGGTCTTAGTGTTGCAGGTATCTGAAGGAAGAGGTTTCAAACCATAATATCTGTGTCCTGACACTACCTGACTTTTTTCCATCTCATTTGAGCTTCATTATTCATAATCAAAAATGCATCCAGAGAAGATTCATCCACTAAACACACTAGCGAGCAATTCTCGGGGAGCTCTGAAAGCGACCCGTTCTAGGAGGCATTCCGATTCTCAAAGAAACCGTAACTGCAAAAAAAGACGAATGTTTCTACTCAGGAGAATCGTGATAACGACTGTCGTTTCTGCGGGAGGAATCGTAGCTCCTTGATGACATACGAAATTGCATCCGGATCGTGGGAGCTCGTCCAAACGATGCCATTTCTAAATTGCTCCTGTCAGCTCCCAGACTTATCCAACCTCAAGTATCGCCTTTGTTCCTTCACTCCAGGTCATGGAATCATTTTACACGGAATGAAGGTTTTCCGCCAATTTTATCCAATCTGAATTTGACTTGAATGAGTCATTGTGTAGGTGTTAAATTTCAAGGAAGTTGATTCGTGGCTCTGGCCCATTTCTCCATAGCTAATCCTGCTTTAACAATGTATTGATCCTGTTATCTCATCGCTATTTCTGTGTTATAACTCCCAACCCAGGATTAAATGTGCTTATTTAATTGCATAATTAGCATAATTGCGTAAAAACTTTACGTTATTACTAACATGGAGGAATGACAAACTCGTTGCGTCTGGAACATATGAACCTCTTGGTTCCAGTAACTTCCTCCTAATATCCCCTCCAGCAAATAGTGCCTCAGTTGTATGCACGTACGCGTCCTCTCATATTTTAATGTTTCGAAGAGTACAGAGAGACTGCGTTACAGTAATTACACAAATTTGTTTTCCAGTTTCCATTGCCGGTACGGTGGATCAAGAAAAATCATCTTGTTATGTTAATTAAATTTTAGTGCGCGAAAATGGTGCTTAATGTGAATTAAACTTGTCTTGTGCAATTTGATTGTATATATATACTTGACTACCTCTATTTTATTCTTTTCAATACTAAACCTAAATACTAAACCTTTGTAATTAACTGAGAAACTTTTTTTTTTTTTTTTTTTTTTTTTTTTTTTTAATTTATACTTTTGAGATAGGACGAGTGCTGTTATGTTTGTTATTGATAGGTACAACTTCGATTCTAATATATTGCATCGAATTAGTCCATCCGGATCGTTGTTGCGGTCATCCGTTTTCTCTCCCTAATAAGGACAAGACAAAACTAGGCACCTTTTCCAACACGAGTGAATGAAATAACTTGTGAACAGTGAAATTCACTAGACAAAGGTGGCAGACCGGATTCGAATCGGTATCGCAGCGAACCTGGTTTATATTGGACAAATGAGTTGTGTATAGTTCGGTGTTCTGGATGCTCGCAAGCTCGCATCTCAAAATTACATAACATCAAGTAGTCAGTCAGTCCCTTAGTGAAAATTCAGATTAGTTGGACATACCGATAGGTTCGCTGAGATCGCGATTCGAATCCGGCCTGTCCCCAATGTCTACTGTAAAATCCCCCTTACAAACTACGACAATCGACCAAATGATACTTATAATTTCAGTGGAATTTATTTCTATTAAATCGGGTTTTATTTTATATAATTTATCTTCTTGTGTGATGTCTACGTAGGTATATAACAATTAATTTGATTATGACGTACTATTGTGTGAAGATAACGATGCATTACCTTTAGATATCTATAACTACTAAGAGTTTTGTTTTATTTCACTAATTTTCCCTAGGTGCTACTTCTATATTACTTATATTTATATATTGAGCCATAGATTTCGTTTAATAACTATCTACGAACCAACGATCTGTGAAAAGGGATATCCAATACAGAAATAATTAGCCTTTGTTAAATTTTAAAGAAGCGTCCTTCACTACCTGCTTGAATTCCATCCATAAAATTACTGAATATAAATAACAACTCAATATCTTAATAAAAACAAACAAATAACTGAATTGTCAAGTTTTTCTGCCAGAATCTTCTACTATATTGGCGTACATACTACAGGCCAAAAAAATATTCATTCAACACACATCGGACATTCAATTTAAGTTTATTATTTCTAATATTGGACCTTTGTAATCGTCCAGTACAAATATATAGTCATAGCAATAAGTGTTCGTACTACGAGTAGTTTGTATGTTCGAAATTCCCTCGATTCGTTCGCTATTTTGATGGGATTTCAGTCGGTTACGAATTCCATTGATTTCGTAATTATTATTTCCAAGGGTTTACGACTCAGGAATATTTCAAAACTTTATACCAGTAAGAGGGTTTTTCCTCGTGGCATCTAGTTTGAGATGATTGAGCACGATTACAGTGGAATAACCCACTTCTTTCCTTGATTGCCAGACTCAGATACATATTAGCGAAGCGAGCTTATAATCATTTTTAATTATTGGGTCTTTGCGTTAGCCTTTTTCATGTGGTTTATGTAAAAGTAAGGGAATATAAGTCATATTACTTGATGATTACGAATGGCTCTCAGCAATGCCACATTAGGTGAGCAGTAAGTGATAATCCAAAAAACATTTTAACATGTAAACCTAGTTGGTTTGGATTTTACCAAATAAATTACTAACCATTGCGTCCACCAATGAGATAAAGTTTGATAATGCTCGATTTAAAACCCAAGGCTTCAACAGCAGCAACTGATTGATTATAAAATTATGCTTCGATTGTTGGTACTCAATTTTATTCAATGAACAAATTCAAAACTATTATTATTGTTATGCATTGCCCAAAACTTTAATCTTGAAAACTACGGTACTTATATAAGTATTGATTTTTAAAACTTCCAGTCACGCAGCATGGTCTTATGAGCAAATTTTCTTGAATTATTTTATAATATTTATAGTACATTGTTTCGAAATTTGAGCACTTTGAGTGCAAATGAATGGTTAAATATGCGTCTTATGCAACGTTTCATTATTTCAAAAGTTCAAATTATAACAAGATTTCACAGAAAATCAGAATGTCTTCTTCAAGAAGACAAAAATTAATTTCGAAATATCACATTCAAAATTGTAAAATGTTTATTAATCGTCTTCTTTTCGCGGTAAAAAATAAAATTTAAAGTTATCAGTTAATGACGGTCAAACTTAAAATTTGATTTCGATAAACTGATAACTTTAAATTTTATTTTTTACCCCGAAAAGAAGACGATTAATAAACATTTTCCAATTTTGAATTTGATATTTTGAATTTGATTTTCGTTTCCCTGAAGAAGCCCCAGTTCTTGGGGAGAAACTTTGGAGATTAATAAAAACCAATTTAAGGATAGAAAGACCTTTTTTTTTTTCAAGTCTTGTTATGAGGCGAATGGCACGAAAAACTATTCCCACTAATGTTCTGCTTTTCCAACAAAGGGTTTGAATTTCAAGCTGCATTTTGTTGTCGATTTTTCAGCATATAATAATGAAAGTTGAACAGATTTTTGTGAATAGTATAGTGCATAGGTTTTTCAATGTTCTAGTACATTGTTTATAAACATCTTTTGAGTAATAATCTGTTTAAAATGTAAATATAATGATTCCCAGCGGTGTTTTTGCCATTTTTAGTGATTTTATGCACACTTTTAGAAATATGACCCAACGCTGAGTGCTGCCCAACGAACTCATCCTCTCCTTTGGAATGCTTTTTTTTTTTGTGAAAAAACGGAGTTTTTATCTCATTCTGTTGAAGAGTTATCGTCTGAAATAGCACAAATACTCGTATATAAATAGATACGAAAAAGCGCAAACTTATTAATCGTTTCAGAATGCTTCAAAACGGATTTCCGTTTTTGGAAAAATTAAATTTTGACATTTTTTGACCTATTGAAACAGTTTTTTCTTCATAAAAAATTTGCTAATGAAGCATCTAACGGTTCGAACCGTGTGTGGCCTCATTCTCTATTTTCATAACTTACATAATCTTGTACGATAGACAACAATTGGAAACTAGATAGAATCGTAGGAGTTGTCGGATTGGAAGATGAGTTTTCAGCTGTATTGGAACTGAGATTAGCTTAATAACGACTACCTTGATCGCTTTTAAATGTCAATACTTACATAAGTACCTAATCGAACAAAAACAAATAAGTCATCTTTAATTTTCCTGTTTCACAACTTAGCTTTATACACGTGCATGAAGTGGGAAGTTCCCGTCATGCGGCGTGACTATATGACCGAATTTCAAATTCCACCTTTACTTCAAATTTCAGCACGTCTGTCGATTAGGATAGAAATTAGCTTCTGAGACCCCTCAGCTGATCAGCTCACCTCCGCACCTTGTAATTGTATTCTACGTGTTCCAGAATTGCTCCATTTCAAATTTCATTACCGTAGGTCGATTACGAAAGAAATTAGCCTCATTGGCCCCACAACTGATCTCGGCGCTTCCGTAGCTCCTAATGGTTTTGTAGGTGTCTCAAAGGACCTACATCTTAAATTTAAGCACTCTATTTCAATTCCAGAAAAGACGGCTCCCAGCTGATCAAATTCAATCATTGTATTTGTGTTGAAGTTATCTTAAAGGAGCTATAGTTCACATTTTAGCTCTGTAAGAAGCAATCAGACTTATGGGTCCCCCACTATGCCATTTGCTTAATGCAATTCCGTGGTAGTCGAGCAAAACGATTACTTTGTCATCAATATGAGTTCGCAGATGTTGGCACGTACCCAGAGAGAATTAATACAAATGAATAAAATACCTCCATTTCACAAGTCCCTCTGTTCTAAGGGCTGCAGCCCGTAAGAGCCAATCCGATGTAATCTGTGGGTCATAAGAGCGAGCCTTAGTTTGTCATTACAATGGGGCCAACACTTCCGAAAGAGCGACACCTTGGACTGTACCTACTCATCGAGCTATTGGTATAAAATATTAAACAGCTCCCTCACTTGGTTTGTCCTATGAGTAGCGTGATATACGAAATTGCCCTATAGTGTAAAGTATAGCATTTAACCACCGCTTCACAAATCTAACCGTTGTTATCATAGATATCACTCGTTCGTTCACGATGTTTCACCTGACGACTTTAAACAAGGATGAGCGCTGTTTGGTGAAGGGGAAATCATTTTTATATACAGTCTCGCGAATATTTTGATGGAAGAATGAAGTGGCGCGGCACCAACGGCAAGTGCCCTGCAACTGTCGTCGCCGATAGGAATACTAGCGAAATTATTTGATCACTATATTGGCACTTTCAGGGACTGCACTCGCTCTTGTGGGTACACGCTCTTTCGGAAGTGTTATAGTCGCTCTTTTGGTTGCAAATCTCGCTCATTTCTTCCTCCGATGGCTCTTTCATCCTGTATTTGGATTAGGTTCACCCTTTTGTCCTTCACCGGTTCTAATCATATCGAAACTGACTCAAGTACACCCATCAACTGAAAATGTATGAGATTAGGTAAATAAATAATCTACTTACGCTTCATTACTCCGTCTATAGGTTATCAGGTTGTAACAAACTCGATTTTGCGGAATCTGAATTCTATTCGAATTAGATCTGCAGATGTCGTAGTTTATAAGGCGTATATATATATATATATATATATATATATATATATATATATATATATATCATTTATATATATATATATATACAAAGAATTTTGAAACTGAATGACTATTATAAACGTGTTCTACACTCTCTGAAACGCAAAGAAAATGCCACCCCCATGAGCCACAGTGTCAACGGCTGCAATACCCCCTTTTCCAAAAAAAAAAAAATTGGTAAAACTCCATGTGTTCCTTCATCAAACTACCGAAATCTGATAAGCAGGTTGCGAGATTTCAATACTTTATGCGTCAGACTATCTGTACTAATATCTACTTTGTGGAACGCAATTACGATCGAGGTTTCCGAGGAAGTTAGAGGAAATCCCCACTGCCCACGTAATCTTCGCATGGCTTCTTTTTTCAGGATAATGTGATTTATTGGAGCCAGTCTGAATAATGTTATGACTGATCGGACAGTTGATTCAGATACCCTCATCCTTCAACTAAACCCCTCTCTCTGATTCTCAGATCGATTCTAGGAAACGGCGTGCGGAGCTGTAATAAGTCAGATGATCCACGTAACATCGAATCGTGATCGCCTCCAATAAAACAGCTGCTGTTGTTTTGAACATCATTTTTCGCACACGCTTTGTCTTTCCCACCACATCCTTCCAAGTCGAGTTTTGAATACGAAGAATCCCCGTGCCCCCTGGCTATCAAAACTTGATAAATTTGTTTACCATCTTTTCCTCTATAATTTCCTCGTATTTCTAGATTGGCTTGCGTTGAGTGCTTCACTTGACTGCTTTAATCATTTTGAAAAGGATACACGATACCAATCAATCAGAAAAATGTAGGTAACACATTCTATATTCATCAGCTGGAGAGTTTTCCTCTCATTGAAATCTCTGGCACGTATGCCAAAATCTTACTCTACCATACACACATACACATTTTTTTCTGCTGTTATGATCTCTGGAATTAATTTTGTTTCCCTTACTATGATTTTTGGAATTGATTCTGATCTATAGCAATATATACCAAGGTTCCAGTTAAGCAGCATGATCGTATGAGCGAATTTTCGTAAATTATCGTAATATGTTACTACATTTTTTTGAAATCTGAGCACTTTGAGTGCAAAGATATTGTCGAATACCAATTTTATAGCAAAAAATAGCAAGAAAAAACTTGTTCTAAATTAGATATATATCGGCGGTTTCGGAAAGATGTACCTGCACATTGAAACGTCAGACTAGTTTATAATTTTTTTTAATCACCAGACAGAATCTCAATAAGTTTGAAATAATAAAAGTTGAATTAAGTACTGTTATCGCAAAAACGCCTAATTTTGTTCTCAGTAGTAATGGGATCTGTAGGAATTGTTGAAAATTGGTTCATTCCTATCATGACAATGATTATGCAATTACACTATAAAGGTACTTATTTGATTATTTAATTAGTGAATTATTCACTTTATTCTGGTAGAATTTAGAAAACCTTAGATAAGATGAGACGAGTCGTACATAATGTATAAATAATAATTACTACAAAGGCAATGTGAGTAGGAGCTGATATTTGGTGTAGAAAAATAATACTACGCAACAGTGAAACCAATATCGTCTACCTTGGTAGACTGAGACTCCAACACCCAAGCAAATAGCAAATATATTGGAAATTTAGTGTGAAGCCCTGCACTTGATATTTTCGTTTCAAACAAAACTTCACTTAATTATTTATGACGTATATTGGAACGTACCTTGAGTGCAGCATACCATATTATTTTTACAATACGTCCAAAAGCACATTAAAAACAATCTCTGGCAGTGATCTGAAAAGCGACTTGGCTCTCATTAAACGATGCCATCAAACGCTCCACACCTGCCGGGCAAGACGATCGAGAAAAAAAAAACCAAAAAGAAAACTAGAAAATTGAGAGAGCGAGAGCCGAAGGACGAACCTGATGCCCGCGACGCAGATAACGCGAGATCGTTGAACTCCGACAACTTATGTATGTAAATGATAATCCGACAACTTGTTGACGGATAAGAAGGCTATCATCTTCAAAATAACAACGCTGCAAATTTTTACACGAAGGTTTATAAAACCTTTCTTTAAGGTTGGTCAAATACATCCTGACCAAAACTTCCGAAAGGTGTACCTAGTTAGGCGTACTGCTGGCGGACAAACAGATTTATTCATTTATGTATTTATTTAATTCGATTTTTGGATTCTACGCATCTTGAAACGTAAACCAACACATTTTGAGGGGGTAACAAATAAAAAATTCACAAATAACTTGTCCCCCATCGACGTGATAGGCAGATAGCGGTGACACAAATGGTATAATGATTCCATTATTATGATTGATTGTTGGAATTCTTAGTTTCTAAATAAAATAAATTGGAATTATCCCCATTTGTTAAATACAAATTATTCCAATAAATATTTTAGTAATTTTTCTTCCAATATGTTGAACGTATATATATTTCCCTCCTTGAATATTTCAGGTAGGCCATTTAATAATTTTAGAACTACAATGCTCCTACACCGATCTCCATACTTATTATTTGTTCGTTTCACTTGAAGTAATATTTTTCTTGTGGGATATTTATGTTGTTCAACAATCTTAAAAGTACAGATAAAATAGAAGTCGACAGTATTGACAAAACATTCATGCACTTTTTTGACAGGTGAAAGCGAATAGCGAGGGATTGTGAGGGTCTATTTGATTTGCCAACTGTGTGAACAGGCAAGTTAACAAGAGTGGAAGTACGCACGAATTTTCGGGATTTCATTGCATTTTTGGTTTTTACTGAGTCTTTTGGACACAGGGACACACATTTTTGCGTTGCTGTACGTCATTCCATGTTAATATTGATATAGCATTCAATGTTCAACATCTAATTGGAAACGTATTGCTGTAGCTGTAGATTTTTAAAATCATGATTTATTTTTGTTTCAGGTAAGTACTCTGAGCTCTGGCTACCTTCCCATGTGTCAGTAAGTGCCTGTAGACATCTTTTCCCCCTCACTAGCCTACCACAAGGAATAATTTTATTATTAACTCTGGTAATCTTTGGCATTAATTTATTAAAATTACACCTTTACCATATTATACATTCAAAATTCAGTCCCAATTTATACACAACACGCATAATTTCATTTCCTAAAACACTGAAATTTAAAAGAACTGTTATTTACAGTTGTAACAAATTTAAGACGAATGGGCTTGATTCCCTTTAACATAATAAGACAGAGGTGCCTGGAATCAGTTTTGAATATAAAAAACTGTGGAAAGAGGTAAAGAGGATAAACGTTTTCTACTGCATTCGTATCTCCTTATGTAACTAGTGCAGCTGGTACCTACTTTTGAATATAAGTGTAGGTACTCATTGAATATGAAATGAGAACATGGTAACTAACGAACTTTCTAGTAAGCCGCAGTTCATTTAAAAAAGATTTATTTTCCTTTCTCTATAAAGATACCCTAATCTACCGCAAAGTCCAACAAAGTAGGTCAGTGCTTTGATAGCTTCAATTATAACATTTCCGAGCGTTATATTATAATATATGGAGCCCTTTTTTCTCGAATATACGCGAGAATAATTAATCGTTTCTCGAGGACAAAAAAAAAGAGTCGGTGAATTGCAAAACGTCGAAACATCAATGAATAAATGAATGGGTAATGCGGAGCGGGTGAGGCGGGGAGCGTGTAATCAGTTCAAACAAATTCACTCGCGGAAATTAACGGGTAATTTGGGGAGGCGATGTATATTAATGGAGCGACAGTTAATTTTGTTTCCCTACCATATTTTCTGGAGGATGGAGAGGGGGTGTCGAAGACTTTGACGTAGGTCCGTTCACTATCTCGGTTCCAGCTCTGGGTCTGGGGTAGAGTTCCTTGACATTGTTCCGATAAAGAACTCACCTCTCACTCGGGTGGGGGGTGGAGAACCTTTCGCGCTTGTTCTCACTATGAACTGAAGTCGTTACGCACAGGAGGTCCGCTGCGGTCCACCCGGTGGTCCAAGGATGGATGAGGTCCGTTCATTGCAAATCAGATTTTGAGCTGTGATATACCGTATTTTCATCGTAAAAATGTACAGAGTTTACACGTTATTTTCTGTTCTGGCGAGATTTTCGAGACAAAAAAGGGAATATCTGGAAATATTGTCACAATGGTCAACTTCAGAACAAGGAACCAAACTATGGATGGTCAACCTTTCGTTCAGTTCTCCAGTTTGAAGTAGGAGGGTTGTGATCCACCCAGGGGTCTACAGGTGGTCATGTGGTCCATGATGAGATCTTTGGCTCATGAAACAACCAGTGGACTATTGGAAAAATGTTTAAGAAATGTTTGAATTACAAATTAATAGGTAGTATAAGTTGTGAATAGATAAGAATGGATAATATAACCTCACACGTTTTCAAGTTCTCGCAACCACGTAATCATCCCTAATATTGTAATAGATAAGTAGATCACTTGAAAACATGTAAAAGTACGCTCCTGTTTTTATTGGAAAATTACGTACTCCTCAAAACTCCATACAGATTACTGGAATTGGATTTTTTGGGGTACAACTCTGTGTATTGGAATTAACTTCCTACGAAGTAAATTATACATAAACTCTTACGACTCTGTTATGTTGGAGAGGTCCACATAATTTCCTTTTCCACTGATGTGCATAAGGACAAATCCCTTCACTTATGATGAATCATAAATGGGTTATATCTACCTGATTAATGTATCCATTAATACAGCAATGACTGATCTGTTTCAAACTATGATTTTAATTCCACATTGCACCCACAAGTACCTTCTATGTTCGTTCGATACCGAAATCTCACACGAGAGCAGAAGAATCACTCATACTTGTTTTCTACCCTTCTAACATAAACACTGGGAGTCTGCTGTGATGTGGTCCACTGGTTATATGGCCCATGATCGGATTAATGGCGCGTGAAAATAATGATCTTAGGACGTCAGGCATTCATTCCGGCAAAAGCGGATGATGACGACAGGTTCAATCCCAGAAAATTTCAAATTGGACTATTTAAACAAAAGAGTAGGTATATATGGAGAAGTTGGCAACTCATGCGTTTCCATTATGCTGGGTTCAGAATACGTGATATATATATATATATATATATATATATAGAGAGAGAGAGAGAGAGAGAGAGAGAGAGCGTGAGGGGGGGGGGAACGAATTTAGACTTTTTCCGGTTAGATTTAGACTGGAAAAGGTACCTAACTGTAATTTACATAATACTATCAGAACAAAATTAAAAAATCACGTACGGGGTGTCTAAAATTTTTTTCTAAACTATTTTTTTCCTTTGTTATTTTTGAAGATATCAAAAAACTTTTAATGGTAACTACAGTTTCAAATACTATTACTCAATGTTGAAATCGGATTTTGATTATCACGTGCCACTGTGGAGCAACGACTTCTAAGAGGTTTTCCGAAAATGAACCCCCATTCTTCACAGCAGATTCGGAATTTACATACGATTTTACCCGTAACATGAGGAAAATGGCCCATCACTCGAATTTTCATGTGCGCAAAAAACTGGCGCAATAACGCGCAAAAGATGAGCCATTTATAAAATATCGAGTGTTGATTGATGGATAATTTGATTGATGGATAATTTTGGGGTATTTTTTCACGCCGAATCATGTAGCTGAGCGATGATCATTTACAAGTGGGGAAAATGAGCAATTCTGACCTTTTTCCCGCGACTACCACTGCGTGATTCAGATTTATGAAATCCCAAAAATTGTGAACCTATCAATTGAGGCAATTGAATATCTGCAAAATTTCGATGCTTCACAATTGGCGCACTTTTCACGCGTAATGGCGCCCGTTTTTGTGCACCCGAAAATTCGAGTCACGAGTCATTTTTGCTCAAACTTGTATATTGATTCCTAATCTGCAATAAAAAAAAATTAGGGTTTTCATTTAACAAACACGAGTTAGTGATAAACAGAATTCAAATTCACCATTGAATCGTTATTTGGAAAATAAAGGGGAGTTACCATTTAAAATTTCATATCTTCACGTATACACAAAAATATGTGGCTGAACCCGTACACGTTGATGGAATACTCGGCCAACTTTTGCGAAACCAGATGAAGCATCCTCTCCCTCAACCACAATAATTACTGGTCATACTATATATACGTCGGTAAACACTATTTTGTAACGTAATGCGTTTCGCTAATGGTATAGAACATGGAGTAGTTGATGCTGGAGCCGGTATGCGACACTCCAGTCGGTCGTAGCTAGGAATGTGGGTCGACAGAACTCAATCTGAGGTGAGTTAGGTAACATTTTGGTGAACTTCGTTTTTGCGAAGACCACACTTATATAATTTTTACCATTCAGGAATTCACTTTTCGCTCGCAGTCTTTTTGCAGATTGTGGAGCAACCATATAAGTGTTACATACTCTGTCGAGTATGTAGGGTTCAATTACAACTAAACCAAGACCGAGTGGTGTGATTAAGATATGTCCGCCCTTTCGGTATGATATTTTCAATAACCAACCTTTGTAATCAACCAAGAAAAACGAATTTCGACCCCCTCCCCCCTCACAATTTTTAGGTTTAAGTTTCAAGGTGCGTAGAATCCAAAAATCGAAGCTGGCCGTCCGCCGTACCCCTTCAAGAACTTTTCTACTGTCTTCCCCCCCCCCCCCCTCCTATCAGGAAGAATTAAAGGGCCAAAATATTTTTAAAATCATGATTTTGAATACTTTTTGAACAAGTATAGGTTTTTTGATTGTAATTGAAAGATATCATCCCAAATAATCGACTGATACCACCCGAATCGCTGTACGTTCATCTGTTCCCCAAGGGCTAGATCTTTGACAGGAAAAATTGTCGTCAACATGGGAGCAACTTAAATCTGGTGGAACATAGTAAAAATCTGAGCAGATATCATAAAAGGGAAAAAATGTTAAACAACACCGAATCTTAAGTTTACGAGTTAGGTTTACAGAATATTCTAGAAACCATAGTTTCATATGAGAAATCCAACGTTTTAATTTTGAACGTTGACCAGTTTATTTAAAGGTTGGCTCATTTCGTAATTATTGGGTTTAAGCTTTTCCTGCTGGAAAGAGTAGTCAGGTTTAGAAACTGATGAAACATGTCGAAAAAAAAGCTTAATGGACATTCGTAAATACTTGTGGAATTAGCAAGACCGAAAACGACCATTGTGCTGTCATAATCATCATAACGGCCAGTATTAATCACACGTTCATATACTACTCATTTAAGGAGCTACCCAAATTATAGGTCATCAGTCATTATTGATGAGGGGTCGGTAATTTTCCAAGCAGTACAAGTTATTACGAGCGAACATGATAATTACAATAGTTCTAATCAGAATTTGAAGAAGTTGGTGCGAGACAAATTACGACATTCAAAAAGCATTTTAAACAATAACCAAACTAATCCAATCATTCACAAATTCATACAGCTGGAATAATAATAGACATAGGTTACTTCATTAGTACATAGGATAAATTTCTTGATATAAGTTTAGTAGAAAAAAATTAACATTAGAATACGATAAAAACCAAAAAAGTTCACTTCAAATTGAGAAGGTCCACTTGACACAAGAAACTATGTATGGTGGAGTAGATCTTTGTATCTCCTTCTGCTAAAATGGTATTGAGGTTGGTATTGAGTGTCACCCCGTCTTAGATGGTGTCTAAGAGTGATACTCCAGTAACATGATGTACTGGGCACTCTAGGATGATGTGATCAGGTGATTCCTCATAGAGAGAGCAGTGGCGACAGAGTGATGAATGAGAGGGGTTTGATATCGGTGGAGGAAATTTTTTATTTTAACGAATTAGCGAATTTTTGTAGAAAATTAA
Organism: Adelphocoris suturalis; assembly: GCA_030762985.1. NCBI lineage: Eukaryota > Metazoa > Arthropoda > Insecta > Hemiptera > Miridae > Adelphocoris > Adelphocoris suturalis. The sequence goes on along the minus strand of CM061046.1, from coordinate 40,707,601 downwards.
GCTATTGCAATGGCTCCAAAAAATTTAAAATCAAAATTTTTGAAAATATTCTTCATTGAAATCCGTTTTGAGGCATTCTGAAACGAATCCTAGAGTGTGTGTGTGTTTGTGTGTATGTGTGTGTGTGTGTGTGTGTGTGTGTGTGTGTGTGTGTGAGTATTTGTGTGTGTGTGTGTGTGTGTGTGTGTGTGTGTGTGCGTGTGTGTTTGTGTGTGTGTGTGTGTGTGTGTGTGTGTGTGTGTGTGTGTGTGTGTGTGTGTGTGTGTGTGTGTGTTGTGTGTGTGTGTGTGTGTGTGTGTGTGTGTGTGTGTGTGTGTGTGTGTGTGTGTGTGTGTGTGTGTGTGTGTGTGTGTGTGTGTGTGTGTGTGTGTGTGTGTGTGTGTGTGTGTGTGTGTGTGTGTGTGTGTGTGTGTGTGTGTGTGTGTGTGTGTTGGTATGTGCATTTCCAGGCCATAACTCTCCTTAGGATTGAGATAAAAATTCCGTTCCAAAAAATCAGGCATTCCAAACTAAAGGACGAGTTTGTTGGCCAACATTCTTTGAGCACATTAAATTGGTCAAATAAAAAAAGTGCTGAGAAAAATCACTAAAAATAGGAAAAAACTGCTAAAAATTGTTAAATTTATATTTTTTAGCAGAATATTGCTCAAATAAAGTTTATTAACTATAAAATAGAACATTAAAAAATTTATGTGCTAAATTATGCTGAAAAATGTACTTGAGTGTAATTGAAAATGTAACTTTTTGAACCGCATAATATCATTTAGAACGAGTTTTCGGCCATACAATTGGTGGTAAACAATTTCTTTCCCCTCAAAGTCCTTAATTTTCTAAACAATGTAACATAATATAGTACGATAGTTTACGAAAATACGAAAATTCGCTCATACAATAATGCTGCATGGCTGGAACTTAGTTTTTTTTTTTCCTAATGCATTATAGAGTAGGTACTTCTAAGACTGTTGGATTCCCTCTCACCCACTCAGCACCGGCGAAGACTTGGAAGCCGCCAGACGTCGCGCCGGGCCTGAACGACTTCAGTTAGTCGTCCTTCTGCCCGCCACTCCCTTCAGGCGATCGACCGCCTTGACAAGAACTGTATTCTAATGATCGTAATCATACAGAGAGCTCCAGATCCGGTAACAGGACCCTCAATGACAGACCGACTGATTTAATAAGAACAATAATCAGAGCCTCGGCAACGGGGGAGGTGAAAGGCAGCCTTAGCGCTAAGCGATCCATTTCCGATTCGCAACCTGGTGGGGAAACTATGTGATTCAGTTTTATGATTCTTGCAGCCTCTCGGAAATGGATCGTTTTTATCTGTTCCGGGGTCCGATATTACCATATTACGATATTACCATGACTGAGTGGTCTATGATTTACTTGTCCTCTATGCCACGCGAACGAAAATTGTGAGTGCGGCCAGATTAGAAGCTTGTCGAGCAGGAAATATTCTGCATTGCGGTACACTCTGCAAGCCTGCAATTGAAATGTCCAAAAAGTGTCAACGGAACTTTTTAGCGTTGTTCCTCGTTCCTTCATATTTTCGTTCATAGGCAGAGCGAAGTGATTTATTTATGTATCATAGAATTGCTTGAAAGCTGGTTGGAATATAATTTGTAATATATATATATAGGTACCAGCAATGTAACATGGTCCCTAAGCCGAGAAAGTCTTCAAAATAATTTGTGGAGACAATGAATTTTCTTCCCCCTTTAGTTTACATACCGCTATGCGTTTCGGTGGAAAAAAACCTCCCCTCTTCATCTGGGCAAATATAAATAAAAGGGTTCTTTGTGATATTCATGGCTACAATCAAGGTGTCTTGGGAACAAGGAAGCATATATGTATAAATACATAGAAGTCAAAGATAATGTTCTTCCCCTCCTCAGTGGCATTGGGATATTGACTAGTTGTTCACAGATAATAATAAAATTCTGGAGAAAGTACAATTTTCTTCCCTGCAACTGGAGGTAAATACTCGGTGGGCTTACGGCCGTCAGAGGCCGCAAAATGTGGGAATTTTGCTTAATTTTATAGAGTACTAGCTGGTTCACCCGTTGACTTGAATATACGCGAGCTCCCCCCCCCCCCCCTTCGCCCATCACATTTTGGGAAGCCCCTATGGATCTGATTCAAAAAAGTCCTTACTTAAAAATAAGAACCACAACACCTCCCCATATTTCAGATTAAAAATATCCTTGATAGGTAACCCAAAAGAACGTTCAGACTAACCCAATTTCATGCGTCTGAACATCAGATCACCAGTTCTAATCACCCCAATTTACACATTGTATAGCACTCAGAGAAATACTCAATTTCTGCCCCCCCCCCCCCCTCCCCCAACGACCACTGGGTCAAGATTGAACATTAGCAAATAGCCTGTGATCCTGAAGTAATTCTGATATATTCGCCTACTCAGATCCCCAGTTGGTTCAGTGACGTTCGAAACGCTTTAACATCCCCCCCCCACTGGGTCAGATTTGAAAAAGTAGTCTTTGACTTGAATTAGAGTACCCCCCTCCTCCCCTAAAACACCCCCTATGGGGCAGATTTAAAAATTTTCAAGTAGCCTGTGATTTAAGTCAGAATAATCCAAACATATACGACCAATAAAAAAAATAAATAAAAAATGTTGTCCTCCAAAATCAAAATGTCTACTTGCTTTTTGCCTTTCAGACCTTGCTGATCAAATTTGGTCCCGTGTCTGTCTGTCTGTCTGACTGACACCCAAAACTATACCGCTGATCAATTTTGGTCCCGTGTCTGTCTGTCTGTCTGACTGACACCCAAAACTATACCGTTTCAGTCCGATTCCGATGAAATTTTCAGGGATTGTGCAGGGTAGCTCCTAGACGATCCCCTATACTTTTCAAAGTCAAATCAACAGTAGCCTGTGCGAAACGTGAATTTCTTATATCGTTGATTTCTTATCATCTATTCATCCGATTTCGTTCAAACTAGGGGAGTAGATAGATATATGTTTTAGAAAAATTCCCCATGAATTATATCACAATTGGTGTAATGATAACTATTGCGCATGTGCAAAACTAAAATTGATCGACACAGACAATACTCCGAGACTAATGGACCGATTTTAATGAAATTTTCAAGGATTGTGCAGTTTAGCTCCAGAACGGTCCCCTATAAATTTCATTGCCCTTGGAGTAACAGTGGTCTGTGCGCACTCGCAGACGCTAATTTCTTATAACATCGAACTATCAATCATTTCGACTGGTGCTGTGTTCTTAAACTAATTGTATACGTCCATGTCACAATGTGTAAGAAAGCTATACTGCCCACGCAACTTGGCAGACTTTTAGAACTCATTTTGCTCATTTTGTTACAGGAACATGGGGTTTATTCGTGAATGAATACCTAAATGTTGATATGTCAGAATCGTTTGAATCTAATAGGCTGTGGCATGGGCTCGTTTTAACAGATGGGCAGGAAACTGTTAAGCTATTCCATCTCTTCTCGAACTACCTTATTCATAATTCTGTATTTCTTATTGTATTCGTTCGACCAAAGAAATCGGTGTGTATTCAACGTGTGGGCTTGGATAATCTAGTGTAACCCAACATGCTCATCCGCCTCCTTATTGCAGGCGTAAGTCTAGCGTTACGTAACGATCCGGTATTTTCAACAAATGCCGACAAAATCACTGCATGAAAAAGTGGAAAGCGAGTGAGTTGGTGTCCTTGGGAGAGCAATCCCAACGATTATTATTGGCGGAGACCGTACGAGATTTTAATGCTCTGAATGATCGTAAAAAGCGTCTGGTTAGGTTGAATGGCTCTCGGGAAGTTTGAGTCAGCGTCTTATCCGACGATCGCTGAGCTCGGCTGCAGTTGTCGCCAACTAAACCCAAGCCACAGCCTACGGACATGCAATAGATTATGTAAGAACGATTTCCCTATAACTAGACTTTGTTTATCCAGAAAACTGTACAGAAACAGACATTTTCATGTCTTTGCTTTGGCAGACAACCGCGAAAAGCTTTAATTTTAAGAAAAAACACTTGTAAGGGGGAGGGGGGGAATTTTCTCTGATAATTCTCGTATACCACTAATTGTTGCTACGGAACTGTAAATTTGCCATCTTTCATCTCACAAAAACCGATCGCCAGTCGTTCGAAAACTTTTGATCCCCTCCCCTCCCCTCCATACATCCCTGAGAGCACTGATTAGTAGCTTGGTGTGATGTCAAAATTTGTTTGATGTTTCGTTCGGGTTCAATTTATTACTTATTAGGCATCTGAAACACCGTCTTCCTTGTTTGAAGCACAAACGATTACATGATACGAAGGCGCACTGATCAGCAGCTGAACCCCTGATGTTAACTTCTATTCTAATCGACCTACGGTGCTGAAATTTGGAATGAAGAGCCTTTAGGATTCCTCATGCCCACGATTCAATGGTTTGCCGAGATAGCGGCGGCAATTTTCATTCCTGAACGACGTATCTACGGAGGCATGAAAATGTCTCACTGTTTTTATCATGATCATTTTGTTATTTACTTACATTTTTTTACGGATCTTGCGAAAATTACGATTTTTTCACACATATTATTAGTGATTTTCAATCATATGGACGGTTTTGGCAATGTACCTATGACATTGGTAATAATCGAATGCTTGGTTACATACATATTTTAAACATACTTACAGTGCCATTCGAAGCAGCTTATCTAGCTTCCTAACCTTCAATAAGTAGGAAATAAAAGCTTTCCGTATGAATGATATGCGTGCGGCTCAATATTCAACGGCCTCACGAACCTATACAACGTTTAACATTACAATAAAACTAATGGGTTCAAAATTTAAAAAAGTTAAATAAGGATAAAGATAATATGCGATATTTCATGTTCCTGGTATCAAGAATTCTACTTATCAAATTTCAAATCGATAGTTTAAAAATTGCGGTCTGTATCAGACACACACATACAGACAAATGCAGGCCGAGTCGAAGTAGAGACTCGGCTTTCTGTGAGCCGAAATGTTTATTGAATATTTTTTATTTAATACTGGAAACATCAGCAATGACAATGCAGTGCATAAATGAAGAAATAGTGAGATACGAGTAGATACACATAAATTCCGTAGCCAGGAATACGGATGCGTTCGTAGATGCATCTTCGATTTGTTGCCGCTATAACTCTCTGATTAATAAATAGATAACCACAGTGCGAACCCTTTAAGTTCCTTCAACAAGTAGTTACAATATTATATGAAAAACCGTTAAGCTCTAGAATTCGTTTCAGAATGTCCCAAAACGGATTTCAATGAAGAAATTTTTCGAAAATTTTGACTTTCACTAACTTCGAAAATTTGCTAAAATTGCTCTATAGAGGGGTTTTCTCAGAAGTTACTCAGCGTTGGCTGAGTAGTTCTTCGCTCATAATTGAGTTTCCTCTTCTTGCTACAGGGAAAAAACTGTATATTGTTCAACTCACATCCATTAAACTATAAAATTAGCAGAAGCTTGCAATTTGCATCAACACTTTGTTGCGCGTCTCTGACTCTGAAAAGCGGCCTTGGGGACCGATCCCGGCGGGAGCTCCAGAGACGTCATCCTCACGACACTTCCTCCGAGGTTCTTCAACTTGGAGCGCGTGGGGGAGCTCCTTCCACAGGGGCGCTCCTTCCCCAGGGGCGCTCCGCTCCCCCTAGAGCTCCTTCCGGCTTCCTCACCCCGTTAAAATCAATTAGATCCTTCACGTTTACGTCCTCGACAGCTTCCGAAGCCGCCATCCTCCCGCCCTAAATGATCAACAAGACCGTTTTTTTTAATTTTGTTCTACTTTTTATTTAGTTTTTCATTCGACGTGCCGTTTGTCGAGAGGAAAATACCGTTCCTAATGATACTTAATTAGTCGGATCCTTTCGTTCAACTTTTTTGCACCGCTCTTAACATCTCAAACGTTCCCGTTAACGTATTGCTCAGGGTTTTATTTCGATAGCCACGGGGCAAAATCCTGTAAGTTACTTTTGGCCGAAATAAAGGATTCTAACTTTTCTGTTAATTGTGACCTCGCGCACGTTTTAGAACCAAAAAAGAGGCCAACAAATGATCATGGAGTAGAGATAAAAAATCGATGGCCTCTTTTTTTGGTCCCAGAACGTGCGCGAGGTCACAATTGACAAGAAAAGCTCAACACCTTCAAGTTAAAATATTGTAACTACTTGTTGAAGGAACTTACAGGGTTTGCACTGTGGTTATCCATTTATTAATCAGAGAGTTATAGCGGCAACAAACCAAAGACGCATCTACGAACGCATCCGTATTCCTTGGCTACTGACATATGAACCCTCGTATGGTGGTTGGTGGGATGGAGGTATTGATTTGGTAACAATGAAACTGATGGGGGGCCGTCTACAGCCAAGCCCGCGCATTCCCTGAAAATGTCATCCGAATCGGATGAAAACTGTAAAAGATGGGCCTGATAAAAGAATTTCACATTGGCGCATGCGCAGTAGCTATTAATGAAACAATCATGTTGAAAATTATATCGGATGATCAAACCGTCCCCCCCCAACTATCCTCCAAATTTGAGCGAGATCGGACGGCTAGGAAGTGAGAAAATGATGCTTGGAGGAATTTTCGTTTGTGCTTGCGCAGAGTGAACTATTGAGTCAGGAACAATGAAACTGATGGGGGACCGTCTACACCCTAGCTCGCACATTCCCTGAAACTTTCATCCAAATCGGGTGAAAACTGTGGAAAATAAGCTTGTTACAAGGATTTGCGGACACACGACAGACAGACAGACACACACACAGATAGAGAGAGGGAGAGAACGAGAGAGAGAGAGAGAGAGAGAGAGAGAGAGAGAGAGAGAGAGAGAGAGAGAGAGAGAGAGAGAGAGAGAGAGAGAGAGAGAGAGAGAGAGAGAGAAGAGAGAGAGAGAGAGAGAGAGAGAGAGAGAGAGAGAGAGAGAAGAGAGAGAGAGGAGAGAGAGAGAGAGAGAGAGAGAGAGAGAGAGAGGAGAGAGAGAGAGAGAGAGAGAGAGAGAGAGAGAGAGAGAGAGAGAGAGAGAGAGAGAGAGAGAGAGAGAGAGAGAGAGAGAGAGAGAGAGAGAGAGAGAGAGAGAGAGAGAGAGAGAGAGAGAGAGAGAGAGAGAGAGAGAGAGAGAGAGAGAGAGAGAGAGAGAGAGAGAGAGAGAGAGAGAGAGAGAGAGAGAGAGAGAGAGAGAGAGAGAGAGAGAGAGAGAGAGAGAGAGAGAGAGAGAGAGAGAGAGAGAGAGAGAGAGAGTGAGAGAGAGAGAGAGAGAGAGAGAGAGAGAGAGAGAGAGAGAGAGAGAGAGGAGAGAGAGAGAGAGAGAGAGAGAGAGAGAGAGAGAGAGAGAGAGAGAGAGAGAGAGAGAGAGAGAGAGAGAGAGAGAGAGAGAGAGAGAGAGAGAGAGAGAAGAGAGAGAGAGAGAGAGAGAGAGAGAGAGAGAGAGAGAGAGAGAGAGAGAGAGAGAGAGAGAGAGAGAGAGAGAGAGAGAGAGAGAGAGAGAGAGAGAGAGAGAGAGAGAGAGACGCGGGACCGTCCAGAATGATCTAAAACGTGAAATGCGAGTGGAAATTTTGATTTTGGAGACCAAATATTTATTTTCTCCCGAAAGTGAAAAGAATGTTTCCACAACCTAAAGGTAGATTCGGAAGCAATAATTTACAATCATCAAAATGAAGAAAATATAAGTGAAACGTCTGTTTATATATAATATATGAATTCGGAATAAAATAGCTCACCACCTATAAGCGAGTTAGAGTTTCTTAAACTATATCTATTAACATGGATTTAATTTTATAAATTACATAAACAATGTCATAAATTTCATACTCTCTTGATCTATGAAGGATGTACAAGCTTTACTTTCAAAAACCACAAGGTCAATCGGTTTTCATTGAAACAATAGATAAAATTGCTATCAGTTCGTCCTAAGAGAACCGATCAGGAGAACAGCCGTTTTGTTTTTCAAACAATCATTTGTTATAATCATAATAATTACATTAAATGACAGGAAACTGAGTTCCTCCAAGTTAACGACCGCTGTTGTTTACTCACGGCTTGTTTTCACAGAATCCTTGAACTTGGTAAATTTGATACTGATTCTGTGATGACGAGCCCTCATTTTCATAAATAATGCTGTTTATCTGATGACTGACGAAATTAAATCTCACGTTTAATTAAATCTTATTCTTATTGTTTTGCGGTTCATTCGGCGTTCTACATTAGGAGATTCAATCGTAGTTCTCTCAGGTTACCTTCAGATTATGCAATAATTGTTCCTAAGGAATTCTGAAGAAGAGTAGTGTGGCTGTCATACTCATTATACGAGTACATTATACAGCCTAAAAACGATGAATTTTATGAACTAAGGATTTTAATATGGATTGTTATGTAAATCGACTTATTAAAATTCTATAAATTTCTGTATTTTAGTAATGACCTCGAGCTACTGGATAAAGTAATTCATTCATTTTAAAATAATATATTTATTTAATATTTCGTAGGTTAAAGTAGTTTGTCCGATGGCCAAGAGTGTAGTATTCAGCGCCTTCTAAAAGAGTTTCAGTGTTGAATAATGAGTGTTTTAGGAGTTGTTGTTGAATAAAGACGCATAATTTTAGATTTTAGCACCGTAGGTGGATCAGGTAAGAAATTAGCCTCGGGGGTTTCTCAGCTGATCAGTGCACCTACATGCCTTGTTATTGCATTCTAGATGTCCCAAAAGTGGTCACATTTCAGTACCGTGGGTCGATTAGGAAATAAATATTCTCAGGGGTTCCTCAGCTGATCAGTGTACCTAAACACCTTGTTATTGTATTCTGGATATCACAAAAGCGTTCAAACTTCAGCGACGTAGTCGATAAGGAAAGAAATTATTCTCAGGGGGTTTCAATGTTGAATAATGCGTGTTTTAGGAGTTGAGGTTCGATCATGACCATTGAATAGAGGAGTATCATTTCAAATTTCAGCACCGTAGGTTGATTAGGAAAGACGTTAGTCTTAGGGGTCCCTCAGCTGATCAGAGAGCTTCCATAACTTGTTATTTGCTTTTTCGATGTCCCAAAAGCATTCAAATTACTGTACTGTAGGTCGATTAGGAACGAAATTAGCCTCAGGGGTCCATCAGTGATCAGTGCGCCTCATCTTGTTATTGTACTTTCGATGTCCCAGAAGCGTCCAAATTTCAGCACCGTAGGTCGATTGGGAAAGAATTTAGCCTCAGTGGTCCCTCAGCTGATTAGTGCGCTCTCACATAATACTGTAACTGTATTGTCGATGTCCTAGTGACACTCCGTTTCAAATTTGATTGCCTTAGGTCGATTAGAAAATGTCTCACACCCCACCCTCTCTCCTACCAGCCCCTCTCCCACCTCTCCAAACTTTCCAATTTTCACAACGTAACGCATTTTTGTGACTTTTCCTTCATATCACTAATTTATCGTACTATAATTCTGCATTCGACGACAAAAAACAACAGTTGTGGACGGTTTCCGTGGAACTTTATTGGATCACAGGATTAGGCTTTGGAAATTTATTAATGATTTGGCATCCCAAAAAACAAAAAATATTAACCTCAACTAATTTCAAGCAGGGTTGCGCAATAGGCGTGGGACCGCAGGACCGCGATGCAGGAAGTTCACCTTTGGCTCCCTTTCAAAACTCTTACTTGGCATTGAGTCGGGAAGGAATTAAAATGCTCCGAACCCATTAAATCTAGTGCACTTCTGAACGGATAAAGGACTCTTAACTAATCCAACGAATGAGCTAGGAAGGACAACTTCCTGACAGCGAGTATTACCCATCTATCAACGTTCTTTAAAGCTTTGTTTAGTTACATCTAAATCACTGGTGAACTGTTTTCCTCAATTAACACGAACTACTTAGGTATACCATAATGAATAGTATGGCGAACGGTTAGCGACGAGCTCATCCATGTGGAGTTACCTTTTATGAGTTTATTCCTTCCATTCGTTAAGTTCCTTTTCTCCGCGGTTTATAGGTACCTAACTTGTTCCATCCCAAAACGGTAACACCCAGTTTTCAAGGAAGGAATTGCTAGCAGTATCTGTAGCTACTTACAAAAGCAATAAATGGTTAATCTATCTCGTATTGGATAGTTCGTAGTTAACACTAATAAAATACGTGTATATGAATGGAGATTTTATAATTTTAACCAGTTGTATTATTACGTGCGTTCCTTATTCCATTAACAAAATAGAGCATCAACAAAATTCATCAAAACGGGCTTTTATATCCACGCGCTACGAATCTCTCCAGAAATTATATGAGCTTGACACGCATATGCCTTATGGATTTTATCGTAGGTTTCGATCCAAAATCAAACTGTGGTTCGTATTACAACTCTGATCTGTATGTTATCAGGTGTAACATTATTTTTATAGTGTACTCCTTGTGAGGAGGTACTGATATTACACAAATATACTATACATTATACATACTTATTGCACTCGTATATTTGTAATGAATAAATATCATATATACGTTAATATATACCTATTTATATATATATATATATATATATATATATATATATATATATATATATATATATATATATATATATATATAAATATGAAATACCTATCAGGTTCTATTGAACTATATATAAATTAATGGATGAAAGAAAATTTCACAAATATAAAGAATAAAGAGAAAATTCTGATATTTCGCTGATATTAAGCTTGATCACAGAATATATATATATATATATATATATATATATATATATATATATATATATATATATATAAATATAATTACATTTGCCAAGCCATTTTAAGGAAGCTGGCAGCGTTTACGGCTTTGGTAGAGTGTGCTTTCGAGATACGGGAAGATTTCCAATGAGCTGTAAGTTACGATGAATTTAAAATGAAGAGCATGAACAACATACAGTTCTACATAGATAACAGTAGAGGAGTGTGACAGCTCCGTTAAGACCTCAACAGTGCATTACATGCATCTATAAGGAATCGTTTTGGTAACCTACCTAGCTAATTTACCAGCTAATTACCAGCTAATTTAGCCTATGGGTGTTACATTACACTTTTTGGCGATGAGCAGTGTCCGAAACGGATTGTCCTCCAACCTAAAACCATACCCATGTTGAAACGATTTGGCAATCGCTTATTGAAGTTTGTTTGGCTCTCCTTATCGATATATCGGAATAACGAAACAGGACCGCCAATCAGATCTTTCCTTGGGACACGGCGAGCGACAATGTCGACGGAAATAACGTCGGTTAGATATATACACAGTCAACACGGGTTACTCAATGAAAACGGCCACCTTGCGAGTTATTATCCGATAAACAAACAGCTCCTACACCAACACCAAGGCAAAAGGCTTGAGCGGAAGGTCGAACAATATTATTGACACCGGAGTGCAGGGGACTTGACCTACCGACAAACAGGGCGGCCCACGCAGAATGAAAATGTACCAAACAGCGCAAGGGCTGATTATCATATTCTAAGCGAAGCCTTGGGAGGCGAGAATCTGCGACCTTCGGGTATGCCCATCAATCACGGTTCTGTTTTTCGCGAGAAAGGCTGAATCGCAGATAAAGGTGTTGCCAATTTCATAGGAAGCGATAAAACATAAGAACTTATACAAACATGAAAAGGAAACTAATGAAACTTTTCGTGGGACGAAAATTCGCTGATCTCATACTCCTAAAAGCGGATAGTCTTAGCAAATTGGTTGTGAATATCCCTATGTTGAAAAAAAATTACCACGCTAACCTCGAATTATAGAGTGACCTACAATATCAATCCTGGAATCAATTTTGCAATTTGGTTTAAGGATAAAGACTGTTCTGTATAAAGCACTTTTATTGTTTGAAATTATTTAAATTAAAGATCATAATTAGTTTACTGTATGCCATATAGCAGTACAAATGAACAGAACAGAAAACTTTCTAAGAACAAATTCAGTCAATCATTGAAAATCTCATCATAATTGGCCAATTAACTTCGGAATTTTGACGTCTGGCAACTAACTTTACGCTCATTTATGCATAATAGGTACCTAGCAATAGTAGATATAGCAAATCTAAAAGCAATCGTGGCCATCTCCTAGAGACCATCTTTCAACGCCGACAAATATTGACTGAATAGTGAAGAAGTAGGGGTTACTAGACATTTTGGTTCACACGTGCGCACATGCTCCTACAGATCTGTCAATAATTATGAAGGTAACTTCCAGTAGGCTAGTTTGCACGGTCCCAGAATAGTTCATCATATACTAAAAAACAAACTAATAAATTTGTCGACAGATTTGTAGACAGACCGACATTGGGGCAGATTCAGGACTAAAGACGTTAAAAAAACTGTTTTGCACTCAACAATTGAAGTATAGTACAAATTTTGATTAGGAAGCACAACCATTTTTTCCGCCTTCCGCAGGATCATTATTTCTGGTATGTGGATAGGTTTAATCAATTTGATACGGATTATTTATTTCGGTTCCAGGACGGAACTAAAATCCAAGTATTAGCACGCTATCTATTTAACCTCTCACTCCCACTGATGGCTTTAATAAGAACATTCTGAGAATCAGCGTCTGCTCAATTCCTAAACCGGCTAATGACAGCCTTCATTTCCTGTACATGAATCATTCAAGGAGACAGTTGTTGCATGTGAATTGGTGGCCATGGTCGCTCCTTGCCGGTTAAGACGCTGATCATTTTGGAGATTGAAGCTGACATGATCTGGTCTTCCATCCTGGAAAAAAGTAAGTTGCCTTAGATGAGCCCTCAGTCCAACATCTCGAGGTAAAATCTGTTTTGCTGATGGCAGCTTTCTAAGCTGCAAAACTTCAGTTGGTCAAGTCATTAGTTGGTATAAAAATCAAAAGCGCTGACAATTTCCACGCTTCTATTCTTGTAATCCCTGTGTATTGACCATTTATTTACCTATTCATAGATACCGTTATGTATATATGTATCAAAGTTACAAATTAAACTTAGATTTAGTAGCCAACTCGTGTTTTGGTCTACAGGTTGATGACCCGTCCAGGCGTTTCAGTTCGTACTTTAATGGGAAACGTATCAGCTAAAAGTTGCTCGATATGAACTTTGAAAACTATTTAACCCTGAATCGAGTGAAATTTAGCAGACCTGAATCAGTCCAATATTGATGCCGCTAGAGGATTTTGAAAGTCTATCTCTTTGCTACGTATAAAAATTTCTGAAGGACAAATGGAGGAAATTTTTAGAAAATCACCTTAAAATGGGCGAATCAAGCCATATTTATGCGGCCACCGATTTGTTACGGTAACCTTCCGTCACCTGACCTGAACGCTCCACCAATTTCGAGACTGCATACAAAAATTTTCTCACCCGGAACAGCCTAAATTCTCAAAATCTAATCTCACGTTTTCTCCTGAAATTACTTCCGGCCTTACTTTTCGGCCTTGGCTCCTGGACTATCAGAAACTCCACGACCCCTGGGTATTTTTTTGAACCTCCATACTTCCTCTGATGGCCACTGAAGGCCATTTTTGGTCACGGAACATGTGAAATACACAGTTATCCCATTTTATGGTACATGAAATTTACCAGTTTTATGGCTTCAGTGTCGTAGGTTGTGTTGTAATCATATGACCTATCCGGACAAAATATATCGCTAAAAACTCTGCTAATCTGAGCCGCGCATGCTGTTCGGTACCGCACCTTGCACTAAATCCAGCTTGCCCAAAGATGTTGCGTTAAAAATATCCAGGGTTCAGTTGAACAGAAGTTCAGAATTAACAGAATTACACTCAGCTAATCTTAGCATATCCTAAACTTGTCATGAGACGATTTTAACGGATTTTTTTCTGTTATTTCCTGAATTACCAAGTTGATTACGAAGTTATTCTAAGTTTAGTAGTAGGTTAGTTAGAAATAGGACGATTGCATATACAAAATTCTGAAAACTATTACCATTAGATCATTCCAAATAATGATCTTAATTAAATACTAGCATTCAGACTTTTGAATATGCTAAATATTACTTATTCAGTATTTCTTTGTATTACTCCTATTGGTTTTTCTCTAGTTCCATTGACGTAGGTGCAACAGATTCGTGAATAAAATTAAAAGTCACAACAGAATAATTTTATGGAGATAGGTCTCGTTGGTGTTTACGTCTATGCAAATTGTCAATACTGAAATCGAATGTTTAACGTGTACGTGACGTTAACTACGCCAGAAATTTTGATTAGCGATATTTTTTTTCTCCATATATCTATTCTATATAGGACATACCTAATACATGAGGAAAAAAAACAAATTTATGCTAACTAATCAAGAGTTTACATCAAAACAATATTAAATTATGTTATGTGGACAATTTTTGCATATATCACTTATATATCGGGTAACGGGATAAATCATATGTAACGGGACACCTCCGGATAACGGGGTGAACCACTGGTAACGAGACAAATCATGGAAACGGGACAAACTACGAGTTGGTGTTGACTCTGGTCCGACAGCAGCAGCTGAAACATAACAGCAGTTTTCGGAATGACCAAAAAAAACCATTGGTAACGAGACAAATCATGGGAACGGGACAAGCTACGAGTTGTTGTTGACGTGGGACCGACAACAGCAGCTGAAATATAACGGCAGCTAAGACATATCAGCAGCTAGTACAAGTATTTACATTTAAGGGGACTGAGCCGCTCCGCTGATCCTATTCAGTGGACAGTAACTTCTTAACACCATACCGTCGCTCCCAAAAGCTGGAATGCATTCACATTTTAATCACGCATTCAAATCATATCCCACACACAAATTTAGTTGAATTTGGAACATTAGGAAAAATTATAAAAATCACAGAACTTGGTTCTCAGTTTTGAAAAAGTGTTGTTCGTTAGGTACACGTACCGTAGATTTTAATTGAGTTGAAAATTTTAAATTTGTATCTATAATTCAATACAATGTAAAGATACTGATCTTTACATTGTATTGAATTATAGATACAAATAATTGGCGCAGACTGCTGTGACAAGGATTTTCAAAAATATTGATTTTTCTATTTTTGGTGAATTTCCAAATTCAATCCTTGATTTAGCCTATTTTTTCAGAAATTAAAAAAAATTATACTGAAAGCCCAACGGAAAAATTTAACAATTTTCTTGTCAAAGACTCTTGCTAACATATATACAGGGTGTCCCATCTAAACGGCCTCATCGGGAAATTACAGCCTTACGGTGCGAGCTATCGAAAAATTGAACTGGACCTTTTTTATGGTATTTCAACTCAGCTTTACGATTCGGAAGTCCGATTTTTATTTTTCCAAGTTTTAGGGTGTCAAATCATTGATTGAAACTTAAGGTTTCCTCTTGATCCCCATTTTTTATTGTTTTTTTTTTTTTTTTTTTTTTCGATTCTAGGTTGGATTTGGAACAGAAAATGCCTCTTTGAAATTTTCTTTTTGGGGCTTCGTTTCTGAGTTATTCCACTTTTTGCGGAAGTCCGATTTTTATTTTTCCATGTTTTAGGGTCTCAAATCATTGATTGAAACTTACGGTTTCCTCTTGACCCCCTTTTTTATTGCTTTTTTCGATTCTAGGTTGAATTAGGAACAGAAAATGCCACTTTGAAATTTTCTCTTTGGGGCTTCGTTTCTGAGTTATTCTACTTTTTGCGAAATACAGAAAATTGTCGATTCCTTTTAGAGATTACCGACACTTTCTTACTGTTTTTATCTTCAATTTTTGAGATGTTCATCACACTTTAGAAATCAGCATTAAACTATCTATCATCAGACCCTAGTGTCCATAATCAACAATCACCATCAGAGGGATACACTTGAACCGCTTACGATTTTAAAAAAAGTTTTCCAAATCGTCGTTTGAAAAAAAAAAAAAAAAAAAAAAAAAAAAAACCTCAAACTGTTCAGTACACACAGAATAACTGTTCAGAATACAGTTTAAAAAATGTACCACGAGGAGACTTCCAGTCAGTTGTGTTGTGATAAATCGAAAATGCCACCAGCTCCTTCTGCAGCCTCTGCTCCTTCTCCTGCTAACAGTATTCAAGGGTCAGGAAAACAACAGCTTCTTGATACCTATTGTATGAACTTGATTATTTAAAGAACCTTACATTAGTCCAGAAGACGGTGTCTCATACGTTCTTCTAATAAATGAGTAATAGTACTGAACAGTTTAAGGGGTTTTCAAAGAAAAAAAAAAAAATTCCAAAGAGGCATTTTCTTTTCCTAATTCAACCTAGAATCGAAAAAAGCAATAAAAAGGGGGGTCAAGAAGAAACCGTAAGTTTCAATCAATGATTTGAGACTCTAAAACATGGAAAAATAAAAATAGGACTTCCGCATCGTGAAGCTGAGTTGAAATACCATAAAAAAGGTCCAGTTCAATTTTTCTATAGCTCGCACCGTAAGGCTATAATTTCCCGATGGGCCCGTTTAGATGGGACACCCTGTATATTGATACTGTGTAAAAATGTGCAATGCAATTGGACCACTGTGTGCTGCGAACACAATTGGACCAACGAACTGGGAGAAAAATGTGCCAATGCACCGGAACTTGTTATTTTATAGGAGAGCGGTTTTTGTAAAACGGAAGCTTTCCCGTCTCTCCACAAAGCAGCCTTACCAATGTCTCCACACGAATCGTCCGTAACATTCGTTTATTGCTTTTCATCTTTGTTGTGATGGATAGGAGTTGTTCCTCCTTCTTAATTCTTGCAAATGTTACATCTAGGAGATGGTTCCTGGGCTAACAGCATTCACGTTATCCTCTGGGTGTAGCAGGTTAATCGCCTCTCCCCTTTGAAGGAGTTGGCAGAAGAAATAACCGCCAATACGACAGGGAATTGCTGAGCGATTTGGCATGCTGGAGTAGACTGAACTGCATCCAATTCTAATTCTTGATCCGAATGATTCGGATTTCTCGTTATATCTGACGAATCACTTGTTTCACAATGAGTACGGCTGCTTGTCTCGAGGGAAAGTATTGGGGCAACGAATCATTCACGCGCAGCAACTCGTCTCTTCTGACCTCGTTCAGGGTTCTGGGCGAAGTCTCTTCATCACTGGGAAACCCGCCCGGTTCCGCCGAAGGCCTCATTTACCAGAAATGAAGTACAAACAGCCATCTAGAGTCACCGGAACTAGTTACCAACAACTGGCCGAATACAAATCGATACCGCGAACCTTCCTTTCCGCTACCTTGGAGGCGTTTGCCGAAGATGAACAATGTCGGAAGTTGTATCAATCGTTATTGATCTTGAGACATCCTAATGGACATTGTAAATAAGTAGGTAATATTTCATATATCTCGCATTCACAAATTCACATTTTAGTGTAGTTTTCCTGTTTGCTACACACAGCTGCTTGTTTACTCTTGTTTTCTTGGTAGTAGTGCCAGTACTTTCATCGACCTACCTGACTCATTACATAGCATAATAGGAATATAAAATTTAACATAGAACTATCAGAGGTATATAGGATAAGAATTTGTGATACAGATTTAAAAAAGGATCATGTTTCATGTCTACAAAATTTCAGCTTCAAAGGTTGAATAGCAAAGAAATTCGCTCCGGAGCTCACTCATGTGATAATAAAAACTTCATTTATTTCAAATGATGTAATTATTTTATAATCTCTCCTCCACATGTTATTAACTACCATGACAAAATATGGGCATGGAAATTACTTCACTCAGCTGATTAGGAAAGAGCCCATCATTTCAATCATATATTACCTTAATGACCCAGAGTGTCTGCCCATCCCATTTCAACTCCCTTGGGTGAACGAAGGAATTTAACTTAATCAGCTGATAAGGAATGAGCCCGTCATTTCAATCGTTTCTTAAAGCCTCCTAAGAAAGTCTCCCTATTATGAAATATTGAGTAAAATATCGAATTTCAACTTCCTTGGGTGAACAGGAGATAATTTAGCTCACTCAGCTGATTAGAAAAGGGCTCATCATTTCAATCATCTCTTAATGACCCAGAGTGTCTGCCCATCCCATTTCAACTTCCCTGGGTGAATGGAGGAATTTAACTCAATCAGCTGATAAGGAATGATCCCATCATTTCAATCGTTTCTTGATACCTCAGAAAGTCACCCTATTATGAAATATCGAATTTCAACTTCCTTGGGTGAACACGAGAGAGTGACTGTATCGAATTTCAACGAATTTCAATTTTCCTTGAGTGAACAGGAGAGAGTTGAGCTTACTCGGCTGATCAGGAAAGATCCCATCATTTCATTCGTCTCTCGATGTCCAAGAGATGCTTTCTTTCCAATTTCATCAGCCTACAGTGAGAAGGAAAGAATTTAGCTAATTCAGCTGATCAGGAAAGAGCCCATAATTTAATTCGTCCCTAGATGTCCCAGTGAGGCTCCCCGTCAGATTTCAACATCCTACAGTCAAAAGGTATATTTGATATTCTCTCCTCCACATGTTAACTGCCCATATGTTACTACCATGCGGTCCTACGAACTTTCGAATCACGGTCATCTTAAGAACATGAAACACATCAATAATACACAATTTGAACTTCATAGAACATTCCATTCATGACAGCTCCATCGTTGATTCTGCTGATGATGAAGAGCCATGTATTTTACTTTGCTGATTCGGAAACTTTCTTTTTTACCTATTTCATCAAAGAGTTCCGATTTTTATACAGCTGTGTGGGTGGCCTGTTTTCTGAATTATTCTTTTACTGTTTATGTCTGTCCGTAGTTGATAAACATCATTCCTAGCCCCACAAACGGCAACAACAAAATTCAAATTCAGAACTCTTTGTCTAATTAAAGAGGAAAGCAAAAACTTGTAAAAAAATTTGGCTTTTATAGCTCAAAAGGATGATATCGTTTGGCAGTACCTTTTGAGCACATTACATTAGTCACATTTTTAATAATATTATGAAAAAATATCACTAAAACGGGAAAAACGGATAAAATCATTAAATTTATGTTTTTCTCTAGCAGATTACTCAAAGAAAGTTGACCAACTATGAACTGTAACATTAAAACATTTGTGCACAAAATTATGCTAAAAATATTTACCTGAGTTTCAGTAATATGTGCTAAAAAAAAAATCGATAAAAACTGCGAAAAATTCTTAAAATTCAAAATTACTGTATAAATAGCAGATTTTATTAACACGTTTTTTTTGACATTTTATGTCTTTACTATGGCACATAAATGAAAAAGCGTCACGCGGGGGAGCGTCACGCGGGGAGCGTCACGCGGGGAGCGTCACGTGGGGAGCGTCACGCGGAGAGCGTTACGCGGAGATTCCCTAATGATCCCACGATTCTGAGATTTGGTATGTAGCCCCTTGAGGGACTTCTGAACACAACTGACCGATCCCAGATCAGCTGAGTGGCTCTAGAATCCAGTTTTTTCTTTAATGATCCCACGATTCTGAGATTTGGTATGTGGGCCCTTGAGGGACTTCTGAACACAACTGACCGATCCCAGATCAGCTGAGTGGCTCTAGAATCCAGTTTTTTCCCTAATGATCCCACGATTCTGAGATTTGGTATGTGGGCCCTTGAGGGACTTCTGAACACAACTGACCGATCCCAGATCAGCTGAGTGGCTCTAGAATCCAGTTTTTCCCCTAATGATCCCACGATTCTGAGATTTGGTATGTGGGCCCTTGAGGGACTTCTGAACACAACTGACCGATCCCAGATCAGCTGAGTGGCTCTAGAATCCAGTTTTTTCTTTAACGATCCCACGATTCCGAGATTTGGTATGTGGGCCCTTGAGGGACTTCTGAACACAACTGACCGATCCCAGATCAGCTGAGTGGCTCTAGAATCCAGTTTTTCCCCTAATGATCCCACGATTCTGAGATTTGGTATGTGGGCCCTTGAGGGACTTCTGAACACAACTGACCGATCCCAGATCAGCTGAGTGGCTCTAAAATCCAGTTTTTTCTTTAACGATCCCACGATTCTGAGATTTGGTATGTAGCCCCTTGAGGGACTTCTGAACACAACTGACCGATCCCAGATCAGCTGAGTGGCTCTAAAATCCAGTATTTTCTTTAACGATCCCACGATTCTGAGATTTGGTATGTAGCCCCTTGAGAGACTTCTGAACACAACTGACCGATCCCAGATCAGCTGAGTGGTTCTAGAATCCAGTTTTTTCCCTAATGATCCCACGATTCTGAGATTTGGTATGTGAGCCCTTGAGGGACTTCTGAACACAACTGACCGATCCCAGATCAGCTGAGTGGCTCTAGAATCCAGTTTTTCCCCTAATGATCCCACGATTCTGAGATTTGGTATGTGGGCCCTTGAGGGACTTCTGAACACAACTGACCGATCCCAGATCAGCTGAGTGGCTCTAGAATCCAGTTTTTTCCCTAATGATCCCACGATTCTGTGATTTGGTATGTGGGCCCTTGAGGGACTTCTGAACACAACTGACCGATCCCAGATCAGCTGAGTGGCTCTAGAATCCAGTTTTTTTCTTTAACGATCCCACGATTCTGAGATTTGGTATGTAGCCCCTTGAGGGACTTCTGAACACAACTGACCGATCCCAGATCAGCTGAGTGGCTCTAGAATCCAGTTTTTTCCCTAATGATCCCACGATTCTGAGATTTGGTATGTGAGCCCTTGAGGGACTTCTGAACACAACTGACCGATCCCAGATCAGCTGAGTGGCTCTAGAATCCAGTTTTTCCCCTAATGATCCCACGATTCTGAGATTTGGTATGTGGGCCCTTGAGGGACTTCTGAACACAACTGACCGATCCAAGATCACCTGAGTGGCTCTAGAATCCAGTTTTTTCCCTAATGATCCCACGATTCTGAGATTTGGTATGTGGGCCCTTGAGGGACTTCTGAACACAACTGACCGATCCCAGATCAGCTGAGTGGCTCTAGAATCCAGTTTTTTCTTTAACGATCCCACGATTCTGAGATTTGGTATGTGGGCCCTTGAGGAACTTCTGAACACAACTGACCGATCCCAGATCAGCTGAGTGGATCTAGAATCCAGTTTTTCCCCTAATGATCCCACGATTCTGAGATTTGGTATGTGGGCCCTTGAGGGACTTCTGAACACAACTGACCTATCCCAGATCAGCTGAGTGGCTCTAGAATACAATACGGGGTTCTATAGGAAGGGGAAAGGGGGCGCAAAGACATAAAATGTCTCTCGTGGTTGCGTACTTGTACGAAAGCTGTATCCACCGTATGAGTTTTATGAGGTTCTAATACCAAGTTCAGAGTACATACGTTTCAAAGTTTAACATTTTTCAAATGAAAACCCACTTTTTTTATTGCAGATTCGAATCCAACGTGAAATTTCCTGAAGAAATGGCCCATCACTCGATTTGTTAAGTTCGCGTAATTCCGCTTCAAATGTGCTTAATTCCGCTGTAAAAGTGTAAAAATTGTGAAATACTAAGTTTTTTTTGAGATATTCAATTGCCACATGTAATACATGATTTTTTGGTATTTATTCTTGCTGAATCTCGTAATGATGTTCATTTTCATAAAATTTATAGTTATTAACCATTTCTTTGTGCGATTGTATTCAATGTTCAAAACAATTTAGCATAAATTAATATACCTAATATGATATTTTACGAAAATTCGCCCATTCAATCATGCTGCATGATTGGAACTTTTTCATTTTGAATAATATTTGTTCCTTTAGCCTTTCAGCTATGCCCACTAGTTCTTAAATCATCATGTGTAATCTCAAAAAAGTATACCTCCAAGATCTTTCAAAAGCACCAATGCGGATTATGGAAAAGTCTTGACTCGTGCGACCGTGGAGGTGGTTATTACCAAGTCTCAGTAATCAAGAAAATTTCGCACTCATTACCCACCACAGCTAGCTTGGCCGAACAAAAGTTACTAGGGGATTGGCGGTGTCTTCCCACAGTAATTTTCAAACAGGTGTCTACTTTCCTGCACGTCCTGGGGGAATCTCACCCATTAGTCGTCTTGGAGAAGATCGGT
Organism: Adelphocoris suturalis; assembly: GCA_030762985.1. Lineage (NCBI taxonomy): Eukaryota > Metazoa > Arthropoda > Insecta > Hemiptera > Miridae > Adelphocoris > Adelphocoris suturalis. Next base: position 40,685,626 of record CM061046.1, on the reverse strand, counting down.
TAGGTAATCCAGCGTAGGGGGTGATTGTAGGACGCTAGTTTAGTTCGCCACCGCGCACTGGACTCCCCGCGGCTCGCACGGTTTGGCTTGGCCTACAATCAAAACCGACCGGCGAGCTCGTAATGGCATACAGTCGTGCCGGTGAGTTTTGTAAGAAGGAAACTTTTGCGGATGGAAATGAGGCTTCATGATTCAGGAGGCCTTGCAGCCGTTCATGCTGTTGTAGAGCCGCTTGCCCCGGAGCGTTTCAAATTGGGAATCATATCGAAATCGAACCGGCCTTGAGGAAAGTGGTCTCATGATGGAATTAGTAACGTGATGAATTGGCGTGGAGTATCTGTAACCGATCTCCTCCTGAGTAAACACCACATCATTTATATTATGCAGATACATACAGGAAATCAAGAAGATATGAATCCTAGTGGAAAATTAAAATCGTTATCATTAACTAGCTGGTATCTGGCGCCTCGCTGCTACTGAAGAAATAATAGTGGAAAACACCGTTTGAAAATGTTAAAAGTAGTCCTGTTTAATTGAAAATTATAATAGAAAGAAATACATACGTATTTTCTTACTGGTTATTTTCTTACTGAGCTACGGATCATATGTTTGAACAATTTATTGTTTATCGCTCCTCGTAGTTCCAGTTTATAGTTTATTAATTGTGCTCCATGCAACCAATGGCGTCATCAAGAATATTTCTTAATTGGCTACCACCCAAAAGCGCTAGTTCCACAAGCATCAGTAATTCTTATCCAAAAGCACCGGTGGTGTGAACTAAACGATGGCGGAAAATCTACCAAAAGCGCCGGTGGTTATGATGGTATTTTTGTTAAAACGTTGATAAATTATGAAGGCGAAACTAGTAGGTATGAAGAGAAATGAATCAGAATGATGAGTATAGTGTGGTGGTCTGGATGCTTGCAAGCTCGCATCTCAAAAATGAACGAATATCCCTAATCAATCCACTTAGTAAAATAAAGATTAGTCGGACACATAGATAAGGATGATGTGTACATTTTGGGACACTCATCCCAAGTTTGTATAGTTTAGTATAGTTAGCTCGCATCCCAAAAATTAAAGAAACTTAATCAATCCTCTTACTGAAATATAGATTAGTTGGATAAATAGATCAATATGATGCGCATAGTTTGGTGGACAAAATGCTCGCTAGCTCGCATCTCAAAAATAAAAATCATCCTAAATCAATCCTTTCAGTGAAATATAGATTATATGGATTAATAGATTAGAATGATGTGAATAGTTTTGATTGTAGGAAACTGAGGAGTACCTAATGAAGATGCGCAAAAAAAGCCACAGTGTTCATTGTTGACAAGTGTGAAAATAAACAATATCTTGTGTAACTCGTAATTCACCAAGACAAAATGTGTACAATTAAAGAAAATATTAAAAAAGTATGCACATTGAGGGCATCCAACATCCTTATTATTCTCCCCCTTCCCCCCCTTCTATTCTGCCGATTGTTGTGATTTGTGTCTAATTGTTGTGCCTTCCAGTGTTATTCTTGTTTTATTTATTGATTTGTGGTATTTAGGTATTTATTTCCATGTGCTGATCACCTACCATTGTAATTGGGCTTGCCCGTAATTTTCAAATGAACTAACAAACTGTTGGACACTACTTGCACATAAAGTATACACAGTCAATTTTTTTAATCCAAAAATCTGAGTGAAGTAGAAACAAGAATAATCGAACACAATTAATAGATTACTAATTAATCAAACTATGATAAAAGAAATTATGAAACGTTTGACGAATTGGATTTGGCCAATAGCTTCCTTGTATCTACAAAATGAAAGTATAGAATAGACCATTAAAATGTTTCAAATAATCTTGGAAGATTCCATCGAATTTTTCTTTCGAGTTTAAGCAAAAACGGTCCATTAGCATTATATTAAGAAAATTATGCTTAATAAATGTTGCGTTTGTGCAAACACAAAAGCTTGTAGAGAGTGGAGACCGGTTCATTGAGGTTAAAATCGTTTAATCTTTGAAAATTTTATCGAAATCGCATGAAAAGTTCTGTCTCTACCTACCCTCCAAATTTTAGCGACAGAACGTGAAAAAAATGGTGTTTCATGGAATTCGCGTTCGAGTTTGCAGTGAAATATTGTTTTTTGAATAATGAAACCGACAGGGGACCATCTACAGCCTAACCTGCATATCCCCCAAGAATTCCATCAAAATCTGATAAGAACTGGTTTTTTTCCCCAACCTCAACAAGAAGAGTCATTAGCGGCTTACTGTGGACGTTAAGCGTGTTGAAACATACGCACACACAGACAAACACAGCCACGAAACCAAAGTTGATCAGGATGGTCTACAACGTGAAATGCGAGAGGAAATTTCTACTATGGAGAAGAAAAGAAAGTTGTTCGTCTTCAAAGAATGAAAACAAGACTTTGGAAGCAATAATTTATTAATAAGACGAAATTGATCATTTCAATTAATCGATACTTATATGATTACCCGTCAGATGATTTCCACCTTATGAGGCCTCTGATCAAGTTTGAAGAGCCCGAAAGAGAGGGCAAGGCCAAGTTGCCCCGGTTGCACTTTCCTCCCTTGAAAAGTGGAAGGGGGTCGTCTGGGGCGGGACGCGACGGACGCGGCGGACGACAAGCGGTCTGGCGGACCCCAACAGGTGGGTGGCCCGCGGACCCGCTGCCGCTGCGCCCTCCCACCCCCGTCCTCGCTCCACTTCCCGCGCAACTTGTTTCCTGACAGCCGCCAAGAAGGACGGCGTCTTTTATGCCTGTACTTCGCGACTTGTACACCTACAGAACCCCGTCGGAACTACCCCAATAAGTCAACTGCTCTCAGTACCCTTCAAGTACCCATTTTAGACATTTCAAATAAACTCCAAAGCCTTTAATAAATATTTAAATGCATCTACTTTAACTTTGTTTTCCTATTTTAGGACGTCCCTCTAAAGCTATGATTTATAGGCAAGGCTTCCTTAACAAGAGGGAAGCAAATTGGAATTGATCCAGGGGGGTGGGGGACAACCCAAGCACGAAAAAAATAAATAATCGCATACAAACCCGTTTCAGACCATTCTAAGATCGAATCCGTGAAAAAAATCTTAGGTGTGCGTGCGAGTGCTCTTCCTTTAACCCCACTCTTCCTCCTCATCCTTCAGCAACTTCCCTTATCCCTGGAGCCGGCGTCGAGTAGACCTGGGCGTCCTCCCCACTTTTTTTTATTTAATCGTTTATTTTTCAATTTAACGTTGTGCTCCCTCTGGCTTCGAGGAGAGTTTTGTAAAAAAAAAAAAAAAAAATGTGCGTGTGTGTGTGTGTGTTTTCATGATCATTGTTTTGTTCAATTATTAATTTGATCAAATTTTGGAAAATTTATCAGGAGTTTAAAATTTCATGCTGGAAGTATTATGATGGAAATTTACAGTCGGTGGTGGGGTTAAAGTGGAGGGGGAAGAATAATTTCAAGAAGCCATGATATTTTTGTTTTTTCTACCGAAAGCTGGAAACCTTTTTGCAATAATCTACGAAGTAAAAATCAATTTCCTCCAAAATCACAATTTCCCTTGGTTTTTGGGTTTCAGAGCATGCTGATCAATTTTCGTTCCTCATCTTACTTTCTGTGTGTCTGTGCCAATATCTAGTTATGCCCATAACACTATACTAAGGTTTAGTCCGATTTCGATGGCATTTTCAGGGATTTTACGGGTTAACTTCTATATGGTCCCCAATAAATTTTATCACGTCAATAAAATAATGAAGTGTGCACATGCGCAAATGTAAATTTCATACAACGTCCATTTCGATCAAACTAGGAAGGTAGTTGGGTAATGACTCCAGGGAAATGCCCTATGATCTTTGTTGTATTTGGTTGAGAAATGATTATTGCGTATGTAAAACTAAAGTTCATTGACACCCGTGAAACTCCGACAGTAATAGACCGATTTTGATGAAATTTTCATGGATTATGTGGGTGAGCTTCTATATGGTTGCTTCTCATTTTCATTACCGTGAGATCGAGAATGACGTGCGTGCATGCGCAAATGCGAGTTTCTTATAACGCCTATTTCTCACAAGCTATCGGTCCGATTTCGTTCAAACTCAGGTACCTACTTGCAGAAACTTTGCAAATTCATGAAAATATCTATCGATCGAAGGTACTGTAAATATTAGTCTCAACATTCTCAAATAGGAATCAGCTTTCACAAAAATAATTGAAGATATCACGTAGCCCCCTGAAAAATTCGGTACCTACTATCGAGAAAAAATATATTATCGCATTTTGTCGACCAAATTTGTGAAACTTGAGGTGCCGAGTTAGAGGTTACCCAATTCTATCGAACGTGCCCTATGGACTTATTGTTTTAGTTCACACAACCCAAAAAATATTTGTTTAATGTGTAACATGGGAGTAGACAAAGATATTCCACACTTCTTTGGTCCCTGCCCGGGTCATGGTGGAATTCAGGTCACGATATCCAGGAGGCAGCGATCTGATCCTGGAAGGATCGATTTGTTTATTAGATGATCAGGGGCTTTGGTTGGAAGTAGCTCAGTTTGCCTCTTATGCCGGAAGCACCGAGCATACCTGGTGGCGGAGTTCAATTCGTGAATTTAAAACTGAAAATTTGTAGCTGGCATGAGAACCCTAAATGAAAGAGCTGGTGTGAATTTTGCTAATACTGTGGCGGCTTGAGTATGTAATCCCTGCGGACGAACATCTCGTCCCTTGCCGATTACATGTTTTGGTTTATTATTTTCAACAGGTAATGAACCTTAGCAATTTACCAATACAATGGGTATTGAACACGAAAAAATAACCCCCCCCTCCCCTCATTCTAAATTCACGTTTCAAGATGCTTAGAATCTAAAAATCAAATTTTAAAAAATCCGACCGTATTAAAAAATCCGACCATATGCCGTAAACTGTCCAGACCTTTTTTCTAAAACTGGGTGCTGGACCAAAGTTTATGAAATTTGGCTGAAAAATCATAAATCGGCCGAGGATGTGCCAGTGACAGCAGCATCAATTCAGATCAGCCCTAAAGGGTAGTAATTAGGGGCTGAAATATTGAAAAATCATGAAAAATCAAAATCTCAAAAACTTTAAAGGTTTTTTTTTTTTTTGTACTCATTTACATATATTTTCCCATCAAATCTATTGATATCATCCGGAAAGCCTTAAGATCTTCCGTTCTCTCACTACGACCTATGATTTTTAGGGGGAACTAAGTTTCATCAATGACCGCTAGAAAGCAAGCATACGCGCTGCCGCCGCATTATTGCCAATTCGAATCAGCACTGCACCCTCATCTAATGTAAGGAAAGTTTGGTGTGTTATTTAATTTTATTAATTTCCCTTCAGTAGGCGTCTACACCTAAGCAGACACATTAGATACCTACCTAATAATTTGATTAATAATATATACAGGTGTTATGCGTAGAAGAGCTACACAATACAGAAATAATACACCTTTGTGTAATAATTTGCAGCGTTTTTGTCTTCTGACTTTTTGTAGTTTCTAACGCATCATTTTGCAGAAATAATATAATTTGTAATGCTCCGAATTATTATTAGCTTTTATTATTTCATTTTTATTTTTAATATTTTTTATTTAGTTTATTTCATTTTTCATCTATTTATTTATTTAGTTTGCTTTATTTTGTTTTTTTTTAATCTTGTAAATAATGAACAAGTTTTCTTCTCCTTCTTCTTCACCAGTCCGTCTAGGTAAACCTATGCAACAAAAATTATAATAAACTTGATTTCTTGAATGAATTCCATTAAAATTGTATCTGCTGGTCGATCGTCGTAGTTTATATGGGGTTTTTACTATGTTTACACGTGATTTCATTCACACTCATGTTGACGTTTTTTTCCTGTAATTTTCCTGTTGTTTGCACGTGCAGTAGCATTTTAAGGTTGTAGATATTTTGGCAGTTAGCCGTATCTTTACGAGGTAGAAATATACCTTTGTAATCGTGTTACCGTAGGTGCATAGGAGATTTGGTGTAAAGATTCTATTTTATAAGCACCTACTTGAGCTTGACGTAAATAGCATCCACTCATTAGTTGACCTAAAATAACTTAGTTTGACGTAGTTCAGTTGTGAGAAAGAAATGTTTCAATCTCAGTAATTACCTGAGCTGCTCGTTATTCGTAACACGTGGAAGGTTCTAACATAGTCGATTTCTTTGTAGCAGTTAAACGAAATTGCCAAAAATTGAATGAATGTTTTTTCTAAATAAAACAACTTGCAATCTAGAATTAAACCTTGTTCATTGGTAACGGACACTCGTGGGGCCACTAAATATGTCCGTTATAGACCGGCGTCGGTTATACAGAGAGTTTGATGTATGTATAAGCACTTACTTATTTTGCTTCCTATAGTCTACCTATAGGTAGTGAAATCCATCAAGCGTCATTTTCTCGTGGCCTATTCTCTTCGAATTCCGGCGGGGGGGGGGGGGGGGTGTAGTTAATAGTTGAGGAATTACGATAAGGTCCATATGAGTTGCTTTACAATTTTATTGTTCTATTAGTAACTGCTGCGCATGCGCGAACTTCAAATTCTCGTTACAAGAATGACATTTACAGATTCATCCGATCTCGATGAAATTTCCGGAGATCAAACGGGTTAGACTGTTGATGGTATCCAATGAACTCTATCATTCCCGACTTAATGGTAGCTTTCGCGTATCCCCAAACGTATCATTTATCAAGCGTAAATTTCTAATTGCCTAATTGAACGATTTTGCTCGACCTCTAATAGTCTTTCAATGTTATTTTGAACATATTAATTATCTATACTTTCCTGCTCTAGATATGAGGAAGCTATGTGTAACACCCAACTTTGCAGACGTTTTCATTTTGAGCGTTGCCATTGTACCGACTCAAAATTTCCTGTTTGTTCTCACCTACTTTCGTTTTTCCTTTGACAAAATCCTCACCAGATTAGCGAATGGAAGGACCGAATGATTCACTACAGCAAATTATTATTTTTGTTATAATTATTTTGTTATTAGATATCATTATTTTATTTATTTATTTTATTTATTTATTTATTTTTTTTTTTTTTTTCTTCAAATTTAGTGTTTTTCGACGTAAGATCGGCATCACGGTAGAAAAGTGACAAAATAAAACTTACTGATTGCGAACTAACTTGGTACGAAGCGGACAATCAAGATGAATTTGACGCAAAACATAGTAGCAGTTCGTTTTGGTCTTCATAGTCTTGATGTGCGTCGCTCTCTAACTGACGGTATGTTTCTGTACAATATTTTGAATGGCGGAATAGACTGTCCTGATCTCATTAGTGAAATTGGATTGCACGTCTCACCTTTCCACTCGCGTAACCCTCCACTTTTTCCACACTGAGTTCTCAGCAACGAACTATTTGTACAACCCGCCATTCAAGAGGATCTTAAGACAAGCCAACGTTATCCTTTGCAAAAGCCCAACACTAGAGTTCTTCCATAGAAAGCCATTAAGATTCATCCGAACTGAAATCCTCCGCTCTCTTCACCCTCACACATGATATCATAGACTCACGCAATATCCAAGAGACGTTCATTTTCAAAATTTGTACTATTTTTATTTTTTCTCAATATAACGGCTCTCAATGTCGACAACGTGCTGTGTTATCGTATTGTCTTTGTAATTGGGCATTACCCGTTCTTGTAAATAAATATCTTGTGGTATAGACTATGCTAACTTTTGATCGGGGATAATAATAAATCTTTAATTGCCATGAAGCACTCATACAAATGTAGAGTAGAGCAATCGTCAAAAGAATCTCTTGTCATGTTCATGAATGATCATGGAAAAGGAGGTCATGGAGACATGCCTCTTTATTTTCCAACTTTAGGTGAAAAACAGCATTCTAAGCTGAAGCTAGTTTTACTTTGAACAGATGTTGTCCGTTTTCACTCCACTAGTAGTGTACTTGTCCGTTATAGGTAGAGACATTGGGCGTCAAAATTCCGCTTTCTCTTACATACACTCACACTCACTCTCTCTATCACTCACTCACTCTATCTTTCTCACACTCCCAACCCCTCTCACTCGTATGGCTAACTACTACTATGTAACTACTACTACGTAAACATGTAGTTCCCGGACATCAGGCGAGCAAACGCATAGTTTTCATTGAGACTTTAGTCAGCTACCACGTGATTTATATCCTTTAAAGAAACACACATAGTTCTCATTGGGATCTTAGTGAACTACCACGTAATCCCTATTCATTAGAGAAACACACATAGTTCTCATTGGGACCTTAGTGAGCTACCACGTAATTCCTATCCTTAAGAGTATCACACTCAGTTCTTGTATGTTCTTAGTGAGCCAACTGATAGTTTCTGTTGAACTCTTTTGGGCTGTTCTGGTGAGCGAACATATCCCCATGGAGAGCCAATACGCAGTTACTACTAGGTAAGATGATGGTATTAACCTAGGGCTTCTAGAACATCACACCTACCTCTTACTCTGGTTATAGAGCGACTGTGATGAGACGCTTCTAAGGACTCCTAGTAGTTTTAAGCTAAATAGAGAACATCCCTAGTATAATATTCAAGCTCCCTTCTACTCTCAGGTGACGGCTCATCAACCATATAAGCATCGGTTTCTTGTATTTTAACAAGAAAGGATCGTATAGTTATCAGCAGAAGGGCGCATAAAGTTTGTTTCTAACATTTCATCCAAGACGTTGAAACGACCTCGAGTCCGTTGAGAAGTCAAATAACGTTTATCAGAATAACGCCGCACCTCTCAGCTGTTTTGGATATTTCCCTGCCCCTTTATCCATCCTCCTCGCTCCAGGGCACACTAATGACCAGAAACCCGACAAACGAAAGACCAAGCGATCGCATCGATACTTCGAGGGAGGAGCTAATTTGAATAAATCCGGCCGCGGCAGGACCCAAAAAACGTCCTTAGGAAACTGTTAATCCTTCCTCAACCCTACTCCCAGCAGCCAGACCAGAAGTTGAGCGAACTCGGCGTTAATATTTTACGCGGCGTCTTTTTTTCCGGCCAAATCCCTCCTTCAAGACGTCTCAAGGGCGGCTGTGCCCGTTGGTTGCTTAGGCATCTTGATTGGCAAGCCCTCTCACCCACAGATCGGAGTCACGATCTGACTGATTAAAAAAAAAAAAAAACTCTGTAGGGAAGCTATAATGGCACAACAATCCCAAGCGTTGCAGTCACTTGACCGACTATTCCAAAGCCCTAACCTACCGGATTGTCAGCCTCTCGACATTGTTACTACTTTGGTTGACCCTGGCTAATATGGAACCACATGCGCAGGTGTAGCTGTAATGATCCTCTACCTTGTAACCATGAAGGTCTGGATCAAATTGAAAAGATTCGATTCTGAAATTCGATAGATGTTGTTTGTTGTTGTTGTTGTTTTTTCTAATTTATGGGCGTAATCATTGTTCCCACAGTTACAAAATTCATTTGATTCATTTCGTAACGTTCACCCTCTTCAGGCATTCATTTATTCATTTCTAAGCCCAATACAGGAGGGAATATAAGATATGATGAGGAGAAAAAACGTACACAACACAAAACAAAGATACTTCTAATACAGGGTATTAAGAAAAACGGAAAAACCTATACTTATTACAATGGTAAAATTGATGGTAACAAACAAAAACTCATAAACATTCAATAACATAACGTAGATTGTTCTTTATGGAAGATTGACGGAAAATGTCCACATAAGGGAATCGGTCAATGGCGCAGTTGATTTTTCGAGGTTGTCTACTCAATCGGTGATGCTATAAGTAGTTGGTTGAAGAGAATGGGATCCAGAAGAGATTTCGCGCTCGGATCAAACAGTGCTCAGCTACGGGAGCCAAATAGAGATGCCAAAGGAGAAGGTGAATCCACTAGAGCGAATTAATGGTATTTCAGCCAAATATCGAAAGTCACAACAAAGCGCAGAATCATTCCAGTTCCACGAATAGTAGGTACTGATTCTTGAAGAGTATGGAGTTGGCACTCATTGCAGTGGAAAAATTCGCCGGTAATATGGAGTTCAAATCCCAAAACCTCCAAGAAGTGCCAGTGTCTTTTGAAGTGCGATTACAAGCTGTATTCTCAGTCTCATTATTCATCTTCAACCCTCCATGCCTGGCCGCAAACCAGAATACAGAAATCAGAATGCAGAACTGTCAAGGGTGAAATTCATTTTGGTTCACTCTGATAGTTCATTTCCGTAGACCACTGTGCTGGTTGCCAGTTTTCTTACATGCGAAGTTTAGGACTGGCATCCACAATCGCCCGACTAGAAGACTATGGAGTTTGCACTCAATGCAGTGTAAAAATTTTCATTTAGAGAGACACTTTTAATATGGCGTCCAAATCCCAAAAACACCAGAAATTATCAGTGTCTTATGAAGTGCAATTATGAGCTGTATCCTGAGTCCCAAGCACACAAATACTTCAAGTTGCCATGCCTGGCCGCAAAGCTGGGATGCAAAACTGTCAATGGTAAAATTAACTTTGGCGAACTGACAGTTCACTTCCGTAGACATCTGTGCTTGTCATGGCTCAGTTTTCTTACATTCAAATGGCAGCCACAAGCGATCATTTTGAGCAGTTGAGTTCCATCTATCCATCTTCAACGTTCAAGACAACATAATATTGATTCATCCTGTTCAGTTTAATAAATTACCGCTAACTGAACCTGAATACCAATTCAAAGGGTTGACCTTCGAGTCAGGCGCTAGGGAGTTTCCTATCCTTCAAGACCTCAAGGTCGTGCGTATTTAGCCTATCTCACAGTTCCCACCGTCATTGGTTTCGTTAACACGATCTAAAAGCTTTTGGACTTGCGAAATGCGAATAACGATATCAAATCTAACTTTTTTCCTAGCTCCGCTAAATTTCGGATCAATATTCATTTTGTAAATTCCTTGAACCCTTTTTTGTTCTTTATTTCTGATACTTTTTTTTTTTTTTGCCCACCTCTTTTTAACATTCTAAAATATGTAGGTTCTGAAAATTTGTCCATACGCAGTCCGTTTTTTACTGCAGTAAAAATGTTGGGTGGAGCAACATTCCATAGGCAGGTACACATGTGTATAATACAGAACGAAAGAAGGTCAACCATGGACCCCAATATCGTACCTATTAATTATTGAAACTTCGAGGCCTGGAGACTTTTGTAAGGGAAAGGTTAACAACAACAAAAACACAGTATCTCAATATGCGCCAGAAAAACATGTAAACCAATGACGGAAAGAAAAATTCAGATGCAGTATTTGAATGGGAGTTTGCGGATAAAAGAGCATGGGCAGAAATAATACCAACAATAAAACCCCGGCAATAACGGCAATACCTATGTGAAACATTTAAATCTGCAAATGAAGTCTGGGTGAAACCTTCTGAACAACAACTCGCTGGAAAGAAATTTGAACCAGAAGAAACTAAAATAATAAAAGAAAGATGGAATGATCCCGCATTAATCCAAGAATATCGTGATGGAACTAAGAAATTAGCTAAGAATCAGAAAAATTTGAAGCATAATATTCGAAGAGAAGTCCCACCGGCTAATCAAGGAACGAGCTCTGGTGGGAGACGAAAAATCCAATTGCTTGGATGGGAAACCTACCAACCTGTAATTCATGTAAACCAAATTTCCTAAGTCAAATGATCAAAATTCAAGAAAACAGCCCCAAATTAATATTTCGGGAGAATATTTCTTCGATTAAACACTATAAACAATTCTACTTTATCAAAGTCTGAACAGCCCAAAATCACAGTATTGAAAAATTAGTACCTACGTATTTAAATGCCATAATAAATTAATGTTTCAATAAATCATTTCACTCCACTCCAAATCACACCTAGGTACATTTCAATCAATAATTATATAACTCATTACAATATTGCAAGAGTTGTCGTTCGGAACGATACATATTTTTTGAAGAAAAAAAAACGTTAAAATCCAGGATACGTTTCAGAATGCCTCAAAACGGATTTCATTTAAGAAATTTTTGGGAAATTTTATTTATTTTTAATTTTGGGCCAATGTAATAGTTTTATTTTTGACAAAACTCGTTAAAATGGATAAATCAACCGTTCCAATGAAACCGAGTCCATAGCACTGAGAGAAGAATAAGTGGTCAGACCATGGCCAACACCCGGGAAGAGGATACGCCGAGGAAATTGAATTAAAAGTGCGTTTAGAGGCCTGGCGGCTTTTTATTTCGTTACAGATAGAAAAAAGTCCGAGCCGAACATCCAGAAATCGATTCTTTCCATAAAATGTCAATAAGCGTGGTAGCGAAGGTTCGCGTGATTCTTCCTCGCCTGTTCGTCGAGTCTCTGAACGTGGGAAATGAAACAAGACCTACAAAAGAAGGAGGCAAACACTAATATTTGCAGAAAATTTTTAAATTAAATAAATTTTCAGAACAGTTTCAGCAATTGACGTCTTACATCATTTACATTTGAGCTTATATGCAGTAAGCATTGCTGAATCATAAACCCAGCAATTAATTGAAACTACGTAAACTCATAATAGATAAGACAAAACGATGATTTATAAATGTATGATATCCAACAATTAATTAAAACTAAATATATAACAATAAATAATATAATACATATTAAACAATAATCGAACCAACTTGATGCTGGAGGTAAAATACAGTACGAAGAATATTGCAGTTTCATTTATTGTGTATTTTGCTTATCATATCAATTCGCAATTAACTTCATGCAGAATCATCTTTAGATCGTTCTCCAACATTGCTCCTATTTCGATCAAGCTTGGTTTATTTGACGAATTCGTCTCACAACTTTGCTTACTTTTGATAATTTACGGTTTTTAATATTGGAGTTCATTTTTTTCTTTTTCGTAAAAACTGCCCTCAAGTTGCCTATTTTTCCGTGCGAGATGTTCAATTTTTTCAATCTCTAAAAGGATGTTTTTTGAATTTCATCAAAATCGCGCGATATATTCTGAAGAAAATTCACAAAACAAAAATCGATTTATAACGCTAAAGTAGTGCCTGAAGGTCGGAATGGCAGACAAACGCTCGTTTCTCTCATTCGTGAAGATATCACTTCAGTTTGGATAAAGAGAGTTTTGGAGGGTAGGTATAGGTTAGTTTTGGTTCCGAAGCAATGTTTCAGACTGATTACATAACTTTTCCTTAACCATTCGGGGTGTTGAGAGAGTTGAAATGATTTGCAGCGAATCAACTTCAGCGAAACGCCTAACCGGTATTTATTAGGTAATCTTTGGAAAGGAGGTTCAGGAGAAAAAATGAAGTTGTTGGGTCTTTAGGCGCCAGGCGTCGCGACGCGCCGAGCGGTGGGCGCCAATATGTGACTGAGGGAATATAATATATTTGTGTCGTCTAATAATAATATTAGCTTAATTTGGCATTCAATCATTCGATAATATAGTCTGGATGTCGCGGGAATGCAGATAATTAGAGGAAGTTTGCAAGACATGACAAAGATTAAACTAATGAGCGTACATTCAGGTTTTTACAATTTCCTAGTAGTAAACGGTATACTGTTTACGTGGAAGACGCTTTTAATATCTATTGCTAAAAAACGAAACTTTTTTCAAGGTCAAAATTCGTCACGAAATTAGCGGTAAACCAGTCTCAGCAGCTCTCCAAAAATAAGAGCATTTGGTAGGAAACCTCTCGGAGACATCAAGATAGGCTCTTTCCTCATCAGCTGAGTTGGCTAAATTCTTTGCTTTCGTCCTAGGAAGTTGAATTTGACAGGGAGACTCTCTCAAAATGGATGGTTCCATATTGATCAGCTGAGTGAGCTAAACCCCGTCCTGTTCACCCTTGGAAATTTAAAACTGACTTGGAATTTCTTTGGGGACATCAAGAGACAAATAAAATTATGGTATCATTCATGGTCAGCCGAGTGAGCTAAATTCTCTCCTGTTCGCCATAGTAAATTTAAATTTGACTGGGTCCGGAAATGAAATGACAGCTCAATTCTTTCCTTTTTTCATTTTTTAGCTCAAAATGAACTTGTAATTCAGTCTCCTTCCTAATTCAAAACAAACAGTCAAGAACATTCAATCAACGATAGTTTAAGTGAGGAAACATAAATACGATCAACAAGAACCAGCCAATGTTCAACATCATTATTGAACAATTTAAGAAAAATAATCTGAATTAAGGACTTTGTTAATAGTTCATAGGATACAGTTGAATCGTTTTACTGGCTGCGCTCCTTCCTAAGATCGCCCGAAATTCTTTTCTTTTTTTCTCTAAACATATTACGAATAGGTAGGCGAATGGATACCTATAGATTATTAATGCCTAATTAAAAACCTGGGCGTTTCAAAATACCAACTTTCATTTGACTAATGGATTTTAATTTAAAATGCAGTTAGACAAATAATTACGAACAAAATATTAGAAAGCAGATTTTTTTTTTTTTTCTCGAAAATATTGAGACAAACTTGTTCTCAAGGTTTGTCGGCGAACCTCATAATGGAGGCTGTGAACTTTTGGAGTTGTGAAAAAGTCCTGTGCAAGAAACTAATAGATAACTTTGTTATGAATCAGTTGTTTAGAGGTATTTCGAGCTATAAGTATTGCCGCAGCCTTTACAGCACTTCTAATTATCGATTTGTAACACCTTCCGTCATAGAGTTCTTCATCTCAGGCGAGACTCGGTCTATTGTCAAACCCTGCGGCTTGGAAAGGAGTTGACCTTGGTCTCTCGATACTCTCTTTTTTCAGCCTATTAAGTCGTTTCGGCCGACTTCTCAAAGTTTGAATATTTTAATTGTTGCAATTAAAAAACGCTCTAGGTTCTTACATAACTGTATATTGTTTCAATAGAATTAACCAGCAGCCCGGAGCATTAATGATAGCCAATCAATATTGCATACATGATATTTATGATCAATATTGCAGCTATTAGGTATTTAACTTTGCAATAAGTACCTAGCTGCCAGGAAAAAGTAATCACGGGAAATTTCTTCATGGAAAAAACTCATACGAAGCATAGGTACACTATTTGCTTGTTTGGTTTACATATTTTTCGTTTTTCTGAGAGTGGAGAGTTGCTGGAACTCAGAACCCAAAGACCCTGTACCATTATGTTAGAAAAACTATTTCGTGAACTTGTGTTATACGTACATGCACGGTGCCATGTAACTCGTATATATAAAGCATATACATTACACTCCAATAGACGAGAAGAGTCGAAGAAAAGATTAAAAAATTTAGCCGAAAATGTTTTTCTAAAACTTCTGCCTATTGGTTGGTGAACGTGGCTCAATCGAACACGAATTAGCGAAATATTCTTACATGCACGTACGGTAGATAGAATAGACGGTAGGGGACATAACCTATTACCTCGGGGAAAACCCTGCTACGTCATCAGGTGAGAACTAAGGTAACCATGCCCAGTCCGTTCACTTCTTCACTTAGTTGGTCAAGCTTGTAGCTTACCCTCGTGCAATGCTGTGGTGCTTATTTCAATGTGCTGGCCATTTGTCCAGTAGAAATTATTGGATGTGCTGTTGCTGTCTGCAATAATTACACGAATAGAAAGCACGAAAAAAATCGGAGTTTCGTTTTCACCATTCAAGTGGGAGAATGCGTGTGAACGGGTCATTCAATACTGAATATTCGCGTGTATGTTCGGCCCATTAGGACAAAAATGAGGACTACATCCGGGATTTAAAAAGTGAACTTCTGAAACAACCACCAAAACAACGCCAGAAGCAAGAAGCTGCTCTACATTTACATTTACCCGCGGCAGTTGAATGTAAAAGTTTGTCAATCAGTCGAAAATCACACGTTGACAAACGGAACTTCGGTAAACATGTGAAGGAAATAATTAGTCAATCAAATTCGCAAGAAATCATTGACAACCTAGAAGAAAAATCAGTGCTCGATAGTCGATATGCAAAAGCAAAATGAGAAACACAGTGGTGTGGAGTGCATTTCGGGTAAGCGTCCTGCTAAGTGATATTTGTCAACATCGGTGAAAACTTGAACCTGAAAAAGGAAAATGAAGGAGACAGTGAATACAGGGAGGTGAGATGAATGAAGGAAGAAAAATCTAAGTCTACGAAGCGCAAAGCCAATGAACGAAAATCTAAGAAGAAAATTATGAAAATTGTTAAAGATTGTATTTCATAATTCGTAACATGTTAGATAATATTTGTAAAAATGTAAATATTCTATAATTTCCTCTCAACCTATTGCTGCAAGCGTCTTTTCTGCGAAGAAAACTAACTAGAGCTTTTTCTATTTTATACGTAATACGGGAAGAACACAAGCTTTTTTTTTTAGAACATTAATTATTGCTGTTTAGTAGGCCTAATTTTATTTTTTGGTGCTGTATTTATACGATGGAACAAGAATAAATGCTACATATTATTCTAGTAAGAATCTTCACTTCTAAATGTCCCGTTCCAACATTGAAAACTACTATCCCCGCAAAATCGCAAAATATTAATTTTCTTGACTGACTCAGACTAGAATCGAATAAGTAAGTAGTGAGAAGAATTTTCAAAAAGTTCATCAAATACCTAAACCTCACGACCCTCACTACAAGTCCTAGGGTTCATGTGGAAGGTGCTTACCGACTGACGTCAGCCTTGGACCCTTCCTCCCTTGTCTATTCTACCTACCGTGCATGCACGTATACATTACCCACGTTTTTCGTTGGCACGTTTAACGTGAATAAATGAACAATTTCGAATTCCGACGACGTACAACGCAACTAAACCTATTTCTGAGTCGACTAAAATTATTAGGGTTGGAAAAACACGGGTTTCTTTAGAATAAATCCCCCTCCCTCCCTTCTTATCCCTATCCCGATGCAAATTTCTAAATCCCAGTGATAAAACTTGTCTTTGAAGATTAGTAGTTAATGCTGTTTATATTTTTCGATAATTTCTTTCGTTTCAATTTGTTAATTTCTTTGAGAATTCCTTTTGTTTTTGAAACCGTCATACTTAATCAAAACAATGCATTCAAATTCTAAAGAAAATAAAACTAGTAAGACTCCTTGAAAATACCTATTTATTCCGGACAACACTACAATTGCCTGGAACTCTTACTTCAAATGTTACAAAACTAAATGGGTAACTAAATAATTCAGAATGGGAACTAGTGCTTTGATGGACTGATTGAATAGACTGATTGACTGATTAAGCATAATAGAGATTGAAATTGGATGAAACTTCACATTATTGATCATGAAACTTATGAATAAGAATGACCTGAAAGGCCATGACCACTAAATTTAAAAGTTAGTGTTTAAATATGAACCAACTATGAGAGCTACCGCAATAGAAGGAATATACCTACTTGCTAGTGAAGCAGGCTGTTGTTTACGATCATGGAATTTCAGTTAACAGAAAATATTTGGAAATATGGTGGAAGTGACTTTCTCGTAGCTGTGAGGAGATACCAGTAGCTGAAGAATTTGGGGACTTACTTGTCGGTACACTTTTATCAAACATTATTAGAGCTATTGAAATTCTACTTTATTAAAGCTCTACTTGTGGAATCGCGAATATGCATGCATTTCAAGTTCCTAAATTTAGTAGAGCTGAAGACGCAAGTTCAAAAAATGGGTGTTGGGCACCTGAGCATCGCACGGGTTCCCGGTTAGTTTGGACTGACTTTTTTTAATTCACATTGTAAGAAAAAAGAGTAGACGAACAAAATAAAAAAACAAAATTACCAAAATCGATCCAACAGGGACTAAGAAAAAAGTGCCGAAAAAATCCCAAATTACTGGGAAATCCTGAACATCCTATAATAATAATATAAGAAGGTACCGACAATTACCTACAATTTGTACAATTTTCTTCGTGACGATTACCCAAAATTTGTACAATTTCCTTCGTGCCATTTGTACCATTTCCTTCGTGCCATTTCCAAGTACTGAACACCCTATAATAGTAATATAAGGAGGTACCGACAATTACCTACAATTTGTACAATTTCCTTCGTGACAATTTCCTTCGTGCCATTAACAATAATTTCCCAAGTTCATACTTATTCAATACCACGGAGTAAGTGGCATCCATTCCATCATGTTGGTGAAACAGAAGGAGGGCGAGGATCCAGCGGAAGTAACCTCTGACCCGGGACCGCGAAGCGATGAGCTTTCATCGAGTCAGCTTCGACCTCCGCGGTTCCTCAGGCCGCTGCCCCGTCGGTTCACGGGTGCAGAGCAACCAGGCTCAGGTCCCTGAGCAGCTGGTGGCATCCCCTCTGACCTTGTCCGAACCTCACCGGGATTTGGCAAGAGGCGTTCGGATGGGGAAAGCTGATCGGTCATCAGCCCGTTTGCACAATCCCGCCCCGAAACCCCCGCAAACTAATACAGAAACAGAACAACCGTTATTCAGAAACATAACCGTTATCCAGGTAAGCTCTTCGCGTGAAAATGGGATCTCATAAATTAGTGACGTTTGTTAAAATAGTGGTATCTTTCTTGTGAAGTGATGACTGCCACAGGGAACCCAAAGAAAAGGAACGGGGTAAATCGGATCAATTGCAACTTTGCACAGCTGCCAAAAGTATCTAATTGTGATTGCGGCCCCATCCCAAAAGTATACTATGATTCGCAGTCAGTATGTTAGTCAGTATATATGATCCGATTTACTACCCTTAATACGGGTGCGCCGGACCATTGCCTGTTTTTCCCAGAAACACCTGTTTGGATTTGTGTAAGTGAAATGGGATGATAAATTAAAGTTTTAAAATAGTGTTGAGAAGGTACACAAGAATGAGTTTTAATCATAATAACAATTTTCTCTGGGATAATAACAATTTTTCCTGGGATATCCATAATCAAAAACGTACAAAAGGCCCGACAATCACATTCCGTTTCACCCCTAATCGCTAACAGGCACCCGTTTTGCTATTCAAAAAAATAAATGAATCGTACATACCTGTAAGGAGAATGTTTTTCAATAGGTTGAGTTTCGATCGAAAGATACGTAGAATCCTTGTCCCGATTGTGTATCTAACCCAAACTCAACCGAATTATGAGGGGGTAACATAACTTTTCCAAAATTTGATCCTATTCACCCAGCTGATCCTGTTCCCTTCTATTCACAGTGTCATGATAATAGTCCGCAATAACAAAACAGAAAAAACATCCAATCAAAATACCCTCGTTGCACAGATGTGCATTAAAATATAGATGGAAATGTCATTGGGTCATGAGAAAATCATCGTGATGTTATTTAGACCCAAATATCTTTAAAATCGCACTCAATATTTCAAAAAGTTATCTGGCCTAATTTAAGTAAGAGGGTAATTGCACGATAAGCTTTTAAATTCAATTACATACCTTTCCTTTGGCCCCTCTTGTTATTAGGAAAGTAAATATGCGCTGGGATATGTGTGCCTATATGTGGCATACAGATATATATTATGTAAATGCACATTGTACGAAGCTAATGCGCTAGCGAATGCTGGTGAAGTGAGATTGTGCGGACACTCAACCATCGATTTCTTGGAAACTGTTTGATTCCGTGGGACAAAAGCTGAAGAGAAATGAACACGCCATTAAAAAATGGAAATTGCCGTCTTGGCGCAGGATTTAATCCGTGAAGCCGGATGTAGAGGTCTTTGGGCGCACCGCGGCGTTTCCTCTCTACCGTCTCCAACCTTCCAATCAACCGTCAGTGAGAGAAAAGGAACGTGCCGCCAAATAACAGGAATTACGCCCTTATGATAGTAATAACTTTTCTATGAAGGAGTCGCTTCCCTAGCTCGGCTGTGCTACTAAATTCCCAGGCAGGATGATACGCACCTGAATAATAGACCGTAACGAGTGCCCCGATTGCATCTAACATCCGAAATTTTCTCAAGACCTTGTACAAATGGCGATCCGCAGGGGTAGGCAGGTGGGCTCAAACAATGTAAAAATTATTTCTCAGTTAACTTCGGTAGGTTTTCAGCGGAAGTAGAAAGTAAATTGAGCTGTTTCAGAGCTACAATTTTTTCATCATATTCATGGCATTCCGAATGGAACATTCAGAAGCGATTCCCAACCTTTTAAAATTGTTGAATCAATAGATTTCCCTCTTTTTCGCCGTTGACATTTAAAACATCCAAAGCACAATTTACATTAATTAATTGTTGTTTTAAACATTAGGGTAAAGCTCTAAAGTTATTGTCTATTGAAAAATCCCCCCCTCGGACTAGATTTTCTGGAAACATGAACAAATAATTCAAACGTGATTATCAAACACGTCACACACGCTTAGCCTAATTGAAATCACCAATTTTATTTTTTCAAACTAAAAATTCTTCAGATCTGTATTATTATTAGGTACAGTAAAATCTGGAGTGTTGTTTAGCGCTGCCTCCTATTTTCAAAATAAGAATGCTCTCCTTCAAATCATCGTTTTTAATTTTAAAAATACGAGTTGGAATCACTAGACTCCATTCCTTCACATTAAGTAAAAGTTGAAAGAGAAAAAAAAACCAACTTACATATTTAAAATATACCTATGTAATTCGTAAAAATTATTTAAAAACGCAACGCTTTTCTAGTCCATGTGCCAAAGTAAAGACATAATGATTCAGACACTCGTAAACGAGTTCCACTATCTGCTTTACAAGCAGATACCATGATTGGGGATTTCATAACGGTTGCCCTCGAGAGTTGTAAACAAATCCTTCAACTTTGGACTGTATGAGTGTACCGGCTAGAAATAGAAAATGTTGAAAATAACTGTGGAGAGAAGCCACTATAATGAGTTGTTGTTAACAGTCGACTGTTGTCAAGGTGATGAAAATGTTTCCTATGGAGTGGAGTAAATGATGCTAGGTATTGCTTTACGTTAAGAATATTGTAACTGGCTTATTGAAAACGGGCCATGTCTAGACTCTCCTCCACATGTTATTAACTCCCCAAATGATGTCAACACCAAGCAGCTGACAGTAAATATTGAATATTAAATTTCGCCAAACTGAATCATGTGCCGCCAAACGAAAATTGTTTGTAGTCTAATCAACTTAGTTTAGGAATGTAGCCAGGTACGTAAGGAGTGGAAAATTGGTAGCTGAAGATGTGAACATTTATCACATAAATCAAGCACTGCTAGACGGGGGTGCGTCCAATAACACATATACTAATTACTTATTGCAACATTTATGCATCTCAACTTTCAAAGTGTATATCTGTGTCATCAGCCATACACGTATTATAGTTTTTGGTTGTTATCTCCGAACTGATTGTGGGGACAAGACTAACGTTTTTCACAAGGCTTTAGGGGCTGCCCTCATTTTTTTTAAACCTTAATTAATTAATGGAAATCGTGCTCTGGATGTCCAAATTCCAATGGTGAAGAAGAGGAGAATCTAATGAATCCAAATCGTATTTTTAAAATTTGAAAACAATGGTGTGACGTGAAGAAATCTCGATTCGAAAATGGCGGCAGTGCTAAAGTACACTCAATTTACCTGCCTATCAATTGGGTTAACGTTTAAATTTTTTTTTTTTTTTCTTTTTTGTAAATTTTAGTTTCTATTAATCCCCTCGTAGATAGTAGGTAAGTACGTAAATAGTATTTTTTTGAATAGTGCTCGCGTATAATCCCGCTGAAAATTACCTACGTAAATAACTGCAAACCTCCATTTGCAATGTATCGCCTAATCCCGCAGTTTCGACCGCAGACGAAGGTCAAACCAGAAATGCGCATATAGAGGTAGGTTGGAGTAGGCAGCTATGAAAAAGAGGTACCCAGTGCCTAGATGGATTCGTCTTTTTCTAGGCGGGAGTCGTGTCGTGAGCCCAAAACGTAATGCCGACGACGGACGGTTCCGCACAGAAAGAAATCGGGTCAAGGTGATGATCTTCCTGAAATTGAAGGTCGACCCACCTGGGAGCGGCCCCTCCAATCGGTTCAACAGAGATGCCAATCTGAGAAAATTGCATGGATCAGGATCTATCATTTAAGAAGACTGTATTATTGTATCATATTTAAATATATACTGATAGGTCTTGATAATCATGAAAGTAGTGTTTGAAAAAAAGGAAGTTCGACAAAACCATCGTGTGGGTGTCTACTCAAGTGTTCATCAAACAATCGACTTAACCAGAAAAAATAATCCCTACATACCTAATAAGATAAAAAAATCAAATCAGCATTACTTGCCAATGCACAATGTGCAGGACAATTGTCAAAACTGACCATCATAAGCAAAACTAGAAACAAAAACAAAAGAAGTTCATCATAATATCGTATAGCCAACCCAAAGAGGGAGAAAAAAAGAAGAAACTTAAAATAAACATTTAAAAAAGGAGTAAAATACTACAATAATTCTTCCATGGGTTGGGCATCCACCTCCTCTATCGCCCAAAGGGCAGCCCGGCCGGGGTGTTCCGGCCGAGCCCGGGCTCGCCCACCATGGCGGCCTGCCCACCTATTTCTAGATGAGCACCCTCAGACAAGATTAACAATCGGTCCACGGGAAAGAGCTTCCAGAAGTAGAGGAGTGGAAAATGTACTCGTACAGATACAGAATACAAAAAAGTTCCAGACATGCAGCATGATCGAATGAGCGAATTTTCGGAAATTATTGTATTGTAAATGTTAAATTGTTTTGAAATTTGAGCATCACTCGACTTTTTTAGGTGCGTGTAAACTGGCTCAATTCCGCTCCAAAAGTGCAAAATTTGTGAAATACTGGGGTTTTGAAGATGTTTAATTGCCACATGTAATACATGATTTTGGGGTATTTTTTCTTGCTGGACCTCGTAATGATGTTCATTTATTGATATTTACATCACCAACTTGGGAAAATACTGATAAATCTACATTTTACTACGCTTTATGCTGTGTGGATAAGAGTAAGGATAAGTGCAATTCAGGCCGATTTTTCGGTGTTTTCTCAAGTTACCCCGAAATCATGTATTACACGTGGCAATTAAATATCTTCAAAACCCCAGTATTTCACAAATTTTGCACATTTAGAGCGGAATTGCGCAATTTTGGAGCGGAATTGAGCCCGTTTAGGCGCACCTAAATATCGAGTTATGGATCATTTCTTCATGGAATTTGAAGTAGAATTCGAATCTGCAATAAAAAGTGGAGGTTCTCATATGAAATAACAAATTTGATGCGCGTTTTGCACATTTGCGCGCATCTGCGGTGCGCGAAAGTGTGATATTTGAATTCCTTTTAAAAAAAATTAGTGGTTTACCGCTTGTTTTTTTTTTTCTAACCCCCATATTAACGGAGATAGAGATAGTGATCCATTAAATCGTGACCACCTTGTGTATATATATGTATGTATGTATAAGTATATGAAAAAGGTTTAAACTCTTGGATTCGTTTCAGAATGCCTCAAAACGGATTTCAATGAGTAAATTTTTCAAACATTTTCCGAGCCGTTGCAATAGCTTCATTTTACAAAAATACGCTAAAAAAAATATTTTAAAAAAAGCTATAACAGTAGGTATGTGTGAATCATCATCTGTAAATTCGGTATGTATTACCTACATACTGAATTTTACTTTTCCCTATACGATTAAAAGGCCGATTGTTAGACGGATATTAACAAGAAGCCTTCACCTGAAATATGATGAAGTTGCCCCTACAACTCAATAGGTTACATACCAATACAATTACCATTTTTTTGATTCATTTATAGGAATCTCTATAAATAACTGTGCTAATTAAATATGAATGTTCATCACCATTGTGGTTGGTCATGGTGCGGTTGAATTTGAGTAATCTCATATAAATCTTAAGCGAATGTCTTACTTCGTTATAGGAGTACAACTATTTTCAACTATTTGTCAACGTGAAAACGGAATGACCGTAGTAATTTATTTTATATTTTTACCGCGGGGAATGATACGCTTGAGTTCTGCCAAATCTCAAACCAAGCTAAGTGCCTGCTGAACTATACCTAGTTTCGGAGTTTTTCTTATAACAACAGGCTATAAAAACCAGTTCAAGGCGATGGCGATTTTAGTGGCACAAATCCAACCCAAGGTTGAAATGTAGGCCTTGAAAAATAGTCTCAACTTAGAATGTGTATTAAAATGTCTGAGTTCGTGGTTCACCAATAATGTTTATGAGTAAGATACCAAGTAGGTGAAACGTTTCACATCATTATGTAGGTAAGTAGGTGACCTTTAATCTGTGGTTTAACATATTCAGGAACACGATTCGAATGACCCATCCAAAGTACTATGGAAAGCACTTGATATTTGTTCAAGTCCATTGAGCCATAATCTAATTTTGTTGTGATCTGATTGTGTTGCAGTTGGTAGTTACTGTGGCTATCCAGACGACGTCCATCTCTATAGGAATGGGACAGGGATTCTCCGCCGTTCTGCTTCCCCAACTTGAGAACAGCGACCTTCACGTGGACGCAGAGGACGCATCGTGGATAGGTGAGGGATTTTCACATTGTTCCTACATATAGATCCCCACACATTTACCTATTATTGGTTTTTTCTGTATTATAGTAAACGAGAATGAAAACATTCCAAAGCAGAATATAAAGTAGTAAATAAAATGAAGATGTAGCGTGAAAGGTCAAAATCGATAATTAAGGGGACCCGGCAGCAAAAAATTTAAGAAAAATCGATTTTTTTTCTTTCATAATGCGATGTATTAACATCTAGGGAACAGTTAAATTCAATAACATAGTAAATTTATGCTTACAAATGCGTAAATTTTTTGTTCAAGTACAGGTCGGCAGCATAGGCTGGCTTGATGGTTGCTCTGTCGTCTTTATTCTTGAATGACGGTTTACTGGTCCTTTCTTTTTTTTGAAAATTCGTGTAGAACCACCCATCAATAAATAATCAAAAGAAAACGTAAAAACGAGATTGGCCCTTTAAAAATCACAAAGAAACCATAAGATGTAAAATGTATGATAAGAGTCGAATGATAAGAGTCTGTTCATCAATTTCTTCTTTGTCTTTATCTGACTGGGCTACAATCATGGGTATTATGTTTATATTATCCATGGATGACATAGTTAAGCTATCATGATACAACACTTCATTTCAGATAGGTCTAGGGAAAGCAAAAACAGCTTCTATTTGCATAATGCGTTGCGACGTCATGAAAAGATGGATGCTGTTGGTTTTTCTGCTCTCCTGTAATGTTTTTTCATGTTCACGGGCGTTTTTCTTCGGAACGGTTGACCCTATTCGGTTGATTTTGGTTTTGTTTTGAAGAAGAGATCTGGGCCAAGATATTAACGTAGCGGTTTTACAAAATGTTGATTTCAACTGCCGCTAGATGTTTCTGAAGTAAAAAAAAAAAAAATGACATTTATTCCATGATACCTACGAATTCGTGTTTTTGAGATACCTGGAAACCCCTACGTTAATTGAAAATTGAGAATATAAGGAACAAAAAGAAAAAAAAGCACTGAAATTGGTTTAAAGGGGGCTGAGGAAAACGCCTGTAAAAAGAGGTCTATTAGTGGCGGGAGGGGGGTGGGTGCCGGGTCCCCTTAAGAAACGAAAAAATTATGCTTGATGTAACTAGCGTTTGCTCATGCGCAGAATAAATTATGTAAGTAATAATTTGAGAACAATTAAATTGCAACAGGAATCCGCACATTTCACCTGACAATTTCACCGGATGAAAACTGTGGAAATTAATGTCTTTACTAGGATCACACATTGGCGCATGCGCAGCAGATGTTAATGGTACAATAATATTGAATTTTATTTGGGATGAAATCGTCTTCCCTCAACCACCATCCAAATTTAAGCGAGATCGAACAACTAGGGTGTGAGAAAAGATGCTTGGTGGAATTCACGTTTGCGCATGCGCAGAATAAAGTATTGATTTGGGAACAATGAAACTAATAGGGGATTATTTACAGCTTGACCCGCACATTCCTTAGAAATTTCATCGAATTCAGATGAAAACTGTGGTAATTGAGCTTGTCACAAAGATTTAACATTCGCGCATGCCCAGCATCCACAAATGACACAATCATGTTGAAATTTATATCGGATGATCATACTTTCTTCTTCCAACAATCCACCGAATTCGAGCGAGACCGGACAACGAGGACTTGAAAAAATGGAGCATAATGGAATTTACGTTTCCGCATGCTCAGAGCGAAGTACCGATTTGGCAACAATGAAATGGATAGGAGACAGTCAGTCTTCTGTCAAATCAGCACATTCCCTAAAAAATTTATCAAAATCGGATGAAAATGTGGAAATTAAGCTTATTACGAGGATTTAACGTTTGCGCATGCGCAGGAGTTACTAGCGTTAAGATTATCTTGAAATGGGGTTCCGAACTTTAGAAGCTCGAGGTTGAGCGCAAAATAAGTAAACAAGGTCCTTACCGATTTGCTCTTCTTTTATTGCCTATAAGGGCAGTCGTAACGTACTCAACTGGGAGTGAGTCAGAGCTGGTGTGGACATTGTAAAAATTGCTCTATAAACTACAACGAGCTTGTTGATATATACAATCAGTTAATATTATTCCAATAGAATTAGCCCTTCAAGAAGCCGAGTTGTATAACGCTTCAACGCTTGTCACTTATAGGCGGACAAATGAGGCTTAGGTGTTTTATTTTAGCGAATTTTCTTAGAAAATGAAACTATTGCATTGACTCCAACAATTTTAAAATCAAACTTTTTGAAATTCGTTGACACATTCTGAGACGAATCCTAGAGTGTAACGCTTTTTCATATTACGATTTTTAGCCGTTTTTAGCCATTTCTAGTGGTTTTGTTAGAACACATTTTTGAAATGTGACCAATTTAATGTGCTCAAAAAGTGCTGCCTAATAAAATCATCCTTTTGTTTAGAAAACTTGGTTTTTTTGGCGCAAGAACGGAATTTTTATCTCAATTCTAAGGAGAGTTATCGTCTCGAATGACATATTTAGGTATACGCAGGTATATATGCTTTATATATATATATATATATATATATATATATATATATATATATACCTGCGTATACCTAAATATGTCATTCGAGACGATAACTCTCCTTAGAATTGAGATAAAAATTCCGTTCTTGCGCCAAAAAAACCAAGTTTTCTAAACAAAAGGATGATTTTATTAGGCAGCACTTTTTGAGCACATTAAATTGGTCACATTTCAAAAATGTGCTCACAAAATCACTAAAAATGGCTAAAAACTGCTAAAAATCGTAAAATTTGTATTTTCAGCAGAATTTTAGTCAAAAGAAGTTTATTTACGGTAATGAACTAGAACATTGACAAATTTGTACAGAAATTTATGCTGAAAATGTCCTTAAATTTCATTAATGTTTGCCAAAAATAGATAAAAACTGCAAAAAAAGGTAAAAATCCAAAACAATATCTTTTTACTCAAAGTCCTGAATTTTCAAAACAATTTAACATAATACATATAGTAAGATGATTTACGAAAATTCGCTCATACGATCATGCTGCATGACTGGAAATGTTTTGAGTTGGTAGGTGTTAACGTCAATGTCTTGATGTATTCTGATTTAATGGGTTTCTATTTAATACTTAGATTCAGATTAATAGGTTTCTCATCTGTAGGCGTACATCTAAGTACTACTCTGTAATTCTATAGTGATAATTTACGTAATAAAGACAGTGAAGTTTAGTAATTATAGACAAGCTTTCTGCGTAAAATGGCTATCTAATACGAGGTTTTTTTTTTTTTTTTTTTTTTTTTTTTAAATCTTGATTCACATTTGTCATAGAACTTCATCTTAGCCCGCCAGGTAAATACCTACAACTGGGGTAATATTGTGACGAACTACTTTTGAATGGTCAGAAATGAATGAATTAATGAAAAGCCCACAACTCTTAATACTTGTACTTACCACAAATAACTTCAGTTTCTGGATTGTTCCGTTCTTGATCCTTGGACCTTGAATTATTCTTTGCTGCTAATTAGAAACCTTGCGACGTCCATACTTATTTCTTTTTTTCAAATTTATAACAGCGTGGTACCAGTAAGGAAAACATAGTTCAGTCTAATTTATCGTCTGACACTTCCTTCCCAGGACTAACCAACCTGAAGCTGTTAATTAATGAGGATTGAGAGTTCTGGATAAATTCTCTCTTTCATTTGGATTATTCACACGGCATGCTGCACAGTCAGAATTCAAGCCGGTAACCATAAAGGTGAATTTCTTAGGCTAATTGCGGAATCTAGAGTTTCTTCTTTGTGATGAGCCCTTGCGAGAGACAATGGAAGCAGAGATGACAAGATTATGCAGGAGTACCTGTAACGAGGCATAAAACACTGAATAACACCTGTAAGTAATATGTCTCTACAGAGAGAATATTAAATCCATAACATACATACATTTCTACATTAGAATGTAATTCCAACTCCACACCGAGTTTTGAATGAGACAACATAAATTTCTACATTAGAATGTAATTCCAACTCCACACCTTGTTTTAAATACTGAGACAACATACATTTCTACATTAGAATGTAATTCCAACTCCACACCGAGTTTTAAATGAGACAGATGCACTTTTGAATTTTCAACAGAACCTCACAATCCAAAAACATAACTACAATTACAGGAAGAAAAAACAAAAACTCCGGTTTTCATCTCTGATCCGGGAGTTTACATTATCTAGTAACAACATTCTTTATTGAAAATTTAAACAACAACAAATTCTTTCTTGACATCCGTTTTGAGGCAATCAAAAAAGAGTCCTAGAGTTTAACGCTTTTTCATATGCATATATAGGATAGACCTAAAAATTCCGTTCTTGCGCCAAAAAATCAAACTTCTCAAATGAAAGGATGAGTTCGTTGGCCAACACTTTTTGAGCATAATAAATTGGTCACATTTCAAAACATGTGCTCCAAAAATCAGAAAAAAATTCTAAAAACTGCTGCAAACCGTTAAATTTGTTTTTGTTAGCATAATTTTAGTCCAATCAAGTTGATCAAAGGTGAACTAGAATTTTAAAAAATGTATACGTACAAAATTACTTTGAAGAATGCACTTAAATTTCATTAAAATTTGCTGAAAATCGATAAGAACGTCAAAAAACTGAAAGTCCAAAATCTTGTTTGAATCAATATTATTTAGAACGAATTTCTTTGCCAGAAAATTGGTGGTTAACAATTTCTTAGCAATCAAATTTCAAAACAATGTAACAGGATACAATACGATGATTGACGACAGTTCGCTCATGCGATCTTACTGCATGACTGGAACTG
Organism: Adelphocoris suturalis; assembly: GCA_030762985.1. Taxonomy (NCBI): domain Eukaryota; kingdom Metazoa; phylum Arthropoda; class Insecta; order Hemiptera; family Miridae; genus Adelphocoris; species Adelphocoris suturalis. The sequence continues at coordinate 40,656,442 of CM061046.1, read as the reverse complement.
TTTTTGTAATTTTTTCACACTCATCTGAATGTACCCTCTATATGTACGAATTTAGAAGTCCAGAAATCCTGTAATGTAGGCCCCTAGAATGCAAATGTGGAAAAATGGCCAATTCTGGAAATACTAATTGAGATGAAGTATTAGAATTTCAAAACTTGTGGATTCAAGAGTGATTCTATCAATTTGTTTTCTTTCTCCTTTCTTTTTTTCTTATTTTTTTTCTTTCATATTTTTTCGGTTTTGTAAGCAAAAGTTTTTGGTTTTCGGCACACCTGTGTACTCATGATAGGATCGTGTTGATTTGGTACGGTACGATGAAATTGATATCGGTTGAACAGATCATCTTCTCCCGTCTGTCCTCCAAATTTGAACGAAATCGGACATGTAGGCCGTGAGAAAATAATGTTTGATGGATTTCACGTTTGTGCATGCGCTGAAACTGAAGGTGGACCATTTACAGCCTAACCCGCACATTCCTAAAAATGACATCAAATTCGAATGATAACTGTAGAAATTAAGCTTGTTACAAGGATTTGCAGAGACAATAACAAACAGACACGAAACGAAAATTGTTCAGATTCGTCTAAAATGTGAAATGCAAGTGAAAATGTTGATTTTGGAGAGACATTTTTTTCGTCTCCCCAAAGTGACAACAATGCTCCCGCTTGCTATAAGTAGGCACGGAAGCAATTAAAAAACATCTTTGAAAACCATAATGAACCGTTGTGTAAAACTAGGTATCTACTTCCTTGCATCGAAAGCTGCTGTTCATTCATTCAACGGTGCTATTATTTATTTTTCAGCAAGTTTGGGCGTGATATCAACTCCCATAGGAGCCCTGGTGTCTGGCCTGCTATCTGAGACGATCGGAAGGAAGTGGACCATTGAGAGCACGGCCGTGCCATTTATTCTAGGATGGGTCCTCATGGCGGTGGCCCAGGGCAAACTATGGCTTTACTGCGGCAGATTCGTCACTGGCTTCGCCATAGGTAAGAACATGATAAAATAACTGCATTTACAATACATTTCAGAAACATTGAATGATTTATTATATGCCTGTAAAAGAGTTGTGACGCCTATTTCAAATACTCGTTGACACATAACGCACCAACAATTTATTGCATATTACTCCTGCAATTATCCCTTTGCTGCTGCCTCGTTCAGCGGAAAAAAGTGAAAGTACAATATGCCGCACTGATGACAGTAGATTGCATTCTCATCAGCCTGTCGTCGCGAAAGAACGTTGTAATTCTGCAATTTCGCATGCCAGATCTGTTAGGACACGCTATTACCGAAAGAAAACCACGGAGAAACGTCCATTCCATCCCACGCTGTCACCAATTGTTATTATTTTAATTATACAAAACCACACTCATTGCAATCCAAACACAAACTGAAAATAATTGATAATGACGAAGCCACATTCCCCTAGAAACGTCTGCGTTGTAAGCGGAAATCATTAGGACAGTTATAAATGCTTGCGTAGAAGTCCGCAACACAGAGAGACATTTTCATACTCCCTTTAGCGAGTTTTCGTAGAAAATTAAACCATCGCAATGGCTTCAAAAAATGTATAACAATTTGTTTTTTTTTTAAACATGGAACATGTTTTTGCCATCAGAACCCGGCAAAAAATGATACAAAATTACCATTACGTGACATTTAGTGCACGCTCCTATTTTCTGATGATTATCGCTTACAGCCAAATCGTTGTTACGGAACTGAATCTTAGGCATTGATCATCGTACAAAAATCTTTTGCCAGTCGTTGGAAAGCTCTCGTTTTACCTAGCCGTATTATGTTAACCACGTGTCAACAGTGCGTGGCCAACAATCTGAGTTATGAGCATGAGCGTGGTTGTCTGAATAATTGTTTACATGCAGGTGATCCTTCACAATTAATTTTGTAAACATGATTGCAACCACTATTAGACTGGAAAGAATCTTGGAAGTTGAAATTTGATAGGGAGGCTCTCTGGAACATTAAGAGACGATTGAAATGACGGGTTGTTTCCTAATCAGCTGAGTGACCTAAATTCTCTCCTGTTCTCGCAAGGAACATGTTCCATGTTCTGTCAAGATTCAGTGCTTGGGACTATTTTTTTCCAAATTTTTCTTTATAGAAATTCGTTTGGAGACATTCTGAAACGATTCCTGGTTCTTACCCTTCACAAAATCGGGTTTGTTATCACTTTCGTAATATATAGATGGACTGGTGAAACTTAGGTAGGTATTTATTTTATAGCATTTCCCAATTGAGTTAAACTTTTTCCATTTAGGTTTAGTCCTTTTCCATTTAGGTTTAGTCCTTTTTCATTTTGGTTTAAACCTTTTCCATTTAGATTTAAACCTTTTCCATTTAGATTAAACCATTTCCACTTAGATTTAAACCTTTTCCATTTGGATTTAAACCTTTTCCATTTGGATTTAAACTCAGGAAATTATGGTGGAGTTAGAGGTAAAAGTACCCAAGTCACAAATTCAACACGTGGGAAAATCAAATGCAGAATATTGTGATTATTTAACTGTTGTTATTATTGGTGATCAATATCATCAAACCATGTATCCAACCTAAGAAAATAATCATATTTACCAAACTAACTTTTGAAATTTTAATTTGATTTTTGCACAATATGAATTTACCTCTTCGGTACTTTTACCTCTAACCCGACGTTATTATGCCACAACTTGAAAATTAAATCATGCAAGTGTTTTTATATGCACAGAAATGTATATAATATAATAATGAACAAATGTTTTTTGAACACAAAAATTTCTCATGAACGGAAGTTATAAATTAAGTTAAAACTATCCGTTTCCTTTTTTCTTTTTTTTTACTTCTAGCCTAATGAAATTTTAGTAGATAGGCACTTACTTACTATGATGGGGCTAACTACTGACGTTTTGATGGAGTTTAAATCCAAATGGAAAAGGTTTATATCTAAATGGAAAAGGTTTAAATCTAAATGGAAAAGGTTTAAATCTAAATGAAAAAGGTCTAAATCCAAATGGAAAAGGTTTAAATCTAAATGGAAAAGGTCTAAACCTAAGTGGAAAAGGTTTAAACCTAAATGGAAAAGAACTAAACCTGAATGGAAAAAGTTTAACTCAATTCGGAAATCTCTAGCTATCTCTATCTCTATCTCTATCTCTATTTTATTTATAAGAATGAAACTCCGTCTGTTTGTCTGTCGCTCTGTCTGTCGCTCTGTCTGTCGTGTCTATGCATGGCCAAACGGCTGAGTGGGGGGAGTCTACGAGTGGGGGGATCTTTTTGGGATTTTCCGATAGGGTGTATAAGCGAATTTAAAATTTTCTAATCCCACCCGAACCATGGGCCGTAGGGCGGGAGGGGGGTCGAAGTAATAATTAATGTGCGCTTTTTGGACTTCCCCGCTTCCCCTACCCCTCTAAACGGCCGTTGACAATTCCGGAAAAATACGGGTTTCGTAGGTTTTCCTACAAGGAAGACGACGGCGCGATCGGATCGCGAAAAAAGTATCGGGAAATGCGTCAAAAAAATGCAAGAGTACGGACCCGTTTTCTCGAAAAGTCCGCCGAAAAACTTGGTTTTTTCCGATTAAAATATACCCCATAAAGGTACGTTTTTCGGAACGGTTTTCGCGGGCGAAATACAGCTTTGGGTCCGCCGAATCTGAATCCGAAATCGGATATCGAAAAAAGTGACGAGAACTCGGTCAAATTGCGAGCAGAAGCGAGCAAAGCGATTAAAATGATTCTGCCGTGGACGAGAGAAGGGTCAAGAATTGACGTGAAGGGTTCGATGTCACAACGTTGCGAGGCGAGCAGGTATGCCTACATAGGTACCTACCTTGCGAGCGAAGCGAGAGCCATTTCAAATAATAAATACGGACTTTGTCCTACACATATACAGGTATACCTTGCGAGCGAAGCGAGCAACATCCCCGAATAAACTTTTCGTGGTTCCACGTAGTTTTATAAGATTTAAATTGTTTGTAATAATTCCCAACTGAAAAAAACGTCTGCCAAGTTGGGTGGGCAGTATAACTTCCTCAAGCGAGCGAAGCGAGCAGCATCCCCTACAGAAGTTAAACCTACCCTTAGAGATCTACCGTTTGCGAGCGAAGCGAGCAGCATCCCCTACAGAAGTTAAACCTACCCTTAGAGATCTACCGTTTGCGAGCAAACCGAGCAACATCCCCTAAATGCCATACTTTGCGAGCGAAGCGAGCAACATATCCTACATGCCAGACTTTGCGAGCGAAGCGAGCAATATTCCCTACATGCCACACGTTGCGAGCGAAGCGAGCAACTTAATGGGGGGTCCGGGGGGCTTGCCCCCCGGCTGGACGTGGAGGCGAGCGTAGCGAGCCGGAGCGGCTAGTTATTTATAAGAATGAAACTCCGTCTGTCTGTCTGTTTGTCTGTTTGTCGTGTCTATGCACGGCCAAACGGCTGAGTGGGGGGAGTGTACGAGTGGCGGGATCTTCTTGGGATTTTCCGATAGGGTGTATAAGCGAATTTAAAATTTTCTAATCCCACCCGAACCATGGGCCGTAGGGCGGGAGGGGGGTCGAAGTAAGAATTAATGTGCGCTTTTTGGACTTCCCCGCTTCCCCTACCCCTCTAAACGGCCGTTGACAATTCCGGAAAAATACGGGTTTCGTAGGTTTTTGAACGAGGAAGACGACGGCGCGATCGGATCGCGAAAAAAGTATCGGGAAATGCGTTAAAAAAATGCGAGAGTACGGACCCGTTTTCTCGAAAAGTCCGCCGAAAAACTTGGTTTTTTCCGATTAAAATATACCCCATAAAGGTACGTTTTTCGGAACGGTTTTCGCGGGCGAAATACAGCTTTGGGTCCGCCGAATCTGAATCCGAAATCGGATATCGAAAAAAGTGACGTTAAGTTGGTCAAATCGAGGGAAGCGTTTAACATCAGAAATTAATCGACCACGGGCCGCCGTTACACATAGTTGCTTACCTGAAAGGGACGCGATGACCCCCAGGGGACTCACGGCGCACTTGACTCATTTCAACGGAATTTCATACGGGTATTTCCCAACACCTATGCAGCAATACCTTGCGAGCGAAGCGAGCAACATTCCCTAATAAACTTTTCGTGGGTCCACATAGTTTTATAAGATTTAATTTGTTTGTAAGAATTTCCAACAGAAAAAAACGTCTGCCAAGTTGGGTGGGCAGTATAACTTCCTCAAGCGAGCGAAGCGAGCAGCATCCCCTACAGAAGTTAAACCTACCCTTAGGGATCTACCGTTTGCGAGCGAAGCGAGCATCATTCCCTACATGTTGGGTGGGCAGTATAACTTCCTCAAGCGAGCGAAGCGAGCAGCATCCCCTACAGAAGTTAAACTTACCCTTAGAGATCTACCGTTTGCGAGCGAAGCGAGCAACATTCCCTAATAAACTTTTCGTGGTTCCACGTAGTTTTATAAGATTTAATTTGTTTGTAAGAATTTCCAACAGAAAAAAACGTCTGCCAAGTTGGGTGGGCAGTATAACTTCCTCAAGCGAGCGAAGCGAGCAGCATCCCCTACAGAAGTTAAACCTACCCTTAGGGATCTACCGTTTGCGAGCGAAGCGAGCATCATTCCCTACATGTTGGGTGGGCAGTATAACTTCCTCAAGCGAGCGAAGCGAGCAGCATCCCCTACAGAAGTTAAACTTACCCTTAGAGATCTACCGTTTGCGAGCGAAGCGAGCAACATTCCCTAATAAACTTTTCGTGGTTCCACGTAGTTTTATAAGATTTAATTTGTTTGTAAGAATTTCCAACAGAAAAAAACGTCTGCCAAGTTGGGTGGGCAGTATAACTTCCTCAAGCGAGCGAAGCGAGCAGCATTCCCTAATAAACTTTTTGTGGTTCCACGTAGTTTTATAAGATTTAATTTGTTTGTAAGAATTTCCAACAGAAAAAAACGTCTGCCAAGTTGGGTGGGCAGTATAACTTCCTCAAGCGAGCGAAGCGAGCAGCATCCCCTACAGAAGTTAAACCTACCCTTAGAGATCTACCGTTTGCGAGCGAAGCGAGCAACATCCCCTACAGAATTAAACCTACCCTTAGGGACCTACCGTTTGCGAGCGAAGCGAGGAACATCCTCTACATGTTTCAATTGTAATACATCGCATGTGTACAGATACACCTTGCGAGCGAAGCGAGCAACATGATGGGGGTGCCAGGGCTTTTGTTCGCGAGCGAAGCGAGCAACATGACGGGGGGTGCCAGGGCTTTTGTTCGCGAGCGAAGCGAGCAACATGCCCGACACACCCTTAGGGATGTGCGGTTTGCGAGCGAAGCGAGCAACATCCCTTATTACATGCCACACTTTGCGATCGAAGCGAGCAACATTCAATACATGCCACACTTTGCGAGCGAAGCGAGCAACATTCCCTACACGCCACTCTTTGCGAGCGAAGCGAGCAATTTAATGGGGGGTCCGGGGGGCTTGCCCCCCGGCTGGACGTGGAGGCGAGCGTAGCGAGCCGGAGCGGCTAGTTATTTATAAGAATGAAACTCCGTTTGTCTGTCTGTCTATTTGTCTGTTTGTCTGTCGTGTCTATGCACGGCCAAACGGCTGAGTGGGCCGGATCTAGGATTGGGGGGATCTTCTTGGGATTTTCCAAAAGTGGGAGCGAGCGAATTTAAAATTGTTTAATCCCACCCGAACCATGGGCCGTAGGGCGGGAGGGGGGTCGAAGTAAGAATTAATGTGCGCTTTTTGGACTTCCCCGCTTCCCCTACCCCTCTAAACGGCCGTCGAAAATTCCGGAAAAATACCGGTTTCGTAGGTTTTCCTACGAGGAAGACGACGGCGCGATCGGATCGCGAAAAAAGTATTGGGAAATGCGTCAAAAAAATGCGAGAGTACGGACCCGTTTTCTCGAAAATTCCGACGAAAAACTTGGTTTTTTTAAATTAAAATATACCCCATAAAGGTACGTTTTTCGGAACGGTTTTTGCGGGCGAAATAAAGGTTTGATCCCGCCGAATCTGAATCCGATATCGAAAAAAGTGGCGAGAACTCGGTCAAATTGCGAGCAGAAGCGAGGCGAAACGATTAATAGCAGAAATTAATTTTGCCCCGGACGCGAGAAGGCTCTACGAAGACGTCAAGGGGTTCGATAAGGCGGGGCTTGCACCTGACGGGAACGGGTTGCGAGCAGGTACACGCACTTACGTCTTGAAGGGTATACAGGTATACCTTGCGAGCGAAGCGAGAGCCATGTCAACAGAATAAATTCGGATTTTTTCCTACAAATATACAGCAATACCTTGCGAGCGAAGCGAGCAACATCCCCGAATAAACTTTTTGTGGTTCCACGTAGTTTCATAAGATTTAATTTGTTTGTAAGAATTTCCAACAGAAAAAAACGTCTGCCAAGTTGGGTGGGCAGTATAACTTCCTCAAGCGAGCGAAGCGAGCAGCATCTCTTACAGAAGTTAAACCTACCCTTAGGGATCTATCGTTTGTGAGCGAAGCGAGCAACATTCCCTACATGCCACACTTTGCGAGCGAAGCGAGCAATATTCCCTACATGCCACACTTTGCGAGCGAAGCGAGCAACTTAATGGGGGGTCCGGGGGGCTTGCCCCCCGGCTGGACGTGGAGGCGAGCGTAGCGAGCCGGAGCGGCTAGTACTATTAATAAGAATGAAACTCCGTCTGTTTGTCTGTTTGTCTGTCGTGTCTATGCACGGCCAAACGGCTGAGTGGGCCGGATCTACGAGTGGGGGGATATTCTTGGGATTTTCCAAAAGTGGGAGCGAGCGAATTTAAAATTGTCTAATCCCACCCGAACCATGTGCCGTAGGGCGGGAGGGGGGTCGAAGTAAGAATTATTGTGCGCTTTTTGGACTTCCCCGCTTCCCCTACCCCTCTAAACGGCCGTTGACAATTCCGGAAAAATACGGGTTTCGTAGGTTTTTGAACGAGGAAGACGACAGCGCGATCGGATCGCGAAAAAAGTATCGGGAAATGCGTTAAAAAAATGCGAGAGTACGGACCCGTTTTCTCGAAAAGTCCGCCGAAAAACTTGGTTTTTTCCGATTAAAATATACCCCATAAAGGTACGTTTTTCGGAACGGTTTTCGCGGGCGAAATACAGCTTTGGGTCCGCCGAATCTGAATCCGAAATCGGATATCGAAAAAAGTGACGTTAAGTTGGTCAAATCGCGAGCGGAAGCGAGGAGAAGCGTTTAACATCAGAAATTAATCGACCACGGGCCGCCGTTACACAACGTTGCTTAAGAATAACTTCCTACCTGACGGGAACGGGTTGCGAGCAGGTACCTATTAATGGCCTACATTCAGAAAAATAGAACTGGAAAATAAATACTTACAAACATTCAACATCTGACTGTACTGTTAGTACTGAAGTGTTCTTATAACTATACGTTTCGTGGTTCCACATAATGTGCCGCGTTTGATAGTCATTTCCAACAGAAAAAAACGTCTGCCAAGTTGGGTGGGCAGTATAACTTCCTCAAGCGAGCGAAGCGAGCATCATCCCCTACAGGAGTTAAACCTATCCTTAGAGATCTACCGTTTGCGAGTGAAGCGAGCAACATCCCCTACATGTTTCAATTGAAATACATCGCATGTATACAGCCACACTTTGCGAGCGAAGCGAGCAACATTCCCTACATACCACACTTGGCGAAATAAATACTTACAAACATTCAACATCTGACTGTACTGTTAGTACTGAAGTGTTCTTATAACTATACTTTTCGTGGTTCCACATAATGTGCCGCGTTTGATAGTAATTTCCAACAGAAAAAAACGTCTGCCAAGTTGGGTGGGCAGTATAACTTCCTCAAGCGAGCGAAGCGAGCAGCATCCCCTACAGAAGTTAAACCTAACCTTAGAGATCTACCGTTTGCGAGCGAAGCGAGCAACATCCCCTAACGTTAAACCTACCCTTAGGGATCTACCGTTTGCGAGCAAAGCGAGCAACATGCCCTACATGCCACAGTTTGCGAGCGAAGCGAGCAATATTCCCTACATGCCACGGGGGGTCCGGGGGGCTTGCCCCCCGGCTGGACGTGGAGGCGAGCGTAGCGAGCCGGAGCGGCTAGTGCTATATATCATTCATTTTCATTTAGTGGGTACCTAGTAAGGAAGTGTCGATATACTTAGATCAGAGAGACGAAAAGTGGAGATGTTTAATTTAATTAGATAAATTTTCTTTTGGTAGATGCCAACATCTATGTAGGGACATTGATGACAAAGTCATTGTTTTGCCCGAACATCACTGAAGTGCGTTACGCGACTCGGTTACGAAGGTGGGACCCGTGAGTCTGATTTCTTTCTTACTCAATCTAAGGTGCCGAAATTTGAAATGGAGTTGCCTTTGGGACGCTGCTCCTTTGAGAATAAAATTACGATATATGGATGGGCTCTGATCAGTTGAGGGGCCTTTGAGGCTCATTTCTTTCCTGATTGACCTACGGTGATGAAATTTGAAATACGGCGCTTTCGGGAAACGTTGAATACAATTACAAGGTATGTAGGTCATCCGATCAACTGAGGAACCTCAGAGGTAAAAACTTGAAATTGAGCGCCTTCAAATACCTTGAAAACAATATTGTGAGGTATCAAGGGCAACTTATCAACTGAAGGCCTTCTCAGGCTGATATCTTTTCGAGGCGATCTACTAAACTAATTTATCGTAATAGAGAAAACAAACTTAGTTTTAAATCAATTTACAGTTCATACGCTTCTTCTACGAGGTAGGAATATTTCATTGTCATAAAGGGTTATGTTTAATAACATTTACTAGAAATCGTAAAATTGGGGGGGTCCTGGCGTTGTGAAGGAGTGAATCGTTTTGCAAGGCGCGATGTATCGAGTTTAGATAATGTACTACCTACTTATATACAGGATTTAATTTAGACCGTCCATTCATCTGCGTAGCAGCTCTATCTTATACAGGCACAATGAACCTTTGTGTAAACATTTGTAGCGCTTGAACAATGAAATGGAGGACAGCACTTTTTGTCGACAAAAATATGCTGAAATTCTAACAGGCAGTCAAACACCCACTAAGAACTGTATAAAATTGTTAAATTCATTTTTATAGCAAATTATTGTTTAAATATGCCCTGTACAACGTTATTTTGACGTAAAAAACTTTAATAAAAATAAAATTCATGATTTTGAATCATATATGAATACATTGAAAAGTCATTCATTCACTTGTTCTCGGTATTATAGAATGATGTTGGATATGTCTCTGAGAAAGATAGAAGACGAACATCGCGTTTTTCATGCCCTTTTTCATGACGTTCTGTAGGGAGGTACCTAACATTATGGCGGGAGATGTTATTAAAAAAATACAATGTTTTCCAAAGAACGAACCCACAGATTGATTAAACTGGGGATACCTACTCATAATATGTTAGGTAATGTTGCGTAATGGTCATTTCGGATTTGATGTTAATATGATTGTGAAACTCTCCAATTATCCAGTAGTTTGGACAAGAAAATTACCGCTACTCAATAAGTAATTTACAAAATGAGTTTTCCATTACTAGCCGGACATGTTGATGAGAGATAGGCAAACTCGTTCCCTTAGAAATTTATTCATGGAATTAAAATCATTCAAGTTGATTAATTTTGGATTAATTCACTCGTAGTTATTTAAGATAATTCTGTGAATCTACGCGTTGGTTGGGTAAATTTACGTAGTTAACTAATTATCTAATTGTTAGGAAGGAATATGTGCAGGATTAGAAACCCAATCTTGAAGCGTGGGCAAATTTCTGTATTTTGCTTCCTCACTACCAAAGGTAAGGAAGCTTTGAGTTCGTGCGAAAAGTCGATGAAATTGTTGTCTTCCAAAATCAAAATTTCCACTTGCTTTTTGCGTTTCAGAGAATGTTGATCAATTTTGATTCTGTGCCTGTCTGTGGTAAATCCTTGTCACTCCCAAAACTATACCAAGGGATCTTCAGGGATTGTGCGGGTTAGCTCCTAGACGGTCCCCTATAACTTTCATTGCCGTCGGATCTACAGTAGCGTGGACGCATGTGCAAACGTGAATTTCAATAACGTCGATTTCTCATAATTTATCCGTCAGATTTCGTTCAAACACGGGGGATAATTGGGTATGTATTTCAGAAAAACGCCATACGAATGGATTTGCAATTGGTAAAGTATTAACTATTGCGCATGCGCAAAACTAAAATTGATTGACATTGGCAAAACTTGGAGTCTAATGGACCTATTTTTATGAAATTTTTTGTAATTTTCAGTGGTTAGCTCCTATATGATCCCCTACAACTTTCATTGCCGTTGGATGAATAGTAGCACGTGCAAACATGAATTTCTTATCATGTTGATTTCTTATCCTCTATTGGTCCGATTTCGTTCATACTCGGGGGTAGTTAGGTATAGTTCTAGAAAAATTTTCTATGAATTTCATCGTGATTGGTAAAGTAGAAACAATTACGCAGGCGCACAACTAAAATTGATTGCCTCAGGCAAAACTCCGAGACTATTGGACCGATGTTTAAATGCCGTTTTCAGGGCTTGTGGGGGTTAGCTTCTTGACGATCCCCTATAAATTTCAATGCCGTATTCTTTGCACATGCGCCAACTTGAATTACCTATAAAGCCGATTTCTCATGATCCCTCAGTACACATGTGTTTAATATTCCGTAATATTCAATAATATTCCGCTATATTAACCAATTTTAGAATTTTTAACAAACTTTTGTAATCTTGTAAATTTCTGAGTTAATTTTTCTTAAAATTAAGTGCAAGCATTTCTAAGTGCTGTTATTTATAAAATTTTCTAAGTAATATTCTGCCATAAAATAAAGTACCAATAACAATGTACAGCTAGCCAAGTAAATATGAACTTCAAAATGTATTTCTACCTACTAAAGACTAAAATGTTTCATCATTGTAAATTATTATCATCTTCTGATTCTTCAAAATTGCTAGGAATAAAAGCACTTATTGGTTGCAGGGATGGCAGCAACGTGTTACATATATCTCGCAGAAGTGAGCAGGCCGAGTGAAAGAGGAATGATGGCAGCCTTAGGCCCAGTATGCGTGTCTCTGGGAGTCTTGATGGTTTACTCTATGGGATATTTCATGGATTGGCACGTAGCTTGCGTCGTATGTGCCGCTGTGGCTACATTCAGGTGAGCATTCATAGCTTTCTAATACTTTTGGGGTAATTTTAATATGATATCTAGTTAAACCTCCTATTTTTATATCTTTTATATTAAAAATGATACCGATGATTTCTACCATTATGAGGGTTTACCTTTGCTAATGAGATGAAAGTGTCATTTGCCTTCAATAAAAATACAAAACTGAATTAAAACGAATTATTATAAAACCTTATTAATATATTTATTACTTACATAGATATTATTACATCTTTTAGTATGTTCGTGATACACTTCGTTCCCGAGACACCGCCTTATTTAGCATCAAAGGGACAATACCACAAAGCGCAAGAAGTTCTCGTGCAATTGAGAGGAGCAGCAGATGAAGCGGAGAAGGAAATGACGCAGGTATTTAACCATTCAATAGTAATTACTCAAATCTTCTATAGTAGAACAACAAAAGATTCGTATAGATAAATTTTTTGAAAACTAATCCAAACAGTCATTATCACATATAAGTGTGTTATAGTAAATAATGTGTCCAAATTTATCAGTCATAAATCATCATATTATTGCCTAATAGGTCCATATCGTTAAATCTAAAGGATTTCATTTTAGCCAAAGAGCGCCTTGATTCCAGTGGTGATGGGTATGACAAAAGACTACAAGAGCCTAATTATACAAATAGTTTAGTACCAATTAGTCTATTCACACTATTAAGATAAAATTCAGCCAAGTGGCTACTTCAACACCTCTCTCGCATTTTTCATCTATAGTAGATATAGATGATATAATAGATCTAGATAGATTAGATTTTAAATAATTGATCGTTTGAATTGGAAGGATATTTGATTGCGCTTATCACAGCGAAGTTTCACTTAAGCGCACGCTACGTCTACCGTTATTTTCGAAGACTATGCATTCCACCATCTGTCTTTCCGAATTGAAGGTTATGCTCGTTACAAAGATTGCGCACGTCGCCTCTTACTTAGTGGCTACCAACGTCAGGAATGCGGAGCAATTTATTGGCGACCAAGAAGGGCCATACCCGGCACAATCTCAAAAACTTCGTCACACTCGGCTAAAACAAAATAAGTCGTTGAGCTGAACAAACTGAGAGGATTCTTCGTATTGTCCACAAGTAGTGTCCATCATTGACTTTGTAGGAAACTACAGGGTGGTCCGTAATAAACGGACACATTTTAAAATCCTGTAACATTCACAAATTCGATCGTAGGGATTAAAAAATAAGCAGAACGTGTAGAGAAAAGTCCAAATTACAATCCATCAAAATTTCTAATTGAACTATTAAAACAATGTGTAGATACTGAAAAATTCAACACCAAAAATTCATTTGCAACTAAAGAATCATTAAAAAATTGTACGTAAAACTTATTTCTGTTCTAGAACCAAACATTTCAACCATGTATCATGTTTTCTCCTCGATATTGATTCGAAATTCTATGAAAACATCAGAAATTAACAAGCGGTTGCAATCATGTTCATAATATCAATTATTGAGAATGATCACCTGTGTGTAAACAATTATTTATATAACCATGCTCATAACTCAGTTTGTTGGACACGCACTTCGCCGTAGTTAACATAATATTGTTGGATAAATCGAGAGCTTTCGAACGAATGGTCAACGAATTTTGTGGGATGAAAAACGAAGAAGTACCATTTCCCTAGCAACGACTCGGTTGTAGGCGGAAATCACTGTAATTAATTTCGTGCGCGGAAAAAAATTGACTGGCAAAATTCGCTAGGACCCCAGGGCTAAAACATGATACATGTTAAAATCAGTAAGTTTTATTCACAATTAAAAAATCGGAAAAAATTATCAAGTTTTAAAAATCATGTCATTTAGGGTAGGTGGGGGCAAAAGGTTCCAGTTTCAGCATTTGATTTTCCTCCGGTTCTTCAGAACGTCCTAGCAATCCGAAAACTAGCTTGCATTGTAGATCAATATCCCCTATACCATCAGTAAAAAGGGGAATCAATTTCTAAATCAATAAAACGGTGAATTTTCCATTTCCCCAAAAAATCTCTTTGGAACCATTTGCCCCTCTATGTGGGGCAAATCGTTCCAGTGGAAACTTTTGCCTCATTTGACATTTCAGAAAAGGTAAGGTACAGTAAATAACAACTTTCACCTCCTAACTTTTTTTATTTTAAAACTAATAATGAAAACATCTTTGTCAAAGTATAAGTCACAGTTTCAGAGGCTTGAAGACATGTTGAAGTATGTGGAAACTAGGAAACTCATCAACAGGAAACTCATCAAAAAAGTCGTAGAACCCCATTTTTTATCAGTTTTCAACGTGGGGTGGAAACTCGTCAAATCTTCATGAACAAGCGACTCATCGAAAAATGGAATCCGTCGCTGTCAGAGGAGGTGCACGTTGGCGATGGATGCCGTTTACGTTGCCCTGACAGTGCGCTTCTGTGTTGGGAACAATGCCTTTTTTACTCTCCTCTTTAATCTTTGTCTTAGTGCTGTGTGTGAGAATCCAACTGCCTTGGCTGCCTGGCGAATCGTTACCCCTTTCTTTATAAAATCACAAGCTTGCTCATAAAGAGCTTGGGTGAATAGTTTCCTGTCAGTTTTCTTCTTGTAATTCCTAAAATGATTTTCCCAACTGTTAGACGTTTGCTACCCATTAGACAAGTTAATATTGCCTACTCTTAAATGCAGAAGGGGTGCAAATTAATATTTTTAATGAAGTATAACGAAAAATTAAATTAAAATAATTTAAATGGTAAAAGTTAACGGATGGGGCAAAAGGTTCCACTAGAAAGCGAATGGAACCTTTTGCCCCTTGGTGTGTGGAAACTTTTACCCCATCAGATGGCACTAAAGGTTAGAAGTGAGTCCCATCAATCTTATCAAGTAATGAAAATTCCAATGGAAGGATTTGAAAGGCAACTTATCAAACAAAAACAGGAAAATACTTCTAATAAGATTCTTACTTCTGTCTTATGACTACAAGCAGTCGAAAATTGCGAAAAGTTGTATGAAAAGTGTGATAAACAAACTTACCGCATTTTCTCCTCTGCAACAGGTCAGGATGCCATGAGGTTTGATAAGGCAACTGGTTGGTAGTAGACGTAAGCGCTGCCTACTGGACTTCCCCCAAAACTCTTCCCACTTTTTTTCAAATGCCGGTGGAAGCTTTTGCCCCGCGGAACCTTTTGCCCCCACCTACCCTAAATGACGACCCTGTTTGGTAACGCACAGTTCAAGACGGTCCTTTTAGTTCTGCATCACTCTTTGCATCATATCTTCCGGTATTTCCGCGATTTCTCGTCTTATTGACTGCTTCAATGCTTGAATAAGTTGGTTTGTCCACGTACACTTTCGATTTCAGGTGGCTTTTTGCGAACGATTTTTCCCGGACGCGTGATCTCCCGGCATGGGGATGTTCCCTGGCCTCCGCGTTCCCCAGACCTCACCCCCTGTGACTTTTTTCTATGGGGCCACCTGAAATCTAAAGTGTACGTGGACAAACCACGAACCATTCAAGCATTGAAGCAGTCAATAAGACGAGAAATCGCGGAAATACCGGAAGATATGGTGCAAAGAGTGATGCAGAACTTCAAGGACCGTCTGGAACTGTGCGTTACCAAACAGGGTCGTCATTTAAATGACATAATTTTTAAAACTTGATAATTTTTTTCCAATTTTTCGATTTTGAATAAAACTTACTGATTTTCTCTACACGTTCTGCTTATTTTTTAATCCCTACGATCGAATTTGTGAATGTTACAGGATTTTAAAATGTGTCCGTTTATTACGGACCACCCTGTATATAAAATCCAACCTGGCTTATTCCAAAAAACTGCATAGAACTCAGACAGAAATTGTAAAACTTATGATGCTTGATGCTTAAGAATTATTAAAATTATGCTTCATTAACATATCTGTTGACAGGTTCTCCAATCGGTAAACAAAACAAAGAAAATTACTTGGCAAGAGTACGTTGGTCAAGTGAAAGACCCAGCAGTCTGGAAGCCCTTTCTCATCCTCATCGTGTTCTTCATTTGTCAAGAGGGATCCGGGATGTACGTGATCGTGTACTACGCCAACGACCTGTTCCAGAATATCGGTCCAGTACTGGACAGTTCTGTTGAGTCTATCATAGTGGGTGTCGTCAGACTAGTGGTGAGCGCCATTGGAGCCGTTTGTATTCAGAACTTTGGGAGAAGGACGCTGGCCATGTTCTCGTCAATTGGTGAGTATCTACGTACTAACACCTTCACACCTTTAGGCAAATTCTGAAATGCTTGCACAGAAAAGCCAAAGCTTACAAAAAAACCAAAACATAAAAGCAGTAGGTTCCAACGTAAAATGATATTCATCATTTTATTAGATTTCACCAAAAAGTTAAAAAAAATACATCTATGTGAACCACCCAAACCAGAGATCATTAATTTTACCAACAGTTGTAATGAACTTATTTGCCCTCCCCCATTCAAACGACATATACAGAAAGATTTCATAACTACCGAACCTTGGAATAAATAGGAGAAAAAAACTCTGCAAAAGTGATTTTATCTTCAGAATTTTATTGAACACTTATTTTTGGGGGAATTCTCATTTTATTTCATTATTATTTGCCGAGAAATCGATAAAAACTACAAAAATACCTACAAATCCAAAATCTTGGTTGAATCACCGAATTTCATTTTAGTGTTTTTACCACAATATTTGTTTTTATTGCCACAACGTTTGAACAACAATTGTTTCTACTGAGCTCAAATTTCATTACAATTTAAATATAATAATACATGGTATAATAGGTAATTTAAGAAAATTCGCTCATACGATCATGCTGCATGACTGGAACTTCCATTTATATGGTATCTATCCCCGAACCATATCATAAATAAATAAATAATCAGCCGTTTCCTCAAAACTGGTCGGAAACTGTCAACAACATCGACATTATAAAAAGAGTTTATTCATGGTAATAAAAGTTCTGGTCATGCAGCATGAACTATTAATCAAAATTTTGTAATATTTATGCGTAGTATATTTAAATACCCATATCAAGTTGTTAGGAAATTTGAGAACTTCGCGTGCACAGAAATTGTTGGCAAACGCAATTTTCCTATAATTATAACATTCTGCTAAACAAAACAATTTCAAGACTCTAGGTACATTTTCAGTTGTTAGGTATCTAGTAATTCAACACATTTTAATAAAAATTTGGTACAATTTTGAGCACATTTTTTGTACATTTTTGAATGTTTTAGTTCATGGTTGATAACTTTTTCTAAGTAACATTCCACTTTAAAAATATAAATTCAACATTGTTTTTTTCGCTGTTCTTTTTTTTTTTCAAATTTTACCAAATGTAAAAATTGTATTGCGCTCAAATACTTAATGCTATACAACTAGGTATCTATCACAGTTTTTTAGTAGTTCCCATCACTACATTTTACGATATCTTGATTAAAGTACTACCTACCTAATTATTTTCACGATGATCTCGAAATATCGAAATTCTTAATACATCCGATTCACTCCAACAGGTATGGGGTTGTCAATGGCAGGAGCATCAGCGTATGTTTACGCGTACGGGGACCTGGATCAGGAAGACCGGCCTTTCAACTACTTTCCTTTTAGCTGTCTCGTCGTCCACGTGGTGATGAGCATGATGGGAATGCTTCAACTGCCCTGGCTCATGATTGGTGAACTTTTCCCACTCAAAGTAAGAATAAATAAAGTATACCATAGCGTACCTGTATTAATGTAGATACACCGACACCCAAATATAGTGAGGGTAAGTGCAATTAATCCACCCGGTCTAGCACCTACTGTTTTGGTTCATAATTTCCAATGATCCTCTACGATCGACCAAAATTAGGCCCATCATAATTCAGTATTTAGATTACATTTTAAAATACGTGGAATCCAAAAATCTAGTTGAAAAGCCTCTTAATTGTTTTCGAGGTGTCCCAAAGGAGCTCCATATAAATAACAGCACCGTGAGTCGATTAGGAAAGAGCTCCTAGTCTATGAGACCGAAGGCTTGTAAATGAGAAAGAAACAAAATCTTGAAAATATTTGTTCGCGAGATCTTGGACATTATAAACATTAAATTACTTTCCTGTACGTAGGTACCTTTATATTTTCTCGTTTTCCTAAAATACCTATATTTTATACTAATTTGAAAGGACTGTCAGTCCATTTCCCCAAGTTTAGTCCTGAAAATTTGACCAAGCCATTCCAGGATTTTCTGAATTTCGCGCACATTTGCGGCCAAGGATCTATAATGTATAGGTTGAAAACATTATCCAAAAAGTCTAGCTAGTTATTAAGTTATTGCCACTTCGATTTAGAGGGGGTGCTTACCTAATTGACCAATTATGGTAACTGACTTGGATTTAGCAAACCTGAAATTTTCATATTATTCATGTTTTATTCAAATGCAATTACTGGTTCACAAAACTGGACTGCACCTATAGATGAAACCTGTTCAATATTTAATCATGTGTGACTACGTCAATGTAAGCAGGAGGTAAAATACACACATAACATAGGTACCGACTTGCATATTGTCACCTCCGAATACTCGAGTTCTGAAGAGTCCCGTATAGACAAAAGTAGGTACTTAACAAAAAGTGTGAAGACTGAGGATCGGCGTTTGGTCCCCTTACCTCTCACCTACACTTTCTCCAAACTACAGAAATGGCAACATCCTCACAGCATAATGAACCTTTTTTTAAGAGACCAAGAAAAAAACAATGCTTACCCCCTCAAAATTTGTTGGTTTGCCTTCCATGATACCTAGACACGAAAAATCGGATATTCTAACAGTTATTCTTGTTTTCAGGTGCGCGGGATCATGAGTGGGATCGTCTCATCGTTGGCGTACCTGTTCATCTTTGCGATAGTCAAGATCTACCCGAATCTAATGGCATGGTTCCAGCTATGGGGCATGCTAGCGTTATTCAGCGCAATTTCAGCTTTCACCGTCGTTTTCTGCTACTTCTTCCTCCCAGAAACGCAGGGATCGTCTCTCATCGAAATAGAGAACTCCTTCCGGAACAGTGTCAAATCTAAAGAAAACACCGACCCAGTGTACATTTTAAGGATATGACCGCATTCAACCATCAAAGCTTTCATAGCTTTTCTCCAGAACCTACCGACTTTCCCACATGAGTGAATAAAAACAAAATTCCCGAACTTTTCCATTATAATGAACTCGTTCGTTCATTCGAAATACAGTTGGTTGAGACCGTTTCCTTTTCCACTGTAGAATCAGGATTTCTCTGACTGAGGTATTTCGGTTCTGGAGATCACCTCAAACTATGTTCCTTAAAAATCCACTTCTACGTATTTATTTATTTTTTAAACATGGGATGAAGTGCAAGAGCGGAGCGCTTAGTGCACAACAAGCCTTCTGTTGGAAGTTTTACACCGTAATTTGGCTGTGATTATTATTTTCTAAACTTTAATATTCTAGGTTTTAGAATAGTTGTAGAAGAATTAAAGGGATTAACGAAAATCAGGGTGCGGGCGCCCCTTTGAATTGTTGCTTATAAAGCTATTAATATTCCCAATTTTAAAAATATACTTCAATAATTTAAATAAAAACGAAGATTAATGTACAGTAGGTATGTTGAGCATATTTGAATCCATGTAAAAATGGCATTACCGTCCAAAGAAAAATTTAGGTGCATATTCATTTATGAATATTCTTAATGGTAATTAATTCATTCCATCAAGTATTATTAAAATTATCATTATAAATTTTGTAAATAACTAGATTAACTATTAAATCCTAGTGGTTACACTAAGGTATTTATATAAGGAAAATGTAGTTGGAAATTTGTAGTATTAGTTTATATACTGTTAAAATCTTCCACGAATGAATACAAAGGAATTTTAATCGTATAAATATTTTTTCAAGAATTTATATGCTGAGGCGTATTTTTGTAAAATTATCATCAATACATCATTAAAGTTTTACAAAAAATAGAAATATATGCCTATTAAATAAAGAAAGCTTTTCTTACATAGGTATCCAATTTGTGTAAATAAAATAATTTTATTTAAATTGGAATGTTCAGTGTATTTCTTTGATCAACCAAAATTCACACATACCTTCCTTCAAGACATGCTTATTGTCCTTTACCATATTCAGGAGGAGCTATTTTAAATTCATTGAAATGTTCCTCCATTTCAGTTTTGATGAGGGGAAAAGGTTCTCGCAGTAGGTAATAGTTTTTGATGTAATATGTATTAGGTAGGTACCTATATGAACATATAAAAAAAAAAAAAAAAAAAAAAAAAAAAAAAACACCTGCCGCAAACACTTACCTGAAACGCCGTAGGTGCCTTCCTACCCGCTACAAGTATAATTTCTCTTCTTCCCCTTTACTAAAGCTCCTCAGTCACTTCAAAGATTAGGTAGGTATAGGTATATTTGGTGTATCTGCACTTGTGATTTGGTAGAAAATCCCCTAACCTACTGCTAACAGCTCAAATCCTATCCAATGTTTAGCCAATGTTATAATCTAAAACTAAGAGATGAAAAAGAGGAGTACTGCCCTTCGATCATAATCTTATTTCACTAGACTAGGAACCTTGAACAGGGGGTACCACATAGTAATACCGAATACCTGCTCCTGCCTCGATTGGTCGTTCCTTCTCCTGCTCTATATAACAGCACTTATCCGTTGTAAGTCTTGTCAACAACCCCTATTCGTCCGACCTCACTACTAGACTAAATATTAAAAAATAAGAAAATAATATGTAATCATCAACAGGTACTCGATAATATCGGATCCCTCAACATTGATGGGCAAAAAATCGAACACTCAAGATTTGAGTAGGATGTCAACTTCTTAGGATGAACATTAGAAAATTTAGCACATTCAACTGATCAGGAATGAGCCCATCATTTCAATCGTCTCTTAGAGGCTCCCTATTTAACGACCCATAAACCAAGGTAGGTATATTTAGGTACAACAAATTTGGTCCACTCTCTAAAATGAAACATTTTATGAAGTTTTTGTATTTTTAAGTACCTAATTTGTATTGCCCTTTGCATCATTCTGCTGTTTTTACATCATCGGTTGTTCTTCAGGAGTAAACACCGAATTTTTTTTAAAACATACAGTAGAAAAACATTTATTTGTCGAACATTGCTTAGCTTTAACATTTCACTAATTTGAAAAATGTGTATGCGTCAACTGAAAACAAGCTTCACAAAAAATTGAAATGGCTTCTTCTCTTGAAACAAAACCCCTAGTAATCCTCAGTATCGAGTGTAACCTCCAAATGCTGTGATTACGGCTTCCATTCGACGATGAAGGGGTCTAAAGAGGTTCTGAAAGAAATGTAGAGGAATGGCAGCCCATTCTTCTCGAAGAATTCCTCGAAGTTGTTCCAGCGTTCCTGGTGGCGGATCCTGTGCTCGAACACGACGACCTGACATGTCCCAAGCACGTTCAATGATATTCAGATCTGGAGAACGAGCGGCCCAGCCTAAAACAGTCACTCTATTCCGGTCGAGAAACGTTCTAACATGACGAGCTGTGTGCGGAGGAGCTCCATTGTGTATAAAAATCGCATTTCCATCATGATTCTCTAAAAATGTAATGAGGACATCACCAATGTACCGATTTCCACAAAGAGCGTCGCCTTGGGTGAAAACAAGCTCTGTATGGGAAGTGAAGCTTCTGGCGCTCCATACCATTACAGACCCACCATCATAAGGCTCTCTTCCAGTCATTGCGGCAGTAACAAACCTTTCTCCGGGTTTCTCCGCACTCTTTCACGACCATCTGGACCCCGCGGGCTGAACCTATACTCATCACTGAAAATGAAATCCCTCCACTCTCCAAGTTCCCAAGCACTGTGATTTCGAGCAAACTGAAGGCGCAACATCCTGTTCTGACGGGTTAAACTTGGAACGCGGGCGGGTCTTCTGGCAGACAAATGCCGATCCCGCCATCGTCTTCAAACTGTTCAAACACTTACATCCACCCCCGCTGCATTTTCAAGTGAGTGAAGACCTTGTGAAGCAGTTAATCGTCAATTTCTTAAAGCTAAGGTGTACAAGTACCTGTCTTGTGCGGCTGTTGTTTTTCTTGGGTGGCCAGAACCGTGCCTTCTAGAGTACGATCCCATCTCTCGAAAACGTCTACCAGTGGCACGGGTAGTTTCATAAGGCTGTCCTAGCACTCGAGCAGTATACCTCAGTGACCTTCAATCATTAACAAGAGCTACAGCTTGCGCGACCATTTCCGGTGGAAAAGACTTTTTTTCTCTTAAATTGATTTTTATGGTTGGAATGCACTCAACTTACTGGAAAACACTCGCTCCTCGGCTGATGACGTGAAAGTGTGAGGCAATGAAACATGATCATGTCTCGAAATGATTTCCTATCGCAGAGAGATCAAAACAATTTCATCCGCCTAGCTAAAAAAACAACAAACAATGCCTCTGAATGTGTTCAGACAGTAACCCAGTCGAAAACAAGATGATATTAGTCGCAACTTCTATTTTAGAGAGTGGGCCAAATGTTTTATACCTAAGTGATATTACAGACAGTAGGTTGGCAGGATCACTTTTAGTTACCAAATACTTAAATGAATCCTTGTAGGCAAAAAATGTAGACACCGGGCCATCCTAAAGACAGGAAACTTGTCAAAATATAATAAACCATTTTGAATAAAATGTTTGATATTGTCAATCTGAACTAAAATTTTGAACTAGACAAAAATTTGTGGTTCGGGAACTTGAAGATAAACAACGAACTATTAACACTTGTTGAACTATATATTTTATGCACAACTGAACAGCCGAACAATTTAGTCTCTGTACAGAACTGGTGTATAGAAAGGAACTAGTTTTCGAGCTAATTTTTTAAGAATAAAGTTGGTTTTGAATATTGTCAATAGCATGGACGGAACACGAAAATCGCCGCAAAAAACACACAGCAGAACCGCGTGGCGGACCAACATTCACTTAATGAATTTTCTCCCGCTCTGAGTAACATACAAATTAGATCTGAATGAATTAATCAATTTAAATGAACTATTGACAAACTTAGAACAAGTACCAATAATTTATCCGAAATAATTAATAATTAATAATTTATCCTAGGTCCGAACATCCTCCCCCCACAATGACCACAAGCTGCTAACCATAGGAAGGTCATTCAACCTTAGGAAGCGGGCACAACTTCACCAAAGGCCTCTCCTTGAGTCCGGAACTAGTCCTTACCTCAGCCACTCTATAGATCCCATCTTTGCCTGGGATCAAGCGAGTAATCACACCGATCATACACTCGAGAGGTGGGGAGTGGTCTTCCATGATGAGAACTAAATCACCTATCTGGGCTGGCTTGTCGGGAGAGCACCACTTGTAGCGCTGTTGCAAATCCAGCAGGTACTCCTTCTTCCATCGTTGCCAAAAGGAGTTCACAAGGTTGTTCACAAACCTCCACTTGGGAATAAGTCTTGAGCTAAAGTCGGATACTGATGATTCTGGTAGAGCTGTGAGCGGACGCTGAACCAAAAAGTGACCTGGGGTCAGAACAAGAACATCATCAGGTGAGTTGGACTGATGAACTAGTGGCCTGCTATTAAGAATGGCCTCAATTCGTGCAATTATAGTACTGAAGATCTGAAAGGTTGGAACTTGGTCACGCAATGTGACTCGAATAAGTCTCTTGGCCGACTTAATTGCAGCCTCCCACAACCCTCCGAAATGAGGAGCTCTGGGGGGTATGAACTTCCACTCAACCCCACGAGTGGCCAATTCCTCGACTAAACTGTCCGCAACTCCATCCTGCATAGCTGCTCTTATGCTTCTCAGCAAGTTTGCAGCTCCCGCAAAGTTAGTTCCATTATCAGACCAAATGGTTGCTGGGACTCCCCTACGAGCCATAAACCTCTCCAAGCATTGCATAAATCCATCCGTACTGAGATCCATGACCACCTCAAGGTGCACAGCCTTGGTTGCGAAGCAAACAAATATTGCTAAGTATACATCCAACGATCTAGCACCTCGAAGCCCGGCAATTGTGATTTTGAATGGTCCACCAAAGTCCACCCCTGCCTGCTCAAAGGGGTAGGCGATCTCAACTCGTCCTCTGGGGAGCTGTCCCATGGGTGGCTGAAAGGGCTTTGGGTTGACTGAAAAGCACCTCAGACACCCTTTTAGAACTCGTGCTACAGTATTTCGTCCATCAATGATCCAGAACTGATTTCGAAGGTAGGCTAGGGTAGCACGTGGTCCTACGTGCATACATCTTTCATGAGCAAACTGAACAATCAGACGAGTCAATACATCATTATTAGCAATGAGAGCTGGGTGTCGAGTTTCGTATTTTAATGAACTAAGCTCCAGGCGCCCACCTACGCGGAGGATTTCATGATCATCCTTGATGATTGCGAGCTGCTTCATCAGCTTTGAGTAAGGGCCCTTTTTCTTAAGAGCATCATAGATGGACATGAACTGGCGTTGCTGAGATCTAAGAATAAGTGCCCTATTGGCAGCTTTCAGTTCCACTGTCTTGAGTGGTCCGGTGAATGATCTAGGTTTCTTGCAATTCTGCCTGAATCGTAGCATCCATGCTGTTACTCGCCTGAGTCTTGAAAATGAACTATATCTCTCCTCGAACATATCCACTCCAGTTGTGACAAAAACTTGGTTAGCACGAATTTCCTCTTTCACATGAGGAACTGACAGATCTGGTCTTATTCTTCTTATGGGCCATGCTGCTCTATCCCCAGTCAACCAAGATGGTCCACTCCACCAAAGATTGGTTCTTAGAAGCTGTTCTGGTGAAGCTCCTCTAGATGCTAAATCCGCTGGGTTATCACCAGTAGCAACGTGAAACCAATGGGCAGGAGGAAGTTTTCTTAAGATCTTAGCAACTCTATTGCCCACAAACACCTTCCACACTGGTGCTGGATCCGCTGTAAGCCACGAAAGAACTACAGTACTGTCTGAGCATGCCACTACTCTTTTCAGTGGTATCTCATCAAACTGATCTTTGATTTTGGCATAGGTCTTTGCCAACAGCTCTGCAGCAAGCAGCTCCATCCTTGGTATGGACTCCGGCTTCATCGGAGCTATCCTGGCTCTTGAGACAACCAAACGAACTATGAACTGATCGTGGACCAGACCCACCTGATAGAATACCGTGGCATAGGCTTTCTCCGAGGCATCAGCAAATCCCACAAGCCACTGTTTTGAACTATTTGCTTGTATACGCCTGGGCAGAGCGATCTGAGAGAGATTGTGCAAGGACTGGGCTAGTTTTGACCACTCATGAGCTAAGGACTCTGGGAGAGGATCGTCCCACTCATACTTGTTCTGACACACTTGCCTCTGAATTAATCTTGCTTGAACTGACACAGGCATTACCCAACCTAAGGGATCGTAGATCTTGCCAATCTGGCTTGCCAGCTCTCGCTTTGTGCGGACATTTGGGGTGGATGGCACCCTGAAGAAAAAAGAGTCCTGAATAGGGTTCCAAGCTATGCCAAGCATCTTCAGTGGCTTCTGATCTTCTAACCCAAACTCAATGGTCTGTGCTGAATCCAACCTATGCTCATCTGGAATACCACGGAGTACATGAGGGCAGTTTGATGCCCACTTTCTTAGTTCCAGTTGAGCAGTCCTTAGTAGATCTATAAGCTGGTTGCGTACTTCAATAGTGTCCTTGAAATGATCTGCTCCACCATGCACATCATCCACATAGGTATGAGCATCAAGAATGGTAGAGGCCTTGGGATACTGCTGAGCTCCCCGATGTGCAAGATCCTTAATGACCTTGTTTGCAATGAACGGAGCACAAGTTGTCCCATATGTCACGGTAGTGAGAGCGAAGTCTTGGATAGGTTCAGAGGGGGAATTTCGCCACACTATACGGAGCATGTCTTGATCTTTAACTGGGTGCTGGATTTGTCTGAACATTTGGCGAATGTCTGCAATGAAAACGTACTTGGGTTTTCGGAACTTGGTGACCATCTCTGCAATATCGGAAAGGAGCTTGGGACCCGGATGAAGAATTTCATTGAGGGATCTGCCATTTGAGGTACGTTGGGATGCATTGAATACCACCCGGATCCTTTCAGGAGGGTCCTCAGGCCTATGAACTGCGTGATGTGGAATGTAATAATGAGGCATATGGCCCAATTCCAAGTATTCCCCCATGAATTTTTGGTACGCCTCCTTAAGAACTAGATCACGTCCCAACTTTGCTTCCAGACTGAACAATCGTCGGAGAGCAATATGACGAGAGCTGCCTAATGAATTTCGATCCTCAGAGAGTAAAAGAGGAACTACATATCTACCATTTGAATCACGGTAGGTCCCTTCATTAAACATTCGATCAGCTTCAACTTCAGCTGGAGTCCAAGGGAGTGCTGCCTCCACTGACTCAATCTCAAACATCTGGCGTAGAAGGGATTCCACAGTATCTTCATTGAGCTGAACCCCCACTGAACTAGTGCCTATCTGAGGAATTGAATTAGCATGAACTGAATTAGCCTTGGAGTGGAGAGCCATGTCTACTCTCCCATGATCAATATTGTTGATTGTGGGGACTGAAAATTTTGTGGGACTGAGCTGTACAGTTGAAGGCGCACCATCGGGTTTCAATGAATGCAATAATTCGAACAAGTTGCGATCCGGACTGGTCCATTCTGCTGGTGGAACAACTGAGAATAAATTTCGTACTATGGGCTTCTCTACAAACGATTGGGGTTGGAGATACAGCTCCCGCCTCCGAGGAGGCAACTCCTTTAGCGTACGCTGTTCCTTAGGTTTGACCTCCGGAACTGAACTGGGGACTGAACTAGAAATGGGTGCTATAATCTTTCGAAGAGCTGCCTTTATTTCTTGAAGAACCGTTTTAAAGTACATAGGGTCAGAAGAAGGAATGATCTGGGCTGATCGCAGTTTTGGGGCTGCATTAGAATTATTAGAAACAGAATTAGATTTTGAACTTGATGTTGCATATTGCTGTACACATGTAATAGGAACTGGTACTGTTGAGTACCAGGAAGCCGGACTTGATTCATCATGATAGGCTCTCACATGGGTTATGTTGGAGAACTGAACCTTAGATTTTCTTTCTCGGGAAGCTTTTCCCATGACCAACAACCCTAAATCAGAACTAATCAACCAAGGTGAATTTCCAACAGGAGGAGTTGATGATCCCTGAACTAAGGCGGCATACAACTCGACGCCTATGATCATATCAGCGGATCTTCTAGAATCGAATGCAGGGTCCGCAAGTTGATCTCTCAACTTTTCTATGTGCTGCCATCTACCTGACTTTAGTTGAACGGAAGGTACATTATCAATAACTTCATTCATGATATGAGCTGCAATTGGTACTACTGTCCCATGAATAGTGTGCAAGTACATTGTGGCCGCATGATTAACTGCTTTGGTTGAGTTTCCCACTCCTGCTATGGATGACTCAACAGTGGTCAGATGCAAACCTGCAAGGCGAGTCGCCCTTCTGGACAATATATTCACTTCTGACCCAGAATCCAACAGAGCACGAACTTGAACTGGATGTCGACCATTGTGGGATATTGGAACGACAGCGGTGGGCAAAAGACCGCAACACAATTTAAATTTTAAATTGGATTTGCCTTCGAACTTGTATCGGCCCCCCTCCCAAACCATGGCCGGACGGTAATTGGGTCGCTTTGAGCTACAATTGGGGGCACATGACCTTGGCGGTACTTGCTTTGAACTCGAGTCAGTGTATATCCTATGAGAACTATGATTTCTGGGGGAACTGGTAGACGAGATATGAACCTTATCACTAACTACCTCTGTGTACTTGTTCTTAGATCTACTGTTCTTATTTGCTAACATCCTACATAATGAACCTAAATTATTGTAATCAGAGCGGGAATGACTTAATTTGCCGCCATGAACAACCTGACTAGAGCAATCAGCTAAAGAACAAAAATGCAAAGAACTAGGGTTGCCAGGACTGTTCATGGCAGGCCACCTTCAGATTGAATGAGCTCCCTCGCTCCCCTCGCTGTCTGACCTACCCGATCGCGAACGCCGTGGGAAGCTTCCAGTAGAACTAAAAGGGGACCTAGGACTAGTTGACTTAAGTACAGCGCGTCCCCCCTTTTTAACAATAAATTCCCCTGACGAATATGAACTTTCTGAATCCCATTTACACATTGAGGGACAGGAAGACCTAGATCCTAATTCCTCCGACACATTGGAGAACCTATTTCGTGGATGCATTCTATAATTGTCACGGAAGCTGTGTGACTTAGGAGCTAGGCATCTTGATGAAAATACCCCTGTCTGAGAATTGTTTGGGGACGGGGACCGCGAAGTTACCTCTAACATTTGAGCTCGTTTTTCCCCTGAACTAGATTCATATTCATAAATATGAGCCTTTGATGGTACTGAAGAACTTGAGGACTGATCGAGATGCAGAAGTCGGTGATGTCGTTGTCCACAATGACATTTTCGATTGGAAGGGCATTTACTTGCACGGTGTCTGAATGAGAGGCAATTAAAACACAGCCTGTGTTCCTCGGTAAAAGCACGACGAGCCCTGGTCGTCATTGAACTAAATACTGGACATTTGTAAAGAAAATGATCTTGATTGCAACAGTAACATCGGAATTGATCATTTTTTGACTGTGAATCAGATGAAATTGGTTCGGGACAATGTTTGTCATAACTCTGAGCTTCCTGTTCCAAATTCACTGTTCCATGTGAACGACTCCGATGAACTGGTGATCTAGCGTTTTTAGAGGTCGATGTCGAGGGTTCCAAGGAAGTAGCATGAGGTTTAGAACTGAGAAATGTAGGTACTAATTGAGCCAAACGAAGCTCATTATCTATAAAATTCAACAGACTGCTATGATCTGGTATAGAATCGTCGTCTTTCATGACGTCCTTGTTGAATTTTTCTCTCAATTCCGGGGACAATTTATTGAACAGCGTCTCAAATAATAGAAAATCTGAGAGGGATGGGGTAGACAAACCCTTCACTGAGTCGGTCCAGGCCTTAGCGGCGAACAAGAATTTTTCAAGTACTTGAGGTTGTGAACTAGTCCCTAGGGGAATGTTGCGCCTATTAGCAAAGGTACATCTGGCAAGCTTGTACTTCCCACTGTTCTCGGAACAGAGCAGCTGATATACCCGCTCGTACTCATTGGCTGTGGCATTGGAGCCAGTGATAATATTACGAGCAGTCCCACCCAATTTTTGCGAAAGAGCTTGAAATTTAATTTCGCGCGGGAGATCGGGGTTTGTGTGAACGGCAGCATCAAAAAGAGTTTTGAATGCGGAGAACTGAGTGACGTCACCATCGTACTGGGGAACCGATGGGAGAAGTATGTTCATTGATTTTACCGCATCGATCGTAGCGTTCCTCCTTGGCCTAGGATCGTCCATCTCCACCAATGGACCTATTCTTCTAGCACCCAAACTATCAAGTTTATTCCGAGTGGTAGCAATAAAATCTACGAAATTGTCGATCGTGTCATCATCCAATTCAGAACCATCCAATTTCTTCATAAGTACCGAACTATAATCATACAGGTTTTTGAGCTGATTGTCGAAAACGCTATCGAACGCCCCCTGCTTGAGGCACGCATTTATCTCAACTATCCATGACCTTATCGCTCGATACAATGCTCGATCTCGCTCCGAAAAGATGCCAACAATCTCCTTGGGCAATTTGAACATTTCAAAAACTGAACTATC
The DNA here is from genome assembly GCA_030762985.1 of Adelphocoris suturalis. Classification (NCBI taxonomy): domain Eukaryota; kingdom Metazoa; phylum Arthropoda; class Insecta; order Hemiptera; family Miridae; genus Adelphocoris; species Adelphocoris suturalis. Next base: position 40,626,580 of record CM061046.1, on the reverse strand, counting down.
TGTACATGCCATATTGAACTAGTACCAACAATCATAAACGAAACAGACTTAATGAGTGAATTGGAATGGTCTCACCCGATCAGGCAGGGACAGGCCGGCGGCGATTCCAGGAACTATGTCTCCTTGTTGACTCTTGTCTTCGTAATTATGAGTTTGTGGCTTGGAATTTCACTCAAGTCGCACAATTATTACATCCCGGGTTTTCGGCACCATGAATAAAATGTTTGATATTGTCAATCTGAACTAAAATTTTGAACTAGACAAAAATTTGTGGTTCGGGAACTTGAAGATAAACAACGAACTATTAACACTTGTTGAACTATATATTTTATGCACAACTGAACAGCCGAACAATTTAGTCTCTGTACAGAACTGGTGTATAGAAAGGAACTAGTTTTCGAGCTAATTTTTTAAGAATAAAGTTGGTTTTGAATATTGTCAATAGCATGGACGGAACACGAAAATCGCCGCAAAAAACACACAGCAGAACCGCGTGGCGGAGGTTATAACCCGACACGGCCCGCTCGCAGAGCTACCAACATTCACTTAATGAATTTTCTCCCGCTCTGAGTAACATACAAATTAGATCTGAATGAATTAATCAATTTAAAGAACTATTGACAAACTTAGAACAAGTACTAATAATATATCCGAAATAATTAATAATTAATAATTTATCCTAGGTCCGAACACATTTCTTTCAGTAAAATATACAGAACAAATAGATCAGAAGTATGTTTTGAAGTTCTAAAACAAAATTGGTGGCCTTGGGGAGTTGAACACAAGACCTTCTACTAGGGAATCCAGAGCTTTAACCATACCACCACGCAAGACCTTGATAGTTAATCATCAACAAAACTACTACATTTAAGCAAAAATATCTAACGAGAACTTACTGTTCGTCATCTTCATAAGCACCGAACACGACTACGATTCTACAAATAGAATGGAGATGCCAGCGATACTAGCGGATTCTTCAGAAACCAGCTCAAGATTTATTACTCTCCCGATTCTCTCTTGGCACCTAACCACGTTCAAGCACAGAAGAGGTACATATAGCCTGATTTTACTGACAATATCAGGTTTTCCGAAAAAACTGTGGAGATTATTTTCATTCTAGTAGCCCAAGTTGTACAATTGGAGGCCCTTAACATTGTTTACCCACCGTTCGACCTTTGTATCCAGGACCAAATGTTTGAGAATAGATACCAGCCTAACCATGAATCGTAATGAGAGATTGTGTGTGTTTGTGTTTATAGTACGTGCGATCTACGAATCGCCTCAACCAAATCAGACATCAAACGTGAGTGACACTAATTTTGAGCACTCAACAAGGAATCCGCGCACAAACTTGACGCTTCTTTGCAACAAGGTTTGATTTTTGATGGCCGCTCGCATGGTTCCTCTGCTGGTAACTATGGTTTTGGAAGACGAAATCAACAACTAATTTACAAATATACAATAATATATTACTAATTTTCAATAAAAAGCACCTAAATATAATAAATTTGACTCTACTCTCTGCAGCACCTGACACCCACATCAAAATCATCAAAAGACCTAGGTATTGTACTTATTTAAAGAATGAATACAAAGAAGCTGGTAAAATATTGATTTATTTTCACTCCACAGTGGTAAAAAATAATAATTTCAATCTTTACAAATTACAAAAGTAGACAGAAATAGGGAAATGAGAATTCACAGATCTACGATTAAAAAAATCTTTCGTTTTATCTATAAAAACATGAAAAAATAATCATTATTTTCGATAAAATCAAGAACTAGATTTGATGGGCCTAAGCAATACGGTTCAAGATGTTTGTGGGAGAAAGAAGGTCCCTAAACTAATTTTAAAATAAACCGTTGATACAGAAAACTTTTATCATGCTGTCACCATTCCAGTTTCTCCAAATCTCATTTATGGCTAAAGTTCGCATAGCCTGACTATAAGGTGTTCACAACTCGACGTTCGGTACCTACCCACTTAACCCCCCACTCAAGCCATCAATAGTGACTCGAGGAATCTTACTCATCGCAAGCCCTATATCTTTTTATATTTGTTTAGATAATGGCAAAATATGATTGGGCACGTCCAGAGATGATTGAGGATGGTTGAGGGAGGGAGCCTATGGCCAGAGCCATCTTCACCCATCCCTTACAGTTGGTTCCCAATGCCTAACAAGTACAAAAAGACATTGAACGTCTCCAAATCTACAGACTAACCATTCCCAATACGGGTGTAAATATGTATGAATCCCACCTCCGAATTGGTTCCAATTAGGATTCAAAACTAGGGAAGTAAATATGAGTCGAGCGCCCATGACTTTGGATTAAAAGCACTTGTGTCACTAGTAGACCCGAAGACGACCAAAGGTTGCTGACAGCCATTCAGCTGAGCCTGAAGTGGGCGGTCAAGAGGGTACCAAACGCCTGGATCCCATCTTTACCAGCCCTGTATTTGGTAGATCAAAACCGGGCATCTAAAATAAGATGGTGGGTGGAGGGCTCGTGAATGGGGGGGGGGGGTGTAACAAGGGTGGAGTGTGCCTTTAGTGGTTTAGTCCATCAGGGACGGACTCTGTGATTACCACAACCATAATACTATATATATATATATATATATAGCTTTCAGCGGTAAAATTTAATGAAACCCAGAATTCATCATTCTTTAAGAACCGCCTGCATTATTTCTTTCTTTTTAACAACAAAACAGCACATGTAAGACCGTTTCCCCCTGGGCTTATTTTCTGATGCCACTTTTACAATTCTGGAATGCAAGCAATTCAGTGCTCAATATGGAGCATTCAGAAAGTTAAAACCATTTCTTCAAGATAAGATGAAACCTTAAATTCAAGTCTCAATTTGCTCCTTAAACAGACCATGGAATCCATACTTTCATTTAGCAGCATCAGCAATAGATTCAAGTTTCCTGGTCGCTGCCTTCAAAGCTGCAACGAGACTTTGAAGTTGGTTGACAGTGCAAACAACAGTGACACTCTCTGCTCCAAAACCAAAACTCCCATCAGGATTTCTCCTCTGTTTCCCCACAAGGAAGTCGATGAAGTACAATGCTTTTCCGTCTATATCCGAATAGGAAGACTGAAAAAAATGAAAAAGTAATAAAACTATAAAACTTACAACACACATTACATGCAATCCACTTAAACCAAAGATTTTGTATTCTAGTACAAGAATCGACTTATGTTTAGCGATATTTTGAAAAAAGCTAAGCTATTGCTATAGCCCCCAAATTTTCAAACAAACAAAATTTCCAAAATTTCTACCATGGAAATCCGTTTAAGGTATCTTGGAAAGATTTTTATTTACCGAAATAATGGCGGTTATAAAATGTATTATTTTCTTTTTTTTTAATTATATACCAGCGGAAAGAGAATTAAATTTCCAGTACTTTTAATGTCCAATCAAAAATGTTAGGTTTAATCAAGGTTTATTGGGTTCTAAAGGGAAATTGGGCGTGAAGATTAAATTTGGTCGAATAAAAAAATCGGGTGTTTTATAAAACGCAAGAAAATCCCTATTGAAACACTGGGAAAGCCTCACCTTTTGAACGGTATAAACTCCACTTTTATTCTGCTAATTAGGAGAGAAAATGATGTTTTGTTGAACAATTACTTTATTTTTCCTTCAAACCGAGGGTTTTCATGAAAAATTGCCCTATAAACCAATGAGTTTGGGGTCAATCTCTAAGTCATTTTCAAGCTGATTAGAATGGTAGCGCCTGCAGATCTTAGCCGCTGCGAAATAGACGAGTTAAACACCAAAAAACACGTAAAATCGAGCATGACGAATACCTATAGAATAAACTCCAGTTATGTAGCATAACCACGACCTAATTTTCTTGATTTTTTCACACTATATAGATGTAAAACATTTTCTGAGTTTGTGGGCATCAAAATAGTTAGGTACCTATATTACCTACCTAACCAATGATGGAGAAAATTTTTTTTCAACACAGAATTTGTTTTAGCCTTCGCATCTCCAGCCGAAAACGAAACGTTTATGTGTAACGAAAATGTGTTCCAACAATTTCTGATGATTTCCGCTTACAACCGAGTCATTGCTAGGGAAATGGTACTTCGTCATTTTTCATCCCACAAAATTCGTTGACCATTCGTTCGAAAGCTATCGATTTATCCAACCGTATTATGTTAACTACTGCGAAGTGCGTGGCCAAGAAGCTGAGTTATGAGCATGGATTTTTGAATAATTGTTTACACACAGGTGATCATTCTCAATAAATGATATTGCGAACATAATTGCAACCCCTCGTTAATTTCTGATGATTTCATTGAGCTGGTGGTGAGTCGTTACACTGGTGATAAATAAATAAAACAACTTGACATAGTAGTGGCAAGATACACCACAAAATCTGAGTCATTCTTATAAGCGGGTTTCACGGGTTTAAGTGAAACACGTGAGCTATAACACATTCTGTGTTTCAATAATTTCATTCGAAGTATGTAAATAGAGGTAACCTGGGGTCCAGGGGGCTTGCACCCTGGCGAGGCACGGAGCGCCGTTTTTTTTTTAAATAATCTTTTAGTAGACCATCGGAAAGCTGAAGCTTGGTCGCAGTTTTCAAGTTTACCAACTTTCTCCCACATATACAGAATTAGAGGGATTAATAAGAGATAGGAAAATCAGTTGATTTCCTTGATTTGACCAAATTTACTTTCCAGGCTCAATTTTCACCATTGAATTACACCCAAACAATTTTTATTATGCATTATAAAGTCAGGGGATTTGACTCTATTTCCGAAGGCTCATTAAAATTTAATCCGAAGGTGAATCAGAGAGTTCGGACTGATATGATGATGTCAGAACAATAAAGTGGAGAAGTGTATACACCTCTCGAAATGTAATGGTATTATACAATGTTAAGAGGCCTTTTCAGTTGTAAATTAGTGGTAGAACTGATCTCGGGGAAATGGGGGAAAATCCTAAAATTTGTTTTTACTGCTGAGAAATGTTTGTTGCTCACAAATTATGAAGGTACAAATTAAGAGGTTTAAATTCGCTCAAGAGATCATGCTGCACGACTTGAACTCATTTTTATTGAGGACCGGGTTGTTTCAAACCATTCTGAGAGAGTAGGGTGCTTACCTTAACAATGAAGTTCATTTTCCATGTTACATCAAAGATGTGAGGGAAATTTGCGTTCGTTTGCTTCAACGATATTTGCAGAGGTATTCTGTGTTTGCTAAGCGCATTTACAATTTTGGCTATCCTAGAATCCGATAATTTGCAATCCTTCAGGACTTTCTTTATCGTTAAATCATCTTCTTTCCACCTCACACCTTCAACGATCAGAGAGAAGAGAGCAGCATATGCCTGCTTCATCACGTCGATATTATCAACATCAGACAGGGTAACTGGAAAAAAATTAAAAATCCGTTAAAACGGTTACTTTCATAAATTTTACACATTCACATTGAGTGTGTAGTCAAAGAAAACAAACGTGTTATGCATACTAATGACAAATTTTTAGAAATGTGAAAAAGCCAGCAGCAGTCGGCAGCTTGTGGAAGAGGAAGTTCCTCTGTATAATGCTTTGTAATAGTTTTCAAAATGTCCGCTAGCCTTTCTGCCAGGGCTTTCATGGAGGCATTTGCTTGAGGAGAACACACACCAGCTCGGAACGTACAAGTGGGATAAATGATGGATGGCGTTCTTCACATGCTTGTGCACATTTTCGCATCTTTTCTTGTCCAGCAGATGTAAGGACTGTAGTAGTGGTACGTCTGACATAGGAGAAGTGTCGCGTCGGTACCTACGACACGGATATCGGATAACGCAACCCTCTGTGGCTTCCATACTTCTCGGTACAAAAATCACTCGCAAAGGGTGGTAATAGGGAAGAGGCTTCTGGCTGATAAACCGTGATGTTTTCAATATTCTCATCTGGATTCCTGATTTCGTTACTGTATTTTTGTACCATCCAGTTTTCAGTCCAGTTATGCAACAAAGGGTGGGAGTTTCAAATTCATCGGCAGAGGTAAATGGAAAGGGTAATTGCGATAAATCATGATATTTTAATTCTTCTCATCTGTTCTTTTTTACGTCCACTAAAATAATGATGGTTTCTCTATTTTCATATCATATACAAACCAATCAAAGGGACGTTCCCGTAAAACGCAAACATTACTTACCAATATGTATTAAGTCATTTCTGTATTGAACAGAATCCTGAGTTGTTAAATGGTATCTAATTAAACGGCATGAGAATATGATGAGCCCCACTGGATCCAAATATGAGTACGTAAATGTATTTGCACAATCACAACAGGAAATCAAGTGACCCTGGGATTCAAACCTGCTCAAAAATTTATGTAAAACTAGCCTAGTTTTCTCGCTCACTTAGCTCACTTGGGATGGCTGTATAGATCCGATGGTCTTTACTGTTGAGTGGGACATGTAAAATAATTGGAAACGGTGGATCACTAAGGGTGATTTGAAATGTGTAGGGTGTAAGGGGGGTTGGGGTGTACGCTTCACTCGCTCTCTGTGGAATGTATAGATGCGATGGGATATAAATAGTCCATCCCGAGTTCATATGAAAAACCCAGTTGAAATCCGACGTGTGTAGGGAATGTTGCTCGTTTCACTCGCTCGGTGTGGGATGTATAGATGCGACTGGATATAGTCGCCATACTATCGAGAACTACAGCCCATGGTTCAGGTGGGAGGGGTGGAAATTTTGAAAATTTCTTACAATCCCTTTCTATAGACACTCCCAAGTGAATGGCAAAACAAAAATAATAAATTGCTGTGTAATAATATGCTGCACTTTCTATGTGAGGAAGTTATACCGCCCACCCAAGTTGGCAGACATTTTTTCCTGTTGGAAATTACTATCAAACGAGGCACCTTATGTGGAACTATGAAAAGTTTAGTTTTGAGAACATTTCAGTATTAACAGAGCTGTTGGATGCTAAATGTTTGTACGTATTGGTTTTCCCCGTCTACTTTTCTAAAGGCAGGCCATTATTTTATCTGCGTAGAAGGGCTATCCTTTTCCCTTTCTATACGTCCATGTTACAATATGTGAGGAAGTTATACTGCCCACCCAACATGGCAGACTTTTTTTTCTGTTGGAAATTACTTACAAACAAATTAAATCTTATAAAACTATGTGGAACCACGAAAAGTTTATTAGGTTTAATAAAGATAGGCCATTATTTTATGTGCGTAGAAGGGCAAACGGGAGAGCTCCCAAGACCAAGAGGTTTCGAATACAAAGTTCAAGTAGGTAACTACATTTCGACGGAATAGAGCTCAAAAACCAACGTTTTTGTCTAAATTTTCGTTCACTACAATCGGAAAAATAATTGCATGTCTCGAAACTTGCATGGGACCAAATTGGAACTTCAACAAACGTTTTAAGGCTAAAGGGGACGGGTGTTTAGTGTGATTCTCAGATAACGGATGGCGCTAGCGTCGGATGAAACTTCATCGGGCAAATCTCAACTTGAGTACACATTTTTTTGAATCTGGCTTCAGAATCATTATCAGGACGAGTAAAACTTTCGAGCGATCATAAAACATTGTTTAAAAAAAAATTTTGTTGTTGAAATTTTGACTTGAAATTTTAATTGCTAATTCAATTTTTTTTTAATTAAAAAAATCGCTAATATCCCGTGTTTGGAAACAATTCAAGTGTATGTTGGCATAGGCATGAAATTTTGATTCTGAAAATTAGTGGCCGCATGTGAGAAATGGGAGCGAAAAACGTGGTTCGAGGAAAAATAGAGTGTATTTGAGGGGTGCGTGCCTTGGCGACGCCGACGCCCAGCAACTGACCTCATCCGAGCGCGCGTACGAACCCGCTTACCGAGCCGTCTCTCGAACATTTTTTTGTACTTACTGCTTCTTCCACTTTTATCAAAGTATACTTTATCAAAGTGTTAGGTGGGGTTTTATTTTCATTTGTTATAGGAACGTCCATGGTAATAATTAGTTTGTATAGTTGGAACCTTTGTATTCATGTGAAAACAACTGGAAGAGTTTGACGCACTGAACCGTAATATTCATTAGGTAGTATCTACCAACCTCGTACCTTCCTAACTACAATCAGAGATGAGCAAACACATATCCGAAAATACAAATATGTATTTATCCTTTATATTTTATTATTTAGAGTTGAATTTCTTTGTAGGTACATTCCTATATTAATAAATTTGTATTCATATTTTGGCTACGATTATTCAAAATTTATACTCGAAACTATGAATATAGGAATTATATTCAAAGAATATGAATATTTCAATACTTATATAGAAGTTCATATTATTATTCAATTATTTTTGAATATGAAATAATAATATTCACGTAGTCAATCAATATTAATACCTCGATAGGTACCTATTCAAATTTATATTCATCATTAAATTTCACAAAACCTAATTTTTGTCTACTTGATGCACTATTACAAAGATGAGTGAGGGAGCAAAATTGAATTCTAGTTGTTTTTGGTGTTTACCACATAAGTGAAGGGACTAGATCTCAAAATTCAACGTAGAATACCGAGAATTTGAGTAATATATGATAATTTCAAAGTAGGATAATGGACTAAATTTAAAAATCTGTCACAAATCAGCCGAATCCAGCCTTGAAACCCGTTTTTTTTTTTTTTTTTTTTTTTTTTTTTTTTTTTTTTTTTTTTTTTTTTTTTTTTTTTAATGTTTGTATTTTCAAAATAAGATGATGAAATTCACCCTAAAGATCCTTGAATTTGAGTGATTATCTGTTTTACAAGATAGGTAAATGGACATTTCAAAATACATCGAAATTCTGCTTTCAGGTAAAGTATTGCACAATAACAGGTAAATATTATGAATATCATTTACAAATTCAACAATAAATAATTCACATAATTCAAACAATAAATCATAACAAAATTAATTATCGACTATCATCAATTCCTCATTCATCATCATAAATAAAATGGAAAGAAAAACGAACCAAAAACACAAACTAATCTAGGCGCCGGTACCTAACCGCGATAGGCAAGAAGCGAACGTTGGTCTGCGGGTAAAAAATGTAAACAAGAAATCAAGAAACAAAATAAACCCGAATACGAAACCCCCCGCTCCACGCCTTTCTGCAGTGGTAGCAAACCCCCCTCGTAACCGACGCGTCCGGCAAACGCATAGCAACGCCTAGCAACAAGCATTATTACAGTTTCTAGAGGACACTATCACCATCAATTTTGCACTGCGTTTTTACACCTTCATTCTTACTCTAGGTCTGATTCCCACTACAATTATTTATGAGGATAATTCTAGTACTTAGGTAGTTGAGATATGCAAAAATGTGGGATGTTAGCGTTTTCCAGGAAATAATTGTTCAAAATAATTTTTTTGAACAAAATACAAAAAGAATTTGAAAAAATTTTTTGTTAGCGCCCAGATTTGTGTGTGTTTTTGTTTCGTTTTTCTTTCCATTCTATTTATGATGCCTAATAGGCGATATTCCAATAATGGCAAGTTTACTCAAATTCTCGGTATTCTACGTTGAATTTTGAGATCTAGTCCCTTCACTTATGTGGTAAACACAAAAAACAACTAGAATTCAATTTTGCTCCCTCACTCATCTTTGTAATAGTGCATCAAGTAGACAAAAATTAGGTTTTGTGAAATTTAATGATGAATATAAATTTGAATAGGTACCTATCGAGGTATTAATATTGATTGACTACGTGAATATTATTATTTCATATTCAAAAATAATTGAATAATAATATGAACTTCTATATAAGTATTGAAATATTCATATTCTTTGAATATAATTCCTATATTCATAGTTTCGAGTATAAATTTTGAATAATCGTAGCCAAAATATGAATACAAATTTATTAATATAGGAATGTACCTACAAAGAAATTCAACTCTAAATAATAAAATATAAAGGATAAATACATATTTGTATTTTCGGATATGTGTTTGCTCATCTCTGATTGTAGTTAGGAAGGTACGAGGTTGGTAGATACTACCTAATGAATATTACGGTTCAGTGCGTCAAACTCTTCCAGTTGTTTTCACATGAATACAAAGGTTCCAACTATACAAACTAATTATTACCATGGACGTTCCTATAACAAATGAAAATAAAACCCCACCTAACACTTTGATAAAAGTGGAAGAAGCAGTAAGTACAAAAAAATGTTCGAGAGACGGCTCGGTAAGCGGGTTCGTACGCGCGCGCGGATGAGGTCAGTTGCTGGGCGTCGGCGTCGCCAAGGCACGCACCCCTCAAATACACTCTATTTTTCCTCGAACCACGTTTTTCGCTCCCATTTCTCACATGCGGCCACTAATTTTCAGAATCAAAATTTCATGCCTATGCCAACATACACTTGAATTGTTTCCAAACACGGGATATTAGCGATTTTTTTAATTAAAAAAAATTGAATTAGCAATTATAATTTCAATTCAAAATTTCAACAACAAAATTTTTTTTTAAACAATGTTTTATGATCGCTCGAAAGGTTTACTCGTCCTGATAATGATTCTGAAGCCAGATTTAAAAAATTGTGTACTCAAGTTGAGATTTGCCCGATAAAGTTTCATCCGACGCTAGCGCCATCCGTTATCTGAGAATCACACTAAACACCCGTCCCCTTTAGCCTTAAAACGTTTGTTGAAGTTCCAATTTGGTCCCATGCAAGTTTCGAGACATGCAATTTTTTTCCGATTGTAGTGAACGAAAATTTAGTCAAAAACGTTGGTTTTTGAGCTTTATTCCGTCGAAATGTAGTTACCTTGAATTGTTTCCAAACACGGGATATTAGCGATTTTTTTAATTAAAAAAAAATTGAATTAGCAATTAAAATTTCAAGTCAAAATTTCAACAACAAAATTTTTTTTTGGAAACTTTGTTATGTTCGCTCGATAGCCTAGGATGAGACAAACTCAAATATATATTTAGATTTGAAAATTGATTGACTGGTGTGGAGATAATCAAGATTAACTATTTGTATCTTCCCTCTCTCTCACACAACTGTCGTCCCCTTTAGCCTTAAGATCAACCCAAGCAAAAACTGTCGAAATTTACTGGGTCTAAGGTGGAATAAAACATTGGGGGAGCGATTTTGTTTTGTCATTTCCCACATGTTCTCGCTGATTTCTCTGGGAAGACAGCATCTTTCGCCAATTTTGATGGTACCATCGTGATCTACGGCTCCAAGAACGTAACTTTGTTGCTGACATACGAAGTGCTCTCGATCAAATTTTAATGTGGCAGCAGATAGAAGATCGAGCGCTCGGCAAAACAATGGAGCACTAAATCGGGCTCCCACCCATGGTTTGGGTGGGAGTAGACAATTTTAAAATCGCTTATAATTCCCGAGAAATCCAAGAAGATCCCCCACTGAGCCGTTTGGCCGTGCACAGACACGACGGACTGACAAACGGGGTTTCATTCTTATAAATAGAGATTGTATCATAATCACAATCCTAAACTCCAACTTTATCTATACTATTTTATAGGAATAAAACTCCGTTTGTCTGTTTGTTTGTTCATGCTATGCATGGCCAAACGGCATGTCTAGGAGTGAGGGGATCTTCTTGGATTTCTCCGAAAAAGGGAATAAGCGATTTTACAATTTTCTAATCCCACCCGAACCATGGGCTGGAGGGCGAGAGGAGGGTGGGAGCCCCTTTTAATGGGAGCTTTTTTTCCCCAAGCGCCCGACGATGGTGCAGTCAAAATTGCTTAAAGATGCTGTCTTCTTGGAGAAATCAGCAAAAGAATGCGGGAAATGACGAAAAAAATTCGTTCCCCACTCGGGCTGGTCTTGAAATGTTTGTTGAAGTTCCCATTTGGTCCCACGTGAGTTTCAAGACATGAAATTATTTTTTTCCGATTGTAGTGAACGAAAATGTACGCAAAAATGTTGGTTTTCGAGCTTATTCCATCGAAACCTAGTTATTCTAATCTTTGCTTTCGAACCTCTTGATCTCGGGAAGTTTCTCGTTTGCCCTTCTACGTACATAAAATAATGGCCAACCTTTAGAAAAATAGAACTGGAAAACAAATACGTACAAACATTCAACATCTGACTGTTCTGTTAGTACTGAAATGTTCTTAAAACTATACTTTTCGTGGTTCCCCTTAAGGTACCACGTTTGATAGTCATTTCCAACAGAATAAACGTCTGCCAAGTTTGGTGGGCAGTATAACTGCCTCACATATTGTAACATCCCACACCAAGCGAACGCAGCAAGCAACATTCCCTACACACGTCGGATTTCAACGAGGTTTTTCCTGTGCACTCGGGATGGACTATATCCCATTGCATCTATACGTTCCACTAGGAGCGTGGGAAGGTAGTGAGACTACCCATCTCAAACTGCTATTAACTGATTCAATTTGTTCCTTGTTTTCTTCATAGACATGACATCAAAATGTCATGTTTTATGAGGTAAGGTCCTTTGAAAATAGAGTTTTTATAACCACACTGTACCAGTTATGTGGGCTCTCCTTCTTATAATGAAGGAATTATCTTTGGTCACAGTCAAAATATTCCGTCATCCTCTTCCAGTATTTCTCATTGCTAGCTCCTGTGAGTGGAAATTCCCGTGGAATTTCCTGGGTAATATCATCACTTATTATCAGGTCTGCCCAAAGGCCATGAAGTTTGGGGAATAACCGATCCCGAAAGAATACGATCTGTTTGAATGCGTTAGAACAGCTTCTAAACATTCCAGTCATCCTCCTTTGAAATAGAGGCTGTCCGGTCTCCGGAACCTATCGATAAGCATTTAGTTTTAAGTGGACTCCGATTTGTTTGTGCCGTGAGTGAAAGTGTAGTGGGGACTCCGTCGATCTCACCTCCAGCCGGCAGTTCCTCCTCGACGTCGCTATCGAACCTGCGTCACTTTACTTCACCAAAATCAAACCATTATTTCCGAACGACGCCATTGTCTACTTGCATCAGGTCATCAGCATCCTGGGCAAACCATATCTCCAATGTGAGTAATTTTGACATTCAACCAGCAGCTTCTCATCTACCTCTTGCTCCGGAAATTAATTTATTTTATTTTTCATTATTCAGCTTGAGGCTTCAGAAGCAGCTCTCCACTCATCGACCCCCAAGCATTGTTCATCAGCTCAAGGATCTTCGAATTGAGACCTTCAGAGCTTGGACACCTTCGACTTAGCTGGAAGGGGAATGCTGGCTTCTCCTCATCTTTCTCATCAGCAGCAGACAACGGCAGGACCTCATCTCACATAAGTATCGACGAACACTCCAAACACAAACGGTCAGAACATTGCAAATCGAATCTATAAATAGAAATATAATTTAAATTAAGAAAAATAAATCTAGAAGGAGCTCCTTTCATTTTGATTATTATATTGAATACGCATATTCTTTTCAACTATACGAAATATATTTTCAACTTTGGGATAGGTAAATTGGTCTGCATTCAATGAAACCCTTACCTATTGCCCAAACATAATTTGGTAGCAGAGCGTGGTTTCATATTTAATTGAATATTTGAATAGTGAAACTTTTTTTTTTTCTTCTTATATTTAGAATATATTTAATTATAAGTTTTCAAGATCATTATCTTTAGTATTATCCGAGAAGTTGGTATTTACATTTCGCAATTATTTCATTTTTGTTAGAAATATAAGAACGTTTCCACAAATTTTAATTTTAATATATACGGCCGATGTCGTATGTTGTGGATAATTCATAGTCAAAAGGATTTTCATACAAACGTAATTTATTGTCCGCAATATAGTACAATGAAATTTTCTATTTCTCGATCATTATGAAAAATGATTCGTAGAGTTTTTGAAATTTAGGATTCAAATTTATATTAGAAAATTTTGGTATCCAATCCATTTATCCTTTCATCGTCCATTTTTCCTATATTACCTACCTTCCACTATGGCCACAGAATTTGAATTTAAGACCGCCAGTTTAAAACGTAAATTAGCTGACGCATTCACCGAACTACAAACTATCGTAGACTACAGTCGTAGTGCCATTCAGGATTCTACCAAAATTTCAACTTTCAAGGGAGTTTTTCGCACACTTGAAAAGTATTTCGACAAATATGAATCCAGTTACGATGAACTTGTAGATCTCTACCTAGCTGCGGACAAATCTGCCGAATTTCCTTCTAAAAAGGATTCAGAGCAATTTACTAATGCTAAGCGATATTATAAGCAATGCCATGTAAATTTCGAAATTGTCTGTAAAACGGAGGCCGACGAGGCTGCTGCAGCAGCTGCATCACGTCTCCCTCCTCCAGTTGTCAACCCAGGTAATATTACGGTAACTTCGGAGACCCGTAATTCAAATTTACCTAGAATTTCATTGCCTAAATTCGACGGACAATATACTGCTTGGCCTAAATTTCGCGATATGTTTTCATCATTAGTACATAGGGATGAAACACTTTCGAGTATGGAAAAATTCCATTATCTTTCATCATCAGTTTCGGGAAATGCAGCCGCAGTGATCAGTCATTTAGCATTGGAAGAAGGTAATTACGCTCTCGCTTGGGAATCTCTTCTAGCTACGTACGATAAAAAACGTCTATTGGCAAATTCTTATTTGAATCATGTTCTTAATTTTAAACCTAATCAAGGAAAACCAAATTCCAAGGATTTACTGCGGTATTTGTCCAGCGTTACTGATTCCATATCTGCGTTGAAGTTGTTAAACATCGCAGACTTGTCTGAATTTATTCTCTTTTTCCTTGCATTTAGGAATTTAGATCCACACACAAGGGAACAATTTGAATTTGCAAACAAGAATGTAGATTTTCCCACCTTTACGAATTTAGTCAAATACGTTCGTGAAAAATGTGTTGCTCTTCAGTTGTCGGAGGGTAACATAGAATTTGAAAACTCGTCACATTCCACTGATTTCAGAAATAAGGAATTTGTTCAAAATAAAGGGAAATCATTCAAAAATTCAAATCACCTGAAACAAAAAACTACATTACTTACAAGTGAGGGAAAAGAAGAATCAAAATCTCCCAATTCGAAATGTCCGATTTGTGACAATACGCATACAGTACTTAATTGTTCTGAATTTTATAATTTGACACCACAAGAGCGCTTTAACAAATTGCGGAATTGGCAGGGATGTAAAAATTGTTTGAATTCTCAACATATCACGTCAAAATGTCGATCAAAATGGCATTGTCGATTTTGCACACAACGCCATAATTCATTATTACATTCTCATTTGAATGTTAATCAATCAACCAGTAACC
Source organism: Adelphocoris suturalis (assembly GCA_030762985.1). Classification (NCBI taxonomy): domain Eukaryota; kingdom Metazoa; phylum Arthropoda; class Insecta; order Hemiptera; family Miridae; genus Adelphocoris; species Adelphocoris suturalis. The sequence continues at coordinate 40,611,323 of CM061046.1, read as the reverse complement.
ATCCAAATCCTGTGCCAAGCACGTCTAGGTCATCTAATGTTGATTCTTCAGTTCAGTGTCATCATGTTTCATCTTGTCCTTTTACTTCCAGTGTCCATGTCATTCTCGGCACTGCTTGGGCCAACTTTGTTGATATTAGAGGTCAAATTCAACGTTTTCGTATCGCAATTGATTCTGGAAGTCAACAATCATTTATAACTACACGTTGTGTTAATAAACTAGGCCTGAATATGATCCGATGTGAACGGAAAATATCGTCATTAGGTGGATCGTTGTTCGACGGAGCGAAAGGCAAAACAACTTGTGTGATTCGTTCAAAGGATTTATCAAATGTTTTTACTACTGAAGCTGTCGTAGTATCCAATATAACGAATCACTTACCTACTTCTCCTGTTCCTTATGACGTTTGGCGCCATTTCATAGGGTTTGATCTAGCTGACCCGAAATTTTGGGAACCATCTTCTATCGACTTCCTTCTAGGCGCAGATTTATATGCTGACGTCATGAGTGGGTCAATGATATCAGTTCGTGATGATCTGCCCAAGCTTTTCGATTCAGCCTTTGGGCACATCGTCGTGGGTCGTTTTACAGAAACCCTCGCTAGTACGAATCTCTTCAGTTCCATTTGCTTATTTTCCGGCAGCGCTCAAGTTGATAATCTTAATTTTGAATTATCACAATTTTGGGAGCTAGAAGAGCCATCACCACGCAATATAATTCGAAATCCCGAACACATTGAGGCCGAAGAATTCTTTGTAAATAATCACTATCGTTTAGAAGACGGTCGCTATGTCGTTCGTTTGCCGTTCAAGGAAACGAATGTTGAATTTTCCACATCATATTCTATAGCTAAACGTAGATTGGAAAATCTCGAGTCCAAATTGAACCGTAACCCTTCCTTGAAATCGGAATATCATAAGTTCATGAACGAATATATTCAACTAGGCCATATGAAGAAAACCTCTGAATCTTCTAAATTCGTGATTCCTCATCATTGTGTCACGAAGGAAAATAGAGGCGAAGTGAAACTTAGAGTCGTTTTTGACGGATCTGTAAAAACCAGTAATGGTTCTCTGAACGACTCACTTCTTGTTGGCCCACCTTTACAAATTGACGTGAGGGACATATTATTGAATTTCCGTCGACACGCAATAGTTTTTGTAGCTGACGCCGTGAAAATGTATCGGCAGATTCTCGTACATCCTGATGATCGATGCTACCAACATATTGTGTGGCGATTCAATTCCTTTGATGCAGTCCAAACATATGAGCTTTGCACAGTAACTTACGGTTTATCTTGTGCACCATTTCTTGCCCTCAGAACTATCCGACAATTAGTTAATGATGAAGGATCGGGATTCCCTCTCGCTGCTGAAGTTCTATCAAGGGACATATTCGTTGATGATCTGGCTACTGGTGCTCCTACTATTTCAGACGCTCTTGTATTACAGCACGAAATAATTGAACTTATGCGTAGAGGCGGATTCGCCCTAAGCAAATGGGCCAGCAATCATCCAGCTCTATTGGAAGCAGTTACTGATGAATCTAGTGAAACTACAAATAATACTTCAGTTACATGGTCGAATAGTGATACAACTGCTATCAAGGTACTAGGGCTGAAGTGGGATCCAGTAGAAGATGTGTTTTCGTATCAATTGAAAACCCCTACTTCTGTTGTTTCTAAACGCGCAATTTTATCTACAGTGGCTAGAATATTTGACCCACTAGGGTTTGTATCACCCTGTACTTTTTTAATGAAGGGTTTTGTCCAAGAACTTTGGAAACAGAAACTTGATTGGGATGATCCCATCTCTGGGGACCTAACTATTGACTGGAATAACATAGTCCAACAATTGGAGTTATTATCAAAAATCAAAATTCCACGTTTCGTACTCTCCAATGAACCTTTTGAATATCAGATAATCGGTTTCTCAGATGCATCACAAAGGGGATATTGCGCAACCTTATACATCCGAGTGATCACAGATCCAGCTACACGATCATATTTGTTAACTTCTAAAACCAAATTGGCTCCGATCAAAGCGATATCAATACCAAGGCTAGAACTGTGTGGCGCATTATTGTTGGCAAAATTATATAAATCGATTCAAGGCTTTCTGTCCAATCTACCTCCAACAATTCATCCAACTCGATTCTTTTCAGATTCTACTATAGTTCTAAGTTGGTTGAAAATTCCAACCTATAGATTGAAAACTTTCGTTGCGAATAGAGTAGAGCAAATATCCGAACTTACAGATGTCACATGTTGGAACCATGTTGATTCAGAAAACAACCCGAGTGACATTGGCTCGAGAGGATCACTGCCAATTGAACTTCTTGACAACACCTTATGGTGGTCCGGTCCATCTTGGCTGAAATTACCAGAGCAGGAATGGCCTTCACACGTTTCGAAATTCGACGAAGATCTCCCCGAAATAAAGCCTATCTCTACTTCGATTCTTCTCACCACAAAATCTGGCAGTCAAGAGTTCATGAATTGGATGTCAAGGGTGTCTTCATACTGCAAGCTCATTCGGATTGCAGCGATTCTCTTGAGAGCGATGCATAACCGAAAGAATAGACAATCGCCACGTACAGGGGTTTTAAAACACGCGGAACTCCAAGAAGCCGAATCGAATTGTATCAAGGTGATACAACGACATCATTTCTTTCAAGGATCGGTTCCGAATTCAACAAAACTCGAATGCCAATTTCCTGAACTGAAACCATATATTGACGAATCAGGAGTGGCACGAGTTGGAGGACGTTTGTCAAAATCAAATTTCCCAGAAAACCGGAAGCATCCTATACTTTTGCCTAATAAGTCACACTTCACAAATCTTCTGGTGGACCATTACCACACCTTATTTTTGCATCCAGGTCCGAATCTAAATCAGGCTCTTCTCCAAACTAAATTTTGGATACCAGCTTCACGTCGCCTAATTCGACACAGATTGTTCCTCTGCTTGAAATGCTATAAAATGAAGGCAAAATCTATACCACCCATCATGGGCGATCTTCCTTCTTACAGGTTCGAAGATGGAAGAGCATTCCTGCATACAGGAGTTGATTTTGCAGGGCCATTTATTACAAAGGAATCGCGCCGACGTAACGCCTCACTTCATAAATCCTACTTATGTCTTTACGTCTGCATGGTCACTAAGGCTCTCCATTTAGAGACTGTTTCAGATCTTTCTACATCCAGCTTTCTTGCATCATTCTCCCGTTTCATATCCAGAAGAGGTCTCCCGTCAGATATGTACTCTGACTGCGGTTCTAATTTCAAGGGAGCTAGCAAAGAACTTCAAGAATTGGCTAGATGGTTTAATGAAGAACAAACGAGGAAGCAAATCGAGTTCGCCAGCTCTTCTCGTGCCATAAAGTGGCACTTTAATCCACCCTACTCTCCTCACTTTGGAGGATTGTGGGAAGCTGGAGTGAAAGCAGTTAAACGGCATTTATATCTTGCTGCTGGGAACACTCCTCTAACGTTCGAAGAGCTTACAACACTATTCTGCAAAATCGAAGCAATTCTTAATTCTAGACCACTGTGTCCTCTATCAGCTGATCCATCGGAGTTTGATTTCCTTTCTCCAGGCCACTTTCTTGTAGGTGCACCTCTGACAGTCAATCCCGAGCCCACTCTTCTTGACAATGAAGACAACCGCCTGAATCGATGGCAGCTCTTGAAGAAGATGTCTGACCAGGTCTGGCAAAGATGGCATTTAGAGTATGTCTCTACACTCCAGGCTCGAAGCAAATGGAAAAGGCCTTCAACTAACCTCGAAGTTGGCGATTTAGTAATCATCAAGGATCCATCAGCTCCTCAGCTTAGCTGGCCAACTGCAAGGGTTTCCAGCGTCCATCCAGGTTCAGACGGCATTGTTAGAGTGGTGACCCTCAAAACGTCTTCTGGAACCTACAAACGATCAGCTGCTAACCTTATTCCCCTCCTACCTCTCAAAACCTCTCCTCATTCTAGCGATCCTTAAATTTTTTAACTTCTGTTTTTAATCAAATTTGCTTTGCAAATTTTGGTGGGGAGTATGTCCGGTCTCCGGAACCTATCGATAAGCATTTAGTTTTAAGTGGACTCCGATTTGTTTGTGCCGTGAGTGAAAGTGTAGTGGGGACTCCGTCGATCTCACCTCCAGCCGGCAGTTCCTCCTCGACGTCGCTATCGAACCTGCGTCACTTTACTTCACCAAAATCAAACCATTATTTCCGAACGACGCCATTGTCTACTTGCATCAGGTCATCAGCATCCTGGGCAAACCATATCTCCAATGTGAGTAATTTTGACATTCAACCAGCAGCTTCTCATCTACCTCTTGCTCCGGAAATTAATTTATTTTATTTTTCATTATTCAGCTTGAGGCTTCAGAAGCAGCTCTCCACTCATCGACCCCCAAGCATTGTTCATCAGCTCAAGGATCTTCGAATTGAGACCTTCAGAGCTTGGACACCTTCGACTTAGCTGGAAGGGGAATGCTGGCTTCTCCTCATCTTTCTCATCAGCAGCAGACAACGGCAGGACCTCATCTCACATAAGTATCGACGAACACTCCAAACACAAACGGTCAGAACATTGCAAATCGAATCTATAAATAGAAATATAATTTAAATTAAGAAAAATAAATCTAGAAGGAGCTCCTTTCATTTTGATTATTATATTGAATACGCATATTCTTTTCAACTATACGAAATATATTTTCAACTTTGGGATAGGTAAATTGGTCTGCATTCAATGAAACCCTTACCTATTGCCCAAACAGAGGCGCATAAAAATCAATTGCTGATCGCGTATTTTCCTTTCAGCTTAACCATTGCCAGCTGGTTCATAAGGTGTGGAACGTACTAACGGGATTCTAGGTCGAAGTTGTGAATTTCCCAATTCTTGAAATTGAAAGGGGGAAAAAACAAGCTGTCCATGATTTCCAAAAGTGAATTAGTTTGTAGGTAAGTTTTTGTTAGCAACTGAAGATAGAACAGAACCAGCCCGGTGAAGTTAGCAACGGTTTTCAGCAACGGTCCATAATTCCGTTAATATTGGTCGAATTGAGTCCAAATTTCGGACATACACTCAGTACCCAGACTCGCACCCTCGAATGAGGTCGGGCACGGCGTACCTACCTCGGGGGCGGCTGTGGAGGCGGCTGGGGGCGGTATTACGCACTTCCCGTGGATGTGCCGCTAAAATAACTATCAGAATCGGATTCAGCACCCTAAAAAACCCCTATGGCACTATTTTCGTATTTACTCGCAGTTCGGGAGAGTTGGAAAAGGGGGGCTCGAATGGGGGCGGCTGGGGGCGGTTATGAGGACTTCCTATGAACATGACGCAATACCAACCGTCAGAAATCTACCTAAATACATATATATCTATAATCTGTGTTGATTCTGTTCACTTAGATGAAGGCGTACATTTTGCGAATTTATTGCAGGGGCACGAACAAGCTGACTAATAGCATGACAGCGTCATACCTCCAGCAACGGTCCATAATTCCGTTAATATTGGTCGAATTGAGTCCAAATTTCGGACATACACTCAGTACCCAGACTCGCACCCTCGAATGAGGTCGGGCACGGCGTACCTACCTCGGGGGCGGCTGTGGAGGCGGCTGGGGGCGGTATTACGCACTTCCCGTGGATGTGCCGCTAAAATAACTATCAGAATCGGATTCAGCACCCTAAAAAACCCCTATGGCACTATTTTCGTATTTACTCGCAGTTTGGGAGAAGGGGAAATTTTGGCGTATTAGACTGGAGGGGCACGAACAAGCTGACTAATAGCATGACAGCGTCATACCTCCAGCAACGGTCCATAATTCCGTTAATATTGGTCGAATTGAGTCCAAATTTCGCACATACACTCAGTACCCAGACTCGCACCCTCGAATGAGGTCGGGCACGGCGTACCTACCTCGGGGGCGGCTGTGGAGGCGGCTGGGGGCGGTATTACGCACTTCCCGTGGATGTGCCGCTAAAATAACTATCAGAATCGGATTCAGCACCCTAAAAAACCCCTATGGCACTATTTTCGTATTTACTCGTAGTTTGGGAGAAGGGGAAATTTTGGCGTATTAGACTGGAGGGGCACGAACAAGCTGACTAATAGCATGACAGCGTCATACCTCCAGCAACGGTCCATAATTCCGTTAATATTGGTCGAATTGAGTCCAAATTTCGCACATACACTCAGTACCCAGACTCGCACCCTCGAATGAGGTCGGGCACGGCGTACCTACCTCGGGGGCGGCTGTGGAGGCGGCTGGGGGCGGTATTACGCACTTCCCGTGGATGTGCCGCTAAAATAACTATCAGAATCGGATTCAGCACCCTAAAAAACCCCTATGGCACTATTTTCGTATTTACTCGCAGTTCGGGAGAGTTGGAAAAGGGGGGCTCGAATGGGGGCGGCTGGGGGCGGTTATGAGGACTTCCTATGAACATGACGCAATACCAACCGTCAGAAATCTACCTAAATACATATATATCTATAATCTGTGTTGATTCTGTTCACTTAGATGAAGGCGTACATTTTGCGAATTTATTGCAGGGGCACGAACAAGCTGACTAATAGCATGACAGCGTCATACCTCCAGCAACGGTCCATAATTCCGTTAATATTGGTCGAATTGAGTCCAAATTTCGGACATACACTCAGTACCCAGACTCGCACCCTCGAATGAGGTCGGGCACGGCGTACCTACCTCGGGGGCGGCTGTGGAGGCGGCTGGGGGCGGTATTACGCACTTCCCGTGGATGTGCCGCTAAAATAACTATCAGAATCGGATTCAGCACCCTAAAAAACCCCTATGGCACTATTTTCGTATTTACTCGCAGTTCGGGAGAGTTGGAAAAGGGGGGCTCGAATGGGGGCGGCTGGGGGCGGTTATGAGGACTTCCTATGAACATGACGCAATACCAACCGTCAGAAATCTACCTAAATACATATATATCTATAATCTGTGTTGATTCTGTTCACTTAGATGAAGGCGTACATTTTGCGAATTTATTGCAGGGGCACGAACAAGCTGACTAATAGCATGACAGCGTCATACCTCCAGCAACGGTCCATAATTCCGTTAATATTGGTCGAATTGAGTCCAAATTTCGGACATACACTCAGTACCCAGACTCGCACCCTCGAATGAGGTCGGGCACGGCGTACCTACCTCGGGGGCGGCTGTGGAGGCGGCTGGGGGCGGTATTACGCACTTCCCGTGGATGTGCCGCTAAAATAACTATCAGAATCGGATTCAGCACCCTAAAAAACCCCTATGGCACTATTTTCGTATTTACTCGCAGTTTGGGAGAAGGGGAAATTTTGGCGTATTACACTGGAGGGGCACGAACAAGCTGACTAATAGCATGACAGCGTCATACCTCCAGCAACGGTCCATAATTCCGTTAATATTGGTCGAATTGAGTCCAAATTTCGGACATACACTCAGTACCCAGACTCGCACCCTCGAATGAGGTCGGGCACGGCGTACCTACCTCGGGGGCGGCTGTGGAGGCGGCTGGGGGCGGTATTACGCACTTCCCGTGGATGTGCCGCTAAAATAACTATCAGAATCGGATTCAGCACCCTAAAAAACCCCTATGGCACTATTTTCGTATTTACTCGCAGTTTGGGAGAAGGGGAAATTTTGGCATATTAGACTGGAGGGGCACGAACAAGCTGACTAATAGCATGACAGCGTCATACCTCCAGCAACGGTCCATAATTCCGTTAATATTGGTCGAATTGAGTCCAAATTTCGGACATACACTCAGTACCCAGACTCGCACCCTCGAATGAGGTCGGGCACGGCGTACCTACCTCGGGGGCGGCTGTGGAGGCGGCTGGGGGCGGTATTACGCACTTCCCGTGGATGTGCCGCTAAAATAACTATCAGAATCGGATTCAGCACCCTAAAAAACCCCTATGGCACTATTTTCGTATTTACTCGCAGTTCGGGAGAGTTGGAAAAGGGGGGCTCGAATGGGGGCGGCTGGGGGCGGTTATGAGGACTTCCTATGAACATGACGCAATACCAACCGTCAGAAATCTACCTAAATACATATATATCTATAATCTGTGTTGATTCTGTTCACTTAGATGAAGGCGTACATTTTGCGAATTTATTGCAGGGGCACGAACAAGCTGACTAATAGCATGACAGCGTCATACCTCCAGCAACGGTCCATAATTCCGTTAATATTGGTCGAATTGAGTCCAAATTTCGGACATACACTCAGTACCCAGACTCGCACCCTCGAATGAGGTCGGGCACGGCGTACCTACCTCGGGGGCGGCTGTGGAGGCGGCTGGGGGCGGTATTACGCACTTCCCGTGGATGTGCCGCTAAAATAACTATCAGAATCGGATTCAGCACCCTAAAAAACCCCTATGGCACTATTTTCGTATTTACTCGCAGTTTGGGAGAAGGGGAAATTTTGGCGTATTAGACTGGAGGGGCACGAACAAGCTGACTAATAGCATGACAGCGTCATACCTCCAGCAACGGTCCATAATTCCGTTAATATTGGTCGAATTGAGTCCAAATTTCGCACATACACTCAGTACCCAGACTCGCACCCTCGAATGAGGTCGGGCACGGCGTACCTACCTCGGGGGCGGCTGTGGAGGCGGCTGGGGGCGGTATTACGCACTTCCCGTGGATGTGCCGCTAAAATAACTATCAGAATCGGATTCAGCACCCTAAAAAACCCCTATGGCACTATTTTCGTATTTACTCGCAGTTCGGGAGAGTTGGAAAAGGGGGGCTCGAATGGGGGCGGCTGGGGGCGGTTATGAGGACTTCCTATGATCATGACGCAATACCAACCGTCAGAAATCTACCTACATATATATATCTATGATCTGTGTTGATTCTGTTCACTTAGATGAAGGCGTAAATTTTTCGAATTTTGCAGGGGCATGAACAAGCTGACTAATAGCTGACTAATAATGTGTCCTGGTTTATTGGACACATTTACGATGAATAATTAATTATTTATTATATTATTAATTTATTTACTTAATTTTATTTGTAATTGTTGTTAAATTTTTAATAATGATATTTAATAATAATTAATAGTTAATATTTATAATAAAAATGATATTATAATATTTATGATAAAAATATTATAATATAATAATATTATAATATTAATATTAAAATAATATTATTAATATAATATCATAATTAATTAATTATAATATTATAATATTAGTAATATTAATATTATAATATTAAAATATTATAAATATTAATATTATATTAATATTATTTTCAATATTAGTTATTTATTATTAATTCTTTATTATTAATGTTATAATATTAATAATATTATTATTATAATATTAATAATATTATTATAATAATATTAATAATATTACTATTATTATATTAAAATATTATAATATTTATAATAAATAATAATATTTATAATAAAAATAACAATTAATGTTTAATAATTTTTAATTCTTCTCATTTACCTTCATAGAGCACATTTTTATGAATTTTAATGAATATCCAGGGGCTGTAGAAGGGGCTCAAACAAAATGGCCGGATTCTTTTTTAAACTATTCCGAAGCACCTACACGAGCTGGGGATCCCAAATTTGGTATGTAGCCTTCAAATATTCTGTAGAAATGGCGTAAACAGTTGTTTTTCGAATTTTCATGAAATTGTGGAATCTAGCAAACGCCGCCTCTGAGAGCAAAATGGACTTCAAATTCGGATTCAGCGCATCAAAAAATGTAAGGATACCAATTTTGGTGAATTTTAGACAATTTCCAGGGGCATTTTGGGGAGATTTTCATGAAATTCATGAAATTTTGAATATCCGGTGAACGAAGCGTCGTAGCGCAAAACGGATTTCAAAATCGGATTCAGCGACTCAAAATACTTACTGGAACACATTTTCGTCAAATTTCCTGTGAGTTTTAAGGGAGAAATTGCGAATTTAAGAAAAAAAATGAAATTTCAAAACAGAAAGTTTTTCCAGAATGAAGGCCAGGTGGGTTCAGTAAGTGTTCGCTCGGCTTTTTTGGCAATTTCAGTTTCGCAAAATTTTTTTTTAATCTTCATCTTTTAGGTAGGTTATCCGTATATATTATTGAATATTTATAGTGGGTTTTCACCACCATACAGGTGTGAATCAGTGGGTGGGGGGTGGGGGTAGGTCTGAAATGTTTGATATTTTTAGTTGTTGCTTATGGAGCACCTACTTGTGATGAGGATATGAAATTTAGGTTTTCCCTTTCAAATCACCCAAAAAAACATAATTTGAAGGAATTTTTGAGATTTTCATGAAATTGTGGATTTTGCCATTTGCCGGTGAATGGATCGTCGTAGAAGGAAACGGATTTCAAATTCGGATTCAGCGCCTCAATTTACCTACTAGAACACATTCTGATGAATTTTGAACAATTTCATGGGGCATTTTAGGGAGATTTTCATGAAATTCATGAAATTTTGGAAATCCGGTAAAATGAGCGTCCTAGCGCAACACGGATTTCAAACTCGGATTCAGCGCATAATAAAATACAAGGATACTAATTTTGGTGAATTTTAGAACCTTTCCAAGGGCATTTTAGGGAGATTTTCATGAAATTCATGAAATTTGAGATATCCGGTGAACGAATTGTCCTAGCAAAAAACGGATTTCAAATTCGGATTCAGCGCCTCAATTTACCTACTAGAACACAGCCACGGGGGTCGCTCTCAAAGCGCTGTTGGAACAAAGCTAGTGAGAGAAATTGGAATTCCTAACAAAAAAGAAGATGGAGAACGCGAAAACGGGTTCCCGCCAAAACCAAAAACTTATTAATGAACTGAAACATGGATGAAAGGGAAACAGTATCTGGCGAAGGTACTCTATGAGTTACTGAGGAAAAAAGCTACCACGGTAAGTGCTGCGATCGATTCAGGTGTCACAGCAAGTGGAATGCATTTTAGTGGTACTAGTCATGGAGTCAGGATGTTGATGGTTTCTTCTTAATTGTTATTAATAAATGAAATTAATTATAATTAATAATATTCAGAATTTTCAAGTTTAAATCGTTTTTATATTTGTTTAATTTTGAAATAGTTAAATGATTTTTGATAGGTAGGTATCTAAATATTATTTCGAACTCAGAAATATTGTACATTTTAAATCCTAAATTAAGGGAAACTTGGAAATAGTAATATCTAAATTTAATATATGGGTCATTTCACGCGAACGGCCAAACTTTTTTTTTTCGATATTTTTTAAAAGTCCTGATTTTTTAGTATGCTGTACCCACTGGTAATACAAGGTAGGAGCCAAATTTTCAGACCCCTTCTTCGCCCAGCCTTTTCTCTTCAACTGGTTGACGTTTAGGGGTGTGCGCCAAACACTAACTTTTGTTTTAATTGCTCAACCGTTATTGTGCCCAAAAAAATAAGTAAAGTAGCCAATTGTTATGGTAAATCGTTTGCTCTTTGTGGTAGTCATGTCTAAATTTACAAAAAACTTAAGCTCCCGCCGTGTCCCATCTTCTAGGACACATTATATGCAAGAGGGGTATACGTTTTCTGCCCCCACCACGCCCTGGAATTTGATTAAAATTCATCAAAATGTGTTCTAGTAGGTAAATTGAGGCGCTGAATCCGAATTTGAAATCCGTTTTTTGCTAGGACAATTCGTTCACCGGATATCTCAAATTTCATGAATTTCATGAAAATCTTCCTAAAATGCCCTTGGAAAGGTTCTAAAATTCACCAAAATTAGTATCCTTGTATTTTATTATGCGCTGAATCCGAGTTTGAAATCCGTGTTGCGCTAGGACGCTCATTTTACCGGATTTCCAAAATTTCATGAATTTCATGAAAATCTCCCTAAAATGCCCCATGAAATTGTTCAAAATTCATCAGAATGTGTTCTAGTAGGTAAATTGAGGCGCTGAATCCGAATTTGAAATCCGTTTCCTTCTACGACGATCCATTCACCGGCAAATGGCAAAATCCACAATTTCATGAAAATCTCAAAAATTCCTTCAAATTATGTTTTTTTGGGTGATTTGAAAGGGAAAACCTAAATTTCATATCCTCATCACAAGTAGGTGCTCCATAAGCAACAACTAAAAATATCAAACATTTCAGACCTACCCCCACCCCCCACCCACTGATTCACACCTGTATGGTGGTGAAAACCCACTATAAATATTCAATAATATATACGGATAACCTACCTAAAAGATTGAGATTAAAAAAAATTTTTACGAAACTGAAATTGCCAAAAAAGCCGAGCGAACACTTACTGAACCCACCTGGCCTTCATTCTGGAAAAACTTTCTGTTTTGAAATTTCATTTTTTTTCTTAAATTCGCAATTTCTCCCTTAAAACTCACAGGAAATTTGACGAAAATGTGTTCCAGTAAGTATTTTGAGTCGCTGAATCCGATTTTGAAATCCGTTTTGCGCTACGACGCTTCGTTCACCGGATATTCAAAATTTCATGAATTTCATGAAAATCTCCCCAAAATGCCCCTGGAAATTGTCTAAAATTCACCAAAATTGGTATCCTTACATTTTTTGATGCGCTGAATCCGAATTTGAAGTCCATTTTGCTCTCAGAGGCGGCGTTTGCTAGATTCCACAATTTCATGAAAATTCGAAAAACAATTGTTTACGCCATTTCTACAGAATATTTGAAGGCTACATACCAAATTTGGGATCCCCAGCTCGTGTAGGTGCTTCGGAATAGTTTAAAAAAGAATCCGGCCATTTTGTTTGAGCCCCTTCTACAGCCCCTGGATATTCATTAAAATTCATAAAAATGTGCTCTATGAAGGTAAATGAGAAGAATTAAAAATTATTAAACATTAATTGTTATTTTTATTATAAATATTATTATTTATTATAAATATTATAATATTTTAATATAATAATAGTAATATTATTAATATTATTATAATAATATTATTAATATTATAATAATAATATTATTAATATTATAACATTAATAATAAAGAATTAATAATAAATAACTAATATTGAAAATAATATTAATATTATATTAATATTTATAATATTTTAATATTATAATATTAATATTACTAATATTATAATATTATAATTAATTAATTATGATATTATATTAATAATATTATTTTAATATTAATATTATAATATTATTATAATATTTTTATCATAAATATTATAATATCATTTTTATTATAAATATTAACTATTAATTATTATTAAATATCATTATTAAAAATTTAACAACAATTACAAATAAAATTAAGTAAATAAATTAATAATATAATAAATAATTAATTATTCATCGTAAATGTGTCCAATAAACCAGGACACATTATTAGTCAGCTATTAGTCAGCTTGTTCATGCCCCTGCAAAATTCGAAAAATTTACGCCTTCATCTAAGTGAACAGAATCAACACAGATCATAGATATATATATGTAGGTAGATTTCTGACGGTTGGTATTGCGTCATGATCATAGGAAGTCCTCATAACCGCCCCCAGCCGCCCCCACTCGACCCCCCGTTTTCCCACTCTCCCGAACTGCGAGTAAATACAAAAATAGTGACATAGGGGTTTTTAAGGGTGCTGAATCCGATTCTGATAGTTATTTTAGCGGCACATCCACGGGAAGTGCGTAATACCGCCCCCAGCCGCCTCCACAGCCGCCCCCGAGGTAGGTACGCCGTGCCCGACCTCATTCGCAGGTGCGAGTCTGGGTACTGAGTGTATGTGCGAAATTTGGACTCAATTCGACCAATATTAACGGAATTATGGACCGTTGCTGGAGGTATGACGCTGTCATGCTATTAGTCAGCTTGTTCATGCCCCTGCAAAATTCGAAAAATTTACGCCTTCATCTAAGTGAACAGAATCAACACAGATTATAGATATATATATATGTAGGTAGATTTCTGACGGTTGGTATTGCGTCATGATCATAGGAAGTCCTCATAACCGCCCCCAGCCGCCCCCACTCGACCCCCCGTTTTCCCACTCTCCCGAACTGCGAGTAAATACAAAAATAGTGCCAAAGGGGTTTTTAAGGGTGCTGAATCCGATTCTGATAGTTATTTTAGCGGCACATCCACGGGAAGTGCGTAATACCGCCCCCAGCCGCCTCCACAGCCGCCCCCGTGGTAGGTAAGCCGTGCCCGACCTCATTCGCAGGTGCGAGTCTGGGTGCTGAGTGTATGTGCGAAATTTGGACTCAATTAGACCAATATTAACGGAATTATGGACCGTTGCTGGAGGTATGACGCTGTCATGCTATTAGTCAGCTTGTTCGTGCCCCTGCAATAAATTCGCAAAATTTACGCCTTCATCTAAGTGAACAGAATCAACACAGATTATAGATATATATGTATTTAGGTAGATTTCTGACGGTTGGTATTGCGTCATGTTCATAGGAAGTCCTCATAACCGCCCCCAGCCGCCCCCATTCGAGCCCCCCTTTTCCAACTCTCCCGAACTGCGAGTAAATACGAAAATAGTGCCATAGGGGTTTTTTAGGGTGCTGAATCCGATTCTGATAGTTATTTTAGCGGCACATCCACGGGAAGTGCGTAATACCGCCCCCAGCCGCCTCCACAGCCGCCCCCGAGGTAGGTACGCCGTGCCCGACCTCATTCGAGGGTGCGAGTCTGGGTACTGAGTGTATGTGCGAAATTTGGACTCAATTCGACCAATATTAACGGAATTATGGACCGTTGCTGAAAACCGTTGCTAACTTCACCGGGCTAACAGAACCTATCGATTCTATTTTTCCAACTAGGCAAGTACCTAGTTGTAGGTTAGTACCTCTCAACGTATTGTACTTCAACTAATTAATAACTTCCCTTTTGTCCTGCCTTTTCTGCTGACAACGTACAATGAACCAACCCGTTCTTTGCCCATGGTTGATTATCCAAACATCTAACTATGGGTAATTAGAAAGAACACATTATTTGAATCATGGTTGCCTTACCAGTAGTCGCAGAAGGATCTTCCAAACGTAGTGATAAATTGTGGAAAACTACGTCCAAATTTTCATCACTCAAGGTTGAAGCCACTCTTCTCAGTCCAGTACATATTTCAGTAGACAGCTTCATCTAGATAAAAATCAAACGTCGGTCATAAAGAAATAAGCACAAAATTATAAAAAACGGAGCTATAAATTGGATAAAAGCCTAGTTTTCATCAACACTTTATGAAATGCATAAATTATGCACCGTATCCCTTACTTTACAGGTCCAATACGAGATTACGGGTTGGTGAGTAACTGTGAAATTAAAAATTAATAAAAGCAGTGGTAATTAGTATTTACTAACTGTAAGTACTGCTATTAGCACTGTACTGGAAATACTGCATAGAAAACTAAAACTGAACACTGAACTAGTGCGCTAGTATTTACATAGCCAAGCAACCTTTTCCATTACAGATGATAATAGATAGTATTCAACTATCATAACAGTAACTTCCAGGGCAGGAGCAGCTCAGTGTCCAATTTTCATTTCTTCCAATAAGGTAAAATTTTGTTAAAATTCGACAGTGACTTTTCTAGAAGCGAAAAGCACTTCGTAAACCTAACCTAGCCTTTTCTTAAAAATAACGATCCGTTATATATACCATAAAAATAAAGATAAGTTGAAAACATAGATTTTGGGGCACAAAGCTTCTACTAGAGAGAATAATTGGACAAACATTTTTTGTGAAAAACCTAGTGACATGCATGGATCTTATGCAGACATCTGATAGACATAGACACTTTTTATAGATACTCTACTTGACAATGATGTCCCAATGACGGGAAATCGCGCCACTACGAGCGCTACCCCCCACGTTCATCTTGTTTTGGCCCTTGGCTTGGAAAAAAGTCACTGTCCCGCTTCATAGCTTTTGAAGTTCCAGTCATGCAACATAGTGGTATGAGCAAATTTTCTTAAAATGTATATGTACGGTAAAATGTTTTGAAATTTGAATGCTTTGAGCACAAAGAAATGGTTAACTATCAATTTTATAGAAGAATTACTCGTTATAAATCAAAAATCTACTCATCAAACATTTATTTGGAGTCCTTTAGTGATTTTTGGAAGCCTGTGTGATGGCACAACTGAACATTGATCGCTCATTAAATTTAGTGATTTTTTCGAGCATTTTAACTCGTTGACTGCATCTCCGGAAGCCAAACTTCTCATGGGCCTGAAAGCAATATCTCGCAGGGGCGTCGTCATGTGAGGGTGGGGGGGCTAGGGGGGTTAGCCCCTCTCCCACTATTTTTGATCCCGCCAAAGTTGGGAAAATTTAGACGATCGAAATATTATAAAAAGAGGGGGAAACGAAATTTTAGTATTAGGTATCCATAAAAGAAATTGTGATCCCAAGTTTTTTCGATTAGGTTTATGTAAATAAAGGTTTATGTAGACATCTTCACCAACTTTATCACGATTCCCAAAATTAATAATTTTCCCTACATTCCCAGATTTCATGATTTGTTAACTTTTCTCATTCTCCCAACTTTTCACGTTAACCCAACGTTTCCAGGTTTTCCAACTTTTCTGGGTTTCCTAACTTTCTCAATTTCCCAACTTTTCCTGGTTTTCCCACTTTTCCAGATTTCCCAATTTTTCCAGGTTTCCCACTATTTCCAGGTTTCCCAACTTTCCCAGTTTTCTTAATTTCTCCAACTTTCCCAGGTTTTCAATTTTTTTTTTTTTTTTTTTTTTTTTTTTTTTTTTTCAGGTTTCCCATCTTTCTCAGTTTCCAACTTTTACAATTTTACAAATTTCACAATTTTCCATATTTTCCAGGTTTCCCATCTTTTAGCGAATTTTTGAAGAAAATTAAGCTATTGCTCTCGCCTCAAAATTTGTAGAATGTGAATTTCTGAAAAAATTTTATGCAGAAATCCGTTTCAGGCTATTCTGAATCATATTCTAAAGTTTAACGCATTTTTTAGGTAGGTATGTATAACATTCTTTCTTATGTATGTATATATGAATGTATGTATGTGTCATTCCAGACGATAACTGTCCGTAGCATTGTGCTAGAAACTTCAAACAAATTTGAAAATGTTAAGGACACAAAACGGAAGTTCAATTTCGTTAGCCAGCATGATCGGATTACATCTTCGGGTTGAAGTTTTCAAAAATGTAGTCCAAAATTTCAAAATAGCCTGTTTTTTGCGATTTGTTGTGCGAAATAATTTTTTCAGCATACTAACATGTGGTATAATTCGGAATCAGCGTAAATTTTCCTATAAGAATATGTATCAAGTCTTCAAAAATTTCAAAGTTGAAAAATCAGTCAAAAATCGAAATAATGCCGTTCGCTAGTTGTAAAAATTTGTAATATTTGCATGAAACATTGTCCAAATTCAGATTGAACTACTCTTATGGAAGTATCCCTGTATAACCAATCCTAGAACCATGCTGTTTAAAACGTAGGTAGTAGGTGCTTGTTTTTAATAATTTGATTCCATGTTTGTCTATCAAAATCATAAACTAAAATTTCTCTACACGATCAATAGCGACTGAAATGTCGAAGATTTCTTCAAAAATTTGCTCATGGGGTCATGCTGCATGACTGGACTTTTTCACTTTTTCAACTTCCCCAAGTTTACCTACTCTTCTAGGTTCCCCAACTCTCCCAGTTTTTTAATTTCTCTGAATACCTACTTACCTAAATACTAGGTACCTTTTTTGTTCAATGATGTATGAGATCATCAATCTCTACAGTGCGCCTAACCATTCTGAAATTATTCATGGATTTTAACGCTTTTTCATATGTAGGTATGTATCATAACAGACAATAACTTTCGATAGGAATGAAACAAAAACTTCATTCTTTCGCTAAAAAAATCCAGCATTCCAAAAGAAAGGATGAGTTCGTTAGACAGCACTTTTTTAGCACATTAAAATGGTCAACTATCAAAAATAGTGCAAAAAAAGTCACTAAAAATGAAAAAACGGTTAAAAATCGACAAATTTATATTTTTTTACCAGAGTTCTACTCAGAAAAAGTTAACTCCATTCAAAGATAGGTATATAACTTTACATAACTAGGAAACAAACTACATTAGAGTTACTCATTGCTTCCTATTCTATTTCGTGCATATGTAGATTCCTATACAGAGTGTGGTGAAAACCACCCCCTCTTTTCAACAGCCCTTTTCAGGGCTACCAAAAAGAGGTAGACATGGCACACAAATGTTTATAAGACGTCGAGTTATAACTCCGTCAAACAAAATATTTCACCAGAGAGAAAATACGAAATTCTCTCTCAAAAGTGAAATATTAGCAAATAACATACAAGGCGACCTCCCTAGACACTTACTGGGGGAGAGAGACGCGACAAGTATCTCGAACCAAGTCGCCTTGAATGAGAAAACTCAAACAGAAAATCAAATGTCCTCTAAAACTAACAAGGACAGTTCTAGCAAGCCTACTCGCCAATCAGAAACAATGATTGCACGAGAGACAATAGGCGAACCAACCAGGAGGCGGCAAGCAACCACCTCTGGTCCAGCAGCCACCCCGGGGACCCCGTCTCAGCAACGGACGCAGGGAAGACACCCCCGGGGATCCCGTCTAAACAACGGACGCAGGGAAGCCACCCGAGGACCCCGTCTAAACAACGGATGCAGGGAAGACACCTCAAGGTCCTTGTCCCCGCAACGGACGCACGGAAGCCACCTCCGGGGACCCCGTCGCAGCGACGGACGCGGGGAAGCCACCCCCGAAGGACCAACTCAGCTATCATACTCGCAGATTCTGAGAAAACAATGTGCGAGCCAATAAGAAAACACAGTTGAACTAATGAAATTAAGCGGACCAATCAGGGGGCGGCAGGAGGCGGCCACCTCCCTATAATTACCCCGCTCGGAGCCCTCCGAAATTCATTCCACTCACCGCTCTCGACGACTACACTCTACAGTACGAAGATTCTACACGCTCTACGCTGACGACCCTTCTGCTCACGAGTTCCTCTCAGAACGGCTTTCTACTGCTTTCTACAAGGCATATCTTCTCTCCTCACAGATCTCGCATTGGCATCTACGAGTCCAGTGATTATTTATCCTGCTCATTGCCCAACGTAGTTCTTCTGTCAGGACGCCACCCGGTACATCTATTGATATTCTCATTAGATCGTACGCCCGCTGGGACGTTCCGAGACGTGTCGCCCGGGTTTCGTAGCACTAAGCTCGTCACCGACCGCTGGGGCACGCCGATAAATTACTCAGCTCATCCGCTCTAATTTATAGTCCAAGGAAGTCTTTTTCAAGACTACAAGGTAGGACCCTGACATCCGAGCAAAGGAAAGAAGCTCTGTCAAGCGAGTCCACCTTCCAAATCCTGCATCCTATACGGAGAGGTATTGAAAACGAGTTAACAAACTCGGGTACATCGATGGAGCGCCGCCCGTCCTACTTCCTCATGCAAGAGGAAGCAGAACACGGCGCGGCCGGGAGCCCTAGCCCACGCAGCGCTCCCTACCCGCTACTCGACTCGTCCGCTGTTCCTAGCGACGGACAAAGGCTCGATTCTCGCGAAGAGATCGCCTTACTACCTAACGTATTCATGAAGGAAACGTTAGGACAAGCCTCACACACACAAAAGTTCGAGGATACCTTTCAGACCCGCTCTGAAGTCAATCATCATGATTCGACAAAGATATCTGAATATCCACGATATTCTACGCAAGGCTACCCGGCCGATCCGAGTGTCAAACACACTCCCAACGTGCTTAAGACAAAGGATACTTTTCAGTACCTCAACCAAGCCCAGTATATTCCCCCTACAGATATAAATCTTAGGCCGGAATATTACACAACGGCTCAGCACCAAACAGATCGAACCCAGCACCCACTAAGCGAGCCCAGTGCTCCACGCGGCTGCTACACGAACTATCCTCAAGTTCCTCCCGCCAAGCAAGCTGACCTTGGCGATTTCGCTCACATTCCTTACAGAAATACCACAGGGACTAACCCGCATAACCAGAATATAAAGGTCCCACTTGGTCTACCTACACCAAGTCAAACATATATAAATCCACTACAAATGGTGACCCCGCCTTTGAACAGGCTTAACACAGAGCATTTCGTTCCCTCTTATGAAGCTAGTGGATTTCAGGGAACCACTGCGGGCGTGCGACCCCCGCCGGGCTTATACGCCCCACATCTCACACAACAACCCTCTACACAAAGTGGCTTTCGAGCACTTTTGGAGGAAATGGGAGATTACCAAAAACCTATCTTCCAAAAGAAGAATATCGATCGTGCACTCGCCGAGTTCGATCAATACTGCGTGCGAAAAAACCTGAGAACGCAGAACGAATGTTTCTCAGCTATCTACAAGTGGGTACCGGAGGAAATGCGGGAAGCTATTGACTCAGCTTACCTCACGACACCCCACGCACCTTACGAAGAGGCCAAACAGCGCCTACAACGAGAATACGGGTTGTCCTTACAGGACAGGCTCCTCGCGCTCGAGGACCCCGCATCTCTCGCCAAAAAACCCAGCACCAAGTACCACGAAATGTACTCTAAGGCTGTTGGGTACTTCTCAGAGGCTCTGATCACTCAAAAGTGGATCGAAACTCTGCCTATCGAAGCCCGAGGCATGGTCGCAGCACAGCTTACCACGAATGCCCGGCTCGACCTAGCTGATACGCTACACGCGTACAAAACAGCGAACCCCTCTCTCAACATACGAAGAGTAGAATCTACCTCGAAACCTACGAAGACTGGTTTCAAAAAGGCCCTCTCACAAAAAGCTGAGTTCAAACCTCAGCAAGTAGAGAGTAAGCCCCACAAACCAACGGCCTACGTCTGCCGGAACCACGCCCGTTTCGGTAGCGAAACTCGCAAGTGTGCAGACCCAGAATACTGCACTTGGAAGGCAAATACCGCCTCCAAACCTATCAAAAAGGCAGCGCCTATCAGCCAGCCTAAAACCTTGGTTTCAAGCGAAAATACTCATAGATCGATACAAGAAAGTACCGTTCCAACCTCAGACGCAGAGAGTTCGGAAAACGAATAACTGCCAGTGTATCTGAGCCTATACACCGGCAGACTAAAGAATATAAAAGGCTTTTTTTCAAGTGCAAACTAAATGGCACTGAATTTCTCATCGACACGGGAGCAGAAGTGAACATTCTGCCCCACAATGTCACCAAAGAATTGGGCTTAAAAATTCGTAAGTCCAACGTCAAGCTCACAGCAGCTAACGGCGCCCCTATAGACACACTAGGGCGTGCTAACACGACAATTAACATCGGCCTCGGAGACATGACCACCGATTTCATGATCACTAAAGTTGATCTAGTGATCCTCGGTATACCATTCCTCGAGTCTTGGGATATCGGAATACGGGTCAAACACAAATATATCTACAAAGATAAAGTAAAGAGCTATGCCGATCAAAAAATCGCTGCAGTCATGAACAAAAAATTTACTGACGAACAAATAGCAGCTGCTATTCCTCATCGTGACAACAGCCCTCAACCAGAGGACACACAGCTCACAGAGGACGAAAACATACGCTCTATCATTGAAAAATACAATGATAAAATGAACAAACTTCAAGGAAAGTGGAAAAACAACGGTGTTTACCACCGTATAACCACGGAAGGAACACCAGTACACTTCCGTGCAAGACCCATGGCAGGCGAAAAACGGGCTCAGGTTAAAAGTACTTTCGACAAAATGCTCACAGAGGGGATCATCGCTCCCTCCGACTCCGAATGGGCTTCTCCGCTACATTGCGTGCCCAAAAAGGATGGAACATGGAGAATCACGGGCGATTACCGATTCCTCAATGCAAAAACTAAGAAAGACGCCTACCCGCCGCCTCACATTCGCTCTTTCCAAGCGAATTTACATAATACACAAATCTATTCGACAATAGATTTAAAATCGGCATATTACCATATCCCGATGCACCCAGATGACGCTCATAAAACAGCAATTATTACCCCTTTCGGTCTCTATGAGTTTAAAAAAATGAGCATGGGTTTGGCCGGAGCGGCTCAAACATGGCAAAGGTACATGGACAGCATCATGCGAAAATTCGACTTCGCATTTGTCTACCTAGACGACATATTGGTGGCTTCTAAAAATTACAAAGAACACATGAACCACCTCAAACAAATTTTCGACAAACTAGGAGAACACGGACTTCGAGTAGGTTTTGATAAATGCATTTTTTCAAAACCTACCGTCGATTTCCTAGGTTTCACTATCTCAAAAGAAGGGATAATTCCTAAACGAGATAAAATAGAAGCCATAGAGCAATTTCCTAGGCCAATAGACGTCCGAAGCCTACGCAGATTCCTAGGTATTTGTGGTTTTTACCGAGCTTGCTCAAGTAAATTCGCTCACACAGCGCAACCTCTGTATGACTCCATTCAGTCAAACAAAAAAAATGACAAAACCCCCATCGAATGGACATCAGAGAGATAAAAAGCTTTCAACAGCTTAAAACACGCAATGATAAAAGCTACATTGCACTATATTGCTCATCCCCACCCTACAGCAGAGTGGAGAATAGTTTGCGATGCATCCGATACACACATCGGAGCGGCACTGGAGCAGGAAATTACAGACAAACACGGCTCGAAATCTTACCAACCATTGGGATTTTTCAGTAAAGAAATTCCGGAACAATGGAAGAATAAAGCCTCGTTCGACAAAGAGATGTTCGCCGCTTACCAAGCTTGCATTCACTGGCACAATGACTTGGACGGCCGCTCTTTTCATATTTGCTCAGATCACAAGCCTCTGCTAGGCACAATGCTTAAGAAAAACGCACATTTTTCTAAAATGCGATTGAGATGGCTAACATACATCTCCCAAATGACAAGTGACATACGACATATACCTGGAAAAGACAACGTCGTAGCCGACGCACTCTCCAGACCTTTCGATCCAGTTGAAATTCAAACAAAGTCAATTTCAACCCAAACTGACGAGGGTCCGTCCATAGCCGAAATTTCACAAATTACGGCCGCAATAGAGTGCATTCTTCTACTGCACATCTCAAATGCACAGATTCATTCTCCTCCTAACGCAGAGGACAAACTAAAACTCACACGAGTTGAATTCCCTCAAGGAGAGATTTGGTGTAACCTAGACTTAGGACACCCAAGACCTTATATTCCAAACGAAATAAGACACGAAATAATCAGCCAAATTCACAATTTGGGACACCCAGGCATACACTCTACAGTGTATAAAGTAAAACAGAGATATTTTTGGCACGGCCTTCGTGCGGATGTCTCCAACTGGGTCCGAGCATGCGAGACTTGCCAACGAGCAAAAATCACTCGCTCCGTGAAGCTCCCTTACTCCGAATTTGAAACGGCTACCAAATTCTCCCATGTACACGTTGACATTACCGGACCCTTACCTTTAGCTAAAGGAGAGAAGCGTTACATCCTAATGATGGTCGATAGAGCAACGGGTTGGCTAGAGGCAGTCCCTCTTAACAACATCGAAACGTCCACGATCACAAACGCCTTTATCAATATTTGGGTAGCCTCAAAAGGCGTACCTAAATACATCACAAGTGACCAGGGCACACAATTCGAATCAGACCTATTTCATTCCATTATGGAACGTCTCGGAGTAAAACATACTCACACGTTACCATACAAACCGTCAACAAACGGAATGGTGGAACGCAGAAATAGATCCTTGAAAGAGGCTCTCAAAGCACAGGACGAACATTGGCTCGACGCCCTTCCAAAAGTACTACTCGCCATGCGTACGGCAGTAGACCCAGCAACGGAAACTACACCCTTCCAAAAAGTTTATGGAATTGACGTGCCGCTCCCAGGCGACATATTCGTAACTTCTACGAACCTTTCCGAGCCTCTCTTTTTCCGATCTACGCATATCAGACATAATAATACGAAATATGCCGTCAACATGCTCAAAAATTTAGATACATGTACACATGTCTATATCAGAGTGCCCACACAGCTCTCCTCTTTGCAATGTCCTTACACGGGACCATTCAAAGTTGTTAAAAGAGATAAGTTTTCGGTTACAGTACAAATTGGCGAACACACAAAAAAAGTTCCCAAACAGCAAATCAAACCAGCTTACACTCTAAACACAGACGAAGCTGTGTCACTAAGCACAAATCAGAAAAAAAATAAGGAGGAGACTCCCCGAAAATCCGCCAGAAGACGCGTCCCCTCTACCAAATTCGACGAGAGGTGGGTGACTGCGCTCGAAACACCCCAACCGGCGTCGTCGTTAATAACACGACGTCTTGGGGGGGCGCCTGTGGTGAAAACCACCCCCTCTTTTCAACAGCCCTTTTCAGGGCTACCAAAAAGAGGTAGACATGGCACACAAATGTTTATAAGACGTCGAGTTATAACTCCGTCAAACAAAATATTTCACCAGAGAGAAAATACGAAATTCTCTCTCAAAAGTGAAATATTAGCAAATAACATACAAGGCGACCTCCCTAGACACTTACTGGGGGAGAGAGACGCGACAAGTATCTCGAACCAAGTCGCCTTGAATGAGAAAACTCAAACAGACAATCAAATGTCCTCTAAAACTAACAAGGACAGTTCTAGCAAGCCTACTCGCCAATCAGAAACAATGATTGCACGAGAGACAATAGGCGAACCAACCAGGAGGCGGCAAGCAACCACCTCTGGTCCAGCAGCCACCCCGGGGACCCCGTCTCAGCAACGGACGCAGGGAAGACACCCCCGGGGATCCCGTCTAAACAACGGACGTAGGGAAGCAACCCGAGGACCCCGTCTAAACAACGGACGCAGGGAAGACACCTCAAGGTCCTTGTCCCCGCAACGGACGCACGGAAGCCACCTCCGGGGACCCCGTCGCAGCGACGGACGCGGGGAAGCCACCCCCGAAGGACCAACTCAGCTATCATACTCGCAGATTCTGAGAAAACAATGTGCGAGCCAATAAGAAAACACAGTTGAACTAATGAAATTAAGCGGACCAATCAGGGGGCGGCAGGAGCCGGCCATTACCCCGCTCGGAGCCTTCCGAAATTCATTCCACTCACCGCTCTCGACGACTACACTCTACAGTACGAAGATTCTACACGCTCTACGCTGAGGACCCTTCTGCTCACGAGTTCCTCTCAGAACGGCTTTCTACTGCTTTCTACAAGGCATATCTTCTCTCCTCACAGATCTCGCATTGGCATCTACGAGTCCAGTGATTATTTATCCTGCTCATTGCCCAACATAGTTCTTCTGTCAGGACGCCACCCGGTACATCTATTGATATTCTCATTAGATCGTACGCCCGCTGGGACGTTCCGAGACGTGTCGCCCGGGTTTCGTAGCACTAAGCTCGTCACCGACCGCTGGGGCACGCCGATAAATTACTCAGCTCATCCGCTCTAATTTATCGTCCAAGGAAGCCTTTTTCAAGGCTACAAGGTAGGACCCTGACATCCGAGCAAAGGAAAGAAGCTCTGTCAAGCGAGTCCACCTTCCAAATCCTGCATCCTATACGGAGAGGTATTGAAAACGAGTTAACAAACTCGGGTACATCGATGGAGCGCCGCCCGTCCTACTTCCTCATGCAAGAGGAAGCAGAACACGGCGCGGCCGGGAGCCCTAGCCCACGCAGCGCTCCCTACCCGCTACTCGACTCGTCCGCTGTTCCTAGCGACGGACAAAGGCTCGATTCTCGCGAAGAGATCGCCTTACTACCTAACGTATTCATGAAGGAAACGTTAGGACAAGCCTCACACACACAAAAGTTCGAGGATACCTTTCAGACCCGCTCTGAAGTCAATCATCATGATTCGACAAAGATATCTGAATATCCACGATATTCTACGCAAGGCTACCCGGCCGATCCGAGTGTCAAACACACTCCCAACGTGCTTAAAACAAAGGATACTTTTCAGTACCTCAACCAAGCCCAGTATATTCCCCCTACAGATATAAATCTTAGGCCGGAATATTACACAACGGCTCAGCACCAAACAGATCGAACCCAGCACCCACTAAGCGAGCCCAGTGCTCCACGCGGCTGCTACACGAACTATCCTCAAGTTCCTCCCGCCAAGCAAGCTGACCTTGGCGATTTCGCTCACATTCCTTACAGAAATACCACAGGGACTAACCCGCATAACCAGAATATAAAGGTCCCACTTGGTCTACCTACACCAAGTCAAACATATCCACTATACAGAGTTTTACACTTTAAATAATTAGCTTTATCCTTAAAAGGATATACAATATAGTATAAAAAATGAATTAAAATTTCTTGAGTCAAAGTGTAAAACTCCGTTATAACCAATAAAAGTGTTATCATTCGATTCAGCGTGAAAAAATTCGTAGAAACAGGCCCCAAACTCGAATTTTTTTAGAGGGTCATTTCTCACAAAAACCCTTGATTTCATAGAAAAAACCATGTTTTTCAACATACAAACATACTTTTATCCTCTAATTAGTAAAGTAAAATAAAAATAATTATACCGCTAAAAATCAGAGATCATGGGCCAGTTTTTACAGACAAGGTACCTACGCAAAAAACAGTGCAGAAATAGGACACTCATAGCAGGTTTAAAAAATTGGAATTTCTCATACTTGTGGACATTTCATGTTCAGGCAGTTTTTTCACCAAATGAATTCTATTAAAAAATTTTGATTTGGCATTAGATAGAAAGGACATTTAACGCTCTTTCCAACAGTATCCTCCAATTTAAACTTACTGTTGTAATTATTGTAGTTATTGACTAAAGGTACCTATTAGTAACTTAAGGCCCTATGTGGCTTAGTGATTTAAGGCTTTGACTGTATTAGTGACTTAAGGTAGAAAACACGAAAAAAAATCTCAAAAATTGAATTACTCGAAAACTAAGCGTTAAAAAAATCTCTTGGAGGAACTTTCGATCAGAAATAAGCTCTAGAATCATCCCCTGAAGTACTGACCACCTAATGCGGGGACACCCTGTATAGGTAGACCTTGCAAAAAGTGCTGGGCTCGAGGTTGGGGACACTCAGTTCCAGCCCCATAAATAAAAAGTAATGTGGTATGATATTCTTGTTCAGAAACACGTGATTATCATTATTTCATTTATCTGCTTACCAGTGTCCTTAAAGCAGCATCCTTTGGATTCGGAGATGAAAGGAGTAAAAGAGAGAAGTAGAAGAAAATACGACAGCGCTCCTATCGGAGAAGCATGTTAGATTGGAACCCCGGAGTTCCATACAAATGGAAATACGTAAGGACGCTGACTAGTCAGGTCGCTATCTGACGCTGAAATGTTGCTCCACCCCTCAGACCGTTTTGATAGTTAACTCGCCCACGGTGGTAATTGGTGTCCTTTTATCTGATTAATTTCCGGTTTTTTATTGTTGTTAATTGTTAATAAGTTTGTTAATTCGTAGTAGGTATTGTAAGAGTTCCCAAGCAACCAGAAGCGAGAAATTTGTGAAAATAATTCGTTCATGGGGAACTGGGTACTTATTCGACTATAAAGGGCGGGAAAGTAATCTCGCAGTACACTCGTATGATAGTGGCTCCAAAACGCTAAGGGAAAGTTGAAATCCGCTACTGTTTGGGACTACTGTGTTGGTAGACCCGACTGTTATGTGTTAGTTACTGCGAATGAGAATAACAAGGTTATGAGGCTGTCCAATAGAAAACGCTAATAACGCTTTTACTATTATGTTTTCTTTTGATTTGGTTGTATGTGTGTTGTTAAATGTGAATTGTAGTTATTTATTTGAGGAATTCTTTGACGAAAGATCGGAAGCCAGCGAATCCAGGTGAAAAATGTGCACGTAGAAAACGGTCCTGTGTTGCTTTGAGGTCAGTGTTGTGTTGGATTAACCTATTTATTTTATGCGTATTTGGCAACTTTTCATCGTAAATATTCACATTTTCCTTCATCAATAACGCAGTCATTATCCTATTGGTTGTTAAAAAAATATGCGTGAAAAGTGAGTTACAAAAGTAAGTCAAAGTTGATATTGTATTCTTGTTACTAGGCTGAAATGCTTGGTTCGATGGACTGAACTAGATTTGATTCCTTTTCAGGATCCTCACCAATGCCACTATATACCGAACTTTGTGGGAGCGATCCCCCAACGAAACACCGAGGGACGGATGGATTAATTTACCATTGAAAGTAATCAACTTTTCATTTGTATTTGCCGATTATGTTTTGGTCTGCATGACGACTAACTATCCGTTTGGTGCGCTTTTTCAGCTGAGATTTGACATACCTACCTTACACCATGCATTGCCCCAAGCGAATCAAAGTAACTGAAGTTAACCCACATTTGATATGTGTGCTATGCCGTGGGTACTATATAGATGCCACTACTATCATCGAGTGCTTGCATTCATGTAAGTATAAATTGTACACCATCTTCATTATTCGGTGTGTTTGCTTCTATTTCACGTTTGAGATTACCGTGTCCTGAAGAATGTTTCTTGCCTATCATACTTTCGTTTATGTATTTCAGTTTGCAAGACTTGTATCGTGAAATATCTCCAGACAAACAAGTATTGCCCTATCTGCGATGTGCAGGTTCACAAAACATCCCCTCTCCTCAACATCAGGAGTGACAAAACCCTCCAAAACATCGTCTATAAACTAGTCCCTTCACTTTTCAAAAGTAAGTAGCTTCTATGTACATACTTATAAGGTACTTAATACTAATGGAAATGCGTTAGAATATTTTCAGAGTTTGAAAGTGGTTTGGCTACAAGCTATTCAATAATTTGCGCAGATAGGCCCTCTGAAAAATCTTTGGTACATACACGAAAAGACTGTTATGCTATCTTCGTTTGCATTCGGGCAAATTGATTAATGATCGTAAATGATTCAGCAGGGGATTGGTCAGGATATTTAATGTCACGTCATTTTATACCTGCTGTAGATACATAAATTAAAAAAATCATTAAAAAAACTCGCTTAGGTTACTTGGGAAATTGTGTTCGATGGTTTTATCCGGAGAAGCAGTTCCGAACCATTTGGGACTGACAACACTCAGGCTTGGACGTTCGGAGGGACTCGAAACCAGTTCTGAGGAGTCGTGGAACCTTAAGTTGTTGTCCTTAGAAGAATTCCAGAATCGTTAGGAACTAGTTCAAATGGTTCGAGATTTTTGCCAGAACTTTTACTTCGAGACATGCGCAATAGACGTTTTCACGCTTATCACAGATTATAGATTCAAGACTCCAGCAAACTCCTAGTCCGGAAACCGTTCGAACAAAAGGGAGTTGGAACAGCAGTCCTGAACGCCGTATCCCCTACCCCTTTTCAGTTCCATTGGTTCTGGTTCGACTCTGACCTGATTTGAGACTGTTTCATACAACAGGGGACAATCCTTATAAAGCTGTCCACCGTACATAGCGGTTCTGGTTGACCCTGACTGTTACATCTGGTGCGCTTTTTCAGCCACTATTTAGCATAAGAAACTTACAGTAGGTACGCATAGTTCCAAGTGGCTTCAAATACTCAACTGAAGTTAACACACATTTGATATGTGTTATATGATAGGTACTATAAAGCTATAGTATAGCTATACTATTATATCTACCTAATATTACCTGTGTACTTATACCTACTACTAATTTATTAACATCCAGCTTCCAGTTCTCATCTGACGAGGCATGGAAAGAGCGTGAGAGTACTTCGAATATTCTTATGGCTATGAACTCGGGCTGTCTGCAATCCAATTCAGGCCCTTCCCCTCACTTCCATGTAACAAAGGAGGTTATTTTTGACTTGTTATATGAAGCGAGTGTGTGCTGGGTGGTGTTCATGGAAAACCTCATTCCCTTTGAAGTACAGAATTGTTCAACCCCATCTTCATTATTTATCACAGAAATCCTTGTATTCAGCCCCAGGAAAAATACAACCTCTCAATCAATCAGTGGACACATTTGTTCAGTGGGCTTTGTGCGCTGTGATGTGAGCACTCCTAGTGCCAGAATCACCGAATTTTCGCCTTATGATGATGTAGTTTAGTAGTATTGATGCTCCCTATGCTTGTATTGTGGTAATAAAAAGCATACTAAATAAATCCGTTTAGTAAAATATAGATTAGTTTGAAAAATGATTCAGAATCTGTGGTTGGAATCGAAATGTATATTATATATATTATGTACTAGCTGTACTCTGCCCCTCTGCTGTTGCACCATGTGGCTGTGGTTCTACTTATTTATTGAGCTAATTCAGTTGATTACTTTTATACTGTAGGTGCTACACTTCGAGGGACCCCGTTCAAAAGTTCACTACCTCAAGTTGAATAGAAAACGTCTGCCAAGTTGGGTGGGCAGTATAGCTTACTCACATATTTTAACGTATAGAATTAGTTGAAGAACAAAGTAAGAGCGAAATGATAGATAAGAAATTAACGGTTGCGCATGCGAACAGACTCCTATTAATCCAATGGCAATGAAATTTATATTATAGGGCCGAACGTTTAAGATCTAAACCGCACAACCCCTGAAAATTTCATCAAAATCGTTCCATTAGACTCGGAGTTTTGCGTGTGTCAATCGATATTAGTTTTGCGCATGTGCAATGGTTCTTACTCAGGTACATGTGACCAATTAATTACCTACCGAGTTTGAACGAAATCAGACCAACAGATGATGAGAAATCGACGTTATGAGAAATTCACGTTTGCTATGTTTGGTAATGGGGTTCCGAATATGAGAAGCTAGAGGTAGAGTAGAGCTTGTAAACAAAGACCTTACCAATTTGCTCTTCTTTTGTTGCCTATAAGGGTGGTCATGACAGGTAGATAAAACTTGGTTTTTTGTTTTGCTGGTTTTTTAAATAATATAATTCTCATTTTTGACCAGTATTGGTGAGCTTGAAGATTGCGGGGAACGAATCTTGGAGCAAAAAGGGGTGTCATCAGGTATCATCAACCACCATGTTCCTTAGGTCCTTCTTCCCCTAGCACTCCTAGCGGCTGACCTTGTTAGTTCGCACCCCTATTTTAATGAGACCAGACCTGAGCACCTCCCATCAGTTGACCATGTGCCTATTGCCTGTGTCTATTGTTGATCACTGTATAATATAACGTCTGTGACTTCGTGGTAATGATTCAGGCTACTGCTCTGGTGTCCCTAGTACAACAGTATTATTATTTTTGTATTTTTCAATTCCACCCACAGATTTAGTCTACATGTACAGCTAAACTGTATTTCACTAAAAGATTTTTTACTGTAGATATGTGAGTGCAGCTACCATTAAACTTTAAATTTCACTTGACAACGTGTTCAACTGATCTGTATTTTACTGAAAGGAATGATTTAGTAATTGTTTTACCATTGAGATTCTAACTTAGATCTCCAAACTATACTTATCACTCTCCAATGCTTCCATATAAGCTATTTTTTATAAATAGAAAAATTGATTAATCCAAATCCGTGTGAACGAGTTTGCAATTTATTCGAATGGAGTAACGTCCTGCTGTGGGCTTTTGGTATCGTAGAAATTTCGTGACTGGAATCTTCATCAAAACTAACGTCGATCCTTTTTTAATATCCCACCAGCAAGTTGGTTTTGCCTGACAGAGGAAAGCTACCTCTCTGACTCTAGTTTGTAGAGTGTGTACATGATAGTATAACCCTTTAGTACTCAATACCTCCAAATGTTCCAGCCCAAAAATATTTGATAACTTGGACAGAGTTCGAACTCATGTCCCTTCTTACTAAGGCGGAATTTATCTCTAGTTGCAACACCCCAACGGGTTTAGCTTTGAGGCCGATTTTATCAAACCTAACACAACATATCATTTCCCTGGAGCCAAATACCAGCTGCCTCGGATGGTTTGGGGTCCTACAAATGACGAAGTGAAAACTGCAGGCCGCTCTTCTCAGCAGAAGCTTGCAGTCGAGCGAGGTCATTGTCACGGTGTGTTTTGACTCAAGTGAGTGAGGAAGTGAAAGATGCTACGTCTGGGAATGTGACGTTTACAGTCTTTGGCTCTAGAAGGATTACATTGATTATTGTTTTGTATTATTTCGGGTTTTCACTGACCTACACCAACTGCTACTGCCCAATAATATTTGTTACCTTCTACAGAGTTCGAATCATGTCCCTTCTTACTAAGGAGAAACTTCCCTTTAGTTGCAACCCTCTAATGGGTTGAGCTGAGGCCGATTTTATCAAACTTCTTCGACTGTGAGTTTTCCTTGAACATAACACATAGGCTCAGGACGATGTAAATCTCGTGGAGTCGTTGCCCTGCCCAGCATGATTTTATTCATTCTTCCTTCTGAGGCACATAAGGGGTCCAAGGAAGGAACTTCAAGTTGGTCTTCTGGTCTAGCTGCTGCAGTTGGAATGAACTCCATACGTATTTTTTATAAATTTCCTGTGCCTTTATTTATTTATTTTTTGAATGAGCGATACCCATGAGTTGGAAGGATATTCTGTGGAAATGAGAAAAAAGGAAGGTTTTAATTCAGGCTTTGGTTCAGGTTATCCCATCAGTATCATCTGATCGCGTTTGGACAGATCCTGGACGGTTCTATCCCCTCTCCTTTCAGAACGTAGTTCTATCATGGACTCTCCGTCCGAACAAACCAAATGCGTCTGGAGGAGAGAATTGGGAGAACCCCCGTCTTGAGCTGTTTTCTGAAGAATCAGCTACCAGCGCTGGCATATCCGTTCTATTTGTAGAACAACTTGAGACTATACTTTTCGGTGTGTATGAGGATGAGAAACAGTAAATTCTCCTACAACCATTTGTTCCTCATCTTAAATATACACCGAACGGTGACAGGTAACTTTCTCAATTCGTTCTACAATAATAACTTATATGCCAGTGGTACTAGCGGATTCTTCAGAAAATAGCACAAGATTGGTGGCTGTCTCGATCCTCCTATTAGATTTTAGTTAAGGTTGATGATAGGTACTACTTGCTGGCCAAGTTTTTCATTGTCATTAGTTATCTCATTTATTTGTGTTTCTAATTTTGAGTTTGTTCATACTTTTTTTTTCGTTTCGTCATGAATAATTTGAGATTCCGTCAAGTTTTTTGTAAATTCGTTAGGTATTTTGTTAATGTCGTGATTGTTTCTGGCAGTGATCCTGTGTATCAGAAACGGGCGTTGATGGAAACGTGTGTTTGAGTGCCTTTTTGATGCCATCACCACAACAATACGATTTTTTAAAAACTATTTGTAAGTTATTTTATTAATTTTCATACCAATGTAGGTCTTCATGAGTTTGGGTTTTCGCTGCCTACATTCCATTGTAACGATCTTACAAGGTGATGTGGTGATATGTTGTTTTTACGTAAACACATAAATATAACTAGGTACATTTACATCAATAGATAGGTATCATAATTTATTTGAATACGAGTAGGTACATAACAAATATAATGGTTTCAATACGAACTAAGGAACAGTAAACGCCCACAAGGAGAGTAAATGCGGAAAATAAGGTCACGTTGTGTCATCACAATCCTCATTGTGACATCACAGTTTCGATTTTGGAGAGCCGAAATTCTCAGTTTAGTTGATCAGTGGAATTAATTCTGAAATGGGGAAATACTATCGGGTAGTTACGGGCTGTTCTCATACACAATTTGCTTATTTTGCCTTTTGCGTCCAAATTCTAGAATCTACATGGTCAAGTACGAACCGAACTTTAAAGGTGCCTACAGATCTATCACTACTTATGTAGTTATCACTATATTAGGTACTTAGGTAGATACATAAGTAGTTTTAGTTTAATTACTTTGATATCTTCACTCCTTTCATTTCAAAAGTCTCGAGTTTTGTTGAGAGTATGAACTGACTGTAGTTAAAGGCGGTAAATTAAATCAAGTCACCTTTTCATACCCCTCCTTCGACTATTTACTCCAGTCCATCAAAGTAAAGAGTAATAAGAGAAATTGAAGTGTCAACACTACCAAACCAAATAACAAAATCACGAAACAATGTAACGGATTGACTGCCTTCATATAGTAGGTTCATATAGTAATAGTAAACCGTGACGTATGAATAGAAAGTGGATGGAGTTAACTACTGTGGGCGTTTTGGCGGGCTCTCAGGAAATTCAAACTTTGTTTTTTGAACCGGAGACTTGACAAAAAAAAATTATTTCGCCATTTACCTCTAAATTCCATCCACTTTTAATTTCTGTAATGAAAAAAAAGTGTGCAAGTTCCTCATTGAATGTAAGTATTATGCATCTTTGAGGTCTACAGTTACTACGTACATATTGTATTCCAAAGTTGCCAGAACAGTTCGGTAATCATCAAGCTTAAAGCACTCCGTGGCTTCAAATTTATTTAGTTGCTTTAGATTAATAATGGAACGTGGGGAGCCTAGTTGTTTCGGATCCAAGAAAATTGAGGACTGTTGGTAAGGGGGGGGGGGGGGGGGTGTGAAAACGGTACTTTTATAACCCCTGACCCAATCTAACTCTCCCTCGGAGGCAGGAGTGTCTCTCCACAGATCAATGAAAAACATCAAGCGACCTGCTTGAGAACTTACTTTATTTATCTGTGGTAATCCTTCTTGAAAAACCCTCTCCTCGAGTTCCTCTACCCTTGATGACCCTGGTCATGCAGCCTTGGGTTGGGCTGCCGCCTGCTTCAAGTTTTCCGATTACAGTGGTCAAAGGTCCTTGATTGGTGCAGGTTGGCCTTCAACGGATGATTTCGACTGATGCTGATTCACTCGAGGGGGCGGATGTGAATGGTATGTCTGAACCATTTCTCTGGCGGCTTCAGAGACAGACATCCTTGATGAGACGAGTCCAAGACTCTGCCTTCCCATCAAAGAGGAATGAAGTCTCAATCTCTGATTTTATAGCTAATTGTTTGTACCTGCCCTTGAATATAGACGAAACATGGGCCCCAGGAGTGGGACGATCGGTAAAAACCAGTACAAACTAACACTGAGAAATCCCACAGCAATGTGGTCTCGGATGATAGGATCATTTAGGTTCTTCTCTCCATCCGCTAAAAAGGACATGGCTTGCCCTTGTGCTACAGGGGACTTGAAAAAATAGCCCTCAGTGGTCGCCATAGCAACATCTGCTTCCCGTACAGCCGGACGTACAACCTCTGGAACTACGTTATCCATTTTTGGAGTGGCAAGTGCGGGAATGTGGATCCTAGGATCGAATTTTTCATCTACTCTCTTGAAAAAAGAACATTCTAAGCCTTTTATCATCTGTGTTGACCAGGTCTGCACCAATTGCGGATAAATGAATACCTTTTCTGGTACAGGTTGTTGGGATTTATCAATCAGCTTTTGAAGTGAGGCCGGTAACTCACTCATCTTCGTATCTGACTTTTGTGTAATGAGATGTGTACCTGTATTCGGCGGTGTACTCTCTGGATGCATCTTCCGGCCCTTCATCATCCCTGGGGAAACCCTGAAACACTTGTGCTATAGGTGACTCGTCATCCGAGGATTCATCATCGAGGCCTGAGGCAGGTTGAGATTGTCGACGGAATCGAGAATTTGGCATCCAGTCCGCTGTAAAACTGGGGAAAAAATGGCGACCCATTAATTCGGGTTGTGCCAAGACCAATTTTGAGGGCGTGGAAACATCCTGTTGGATGTATTTTTCTCTGCCAGTTGGTTGGAGACAGCGGTTTTTGACTGTTTTTCCTGTTGGGAGAAGTACTTTCCACCAGTTGGTTGGACATTTTCTGCCGTTTTTGTGGTTCCTTGTAAGGAGGCATAGAGTAACGCAGTTGCAAAGATGACGTGATGGCATCTTGTACCTCCTCGGAAGAATTCCATTGAGAAAAACTTGAAATTGCTGTCAGCGACTGCTTCGGACTATGCGACACCCAAAAATAGATACATAACACTTTTTACAAGGAAAAACCACTGCATTATAGGAAAACTTCCGAAAAGAAGGAAGCTAGAAACTGGAAACTGGTTCTTGTGAACAAACCGAAACTTGAGAAAATGATGGTCGTCGTCCCATGAGCTGGCCATAACAGTGTTACCAACATAAGAAAGCTTGAGGTTTTTCATTTTTATGGAATTTCTCTTTGAAATTGGTTCAGATTCCTGCGTGCTGAGTGCTGCTGCCACTAACTAACCCTTCCCGGAGGTTACCATATTATAATTACATTTAGGTATCTCTTAATAGTGTTGAAATTGAGGTGCAATACAACTCATTTTAAGCTAAATGGGGTATGCATACTCTTTTTATATTTTTTAATAAAATTAGTTTTTATCCTGTGAATTTTGACACCAACCACACTCTCCTTCTATGAGTAGTTCATTTTCCATGATTTTTCAAAGGGTCCCGATGGGTCGAAAATTGGTAGGAATTTACTTCAGGATGGTTGCAGTATATTTTCCAAAAGGTTTAAGACTTCAAGATACAGGCTTTTAAAAAATTTTCAATGACTGACTTCAGGCGATAAATGTTCGCTTATCCATAAGATAATAAGAAGGATCCATGGTATAATACGCGGATGAGGAGAACCGTAACATCTTGTAGAACGACATTGAAAGAATGAGAAAAATGTAAAGGGCGCTTGTTGGTTCAAACAGCTCATGTCTTATCTTGTGCTTGTGTCTAGCCCTTCCGTCAACTCCCCAACTGCTTACTCCTTTCAATCTGTTTTAGTTAACTTATATCCTGGCTTGTGTAACAATTTCTAATCAAAATTAAATTTTAACACAGAATGTGTTTTAGCCATGGACTAACTAGCCGAAAATGGAACGCGGGATGGGAACGAAATGTGTGACGGATGATTTTCACGTACAACCGAGCCGTTGGTAGGGAAATGGAATTTCCGCCATTTTAATCGCACAGAAATCGTTCACCATTCGTTGGAAAGCTCTTGATTTATCACGAATTTATTTCGTATTTTTTTTCGTAGTTTCATACTATAACTATATAAATTGATGTTATAAATGAATAGTAAACAATGACGCTTGTTTGGTTGTCACTTGGTTGCGCGACAACGCAATTTTCGTAGTTTCATACTATAACTATATAAATTGATGTTATAAATGAATAGTAAACAATGACGCTTGTTTGGTTGTCACTTGGTTGCGCGACAACGCAAACACATTCTGTGTTTCAATTATTTCGTCCGAAGTATGTAAATAGAGGTAACCGGGGGTCCAGGGGGCTTGCCCCCTGGCGAGGCGCGGAGCGCCGAGTTTTTTTTTCCTTTTTGAACAGCTAGTTTGGCGTTTTGAAACTCAATGTGGCGCGATAGTAGAGGAAGGGGTAAGGGGTTCGATCGGTGGTATGGTGATCAATAAAGATTATAAAATGGGAGTTGATGCCAATCAAATTAATAAATAAAAAGTCAACAACAGCATGTATTAAATGAAAAATGAACAAATGGATCCAAAATTATGAATCAATAAACGAACCAACTTTAAAAAAAGGTTTTTAACAAAGCGCAACCAAGCTATTGGTATACATTCAGCCCTGGCACCCGGTACGCTCCAAGGATCCACTGGTAAGCCCTTTCAGTGATCCATACATCTACTTCCGCGGCATCTGGCATGCAAACCAAATACCTGAGTGTAGCATTCATTGAAAGAATCAAGGCCTTAGGTGGCAGTATGTTCAGCACATTCCTCACTGGCAGCGCTGCGTATTACAGACCAGTGGTTATTCATGAAAATACGCAACTCCGTTCTTGTTTTCCCCGTATAATAGGCGTCAAACAACCTGCACTCCATCAGTTACACTATATTCTTGGTGTCACAATCTACTAGAGGACACTTCAACCGGTATGTGTGTGGTGTATTCACAGTAGTGAAGTCACGTTCAGACACCCCTGCCTCACATAACTGGAAATGGCCCTTTGCCACAGTAGGTATAATTTACTCCTTCCAGCCGTAAATTAGCCATCAATGAATGTTGCCCTAGGTCAAATAGATGTTAGTTTGATCTTTACATTTAAAGATAGATTTTATATTGTCTGTCAGAAATCCTTGTCCCCTCGTACCAGTTTTGCATGTTATTTCTACTATTCCCTAGAAAAACTTTATATCCGTTGCCTATCTAATTTCTGTACTTTGCCTATGATCACAGGTGAAATGGAAAGAAGAGTTGAGTTCTACCGGCAACACCCAGAGCATCTTCCAGCCATGCCAGAAGACAGAGGAGATATTGCAGATAATACTCCGATTCTCTTGCCCGATGAAGTGCTGATAATATGCTTAGAGTATTTGTGCGATAAACCTCCTATTGAACCGGTATGCTTTCACGATCCACTTAGATATCCTTAATTACTTGGCATTTCTGTGACTTAATGATATCTACCAAGTAGATGCTGAGGAACCTACCCGCAATTATTCACATTTTGTTTTAAATCCTCTCACCCGCTTAGTAGATGGCTTTTATTAGTTAGGCAGTTGCTAAATAATGTCTTATGGCGGAGTTTTATCATTGGAAAAAAAAAAAATCAGATGTTTTGAAACCAATCAGGAGGGGGTGGTATGATTGTAATATCAAAGTCCCAGCAGCTTTTTACTCTTTATTTACAAGCTTCTCTTAAAATTTAGAGCTTATTTTAGTATTCAATGATTTCTACTGTTATTCGTTTTATTATTATTTTCATGTCATTATTCACCTATGTCCAGGTGCCCAAGCGATTTCTTCATTGTCCTGCTGAGATGTCTCTGGGTCATCTAATCAAACTTATTCGTGGGAAATTCAACTTGCTCCCTACTCATCAAGTTAATATTCTCTTCAAAGATGATCTCCTTCCAGAATATTTAACTATAATGGAAGTTGCGTACACGTACCAATGTCGACGGGTAAGTTTCTTAATTTTTCTCATTTTGAGGCTTAGTCCTTCAAGGGTCTTGTGAAATCATTATTTAGGAGATAGATACACGATGTTTTCATTAGATATGGAACGTTGTCACCATAATCTCCGTATAGCAATGTCACAGAGATAATTTTCAGTCCAGAAAATGGGACTGGAAAACAGAGCTGTGATAACATGCGCTTTGATTGTAGTAATATGGCTGTGGTTACTTGATATCATTCAAGGATAATCAAACTAGAATATTATTACTATCAACAATTATAATTTATGACCCAAAATAGTAGGTATAACGTAAATGAATTGAACTTGCACTTCCAAAATAATTGAAATTTCTGAGCGCAGACAATTTTCAATTTTTCCAAAGATAAGTTGCAATTTCAAAAGTTGTCCTATGACTATGATAAACAAACTGATCTCATCTTATTTCTTA
Organism: Adelphocoris suturalis; assembly: GCA_030762985.1. Classification (NCBI taxonomy): domain Eukaryota; kingdom Metazoa; phylum Arthropoda; class Insecta; order Hemiptera; family Miridae; genus Adelphocoris; species Adelphocoris suturalis. The sequence continues at coordinate 40,572,137 of CM061046.1, read as the reverse complement.
TAACGAATGAATCAAAATAATTTGTAGCTGATGCTAAACTAATATGTGAAATGAGCAAAAGATGTAAATTATTAATTTTGCCTAGATGCTCTTTGGATCAAACTCGTATCGAACTGATCTCGAACAGGGAAACTAATTCTATAAACGAATCTCCCCTCCTACTAACACCTGTCTGTTATAATCAATTTTATGTAGGTGTTTGTTGTGGGAAGTTCTAATGGGAGTTTAGCTGTCAGAGCCGGTTTCACCAAGCTTTTGATCGGAGTTCAAGACGCGGTTTGGCTGTTGAACGAAGATCTTCCTCAATAATGGATTTCACCATGGAAGGTAAAGGCTGATCTCCGATCAACCGGCGTCCAGCGTTGAACGCTCGAGCTCAGCTGGTTACGGAGCATGAACTCGGTTCAATTGTTGCTCGTGACGTTCTTTATTTATATCAAGTGATAATGGCAAGGTTTTTCATTAATTTTTGAAGATGAAAACTACGAGAGTTTTGAGTTCGATTGAGATTTTACAATTCCCCGTCCAAGAAGACAGTTCAAACCGAGAAACGAAGACTTTGATGTACTCGATGAGAGAGATTTCGCCACAAGATATCGACTCTCCAAGGCCTCTGTTCTTGTGATTCTAGAGCGAATTGAGCAGAAAAAAGTCATGCAGCATGATTGTATGAGCAATTTTATTGATATTATTGTTACTTTGTTTTGAAACTGAAGCAATTTGAGTGCAAAGAAATTGTAAATTACTCGCATACCAATTTTAAGGCAAAAACTCGTTCTGAATAATATTCTGCCAATTCAATTGTTTTTCAATTTTTTCTGTTTTTCAGTAAATATTATTGAAATTTAAGTATATTTTTCAGCATAATTTTGTACATAAATTTGTTAATGTTCTAGTTCATTTTTGATAAACTTCTTTTGACCAAAATTCTACTAAAATTATAAATTTTTCAGTTTGTGGCGATTTTTAGCCATTTTTACTGTTTTTGTTTAGCAATTTTTTGAAATTTGAGCAATTGTGCTGAAAGAGTGCTGGCCAACAAACTCGTCCTTTCAATTGAAAAGCTTGATTTTTTGGCGCAAAAACGGAATTTATGTACCTATATGTATGTGTGTGTGTGTGTGTATGTTTTATGTATACCTGTATAAAGGGTGTTCCATAAATAACCCTCCCCCCAACTATTTTTTGACCATTTTTTAGGTGTTGTTTTGTACGAATTAGTCGGGATGCGGCCCAAGGAAAAAAACAAATGAAATTACTCCATCCACTATTTTATCAGATGACGCCTCGTCCCCTATCCGAGGACATCCCCAGATTTCTACACGGACACAAAAATAGGCATTATATATTACATAAGAAACACAAAACAAAAAATAAAAAATAAATAACAATTAATTTAAACAAAAAACTTTCTGGTGTGAACGGGAAAAAAAAAGTGACGGGAGTGAAAAGTGAGTGATACTTTTTTTTTCCCCCGTTCACACCAGTAAGTTTTTTGTTTAAATTAATTGTTATTTATTTTTTATTTTTTGTTTTGTGTTTCTTATGTAATATATAATGCCTATTTTTGTGTCCGTGTAGAAATCTGGGGATGTCCTCGGATAGGGGACGAGGCGTCATCTGATAAAATAGTGGATGGAGTAATTTCATTTGTTTTTTTCCTTGGGCCGCATCCCGACTAATTCGTACAAAACAATAAGTACTTACGGCCGACTTAACTACCAATATCATTTTTTAGGTGTCAAAGTGAAATTTGGAGAGATTTTATGGGATAACTGCTACTAATTCTAAGCAAGTGAAAATCGGGAAAAAAATTCAAAAGTTTTGGGGCTACCCAAAGTGGGAGGGGGGGGGGGGTATTGGAGTGCAATTTTTTATAGGGACGTTCCTTAATTAAAATAGTGCTTCTCCGTGGTTCATCAGCTCCAATTGCAGAACAGAATGTGATATCACGTTCGTGTTTGGCTTTAAAATATCTTCAAAATGAGGTGTCATTCTGCGATGAATATGAAAAACTTTTCCATTCGATTCGATACCTTAAAAATAGTTATGAATTAAGTCAAGCAGAACCTGTTCCTCCAAGTTGGAGAACGTCTGGTTCCCTTGGTTTCTTCTTCGATTCCATCAATTAGGCCAGAAATGTAAATAATTGCACAATAAACACAAAAACCACAATCCGAATAGGCACTTGCAAACATAGAAAACTAATAGTAACTAATGACCAAGCAAATAATAAAATGATGAGTAACAAAAAAAAAAAAAAAAAAACCCCCCGACCTTCCTGCTTTTGAAATAAGACATCTATGAACCGAGATCACGTTTTTTTGGTGAAACCGGGCCTTAGTAAGTAGTGCTTGTACATGGTGTCCAAAGGACGCTGAACTCCATGTTATAACGTGTTTTGTGTAGTGGAGTCTTATATTGTATTAACAAAGGACAAATTGTTATTTAGGAAATATAGACACGATGTATTCAATACAATGAAACTTTTTCATTATTCTGTATGTACAAAAAAGTCACAGAGCTAGTTTACATCCAGAAAATTGGTGTGGTATACAGAGCCTTGACAACATGGCCGTTGTTCTCAGTTAATTAAGTCAATCATAGTTTGTATTCATGACGATTTTTAATTGTATATGTTTATTTAATCTCAATTTGTCTTCTCATTTTCAGAGAACACCGATTCATTTGTACTACAGAATCTTGGAACTGAAGAGAACTACGATTCGTCTACTTGAAGTCAAGGAAAGGAAAGAAGAGCCCACACCTTCTAAGGTCACGGATGAAGAATCCGTCAAAAAAGAAAATTCATGCGAAGAAAAGGTAGTGAAAGCAGAAAAACGACCTGCAATTAGCCCAATGGAGAATACGCTGATTGAAAAAGGTTTAGTTGTTGAAAAGACTTTACAAGAACGCAGCAGTCAACCTGGAGATAAAGTTGAAAGTGAATGGAAGGAAGTTCAGTTGCAAATTAGTGAGAATGGTGTTATGAGTGTTCGGAATATGCAAAGTAGTGAGTGTTCTCCAAAGCCTGCTGTAGAAGCTCCCCTGGCGAGCTCAGGGGCCAGCTCACCTTCAGTAGGACAGTTGAGTGCAAGCATGACACCTGTTACACAATCAGTTTCGGCACCTATAGTATCAGCACCCACTTCTCTCCCAATCACTAGACCCACCACTTCTAATGGTCCATTGGTGTCTCTGCCGTCTGAATTAACGACATCTATTGTTCCAGCAAACTATACGGGTCCTCCTAGAATTTCATCGTCTAAACCCATACTCAGTGTGAGTAAAGTCACCAAAGATCAAGTTAAAAAAGACTTCAACAATGTGGAAGCTAACAAACTTAGTATTAGTCGGGTACCAGCTGCAGGATTCAAGGAAAAAGGTGAAGCTCTTAATAAGATTGTTAGTAAATTAAATCCTAATGAACGGGTCATTGGCAACACATCAGTCACGATACGTCCTGTATTGAATACTCCTCCTCCAATGAAGACGTACCAACCCCCAATATCTCAACCCCCTATTCATCCTCAGCCCCTTCCAAAAGTTCAAAAACCTGATAGAAAACCTCAGCAAACAGTTAGGTATAAGACATTGACATCTCCCACAAAGCAGTGGAATCCCAGTATTGATAGAATGACAATGCTCACAATGAAGCAGAATTATGATATGTCGAAACCCCCGAGATTTTTTAAACAGAGAAATATGCCAAGGTATTTGGGAAACCCTGCTTCTGGAGTCAAACCTATGTTTGGTTCATCTAATGAGGATGCATCGAAAGACCAGAAACCCCGATCTCCTACAAAACTACCCCCACCATTCACCCCAGGTTCACCCAAAGCTGGTAAATCTCCATACCCAGATAAAACATCGTGGACTCCTAGGGTTCCTAGTCCTGCGCATTCAGGTTCCTTGTACAGTTCCAACCCTTACCTACTGTATTCTGGTTTTCCTGGATCCTTTAATCCAGACCCTTCTATGCTTGCCAATGCTAATCCAGATCTTGTGAGATCAATGTTTGCTAATTCTGCATATCACCCGTCCTTACCACCATCTATAAATATGTTGTTCAATCCACTTCATAATGTCCCTAGACCTTCTCTTGAATCGCCGCCTCCAATGCAGAGGATCCCGAGAACAAAGTCCCCAAAGGGTGACGATAAGGTTGATAAGCCTATCCCTAACCTCATCCCTGCAAACCTCCCCGCATCGCATGTTCCTCGGTCACCCACTGTACCTTCTTCAGCAATGGGAATGCCTCCAGGACCCTCTATTCCCCCACATCCTAGCCATCCTCCAGGGAGCTTACTCCCACCAGGCACCTCGTCCCTACCTCCTCGACTTCCTCCTCCTCTAAGTATATCATCTCCCATGCACCACCACAACTCCCTGCTGCACCAGCCTCCCCTTCTTTCAAGCCCTCATCACCCTCTTGGTTCTCCCAGAGCTCCTTCGCCAGCTGGTTCCCCTCGGACGAGTTCTCCTCTTCACATTTCTCCTCCAAAACAGCTTCAACAATCAGGAGCGTTTAGTCCAAAACACAGACCTGAACACCCAAAACCCCCTTCCAAACCTGAAAAATCACTAGACTCTAAACCTGAGCCACCCCCTCCTCCTTCCTCCTCGGCACAACCAACTGTATCTACCATATCCACAATCACAGTGACCAGCTCTCTTAAATCTACTTTCCCCTCCTCGAACGCTACCCCTAGCTGTCCTCCTCCACCTCCTTCGAAAACCGCTGAAACTCCTCCACCTGTTCCTCGGGCACCGCAACCCCAACCAGAAACTCCCAAACCCTCTGTCACCCCTACAGAACCCCTCGATGATCCAAAACTATCTAGTGAAAACAAAGCATCAATACGATCAGATACTCTTGCAGATAATAATAACATATCGAAAGAAAATGAAACTCCCCCTGACAAGGAGTTAAGTAAAACTTCGGCTCCAAAAAAACACTAATTAGACCTGAATGAATCATGAACTTTACTACTTAACGTTGGTCCCTTAGATGTTCAATCCAAAACTATTTTCGATTTATATCTTGGCTTAGTCTGTTTACTTAGATTTATTTCTTTGTCCATAACCGCGCAACATCTAAAGGGCCACAGAAAAACGAATCATTCAACTTGAACAAATTTCGTTTGGTATTTTATTGATCTCAGTTCTGTTCCTTCCTGTTTGTGGCAATCCCCTCTGTTCCTTGAAACTATTGGTGAGCGGTGAACTCATAATTTGGCCAATCATAATTATCTTCAACTGCACTACTTATCTATCGCTCTCTTTGGTTATATCTTGCTGTGTTATACCTATCATTTGACCTGTCATCGAAACCCCGTTGCTCTTTGTTCTTGCGATCTGTTTTGAGGGAAATCGGATTACAGCATCCCGTTCTCACTGATTTTCCAGCTGATTGATTGTTTCTTGACACTCCGTCTAATTATTGTTATAACTTCCTCATTTCATCTCTATGATATGGCGACCAAGTAGTTCAATGTTGTCGCATATTCGAAATGAATGTTCTGTGTAACAAATAGAACTTGACTAATTTTAAAGTGTTGCCTTACGAATGCCTTCAGAGAAACCCTAATAATTGATTTGATTCCGTTAACGTTTTGAAAAACAGATAGTATGATGAATTACTTGTATAATTGACTGCTATATTTTATAGAGTTGTTGAAGTTTGGTTACCCTAAGTCGCATAATTTATAAATATTGAATATTTGGCCATGAAATTTTGTTCATTTTTGGTAATTATGGAACATATTAAATTATTTCTTCGGTTTCTAATGATAAACTGATTGATGTACAGAAATACTACTCATCTCAGTGTTGATAGATCAAAAAACCAGAAGACCATAAGTATTAGCTCAAGGAAAAATTTATAGATGCTTTATTCTTAAGAATGAAAATGATTTGTTGAATTTATTCTATCGGTACAAACTACTTATCAATGTGGAATAATTTACCGCTTATGTGAGTGACTCACCTCTGACATGTAATAATGGAATGGGAATAAATTATTGACAGTAAATTTATATTTTGACACCGTATGTACAGGTCAACAAGTTAATCATGAGCCTTATGGGCAGAGCCTGAGCGGTCAATGACGACCCCACCACCTTCTCCTCCCATCGTACCAACAGCCAACGACCTCTTTCAAACCCTCCCCGACCCCTTTCCAACCATTCAAGCTCTGTCCAAAAGGCTCATTATTAACTTGTCGACATATACTAATCTCACAACACTTGACTTGATTTTCCTCCATATAAACTTATCAACCACATAAATTAGGATTTTTCTTCTTTTTCTCTTGTTTTGAAGTAATTTATATTTTCTCAAAATAACACAGAGCTCAATTTGAAAGTTTTTTCTGTACATTGATCACATTTCAAGGTTGAATCATCGAGACAATAACATTTTTCGTTGCGTGAATACGAATAATATTAATTTAGCAATCAACCTACGAGTGATATGTCCCTTTCAGTGATAACACTGGTGATGAACGCAAAATTTGCTCAATTTTTTAGGCTTCAAAATTTATCATGAATTTGCTGTAGTGTTGATGGAATGGTTCGTGCGGTCATATCTGTAAATATTTATAAATATTATTATTATTTTTTCTTGTTGTTAATAATACTATTGATGGAGAGATGAATTTTACGGGAATTAAGTTTTATAGGAATAGCGAGAGGTTATATGATAATTTCTCACTTTTTGTAAATACACAATAACATCACTCTTCACTTGTAAATAGTTATACAATATATTTCAAGTCATGTATTATATTTAGGAATTTTATTTTAGATTATTACTTGAAAAACAAGAAATGATAAAATCTATACAAAAATACATGAACTAATAATAGTCAACAAATTCTATAGTTTAGGCCGATCCTCACAGTCATTCACCAATTCTTAATAGTCTCTAAGCTCCTTGGGCATTGAAAAAGTTGTATAAATCACGAAGAAATTATTTCTATAAACCTCATTTTGTAAAGGAAATGATGAAAATTATTTTTCAGTGTGATAAAGGTGATTGTCGAGAGCGTAAATTTGTGCCTTGTGTTAATTTGATGGGTTAATTATTATGCAGGGATAGTACCAAAGTATGATGTTGACGATTGGTGTATTTTAATATTGTTAGAGATATTGTCGCATCATCAGCCTGTAAATTTGTATCAAGTTTCTAAGCGAATCGTAATGGCATGTTGTTTTGGACATTAGTGATTCAATATTAGGCTACTTTTTTGGATAGTGTTATTTATTCAACAATGAAATATTTTGGATAGGAGGGTGATGGAACTGATTTAATATAGCTGACTCTGTAACTATTGTACGTAAACGGAAAATAGCAAAAGCTTAATGCCGTCTACTCAGTTTGTTGGGATGGCGTAGTTGTAAAACAATTTAGCAACGCTGATGGAGTTTTGACGGCTATAGAAATCTGGTCAGTGATACCTACACTTTATGTTCACGAAACTATTAACCTCAGTTGTTGTTGCCCCTTTTCCATATAGTTCTTTAGAACATTGCATCAGTTCTACTGAAAGGACTAATTATGATTGTTTGAAGAGTTGAAGGGTGAATGAAACAAGCATACCATAATTCAACCAATGCACTAGTTGCTGATCTAAACATCTACATTTTAAAGAATCTGAGAAGGATGGTCGAAGAAATTATTGCTGACCAAATATTCCCATCTACAGTGTCTAATATTCCAATTTGTGAGGCGATTGTGATTGCAAAGTGAGAAGGGAAGGGAATGACTGGGTTATCCCATTCATCCTACCCTTGGAAGAAGTCATTGAGTAAAGACTACGCTGCAGTTTCTTGTTGAAATAAAGCTGACACCTGAATGGTTTCATTTTTCCCAAGAGGTAGATACGAGAAAATTATATTTAGAGACTCCAAACTGTGGAATCAAAGCGAGAGGAAGTGAAGGGAATACTTGGGTTATCCCATGTTAGGGCCCTACTGGCCCTACTTTAACTAACGCGATGAAAAAGAAGGATCTCTCATCCCTTGTCTCTTTGAAGTCTTCAATTCTCGTTGGTATGCCAGAACGGCTTGAAGGTCGCGAGTAGGTAGTTTTCATCTTACATCTATTGCCTTTCCATTTTCAAAACTACGTAGGTATGATTGAATATATTTGTAAAGCATGTCGGCATATCTCCCTTACATGTTGGTGATTGAGGAAATTTTGCTATCTTGTTTTACATTTGACTTGTTGCGGTTGTGTGTTTAGTGCCAAAATTTAAACCGTTATTTCAAGAAATGTTATATTTAGATTTCTCTCATACCTGTAACTTTGACAGATTCCAGTTCATCTGGTATGTGCAGACAACAATTTCTTGAAACTAGTCTAATAAATTCAACTTCGCTGCACAAATGTAGTAAATCTCTTTATTCATCCAGTTGTTATTAAAACCATTTGCTTTTTCTTATCACAGGGTTGCCAACAGTACTGTAATTACCGTAAGAAAAAATGCGATAAATCTTTTACTTAGATAGCTCTATTTTTAATTACAACATGATTTGAAGGAAGAGAATCACAACCCTTCAGTCCTCGGTACCTAATATCTAGGGTGAAAAAGAAACTTAACTAATATTTTCCTTCTACTACTTTTACCTAGGTAAATCTATTCATTATTTTAGTATGTGTTGATCTAAAGAGTATAACACGATTTGAAGAAGGTGAATTACTCTCAAAGGATGAAGTCAATTAATATATTATTAATTGTTATTATTTTTTGTAATATTTTCCTTCTACTACTTTTACCTAGGTAAATCTATTTATTATTTTAGTATGTGTTTATCTAAAAAGTATAACACGATTTGAAGAAGGAGAATTACTCTCAAAGGATGAAGTCAATTAATTAATAATTAATTTTTGGTTATTAATTATGGGTTAATTAATTATTTCCAAGGTGAAAAAGAAATGCAACTTCTGCCGAAATTGTATTGAACTTATTTGCCCTCCCTCAGTCAAATGCACAATATGCGAGAGGAACTTTGGCACTGCGAATCTTATTAAAACAAAACCGAGAAATAAAGTCAGTGCAAGCCCGTTGCTGGGGTCATTTAGAACTTTATTTTGACCATATTGGCATGGTTATGGATTACCATGAGTTGGCAACCCTGTTATCACCTGATTCTGATATACTGTCCAGTAATGTGTAGAACTATGTACCTATTGTTTTCTTCCACGATTTTCCATCCTTATGTTTTATGTACTTACCTACCACTATGTCCAAAACAACTCTAATAGCCTTCATATATGTGCACTCTATTATGAATACCTATTTATTCGCAAAACTTTTTCCAATCAAGTCAACTCGTTTTCGGCTTCCAATGTAATAATCGCAGCACTCGTGCCTTTCCTGGGTATGTTATTTGATCTATCTGATCTGTTACATAGATTATTTATTTTTGTATTTAGCACTCGAATTTTAATTATGTAAATTATATACATATAAATAATATATATTATATTCATAATGAGAAATGAATTTCTTATTTTTATAAAACCTTATTGTTGGGAAACTCCATCTAAATTAATGGTCGTTGCCAGATATGTTCTATGGCAACGTGTGTTTACGTTAGAAATAAAAGATTCATTCGTTTGCTAAACTCGGACTTGTAAATCAACTTATTTATAATAGAGTTAAATAGAACATGGTGGCAGCGGTGTAAAGAAAAAAAAAAAAAAAAAAAAAAAAAAAAAAATGCCGAAAAGTAAGACTCGCAGACAAGCAAGTGCGGACTGTGGAGATCAAGTCAATGAAAGTAGATGCCTTGACTAAACCTAGTTCTAGCACTAATAAATATAATGAACGAAGAGATAACTTCCCAAGTCAGGTTTCCAAGGTTCGTGGAATAGAACTTCCAAATCAATGTAGGTGGTGTGGTAGGAAACCTTCTCACCCTCTTGTCCTGCTAAGTTATCAATTTGTGGGGCCTGCAAAATTCGTGGACATTTTGCTGCAATGTGCCGTTCGAGGAAACTTGATGAATTGGTAACAACAGAATCATCATGCGACGTAGATGTCAAGATTGAATCTTTAGATACAGTTACACCAAAAGGCCAAAGCATTTTCATTGGTAATATAAGAAATAGTGATACACCTTCAAAAGCTTGGATTGCCGAGATTTCGTTTAATTGTAGGCCAGTTAATTTTAAAATAGACACTGGAGCAGACGTTTCAGTAATACCTCTGAAAATCATAAGGGACATCTCTAATATTGTTCCAACTTCGGTTAGTCTTTTTGGGCCCAATAGAACAAAAATAGAAACACATGGTGTTATAAAAGCTACCTTGGAATACAAAAATAAAATTGTTCACCAACCAGTTTATGTTGTAAAAGATGTTGACATCCCATTATTAGGAAGACCAGCCATCGAAGGCCTCAACATGGTCTCATTCGTTTCAGAAATATCCGTACCCAGACCGTCTACCTCACCTGACTTTTACCAGCAATTCAAGGAGATTTTTACTGGTTTAGGAACAATATCTGAGCCATACACCATTGAAATGAAGGGTGGTTCAAAACCCTATGCCATCTCCTCTCCATGCTCTGTACCTCTTCCTCTTTTAAAAGCAGTTCAGGAAGAATTGAACTATATGGTCACTAGTGGGGTTATTTCTCCAGTAAACCATGCCACGGATTGGTGCTCCCCAATGGTGTTAGTACCAAAATCCTCTGGGAAAGTAAGAATATGTGTAGATTTAACCAAACTCAATGAGAGTGTAAAACGGCCATACCTAAGGTTGAGACTTCTCTTAGTGCTATGTCTGGAGCAAAATTTGTCTCAAAAATAGATGTCAATTCTGGATTTTGGCAGATTCCTCTAGCGGATTGTAGTTAGGTCCTCACAACCTTTCTAACTCCTTTCGGTCGTTATAAATTTTTGAAACTTCCCTTTGGGATTTCCTCAGCCCCAGAACATTTTCAAAAATGTATGAATAAAATTCTGGATGGACAATCCAACGTATCCGTTCGCATGGACGACGTTTTGATTTGGGGTAAAACGCGTGAAGAGCACGACGAAATTGTGTGTAAAGTTCTGAACAAAATCAAAGAGGCAGGTATGACGTTGAACAAAGACAAAACGTTTTTCGGGAAACAATCAATAACATTTTTAGGATACCATATTTCTTCTGAAGGTATTTCTCCCGACAAAGAGAAAATCTTATTAAAACAAGGAGAATCATGTTGTCATGAAGGTTGCCCCAATCACTTTACCATGTCGTCTGAGATCTGTGATCCATACATGGTCTCCAACCGCCAAAGGCTTCAACTCTGACTCGATGTCGTCTGTCGTAATTATCTTTGTATTTTTTCCGATATTCCTCCTCTCGATTTTTAAGTAGGCTTACATCTGGACATTCTTGTAGCATGTCAGGGACCTGGGGAAGCGTACATCGTAGTCTTCTGTTCATAAGTAGTTCAGCAGGACTTACTCCATTAGAAAGAGGAGTTGTGCGATATGCAAGTAGGGCCATGTAAGGGTCTTCTTTATTCTTTTTCAAAATCATTTTTGCGATTTTTACTGCTGCTTCTGCAGCCCCATTACTTTGAGAAAATTTAGGGCTACTAGTAGTCAATTTGAACTTGTATTCCTGCGCAAAACCCTGAAAATCCGAATTTCCCTGGAGCTGGAATTGTGATCCACTATCCGTACGAATTTCTGCAGGCAACCCATGGCGGCACATGAAAGCTTTGCATTTCAAGATTACTTCCGAAGCTGTTAGAGAACGCAGTTCACCTATTTCAAAATAACGCGAGAAATAGTCTGTCAGTGTTATAAACCATTTGTTCTCAAGTTTGAAGAGATCTAGGGCTAATAATTTCCATGGTCTATCTGGAAAATATGTCGGCATCAAAGGCTCATGACAATTAATAGAACTTTGAATACAAATTGGAGATTTTCTTATTTACGCCTCTTTTTCTTTTGAAATTCCGGGCCAACAGACACTTGTCTTGGCCCGTAACCTGCACTTGGTGATACCCCTTATGAAGTTCTGCCAACATCGCTACACGTTGACCCTCAGGAACAACGATTCGAGACCCCGCAAAATGATTTCGTTGCTCAGACTCATTTCATCTTTCACTGAAAAAAAAGGTTTCAATAGAGGTGATACCTACCTATGTCTTGTTTTCTAGGCCACCCACCAATAATTGCCTTGGACAGTTCGGCACAAGCGGGATCTCGCTTTTGTGCTTCCAGAATAGATGCAAGGTTATCATCATTAAAATCTATGGAAGCAATGACGAATTGAATGAATGCCTGATTTTCTTCGTGCAATTCCTGATCTTGCGTTTTACCGAGGTGCTTCTGTGGGGCCCTTGAAAGGGTATCAACGATAACCAAATGTTTCCCTGGTACATAGACAATGGAATAATCGAACCTCATCAACCGCATTCTTATTCGTTGTATCCTAGGTGAAAGATCATCCAAGTGTTTTGTTTTGAGCAATTGTAATAAAGGTTTATGATCGGTCTCTATAACAAACCTTTTGCCTATTATATAATTACAGAACTTATCACAAGCCCAAGCGACTGCCATTGCTTCTCTTTCAATATTGGCGTAGTTCTTCTCAGCTGGAAATAAGGATCGGGAAGCATATGCAACAGGTCGCTCAGAACCATCACTCTGTTTTTGTAAAAGAACAGCTCCCATCCCCTGAAGGGAGGAATCGCAAGATATCTTTGTCTCTTGGTCGACATCATAAGAGGCTAAGCATGGAGCCTCAGATAGCTGTTTTTAATCGTGTTAAAAAGCTTACTGCTGAGCATCTCCCCATAACCAATAAGTATTTGACTTTAACAACGCGTTCAGCGGCTGAATAGTTTCAGATTTTCGAGGGATAAACTTTGCCAGGAAGTTAATCATTCCCAGGAACCTCATCAATTCTTTAGAATTCGTAGGCTCCTTCATTTAACATATTGCTGAGATTTTCTCTTTGTCGGGAGAAATACCTTCAGAAGAAATATGGTGTCCTAAAAATGTTATTGATTGTTTCCCGAAAAACGTTTTGTCTTTGTTCAAGGTCATACCTGCCTCTTTGATTTTGTTCAGAACTTTACACACAATTTCGTCGTGCTCTTCACGCGTTTTAAGTAATTGAGATTAGAGACGAACCACGGTCATACACCGTAGAGACGGAAAAGAGAATTGTTAGAAGGAACAGATTTCATATCAAACCTGCTCCTTACCTGAATGCATCACCGACGAATAGGGATTCATCGGAAGATGAAAGAGTTCTGCGTCAGGACTTATCAACAAGCACAGAAACAGAAGTTCAATCCCCTACACGAATTAGACGACCTCCAGCTCGGTACCGGTCCATTTGAGAGGGGAGATGTTGGGAAACTCGATCTAAATTAATGGTCGTTGCCAGATATGTTCTGTGGCAACGTGTGTTTACGTTAGAAATAAAAGATTCATTCGTTTGCTAAACTCGGACTTGTAAATCAACTTATTTATAATAGAGTTAAATAGAACACTTATACCTAAACAAGTCAGTTTAGTTCAAATTCGGGGTGATCATCCAATCTCTGCTCTCAAAGTTGAATGGTGAGTAGGAAAATTCAATAATTTATGTTATTTTCAAAATAACATAGGTATAATTCAATTCTAATTATACTGTGTAGGGTAGCGTTGAGACTGACCGCAAACATTTCATCTGTCTCGACTCGTGGAGCGTTCCCGATGGTAAAAAAAGGAGGGGAAACAGGAATAGGAAAGCGGTTGGCGTGGTTGTGTGTTCCTTTCTCCCTCTTCGGTGCAGGGACCATCACAATACATTCTTCCTTTCCTCGGACGTTAGGAAACTTGATAAAATTTTCCAATGCCTCAAAGGCAGATTGGGCTGCTAGTATAACCATCCTCATTTTAGTTCACCACAGCATGTGAAGAACAACTAAAGATACGGGTTGAATGTTTTTCAGGATTCTTGATTGTAAATGTGAGAGACAAAGGATGCCCTTCATCAACTCTAGATAAATTCAGTGATTTACGTGAATGGTAAATGTATACCTCTTCAGAAAGTTTCATTTTCTACCTAAGGAGATCTGGTTGAATGTAGAGCTGTAATCAAGACAATATATCAATTCAGTGAGGTATTTTCTGCAAAATGGGCAAAGTCGGGCAAGACCCATGTTGTGGAGCACACTATAAATACAGGTGATGCATGCCCATTAATCAAGCAGCCTCCAAGAAGACTTCCTTTTGCAACCAGAGACTTGATAAGTTATTGCAGGAAAGACAAAGCAGGATGTACCAGTGACGTCTTTGCCTGATAAGGCCCATGTTCAATAGCTGGATGAAGGAGTGATGGACTTCACAGAGTGGTCCATGGGCTTCACCAGTAGTAGTTTTTCAAATAAAAGATGGGACAACATGGTGTCTTTGTCCCTACTGTACACTTTAGGGTGCCCCGGCTGGGTCAGCTTGGTTCTGTACTTTGGTTTTAAGAAGGGACGACCATTACATGCTTCAACAGACAAAAACAATTTTTTTTTTTTTTTTTGGTATTAGGGGGAAAGGTGTGCTAACGGATTTCAGAAATTGAAAGAACTAGTGGCATCTGCCACTACCCCTAGTGCATCTCCAACAGCCCTTCATTCTGGACTGTGATTCCAGTGTGTACGCTATTGGTGCAATGATATCTCAGGTGATAAAGGTATTGAGAAAGTAGTTACAAATCACCGAAATCAGGACTGAGAGTAATAATTATGCAACTCTTTGCAAACTGCTGGCAACAGCGAAAATCATTGAGCTTTTCATTACTAACTGGGGGTTACTGTCTGTGTGTTGATTGCTCTATGTTGAAGTTGTTGTCATAATTACAGAGACATGAAGGACAGATGGAAACACTAAAAATTTACTCGTTTGAGATAGTAAACCAAGCTGTAAGAAATCGTGGCAATACAGATGGCCAGTCACGGCAAACTTGCTACAATAGTTGTTTGTTCTGTGTTTGTCAGGAAGGGAAGAAGTCTACTACCCTTGTGATGGCTCCTAGATCGTTACTGACGTCAA
This sequence comes from Adelphocoris suturalis, assembly GCA_030762985.1. NCBI lineage: Eukaryota > Metazoa > Arthropoda > Insecta > Hemiptera > Miridae > Adelphocoris > Adelphocoris suturalis. The sequence goes on along the minus strand of CM061046.1, from coordinate 40,557,089 downwards.
TTTGAAAAATAATTTTCTCTGAATCATATAGCCTTACATGGTGACTGAAGAGTAGCAATAAGTAGTAAGACTAACATAAAATGGAAACTGGAGTAAACAGAAAAAATCCTTTACAATAAATAGATAGTTGTAAGGTAGGTATGCTTGGCTAAAAGTACAGAAGGTTTATAATTAACCACACCCTCTGTGGTGCGTTCGTAGTCTCGGAACTCGTGCGGTAGGTACCTACCGATACTCAGCTGTTCGTTATAAAGCGTTAATTATCTACCTACCATTCATAGGATCAGTTCAAACCAGTTCTAGGATTTTTACAGGACTGACAGTTTGACTCATGCACAGCTGTGGATTACCTGATCACCCCCTGTATCATCTAATCGATTCACGTTTTACACCATTTTTCGTACTATTTAACATCATTATACCAGTAGCTATGAATAATTTCTTCGATTTTGATGAGAAGACGAAATTTATTTATATAGGTAGGTTGAAGTGAAGGTTACCAATTTCAAATAATCCTAAGAACTATTTGCATGGCACCAAACTGATCTATCCCCCTCTTTTTCAAAAGGCGGTTTAATCCAGAACTGATTTGGGGATATTGAGCCAATAAACCTTTAGGTAGTATGAGGTACAGGTTACAGTTTCCCAAGTGTCTCCTGACCGCTAAAAACTTGTACCTATACTTCGTTGTCCAAGTTTCACTCCACTGTGAGAAATGGTTTGTGGTTGGAGCCAAAGAAGAACTATGGGTATAAGAGATCCATGGTAGTAGGAGGCCGTTGTTCTATCTGGGGATGATCGTTCTGACTATAAAAGTTGAAGAAGTGAAAAGCTAGAGGGGTGTTTGCATGTATTATAACCTCTAGAGTGTGGGCTAAGGATGGTATCTCCCAACCATTTCCCATAGAATGTGGAGAAGGGGAGGGCTGTTTGCTCAGCCCTCAACTTTATGCATTGTACATAAACGATCTTGTTCAGTCACTGCCAAGTGGGGTTAATCGGAGGTACCACTATGAGAGTGCTGATAGTGCAAGGGCGATAGTGACATTGTGAGCATGGCCGAATACTATTACAGAAATATTTAGGGCCTTTAAGAATATACTTGAAAATGGGGTTTGACTGTCAATCTTGACAAGTCACAGATTATGGGTTTTTGTCGGGGAGGCAGGCTAGGTAAGGAGGTTAATTTTTTAATCAACAGGAACTCAATTCAGATAATGGCCTCGTACAAATATATTGGTTTCACTTTTATGAAAGCCCTCTATTTTTATCAGCGCTTTGCTGAGGGAACTTTAGCGGCTAAGCTTGCCATCAACAGCAAACACAGGAATCTCTTTTGTCGTCCATCCATCCCTGTCTTAGTTGAATATAAAGAAGGTATTCAGTGCAGTTGCAAGAGTAATCCTTTCAAAACGGAAGTTAGTGAAAAAACGTTGTCTATTTCCACGAAAAATAAAAAGTTAGAATGTTAAATCGATTTCGACGGTTAGGCCAACATCAGTAACAAACAATAAGTTATTGTTTGTTACTGATGTTGGCCTAACCATCGAAATCGATTTAACATTGCAACTCTTTATTTTTCGTGGAAATAGACAACGTTTTTTCACTAACTTCCGTTTTGAAATTGGTTTCCACAACTTCGTCGCGAGTGATTTAGTTTGTAGTAATCCTTTGTTATGCTGCCCAGGTCACAATATATCCAATGCTTTAGAACAGGTGCAGGAATTGTCGGATCCGCTGTGAGAAATCTGGCCTCAGCAGCGACCACACCTCGACACAACGACCGACCGATGATTTATAAGAACCATGAACGCCCAAATCCGGCATCTTTCGAGACTGGACAGTCAACGCTTGGTAACAATTAGCCCTCGCTACCCTGCCCAATTAATTTTTGGTTTACCAAGGAATACTCCAAATTATTTTGTATATTTAGGCAATCACTGGGTTGGCACAGCCGCATGCATGTACATTCCATGGAGAGACTGGATGAGTGGGCAGGATATCTAGAAAAGGCCTTGGTGGATGCAGTTTGCCAGGACTGGAGTGAGACCATGCACGCCAGTGCATGGGAATCAAGGAACCCTCAGTATCCATTGTTGAGCCAGGATGTGAGACTATCCAATTTGATGGTGGACAGCAACCATCAATTATAGGTACATGGTAATTCAATAGGTTCAATGCATTCATTGAATGATGGGGCTTTTTGAGGTCAGACAGCCCAAAGGGGATGTGTTTTCCATTTCTTTGGTTCCTCCTGGGTTGGCAGAATTCAGAATCTGGGAGGAAGCATTCTGAGCCAAGATAGTCAGGGGCACTAGTTGGAAGTAGCACAGTTTGTTTTTCATGTCTGGAAGTACTGGGCGTACCCTGATAGATTATCTACCTGGTAGATAAACAGAGTTTAATTAGTGAATTGAAAATCTCGGGACCAGTTCGTTTTGAGAATTCTAAACGATAGCGTAGCAAATTTGTATTTTTCCTAATATTGTGGTGGCTCGAGTCATCCGTGCAGGCCAAGCTATTGCACATGGAGGAGCAATAATCCAGTCTGGCAGTTGGCCAACCTGATATGTTGGCACCAGTCGCCTACAAGAGATTTTCACTTTCAACATTACAATATGTCCTCTATTCCAGTTGAGTGATGCTACTTTAGGTGTTGGTGCCTTTTTTCTTGTTCAGACCCTTTCTTACAATACTGGACTCCCACTTAGATGCCCCGATTCAGTCCAGTTTGTTCTTAATCACCTTGATGCGTTTGTCATCTATTAATTCAAGGCGAGCCCTCGCCCCTCACGGATGCATTCAGTAGATGACATGAGACCTCTGAGACGCCTTCCATTTCAACTTACCGTGGGAGGAGCTGGAAATTGTAAAGTTTAGCACTGGCTATATATAAGCTTAGAAATGAAATAATAATTACGTAAAAATAGAAATATGTTACAATTTCGAAAGTAAAGCTCAGAATGAATTTATTCTTGTCATCTAGTCTCCTAGGTAACAGAATGGGGTTGAGTACAGCCTCATTACTGTAGTCAATAAACATCACATCTTCCTTTTTTTTTTTTTTTTTTTTTTTTTTTTTTTTAACACAACTATAATTTTAAGAATATAAATCAGGAACGAATTGGGATGAGTCCTACGCGATTTCTTCGAACGGAAGGTCCTTCTTCAACATCCACTTCGTAAGATCGTGGTGCGTCTGAATTTCTGGACACAATCCCTTCTCTTCTCATGTCGGTTATCCAGACGTGCTGACCTGGTTGAATTGGAGACAAATCTCTCGTTCCATGCCTTTGGTCATACGATTTTTTCATTCGAACACGTAATTTTTTTTCTTTTTTCTGGACTTCTGCAGAATTAGGAGTTTTGGGAATAAGATTTTTCTCCAGTATTGGAACAACCGTCCGTAGTTTGCGTCCCATTAGTAATTCGGCGGGAGAGTAACCATTTTCCAAAGGTGCGGAGTTATAAGACAAGAGTGCCAACATTCGGTCATCATTCTTGAGAATCAATCGTTTCGCCATGTCTACTCCAGATTCGGCTAGTCCGTTCGATTGAGGAAAATGAGGGCTACTTGTATTCAATACTATCCCCATTTCCTGGCAGAAGTTTTTAAAGACTTGGCTGCTAAATTGTGGGCCGTTGTCTGAACGAATTTGATGGGGGACTCCAAATCGGCAAAATAGTTGTTTCAAGTGGTTGATAACCATAAGGGAAGTCGTAGAGGTAGTAGGAATCACTTCTAGCCAACGGGAAAAATAATCTTGAACTATTAGGAAGTGTTTTCCTTTCACTTCCATCATATCCATCCCCAGGGAAGACCATGGTAACTGTGGAAATTCAGTAGGTAGGAGAGGCTCCTTCCTATTTTTACGATTTTGGATACAAACGAAACAGTCAGAAACTTTTCTCTCAATATCCCTTGAAATTTCTGGCCACCATACTGTGTCTTTGGCTATGCCTTTGCACTTAACAATACCGAGGTGGCCTGAATGGATTTTGTCGAGTAGCATATTCTGTAGAACTTTCGGAACAACAATCCTTGTACCCATGAGGACTAACCCATCATGATAGGCTAGGGTACTACGATATTTGTAGAAACCAGCCACTTGACTCGATTCGGTACCTTCCCATCCTGTGGCTATGCATTTGATGACCTGTTGTAGAACTGGGTCAGTTTTTGTCTTCTCGCGAATAGGTCTATGTAAAGTGTCAGCCACGGGTATACTTTGGCATAACAGGTTTACATGAAGTTCCATCTTATCTTCCTTATCCTCTTTTGTAGGTGGGTGGTTGATTCTGGATAATGCATCAGGCACATGAAATGACCTTCCAGGTACATGGGTTATACAGTAATCGAATCTCGTTAATTTGAGTCGGAAACGTTGCAAACGAGGGGAAAGCTCGTGGATTGGCTTTGCCCCCAAAAGAGATACAAGGGGCTTGTGATCGGTAAGGATGGTAATATATTTCCCTATTAAGAACATTGAAAAACGATCACACGCCCAAGAGATTCCAAGAGCCTCTTTTTCTATCATCGCATATTTTTTTTCTGTTTCGGTCAGGGCACGGGAAATATACATTACTGGATGAAACTCGCCATCCGAAAGCTGTTCCAGGACTGCTCCGATGGAATGGGATGAAGCATCTGCTAAAATACGCGTTTCAGCGTTAACGTCAAAATGCTTTAGTACCGGAGCTTCAGTTAGGGCTTTTTTCATCCTCATAAAGGTTGAGGAATGTAAATCGGTCCATACGAAATCAGATTTGGATTTTAAAAGATCTCGTAATGGTTGGGACATTTCGGACGCGTTTTTTACGAATTTATTGAGGTAGGTGCACATACCTAGAAATCTTCGAAGTTCGGAAACGTCTTTAGGGGGAGGCATGTTCTGAATGGTTGTAATTTTTTGAGGATCAGTTTTAAGCCCTGTGCTGCTAACAATAAATCCTAGGAAGGAAACCGATTGTTGTCGAAACACGCATTTCTCGGCGTTTAGAGTAACGTTAGCTTCCTTTAGACGACTAAGTACAAGATCTAAACGTCTATCGTGCTCCTCCCTAGTTTCTCCCCAGATTAAAATGTCATCCATCATGTTTGTGCAGCCTTCGACTCCGTCCAGTATCTCATACATTCTTCTCTGGTAGTGTTCGGGGGCAGAGCATATCCCCATAGGGAGTTTATTGTAGCAGTATCTGCCATAAGGGGTAATGAAAGTTGTTAACTTTTTAGTTTCGTTGCATAAGGGGATTTGCCAAAAACCCATTTTAGCATCTAATCTAGAGAATATTTTCCCGTGACTGATTTTTGCTAAACATTCTTCTGTAGTGGGTAATATTAACCTCTCTCGAATTATCCACTTGTTTAATTCGGTGTAGTCGCCACATACTCTAAGAGCTCCTGATTTCTTGGTAGTCACGACTAAAGGTGCGCACCATTCGGTGGCCTCAGTCACTTTTGATATTATACCATTTGAAACCATGTCATTTAGCTCCAACTTTAGCTGGTTGAAAAGAGGCATTGGTACACGCCTTGGGGCTGTAACAGCATAAGGACTTGCATTAGGCCGAATTTTTAAAGAATAAGGTGATCCTGACATTGTGCCTGGTACATTTGAGAAAATGGAGTTATATTTTTCCTCTTTTTCTATCAAATTTGAAATCTCTACTTCACAAGATTGAATGAGAACGTCATCCGCCCAAGATTTTATAAGTTTCAATGACTCAATGGCAGGTATACCTAGAAGAGGTTCGCTGAGATTGTCAATTACGTAAATTAGCTCTGATGTCTCAAGCACACCTAATCGAAGCTTTCCTAAGAAGAAGCCACAACACATCAATTTTTCTCTCCCAGCGTGAACTATATTGCCCGGAAATTTCGTAAGTTCACGGATGGATCGACCCAAAGAAATAAATTGGGACTTCGGTAAACAAGTTACGTCAGCTGCTGTGTCTATTTTGAAATGTAAAGGTTTCGTATCTAATTGCAATGAAATGCGATAAGCTGGAACACGACCTCCACGAGCCCCACTACTTACATTTTCTAGGTAAATCGTACTAAGGTTGAACTGGGTTTCTCTTGCTTCAATTATGTCCTCCTCTATTGCGATATCTTGCACACTATTCTTTTTGGTACGCTTAAGGCAGGCTTTAGAGGTATGACCTTTCCGCTTACAGAATTCGCAAGTCGCGTTTTTTGCTTTGCAAGTATCAACTTTGTGAGGCTTAGTCTCTCCACATCGAAAGCATTGAAATTGCTGTTTAGAACTGTATTGTAACAGTTCGGCCTCTCTGTCATACATTTTCGTAGCGCGTAAGGATTTTTGTTGGGACTTCACTAACTCATTCTGTTTTACCTGAGCTTTGGCTTTTTCAAGAGTTAAATTTTCGTCCATTTGTAGTGTAAGAGACAATTTTTCATCGCGGATCCCGACGACTATACGGTCTCTTATCAGTTCGTCAGTAAAGTCTCTGTAGTTGCAGGTTCTACTTAACTCATATAGGTTTGTTATAAAGTCCAGGGCAGACTCGCCTTCATGTTGACAACGTTTATTGAAATTTGCCCGTTCGTAAATAACGTTTATTCTCTTTTTGAAGTAGTGATTGAAATTGTCTTTGACGATTTCGTAAGAAGTAGACTGCTCTTCTGTAAGCGCAAAAGTAGAAAAAATTATTTCGGCTTTTGGGCCCATTGTCAATATTAGAGAATCTATCTGTTTAAATTCATCGAAATCGGACAACCCGGAGGTATTTCGCCATCTTTCGAACCGGCGAAGCCAATATTCCCATTCGCTTTCAACAAAAGTAAATGGTTCTGGAGGTTTACCTGGGTACATGAAGAAGTTCCGAGGTTCTGTAGAATGAGCGGCAGAAGGTTCGGGCGAAGTTTGCCTTTTTCTTAGTTTGGGAGGCATGGTGCGAACACACCTGACACCATGTAAAGTTTAGCACTGGCTATATATAAGCTTAGAAATGAAATAATAATTACGTAAAAATAGAAATATGTTACAATTTCGAAAGTAAAGCTCAGAATGAATTTATTCTTGTCATCTAGTCTCCTAGGTAACAGAATGGGGTTGAGTACAGCCTCATTACTGTAGTCAATAAACATCACAGAAATGTCGACAGGTCTCCGTGAGGGGTTAATAGCTTCAGTTTGTATCTAGCTACCAAACAGTCAGCCATTTTCACATAGGCTCTTCTGTAGCCTTGTGTGCGTTTCAAGACATCAATGTTAAAGTTCAGTGAAAATGACGATGTCATCAGGAGGGTTGATCGATTTTTTGGAGGTGCTTTGAAGTGGTTAAGAGCGTTTTGCAGCAATATAGCACAATGTTTAAATTTATGTTATACATTATTTTTGAGAGTAATCGTACAGCACTTGCTCTCCTAGAACGAGCTTGATTGGTTTCTCTTAACAATCCATGATGTTCACTTTACTAAGCAAAATCAGACCTTGCAAACACTGAGAAACCAAACTGAAATATTGGAAGTGGCTTCGTTATATGGCACAATTGATGGTGGGGGGCTGAAAATTGGTTTGAGGGGGGACCAGTCAGGTCCCAGACTGGATTTGAACCAGAGTCCAGTCAGTGGCTCGAGTGAAGTCATGACAATTTCCCATTAAATTATATGTGACAGAGAAAAGTGAATTCCATCGAATTATTATATTATTCATGCCAGTGATGTTCACTCCAGAAAATCCATCAGGAGGTGAATATGAATTGAATTGATGAAATTGGTGGGTTACAGTGGCTTCATATTGTAAAATATATCGGCAGTGTCCAAAGCTAAATCTATTTGCCTAATCAAGACCTATCTCAGTTACAGGTGATACGTAGAAAGTGAGTCAGTTTTCCATTATGATTCAACTCATTTCGTACTCTGTATGAGGTGGTGGATGGACATGGAAGATTTTTGCCAAGAATAGAATAAGCTCTTTGTTTCTGGGGGAAATCAATTGTGAAACGAAAGCAATATCGGTATATAAACTTCAGTGGCCTAAAAACAGAAATTACATTTATCACACCATTAAGTGCATTAATATGGGGGCTTATGTCCCAGTGGAGTTCTTGAATAACTCTATGTAAGCTCTCGGATGTGGGGGGTCAGAGTTTTCATCCGTGCGTGGAACTCGTTGTAGCTAATATTGCAGATTTGTGTGCTAGCTGGTTTGTAAATTGAGTCTCCTCAAAGTTGATCATCTCTAACATGACAGTTGAGGACCCCATCCTAAGCACAACCTTCCAAACAAATACCTTCATAGGAACAACCACAATACCGATAGTTTTCTGCTAATCTTCGTATCAATCTTCTATAATGACAAGTTTATAAAAGTCAAATACCCTCATTAAAAGGGCTGGGTTAAATATCCAGCTTGAACTACTTTTTATGGAAACATTTATTTAGTTGAATCCACCAGGATGACCCTCTGGAACGTTTCTGCAATTAAGGTAACGTAGCGTAAGTGCCATTTGAGAATACACCAAAGCCAGTGAATTTTTTACTGTTGGTATAAGATATTGATAGATATTTGACAGCAATATTGATCTGCCAGGGCCAAATAAGGTTTTAAAACAATAAACGCAACAGGAGGTATAACAAAATTTGTATTTAGATACAATACTTGTTAAGTATGTAGGTAATTAAATAAGTGATAATATACAATTACACAAGTTATTATTATTATTATTATTCTTTTAATGAAGTCACCAGAGTTTTCATTTTTCCTTTTTAAAACTTCCTATCAAAAAGTCCAGCTTTAAAATGGGTAGAACAGCCAACTTCGGCCAGTGTGTCAAACTACGATTTTCAAAGTATGATAACCTCAAACAACAATGGTTGAAAAGTTCGAAAAACTAGCAATACAGTCCTGCTTGAATACATTAAACCCCCAAGAACTTACAACTAAAATTTCTTAATGGACAATATAAATCAAATTGGTATAATACCTACTCCTTATTTATTATTTAGAGAATAACGAAACCAGTCGTTGAAGATTCCGAAAACTGCAGAGGTATCTATTATATATATTTATTGAATCTAACTCGTGACATCGATAATAGGGGTCCAACGTAGTAGTATTCAATTTAGTAGTACGAGGTGCCTTTTCAATAACACAATCTTTGTACTGAATCGGTTCTACAGGAACAAATCAAAAAAATAATTGACTCAATCATCCTTAAATTGCAGCAAACCCAATAAACCGCCGATTATATCTTTTATGTCAATTAAATAAGATATGGCTTGATTTGTTTTAACGCTAGCTATTTCGAATCAGTTCTTTCTACTGGAAACTCGCGTTATTTTGGACAAACAGCAAAACAACACGAAGGGCTTCTGATAAACACGATTTATAAATAGTAGGTATTTTTATAATATGCATGGCGAGGGAAGTTGGTCGAGAATAACCAGACAAGTGGAAAATTCAACAGCGGAATTACCTACGATTCTGAGACAAATTTCCTGGAAATCATAGATTATTTTTGTACCATATAATTTATAACCGTTCTACGCAATATCCACACCCCATTATAATATATTCTTCATAAAAAAAAATTATGATTTTTTTTTTTTTTTTTTTTAATAGGATAAACCTACACTTTACATGACAAAACTATTCGAGAAAGGATCGGATACAGAATGACTTTCGACATCAAGATATTAAACGATGTTTTTACTGAAACTATTTAATCGTGATATCAATCCACCAAGAACAAATCCCTATCGCTGAGTAACAAGGACCTTGTTCGAGAAAAAATGCTAATCCAAAACGAAAACAAATACCTAAAGTATTCACATCCAAATTTCACAAAAAAATATCTCGCAAAATATAATTTCTCACTGATTAAGAATTATATATGCTTTTGTCAATGATCGGAGTTTAAATATAACAATAATAGCAGTAATAATATATAATAATTTAGTAGAACACCATTATTTACAAAAAAGAGTATGCTGACATATAGTTCAATACGATCTAACTGCTTTGTGATTTCACTACATCATATATCACTAAGAGCAGCACTGAATTTAAAATCAATTATAATATATACAAGGGCATTGCATGATTGACTAAGCACGTGGGCTTTGATGAAAACCTATTTCCTTCACGAAGTCAAAATAATCAGATCTATTTCGAGTTTTGAAAATGGTTTCACGCTCACCTCTCAAGATCTGGTCAAAACTCAACAAGGGTTCACATACATAACATTGTAAAATGATCAAATTTATTTTAAATGAATAATCTTTTGTTTGCTTGTTTTACTTTTGTGAAGCGACGAAAAAATTTCTGGGCCCATTTATCACCGAAATGCACCTTAATATCTAGAAGAATGATGGTGGGGTTAGAGAGCTTTTGTAATCATTCATTTTTTTCAATATTTTTTGTTTTGATGTTTTTTTCGGTTTTTTTCATTTTTGTGTAAAAATTAGAACCAATACCGTCATAACAAGTAACAGAGCACTGACCGTTCGGTGCAACTAGGACAACGGGTTACATCTTACCAACAAACAAAAAACCGGGATGGATTGTTCATCAACATAATTATATTTATAAAAAAACAACATTTTTTTGTTTTCTTTAAAGTGCTACGAATTCAGTGCATGAGTGTGTTGTCAACGCATAAACCTTTTCTTAAAGAACAATAAAGCTTACTGTTACTTGAACAGAACAATGCACTGGTATTTATCATTCACAAAATTGTGCTTACGACTAACGAATACAAAAAAAATGGCTTCAACATTTGGCAGCAGTTACAAAACTGTCCTATTTGATCGGAACACGGACACCGAACATATACCCATTAAACAAAAAAGTAGCTATTAAGAGGATAAAAAATAAATTAATAAAACAGCGTTTGTGAGCTGACTGGCAGGAATCCAAACAGTTGACAGGAACGGTAGGAACAATCAATGCTCTACTGAATGTTATACAAAAAATGGCTTTCACACGAGAAAAAACGTGACTACTATACCCCAAAAATCGGAACGCTCGGCCGGTTTCCATACCGGAATATTCAGGTAGGTATATAGTTTTGGATGATTATTACAATTACAAAGTAAAATTGTCAAATTACAATATCATCATCTCACTTCTTGGGGTGATAATAGTATACCTAATGTTTTTTAAAAAATTGTTTGTTTACTTAAACCTATATCAAATATTTATTAGAACAGACGGTACACACATAAAAGCAGCCACCACACTGTATACACAAAATATACTAGGATTATTCACAATTTTGTAATAAAAAAAAAAAAAAAAGAACATGTAAAAATAAAATTAAAAAAAAGAAGAATATAAAAAAATAATTAAATTAAAGGGATATATAAAAAATAATTGATTTGATAATCTCATAGTTACAGATACGTCGAAGTAAAATTTGTTCATGAATTGCTGAACAAGTCATGAAGTGAAATTAAATTCGAAAAAATAAATTTTCAGAATAACGTGTCAAAAATGAAGGGATCTCGTCAAGGGAGGAGGGGAAGTCAAATGGCACATGTTATTTTTTGTGTCGCTTATCTCACTCTCTCTTTTGGGTGGGTAATTGATTACTTTGTTTTTCCAAAAAAGTTATTGTTTTAACGTAGGAATGGAGATGTGGTGGTAGGAGGTTGCCCTCAGGCATAAAATTCTCGGTTGGAATTTTTCGAGTAAGAGTTGGAGGTGGGGGAGCGTTTAGGCTCGTCTAGCGCATACGAGCCCTCGTCTTTCTTGCGCATCCTGTAGACGATGAACATGACGACGAGGATGGCGCAGAGCAGGCCAACGACGGCACCTCCGATGACCGCTGAAAAATGAAGTCATAAAATTAAATATAAATTAAGAAATAATGGAGCATTTCAGAACATATGAAAACAGTCAATTGCTCCCGAGTCTACCTATGGGTAACTTTCGGGAGATTAATTTTTTTCAGCATGGAGCACGCTTTTACCGGGACCTAAAAGTGAAAATGTTACAAAATATGGTTACAAAATGTTGTCACGAAAAAACGAGACTAAAGTATCGGTGGATATAATCTCTTGGGTATTCAACCTATATATGGGTCATTTCACGCGAACGGCCAAACTTTTTTTTTCGATATTTTATAAAAGTCCTGATTTTCTAGTATATTGTACCCATTGGTAATACAAGCTAGGAGCGAAATTTTCAGACCCCTTCTTCGCCCAGCCTTTTCTCTACAACTGTCCGAAGTTTAGGGGTGTGCGCCAAACACTAACTTTTGTTTTAATTGCTCAACCGTTATTGTGCCCAAAAAAATAAGAAAGGTGGCCAATTCTTATGGTAAATCGTCTGCTCTTTCTGGTAGTCATGTCTAAATTTACAAAAAACTTAAGCTTCCTCATGAAAACTCAAAATAAAAACTTCTTTTTCACATTTCATCAATTCGGCATTTTTTGAAAAAAAATTTTTTGATCTTAAATCATACCTACTAGTATGTAGAATACGAGGTTAAGAGGACGTAATGGGCCGACAAACGGTTTGTCGCCAGTGGTACTTAATGTACGGCCTGTACTACCAAAATAAAAGAAAAATTGAATTTTCATGATAAAATTTGCACCTATCTGATGTGCCGTCAAATGTGAAGTTAGTTCTAAGCAAATTTGATAAACTTCATCAATTTCGCATTTTTTGATCTTAAATCATACCTACCAGTATGTAGAATACGAAGTTAAGAGGACGTAATGGGCCGACAAACGGTTTGTCGCCAGAAGTACTCAATGTACGGCCTGTACTCCCAAAAAAACGTAAGCTTCCTCACGAAAACTCAAAATAAAAACTTCTTTTTCACATTCATCAATTTCGCATTAAAAAAAAAAAAAAAAAAAAAATATATATATATATATATATATATATTTTTTTTTTTTGATCTTAAATGATACCTATCAGTATGTAGAATACGAGGTTAAGAGGACGTAGTGGTCCCGACAAACCGTTTGACGCCAGCAGTACAAAATGTACGGCCTGTACTGCCTAAATAAAATAAAAATTGAGTTTTCATTATAAAGTCCCCAGTTTATCAAATTTGCTTAGAACTAACTTCACATTTGACGGCACATCAGAGAGGTGCAAATTTTATCATGAAAATTCAATTTTTCTTTTATTTTGGTAGTACAGGCCGTACATTAAGTACCGCTGGCGTCAAACCGTTTGCCGGTCCATTACGTCCTCTTAACCTCGTATTCTACATAATGATAGGTATGATTTAAGATCAGAAAAATTTTATCCAAAAAATGCGAAATTGATGAAATGTGCAAAAGAAGTTTTATTTTGAGTTTTCATGGGGAAGCTTACGTTTTTTTGGGAGTTCAGGCCGTACATTAAGTACCACTGGCGACAAACCGTTTGTCGGCCCATTACGTCCTCCTAACCTCGTATTCTACATACTAGTAGGTATGATTTAAGATCAAAAAATTTTTTTTCAAAAAATGCCAAATTGATGAAATGTGAAAAAGAAGTTTTTATTTTGAGTTTTCATGAGGGAGCTTAAGTTTTTTGTAAATTTAGACATGACTACCAGAAAGAGCAGACGATTTACCATAAGAATTGGCCACCTTTCTTATTTTTTTGGGCACAATAACGGTTGAGCAATTAAAACAAAAGTTAGTGTTTGGCGCACAGCCCTAAACTTCGGACAGTTGTAGAGAAAAGGCTGGGCGAAGAAGAGGTCTGAAAATTTGGCTCCTAGCTTGTATTACCAAAGGGTACAGCATACTAGAAAATCAGGACTTTTAAAAAATATCGAAAAAAAAAGTTTGGCCGTTCGCGTGAAATGACCCATATCTGAAATTTGGCATGGAGAACCCTTGGGACGTCTAGAAACGAATCATGAAGTTTAGAGCCTCCCAGATCAGCTGAGTTAGATCCGGAGCTAAGTTCTTGGGTATTCAACCGATGAAGCTGAAATTTGGATCGGAGGCCTCTTGGGACATCTAGAAACGAATCGCAAAGTTTGAAAATCCATAGATCGGCTGAATGAGATCCCGAGCTAATTTCTTTCTTAACTATGAAGCAAAAATTTAAAATAGTGAACCCTTAGGACGTCTAGAGCCTCCCAGATCAGCTGAGTGAGATCCGGAGCTCATGAAGCCCATACTTAATTTTCAATACTTTCATTCATGTTATAGTAGTCCGATCTCGCGCAAATATATGAATTTTATCACGATCGTATCATTAGTAGCTGCTGCGCATGCGCGAATGCGAAAACCTTCCAACAAACAACTTCTACAGTTTCCATTCTATTTCAATCATATTTCATGGAATTTCTTCAAAGTCCTTAATTTTTAAAACAATGAAACATAATATAGTACGATAATTTACGGATCATGCTGCATGACTGGAACTTTTTAAAATTAATTTTACAATCTAAACAAAAGCACCATTTTTTTGCAGAACAGGTACTACAAATTGACACCAATAGTAGCACCTCATAATTTTCATGAGAACCATACTTTGTTTATATTGATCTGTTAGACTTGGGATGTCTTCTTGCTACTTACTCGTTCGCAAAGTCAGAAGGTGGAATGCAAAAGCAGTCAGAGTTGATTAAAGTTAATTTAACTTCGACAAAGTTCTGTATCTAGCAAATGTGCGACAGAAAGGGTAGGGAGAGTAGAAGGCCTTTTACGCATACAGCTGTCATGGAAAAGTGTAGAATTCTTGCTTCATAAAAGCCTACAGGTGCCTAAATTGTCTTTAATACTAAAATGGAGTTTTCATCTGACAAGTTTAGACTAATAATGTGCTATTGAAGACAAGCATTTGAGAAAAGTTTCTCAGGATATGTTCTCTGTGATTGCCCACATGCGATTCGAATCTCCGTTTATATGCACAAACGTAGGTAATATTCTTACGTATTTCTGTGCATTAGATATTTATTAAAGTTTTACGATTTACACATTCATTATAATATATAAATTTAACCTTAAGCAAACAACTTTTATGCAGGTCAGTGGACTAAAGAGTCTGTGGTGCCCTGCAAGAGTAGTACCAAACTAAATATTTGTCAAGTTGAAATAGAACTTACAGGAAAATTACACAGATTTTACAAAAAAACTCACAACTTTTTTAGCTACTAGATCTATATTTAAAATTCCACATCTTCTTTCTAACTATCTGGAGTTAGAAAGAACTATATAAACGCGCCATTAAAAAGGCGCAATAACCTTTTGGTGTTCTGGTGTTCCAAGTTGAATATTAAACACCTCTAAAATTCAATACTCTATTATCACAAATACCTGAAAAGAAGTCAGAAACACAGTGCCTAAAGCCTGACAGTATGACATTTCCATTCCACCATGAGAATGTCGAAGCGATAGTTGCCGCTCTCACGGCAAAACATTAAATCATGGATGTTTTCGGGCAACTGAATGGTTCAATTTATTTCTCCGAGATAACATTAGTGGACGTTGCAACTCTCATTTACTTCATTATACTGAAATACTCCAAAGATTAGATTAAATAAGGTTGACGAAATCGTAACAACGTAACATATGAGCAACTGTAGTAAACATCATTCCTTAACGACCAAATACCAAACCTTAAACATACGCGGTAGCTTACTAACAGACTGACCTATCTTTCCCAAAGGGGCGAGGGATTTACTGAGTTACTTTACTTGGTAACAACTGCTGTACGCAGGTTCGGCTGTTTTAACGATTTCCCGTGATGCCATATGCTCAATTTCGTGACGAGTTTATGAGCCAAAGCAAACACATGAAAATGCAAAAAATAACGTGACTAGACTTTGCAAAACTTCTCTCTAGCCACCATTCCTGGGAGTTGGGAAAGTGAGAAATATTATTTCAATATTCGCACAAAGTAAGGAAGAGTGGAACTCACCTGCCAGGATACCTGGTTGCGCGAAGAACGATGCAGTTCTTTCTTCGTGTTTTGTGTTCATGACGATGACTCCAGTTCCGTGTCTATCGTCCGTCGGATGTTCGGGCTGTGCGGGCTCGTCTATACGATTGCTTTCGTGATCGGATGTGGGCTGCAACAAAAAGGTCAAGTCAGTCGATGATTAATTTGCAGTAAATGAGTAACTGATTTCGATTAATGATTATTGACAGGTCTTTTGGGTAGAAGGCTTATCCAATACAGAAGTAATAAAACTTTGTGTCACAATACAGAAATGGTTAAAGATCGTCAGGAAAGGACATAGGAAAGGTAGGAACATATTAATGATAGATAATGATGGCGATGGACTAATGGACTATTCACCCGAAGGCGATGGAATTGATAAAGTATTGCCTAGAGGTTAAACCACAAAAACCTTGGAAATATCGTTAAAATCGGTCCATTAGTCTCGGAGTTTCGACTGTGTAAACTAATTTTAGTTTTTCGCATCAACAATGGGCATAGCCCAACTAAGCACGATACAATTTATAGGGAGCCACCTTAAGACGTACAGGGTGTTCCAATACAAAAGTAATCCCCTGCTTTTCCCACAATTTTTGAGACATCGAAGTGCAACTTGAGAGAGTTATTGGGGTACCAGGTACTAAGTTTCAAATAAAAATCAGAAAAAAATCCAAAAGTTTTTGGACAAACCAAAGGGGGGAGGACATTGGGTACTTTTCCAAATATTTTTCCATTTTTTGCCGATTGACACTTAATTTTAAAGGTTTTTAGTGCTGAACACGATGATGACGAAACAGAATTTCTATCTTATTCTGTACTTGGATTAGAGCTGATGAACCATAAAGAAGCGCAATTTTTTTTTAAAGTACCAATCTTTAGAAAAAAAATCGAGCTTCTCCGTGGTCATCAACAGCTTCAATTCGAGAACGGAATGAGATCTCGCAATTCTGGATTCACCATCGTCTTCAGCACTAAAAATCTTCAAAATGAGGTGTCACTCGGTAAAAAATGGATTTTTTTTTCCTACTTCATATTTCCTTTTGGGTAGTCTGAAAACTAGGATTTTTTTCTAAGCTCAATTCGATATCTTAAAAATGTGGGAAAAGATTCGAGAGGGGGGGGGGGGTATATATATTTGGGACACCCTGTATATTCAACTACCCCGTCCAGTTTGAACAAAATCAGACCAATAGATCATAAGAAACCGACGTTACAAGTACTTCACGTTTGTTCAAGTGTAAGTAAGTAAGTTCGTTCATGTTGTGTACGAACGCACTACTATCGATCTAACGGCAATGACATTTATAGGAGACCATCATCTAGGAGATAACCCGCACACCCCCTGAATATTTCATCCAAATCGAACTACGACTTAGTATAGTTTTGAACGTCACAAGTTATTGGCTCAGACACACAGACATTCAGTCGCCGAACCAAAACAGATCAGCAAGCTACGAAACACAAAAGAAGTGGAAATTTGATTGTGGTGGGCAAACACAGACACAAAAAACAAACATAATATATTATTTTTTCAACTTCTTGCACGAACGGGAAGCTCTCTTACCTTAGGTAGTGAGGAAGCAAAAAGTTCCATATCCAGTTTATCTAATATGGTTTAAGTATAACTTGTGAGCGCAATGTTTTTCAAATAAATTTGACTCCTCAAAAACATCTAAAAACTTTCTGAACGCCCTGTGTTCATGACCATGTTTATTTTCCAGATGCTGCAGCTAGAATCGACGTGGCTAGGATTGATACTAACGTTTTCATACCATTTCCCGCCCACCCGAACTGTAATGTTGTTTTCGCTCTAGTTCCCGGCTATGTCCCTCTTGCATTTTATCGCTTCTGGAAGTTTATTAGAGTTCTGCACTCCAGCCTTGCATCTGGCAGCTCTCTGTTATACCTCCATCTGCTCGACATCATTCTGTATTATTTGTTTTCTGGGCTCAATAGTTCCTTTCTCTGGCTTCCTCTCTCCCACTTCAACCGCAACCGCCGTACAACTGAACTTCCCGCATTGCAAATGGGTTTTTAACGAATTTTCGCAAAAAATAAACTTGCAATGGCTCCAAAATTTTTGAAAAATATCATCATTGAAATCCGGTTTGAGGCATTCTGAAACGAATCCTAGAGTTCAACGCCTTTTCATATATATATATATATATATATATATATATATATATATATATATATATATATATATATATATATATCGCACCCATCCTAGAATAAGGGTACAACTCAAAAATTGTCATTTCCGGCAAATCGCATTCAAAGTTTTCCTTCCACACCATTGGCTACCCGTTCTTTGGAACACGATGAACATAATTTATCTTTGCGAAACTTGTTTCCTACATTATTACTCCCATGGTGAATAAATAGTTTTTTTGCCAGTGGGAAGGGAGTGGGGATTTTTGTTGATTTTTTAAGAATTTTTGAGTTGTTCCAACTCAAACACTGAAATCTCACCAGTCAGGATGCGAAATGTTCAGAAAAGAAAGACACAAGTTAAAATTGTCCACACAAAAAGGAAACAACTCAAACGAGACACAGACTGCGTGAACTCTTTTGAGTTGTGTCTTTCTTCCTAGGACGTGAATTGGTTACTCCCTCCATAGAAGAAAGACACACGCACTCTCTAGCGAAATTAGAGTGCCCTACAAATATCTCCACCTTCTACAGACAAACTAGACCGTTTCTACTTCTCAGAACCACAACTAACTCAAAAATCGCGATTTCTGAGTTGTACCCTTATTCTAGGACGGGTGCGATATGTCCTTACAGACGATAACTGTCCTTAGGATTGAGATTAAAATTCCGTTCTTGCACCAAAAAATCAAGCGTTCCAAACGGAAGGATGAGTTCGTTGGCCAGCACTTTTTGAGCACAATAAATTGTTCAAATTTCAAAAAATGTACTTATAAAATCACTAAAAATGGCTAAATACGGCTTTGGTAGAATATCGCTCAAATAAAGTTTATTATCTATAAAAGATAACATTCAAAAATGTATGTTCAAAATTATGCTAAAAAATTTAATGTGTTAAAACATCGATAAAAACTGCGAAAAAAGCTAAAAATACAAAACCTATTATTGAATCAGAGATTATTATTTAGAATACATTTTTTGCCATAAAAATAATAGTTAACAATTTCCTTGCACTCAAAAAGCTCAAATTTAAAAAAAAAATCAACATTATACAATACGAAAATTTACGAAAATACGCTCATACGATCGACCATGCTGCATGACTGGAACTTATGATGTTTTTCTCTAACCTCACAACAATATTTTTTTTAAAATTATTATTTAGGTTTAAGCCGCATCTCAACCAGAGGGGTCATTAGCGGGCTCACAGCAATAAATCGTCGAACAAAGGTATTAAACGTCATGAAAACATTGATGGCTCGAATTAAAATCGTCCGTAATTAATCCTTCAAAATCGTATGACAGGAATTATTATATAATACTAGCTGGTTTCCCGTGCGTTGCACGGACCCATCTGTACTTGTTAGTCGGTGCATAGACGGAAGAAATAACCATATCCAGACTGTGTAAATAACTACGGAGGCTGCATGCCAAATTATAGCATAAAAGTAGCAAAATCAGTCCCTGACTGTCAGGAAACGGCCCATAATTTCAATCGGCTCTTATTGTCACAGAGAGTCTCCCTATCAAATTTCAACTTCCTAGGGTGAACAGCTGAACAGGAGATTTAGCTCACTCAGCTGATCGAAATCGACAAAACCAAACACGCGTGAAGGAAGGGCCCGAACTGCGTGTTGGCAACCATAATAAAATTTCGGGAGCCAAACAAGCCGGTTTTCCGTCCCGCTCTTCACACGAAACATAAAATTCCCGTCCATCACCTATCAATAATGCAACCCATGCTTCACTCGTAACACCCGAAGCAACCCGTCAAGGCTTCTCCGCTTGTCACGAATTTCCGCCGCTAACAAACTGCCTGTTAGCAACCATAATAACAAAAGTTCGGGGAAAAAAAAAAAAAAAAAAAACAAATTGGTTGCGAAGGGTAGCCCCTTTTATGAAGTAGAAGGATGTTTTGGAGGTTCAGACGTAGCCTATGTTGTGTGCCGAAACTTGCTGATCATTTTACGACCGCTCCCGTTAGAATCGGTTCAGCCGTCTATTGGGAACATACACAGATAGATAGATAGAAAAACTTTTAGTTTCATAAGGATTCAATGTTGAGTTTTATAAGGTTTGTATAAGGATTAAATCTGAAAAAATTAATTTAAATGGACAACAATGAACACATGAGTACCCACAATGTAACTCAGAACGCCTTTGTAAAATGTCAAGGTGAGATGGTACGTAAGTGGTACATGTACCTACTTGGCAAATATATTGTACACTTCATAAAAACCCATGTATAATTTGTAATGGTAATATTTTCCTTGGAAGATCGCTCATTAAAATTGAGCTGTTACTATGATAAATTACGTTCAAATTAGTTGAATAGTTCAATAAAAAAAATATGAATTAATAATGAAACTCAAGATGTTCAAAATGACCTTGGAGACCACAGAAAGGGGGTTTGAAATCCTAAAGAACTTGCGACTGCGGCAAAGTAATAAATTGGTAATTGTGCTGACGTTTAACGATTTCCATTGTCTTGTGAATCCATACTTTCACGAGAAGCACCTTTAAAAGTTCTGATGTTACTCGATTTTCCTTAGAGATTTTACAACGAAAGCGCCGAGGAATATCTGCCCGTTACTTCAGTTAGATGGAATCCCAGGAAATTAATTACAACTAGTAACGACGGGCTATAAATACTGGATGACGCTGAAGACCCCGACTGCGGTTTAGTAACGTCAATTCAGCTGGAGGAGCTCTCGGCAAAACTCGGCTTTTATCGATGTCGGACAAGATAGGGTATTTTTAAAATCCGTTTTACGCTGGAGACCAGGCGAGGGAAAAAATCACAATCTGCGAACAACTATTTTGAATTGTTGATAGTCCCCGTCAAGGATCCAGCGGGACGGATAAAGATCAAACGAACCTCTAGGAGCGTAATAATAGGTAGGTATGCACAAACAGAGCTACTGTGATAGACGACTAAAGTTTTCACATCGAATTTACACATCAGTAATCCATGGATTTAATGCTACAGTCAGGATTCGATCAAAGTCAAAGGAGAACCAGAACTATCAGCGTTTGAAAGATCTGACGTTCGCTCCTATAACTAATGTTGGTATGAAATGTTATTGAGATATCAGTGAAGTATCCAACTACAATGGAAGGGGTCTGAACTGGCCACCTCTGTAACACAGCATGGCCACACCTTTTCGCCGGTTAACCCGATGGAGGCGAGGGAAAAATCAATTGCATGGAACGTACTACACATCTACACCATATACAACATACACTACATTACGTATGCATTAAAATTAATGCAGCATACACATTAAAATGTATTTCGATGTAGTTTCATTGTTCACTAATTAATACTTCCACCTGCGTATGCGCAAACGTGCAATCCATTAAGCATAATTTGCTCACGGCCTAGACGTCCGATCTCGCTGAAATTCGGAGGGTAGTCAGGAAAAGACTTTTTGATCAATCCATACACATAAATTCCAACACGATCGTATCACTAATAGCTGCAGGGCAGGCGCAGTTGTGACATCGCTATAACTAGCACTCGAATGTTTCGGGCTTCTCCATGGCAAGTCTCTCTGCATATCAACGTCAAAACCCCCTCAAAAACTTATGTAGTTCCTTTTACTTTGAAAAAGACAAATAAACCGAAATATAAAAACTAGTTTTGTCCTATAACTTATTGTTTTTCTAAAAAAAATGTGTGTTAATTATACATGCTCTTGTAGAACTACTTTATTGAATTGAATTATATATATATATATATATATATATATATATATATATATATATATATATATTACAAATAGATAGGTCGGTAATACTAATCTTTTCAAATTGTAGGATAAGTACCTACCTGTTTGTTAGATTAATTAATACCTTTTTTAATATCGTAAATAATTCTATAATATATTGAATACTACTAGTTGAAGTTTATGTCTGATTTCCAGAGACTACGTTCCACTATTCATTATTTCATACTGAAGTTAACCAAAAGCGCTCTAACTCACTCTACCGCAAATACACTCAAAGAAGGGTTAAAACTATTCGCTTCCAATTACAAATGATCATTATTGAAAATGAGAAAGCTCATGGAAGAGGGAGCGAGAAAAAAGTATAAATGTAGGTTTGAGGTGGGCAGTGAAACCCATAGTCACAACGCTATATACTCGTATTTTGCTTCCTCACTACCGAAGGTAGGGGGGGAAGCCTTGTGTTCGTGGAAGAAGTAGAAAAAATTGGTTACTTCCAATATCAAAATTTCTACTTTCTTTTTTGCTCATCAATTTTGGTTCCGTGTGTGTGGTAAATCGCCCAAAACTATACCAAGTTGTAGTCCGATTTCAATGGAATTTTCACGGACTGTGTGGGTTAGCTCCTAGACGGTTCCATATCATTTTCAATGACGTAGGATCAACAGTAGTTTAGGCATACACAAACTTGATTTTTTCATAACGTCGATTTCCAATCATCTGCTGGTTCGATTTCATTCAAACTAGGTAGATAGTTGGGTATTTGTTCCAGAAAATTGCCCTATAAATTATATCGTCTAGTGTAACGATTTTGATAAAATTTTCAGGGATTGTGAGGGTTTGCTTCTAGACGGTCCCCAATAACTTTCATTGCCGTCGCATTAATAGTAGTCTGTGCTAATGAGCAAACGTTAATTTCTTATAACATCGATTCCTTACCATCCATTGGTCCGGTTTCGTTCAAACTCGGGGAGTAGATGGGTATGTTCCAGAAAAATTCCCTATGAATTATATCGCGATTGGTGGAGTAATAACTATATAGCATGCGCAAAACTAAAATTGATCGACACAGACAAAACCCCGAGACAGATAGACCGATTTTTTAATGACATTTTCAGGGTTTGCGCGGTTTAGCTCCTAAACGGTTCCCCGTAAATTTAATTGCCCATAACGTTCATTTCTTATAACGTCGATTTCTTTTTATCTGAAAAGTGAAAATTCCAAAGTGTACTTTACTTTCCTTTGTCAAGTTAAAATGATATTTTCATTTCATTTTATTGTAATTTACCGTTAGTTAGAATGACTTATTGTAAGTAATGTAAGCTGGGCTTGCCCGTAATAAACTAAATAAATAAATCTGTTGGTACGATCTCGTTCAAACTCGAGTTGTTGAGTCCAGGGTGATGCCCTTTGCATTTTATCGCATTTGCTTGAATAATAGCTAACCATCGCGCATACTTAAATCCAATATTTGATGACACTCCGAGAATAATGAATCGATTGTGATGACATTTTCAATAATTGTGTGAGTTAACTTTTAGAAAATTTCCGCACAGGCATACATGGATTATAACCCTGTTTTTCATTCAATCATTTCGACTCGTACTTTGTTATTCAATTAATTCTATACGTCCATGTTACAATTTGTGAAGAAGCTATACTGCCTACCCAACTTGGCAGACGATTTTGACGAGAATCCGCGGATAATTCTCTTCAATGGACTCTTTTCAACCCGGAGACCATGAACGCTAGTTTTGACAGAGATTTACTAAAGGACGAAAGAGGGGCTTACATGTACGCACTCACGAACCGATAGACCGGAGTAATCCTTGTTCAACGGCTCTCCGATAAATGGAACTCTCGAAAAGGGATATAAAACCCTAAAACCACGCTTTTTTTCTGTTTCGTCTAGTTCTAATGTTCGTACGCTGTCGGAATTATTTTCAACTGAGGATAGTGGAAAAGTTACTATATGAAATACGATCGCTAATGGTGAATTTGGGTTACATACATTCAAACATGTATATATCAATCACACACATCAACCATGCAGTTTCCAACGGTTTGTCAGAACATGATTATCTACCACTTAAACTAGCAGTTGCTAAAGTATAAGCACTGAACCAATTGAAATCCAGGACATATACTGTTGGCAATGTTGCGAATATAATTTATACCATCTAAATCACTCAACTGGATTTGGTTATAGTCACAACAGTTAATGTTATACCAATGGAGGTGATGGAACTGTAGTAGTTCCCCCTTCAAAGGGGAGAGATACGATTAACCCACTACACCCAGAGGATATCCTGAAGGCTGATAGTCCAGGAACTATCCCCAAGAAGTATCATTTGCAAGAATCGAGAAAGGAACTTCTCCTATCCATCACAAGGTATACCTACGCAGGGCGGTCCACGAGATAACCCCCCCTTTATTTTCTCTAATTGTCAGAGTAAAAATTTCGGACAAACGCTTTCTTTACTTTTATCGTAGATTTCAAAAATGACAAAATTGGGCATGCAGATTTGCGCAAACGTGCGCAATTGATATCAACTTCTTTTTTTTCTGAATTCCCTTCGTTTTAAATTGTAGATTCGAATTTTACGTGAAATTCCAAGAAGAAATGACCCCTCACTCGATTTTTCATTGCGCACAAACAGGCGCAATTCCGCTCGAAAAGTGCAAAAATTGTGAAATACTGAGTTTTTGAAGATATTAAATTACCACATGCAATACATGGTTTCGGGGTACTTTTTCGTGCTGAACCACTGTTCATTTATTGATATTAGCAACAGCAACTCCGGAAAACACCGATATAACTACATTTTAGTACGCATTGAGCTGCGTGGAAAATGGTGAAGAAAAGTGCAATCCTGGTCGATTCTTCATTTGGAGTCATGTTGGAGTAAACATGAAATCGGAAAAGTCTAAAACATGAAATTCGAATGCGAATTTTGATTTTAGAGGACAATAAAATAAATGTCAGTTTACCCATGAAAGTGATCACACAAGGATTACAAAGCAACGCATATTTTTGGTCAGGGGTTAATTTCGAAATTTTATAGATCGAGATGGATATTTTTAGCATATCAAAACATAAAGCGTACCATTCAGCATATTTGTAACTAAAGTGATATGATCCAGCACTAAACATACATACTGAAATAAATTATTCCACGAACCGAGAAGCACAATACAAATTCGAATTCGATTCCATAGTACGATATACCAGTTCAGTTTCAGACTAATTTCAGTTGTATCAGCTTTGAGAGAAAAAAAGGAAACGAAAACAATGACGAATAATGAGCTAATAAAACAGAGGTTTTGGATGTGTAAGATATATCATCCTGACGATTGTATTGTGGGTAGTAACGTCTTTTGTCGAGTGAAACGTCATAAATACACTTATCTTATCGCTGCTAACTATCTTCTATACTGCGAGATAGAGAGGTCGTACGTGAGGATCTTTAGCGGATAGTCGAATAGCTGAACACGTGAGCTGTAAAATGATAGATCAGTCACTTGATGAGCATTTTGTCACTAGGTAGCATCAAAGACCGCTCAAGTGTGACCAACGGTTGTGTACCTTCATGATATCCCCGAATAACAGCCTCCTTAATTTCATAAGGTGCTTTGATGAAGAGTAAAATACTCACACCAAACCATATCAACCACTAAGGGCCAGTTCGATAGAACTGGTGAGCGACCTCGACTAATTGCGATCGCGAGTTCTTATTTCTAAATTAGGCTATTATGTATGTAGTTAGAAAGAACAACTAGATTGCCACTAGTATAGATCGCATATAATGATTGTGAACATCAGAGTCAGAACAGTCGGTGCCGAAAAAAAGCAACGAGCTGGTATTATGTAATACAAAACAGCTTCCGTTGAGGCGCCTCCTGCGACATGTTCAAACATGATAGCGTTATTCTGGGTGTTCGATCTCGTAGAGGGGGCCCTACCAGTCAGTTTCATAGCATCCTCGTGATAGTTCGTGTCGTTTTGAGTTTTCTGTGTTCAATCATACAGTGCTCCCTCTCCGTTTTCCCCAGACTTCAGACCCAATGAATGAAAAGTAAGTGTTTCATTTTTTATGTGCATTTTATATTATTCAGTTTACTAAAATTATGTTCTCAGGGACCTACCCTAGCAGTTTAATACATATTATCAACAATTTATCGATTTATGTGTCCCTTAGCTTCGCCTGAATTGTATATGTAACGCTGGGCAGTCGCCCAACCAAACTCCTTTAGCATGGTTTTCCTTCCGAGACAACCAAGGTTGCGGATTTTTACTCCAAAATTGAAACTTCCTCTCAAATTTTGCGTTTCAAAGTTTTCTTAACAAATTTCAATCCGTGTCTTCCTGTCTCTCTGCCTGTGTGTGTCTGTCTGCAAATCCTCGTAACACGTCTAACCGCCACAATTTGTATTTGATATTCATGAAATTCTCAGTGATTGTGCGAGTGAGGCCCTAGATGAGCCCCTATTAATTTCATCGCATTCGTATCAGTCGTAGCCACTGCGCATGCGCAAAAGTGAAATCCTTGTAACATGTACCTGATTTATCCGGTTCTGCTCGAACTAGGATGATAGTTGAGGGCTTATCTCCAGATGGTCCCAAATGAATTTCATTACATTCGAATCAATGGAACCTACCGATTGCGCATGCGAAAACGTGAATTCCTTGTAACATGGTAACTATCAACATTTTTTCTATGATTGCAGTGCTCTCAATGCCTCAATTGGAATTCCGAAGAATGATAGTTTTGCGTTATTTGAACAAGTAAAATACACTGCCCTAAGGGCCTGGAAGATATTCATCCATCGACCGGAATTCAAAATATGTGAGATTCGACCGCATTGACCACTGGATAGAAAAAGTTCCGGACGACAAGAGAAGGAGATGTCGCGGCCAGTTTTGCAAATCTTCTGTGAAAACTCAGTGCAGTAAATGTGACGTCGGGCTTTGCGTCGAGTGTTTCCGTCAATTTCACCACCAACCATGACTTTTTTCTAGTACCTATTGTCAGTTCAGCATTTCAGTTACATTATTTTGAGTTCACGTGTTTTATTTGATTGAAACTGTTTTGCAAGTTTGATATTTTTAGACCAATGTAGGACGAAGTATGGAGGTTTCACCGCCTTTCACGACCTCTAGTTCCTCTATTTGTTCCTTTTTTTTTTTTTTTTTTTTTTTTTTTTTTTTTTTTTTTTTTTTTTTTTTTTTTTTTTTTGTTACAATTTTGATTTCATCTGTAGGGGTTGTAGGCTTCATTTTTTGTTTAATAATGTAACGAAAATGTGATATTATTCAGTTAATAGACAAGTTTTCAGTGAAATTCGGTTGTGAGTAAATTGGACCCTCTACTGCCCAGTGTTACATTTATGTAACGGGCTTTTCTGACGCCTCTAGTACATGGAATTATATAATATTATCAATTATCATATCTAGGAAGGGTAATATATCATTTCTGAAAAAAATTTGGGAAAAATTCCCAAAAAATTGATTTGTGAGCAGAAATGGGTTAAAGTAGTGAGAATGACAATTCGTCAAAAGAAACAAAAGGCGACTGACAGATGTGATGGTTGGCACAACTGAGATCTTACCAAAACGATCCGCTCAAATGAGCTAATAATAATATTAAAATTCAGATTTAATAAATCAAACAATACAAATAAATAAAATTAATTCCTCCTTTTTATAATAAGCTAGTAGTAGCGACTAATCAGGTCGGTGTGTTATGTGATACAAGAGTTTTTGTATCACATAACTCCCAAAGCCGAGATCTACGAGATGGGGCTCACCCCTGCGCGTCCAATATCATGAACCTCCTCTCCATTTTTGCCAGTTGTTGTATCTGTGACCTGGAGCTACCCGTCCCACAGTACCATTTATGGGAAGGTGAAGAATACCCCCCCCCCCTCCCCTTACATTAGGGCCAAGGACAGAGATGTCTTTGTGCCTACCGTTACTCCTTAGTTGAAGAATAAATTCCACAGCCTAATCTTTCGGTTTGTTCCAACAGGCTAACCGCAGTTCAACCGCCCGAAAGAAGCATGCGCAATTGCATGATTTCATATTTTGGCACGATCATCCCGGAACAGTGTCCTTGATAACCACTTTAGTCCAACCGCTAAACAGCCAAACTCAACCGCTCGGAAGACAAGGATTACGAGGGGTTGAATAAGCGTTGCCCACGTATTCATATTATATTTTTAAATGAAAATAGATTCCATTCTAGGAAAATTGATATCATCCGCGTTATCC
Source organism: Adelphocoris suturalis (assembly GCA_030762985.1). Classification (NCBI taxonomy): domain Eukaryota; kingdom Metazoa; phylum Arthropoda; class Insecta; order Hemiptera; family Miridae; genus Adelphocoris; species Adelphocoris suturalis. The sequence continues at coordinate 40,529,071 of CM061046.1, read as the reverse complement.
TACGTTGAGTAGTTTTCTTTCTATGTTTTTTCAAAGTTTGCACTGGTGGCATCACACTGGTAGGTAGGGAGGTCCCGCCCATGCGATAGGGGTACTTTGACGTCACCAGTGTGCTAAACTTTGAAAAATTCTAGAATGAAAACTACTCCTCGTAGGAGAGTGCGGTTGATGCTAAACTTCTTAGGACAGAAATTCCTAACATTTAAAAATATTAAAAAACCCCTTTTTTCACCCAAGGTTAACGCTCACTGAAAACCATCACTTGAGATTCGAGCGATCTAGCACTATAACCACGGTCATAAGAGTTGACAAACCGAGAATAACAAGGCTATGTACTACCGTGAATTAACCGTGGTTCAACAGCGATTCAACTTCACATAGCCTGCTGGAACAAACTTATTATGGGAACTTGAGGACGGGACGGTACCATGTTCGGTACTAATTATTAGGGCATAGTAGGGTCTCCAAAGGCTTTGACTGGGAACAAGCCCGAGCAAAGTGCTACTTCTTCATTTTAGGAATCAGATTCAAAAGAGGACACCGAACAGCCCTCAGTGAATGTTATGTTTGTGGTGCCCTAAGATGTAGGGTGCTGGCTCCCACTTCAACTCCTACTCCATCTCATCACTCTTTAGATTACTCACACCCAGCAATTCCATATCAACCACATGTGAAACAACTTGAACATCACAATAAATATCAACCCGATCACAGCCACAGCTTATTAATGCATTATTTATGGGTAAATGAGGATGAGAGAGGGATTCTTTTTTGCTACCAGGTGGGGCACCCAAGGTCCCCTAGGGCTGAGATTGAGAACAAGACCGCACAATGTGCTACCTCTTCATTTTACGAAAAGGGCTCAAAAGAGGATGGCTAACAGACCTCAGTGAATGTCTTGTTTGTGGTGCCCCAAGATGTTGAGTTGGGTGTAGGCCTCCACTTCATCTCCTAATCCATCTCATCCTCTGAGAATACTCCCAGCCAGCAAGTCTATATCAACCACCAGTGACGTAGCCAGAAACCGATTTAGAGCACACCACCGATTAGAGGGAGCACAACTGGGTGGGGGGGATACCATACAGGGGTTCCCACGAGAAATTTTATAATCTTTGTGGCACTACGCTATTTCAAATTACTTTTTAGGCTCCAAAGTGTGTACAAGAGCTTAAAATAAATGTATTAAGTAGACTTCTTTTCAAAGTGTTTCTTCTCCCATAAGAGATCCCATCTTCCTGCCTTAGTGTAGGTAGCATTGTCTTTTAGAGTGCTAAATTAAAAAGAGATAATTTTCCATAAAATTATGACAAGGATGAGATCATGAAAATTATCATTCATTTTTTGCCTGTTATTTATTGCTGTTTTTACCTAAGCAATCATTAACTAGTTCGCCCAATAGAATCATCTTCAGTTTTATTTTAGAAAAACACAATAGCCTGTTTCCTTTGAGTTGAATTCTGGAAATCATATGCGCAGTTTTCTATTTTCAAGAGACATTTATTTAACCTATAGAGCTTTCTTTGGATTATAATCCGATATTTAATACTGTAGGTAAATAATTACTTTATTTCTAAATTAAAGGACCAATCTATAGTAGGTATGTAATTTTTATTAATGTTTATGATTTTCCCGCACCCGCCAGGTTTCCTTTTTTCCACACCCGTGAATGATTCCGACCACCGCACACCGGTTCACAAACATTAGCATGATATTTTGAAACAGTAGCATGATATTTCGCACAGCTGTGCGACGTTTCAGAGAATTTCCGGGGAAAAAATCAGGTTTTGCAATGGGTCAAAAAATTTTAGGAGTTAAATTTTTTGAAAAGTTTTACCATAGAAACCCATTTTAGCACACCTTGGATTAAATTCTGAATTTTATGATTTCGAACTTGGTTATACATTGATTAGCAAATTCGTCCATATGGTAATGCTGCATGACTGTAATTTTATTACTTTTCCGAATCTTCGAACCCTCTCTGTAAAACTGTACCCACGAGCCCTCACATTGAATGGCGGGAGGGGGGGGGGGGGGGTTTTCAACATGAGTATCACGACGAAGAGCAATACTGGTTAACGAAAGCCGAACTAAACCACAGTAATGTCGTAGTAGATAGTTACCCGTAAAATCGTGAATACGCATTGACATTGAAAATTTATATTTCGGGTCTAGAGAGGAGGATAGAAGATTACACTTTCCCAAAGATTGTGAATCTACGCAATGGTGAACGAATCACGATATAATGAAAATCATGTACACATTCAACTTCGTAATAAGCCAGCCTGGTTACAACCAAAACACGTTGTTATACCTCGACGATTGTTTATAGTTCATTAATAACTTTGCGTGTTACTCAGCTGCTTTTATTGTCGGAGGGGTTTAGGCAGCATAAGATTTTAGCATAAACTAAGATCTCTACAACGACTGGCGAAAGTGTTAGTACGATAAACGGTACAGTTCCGTTGCAATGATTTGGTTATAAGCGAGAATCACCAAAAAACATCCTCTAAAAATTTCCGCTCCTTAAAAGTAACACTTTCAGCGATTGTGTGCCAAACTGAAGATCGAAAATGTCAAAAATGAAAAATTTCTACACGTCGAGTTTCTGATCTCATAAACATTCTTATCCAAATTTCAGGATGAAATTATTTTCTACGGAAGTGCAGGTTGAGGTCAAATTACGTTCTCGGATTTCGAGGTAATCGAAGAAAAAATTGCGTGTCAACACCGGTTTCCAGGTTTTTTTTCGTGTGTATTCATATTTCCGTGAGTACACGGATATCGGAATACAATCAACACAAAAGCATTCACAAGTAAAATAACGCGAGTCTGTATTTAGTCATTTAACGGTGATATGTACATGAAGCGCCGAACATGCGTGAAACCTAATGTTACTGAATGCATTTATCGGAACGAATGACCTCATTATCGGAATGGCCTGCAATCCCCGTGGAGGATAAACAAACTAACACCGGGTGACCACTCTGCTAATGAAGGCTGCCGAAGCAGGTTCAGGAACATGATTGTATCCTCAGATACAGAACCTAATACTAGTCGAACATAATACAGCGTCAACAACAGTACAACAATAAGGTTGATTATCAGAAAGATTTCGGTTCACGAAAGAACAAACGAGAAATGGTTAAGAAAAGGTTTTACAACTCGCATTTTTCCACAAGTAAAGCTAGACAAAAATTTTCGTAATATTTATTTTTCGTCATTAAGTTAATGTCCAATTTTTAAAATTTGAGAACTTCTTGTTTCGGTGAGAGTCCTACCACCACGCACCCACTCTTTAGTTTAACACACATCATACTTGCTACAACATATCGAATTTCTGCAACATTGATGTGAAAACGTTGACTCATTCTAGTTGCAGCTAGGTGTACACAATAGACAAGGAGTGAGTAGATAGAAGCTTCTGCGTGAGCTCTAAATGTATATACAATTTATGTTTTATCAAATTGATGTAAACAATTTCGATAATTTTTTCTAAATAAACCAATTTGTGACAATTTTGCTTGAAGTAGAAAAACGCTGCAAATTATCACACAATGGTTTAAATTATTTCTGTGATAGATAGCCCTTCTACGCAGATCATTGGTCTATAATTATTAAACACCGCAAGTAATATATGATCAGAACATGGCGCATCGTGCCTCCGAGAAGGGTTCACACTTTTACAGTTCCAAGAGCACGCAATTTTACGCTTCACAGTGAAAATGTTTAAAAAATGGGAAAATGGTGCTTGAAGTAATTTACATTAGCGCATGCGCAGAATGGAGCAATGATTTTATAAAATGTAATTGGTCGGGTACAATATACCCACGGATTCCCAGAAAATGTAATCAAAATCTGATGAAAACTAGACCTTGTTCCTCGAAGTACACTTTCGCGCATGCGCAGGAGCTAATAATGATGCAATCATGTTGAAATTAACACGGAATAATTAAACCATTGTCCCTCAACTATGCACCTAATTTGAACGGGATTGGACGACTAGGGCGTAAAAAATGATACTTGAAGGAATTTACGTATGCGCATGCGCAAAACGGAGTAATGATTTGAGAAGTGTGGAATTTACATCCTAATCCGCACATTCCCTGAAAATTTCATCGAAATCAGATGAAAACTATTGAAATTAGGCTCGCCTAAAAAGGAATACATTGCGCATGCGCAATAGCTATTAATGATAGGATTATGTTGAAATTGTCAGGAAATGTTCAAATTAACTTCTTCCACCTATCCTCCAAACTTGAGCGCGATCGGACTGCGAGGGCGTGAGAAAATGATGGTTGGAGGTTTTGCGTTTGCGCATGCGCCGAGGGAAGAATTGATTTGGGAACAACAATACTCATAGGGGACCATCTTCACCCAAACCCGCACATACCATGCAAATTTCATAAGAACTGGTTGAATATTGTGGAAATTAAGCTTGTTACAAGGATTTGCGGACACACACACGGAGATAGAGAGGGGAGAGAAAGACACGCAATGAAGGTTGTTCAGAATAGTCTAAAACATAAAATGCGAGTGGAAATTTTACCACTGTAAAAAAACAACAGCCGTTTGATTTAAGTGGAGAACACAACTCAAATCTCTCGAAAGTGAGAACAATGCTTCCGCTACCTATAGGTAGACTTGGGAGCAATTAAACAGATGAAATTTAGCATTTAGGTACATTAGTAAGTACATTGCACGGACAATAATTAATAAACTCGATTTCGCAACGTTATAATAAATTCCAATGGAACTGTATCACCTGATAATTCCAATATTGGCATTATATCAGCTGATACGAGTATTTACAAGGCAATTTTTATGTATTCCGGTATCACTATCTAACGATTTTTGATGGGATTTCGAGCTTGATCGTCTATTCAATAGATCCGCTAGCAGCGAGTGATTTCTCTATCTTCTTCGTGAAATTGGAAGGTTTTTGTTCAAGCCCTTAGGGAAAGCGAACTATTCAACGTACAGCGTTGCGGGTGGTTTTAATTGATTCTTTGGAATTAAATTCATCATTGACAAGAAAAAAATAAAAATAAAAATAACTGTTACTTAGAAAGTTTTCAAAATCTCGATTTTTTAAAATGTTTAGCCCCTTGAAAACACAACCCGTTAGGGTTGATAAAAATTGATGCCGAGCTTCTAGGACCATCTAGACCCCAAATGTGATTTTTAACACAAGTTTCATATAGTTTGGTCTAGTATTAAACTCGGCGCTCCGCGCCTCGCCAGGGGGCAAGCCCCCTGGACCCCGGTTACCTCTATTTACATACTTCGGACGAAATTATTGAAACACAGAATGTGTTTGCGTTGTCGCGCAACCAAGTGACAACCAAACAAGCGTCATTGTTTACTATTCATTTATAACATCAATTTATATAGTTATAGTATGAAACTACGAAAATTGCGTTGTCGCGCAACCAAGTGACAACGAAACAAGCGTCATTGTTTACTATTCATTTATAACATCAATTTATATAGTTATAGTATGAAACTACGAAAAAAATACGAAATAAATTCGTGATAAATCAAGAGCTTTCCAACGAATGGTGAACGATTTCTGTGCGATTAAAATGGCGGAAATTCCATTTCCCTACCAACGGCTCGGTTGTACTTGAATAGTAGATGATAAATGGATGGGCGGACGATTAAATTTATCGTCTCCACCCAAAAATTGGTTGTTTTTTATTTTTAATCAGGAGGTGTTGTCTCGACCGAGTTGCGATCGAGACTGACTAATAACGACTAGAAAAAAAGTGAAATAATTTCCCCCACCCTGCTGTCCGGGCTGAAATCCTCTTGGATGAGGCGCCAATCAAAAACTGTCCCCCCCACCCAAAATGTAGGAGATGTGGTTTCGTTCGAGTTATGATTCATACTAACTAAAAACGACTAGAAAAAAGTTAAATGATTTCCCCCACCCTGCATAACATAATTGTCCGCGTGTATTCGGGAAGACTGGCTCCTCAGCCTGCTATGGTGGCAACGAGTGGGACGAAGAAGGCAACTTCACCCTTCCCTCTCCCGGACGGTCTCCCTGGCCCCAATAAAGAGCGAAAACATCGACCTTCTCTGTCTCGGACGAAGTTGTTCCTGAGCTGTTCGGGACGAATGATTATAAATGCGACCACTCTCGCTTTTTTTTTTTTTGCACGGACTTCTGGCTCGAGGTTAGCAAAAATTGGATCTCGACCCTGTATTGAACCTTTATTAATCCTTTAGAGGTCGCATAACCAAATGTGGAGCAATGATTTTCGCTTCTCATGACCTATAAACATGGTTTTAGCAAGTTTCTGTACACAAGGTTGCAACATTAACTAAATCCGACCGGAAACAAGGTGCGCAACCTTCCACTTCCCTGCATTGATCATTGTGACCCCCCCACCATCTGGAATTTGCAGGTTATAAAATGTTTGGCTTGGCTTCATCCTGTATCACTTCCAGTTTGCTCTGAAAGTACGTCACTCTGCCTAAGACCCTTTTGTGAAGCCAGGACACTATTTTGAAGCCAGGACTTTTTGACTTCTGCTCAAGACACTCCAGTTATAGTAAGTAAAAAAATCTCTGATTCATATTGTTAGGAGTTTGATAAAACAGTATTCCAAAAATTATTTGAAACTCTTCATTTTTATTTCAGATGTCAAACAATCAAACCAATAATTTTTTCATTGATTTTGAAACAACTGACGAAATATATTCGAATTTAATTGATGAGATGTACGATCCATCACTACCTTTATTGAATTTAAGTGAATCAGATTTCATGATAAATTCAATAAGGCAGAATAATAATAATAGTCCATCTCTCAACTTATTTTTGGAGTTGTATGATTTCAATCACAATGATGAAGTATTTTCACCTAGTCCTGTAATCATTAATCAAATCCCATCATCTCATGGCCATGTAGATCAATTACCTTCACCTGTTCCTCCATGTAACATTCCTGTATCTCCGTTGCCATCTCCTCCTAGCTCTCCGTTCCCATCTCCTCCTAGCTTTAAATCTAATCAATTACCTGCTGATAGTCCTCCGCGTACCATTGATGAAATCATAGCAAGAGATAAAAAAAGGTGGGGGCGTACTAAACCATCATCATCATCACCCTATTTGCTATCATCATCAGACGAAGATTTAATAGAATCTAATAATCAATGTACTAACAAAAATACTAAAATTGAACCTACTAACACTAAACATAAGATTTCATCTCGCCGTGTACGCGGATCTAGACGGAAGATTCCATCTAAATCTACAGCATCTAGACGGAAGGTTCCGTCTAAATCCACCACATATAAGATTCCAAATCATTATTCTGAACCTACATCAGAAAATGATATTTCACCCATTCGTCCTAAGGTATTTAAAAAAATTAATCTATCATCATCCAATTTAAAAAAAACTAGTCTTCCTAAACACCCACCTAGATCCTTATGGACGTCGTCTGATGATGAAGATTAATTTCTTACCCCCCTTATCCTCGTTGTGATTGTTATTGTACATATATATTACAGTGTTTCCATTATCATTGAAATGTCATTTTGGTTAATCTTTTGCGATGATAAACAGGTAAAAAATAAGGATAAAATACACACAATTTACATATCAAATTATCTCATTTATTACTCTTTATTGTTACACTGTTTACATGTTTCAGTTAAGAAAGTTCTTTAAACTAAAGTTTCTGTTACACAGCTAGTTTCTGTTTCACAACTATGTAATATGGCATCCATATCGTACAATCGTAGAAAACAGTTGGAACAAAACACATATCTCTTTCCTAAATTGCTTTTAAAAAATCCTCTCTGCGCTAAATACAAATAGTCAACTCTCATTCTATATGATAACGCTTCAAAAGTCATCAAACGAGGCAAGACTTCATTCAAATTAATTTTTGATGCATTTGCTATACACCAATATTTTAAAGCAATAGATTTCGCCTTAGAGCACGAATTTTTCAATTTTAAATTTGAAAAAGATGAATGGTACACACATACAGCAAAATTGGTGTGGTTCAACAGAACCTCGTAGGCTGGACATCCGAAAGCGTAGAGGTCCAGGACAGGACGATTCAATATCTTTTCGAAATAGATAGCTTTCTCCAATCCTTTGGTGTACAGGATATCAGTCGATTCGGTTGATTGTCGTAGAACATCATACAAATTTTCGTACGGCGTCTCTCCTTGTGAGAAATGCAAGCCGTGGATCATTGTCGTACAATATCTGGTTACAGGCGATTTGCTGATATCAGGGCTCACATCCTTAGGAGGGAGGAAGATCCAATGTTGAATCGGTGAATTTGAGTCTAAATAGCAAACAGTCAGTTCCTTAACAATAAAATCATTATCATTGTCTTTAAAAAAACATCCATCAATGATAGCCATTGGTATATTTGCGGATGTGCAAGATATATATTAAAAAGTTAAGAACTGAATGACTTTGCCATCAGATTCGACCACTATTTATACTTCTCGTGTGAGGGAGGGGCTAAGGTAACTTAGAGGAAGGGGAGTCATCTTAGATCAAAGGATGAGTCATCAAAGGATGAGTCATCAAAGGATGAGTCATTTTAGAGTAAGGGGGAGGCAGAAACGTTTCTGATCTTATGAGTCATATTGTTGAGTCATAATTAATGTCCTTTAGATTGATATGATTTTAAAATTTGTTTCAAAAAACTCAAAGTCACAACATCGTGATCTGAAGCGGGAGGGGCTACATCAGATATCCTACAATTATCTGCGTAAAATCGACCTTTGTCCATTTTTACAATTGTATTATCATATACAAATTGTTTATTAACTGCGCTCGTTTCGCTTGTTGGGTCCGCAACATTTGTGATTTCTCTGTTCTGCATATTAATAATTTTTGAGTCACTAAACATTTTATATTGAGCTAATTGTCTCTTGATAGATGTTTCAATAAACTCCTGGTTAAATCGTTTATCAATTTCGTTAATCAAAGTAATATAATTTACAGCATCATTATGATTTGTAGGGTTTGGAATTTTTGTTAAAATTTGTCTATGTTGCGATCTCCCAAATCTATCATAGGGCATTTTAATAGATTAATATTATTATTATTCAATAATATATCCCATTTGTTTCAATTTATTTAGGTAAAATATTACGTGTTTTTGTAAACTCGTATTACCAGCTTGAATTGACGCTAGGCTCAATTTGATTGATTTCACAATTTTATTTGGATCGTTACTATTCAAAATTGGTACATCCTGACCAATGCTAGCATATGAACTGAACAGATTTCCGATACCAGATCCTTTTTTAACAGTTTTAGGATACAGTTGAGAAATAATTTCTCTATATTTCTGTCTACCAAACGTGTTTATTGAGCGTTTGTCTGAGTAACCGTGATACGCTACTTTTGAATTGCGTATTATATCTCCATAATTCAAAAGATCATCGTGGGTGTAGTTCCTAGGCTGTTTGAGAAACAGTAATTCGTATAATCCCTTCGTACTCTTGTACGGTTTTCCATCTACATAAACAACTCCAATATCAAATTCCATGTGAGAATTACCTATAAAAACTCCACGCGCTCCCACAATTCGAGGTCCATACGTAGAATCGCGCTCTCCTTCAGGGATTTCCCATTTTCCACTCATTAAAAATTTCAAGTATGGACGTGCATGAATTGGAAATTGACTTAATTTATCTTCAATAGTTGCTTGTCCCGTTGGTGTATTCAATAATTCGTGAATATTTACAGTTTCTTGTTGACTCACATTTCTTTCACCTGGTAATGACTTTTTTAGCTTTATTCGTTTTTCCAATATTTCTCTCGGCGTTGGTGTGCTGTAAACCATATCTTTAGTCGTGTCTGCAAATGGGTCCTGTGTGAGTGATTGGTTATCAAAAATGGAATCAGTAGGCGTAAATAATTGTTCGCTGAAATCATTGTTATTTATCTGTTGGGAAATTGGTTCTTCTTTAACATCATTTAGTAATTGATCACTAGTATCTTGTATAACTTTTGTATTTTTCTTATTTTTTCTTTTATTTTTAGATTTCGTATTTATAGTAATAAATCTTTCTAAAGGTTCCGTTATTGGTAAATATTGTTTCTGATTTTGCAAATTTTGCATTTCTTCCATATTCTGTAACGCTTTGTATTTCATTTTCAACGCATTTTTGGCTCTATTGAGTAATCTTAGGTTAGCAATTGATTGTTGACTGGTTGCCATCATGTTGTCGACTAAAACATAAAGAAAGATGCATCCCAATTATATTGATTCAATGACTGTATCCATTCCAATCCGAAATCTACCATCTTTCACATTTCTCGTTTTATCTATTATAAAAGGTGTGTATGGAACGGTCCAGGCTCGTTGACTCATTTCAACAAATTTTGGGAATGTCACATCGTTGAAAGCATGATCTCTCCATGCTAAATTTAAATTTCGTCCATCCTGAGGAAATAGGACGCAAAAATTACAATTATCTCTAATTAAATGTTTTGGCGAAAAACCGTATGTTTGTATCAAATAAAAGGAACTTGTAACTCCAAGATGGCGTCCTCTCGAAAAAATGTTTCTTAAATGATCATTGAAAGAACAATCAACATCATCAAATATTATTGACGAATTTTCGAGAATAGTAGGGAAATTAGCAGCTTCGTGACACTGTTCGAACTTAATCTCAGGAACTGATGCTAAAACTTTTTTTAAAAAATCATATTTCTCTTGATTCTGAGATTTTGAACATAGAATTAATTGATTGAAACGTACACCGTTTTCATTTAACAATAAATTTAAAAGGAAATTGCTCTTTCCTGAAAGACTAGCGCCTGCGATGATGCATATTATATGGTTTGGTAATAAAGCTCCATGACGTTTGCTGGGTGTTTCAGATATTAATTGATCATAGTTGACTAACGGAAAACTTTCGACGTTTCTTTTGAGTCTAACAGTCATGATTGTGTCATACACTGAGTATATATAAATACCATCCTGCCTGTTATATATCAGTTTCTTGCTCATGTTCGTGACTGTACATGGGTATACTTAATTGGTTGTTACAAAAAAACAGAATCCCTTTAGTTGTTCCCAAGTTTCAATATTGTGGTCCTGGAAACGATTTGGATTATCAATTAGCGAATAATATATCACCAACCAACAAATTAGATAATTTCTGTAAAGCCCACGATATATTTTATTCAAAATACGCTTCAGTAACCGACCGAAATAAAGCTGATAAACTTTTAGCAAATCAAGCCTTAACTAGAATTACTGCGCGAGACGCGTCTTATTACGAGAAGTTAATAGCCGCATTTATTTATTCGACCATGAAAGCTAAAGTTGCGATAGGGAGCGGTCTTGCTCCGCACAACCTGTTGGGCGGTCAACTGACGAGGAGAAAAAAAAAAAAACGAGGACCCGTTCGTAGACGTGCGTTAAAAAAAAAAAAATATCAGAGAGGCGGTTTTTTACCACTGGCAGCTTTAATGTCAGCTATCCCAGCTATTTCTTCTCTATTCGCCGGGGCATCTACAGTTATAAAAAATATTAAAGATAGTAGTATTAAAAAAAACGAGTTGGAAGAATCAATACGTCACAACAAAGCAATGGAAGGTCGCGGGTTCACTCGTTCGAAAACCATCTCAAGAAAACGTCGAAAAAAACGGAAAAAATACGGAAAAGGTGCATTACTAAAACAATGGAAGTCGTGTTAATTAATCTTCCCAATCGTGCATTAAACAATTTTGAATTAGATATTTTGATGCGAGCAATGGACAGCGATTTTGTAGGCGTGTTCTCAAAGGACACATTACCAAAGACTAAAAAAAAATATTTTAAACTTATCGTCAATCTTGCCAAAGAATCAGAACCTGGCACACACTGGGTTGCAATACGTAAATCAGACAATTTTGCGCTGTATTTTGATTCTTACGGACTGTACCCACCCCAGTTCATTATTCACTATTTAAGAGGATGTACTGTTTTCTATTCATCACTTCGTTTCCAAGGTGATTCCTGTAGTCATCACTGTGGTCATTTTGCCGTATTATTCCTACTAACAAAATGTCCAGAATCTTTACATTTAATGGCAAAACAACAGTACTAAGTGCTACAATTTTCCCTCCAATTGATTTAGAGCCTAACAAACAATATGGAATAGGTCTCCTCTCATTCTTTGCTTTCAACAATATACGCAACGTAAAAGCTGGAGTTAATGATCAGTTTATAATCTACGGAAAACCCCCTATTATAATCCCGCCCGGAACCTATGATATGGATACTTTGTTCTTCACTGTATCGTCACTGGTTAAGGAAACTAACAGTAATCTCGAAACTAGCTTCAAATTAAGATCGTACAACAGCAGAGTTGTTTTTACAGCAAACTATGACGTAGATTTCCGTTCACCGCTGACAATAGGCAACATTTTAGGTTTTACAACACGGACGGTGTACAAGGCTAATAAGAAACATGAGGCACCCAGCCCGGCGAATATTTATACTTACCAAAATGTTTCTGTTGAATGTAATATTTGTAAAGGATCGTACTTCAACGGTAATCCATCAAATGTGTTATATAGCTTTTGCCCAGCTGTCGATGCGGGGTATAGAATTTTGCAATACCAAGCACCAGTGAACTATTTAAGCGTCAATGTGAACCAGATTGATTTCATTCAGTTGCGGATAACCGACGAAAAATCACACCTCCTAGATTTTGGAGAAGAAGATATAACTGTAATATTACATTTAGTAGAACTTTAACTTAATGGGGTTGGAGTTCAACAACACCAATTACATTCAATCCGTAGGAAACAATTACGGTGAATCATCCACCTCACAAAAACCTTTGTCCAAAACTAATATCAGATTTTTAAAAAGTTTGGGTTACACGGTTTTTAAATATGGAAGGAATACTCAATATTTTAGGAAAACCCAACTTTTCAGATAACCTCGAAGGTTACGATTTTATAAGGTATTCTCCATTCAATCAAGCTAATATTGGAAGGAATGATGAAGTGCGGATTTTAGTGAACCAATCGGATTTAATATCTGCCCCTTTCGATAGTTACCTGAGTTTAGAAGGCACATTAAATAACGGTGTGTCTACAACAAACAAACCTAAAGTTGTTTGCGGAGGTTTTTTGGCACTGTTTGATAGTATTTGCTTACGCATAAATACTACAGACATAGAATTCATACGCCATCCGTTTCTAAGCACGTTACTGAGATTGTATACAACTCTATCTCCGTCAGATATCCCCGCACTCGAAAATGCCGGTATTTCAGACCCGAACCAATCTAAGGATATTATGGATGTTGTTTTCGTAGGTAATAAATATAACATTTGCATACCTTTACGATTAATTATGGGATTTATGCAAGATGTTCAAACTGTGATAGTCAACTCGAGGTTAGAATTAATATTAACACGTTCTAGTACAGATCTCAATTGCTTAATCGGTGGATCTGATAATATTGACAGTGAATTAACTATTGATAAAATTTCGTGGTTAGTACCACAGATCAAACTCGCAGATGACGTTAGGGCCAAGATGTATGAAATCATTTCTCGAGGACCTACTCTTAACCTTGCATGGAGAAGTTCAGAAATCCATGAATATCCTGTATTACCATCTGCAACCAACGTAATTTGGCCTATTAAAACGAGTTCGAAAATTCAACGTCCTCGGTATGTAATAGTGGCATTTTACACAAACAAGAAAAACGAGATCACCAAGGACTTATCAAAACCAAGTAAAATACCACTTACAGCCGTGAGATTATATTTGAACGAACAAACGTACCCATACCAAGACATAAATATGAATGTGAACGATGGAAAAATTTCGGAGTTGTACAACAATTACATCAGATTTCAGAATAGTTATTTTAATCGTCAAAATCCAACACCTCTGCTCAACAGAACTACATTCTCTAAACATCCTATTATTGTGATTGATTGTAAAATACAGAAAGATCGCGTAACTGAAGGTGGAATTGATGTTCGTTTGGAAATAGAGTCATCGGGTTTAATGCCAGAGAAGACTAGCTGTGTAGCAGTGATTATTTATGACAAAATAATGACATATAATCCTTTAACGGGGGAAGTACAACGTTACTCCTAAATTTTTTTTTTTGTTTATTTCTTATGATTTCAGATGGATCCTTATAGCTATTATAATCCATCCGGGTATATAAACCCACCCAACCGATCAGATCCTTCATTATCAGCCACAGCCCCAACCCCAAGTTCAGCCTCAACCATTCTACTATCAACATCAGCAGCCACAGCCCCAGCCCGCCTATCAACCACAACCCCAGGCATATCAGCCTCAGCCCCAACCCCAGACATATCAGCCACAGCCCCAACCCCAAGCCTATCAGCCCCAGCCTCAACCATTCTACTATCAACATCAGCAGCCACAGCCCCAGCCCACTTATCAACCGCAACCCCAGGCATATCAGCCTCAGCCCCAACCCCAAGCCTATCAGCCCCAACCTCAACCATTCTACTATCAACAACAGCAGCCACAGCCCCAGCCCACCTATCAACCGCAACCCCAGGCATATCAGCCTCAGCCCCAACCCCAAGCCTATCAGCCCCAGCCTCAACCATTCTACTATCAACAACAGCAGCCACAGCCCCAGCCCACCTATCAACCGCAACCCCAGGCATATCAGCCTCAGCCCCAACCCCAAGCCTATCAGCCCCAGCCTCAACCATTCTACTATCAACAACAGCAGCCACAGCCCCAGCCCACCTATCAACCGCAACCTCAGGCATATCAGCCACAGCCCCAACCCCAAGCCTATCAGCCCCAGCCTCAACCATTCTACTATCAACAACAGCAGCCACAGCCCCAGCCCGCTTTTGATGATCAACCGCAGATGAGCTACCAACAACAACAACCAATTCCCTCGACCAACAAGCGCCCCCGTCCTCCTCGTCGTTCATTCAATTGCTCATCCACTAACACTAGTCGTAATATTTCATCTCGCCGCTTACGCACACCATCCCGTCAGCCGAATCTACCTCAGCAAAGGAGGAATGATCATGACGCGGATGGTTCATCATCATCTAACTACCCCAATTCATCATATTCCCTCGATTCAGACGAAACCTCACCACCATCACCAGCACCATTAAATAGTCAATCTCAATCATGTCCTATGTCCATGTCTACAGATATCTCACCATCATCATTACCATTACCATTAACTAACCCTTCACCGCTTGCCGCTTGCACACCCTTAGTTCCTAAGTTTGATTGTGCGTATTGTAAGAAAACTTTTAAATTGAAAATTAACATAATTAGACATATGAAAATGTGTCATCAACGGCACACTTTGCTGAAATGTCGATTATGTAAATATCGGTTTACTAAGTTATCTGACAAATTACGTCATTATTGCGGTAAATCAAACGGAAATCTAACATGGTACTGTACTAGTTGTAAAGAATCAAAACCATTCCGAACTGCAGCCGGATTTATGTTGCATATCAGGAAAGGGGTATGCTCGCATATTGCAAATAGATCTAAACCATTTCGTTTGCATGCGGTACCGAATTCGGATGGAGTTGTTGTGTCGACTAGCATCAATAATACCGTATGCGATATGTTTATAAAAAATATGAAGAATATTATCGAACCTACCGCATTTATTTTAGAATGTGCGGAAACGTTCGATAATATTATTAATGAAATGTTGAAAAAATATAAATCATTCAAAATAAATTTAGCTCTCGAATGTCAATATTCCAAAACTAATTTATCGTCAGATGGGATTTTATTAGAACAAACGGAAGATAGAAAGTTTTCATCTACAACACACATTGTCGTCGAAACTACTAGTAAAGCTAACTTGTTACATGACACTATGGTAGAAATATTGGATATAATGAGTGAGTATGAATCGCATGGATCAGGCTGGAGTCTAAAAATATTAGATGGATTATTAATTCATTTTAGTAAATATGTACCATTCAGAGGTGCTAGTTTCATTAAACTTCCTTTTTCAATAGCTAAAAAAAATTGCGTCCGTAATTTTACAAATACTGATCATAACTGCTTTTGGTATGCTATATTAAGTGGATGGTTTGGGGATCGTTGTAAAAGGGAAGCGAATTGTGTAGAAGTTTGTGATCGAAAGAAAAAACAGAAAACATGGACACTCAAAAGCAGTTATGATCTTATTAATCATCCATTCAATTTCTCCGGCCTAAAATATCCAACATCTCTGGATGAAATTTCAATATTTGAAAAAAATAATCATGTCAGTGTCAATGTGTATGGTTTGGAAAACAATAGACAAGCTAGACTATACCCACTTAAAATATCTGAACAGTGTGACGAAGCTGTTATGCATTTTGATTTATTGTATTTATCCAAAAAAAAGAAAAACATACATGACGATAATCCAATAACTCATTACTGTTTGATAACAAATTTCACAAAGTTGGCTTTTAATCGAAATCCAGCAAGTTTATTGGTGTGTAAAAGATGTTTCACATCTTTCCGCACTGATACCTCTGCAGGAATACATAACCAATATAATATGATGGATGATAATACATTGAATGAAGGAACTTCATCTGTTGATGTTAACAAATCTGCAAGTGAACGAATGAAATGTCATCTCGAATGGTGTAAGAAACATTATCCTACACGAGTAGTAATGCCACAGCCGGCCAAATCTGTAATCAAATTTGATCAACCTGAAAGGGAACAATATGTCCCTTTTGTGGTGATAGCAGATTTGGAGACTATGATAGTACCACTCGATACTAGTACTACATCTTCTAGACCATCTCCTTCGGTAGACTTGGATAATAATATTGATATGCAGAGACCATGGATAAAGCGTCTAGCAAAGCATGAAGTTTACGCGGCTGGATGTCTTACCGTGTCTATGTATGACAATATTGTTATTGACAAAGACGTAAATGTTTTTGTTGGTGATAACATAATCGATCAATTTATGGCATATTTGAAACAGATAGTTGATCGTGTTGATGAACTTTACGATAATCCAAAACCTATGATAGCTCTCACATCTCAACAACTTTTAGAAGCAAATAGCTCTCAAATTTGTGTGATTTGTGAGAATATTATTAGTGATATTAAGGTCCATCATCACGATCACCTTTCCGGTATGTTCTTAGGTGTTGCTTGTCAATCATGCAATTTGAAGGTTACTCATCCGAAGTTTGTTCCTGTCTTCTTCCACAATTTAGCAAAATATGATTCTCATCCGCTTGTACTTGGTTTAGCAGCCAACGATGACCTTGGAGAAATCCGAGTGATTCCAAGCTCAACTGAATCATACATAGCGTTTGAGAAACGTTTCACAGGAACAAAACGTTGGTGTCGATTTATTGATAGTTACAGATTTTTGCCAGCATCACTTGCTACGTTAGTGAGCAAATTAACAGACTTCCCTTATTTGAGCAAGTACGTGTCTGATCCATCACAACGTCAACTGCTTGTTCAGAAAGGATATTTTCCGTACAGTTACGTTAGTAATGTTGATGTCCTGGCGGATAACTGTCTTCCACCAAAATCAAAATTTTATGATGATTTAAATGAATGTGATATCTCGGATGAACAATATAACCACGCACAGCAGATATGGAGCAAATTCGATTGTAAAACCTTGTTAGATTATTCTACAGTTTACTTACGCACGGATATATATTTGCTATGTGAGGTAGTACAAGAATTCCGTAAGCTCTGCGTCACCCATTATCAACTGGATCCTGCTTGGTTTTACACGCTACCATCTCTCGCATATAGTGCAATGATGCGAAAAACTGGAGTAAAGTTAGATTTGTTGACGGATTATGATCAGTTTTTGATGATTGAACGAGGCGTTAGAGGTGGATCGTGCAATGTGATCCGTAGATCGGCTGAGGCTAATTTACCTTATCTACCCAATTATGACGGATCAAAACCTATTTCGCATCTCCTACTTCTCGATGCTACGAGTCTTTATCCGTCAACTATGGCCCATTTTAAACTACCGTATGGTGGGTTTAAAATGGTGTCCAATCCTCACGAGTTGGACATAAAGACTCTGTCTGGGGATGCGGATATAGGTTATTTATTTGAGGTAGATTTGATGATTCCCGAAAGCCTTCATGACAAATTGAATGATCTACCTCTTTTGCCTGAACGTATGGTACCACCTAACTCCAAAAGTAAAGTGCCTAAATTGTTATCGACGTTATTACCAAAGTCGAACTATGTTGTTCATTATTTGTTATTACAACAGGCACTTAAACACGGATATATTATTACGAAGGTTCATAATGTATTATCATTCAAGCAATCACATTGGTTACAACCGTATGTTGAATTTAATTCTAACCTTCGTGCTTTGTCCAGGGATAAGTTCAGAAAGGATTTATTCAAATTGTTTTCGAACGCTGTTTATGGCAAGTTCCTGGAAAATGTGCGCGGGCGTATTAACTTCAAAATAACGTGTCACGAATCCCAACTTTTGACTTATATTAGCAAACCGACGTTTGAGTCTCGTGTCCTGTTCAATGATAAAATAGTGGGAGTCAAGCTGAAAAAAGAGACAATTTGTTTTAATAAAGCTAATTACGTAGGTCAATGTATTCTTGATTTATCAAAATACTTGATGAACGAGTTTTATTATGATAAATTGGAACCCTGTTTCGGCGATAGATTCCATCTCCTGTACATGGACACTGATTCACTTTTTTTACATATTGAATCCGAAGATCTTTACGAAAATGAGTTAAAAACATTATCTGAATTTTTAGACTTATCCAATTATGATTCATCTCACGCATTATATAGCGAAAGTAATACTGGTAAACTTGGTACGTTTAAAGATGAAATGGGAGGTAAAATTATTACACGTTACGTTGGTTTAGCACCTAAAATGTATTCATACCTTGTTCATTCCACGACAGGTCACCAGAATGTTGTGAAGAAGATTAAAGGTATTAAGCAGATAGCTGTTCAAAATCAAATAACTTTTGATAATTTTGTACTTGCCAAGGATTCTAACCACCAAGTTTACGCGCATTATAAAACATTTCGCTCGTATAATCACCGCATTTTTACGATAACCCAAAACAAATTAGCTTTACGTGGTTCCGATGATAAGAGAATTGTTAGAGATGACAACATTCGAACTTATGCGATTGGTCATTGTGCGTTGGCTGGTAGGCTCACAATTTAAAATCACATCTAACGGATAAGGAATATTTACATTTCGAGAATGTTTTTTCAACATTTTAATTTTTTATAAACATATTTAGTCGTCTAATTTTTTACAATGTATGCAGGACCATATATTTTTTTTTTTGGATTTCCCGCAATAAGGTAGTTTAATAAAATCGTGATACATAATTCTAGTCAAATTATCGTTTTAGTATTAAGTAATTTTGTTACGCAAGGTGATATCATCTAGTCAACTAACCGTAATTTATTCGCAAAACTGATATCATCATCATCTAGTCAACCTTGAGTTAGTCTGTAGTATAAATATCTTCACATTTGTCAGCTTTGATTCATTTGAAATCATGATTTCATACATGTTGTTTGTTTTTGCTGGAGCGTTTTTGCAAAACGTTCTTACTGATGAGATGCCGTCCGAAGAAGCGGCAAAATTTTTAGACAAATACGGTTATTTACCAAAGATCACGAATTACAGTTTGGTAGATCCTTCAATTCTTTCAGATGGGATAAAACTCTTCCAGGAGTACTATCATTTAAATAATACTGGAATATTAGATAGTGAAACTGTCGAATTAATGAGAACACAACGATGCGGTGTTAAAGATTCATTTCATCAGTTCAACGCAGACGCAAATACTAAATGGGGAACTAATAATTTAACATGGTCAGTTTTTGGAAATTTACGTCCATACAAACGAATAATAGAGTCAGCTTTCAAAGCCTGGGCTGATCGTGCAAATTTAAGTTTTAAGTATGTAAAAGCAGGAGGCAATATAGTCATCAATTTCGGTAGACTTAAACATGTATGTCAAGGCGACCCGCCTCCTCCAAACTGCGAAAGTGAATTTGACGGACAAGGGGGTGTATTGGCACATGCCTTTCTCCCCGATTTAACAGCTACTAAGAGAGAAATTCATATAGATGAAGACGAGTCATGGTTTTATGGTGATGGTATTCCAACGAATCATGGAACAATATCATTGTACAGTACTCTTGTCCATGAGATAGGTCATGTGTTAGGATTGTACCATAGTAACAAAGAAGATTCAATTATGTATGCTTTTTACAGACGGACTACTATGGATTTGTCACAAGACGACATTTTAGGAATTCAATTTTTATACGGAAAGCAGGTTGAGGTTGCATCTGTACCACTACCACCACAATCACCAAATCAATCACCAAGTGGAGGCTATAACGAAGAAGCTACGATGGACATTTGCGAACATCGAAAACAACTACGATTATATGGAATTATCAAAGATAAACTGTTTGCTCTTTTAAATGAATATTTGTGGATAATACCACTTAACGAAAATGTTAGAGATATAGATACTTTCAAATCAGCCAAGGTGTTGAGTACATGGATACGAAATGTAACTCATCCTATTGGCAGAATTCGTGGGGCTAGCGAACTTCCGAATAGGAATATATTGTTGATTACGAGCGAATATTTATACGAAATAAATTATGATACAAAAATGGTTGTAAATGAAGGAAGTTTATCCAACTTTCATCTCCCTAACTATTATGCTCGTGGAATTGTAACTAATAATAAAGGTGTGACGTACATTATTTTTAATCAAGGTACAGTGTACAAATGGCCACTGTGTAATAATGCACAACCAATTTTTATTGGTTATGTAAATGAAGTTTTTAAAGGTATTCCAAAATTTGTAGAATCTGTTTTTCGGGGAATTAATGGAAATTTGTATTTTTTCGCAAATGATAAACTGTATGAATACAACGAATTCACTTTTGATTCCAAAACATGCGAGTTTGATGTTTTTGATTTATTTAATATTAAATGCGCAGACTACGAATTGGTTGGAAAATTGTATACTATGGTTAGAGAACTCTTAGAATTAAGAAAACCAAATCATATTCAAAGTGTTTTGTTACCAGAAGATGAAGAATATTTGACTGATAAAAGAAAATATTATGAAATAGAATAACCGTATCATTGTCTTTTATTTTTGAAGTATAAATAGAATTGTCAGTGATTACTATTATTCATTTGATTGCTTACTGTAACAGAGAATAAAGCATGGATAATGTGAAACAAGGCGTTGTTGATGAATTATTAAAACCCGCTCGTAGAAAATATCCTCGTCGCAGTTATTCTGTGAGGGGAATCAACGAATTTATTCAAGTTGATTTGATGGATATGCAGAATTTGGCCAAGTTCAATGATGGATATAAATGGTTGATGACTGTAATAGATGTTTTTTCTAAAAAAGCATATGCTGTACCCTTGCTGAATAAAACAGGAATCGAAGTTACCAAAGGAATGACTAGTATTTTAAAATCAATAAAAGTAAACCCAAAATTAATTCAAACTGATAATGGTAAAGAATTTTTCAATAAACACTTTTCTAATCTTATGAAATCCCATAATATAAGACACTATGCAAGTTACAGCTCAACAAAGGCTAGTGTAGTTGAAAGATTCAACAGAACTTTGCGATTGAAACTATGGAAAAAATTCCATTATAATGGCAGTTATAGGTATCTCAATATATTGAACGATGTGGTAAGTGACTACAACAATACCTATCATCGCACTATTAAAATGACACCTAATGAAGTAAATAGATCCAATGAGCAATACTTATTGGACACTGTTTATCGTCAACATGGTCAACCTTTCTCTCCCAAGTTTAAAGTTAAAGATGTTGTGCGAATTTCAAAGACTAAAGGTATATTTGCTAGAGGTTTCACTGGCAATTGGTCGCCAGAATTATTCGTAATTAAATATGTGCATTCGTCTTCTCCGGTTACCTATACGCTTGTTGATAAACGAGGTGAAATAGTCCAGGGTCGTTTCTATCAAGAAGAGCTTCAAAAAACTAAATTTGACGATATTTATCTCATAGAAAAGGTTATTCGATCTAAACCAAATAAAATATATGTAAAATGGTTAGGATTTGATGAACGAGGATGGATTAATAAGAACAGAGTAGTTTAAATTTTTTTTATTCAAATATATATACAAAATAAATAAATAAATACAAAAAGGTGCTACTCGAAGTGCAACCTCTTCCTCTCCACAGGACAATCGTCCATTCCAGTCTTCCGTTTGCGAATTCTTACATTCGCTTCAGGAAGAGATGGAAGGGGAGGTATCGGGAAATAATCAGGGGTCTCCGATGTGAGATCTCTGATTAAATCTATACAATCCTGCGTAGAGAACGAGATTGCCTCCTCATCAATCACTAAATCTTCTAATGGGACCTCCGCTGCCAAACCGGGGGTCATTTCATTGACCTCACAATCTTCGACGTCACTTCTGTACGCTAAGGCGTCTCTTGTGACTTCGTCGAAAATTGTGAGGTCAATAACGGAGGGGGACTCGGAGATAAGATCCGGCGAAGCCGGACTATCTCTCGTGTCCTCCTCGTAGATGTTCATAAATGACGATTTGGATTCGTTGGTTACTGTTTCAACAGCTGATGAAACAGCTGTCGAAACACAAGCCATCAACCCCAAGTCGTAGGCCGCATCAATCGACATGGCAGCGGAGGTCCCATTAGAAGATTTAGTTTTGGAAGAAAGAGGTGAATGCCACTGCGAGGTTGCGGTCAGTTCGGCGGAGGTAGGAGAGGTTGTCAAGTCTATTGTGATTGGAGACTTATTGGTGTTAGACTTGGAGGCGGTGGTGGTCAGGTCGGCAGAGGTGGTGATCAGATCAGCAGAGGTGGTGGTCAGGTCGGCAGAGGTGGTGATCAGATCAGCAGAGGTGGTGGTCAGGTCGGCAGAGGTGGTGATCAGATCAGCAGAGGTGGTGGTCAGGTCGGCAGAGGTGGTGATCAGATCAGCAGAGGTGGTGGTCAGGTCGGCAGAGGTGGTGATCAGATCAGCAGAGGTGGTGGTCAGGTCGGCAGAGGTGGTGATCAGATCAGCAGAGGTGGTGGTCAGGTCGGCAGCAGGTTGCTTGTCGGCGGAGGTAGGAGAGGTTGTCAAATCAATTGGAGAAATGGTGGTCAGGTCAGCAGAGGTGGTGGTCAGGTCGGCAGCAGCAGCAGGTTGCTGGGTACTCACCTGAGTAAATACCCCCTCCTCCTCTCTAATAGTGTCAGCGACAGAGCTCATAGTTTTTGTTGTTGGTGGTTCTGTAAGCATAAGATCACAAATAATTTCAAACAAACGATTCATATTTTCATATAGCAACTTTAAGTCTTTTCGTGTTAGTAAAATAGAATTTACACGAATGTCCCCATTCATCCATGGAATAATTTCCGATATGTACACTGCTCTTCTAAATCGATTGCTTGGTTTCCAAGTGTCAAAAACAACTTTGTGTGATTTAAGGATTTGATTATGATTTAATCTTTTCGAATTAAGCAATTCTCCCAATTTATCTAGTATCATAAAATGACTTTTACTCCAAACTGCTACATCAATAGGTACTCTACTTTTTTTCTGATTAAAACAAACACAAAACATTTGATTCTGATTCAATTCTAGAGTAACACTTTTAGTTTTAGTGAAATTAAGACGGAAATAAATCATATTGAAAATTAACTTACCAAAGTTGAGAAACAATGATACTCTTCACCACTCATCGGTAGATTATATAGTGAGGTTTTACCCCCTCTCAATGAAAATTCAATCCCCTCTTCAGGAGGTTAGAATGGGAAGTAGTTTGGTGGGGAGCCAATGAAAAGTACTGTGTTATCCCACTCTTGTCTCGATGGATAGTGGTGGGGTGGAAATTAAATTGGCGGGACCAATGAGAAGTATGTGTTATCCCACTCTTGTCTCGATGGATAGTGGTGGGAGATTGTAGAACGAAATTTTTTTTCCTGTTTACCCCTACTCCGCAACTACAACTTGAGGGAGGGGGAGAAAAAAAGGGGGGGTTGGAAAAGGGGGGGGGTTGGGAAAAGGGGAGGGGTTAGGGGTGGGGGAAGGAAAATGACAAAAATGGTTAAGAATAGAGATGGGGGGGGGGGGGGGGGAGATTTTGAAAAAAACTGATTAATTTGATTTATTTTTCATTATCTCCAACAATTTTTGAAAACGCCTCCGATGATCAACCCAATCCTTAGATTTCCGACCTTTTGTAACACATCGGCAAACGCACCAAGCACTGCATCCGCACGGCAACCAGCCGTCTACCTGGTCACGCCAGCGCCTTACACATCTAAAAGGACAACAGAAATTACTGATATCATTACAACTTTGACAAGTTGCAACAATTTCTGAGTGTTCGCATGGATCCATTTTTAATGACTTGTTGTGTTCGAGAGAAACAAAAAAGATATAATCCATTGAGACACGAAGCTCGGCATTTATACCTGGACGCTAAACAAAAAAAAAAAAAGAAGGTGGCACGCGCCTGTCCGAGACAAAGAAGGTCGATGTTTCGCTCTTTATTGGGGACAGGGAGACCGTCCGAGACAGAGAAGGTCGATGTTTTCGCTCTTTGTTGGGGAAAGAGAGACCGTCCGGGAGAGGGAAGGGTGAAGTTGCCTTCTTCGTCCCACTCGTTGCCACCATAGCAGGCTGAGGAGCCAGTCTTCCCGAATACACGCGGACAATTATGTTATGCAGGGTGGGGGAAATCATTTAACTTTTTTCTAGTCGTTTTTAGTTAGTATGAATCATAACTCGAACGAAACCACATCTCCTACATTTTGGGTGGGGGGGACAGTTTTTGATTGGCGCCTCATCCAAGAGGATTTCAGCCCGGACAGCAGGGTGGGGGAAATTATTTCACTTTTTTTCTAGTCGTTATTAGTCAGTCTCGATCGCAACTCGGTCGAGACAACACCTCCTGATTAAAAATAAAAAACAACCAATTTTTGGGTGGAGACGATAAATTTAATCGTCCGCCCATCCATTTATCATCTACTACTGTACCAAGTTTTGGTCCGATTCCGACGAAATTTTCAGGGATGGTGCGGGTTAGCTCCTGGACGGTCGCCTATAATTTTCAATGCCGTCGAATCATCAGTAATCTTACATGCGCAAACGTGAATTTCTCATAACGTCGATTTCTCATCATCTGTTGGTCCGATTTCCTCGGTAGGTAATTGGATATACGTTCTAGAAAAACGCCCTGTAAATTATATCGCGATTGGTAGAGAATAATGATCGCGCATGCGCGAAACTAATATCGATTAACACTCGCAAAATTCCAAGTCTAACGGAACGATTTTCATGAAAATTTCCGGGATTGTGCGGGATAGCTTCTAGACAATTCCCTAAAACTTTCACAACCGTCAAATAAATAATAGTTTGTGCGCATGCGCAAACGTTAATTTATTATAACGTTGGTTTCAATGGTCCGATTTCGTTCAAATTCGGAGAGTAGATGGGTATATGTTCCAGGAAAATCCCCTATGAATTATATTGCGATTGGTAGGGTAATAACTATAGCGCATGCGCAAAACTAAAATAGATCGACATATACAAAACTCCGAGATTAATGGACCGATTTTTACGAAATTTTCAAGGATTGTGCAGTTTTTAAGCTCCTGGACGTTACCCTACAAATTTCATTGCCATTGGATTAGTAGTCTGTGCGCATGGGCAAACGTCAATTTCTTATAGGTAAAGTTGACTTATCAATCATTTCGACTCGCACTTTGTTCTTCAACTAATTCTGTACGTCCATGTTACAATAGGTGAGGAAGCCATACTGTCCACCCAATTTGGCAGACGTTTTTTTGTAATGGATATACAATTGTTGCCCCTCTCAATACGCCATTCCCTTTCTGAATAATATTTCTGCACTCCGATCGTTCCGGCTAAGTTGATCGCAAACATTTATATAAATAGTTGACGTGATATTGGATGTCATTTCTCTGACTACTCTATGACTGTAGTTGACCTCAATTCGAGCTTATTTTTTCAGATTACGATATTTTCTGGAGGAGGGGAAATTCAAGGTGTCTAAAAGCAAGAATACTATATCTATCCTCACACTCAGAGTGGTTTGCATCCTGGAAGACAGCATGATAAACCATCGTTACTTCTATCTAAACCAGTGAGCATGATTTACTTAAAATTTTGACTACTAGAGTGATAAAAACACTGTTTCATCTACCTTGATGAATCTTGCGTATTGTGAATTAAACTTCGCTGGAACCACAGCCCACCTAGGCCTCTGCAGAACGAGCGCACAAAATTACATATCTAATTCATGAATCCATGAGTGCTGGAAAGAACCTGAAGAGTTTTCTTTCTCCAAAACCAAGTAGAACAACTAGCAGAATAAATTGAATTTATCCACCCACGGAGTAGCGGTGTCGCTCTATTATTAATTAGCCGCTCTCCATCAAATTTATATTATCGTCGGTGAAAATTTAATGAAGCCATGAAGCGGGACGGCATGGTCGATGTACGGTGACTTTACACATAGGAGCCTTGCCCAGAGCGTGTGATGGGCGTGTCGGCAAACCACGGTGGAATAAACTTGCACTTTGCATTTCATGACTTCCTCAGGAACCAATATCATTTGAAAGCGTTTTATCCAAACGATAGCCAAGCTGCTGGTATTATTTTTAATATCCATTATCTACCGGTAATATATTATTTTTATTACTATTTGCAATATTAATATACATACATGTGTTACAAGTACAATTTGGCAGAATAAATTGATGTCTCTTGCTACTCCCCACCTTTGGTCTTGGACTTGTGTTGTGGGGAGGAGTTGTGATAAAGTAAATATTAATCATATTGATGGATGTCAACTACCTAATTATGACACATACACGGCAAATTAAGTTCACTTTTTCTTCCAATGCGATGTTGACTGGCACCGCATATATTTTTTCAACTCCTTGAATACGTATCCGGTTTTGTGGTCGAGCGAATGTGAAGTGGCAGGTAATTGAAAGTTTTGCTCTTCTGTAGCCGTACGCCATTTGTTCCTAAATTTCAAGTTGATAGTTCCAAAATTGAGGCCTGAAACGCGGAAAACACACGCACGCTCGCACACTGACAAATTCTAGCCAGAGTCAAAATACAGAATGTGCTGTGTTTTAATTTTTCCCAAGTAATCCTTTAATTAATCATGAAATTGAATTCTTTATTCAAGATATTGTTGATACAATGATTACATCATAGCTCGACATCGCTTCTATGAACTGCAATACTAAATTAATTAGTACTATTCAAATTAAAGTGCGAAAGGAGAATTGTTCTGAGGTACTATCGCATTTAAAAGAAAATGCCAACTTTATTGAAGAGGCGACAAACAAGCGAGATACGATGATCCTCAAATGATACAATGACGTGAAAATGTGAATTCAAATAAATTTTTGAATATCCTGTAGAGAATTCTCTGTTAAAAAGTTGACTCCTTACCAAGATAACTTAAAGTATGGAATCAAGCCGTTTTGCAGCTTCAGCTTTCATCGAGAGCGAAGGCTAACAACTCCGTCGAAAACTTTCTTTTTGCCATTAGACGTAATGAACTTTCGAGGGTATTGAATTTTTTCGTTTCAAGCTAGCGGGATGTGAAGTTATCTTCATTATAAGTTATTACTTACAACCTCGAGCTAGGAAGAGTAGTTTCCAGAGCAAAATATCAAATACAAAAACGAAAACTAATATAACGAACACGGAATTACTCTAATCCCGGAAAGACGTAGCGGAAGCAGTAACGGGTTTTTTAACCAAGCTTACAATATAACACAGTTTGGGAATGAACATCAAATATATACAGAGGGGCAAAAACAACATCACTTAACTTCTAATTTATAACGATGTTAGATTGTATGATCTATTTAGTTTTCTTCTGATATTAGTTCAACGATGTTTTTGGATAAATAAAAATACATTTTTGATTTCAATAGATTGTTAGGGCTTGTACATGAGTATTGAAGAAATTGATCCATACAAGAAAAAACGAAATCAGTATGTGTGAACAGGGGGAAAATGGGACCAAAGAAATTTTAGCGTGATAGTGTGTAAAAACCGATGTTTACACGGAAAAGTTCTATTTTTAGGGCGGAAAAATTGTGTCCTCCAATTTGCAATTTACATTTTTGATTCGTGCAATTCCATGTCCAGAGAAGATATGAGTGAGCTGTGAGGCTATTTTATTCCCTATAGGCATTGCAAAGCTGAATTTGAAATTTAGCATTCTTAGGAGTACTTGAAAATCATAGACAAATTAAAAACCTACACTGATTTGATAAGTGATCTTTTTGAGACGTTTTTATTCCTATCAACTTATGATGTTGAAATGGGACCTCTTCGAGTTAACCTCTAATATTCGCATCAACCCAAAAAATGGAAACGCTATCAGGTTGTAATATGAGAAAGTACGAGGATTAGCTGAGTTGAAACACGAATGTTTTATTCACTACGCGACCTAGTTATCTATAAAAGGAATAAAAACCTTTGCATTAGGAATTTGCAACGTTTCTTACTGAGAATTTCAAACTAACCAGACCCGAATCACACGTAGGACGTTTAAAATGGGATTTTGATTTGACATTGTGATCATTGTCCTGCTTAGTGTTATCGCAACTGACCAGGAATATGAGAAAGGAAGGTTTTTGGTCACAAACGGTTGGTTTTATCGATGACAAAAGAGGCAAAATTTGACCTAATGCAAACCAAAGGGGGAAGCAAGAGAAGCTGACATTTCAGCACGGGTAGGTCGACTGAGCGTAGCCTCATTCTCAAAAATGCATTAGGTAGACAATGTTCTGGAATGTTGTAGGAGACGCAGTATGTTCTCAAACATTGATAAATGCTGATGTGTATCCTACACGAGAACTAGGAACCTATATGATTTCGTCTATAAGACGGACGGACATTCCCTTCGTTGAGAGCTAATCGTACCTTGGGTTTCATTTGATGAGCGTCGAGAGAGAGAGTTCAACCAAGTTGAACTAAATTCAACCAAGTTGAAC
Source organism: Adelphocoris suturalis (assembly GCA_030762985.1). Classification (NCBI taxonomy): domain Eukaryota; kingdom Metazoa; phylum Arthropoda; class Insecta; order Hemiptera; family Miridae; genus Adelphocoris; species Adelphocoris suturalis. The sequence goes on along the minus strand of CM061046.1, from coordinate 40,500,001 downwards.
TAAATTCTACCAAGTTGAACTAAATTCAACCAAGTTGAACTAAATTCAACCAAGTTGAACTAAATTCAACCAAGTTGAACTAAATTCAACCAAGTTGAACTAAATTCAACCAAATGCAATGGAAATATGAAGAATTTGTACAAAATTTATTGATCATTAAAAAAACCGAAAATACTTACAATTTGTACATACGTTTATAAATACATATTCATTTTTTCATGTTAGTGAATTTTCGTAGAAAATGAAGCTATTGCAATAGCTCCAAAAGTGCCTATATATATTTTCTTCATTAAAATCCGTTTTGAGATAAAATCCTTTTCATTTTATATATATATATAGGTGTGTGTGTGTGTGTGTGTGTGTCATTCCATACGATAATACTCCTTAGGGTTGAGATAAAAATTCCGTTCTTGCGCCAAAAAATCAAGCTTTTCAGATTCAGGCGGGGCCCACTGTATAAGTGAATTATAAAAAGTATTCGTAATTAAAATATCCAAGGGCTTTACAAGCATAAATACAGGTCAGTGCTGGGATATAGGAACGCACAGTTCAATATTAAGTAATGTATGAATAACATTATACAGAATGCATTTTTCAGCCGCTCGAACATACAGGGTGATTACCGGGAAACGCATGTTTTTCAAATAACGAGAACTGTTGCAAATCAGAGTAAAAAATGCATTTATTAGTGAAAATACAGTGTACACAATATGCAATTTCAAAATAAAATTACAATTTATTGTTTGAAAATTACATCTCTAAGGTGGTCGCCTGCTGCTTGGATACATTGTTGAAGGCGTTCTTTAAAACTTGCTACGGATTTTGCTAACATGTCTCTAGGAATGCCGTTGATTTCCTGGCGAATAGCTTCTTTAAGTTCCTGTATTGTTCGTGGTTTGTTTATGTACACTCTAGCTTTCAAAAATCCCCACAGAAAGAAATCTGGAATTGTTAGATCCGGTGAGCGAGAAGGCCAAGTGACATCACCAAAACGCGAGATCACTCTTGTAGGGAATGTGCAGTAAAAAAAACAAATAAATAAAAAAAAAACAATAAATTGTAAGTAATTTTATTTTGAAATTGCATATTGTGTACACTGTATTTTCACTAATAAATGCGAAAACACATTATGGGGCATCTGTAGTTTATCCGCAAGAAATAGAGCGAAAAGAGATCGTAAGAGTCGTGATTGCGTAATTACTCCCAACACATCAATTCAACCAACTGTTTCACCCAAGGAACATCAATTTTGACTCGATATTACAGTACGAACAAACCAATGCAATGCAGAGGATTGATTAGGATTACACTGTGACTGACTCTTTGAGCATTAGAGGTGAGCAGAGACAACACAAGAAAACGTAATAATTTACCTGTTTGTCAAGTTCAGGGGCGAGCACCCTCGTGTTGACATCTTCTTGCTTAGGAGGAGCTTTACTCGTCGGTTCCTTCTTCGCCTTGGGGAAGTTGGGAATATCTGTGAAAAAGAAAAGCAAACTATTAGTTCGAAGGCGAAAGGTAAACGATAACTCGTTAAGAACAACAAAAAACTAGCGGGTGGAGGAAAATGCATCCAACCTCGCACTCAGTACCCAGACAACATGACAATTTTATAACTTTCAGTCATGAACCTTATTTTTGGGTTTCCAGTTATTATTATTTTAAGTGAATTTTCGTAAAAAATGAAACTATTGCGATGGCTACCATAATTTTTGGATCATACATTTCGCGTATTCAGGCATGTGCGATGATGACATAATCAAGAGCCAAATTTATTTAAATAACAACACGCGCCACACCAAAAAGAAGTATAGGTATTATCTCATCTCATTAAAAAAAGTGGATAACGCTCTTACCAGTCATTTTGTCACCAATATATGGACTAGTGAATAGTAGATTAGGTGTTTTATCGCATTGATGTTTTGAGTTCGTGGGTGTCAATGCCGGTGTTGATATACTTAGATTTGGAAGTACAATTGCACTTGATTTTAAGCTTTTGTTACGTACAGAATGACTACCATGGTGTAGGTATTTGGTGTTTTATTTAATTCCTTTCGGTCTAAGCAGTTATGCTTAGACAATGTACCATATACTATAAGTTTTATCATTTATAGGCCAGTCGGCGTAGACGCACTAAAGAATACACAGAAATGATAAGCAGCATTTTTGACATGCAGATTACGCTGATTTTCAAAATCACATGGTTTCCACCTGTAGATTCCTCTCTGATATACGCAGTCACTTTAATAAAACCGGATAGCCGAAGTACACACACCCACATTCAGTAGTTTCAATATATTTTTCTTTAATCACGGGTTTATAATCCCCACCGCATAATTACGAGTATTGTAACATGTTAAACATATCTAGTTGAACACAATATTTATGAACCCATATTACGACCAGTTCGCATTTCTACTGTTTACTTTGCAGATGCTGAAAGAGTTACATAATAATAACACTCAACTCAAAGCTTTTTACGCAGCGTTCTTTCAAACAGAAAATCTTCACGACAAAATAAACAGCTTTAATGATGTACAGTCCCAAAGACACATCGCGACGAGAGATTTTAATTATAAAGTTCATCAGAAATAATGATTTTTTTAGGTTGAAGATACAACAGAATTGTATAAAATAAAATGGTGAGCAGAAGCAATAATATCTCGTCCTAATTTCATGATAACCTTCCTTGCAAAGTAAAGAACCCAGAATTATTCTAAAGTGTGGTTCATTACTTTCAGTAACTTTTGTGATGGGACAAAAATAACCAAATCATAGTATTTTTTGTAGTACCTAAATTGAACGATTATAGTATACACATATGACTAAATCCTCGATTCATTACGGGGTTTTGGCTCTGGAACATCTGAAATATTAACCCAAAATATCACACGAGGATTTACCTAATGCATAGTTTTCAGATTCAAAAAATTTGCATTCACTTCTGCTATTATGGTTCAACACATTACGTATTTTTCATTTGAAAGGAATATTAACCAATCCATACCCATTCATTAATTTTATATATTAAAAAAAGAAAAGAAAAGAAAAATGGATTCAATCTTAAGAAGTTTGATACCACCCACACTCTTTGCCATGATTAGTTGTTTTCTACAATTTGTCAAAGTTTCGGGTCTGGGCCAGAACCCTCCTAACCAGTGTGACGTCATCGGTGCATAAAATTTTGAAAATTTATAGAAAAAAAAAAAACTACTTATCGTCGGGAAGTGTGGTTGGTGTTTAACTTATTAGGATGAAATCTACTTCCATTAAAAATAGTAGAAGTACTTTTTTCAAACCTATGTGCTAATGGTTGACCTCTAAAGTTGCTCAAGGTCAAATACCCCAGATCTGTCAAACAAACAGTCATAGCCAAGCCCGAAAATAGGTAGTAATTTCAGGAGAAGGTATGAGAGTAGATCTTGAAATTTAGTCCGCACAGAGTAAGAAAGTCTTTGTCTGCCATCTCGAAATCGGTGAAGTACAAAATGGCGTCCTCAAAAAGTGTCTTTATTTGCCCATTTTAAAGTTTTCATAACATTTCAGAGTAATAATTCCGCAACCGATTGGAAGATTCGCCGTGAGTCGTGAAACGTGTATGCAAGAACCTATACGCATGCGCAAAAGAATTTCATGAAACTGCCATTTCTCATTATCTGGACCAAATTCTGTCTAAAATGGAGAGCAGTTGGTGGATGGTTTCAAGGCGATTGCTCTACAGTCACTTAATTCTCTTTCTCATAATTTGAATTTGAAGCAGGTACAGCTGTTTTTGTTTGTTCTGTAACGTATGCATACATTATGTAAATTGGCCTGCCCGGTAAGTAAATAAATTTATATCTTCGCGATTGGAATTGCAATACGTCCATTCGTTCGAGGATATTCGAAGGATATATCAAATTAATTGCTCATCAATATCAGAGCGATTGGATAAACAATTCAAATTGGTTGTCAGGGGCTGAAATTTTCAGCCTATGTCCACTACAACTCCAGGAATTGAGTGGGTTATCGCCTTCGGCAGGTAATTTCTAGAATAACGATTAATTATTGGTTCTGAGTTTACATATAAGTAGCGAAGCATTGTTTTCATTTTTAGGGGATGAAAATTTTTCTTTAAAATCAAAATTTTCCACTTGCATTTTATGTTTTAGACCATTCTGAACAACTTTCATTCCGTGTCTGCTGTGTAACCACTAATCCTTATAACAAGATTAGTTTCCACAGTTTTTATCCGATTTTGATGAAACTTCCAGAAGATGTGCAGGTTAGGCCGTTGGTAGGATTGGCAGGAAGGGGGACAATAAGTTTCATTGTTCCAAAATTAATACTTCACTCCGCAAATGCGCAAACTAAATTTAATCAAACATCAATTTTCACGTTCTAGTATCTCGCTCAAATTTGGTGGATTGTTGGGGAAAGATGATTTGATAATCTCATATCAATGCCAACATGGTCATTAGTAGCTGCTGCACATCCACAAACGTGAAATCTTTGTAACCAGCTCTTTCCCCCAATCCAATTAAATTTTTAGGGCATGTGCGGGTTACGATGAGGATGGTCTCCTATAAATGTCATTATTCCAAAAATCAATGCTTTACTGTGCACATGCGCAAACGAAAAATTCAATCAATGATAATTTTCTCTCGCCGTAGGCGTCCGATCACGCTCAAATTTGATGGGTATTTGGGGGAAGACGATTTAATTCTTCCATATGAAATCCAATATGATTGCATCAATAGCAGCAGCTGCGCATGCGCAAATATGTAACCCCTATAAAGAGCTCAATTTCTACAGCTTTCATCCTATTTTGATGAAATTTTTGGGAAATGAGCGGGGTAATAGGTTGTAGATGGTCCATTACTGAATTAATTGTTTCCAAATCCTTACTTCACTCTGCGCATGCGCAAACGTAAATTACATCAAGCATCATTTTCTCGTTTCCTAATTAATTGATCGATGTTGATGTTTTACGCTACATCTTGATTTGCTATTTCCCGCTAAGGAATTTTGTAAGATCATTAAAAACATTTCAATGACCTATACATACATGATACGCTTACGAAGAAGATATGTGCCACAATCAAATTGGCAGACGTTTTGGTTTATTATATTCAATAATGAACCATTGTAATCGACCAAGAAAAAAAAGTTTAACACCCCCTGAAAATTTGTTGGTTAACGTTTCAAGATGCATTGAATCCAAAAATCAAAATAAAAAAAACCCCTTCCGTTCGCAGCTTCTTTCCGAAAATACTAGACCAAACGATATGAAACTTGCGTTAAAAATCGCATTTGGTTTCTAGTTGGTCCTAGAAGCTCGGCATCAATTTTTGTCAACCCTAAAGGGTACCCAACCAATTTCATTTTTCTCAAATCATTACTCTATTCTGCGCATGCGGTAATGTAAATTACTTCTAATATCATTTTCCCGTTTTTTTTTTTTTAATCTTTACTGTGAAGCGTAAAATTGCGGGGTCTTGGAACTGTAAAAGTGTGAACCCTTCTCAGAGGCACGATGCGCCATGTTCTGATCATATATTACATACGAGGTCTAAAAATTAATTATAGACCAATGATCTGCGTAGAGGGGCTAACACAGAAATAATAAGCCATTGTGTAATAATTTGCAGCGCTTTAAAATGATTTTAACGTATTTAGTCATCAAATGATTATATTATATGACCACGCTGCAATAAGTTAATGAATGAATTAAGATATAATATTTATCCCCAATAAAAGACCAACATCAACACTAATTTTGTACGGTTCGCCGGTTATTTGACCTCTAAAAAGATACTCTAAAATAATTTAATAATTTAAACAGAGTGTTACAACGATGAATGGTAACGTTGATGGATGGAAGGGATGATGGAATGGGGAAAGAAGTACGTAATTGACTTATACCCCTGCCCGATGAAAGCAGTCGCGTACCTGAGGTGTTTCCCCCTTCCTCGTTCTGCCAAAAGGTGGCAACGTGTTGGTCGGGGAACAGATACCTTCAGCGTGAGTTAATTTTATCTTAAAAACTGTCTGTAATCTTTTCTCTCAAGTTAATGGATTCCAATTGCTTTGGAATAACATTGGTATTCCAAATGAGGATGAAGAATGTTGTAAAAAGAGTTTTTAAACAGGAAGTCGAAATCTCAATTAATAACATTTTTTATAGGTGCAAGGGAGTGGGTTTACAGCAATTAAATCGGAGTACTCATACAGTGAGTTTTATTGATAGGTACCCATAAACCTATATTATAACATAGCGTTTGGAAGTCTTGAGACTACCAAAAATACTACAAGGACTACCTCTCGAGACAACTTAAAATACTACCAATGTCACCCTGGCGGTTTGTTAAAATTTTTAATAGACCAACATTTCACTATGAAGATGAATTCTTTGGTATCTGTGCACTACTTAAAGTCGTTCACTTCAAAATGTTGCTTAAATTATGACTGCAATAAGGACAAATATTTGGATTTAAACCAGAAAATTTTATATTTTCCAAGAGGAACCTCTTATTGATTGTTTATCCATATTTGTGTTACTCGTTCGAAAAACCTGAAGCTCAGGAAAACACCTATGCAGCTTCTAAGGCTCAGGCCAGGTAAGCCACGATTGCTCCTATCTGCACGAGTATTGTTACGAGTTCGGACTAAACAAGAAAAATCTAGACAAAAGAAAATAAGTTCCGACAAGATGAATAGGAATAAAGGGCAGTGTACGACCTCGACCAATGCCGATCAAGTATTATTATTACGTATTTGGTCAGCTAAAATCGCAATGGTACAATGGAAAGGTATTAGAACGTTTGAGAGCCATTACAACACTATATGTCCGAAGCTGGTCTGATTTCCCCTCAAAAGAGTGGCCCAAAACAATCAGGAATATCGTGTGGATTCCTGTCCATGGGGGTAATGGAGCTGGTTGATCTTCTTGCTAAAAGAGGAGCAGAGTCCCCTGCCTACAGAACAAGAACCAATTTCCTCAGCCACCAAAAGCAGTTCACAAAGAAAAGCGGAAGGGGGAAAAACAAATACAATACTGGCAAGACCTTGAAGACCTTGTGATATTGTCAACGAAAGAGGCGACTGAATTAGCCTCCTTATTAACTGGGCCGTAGCCCTCTTCGATGTCATTTGAAGAAAATTGGGAAACATAATACGGATACACTACTGTGATGCACTTGGTTGAATTAGACAATAATATCCTTTTGGAAACGATGTCTTATCTCTTGATGACATAAGCATGCCCAAGGAGGCATATGCCGATCATCTCCGTTTTTCTAAAGCATGGAGAGGGAGCAGGGAAGGAGGGAGGGGAGGTTTTTGACAAACTCTTTTCATTATGCTAATGCAGCCTGGAGGCAATCCATAATAGATCCTTTGGGTCGCAGTGGAGGGTTGCTCAAAATCACTCACAACCCAATGCCTCTACTAATATATATATATATATATATATATATATATATATATATATATATATATATATATATATATATATATATATATATATAATGGTAACGATGACAGATGGAGGCAATGAGGTAAAGACGAAAGAATTACAAAACTAACGTCAATACCTTAAAAAAAATTTTAAAAGATCTAGACAAAAGAATATAAATTCAAAGAAACAAATAGGAATAAAGGATGCTGATCTCTACTAATACCGCTCGCACCTTCCTCGTACTTATTCGGCCAGTTAGCCCGAACTCATGAAGTTAGAAAGAAGAACGAGATCGTAACTTTAAGGTCGGTATCACTTATGTTGTCGTTGAAAATCACAACGTTCACATTTTTCAAAGGAACGAAATCAGAACGTTTGAGACCAGTAAGTTAGTATGAGAAGAGTGATTGAAATAAGAAGTATGACTGCAGGCAATCAGACTGTGAAAAATCGGGTGCCGAAAAAGAGAGCATTGAACGCAGATGTGACGTAACTTGAACGGGTGGCACAGCTGTAGTTAGTAACGTAAAAATTTAGGAGATTTAATTTAACTAATAAATAAATCAACCTCTCCTTTCATGCAACAGAAAAAATTAGGGTCAGGCGAGGAACAAGGAGTGGGATAGTACGAGATGGAAAGACCCGCATACTGGCAAGTGGAGACCGACAACAACTGAGATGCCCGGTGTACAATAGATAAGTCAATTTACATTACATTGAAAATTAACGCTTTTGCAATATTTTGATTCCTTTTAAACCGTACGGTAACCTAAACACGGTTATATTCATGTTCAAATAAACTTACTACAATTACCTTGAGCAAAATGTACACATCAATACGTCTACGTCTTTCGAAGGTACTTATTTACACTTGATCACACTTTTTGGAATAACATCTAATTGGTTCAACCACGTGAACAAAATAATTCAGATTAAAAAATTAAAAAAAAAAATTGTAGCTAAAAACGAACTTAAATTTCATATCAATAAAAACTGCAACCACAACGTTGGAATTCCTAGCATTGGTTCGCGAATCAGAGGGTCATTAAAAAAGTTTATTACCATAAATTTGATAGTCACTGATTCCAGTGTACCAAGATTTCAAAAATTACCAAATTTGAATGCGTAAAAAAAAAGAAAATTGGCTCATTAGTCATGCTGCAAAGCTGAACTTTTGAGGTATTGTGTGAATCGTTTGACTAAAAGGCTGATGATCTTTGCTTTCAATTCTGGCATTAAAAATTAGGTGGGTACCTACAATACTACATACGAAAATCATTGTTTATGAAACACATTACCACTGTCATCACTCGAATTAGATTCTCCGCGGATTCCCGCAACAGTTATTCGAGATTTCACCGTTCGCACCAACACATAATTCACAATGATCTTTCAGGACAAACTGTTCCTATCAAGCGGTTCCACAGACATAATTCCGCTTCCCCGAAACCCCCGGCCTCCACTTAAACCAACAGTTTTGGATCTATCAGCGGCTTCAATCGCCGCCGACTATTGACGTTGCGTCAGGACCGCGAAATCCCTCGTCAAGTGCTCGGATAATAGAGGCAAAGCCAAGCCGGCCGATCGAGCCATTTTCAAGAGCATTTCAACCCTTGAGTGGCATCAGAGGGCGACGACGGGAAGCCTCAAAAAGCGGCTTTTGTTGGGATGAATCGGCGTCACACATATAAAGGTAGGTATGTGATGTGATGGAACATGCAAACCAAACTAGTCGTCTAACAAGACGACCGGTACGATGAAGTACCGAAAATGTTCCCAAATTTTCGTTGTTTATTTAAGAGCCTTCTCAAGTCGAAAAAATCGGTTGACATGAAAATTTTACTTTTTGGTGCTATTAAATTTTACTTTTAGGTGCTATTAAATTCTCCTCTTTGTACAGATCATCGCGATATTCAACACTATAGGGTTCTGGGAACTAAAGGGTTCCTAAATGCAAAAAAATAAAAGGCGGTCCACGGTATGCCTTATCCTCCCTCAAAATAACACTAAAATTTGAAGTGACTGCAATTACCACAACCTGTACCTCTGAAACCTATCTTTAAAATTTTCATCCACAATTTCCCATATGTGGATATAAGAGTATATGGTGTGGTGTCGACGTTTTATCTGGTAAACGTTTCAGATTTCGGACATCTCAGAAAATTTCACAAATTGAAGGCTATATGGGCTACACTAATAGTAGACTAAGAATTGTAATTGATTATTATTTAAATCTAATTAAAACAAGTACATTGAGAGCATTTCAACCCCAGAGTGGGCAGAGCACAGCATGAAGAAAAACCTCCGAGAGCTAAAGTTTTTAACAATCGGGCGTCCACTCACCCCCCACCCCCCCCCCCCTCCCCCAAATCATCATCCTTCTCTCACCACAATGAGGAGAAATTTTCGAGTCCCGAGACTTTTTTCGTCGTTAGCGCATCATTTTTCATTCTGCCCGTCCCGTTCCAACATAAACCCTTTTTACGAGGAGAAGTTGAGGCAATAATCTTTATAAAACGGCAGTTCATATCCCATTCTACTTCCTAAAATCAGTAGGAAATACAAAGCGAGGCTTTCACTAATTTTATTTTTATCCATTTATTTATTTTTGGTTTATTATTTCCAATAATAAGCCTATGTGATCGTATAGCAAAAAAATTGTATAACCCCCCCTCAAACTTTGTCACTTTACGTTTCAAGGTGAGTGGAATCCAAATTTGAAATGTCCGTCCGCCGTCCGGGCCATAAAAGGCCTTAGGATTGACTTAAAAAATCTGTTCTTTCGCACATAGACTCCACTTGGGGTCTAGTTGGTCCTAACTTCTAGCCAGCTCGATCGCTCCACTTTCATGGGTGCTATGAGCCAAAAATAGGTGAAAAAGTGTCTTTTTTTTTATATTTCAAGTAGTATAGAAATTGGAGATTTATGAGTTGAAAGAAAATGTTAGCTATTAATTTTATGAAAAAAAAGTATTCTAAATGATACTCTTCTATTCAAAAAGAGATTTTGGCTTTTGGGCTATTTTTTGCAATTTTATAGATTTTTTAAAACAAAATTTAATGAAGTTCAAGTTTTTAGCATAATTTCGTACATACATTTTTGAATGTTCTATTTCATAGTTGATAAACTTTATTTGACAAATCTTATGCTAAAAAATATCAATTTAACAATTCTTAGCCATTTTCAGTGATTTTGTCAACACATTTTTTGAAATTTGACCAATTAGATGATATCAATATACAGTATAGGTAACACTTTTATGTGTTGGAAAGATGACTTGGTAATAAATTGTTTTCTTTATCATCTATATTAAAAAGCGTAAAATTGTGAGATTCCGCTGCTGTAATGGATTGAACCCATTTGTGAGGTCCGAAGCTCCGAGTTCCGATACTAAATATACTATAAGCGACGTTTAATCATTATGGACCAGAGATCTACGTAGAAGGGCTGTCTAATACATAAATAATAAACCTTTGTGTAATAATTTGCAGCGTTTTAAATCTATTCCATTGTATCATTTCTGTCTATCGGATCGTAAGAAATACATATACCTGGAAATCCACGTTTACGCATGTGCTAACTCTCCCATTGGTCTGAAGGCCATAAATAACACCTAATCAGGATCTTTACACATTCCATCAAAATCAGATTGAGATTTCAATATTAAAATCCAACAAAAAAATCGAACGGTATTAATTGATCAATTCAACAAATCCACTACATATAATGGAGAAATGGGGAATAAAGATAGTAGGGATGCCAAAAGGAATGAATGAATTGTCTATCCTGTATGAAGTTATTCTTCCAGTGGTGGATGAACGTCAAATGGTACCGAAATGTTGATTTTACAAGAATATCTACTTACACCAGAATAATTGAAAAACAAGAGAGGAACGGATCTGTCACTTTCAAAATCCATTAAACTGGCCTTGTCCACTTATTCAGTTTGTCTACAGAAGGAAAATTATATATATATATATATATATATATATAATATATATATATATTATATATATATATATTATATATATATATATATATATATATTTATATATATATATATATTATTATTATATATATATATTTTTTTTTTTAAGTGTTTAGTAACTTATGACATTAGAACGGCCACAACTGCTCTTAGAATCACAATAAACTCAAAACTAAGGACACCGTTGGAAAGAGTGTTAAATTTTCTACAATCCTGATAAAAATTGAGTTTTTTAGTTAGTTTTAATTGGTAAAAAAGGCCAATGTACAAAATTTTCAAAAGAAGAAATATTTAAAATCGACGTTTTTTCTTCCTATTTTCTCCTTCCAGTATGGGATTTTTTCGGCCGACGCACATCGTAAAAAACTTTCTCAATTGTCATTTTTGAACGGTCCAGTCAATTTGACTTTTACTTTGGTAATTGAGGAAGAAAAGTATGTTGAAAAACATGTTTTTATCTATGAAATTGAGGGTTTTGTGATAAACGTCCTACATGAAAATTTGAGTTTGGGCCGGTTTCAACGCATTTTTCACGCTGAATCGAATGGGAAAACTCGCAGATCTCCCCAACTCCGTTACAACCGAGTTTTACACTTTAACTAACTAGTTTTACCCTTAAAAACACATAAAATTGAGCATAACAAATGAATTGAAAATTCGTGAGGTAAAGTGGAAAACCAGGTTATAACAGAGTTTGGGAGATCTGAAAGTGTTACCATTGGAGTTAGCGTGAAAAAATACGTACGAACCGGCCCCAAACTCTAATTTTCTTTGATGGTCATTTATCAAGAAAACCTTGTGCTATATTTCATAGAAAATATCTCTCTCTCTCTCTCTCTCTCTCTCTCTCTCTCTCTCTCTCTCTCTCTCTCTCTCTCTCTCTCTCTCTCTCTCTCTCTCTCTCTCTCTCTCTCTCTCTCTCTCTCTCTCTCTCTCTCTCTCTCTCTCTCTCTCTCTCTCTCTCTCTCTCTCTCTCTCTCTCTCTCTCTCTCTCTCTCTCTCTCTCTCTCTCTCTCTCTCTCTCTCTCTCTCTCTCTCTCTCTCTCTCTCTCTCTCTCTCTCTCTCTCTCTCTCTCTCTCTCTCTCTCTCTCTCTCTCTCTCTCTCTCTCTCTCTCTCTCTCTCTCTCTCTCTCTCTCTCTCTCTCTCTCTCTCTCTCTCTCTCTCTCTCTCTCTCTCTCTCTCTCTCTCTCTCTCTCTCTCTCTCTCTCTCTCCGGACTTCCTATTTCGTTTACTGTTTCATGAATACTGTTTCTGTTCTTAGAATGTGCGAGGTTCCAATAAAAATAAATCAAAAGTGGTTGGATCGGGCGACCTGAGGGGCCACGGAACATCACCGAAACGTGAGATAAGGCGGTGCGGAAAATGTAATATTTTTCGATGTAATATTTTTCAACCAGATCTTCGAAGAAGGGATATTGACATTCGCAATGTCTGGTTTCAACCAACAATGGAGCAACAGCCCCATGCGACGAGAAATTCCATGGCAGTTCTTAGAGACATTTTTTCCGCACTGCCTCATCTCACGTTTCGGTGAGGTTCCATTGCCACCCAGGTCGCCCTATAATTGTGATTTCTTTTTATGGTGATTCCTAAAGGCGTATGTTTACGAATCGAAACCTCGCACACTCGAAGAAATCAAGAACAGCATTTGTGAAAAAGTAAACGAAATAGACAGGATGATAATAGCGAGAGTTCAGGGCAATTTCCGAGAATGGATGAATGAAAAAGGTGTAAATGAAAAAGGAAATCACCTAAAAGAGCAATTTTCCGCTCTTGACCTAAACTATGTGGCATGTTTATAAACTAGGTATCTATTTCTGTTTCACAATAAATTATTAAGCAATATACCAACACTCAGCTGGTACTGGTATAGACAAAGTTCTAATTCTTTGAAAAATTTCCGAACCCACCCTGTACATAAAACGGAGTTTTGGGGTGGTGACTAATCTAGTCTTGAGTTGAATATAATTTTATCATTTCATATACGACGTTTCGGGTTTAGATCTGAGACCAATTCATGTGGATACCTATGTACGAGTACTATTGTCTGCTAGGTGTTATTTTTATTTCCAGCAGTCAGAATGTTATAGTTAACTATGTAACTGACAACAATTGCAAACACAAACAAAACACGTGTATGCTAATGACCAGGGAAAACATTATGAAATGGCCCAAATAGCCATAACGAACTTGATGTGTTGAAAATGGAAAATACACGAAGACAGTTGCTCATTCAGCCATGCTGCACGACTATGGCTTTCTGTTATACGTTTGCAAACACAAACAAAACATGTGTATGGTAATGACCAGGGACATCATTACGAAATGACCCAAATGCCATAACTAACTTGATGTGTTGAAAATGGAAAATACAGCTGCTGTGCTCATACAGCCATGCTGCACAACTGTGGCTTTCTGTTGTTGTAAGTCAAAACCCATTCAGGGCTGACGTATTCTGACTTCTCAAAAGATCTTACTCGCTTATTTCCATACATGGCAGAGTAATTTCCCGTGTTCAGCTCAATTTTCTGGAAACAAGCACAAGGCTATATCACACCAAATTGGTTTCGGATCCTCGTCATTTGCGGCCGTAAGAAGGCATTCACAAAGATGTGGGACGCGGTAATGGCTCCAATCACTTATCAGATGTTTATCGCTTGGTCGGCATATGGGCGGTCGTCAAGGGAACGGTACGAAGAAGAGTTGAAAGGAGAATGCGTGCGATCAGTGCAAAGCGCCCCAGTCAATGAATTAACCGGACAGGCGGCGGACTGAATTAGTAACACTTGTCTCTCGGGGCCGCTCTTTCAATTGGCCCGTCGTTCCAATTCGAAGGAAACAAGGCAGAGGGCGACGAGAAGACGGGCCTTGTACAGAGATAGAAGACATTAAACATAGAACTACCTACGGAATCTAGAATTAGTTATCCCTGGACCTCGTCTTTGTGTTCTATGTTGAGGAAACAACCTTTTAGTTCGTTGCTCAAAGGGTCTTGGTCAGGGGCAAAAAACCGTGTAGTAGAACTGGTGGCTGGATGTGAGGCCCCTTCCCAGGACCGTACCTACTTCCGCAAGGGGGCTCACCCAGCGATATGCACGATGCCGCTATCGATGTTCCTCATTCAATAACAAACAATGGTCGTGGTAGATCGTTCAAATAAATCAAAACCGCCTTTTTCAAGAACATATTGAAACACAGAAAATTGTTTCAAACTTCAAAAAATTAATCAATGGATGCTTGGCTACCCTACTTCAGTTGTAATATGGAGAAATCTTATTTATTGCGCATGCACAGTTGGTCCTATTGTTCAGATAATGACTTAGTAGAAAGAAAATACATTGTATACTGAACTCTGTTCAGGCCTCAATCACCTACCCTATAAATTAAAGCAAAACCGGACATTTTGAGAACGTTTGCGCATGCTCAGGCGCTGCGGATAATCTGCATTGTAATTCAGGATGGCCCTAAATTGACTCGGGCGATGTCACTTGTTCGACGAATTCATTCGGTCTTATTATTCCTCATTTAATCAAAAACGTAGGAATCCTAAAAACCAGGAGTTATAAGGGAGAAGTATGTTCTTACATCAGCCATATTTAACAACGAACGCGTAAACGTACGAATTACACTGAATTATACTTCAAACAGTGGTCATATACGATCCGGATGTGAATAATAATAGGAGAGTATGGCAGAACATCTTTATCACAACTTAAAGATTGAAACAATATATTTTATTTCTTAGGTTTTCTATGCGAAAATGAGGGAAAAATATTTTAGCGAATGGGTTGGAAGCGAAAACGGTTTATAAAATTGAGGAAGGAATCTGAAAATGTCCGAAAAGAAGGGGGAGGATGTAATTTGTAGAACGACTTGCTTCGGACCTAAAACGTTGAGGTTTTTATCGTTGTAAATTCTATTTGCGACAATCGATGTTGAATTTCCCCTATCGATCTTTACGGCGACCTCCTCCCTGGGCCGACCAGGAAGAGTTGGGAGTGCTTTCTCGACTTCAAAGGAAGATGACGAGTCGGGAAGGCCACGGGAGGATCCTTTCCCCAACCCACCGCATCATTACCATCACCAACCCTCAAGATTTTGTTTCTATTTTCTGTTCTATATGCGACCCTTAGCAACATGATGGCCGTGTATGGCACAACCATCGCACAAAGAGACGGAATCAAAAAAATACCGACGAGCGATAACTTTTTTTCACGAAAAAAAGAAGAGAATACGGCTGGGAGCTGTTTTCATAGAGAAAACGTTACCAATGTTTAAAAGACGGAATAGCGGGTCCGCTGACCTGCCCAGGTTCCTCTCGAAGTTTGAAAAAAGTAGTAGTTCATCTGATGTAAGGGACTAAAAAATATTGAGACGTGCCTCTCAAGTTTGAGAAGGACGTGAAACGTGTGGAGGATAAGCATCATGTGTCAATGCCACGTACTATTATTATTGTAATTCTTTTGGCAAGGAGGTTAGGTTGAGATTTGAACAGGGTTTAATCTGTTCTAATCAGCATTTAAAAACAAACACGTATTTTTGAGGTTTGACGTCCGATATTGTCGTCGATGATAATATCGTTGTTGGATCGTTGATGATATTTTGACGACGGAATCGTCGTTGCATCGCATGTGATCGTTCTGAAAGTCGTCTCAATCAATTCAACATGTCAAAAACTATTGCAATCCACACCAAACATGTAATTCGCGATATTTTGTTTTACCTCGCAGATGATATATTGCCATCACAATGTACCGGATCGGCACCAAAAACTGCCCAACATATTCCGGGGGTCTAAGGAGTCTAACTACCAAGTTTCAACTCGATAGCGCCATAGGTTTGGCGATTTTAGACAAACTTATAGACACACACAACACGTATATATAGCTTTTTCAAATTCAAATCGCTTTTTGCAAAATGAATTTGTCCTTTTACAAAATGAATTCGTCCTTCAAAACGAGGGATCAAATCTTGTAGGCAACCAGAAAATGATATGCAAGTACCTTTTCTCGAAGGAATAATAATTCATCGCATTGGTTTGCATAGTTAATAAAGATGTAATAGAACGTTCAAACATGGAATCGATACAAGAAATTTGCAAGAAGTTTGCAAGAAATTCATACAAAGCCAAGAATTTTAGAGTTTTGGTTTATCATTTTCAATAAAATGTCCGGCTATAAGGTAGGAGGCAACAGTGCACAAATTCCGGTCATGTAGGGTCTAACGTCCATTCAGGGTTTTATTGGTTTAAATGACAAATCCACTTTTAAAGTCGTGCCTTGAGAGTTAGCTCACAATTTCAATTTCATCAGCGCACAAGCCACAACAGCACCGTTATACAACGAAGGAAAAAGGAAAAAACCATGAATTATTCATCTGTATGAAAGATTATTGTATCAGTATTGAATTTTTAAATTATACCTACATGGTTACCCAAGTAACACAGCCATATGTAGGGAATGATTCGCCAATCTTAATAACCGAGTTGAAAAAAGTTTAGAAGTTGAACACAAAGACCAATAGCTGTTGTTACCATCGGATAGCTTGTACCAGGATCTCTCTCGTATAATAAGATCGCTTATTTTTATTAATGCTTACTCTTACTACTGAGATGTATTTCATGTTTCACGAGACTTCCTTTAGCCTTCTGCAAATCATATTTGGTTCGATAAGAACCTAATTAGGGCGCTGAAGGATATAACGTTTCTAATGGGAAGAACTATATCTGTCTACCATCGTATTCCAACGGAATTCTAACATTTTGGATGATGCAAAGGCATGAAAAGTTCAGCGGAGGTAACTCTGAGCTCAAGAAAACCTGAAGGAGCCCGTGAAAATTTATGGAGGATTTGAGGAATTCATCTGACTCTTCAAAGAAAAGATTTTTAAGCAATTATATGAAGGGTCTTATTTTTATACGAATGCGCAGACAGCAATAATATACAACTATATAACATAATAAATATAAGTACTAGTTTTATGTTATGCAATTTCAATAAGAACTAATGAACATTTGAAGGTTTAGCGACGATGAGGCACGCTGACTGTTCTATATCAAGCAGTAGGACGAAATAATGAAGACATAATGAGTTTGGTTAAAAAGCTGGTCATGATGAACAATGAGATGGCTAACGCGATAATGAAGTCTGTCGAGCCAATAAAAAATACAACGTGGTGTAATTGGGTTGGATGGAACAATTAAGAGTTGCAATAAGTGAAAGTAAGCTCATCCAGCAGAAGCTCACCGGAGGCAAAACGCAGTGCTGCCTGCCGATTCGGGAATTTCAACAGATATGAGGGTAATTCAGACTCGATAGGCTAATGGATCGGGTAATTATCGGGTGGCTTGGTTCTTTTAAAAATCAATGAAAAAAAGGTGTACTCAAATCATAATTATTAGTCAACTAACAACCTTCAACAAATTACACAACTTCGTCTATATGTACGTTTGAAACCGCGATTGTGAAGCAAATATAGAAGTGGGCAACATAGATTCCTCGCCAATTGTAACATGGCACGTATAGATTAGTTCATTAGGTACAAATGGGTTCACGTTTGTGCAAGCGCTGATCGTACTATCCAACGGCATTAGCTACCTAAGGTGGTATGTAAGTGATCAACTGAGGTAACCGGCACAATCCGTGGCTATTTCCCCAAAATCGGCCTCATTAATTTTGGAGATTCGACTGCAGCAGCCAAATTCAGGTTCAGGTTATTACTACCTGATTGTAACAATTTGCAAAAAAATAGATCGGACATCTTCCCGAGACTTGAACTCAAGTAAGTCCAAAATTGGAAGAAAATCGATATTTCGAGAAATTTAAGTTTGCGCATGCGCTGACGCTGATATTGACTCGGCAGCGAAGAGATTTATAGGGAACCATCTGAAAGGTAACCTACACATCCTTGCAAAGTTTATCAATTAGCCTTGGAGTTTAACGTGTCAACCAACTTTGAGGTTGCGCATGCGCAATAGTTATTAATCAACCAATAATGATAGAATTCGTAGCGCAATTTTCTGAAACTTATTCCGAGCAATCCTCCGAGTTTGAACAAAATCAAACCGATAGAAATCAACGTCATATTTACGTTCGCATATGCGAACATGTACGGCAAAGCGATTTATAGGGCCCCATCTAGGAGATAGCCCGAATAATCCCTGAATATATCATCGAAATTGGACTGAAAAATAATATAGTTTTGGGAGTGTAAAGGAATTGGCACAGACACACAAATGGAAAGACATTCCAAATTGACGCAAAAAGCAAGAGGAAATTTTGATTTTCGAGAAAATTTCTTCAAAGACTTCTTTTCTTGCATGAACACAAAATTCCCTACCTTCGGTAGTGATAAAAGCCTTGAATTCTCAACAGCTTACATTATTAACATAATTCCAACATTCCTAAAATATGTTAAGAAAATCTCATAGAGACTGTAAAAATTGAACATGTCACAAGGATTAGCGGACACACGATTAGGCAGACACGAAACGATCAAGATGGTCTAAAACGTAAAATGCTGGTGGGAATTTTGACATTTCCCAAAAGTGAAAACAATACTTCCGCTGAAAATAAACCCCTACCCAAGGAGGGAAAAACAATCTTGCGCAAAAATGCTCAAGAGTGAAAAACGAAGAATACGTTACTACCTCCATTTCAAATTTAGTTCATAGGTTGATAACAAAGTAATTAGCTTTAGAGATCACAAGGCAACGGCATCACTAGCCTTCTTGTATCTAATATGTATATGATTGTTACACAACATTTTTTCGTTGCGATGTTAGATGACCATTTTCGGAAAGAAGGTCTCCGTAAAAACTCATTTCTCGTTAAAATAGAATAATGATATGAACACATAAGTAGGGTTAATTGGATAGTTTAAAAAATTTGACATAACTTATTGTTCAAAGTAGTTTTTTTTTTTGGCCCGCTTAAACGACGGTTTTTGTCACTAAAATTGGTGGCAGGCAATAATTTGCTCACTGGGTCACGATTCATGATTTTAGTGTTACATGTGAAGGTGAAATCAATAACTGAAAAAATAGAAAATTTTAAAGTGGGTCAACACGGCGGATAATATGAGAACTGGGATCGGGTAAATCGAGTAATTTGAAGGCCCTTCAGTGCGCAATGTCGAAGGAGGGAATCGGCAGAACTGATACAACGACACTATGCAGATGTCAGATGCTGCTGCATCTTTACAGCTCATTTTTTATTTTGGCACTACAAACACTTAAGTAAGTGGATGTATAGGTACTTAATCAATAGAAAACTATGAATAACCACCTAGAGAAATACAATACACAAGTTTTCCCACAGAGGCTTAGATTCAAAGATTTCTGTCCCTCTGTGGAGACATCACAATTACCCTTCTCGATTATACACAATATCAAAGACAAATCGTCCCAAAAATTCTTCTTTAGGTTGAAAGAGTCCTTCTAAAGACATCAAGAAATAAGACTATGATCGCTAAAAAAAAAAAAATGAAAAAATCCCGGAAGCTTCTGTCCTACAATAAACTCGATGCTTCATCAATCGCAGAAAAACTGTCATTTCACTTAGTTTTGTTAGTGATCCTTAGGAAAAACTGGGGTAAGGAAGTAGTTTAAAAAATTGAAACTTCGTCTCCAGATATTTCAGTATATATATATATACACATACTGAAATATCTAGAGACTAGGTTATATATATATATATATATATATATATATATATATATATATATATATATATATATGTATATATATATATATATATACAGGGTGAGTCTCTCGCAAATGCAAAAAAATTTTTGGGTAAAACTACATCATAAATGGAGTAAAATGCTGCCAACTGCATATTTTTATCTCAATCCGTTCTCGAGATATGATTTTTTAAAGGTTTTTTCAGGAAAACCGTGTTTTTTTTCTTTTTAAACTCAACTTTCTTCACTTTACTTCATTTAATTTTAATTTTTGACCACATTTTCGGAATCAGCACTAAATTTACTATAAGAATAGTGTACTTGAGTTTTTGAAAAGTACCATCCAAAGGCCCTCACATCAGCTCAAACAATGACGATTTTGAAAATAGAATATTTCTGAAAATCTTTAAAACTTTACTACTCTTCCAAAACGAATCCTGGAAACTGGCAAATCTCATGAAAACTGCACTGAAAATTTTCAATGAAATTGTTGGTTTTCTCGAAAGATGACCCTCCATGAACCAACGAGTATGGGGTCGGTTTCTATGTATTTTTTCTCGCTGGATCGAATGGAAACTCTTGCAGATCTCTCAACTACGTTATAATCGAGTTTTACACTTTAATTAACTAGTTTTACCCCATAACACACATACATTTAATCGTAACAAACAAACTAAACATTTGCGATTTTAAGTGTAAAACTCGGTTATAACGGAGTTGGAGAGATCTACAAATGTTACCACTCGATACAGCGTGAAAAAATACATAGAAACCGACCCCATACTCGTAGGTTCATGGAGGGTCATCTTTCGAGAAAACCGATTTCATTGAAAAACCCACATTTTTTAACATTAAAACATCATTTTCTCCACTAAATAACAAAATAAAAGTAAACTTGATTATACCGTTGGAAAGCATATTAGATGAAGCAGTTTTCATGAGATTTGCCAGTTTCTAGGATTCTTTTTAAAAAAGTAGTAAAGTTTTAAAGATTTTCAGAAATATTATTTTTTCAAAATCGTCAATGTTTGAGCTGATGTGAGGGAGTTTGGATGGTACTTTTCAAGAACCCAAGTACACTATTCTTATAGGAAATTTAGTGCTGATTCCGAAAATGTGGTCAAAAATTAAAATTAAATGAAGTAAAGTGAAGAAAGTTGAGTTTAAAAGGAAAAAAACACGGTTTTCCTGAAAAAAACCTTTTAAAAATCATATCTCGAGTACGGATTGAGATAAAAAATATGCAGTTGGCGGCATTTTACTCCATTTATGATGTAGTTTTACCCAAATTTTTTTTTGCATTTGCGAGAGACTCACCCTGTATATATATATATATGGACCAAATGGGTAGTTTTTTTTTTTTAAAGCAATTTCTCTCTCACACTCCACTACCTCTCACACTCTTTTTGAGTGCGTGTGGGGGTGAGGCCCTTCTCCGATTCCTCTTGAATCTTTAATATTGAAGTACAACCCCAAAATATTCATTACAGTTTTAATTCACGCAGGCATATACTGCCGATGATTGTATTTGAGGGTTAAGTACACAAACGAAAACTGGGATGCGTGACAGAACGAGGACCGGACGTAAAGTTAGTTCAGTGCTTTGTGGAACTTTTGAAACGACGCCAGTTCGTCGTGTGGGAACTTCGAAATTTTCGGTGTGACGCCGGAAAACGAAACTTTTCGATTTGCACCGAGAGAACAATGACTGGGAGATATTACTGCTGATATGGACGAGATGGGGTAGGAGTCGATAGCGAACTAACTGAAGAAGTTGTTAGCAGTTTCGAGGCTCTCAGGAGCAGACGGAATTAGTGAAGCTCATTAAGGAAACTGCTTAGAAACGCCGCAGTGTCTCCACTTTCATAATGGACAGTTAAACTGATAAGAGTGATAACTCAGTCTTTTTAACGCTTCAGACTTTGGACAGAGTTCAAGACGAGTTACTAGAAAGTAGGTTACAAAAACGAAAAGATCAGACAAATTAACAAGAAGTGGGGTTAACACATCAAGGCAGCAGAAGAAGTTGTAGCCATGAGCACATTTAATGTCGTGACCACCTGTTGGGGTTTATTAAAGAGTGGTGCAAGATTTTTTTTCAACATCATTCCTGGTAGCATCAAGTAACTAATACAAACGTTACACACAATGTCTGGTTTGAATATGAGTTTTTTTAGAATGCCGACTGAATCTTGATTTTACAGCATGAAAATCCCTCTATTATAACCTAACATGAATGTATTTTGCGAGGAACCCCCCCCCTCACACCAAACCCTCCACCACACTCCAAACCAAAATAAAGTACGAAACTCTGTTACCAATGGGTTTAAAAATCACGATACATTGGTACCCCCCACCCTCCACCCGGTCTTAATGAAATTTCAATTTACTGCCAAATGAGTAAGTCGGGCGATATAGTAAAATAATCGAAAAAAAAGATCATTAAATTCCGTTGAGAATAGAATAAATAGTAGATTTCTTTTCCCCCCTCTATCTTTCCTCTTCACAAAAATTCTTCTTCGGAATGAAATCCCTAACTTTCGGCTTAGCTAAACCGAAAGAGTGAAAAAAGTGATTTATCGGAATCACCCCCTCCATAACTGGGCTGAAATCTGGATCGGAAAAAAAAGTCGCAGAAATCAAATTAGAATATTGAAAACTTCACGATTTATTACTATTACTCTCTCCATTCACCCCCCTTCCGTAATAAAATTTGGAACATATGCTTCAAAACTAGACCAAATTTCTAATAGAACAAGAGAAGAATCATGAAAATAAGATAAGAATAGTGTAAACCCCACGATTTATCAGTAATACCCCTCCATTAACACCCTTCCCAAATAAAATATTAACGACTGGCATTTGTTTTAAAACTAGAACAATAATAATTGAATAATAAATGAATCACGAAAGACAGATGAGAATAGGGTAAATATCACGATTTACCAGTGTTACCCCCCCCCCACCCTCTATTCATCCCCTACCATAACTAAATTCGAAAACTATCAACTAACGAGAGGTATCTCCCTATTAGTCCAACTAATCTATATTTTACCAAAAATATTGCTTTGTGATATTTGTTACTAGCCGCTCCGGCTCGCTACGCTCGCCTCCACGTCCAGCCGGGGGGCAAGCCCCCCGGACCCCCCATTAAGTTGCTCGCTTCGCTCGCAACGTGTGGCATGTAGGGAATATTGCTCGCTTCGCTCGCAAAGTCTGGCATGTGGGATATGTTGCTCGCTTCGCTCGCAAAGTCTGGCATGTAGAAAATGTTGCTCGGTTCGCTCGCAAAGTATGGCATTTAGGGGATGTTGCTCGGTTCGCTCACAAACGGTAGATCTCTAAGGGTAGGTTTAACTTCTGTAGGGGATGCTGCTCGCTTCGCTCGCAAACGGTAGATCTCTAAGGGTAGGCTTAACTTCTGTAGGGGATGCTGCTCGCGTCGCTCGCTTGAGGAAGTTATACTGCCCACCCAACTTGGCAGACGTTTTTTTCAGTTGGGAATTATTACAAACAAATTAAATCTTATAAAACTACGTGGAACCACGAAAAGTTTATTCGGGGATGTTGCTCGCTTCGCTCGCAAGGTATACCTGTATATGTGTAGGACAAAGTCCGTATTTATTATTTGAAATGGCTCTCGCTTCGCTCGCAAGGTAGGTACCTATGTAGGCATACCTGCTCGCCTCGCAATGTTGTGACATCGAACCCTTCACGTCAATTCTTGAGCCTTCTCTCGTCCACAGCAGAATCATTTTAATCGCTTTGCTCGCTTCTGCTCGCAATTTGACCGAGTTATCGTCACTTTTTTCGATATCCGATTTCGGATTCAGATTCGGCGGACCCAAAGCTGTATTTCGCCCGCGAAAACCGTTCCGAAAAACGTACCTTTATGGGGTATATTTTAATCGGAAAAAAACAAGTTTTTCGGCGGACTTTTCGAGAAAACGGGTCCGTACTCTCGCATTTTTTTGACGCATTTCCCGATACTTTTTTCGCGATCCGATCGCGCCGTCGTCTTCCTCGTTCAAAAACCTACGAAACCGGTATTTTTCCGGAATCGTCGACGGCCGTTTAGAGGGGTAGAGGATGCGGGGAAGTCCAAAAAGCGCACATTAATTCTTACTTCGACCCCCCTCCCGCCCTACGGCCCATGGTTCGGCTGGGATTAGAAAATTTTAAATTTGCTCGCTCCCCCTATCGGAAAATCCCAAGAAGATCCCCCCACTCGTAGACTCCCCCCACTCAGCCGTTTGGCCGTGCATAGACACGACAAACAGACAAACGGAGTTTCATTCTTATTAATAGTATAGATTTTTGAGATACGAACATGCGAGCATCATGACCACCAAACTATACACATTATTCAGTCTATTTGTCCAAATAATTTTCATTTTACTAAAAATGATTTGTAGAGGCCTTCCGTTAGCCAATAAGGAGAAGAAACTCCTGGTACATGTTCCAAACCTAAACCAAATTCTTAATTTGAAAAAAAAAAAAAAAAAAAAAAAAAAAAAAAAACGGTTGAGAATTGTACCTAGTGTTTGAATGGAGAGGTAATTACCCCCTCCACCCCACCGTAGGGGGCTTCAATTTTCCTTGGTCGATTTCTAGGCTCGATATTGAAAATATTCAACCGAAAAAATAGTGATAAAAATTTTAAAAAACATCCGCCTGTCTGCTCAGAGCTAATGCATGCAATCATTCCCTACTTTCAATTATGATGAAGCCAAGCGCAAACAGAATTCCTGATAATTGAGACACTCATCCGCATCGCACTAACTTCGAAAATTATTGAAAGGAGAAGATCCTCGTCAACAAGTTACAAACATCCAAAAGGGGCCGTAATTGGGGAGAGAGCTTTCAGAACAGAAGCCCAGAGCAGAAGGCGGAGATCAATCTGTGAGAAGTTAGGGAAATAGTTTCTCGGAACGAGCTCATTTCCCAGGCAACTTCTCAGAGACGCGAGGGGGCGGGGAGGATTTCCCTATGTATACCACCAATAGAAGTCTAGCGACTATTTTTATCTGCATTCGATATATCTATGTGTGGCCGGAAGAAACAGATTTAAGGAGGAATAGTAGTCGATACACTTTAAAGAATATATTAAAGCTGTACCTAATGATTTCCAGTGTCGATCATTATATGGATGTTTTGCATTATGCAGTCTGTTTTTGATTTTTTCGAGCGCATTCTGGGAATACTGTGCCCTCTTCTTCAGGTTAACAATCAACAAAACGCAACGTTCTTCCTACACCCCGTCCAATCTGTCCTCCACCAAGAACTCCCAGACAACACAAGCTTCTACCTCAGCATGTCTCCTCAAGAACAAATCCCACACCCGTCCTTTCGTGAAAAACAACCCAAGCAAAACATTCACCAAACAGTCACACCCTGTACGCGACTCAAAACCATTCATGGTTCGGAACGACACCCTTGCGCTGCGAGTGAATCTTGTTAGGTTACTTTCGTTGAAGGTATATTATAGGGTTGAACTCAAATATATTCTTTTATTTTGAGAAAAACGAATGAACGTACAGCAGCCCAGATGATCTCATTCGATTTACTGAACCTCTTTGTCCATAATTCAAACAAAAAATACCCTTTTATTTTTCAAGTTTTCGACACATCAAATTATTATTATTTCAACCCTTACATACTAACCGTTTGCAGAAGTTTCGGAAAAATGCTTCGACAGAGTACGGTGGGGGGACGAATATATATATATTTCCTTCAATTTTCGGAATCTACGTATCTTTAAACGTAAGCCAATCAATTTTGAGGGTCTGGAAAAAACTTTTTTCTTGGACAATTACAAAGTTCATTGTTGAAAATAATAAACCAAACCAAAATGATAGCCGTGCCCTACATTCACGAAATCTTCATTGTGAAATCGTTTGTCTCTCAGATGTCGCCCTTTGAGTGCGTTGCAATGTTTACAAACCTTACACGCAGTACGCACCCCCTTTTTGTCGGAGCGATTGAGGTCGGAATCAGTTGACACCAGTTGTACCGAAGTTATGAATGCGGTGCGTTGTAGAGCCTTCGATCGGCCTGTCAGACCAAACTCTTGTTGAAGCTTTCGCGTGACGAGAGCCCGAGCCACCTAGTAGGTGCTCCACGTCACACAACTGCCCGAAGGCAGGAGGCAGAACTCTCCTTAAATGCCAATTTTTATTCCAACCAGAGGTCAGTTAACTTGAGAAATGCCAGTGAATCCAATATTCGGGGAAGAATTGAGTTGTAGTTTATTGCTTTCAAAAAAGAAACATCTACCAAGTTTGGGAGGGTTTTCTCACATATTAGTGGTATTCGTGGTCTTTACAACTATGTTAAACGTGTTAAATCCAAAACGTTGAGATCTGCAGGAATCATGAGGATCCCATGTTAACTCCGCTATGCTAAACTTTTTGAAATACTTACCACCAGAAGATTTTTGTGAAAACAGGTTTGTAAAAGAAGAAGGTGAATACCTGTGAGGAACGTAAAAAGAGTACAACGACACGGATGGCATGTTACTTGCAGGTTATATTTTAAAATAGAGGGATTCAGTTTCATTTTGAAATAGGTAAAAAATCCAAATACCTTTATCTTTGAGTAAGAGCTGACTAAGTAGCTTTCGCTATCACTTTCCACGTTTTTTGCATGATCAATGACGTAACTAGGCAACTAGGAGCTTGGCGGATAACTGGTCCACAAGGTATCGTATGGGCATGGCTACGTGTCAGAATGGGCTTTGCCATTCTTCGGGCAACAAGTATGTGCATGCATGGAGCACGGAAAAAGTTAAGGAGCTGAAGAACTTTCAGGAGTAGGAGATGGCCCACAACAAAGGACTAAAACAAAATTATGTACTGTGAAAGTTTCTCAACCTCAAAATTTTCCAAATTACCACTCCCACGCCCAGCTGACGTGTTTTTTAAATTTATAGTTGAATAAATAATTGTTTTGTCGATTAAAATCGAACTAAAACGTGGTATAGTTTTGGTCGTGAAAAGGATTTTATCACAGACAGCCAGACATCAGACGGACGGACACACGGTACCATGTTTTTCAACATACAA
Organism: Adelphocoris suturalis; assembly: GCA_030762985.1. Lineage (NCBI taxonomy): Eukaryota > Metazoa > Arthropoda > Insecta > Hemiptera > Miridae > Adelphocoris > Adelphocoris suturalis. Next base: position 40,472,825 of record CM061046.1, on the reverse strand, counting down.
ACATACTTTTCTCCTTTAATTCTCAAATTCTCAAATGGCCTGCAACTTAAAAAAATACAAGATTTTCAAGTTTCGAAAAAAATTTCACTTTGGTGTGAATTTGTGACTAGAAAATCAGAATTTTTTCACACGTAGGGTGGCCCATTCAAAAGGAAATTTAAAGCTCTTATTAACGGTATCCTCGAATTTGTATTTATTCAATGTTATAGCCAATTTTGTGATGTAAGGTTGAAACCATGAAATAAATCTGTGTAACTAATGTAACTCGAAAATAATGCTTCTAAAAAAAAAAAAAAAAAAAAAAAAGTATGGGAGGCACTTTTTGTTGCAAACTAGTAGTAACCAAAAGTGTGAACACCCTATATATCTCTGTATGTCATAAATAGCAAGACTGAGACACCTGCATGCCTAAAAATGTAATTTGATCCACAAGTTTGATAGAATTTCGTGTTTAAGGTTCTGGTAATTCCTGCGAAATGAATGAATGAAGTTGGTTGATGGGGAGGGGGAGGGGGTTTGGAAAGGAAGGTAACAAAACAAAAGACGGTTATCTACCCGAGGAAAAGGGTGAAACAATGGGCGGGTATTCAAGCGCAAATGTAAGTATTGTGGGGAGGCGCTCAAACTCAAAGCCCTCTCCCGGTAAATCAGGCGAAAAGGGGGTCGCTTCAAGTACAAAGCGCAATGGCTAAGAGGGGGAGGGGGGGGGGTTAAAATGAGGGGAAAAAAGAGGTGATGGACCCTGGGCGAGGGGGGTGTTGGCTAAGAGCCGGAGGTGGCGGCTAAGAGCTGAAAATGGAGGGTAGGAAGTTTGCCTAAGAGCCGGAGAAGGGACGAGGAAGGGCCTGTCTGAGAAGGGCTTTCGAATGTAGGTTACACTTTCGCCCTATCATCATTCAATCAGGCACCGCGGAGGAGGGGGAAACTCGGGAAGAGCTCCTGCCTATTGAAAAGGACCGAGGCCCCTTGAAGGCATTTTGATGGCGGAACATCTCTTTCTCCCGGGATTCTGGCGAACAACAGAGGGACGCGTGTGCCGCGTGCCGCACGGTTGCTGAGGAGAAACCCGAAGGGATTGAGAGCCCAGGAAACGATTTTTCACCGTCAATACGTTTATTTCGGATAATCGACGCAAATGGTACTGAAAGAGCGGCTTTCATCGTCCTATAAAGTAAAGGCCTATGACACGATATTTTCCCCATTCAAATCTATAGCGGAAAACGTCGAGCCAATTCAGTTAATAATTTATCTATTTAATTTATAATTCAGCTATTTATTATAGTTAGTAATTTATAATATCAGCTGAACAACGATGAAAAATAAAAGAAAGTGAGTGTACATAACTTCTGTTACACAAAATATTATAACCTAGTCGTGGATATCTAAAGGAAATCAGTGCATTGCCACAAAATAGGCTAAAGCTCGTGGTATCTATTTATGAAGGTGACTTACACATAGGTATAGAACTTCGAAGCTGGAATTTCAATTTCTATATCGAATCAGAGTGCCGCAATCTATATTAATAAAATCGTAAGTATGTCTGTCTGTACATTGATTAGAATAATGAAATTTTGCGTTTCTTTTCCGTTTCAAGCTATATGTAGACGATTGGTACCATTTTCTCAATTTTTCTCTATCTGTCTGTCCGTATGTTTGTCCGCTTTTCACGGTTACAGGGGTCATTGGACAACTGATATGAGTGAGGGGAAATGTCTGTATCAGTCCAACTTAAATTATAGGCTATTTGAAGTTTTTAAATTTAGCCAGAGGGGGTGTTTTAGGGGAGGGGGTGAAATGGGGTAACTTGGACACCATTGAACGAACTGGGTGGGGACCTGATTGGTCGAATATATTTGGATTATTTTAACTTAAATCACAGGCTACTTGAAAATTTTCAAATCTGCCACATAGGGGGTATTTTGGGTGAGGAGTGAAAATGGGTTTGGAAGTCACTGAACAAACCGGAGATCTGAGTGGGGAAAACAGCGAAAATGGCGCCGCATGACTAGAATCGCGAAGGAATACACAAAATTTAGATATACTATCTTATAATATACGTGGCTTGAAAAATAAATTATATAATGCTAATTTTAAAAATTTTGTGTCTAAACATGATGTTTTTCTATTTTTTGAAACATTTTCAGTAGACACCGATAACTCAGATGTAGAGCTTTTCTTTGATGAATTCTTGTTGTGTTGGGAGGCAGCGACAAGAATTAGTAACTTGGGTAGACCTAGTGGAGGATGTTTATACGGAATAAAGAAAAAACTGTATGGGAAAAATATGGAATTTGGCAGAGTTGAAGGAAAAAATGTTGTAATTATAAAAAACACAGTAAAAGGAAATATGACAATTTTACCCATTTATTTAAACTCGATTTGCTGGGGGGAACAATTTGATGGAGTGAAAAGAGTCATTGAGAACAACTTGGAGTTGAATTTGTTGATCATAGGTGATACAAATTCAAGAACTGGATCCTGCCAGCAACTACCAGAGGGTGTATACAACGAGTTGGAGGGCATAAGTTTGGATCGAAGATCGAGAGATAGGGTGGTAGACTCAAGAGGGAGGAAGTTGGTGAGGCTTTTGGATGAGTACAGTTTCGTGATACTCAACGGACGTACAAGTGGGGACGTAGATGGCAATTACACATTTGTTGATAATAAGGGATGCTCCGTGATAGACCTGGCAGTTGTGTCCGGGAACTGTTTGGAGGACGTGGTGGATTTTAGGGTTGTGCCGGAGCTGTATTCGGATCATCAACCGATCAGGGTGAGTATAGCACAGGAATCGGGAATGGGAGGTGAAATAATGCCACTAAGTCCTAGATTAAACTGGACAAAAAATGATGCCAAATTTTATAAGGGGAAAGCAGCTGCAGAAATAAACAAAGTGTCTTTTATGCATAAAGATAGTGAAGGTAAACTTGATGAGCTGGTGAAATGTATAAAAATATCATCTGAAACGGGGAGTTGGGTTGAGAACGAGAGAAGCAGAAGGCCGGTATTTAAACAACCGTGGTTTGATTTTAACTGCAAGAAAGCACGGAACCAGTCAATGAAACGACTAAATGAATTGAGAGGCTGCGATAATAGTTATAATAGGGAGATGTACATACGGGCGAAAATGGCATACGAGGAACTGTGTAAAGAGAAAAAGAAAGAATTTTACGAGAATGTGGATGCACAGTTGCGGACTGTTACGGACGCGAAGGGATTCTGGCGACTGCTGGACCATATAAAGGGCAAATCACCCTATCGGGCACCGCACATACCTATTGATGAGCTGGTAGCACATTTTAGGGTTCTATTAAACCCGAATATAGCGTGTTCAATGATGTCCTATGCGGAACCGTACATTGAGGATGAAGAGTTGGATCACAACTTAACAATGGGGGAGTTGAACGCGGTAATTGACAAGCTGAAGGAGAACAAAGCACCTGGCCCTGATCGCATCACGAATGAATTCTTCATCAACGCACCTGGCAAAATGAAACTATTATTATTGCAGGTATTTAACGAAATTTTTGAAACGGGCAAGGCACCGGAATCATTCAAAAGTGCGATTTTATTCCCCTTACATAAAAAAGGAAACACTACAGATCCCTCAAACTTCAGAGGCCTTGCTTTCATGAATACGTCAGCGAAAATTTTCATGAGCTTGCTCTTAGGAAGACTTACTACCTGGGTGGAAAGCAGACAAGTTTTACACGAGGCGCAAGCAGGGTTCCGGTCGGGATACAGTACCGTTGACAACATTTTCAGCCTGTATAATCTTGTGAAAATAAGGGAGATACAGAGGAAAAAAACCTATATCTTGTTTGTGGATCTTAAGGCTGCATATGATCATGTCCATCGAAATGCCCTCTTCTTCAAGCTTTCGCAACTGGGTGTATCGTCCAAGTTCGTCAAAATTATGAAGAGTTTGTACGAAGGCACCAGCATGGCAATTTGGTCAAAAGAAGGCATGTCGCAGTACTTCGAAACGGTCAGCGGAGTTAAGCAGGGCTGCCCAATGTCGCCTTTGGCTTTTTCACTGTTTCTGAACGACTTACCGGATGCTCTGAGTGGTGGAGTGAAGGTGGGAAACACAAAAATAAAAGTTTTTATGTATGCAGATGACATAGCGGTCATGGCAGACAGTCCCGTGTCGTTGCAACTTATGATAAATGAACTGGCCAGGTACTTCGAGATGTGGAATTTGGTGCTGAGCCCGGAGAAATCCAGAGTCATGATCTTTGGCAAGAATAGCCGATGTCTTGCGAAAAATGAAAAGTGGCACTATAGAGGTAGCTCCCTCATAGTTGCGGATGAGTATAAGTATCTGAGCGTTATATTGACACCGAGACTCGACATGGGGAAGCATTTCAAGGAAAAGATATCGCAGGAAAAACATGGGTTGAATATGATATGGGGTTCGTTGATTAGGAAGAGAAACGTTCCTCTTGAAGTCAAACATGAGGTTTTTGAGGCAACGACGAGGTCAGTGAAAGGCTATGCAGCTCAGGTGTGGGGACACAAGCCTTACGAGCAAATAGAGGTACTCAATCGCTACTACCTAAAGAAACTGTTTGCCATGCCTAACAATACGCCAAATTACTCACTGTATGCGGAGAGTGGCGTGGAACCACTCCATTTTCATTACATGAAGTTAAATCTCGATTACGTGGAGAAAATACTGAAATACTCGGATAACCGCTACCCCAAGATCATTGCGGAGGAGGTGTTTAGGCAAAGATCAGTATGGGTTCAAGACTATTTCGAATTGAGTCTGAAGTGTCGCGGAAATGAGGAAATTCACCACAGAGAAAGTCAAACTGAATGGGTTCATGAGATGAAGGGGGTGGTGCAGGACGCCAGGGTGATGTGGGTGCAGAAAGTTGAGGAGGATGTAAAGAGGTCAGAACATCACAGACTTCATGCATCACTGAATCGTGAGGAGCATGGTGGACGAGCCTATCAGAAATTGCACGATTTATTCAAGATCCGTACCATCTTCAGAGTAAGGACGGAGATGATCAATGTTAATTTCAGATGGTGGAAGGAGGGAACATCGAACATATGTTCAATGTGCAATCGGCGAGAAGAAGAGACGGTGTCACATTTTATGGCAATCTGCCCAGTTCTCAACGAATTTCGCATCCAGTATTTGAAAAAGACTGCCCTTACACCGCCCGAATTGAATGAGATACTTGATGGAAAGTCAGAACAAGTAACAAATGATGATCTTGTAAAGTATATCAGGTCAGCGACAAGATACAGACAATTTCTGGTGGCCCAATTCAATCATAGTGCATGAGTAATTCTCAATACGAAATGCTGAGTAAACTAGACATGGAAAAGTGAATAGATATCTATATAAATAAATAACTACTGTTCGTAGTAAACAAATAATGTATTAATATGAAAAGATTATACTGGCAATAAATAAATTAGTTATAGGTGTATATATAAATATACATAAATAAGAAGCGATAACCCCCCTGCGACGATCAAATGATCAGCAGTATTAGCGTAGACCGCAATAAGAAACAATATAGTTGTCGAAGAATGATGAATAGTTAAAATTAATGTAATGTATTATGTGAAGGTTAATGTATTAATGTATTGATATATATTATGTGTTATAGGTATTATATTGTGTATTAATGTATATTAAGTGTATTAATGTATTGATTCTGATAAGAAACATGCAGTAAATTATGAGGTATATTACTAGTGTTGTATTAAAAATAGATAACTAACTAATTACAAGAATAATAGTAATAATAAATACATAAACAAATGGAAAATGGAAAAAGGAATGTAATATAAATAATATATAATAGATAGATGTTTGTTGTTAATTATGTTTAGCTCTTTGTCAATAAACGCTTTTTCTTCTTCTTCTTCTTCTTCTTCTTCCATTCCTACCCATAGGAATGTTTTTGTGGGAGGGGGTTTGGAAAGGTGTATCTTTGACATCACTGAATAAAATGGGGATCGGATTGGGCGAATATGTTTAGGGCTGGTTTCACCAAAGTTTCTAATCAACGTTTACTCATTAAACCGAAGATCTCAGCTATTAAACAACGATATTCGGATTCACCAACTCTGGTTCAGACAAATCAATGATCAATTGCGCATAATCAACGATCAAAACCAATCAACAGAATTTCGGTGGTTATAATAACACTCTCAGATTATATTTCAATTACATAACTGAAAAGATTTTTAGGATCAAGAATTGCAGAGTCGGAGGTGACAGGATCGTTTGCCTATAATAATCTTATTTTATTCATAGGCCCCTGAGGGCCAACGCAACGATCAAGTTCGCCCCACGCATGAATACACAATTTCTTCTGCACTCAATACCTTTAGCTTAAAGAATGGACGATTCCGGTGGGTTGGATTTAATTAATCAATTTAATTTCGTCCACAGTCGGTTAGTTAAAAATCAATTCAGGTCAGCTGGAAATAGCAGGAAGTAGTTGGGCAAAGAGTGACCGAAATAATAGATTGAATAATAAATTTTATAACGCATATATATATATATATATATATATATATATATATATATATATATATATATGATAGTCACTTGGGATAATCTGAGACTAGATGATATTATATGAATAAACGAAAACATGAAAAATGTGGTGGATTCGAATGGGCAATTCGAATACATTGGCTAGATACAGAAATATATAATATTTATTACTAAAGTTTGATGAATGGAAAATGGCTATTGCTGGAAACAACGAATTTTAACTCAAATTACATGATTTCTTTAACGTTTCAATCCTTCAATTGAATAAGTCAGAAGGAATCTATTACGATAGGGATCAAGCACCTAATCGATGTGTGAACATATAGATTACTATTACACCAAAATGTCAGAAATATGATAGTAACACATGAAATTTAACACAATGCAAAAAAACGGATTTCCACTTTTCCAGGCGATGAGTATCCAATCGCGTGGCAATTCAATAAAGAGAAGGGAGTTTCGGGCAATAACTCCGTAACAGATGATAAGAGAGAGCAAGGTGAATTTATCACCCATAACTCCTGCAACAGCCAAATTCAGGCTCTGGTAACGGCCCAACTTTTCAACGTATACACCTATTACATCCGTAAGGCAGCTCAGGAAACCCAATCTGTGACTATTCTTTCTGTTCGATTTAGAACGATCGCACAGCAGTAAAAGGCTCGGAGAACTAGAGAACAACTAAACTCGTTCTGGGAATTCAGATCGAAAAGAGAGACCGATGTTTTCAAATAGATGGATTTCCCTACCCAGAAAGGAAACTATGGCAACACGTATGGTGACACTCACTTTATTGGCATATATTTTTAGATGCAGGCATACAGATGAAGGCATGTTTGAAACCTAAATTGAAGTGTCTAACGAAACACACCAGTAAAAACGTAGGTACATTAAACGTTGCCAAATAGATACATAATGAACAAAGATATTAATAAGCCGAATTGGTTAATCAATCAATATAATCAATAGTAGAGATTAATCTCTTCAAAGAATATTAGCAATAAAAATTATCAAACTGAGTGAAAAAGCTGAATCATAATTATTATAGTTGATTAACTGATGACAAGTGACATATAAACTTACAAGATAGAATCAAATTTATTTTTCCTAAATAGTTCGTCCTTAAGTCAATTACCACATAATTTATCAGTCATATTTCCAAGTCACACTAAAAACAATTAAAATCTGTATAGAAGCCTGAGTAAAGAGATTGAAAAACGTAAATTAGAACAATAAATTTCAAACTATGAAAAATAAAAACCTTCTGTGTTGAGTGTGCACTAGGTATATATTTCTCACGTATAGTAATATCGAGTAGTCTGCAAGACCCCATCATTTATACAAAATGGTAACAGAGAGAAGAGACTAAGCTGAACCAACGCCGAGAAGAGGTAGTGGGGTAAACAGAAGCTTCTGTCTTTGCTCAATCCATGGCAGGCTAATAGTTGTACACTGCCCACAAACTTGGCAAGCTTCCCACAAATTACGGCTTTAGTAGGCTTTATAATGGCGAACAACTTGGCAGGCTTTATACTGCTCATCCCCTTGGCATGTTCAATACTCTCTATCCTCCTGGCAGGACTTCACTGCCCACCAACTTCCACACAACTCGACTCATTTCCAGGCTTTTTACTAGCCGACCCCTTGAAAGGTTCTAGACTGACCAGTGACAACCCTCCTGCAGTTGTATGCTGTTTTCCCCCACTGTCATACTCTACACTGTCCATCTACTAAGCATACTTTCTATCCTCTGGGAAAGTTACACCCTGCCTATACAAAATTGCCATACTTTACACTATCAACCCTTTGGCAGAGTATGATACAGCTCAACCCCTACTCAGGCTTTCTGCTATCCAACTCCTCGACAGGCTCAACATTGACCATCCGTCAACAGGCTTTGTTGTATCCACCCACTTGGCCATACTCTGAACTGCCACCAACTTGGCATACTTTACTTAACCCCTTGTCAGGCTCAATATTGCTTAACCTTTTGGCGTGATTAGTCTATCTTCTTGGCGTGTACTTTATACTCTCTTGGCAGACTTTTACTGTCCATAAACTTGGAATACTTTACAGTACTCACCCACTTGGTAGGCCTTACACTGCTAATTAGGCGGGTTCCAAATTGTGGAAAGGTTTTCAACAATCTTTATGAATAAATGTTATAATAATGTCACACAATGCCGCTAATGACCCTTCTGGTTGAGGAGCGGCTTAAACCTTAAATAAATAAATAAATAAATATAAAAAAATAATATTGTCACAAATTTTTTTTTCTTCTTTATCTATTTATTTCAAAATTAATTTTTTATTTATTCATTCTTTTTTAAATTGTTATTTGTTAGTTATAGTAATTTGAACAGTACTATAGTCATTCACAGTTTGTTATTTTGTAAACGAGTTTAACGTGAAATTCGAAATCTTTTTTTCATCGGATTTGACTGACTTGAGATCAGGCAATACTGAAATGAAATACCACGTGCGGTCAATGAAGAAGATGAAAACCGACTTGTATGGACCAAACAACCTTGTTGACCGAACAATACGTTGTTTAATCGAAGTATTTCATTCTCTTCTGCCATCAACAACGCGTACTAACCCACATAATTCACTAAAAATGTTATGCCAAGGGACATCTTGAAGCAAATGCGGTAACGGAGAAAAACCTCATGGCTGAATAAAGCACGGAAACTACGGATGATATGAAAAGATGAGCACACTCAAGGCGCCTTGGAGAGAAAGGAGGGTCGAGATCCTCAGAATATTATAATGAATAACTGAGCAAGGCAACCAAGTTCCTCCTCGTTTGAGGAAAAAAAAGGACAGGCCGTATCAGAACTGAAATATAGACGAGCATTTTCTCCGTTGAGCCGGGCAGGGCACAATCACCCTGGCGTGACCCTGACCCAGTGGCCAGAGGGCTGAGCTTGTACGTGGAGGAGGTGAAAAACGCCCGCCCAGCGGCCTGCCCAACGTGATTCCCATCCCGCTACTCAGATCTGTTTGTAGTAGCGCGGGGGCGGGTGTTGAAGCAATAACTTTCCCCTCGTCTGTTGCAGTGATCGCACGGCTGTTCGATTTTGCGACGGAGGTTGACGTTGGGAGACATCTGGACAAAAAAGGCGGAGGCAACATCATACTTCAAGCAATCAAAAGCATTGCGTGCGTACGTTGGATTTCAAGATATAAGAGAGTTCCTGGTTACGGCTGTTACAGATCACATGCCGCACGTGAACCAAGATCAGCTGATCTGGTAACAACCGACAGCTGACGAATTACTGCTATCGTGCAACATGAGTAAGAGACCGCTTAATTGACAATGCAAGATCGAGTCTTCATACGTCCTCGATAACATATCTTCATCATACATGTGGAACCGGTTAAGTGACGAAATTTTTTTTATGTTAGTCTGCAACAAAAATGTAGTAAAATGCCGCCAACCGTATATTTTTATCTCAATACGTATTCAAGATATGATTATTTAGTTTTTTTCCCCCCAGGAAACCCGTAGTTTTTTTTTTTTTTTTTTTTTTTTTTTCCTTCTAAACTCGAATTACTCCACTTTTCCTCATTTAATTTCAACTTTCGACCTCCTATTCGGAATCAGCATTGAATTTCCTATAAGAATAGTGTAATTGAGTTCGTAAAAAGTACCATCCGAGGACCATCACATCAACTCAAACATAGAAGATTTTGAAAAAAAGAAAAATTTCTGAAAATCGTTAAAACTTTACTACTTATTATTCCAAAAAAATCCTGGAAACTGGCAAATCTCATGAAAACTGATTCATCTAATACTCTTTCCACTGTCACACATTCACGAGCGAAGCTCTTAAAATTGCTTATGACTTCCTCGAGTTGGTCGATTAACTGAACTAAAGGTATGAATTTAGTTGTTGACATTCGATCACTGTGGGCTGATAAATTTAGAAAAGCATTAGTATATATCCCTCTTCCAGTACGCTCCTGTCCATAGGTGCAAGCTTGCGGTTTTTATCACGTTCCGCGACAAAGTCTCTTCGATCCCGATTGCCCCATCCAGAAGCATGATTATGTGAACGACCACATTGCACATTAATCACTTTATTTTCTGAGTGCAGCGTTGCCTCCTTCGTGCCTACCCCTCTCTCACGGTAATCACTGTCATATAGTAGCGTGTGATGACGCTTTTTGCACTGCGTGCATACATTTCGAGAGGGACAATTTTTCGCAGGATGTGATGCCAGGCAGTCTTATTTTCCCCCTTGTAAAATGTGTTTTGTGTCACGTGAGACAGTTCCCACGAGATCCAAGGGAATGCGCTGCCGTCGCTCCGTTGTTACCCAACGGGCTTCGGGCGCATCTTCCCGTGTTTTCGAAAGGCTGCGTTTGGCGATGGATGGGTGATCCTAGAACTGGAAAACCAATCTTCTCCAAACGCAGCATATATGCTATTAGAACGAGTTGTATCTCTTATGGTACTGTCACACCCATCTCTATCTGTGAGTGTGGATTTAGGCCCCCATTGCACCTCTGGGGCGGCCTAAGATTATTACACAAGTTAGAAATGTTTCAATTTAATTAGCTCGGCCACCAGATCAGAAAAAACCCAATCATTTCAATCGTGCCATAGTGCCCCAGAGAGTCTTCTCTCTATCTGATTTCAACTTCCTAGGATGAACAGGAAAAATTTATCTTACTCAGCTGATTATGAATGGGCCAATGATTTCAATCGTCTCCTAATGTCCCAGGGAGTCTTCCTATCAAATTTTAACTTCCTAGAATGAACAGGAGATTTTAGCTCTAAGCTGATTAGGAAAGAGCCAATAATTTCAACCATCTCATAGTGCCCCAGGGAGTCTCCCTATCAAATTTCAACTTCCTAGGATGAACAGAAGAGAATTTAGCTCACTAACAAAGAGACTTTAAACAGCCATGCGAGGCATATCCATGTCAAAAGGAGTTTTCATGTTTTACAATATTCTGAGAAAATGAGTTAGTTGAGCAGTACATAGGATATGAGTATTCTTTTAGCGTGGATTACGTTTTTACTGAGACCTTTTTACCGAAAATTATCATCCAACAACGCAAAGAAAAAATGACACGTAACAATGACATGTACAAGAAGGCTTGTGTAACCGTAGCTAGTGATATCCGAAGCTAATTTCTTTGCTATTAAACCTAACGGGCTAATTTCTTTCTTATTGAACCAATGAAGCTGAAATTTGGGAAAGAGATCCCATGGGACGTCTAGAAACAAATCATAAAGTCAAAAGCCCCCTAGATCAGCTGTGTGAGCTTCACATCAAGTTTCTTTACTGTTCAACCCGTAAATAGCAAATCTTTACGTAGAAAACAAAAAACGTATTCTACTACGCTCATCGCTCTACAGCCTTTAGGCGCAAGGTGGTTTTTCCGACGGTAGGTAAATATATTTTCTTATGTAAATATTTCAACGCAGTATTCTGTCTATACATTCTTCGGATCATCAATAATAACTAGTTAGTCGTAGGTACTCTTTCCATCAAGTTGAAAATTGCCCTTCGAGTAATTTTTACTATTATAAATTTAGTTGTTCATTAGTTTGATAGAAACTTTTATCCAACAGTACGTGAAGTGAAAGAGTTTAAAAACTGTATGACCTTGTTCTCGAACTTAATCTTCGAAGCAAAAGTTTCCCTCCTAGACGATTATAATTCACGACCTATTACGGAATGAACTTTGGAGTTCATGACACATGTTAACACAGAATGTGTTTTAGCCTTGGCATCTCCAGCCAACAACGAAACGTTTATGTGTAACGAAAATGTTTTGCAACAATTTCTGATGATTTCCGCTTACAACCGAGTCGTTGCAGGGAAATTGTACTTAGTCATTTTTCGTGCCACAAAATTCGTTGACCATTCGTTCGAAAGCTCTCGATTTATCCAACCATACTATGTTGACTACTGCTAAGTCCATGGCCAACAAGCTGAGTAATGAGCATGGTTATTTGAATAATTTTTTACACACAGGTGATCATTCTCAATATTGATATTGTGAACATGACTGCGCTGGTGATAAATAAATAAAACAACTTTAAATAGTAGTGATAAGATACACCGCAAAATCTGCGTCATTCTTATATGCGGGTTTCAGGTTTATGTGAAACGCGTGAGGTAAAACATGTGTTTCACTAATTTCATTCGAAGTATGTAAATAGAGGCAAACGGGGGTCCAGAAGGGGCTTGCCCCCTGGCGAGGCGCAGAGTGCCGAGTTTTTATAACATTATTTTCTTGAGCTTCAAAAGAAATAAATAATCAATCTTAAAATGCGTACCAACGAGAGGCCATGACCCAGTGGCCGGAGATAGCGGTCGCGCATTATGTCATCCGCACAATGAGATGTAACTCAGGAATGCGAGGATTGCGAATGGAAGGCAGACGTTCCCCGCAGCGCCAGACGCTCAACAGCTGTGAAGTTTCCAGTCGGAGAAACTGAAAGATCACATTAACCAGACGATGAGCTCGAGAGAAACGGGCCCGCGCTCAGCGGAAGTCGTACGCCCGCCTCCGGTGTCGGCCCTAATTTAGAACAGCAACATTTGAGAGGTTTTCGTCGTTTCTGCCGATGACCTTTTGAAAATTCAACAACGGGGTCCACTTCGAGTTGGTCCCCCGAATTTACGCCAAAGCACTTAACCTCATGCAGAATTCAAGATTGTTCTGCTTTCGATCAATCGGAGAGAGGAATGGACACTTCGCGTTGAAATCGTTACGAACTGTGAGCATATTAACAAAAATAAACAACCAGCTCTGCCGGCAGCGGTTATAAATATTTAGGCGGACATATTAACCGGTTGTACGACTGTTCGCTAGTACGAATCGATTCCTCTTTTAACGTTCGCAACACCCCAAGAGTAAACGAAAAGTTGTACCAAAGATCAGTTATAATTTCTGCTGATTTAAGAATTCTATTTTTCATGCTTTTTTTTTATTCAGTTCATCCAATAGCACACTAAGCTGAACTAAGTGCTCCAATATCATCTCAGTAGATCGATAAGTCCACTTTTGATTCAACTGATGCTCCAATATCGAGTCTGTAGGTGCAACATACCGCTATCAACTTAGTTGATTAACGTGCTCCGATACGATCTTAGCTGGTATAAAAGCACTTTTATCTCAAAGTTAGCAAGCTCCTTCGTTGCAATCTTAAACAATTACCTTTAGTTCAACAATGTCCAAGAAAGGATAAATCCGCGGAAAATTCAGAAAACCTGTAGAAAGAACCGCATTACTATTAGAGCAAAACCCGAGTTGAATGCGTTATTTCCTATTCCCAGAACATATTCTCTGGTAGAAATACCCTTCTCTGAAAAGCCCTTCCTAATCACATTCCGGGCCGGGGTTCATGACCACTTCAACTTGATAATTCAAAACTCGCCGACACCATGTCCGCCGGTCCCATCGTAACTTTTGATGAAGAAACTTCACAACAGGTACAATATTGATCCGGGCCTTCAAAAGAACGGACAGCGATGCACGCTTTTGCAAATGATTAAATTAAAAAACTTTACCGGGTTGAACGGGTGCACGGACGGGATTGAATCAATTTTGAAAGCCTATTTTTACACTCCTCATTAAATAATACTTGTTCATCAGCTCCCTGGAGCGTGCACGTAATTGAGGGAGTTTTTTATTACAGAGGTCCACGAAGAAATTAGAATGTAATTCCAATTTCTCCCGTATCTATGCAAATTTGATATTTTAAATTACTACTAAGAAATGTGCATGATCATATAAATTTGAGTTGTATCGATAAAAATATAAAGGACCATCAATATAAGAAATTAAGAGGATTGGTTGAATTAGGCAAGAGTACGGAATATTTACTCAGTATTTTTACTGGAAGGAACTGAAATTCTTAAGGCAGGTGTTTCTCCATCAAACATTGAATTTGAGCGGAATCGTAACACAAATATCATGTTTAGCATGCGCAGTAGCTACTATTCAAAAAATTTTAAAGACACTCATTGGGGGCAATTTGTACAAAGAATTACTAATATTTCATAAAACATGAGATACCTAACTGTTGAGACTCCGACAGTCTGCTTTGCTTATTCGACTTATTGACGTTTTTTCTAGTAAATAGCTATCAGTAGGAAATACTTGAAAGAGGATAAAAAAACCCAGAACCCATAAAGGGATAACACCTCAGTCTGAGGAGTGTGAGGGAGGACATCCTATAAAGTATTTATGGAAATATCCCCCTGATTTAGTTGGACCTCATTAGGATAGGAAGGAGATTGGTTGGGGATATGACTGAGAGAAAGAGACAGAAATATGAAATGAGATAGATGGTCGACTCAGCTCAGGTGCTTCTTATATACTCCTTGGCCCATGGAGGGAGAATTGAGAGCAATGAGGGGTAAGCGAAGGGGTCAGATTGTGACCACCTGACCATCCTCGGGTGACCAACCCGGAATCACGTGGTACCGAGCTCGACCGACTTGATGGTTTATTTGACAAATCTATATATGTGTGAATGTGTTCATTTTTGGTTGTTGTATAACAGTAACGATAATATGAAGCAAAACCAAATTCCACAGACACAAGGTGCACATCACAAGAGTGTAGGATACGGCAAAATAGCCGGCAAAATATAGGTTAAGACGGAAATATATTTGGAAAACACATTGACAAAGTCGCTGACAACTCTAATAACAAACTTGAGTAACCCAACAGGTATAGTGTGGAGGTATGGATTGTCCTTGTAAAGAACAGCGATAAAACTCTACCCAATGTGTACAAGAAAACAAATCATGGTGATTGATGATCTTGAAAATTTTAATAGCTAGCGAAATTTATTTGTCTACTGTTAAGGAATCTTTATCAACAAATGCACCGTGAATTGCTTTATTTCCATTTGAACAGGGAAATATGGACATTTTAATTGCTTCTGGAAAGCTGGGAGGAGGAGAGCCGTTTCGCATATGATCTATAGTTGATCTTTGAAGTTGTGAAGCCATTGTAGCGTTGACCTGATAAGCCCTCGATGAATTTCATCACATTAGGGCCGATAGGGAATACGCCTCAAGTGACGCATTTAGCGGAACTTGGTTTGGAGCGCGCCTGATTAGTTCTAAGCGATTCGACACGTTATTCTGATATCTCAAATGTCTCAAAAATCATATGAAAAACCGTTCAATCATACTAGAAATTTAATCCGTTTATATTGTCAGCACAAGGCAACACTATCTACTTCACAAGTCATGGTCTGAGTAATCGAGAGGTACAAACAAACGGGGAATGAAGTAGATGAGGAGTACCTATTAGAAATTATTACTTTTACTATTTTTAAATGAATGTAGATTTCATTCTAGGAATGTTGACACCATCCTGACTTTCCTACGAAAAGTGGTTTGATTTTTAAGGTTTTTCAAAGTTTCGGCAGTGACGCCGAGCTAAGGAGGGGGGTCCCGCTTAGACGGGAGGGGCGTGGAGGTGTAGTTTTTTGTCAAAACTTAGGAAAATCATAGTAAGAAAACTACTTATCGTAGAATAGTGCGCTTGGTTCTGAGAATTTCAGTTGCTTTAATTTAAAAACATGAAACAAACAAGTTGGTATTCCTCACAGCTGACAGGGACAAGCTCTTAATCACCTATGAAGTCTTTTAAAGCACGGGTGATCGATTCAAGTACTAAACTTTACGAACAGTCAAACAACTTTGTCAATGTCCTCAAAACTCTCAGTTTTGATTTGCAAGATAGTAAAATCATAATTCACGTTTTCTTCAAGCTTTACTCTAGCATAACAATTTAATGTATCCAGCCTCCTCCTGCTTTTCTCATCCTCTTGGACTTGGGGTGGGGAGTGTCACCCCAAGCCCAAGGCAAAGAAGCCATTAAATAAATCAGACTTGCATCAGAGCATGAGCCTTCCTATTCAGCCGATCTTCCGTACACTAGTAAACTGCATCTAGGTGACGCCAAGTGCCATAACAAGACTGATTTTTTCTAAATTCTGGTTTCATGGAAGTATAACAACAAACAACATGATGATACATCCAACTGGAAGCTACAGTATCATTAAGTTATTTACCGACTGCTAAATCAATGCTTTGAATAGGAATAAGAACAACTGCATGATGCACAATTCATGACATCGTTATTCCCAAATAATAATGATCAATTCAAATGGGATTTTAATGAGCACTTCGCATAAGTACAACTGCGTTTTTCAGCACTTCAAATGAGAACTGCGGAAACCTCGATGGAACCCCGTTATATAACGATGATTTGTTCAATTACATTTCAACTCCGAACATGGCCGCTTTTTCCAAATCTCTGCCTACCTATCCCTCACTCCTCTCGATACTTTTGATTCCTCTAGAATTGAGCAAAACAAATGTTTCGAACAAATTTGAATAAACGATTGGCCACCTTTCCGCGAATGCCGAATGCGAAGTTGGGTCTAAACGAAGCGGACTTTTTATTACGAATTCATGAATCCTGAAAGAAGGAAACGAAAACCCAATACCAACGGTCAAAGTTTACAAGTGATTGGGAAAGTATTGTAATTTTGGGAAAACAAAAGGTTCTGGCTTTGAAACTAAGTGGAGTCCATAATTACAATAAATGTCAAAAATCGGGAATGGGGTCAGAACCAATAAAGCGCCTCTATCGCCGAGCTTTCGAAAAATATATTTCCTTCATCAGGGCCTAAAACCAATGAAGAAGAAGAATCTCAGCATGACATTACAGCATATTAAAATAAAACTAGTCAACAACCAACAAGCATAACACTAAAATCACAGAATAGGTAGGTAGGTAGGTAATCATAATTTATCAGGAGAATACAACACTTATTGGACAACAACAACTCACTCAAGGGCTCCTAGTGCTGATGAGAAGCTCCACCCCTCATCCTCACAGTCATACCAGAAGAAGAAGAAGAATAATAATAATCCAGGCTAAAAGAAAACAACAATGCCCAGTTGCAATAAAATACTCAACAAAGAAACCAACTAGGTACTGATAAAAATGCTTTATATATATATATATGTGTGTGTGTGTGTATATATATATACACATTCCCCCCCAAGCCTAATATCACAGTAGGTAACAAACCAAACACTTACCTATTACAGGTAATGTGAAACAAAACTATAAGCACCAGCTACTCAATAAAAATATTTAACACTCAATAAATCTATGTATAAAACAACAATTAATTTAATTCAACAAACATTAGGCATAGGCTTAAACTAATAGATATATAAATATAGGCAGGAGCACACTATTTAACAAATTATATTATCACAGAAACTAGGAACTTCATATCTTCTTCCTCTTCTTCCTCACCATTACAACCCAGTAATATAAGGTGTGAATGTGGTGTCCCATATATTGGGCAGACTAAGCAATATGTTCGGGATCGGATCAGCCAGCATAAGCAGGACTGCCGGGGCACAGTGACACATCATAAGGGCACAGCTTTATCTGACCACGCAATAGAGTTTAGCCATGGGTTCGACTTTGAGAGTTTAACTGTGATTGATCGTGAAAAGGTGCTTGGTCGACGACTCTTCAAAGAAATGTGCTATGTCCAAATGAACCCGGAGGCATGTAATTATCGTACAGATGTCAATGGCCTGAGTTCCATCTATGCCAGCATCTTGCAGGAGGCAAAGAACTTAAGAATGTGAGAAAAGTCAACGAAAGAAGTGCACACCAGAACATCACCAGTGTCTGACATTCTTATATTACTGAGTATTTTATTGCAACTGGGCATTGTTGTTTTCTTTTAGCCTGGATTATTATTATTCTTCTTCTCATCAGCACTAGGAGCCCTTGAGTGAGTTGTTGTTGTCCAATAAGTGTTGTATTCTCCTAATAAATTATGATTACCTACCTACCTACCTATTCTGTGATTTTAGTGTTATGCTTGTTGGTTGTTGACTAGTTTTATTTTAATATGCTGTAATGTCATGCTGAGATTCTTCTTCTTCATTGGTTTTAGGCCCTGATGAAGGAAATATATTTTTCGAAAGCTCGGCGATAGAGGCGCTTTATTGGTTCTGACCCCATTCCCGATTTTTGACATTTATTATTCATCGTGGGTCGATCTTAACATCATCCATAATTACATCAAGGCCTAAAATAGCCTTCATTCATACCCGTGCAATGATGGAGTAGAATACACGAGTAATCCAATTTTCGAGGATATCTGGGGATGAAAACTCGTGCAATGATTGAGCAGATTGATAATACAATTTGCCGTAACGCAATATCAGAACCTATGATTCAGACTAAAAACAATACCTAATTGGGAAGATTCTAAAACCCCGGTTTTATACTCAGATAGTTATCACCACATGGTGTTCTACGTATTTCTCGCTTTTTTCCCCCTCCATTGAAATGTATACGTTACGGTTAAAAGTTGATTAAAGCCTTATTTTCTTCTTCAAAGGGTTTTCTTCAAATTCTTCAAAAGGTTTTCTAACATTAGACCATACAGAGTGGAAAACGTAGAATGGATAAGGATATGACAATTACGCGAGGAACATCCATACAAATCCCGGTTTGTGTTTTATTAATTTATTTATTAAAATTGATTTTTCCAAATTAACATGACAAGATAAAAAAGATGAAATTACTTGAAAAAGATGAAATATCCAGAAAACATTAGTGATATTTAAGATGAATAATACGCAAGAAACAAATGGCGAGTCCCTTCAAAACTTAGGTAAATAAAGTGTCAACAACGAGGTCCAATTTTTTTTAACCCAGAATCTTGAATCGAAATGGAAGATGGAAGAAATGAACCAACACGTCCACATTTAACTGGCAGAAATAATTTTGAATTCGGACCAGTGGGGAATTCAGATGTCATGTATTTGCGGGAATCAAGTAGGATAGAGTAGGACGTAGGCATTTTGGAGTTGACTTTTTTCAACGCATGAAACTATGGACCTGCTTGTACAACATTGCATCCATGAATCTTCTGCGATCCTCCATAGGCATCAACCCACATTCTCTCAAAGCGACGGCTGCATCAATCTGTCCAGTGGGATACTAAACAATATGCTAAGATACGAAGAAATCAATTCTGCACCCATGCAGCGTTTCTATCAGGTAATATGAGGATCACAAGGAAGAACAATAATCCAAAACAGGCCGTACCAGTGCAGTAAAAAGCAGCAGTAAAATCATTACTTGAAAAAAAAAACAAAACAAAAAAACAAATTGCTGCAAATTCTTCCATTAGTGAATTTTATCACATTAGGGTCAACTTCTATGTGGCTGCGCTATGGAGCACGAACGTTACTTGGGTCACTCACAAATCTGAGCAGTGCAGTGAATAACTGAGTGATCACATGCAGCCTTCAGCAGAGAGGTTCACCAAGATGGCGGTAAGAGCATTTGTACCGTGGACTCGGATGAAAACTGTAGAAGTCATGCTTATTACAAGGACTTAAAGATTGCACAAGCACAGAAGGTGCTAATCATGCGATGGTTAACTCATTTGGGGTGATCAAATCATCATCTCCCAATCACCATTCGAATTTCAGTGTGTTCGGACGATTAGAACGTGAAAAAATGCTGCGCAGATTGGAGTATTGATTTGTGAACGATGAAAGTAATCTACAGCCCGACATGCACATTCCCTGAAATAATTCATTAAAATCGGACGAAAACTGTGGAAATTATGAATGAAACAAAAATTTGAGGTCACACACACAGGGAGAGGCACAGAGACACGTACGCACGCACGCACACACACCTGGGCACTCTGGTAGTATTATATAACGCACAATAATACACGTAAGTTCGGTCAAGACTGAGCTCGAACGAAAATGCGAGATTACAGGAGATAACAGGGACCTCTAGATGAAGTTTCAGAGGATAATTTCTCAAACTGTGCATCAGCAGTAGACACCATCGTGATAAAGGCCGTAAATCCACCGTGAAATGTGGGTAAATGCTCTTCTGGAGGACACGATCACTGCTAGGTGTCATATTTGTATTCAATGATAAAATTGAAAATTCAACATTTGAGTTAATTTGATCATAGACCAACAACTTCGAGCAACCCCTTTAGTAGGAACGACTCCAAGGGTACCAAAACAGCATTTGAATAGACCTCGAGGATCGCAAGATGCGAGATTCCAGCTCTTTATCAGCGAGTATATCCCTGGAGAGAGGAAGAGGTGGAAATTACCTTGTGTGCTCTGCTGAAGTAGATATTCCTTGGGTCAGGGATAAACCGTTAACAAAGGACACCCTAATTAGGCTCCGTCGAAAACGGTCCCTTAAAACCATTAGAGTCTTCTAGTTAGCGCCTTGAAATGGATACCAGGGCATTTTAGCGGAAGCGATAGAAGTAGAGAGGTAAAAGGGAATAGCAGTAATCATCCTCCGCGCTTGGCTGCACATTGTCACATAGAGCCAACCGTCTGAATCCTTACATCGCGGAGCCTGTTTTTTTCTTCTTCAAAGGAGCTCTTTACCGGCACCACGGGGTGCAATTTGAAAAGGAAATTGTTGCAGAGAGGAATCCGAGCTTGCACGAGGCCGTACGTACAAACTATGGTCACGATCATGGAAATTGTTTCATAAATCTTCCACAGCGCGTTGACTTCTAATTACATGCCTGCTGTAAGTGAGCAAATAATTTTGGTGCTTCGGCTCCTCCAATTATGAAACCAGACACTTCTAAATGCATGAGAGGATTACAGAAAACGCATAGCTGATAATAGGGAAGTAGTGAGAAGCTGCTGAAGTGTGAACTTCCAGTAGTCCAATCAAAATACGTCTGCGGAATTGGGTGTGGCACGTAGCTTCCTCGTTTACCTATCATGAATGTATAGATCATTGAAAAGTTTTAAATGACCTAGAAAAATTCCATAGCGGAAGAGAGTAAATCAAGAAGTAGCGTGAAATGTCATAATTGGTTAACCAAGTAACGAAAAAATGATACTCAATGCGATTTACGTTTGTACAAGCGCAGAATGAACAAAGAGCAGCTATTAATGATACAATCATGTTGAAACTACGGGATGATCAAATCGCCATCCCCCAACTATACTCCAAATTTGAGCGTGATCGGACGACTAGGGCGAGAAAAAGTGGAGCATAATGGAATTAACGTTCGAGTTGAAAACAATGAAATAGATATGGGACCATCTACAACCTAAACCGCGCATTCGCTGACAATTTCATCAAAATCGGATGAAAACTGTGGAAATTATGGTCATTACAAGTATTTCACATTGGAGCATGCGCAGTAGCAATTAACGACACAATCGCGTTGAAATTGATATGACCTAATCAAGTCATCGTCTTCCAACTATCATCCAAATGTAAGCGAATTTGAACGACTAGAGCGTGAAAAAATGAAGCAAAATGGAATTTACGTATGCGCATGCGCCGAATGAAGTATTAATTTGGCATCAATGAAACTGATAGGGGACCATCTACAACCTAAACCGCGCATTCTCTGACAAAATCATCGAAATCGGATGAAAACAGTGGAAATTAAAATTCGTTACAGAGATTTCACATAGGCGCATGCGCAGTAGCTATTAATGATACAATCATGTTGAAATTATGGGATGATCAAACCGTCATCCCCCAGCTATACTCCTAATTTGAGCTAATCGGACGACTAGGGCAAGAAAAAATGGAGCATAATAGAATTAATGGAATTAACGTTTGCGCATGCGCAGAGTGAAGTATTGATTTGTCAACAATGAAACTGGCAGGGGACCGTCTATCCCGTAACCCGCACATTCCCTGAAAATTTCATCCAGATCGGATGACAACTGTGGAAAATAAGCTTGTTACAAGGATTTCATAGTGGAGCATGCGCAGTAGTTATTAATGATATAATCATGTTGAAATTGATATAAGATGATCAAATTGTCATCCCCCAACTATTATCCAAATTTGAGCGAGATCGGACGACTGGGGCAGAGTGAGTTTTCGAATCAAGAACGATGAAACTTAAAGGGGTTGGTCTACCTCCTAGCCCACACATCCCCTGAAAATTTAATCCGAATCGGATAAATACTGTGGAAATTAGCTTGTTACAAGGATTTGCAGACACACGACAGACACACACAAACAGACACGGAACCAAAGTTTTTCAGAATGGTCTAAGTCTAAGACGTAAAATGCGAGAAATGGAAATTTTGATTTTGGGGACCAAACATTTTTTTCTCCCGAAAGTGAAAACAATGCTTCCGCTACCTTTAGGTAGACTCGAAAGCAATAATGATACCGACTGTATTGAGCTTGAATAGTATGTAGAAGAGGGTTTCCTGCGTCATTACAAGTCCCTAGTAATAACTGTAATGCTTTATGTAGGCTTAGAGATTTATCATTTAGTTGAGGGTCATGCAAAATGAAATTATTCAACTTTTTTTCATGATTTGGTTTTTTGTATATACATTTTTCTTTGATTTTCTCCTGTAATTTGCCAATAAAGCCCTAAATCTTGAAGGATAATGAACATATTCGAACCTGTCCAACAACAATAAGTACGGTAAATACATCAAACAAACAAAATTTCTGCTATTATTTATATTAAATATAGAACAAAATAAACAGTAGTTTTCTTGTTTTGTTATGGTAGTATTGATAGTTTACGACACGAAGTGCT
This sequence comes from Adelphocoris suturalis, assembly GCA_030762985.1. Taxonomy (NCBI): domain Eukaryota; kingdom Metazoa; phylum Arthropoda; class Insecta; order Hemiptera; family Miridae; genus Adelphocoris; species Adelphocoris suturalis. The sequence continues at coordinate 40,449,672 of CM061046.1, read as the reverse complement.
GACACCGTCAAGCTACATTTTGTGTTTTAGTCATTCCGGACCCTATGGCGAGAGGTTCGAATAAATTGTACGACGTTGACTAAAAGATGCAGCAGTAAAGTAAAGTTTGAGAGAAAATCACAAAACTGAGAGTTATGAATGTACTTACTGACATGCTATAAGAAATTCAGAGCTTATGGAGAACTTACCTGAAACAAAAATACAAGTTTTACTTACGACTTATTTAGGTACTTATTAGTAGTAGACTCGGAAAACTAAAAACTATTCTTAATAACGAAGTATAACGATGGTACAACATGGAAAATGGTGCAGGGGATTGGTAACCTAGTGATGGGGGTTGGGTCTGGGAAGTGTGTTCGGATTCTCGGATTCGACCCATTAGTTATTGGTATCAATTCCTTCGTTACAGTAAAACGGTAGAATTTACAATGTTCTTCTGGATATTTTGAGCCCTATTCATCAACGAGTATAACCAATGAAAGCAGATACAATACAATACAACTACAGGTTTTATGAAGAAATTCGAGAAAAATCTATCCACTAGTTGTTTGCTAATTATTACGGTTTAGGAAATCCCATTTACCTTAATCAATTAGTTTCTTATTCCAGAGCCGTACAATATTCTGTTTCGTGTTTATGTTTAATACCAGTCGCCTTGTGATGAAATGCCAAATAAACAACGGAAATTAATAATAATACTTCAGTTCATTTTAGTTAACCCCTCAAAATTTTCTGTTTAATTAATGTTGGCTTCAACTAAAGCCCCTAGAAATTATATAGAAAAAAGTTTCCTCTCGACACCACTAACAAATTTGCCTCACCCGATTGTATGTTTATTCTTTTAAAAGAAAGTCAACTCTTACTCAAGAAGTTTGGCACCAACGGCACTCTCCTTTGACAAGTAGTTTCATCCTTACAATTTCTAAAGGTTTCAACTAGTAAGGTCGTGATACTGGGAACAGGGTTGCCCCAGGCATGAGCGGAGGAATGATGTCACTACCAGCAGAGGCTGGAAGATCGTTGCAATAAAACAACTTGCTGTGGGTAAGTACGATTGATGTCAAACTTCTCAGAGAAGAGTTGAGTTGAACTTATAAATATAACATTGCTGTTACTTGGAAAATGGATAAAATTGGGTAAAATAAGGAGTGTGGGGGGGGGGGGGGGCTAAATTTAAGAACACTTTCAAATTTGTTGAACTTGGTTGGTAGACTCAAGACAACTTTTCAACTTTGAGGTAAAGACCGGTTTGGGGTGGGGTGAACGATGTACAAGTTTCTAGATTTAGTTGTTCCGCTTGAGAAACTGCAACGGTTTCTATGTGATCGTATGCGACAAAATATAATGACATTATTGGATGATAATTACAGTTTGGTATATTATACGAAAGATGCAGAAGAAAGATTAGTTTTCCTTTCAATTTTGTTGTGACAACAACTGTTGAAAGGACCTCACGTGTTAACATTGAGTGAATGCTAACATAGAAATGTACATAATCACGATTCACACTCTGGTGAGGATGGTGATAAGGTCTAACGGGAAGGTTCCTTTCAATTACAATAGAGGATTACGGATTTTTATTTATTTTTTTATCATTATTTTTTTAAATATATATAAATTGATGATTGAGTCAATGCTTTTAGTGTCGACACTGTGAACTGTATACAATACGTCCTGGAGAAGCAAACTCCTACAAACTAAGAAAAACACAACCACCGGTACGTTTGTCTAAAAACATTTGTGACGGAGATATTTTTAAACGCCAACGAGATCTGTGTTGATGAATCGCTTCACTGTCATTTCCCCGCGCCTCTCTAATTCACAACCTACACCAAGAAGTAATAAATGTCATCTCGTGAACATCCTCGCTTATCCTTCCATCAGGGGGAAGTGTTGAAACCGGCCAGAGACGCAAGGACATATCGTTGATCGAGCGGAGGGAGGGTTAATACGCGTTCGGAGGTAAAAGTGAAGATGTTACCCACAGAAGCGTGATGAGCAGTCACGAGTGTCGCTTTCTCAGGCGCATCAGCGATGCGAGCACGAGATAATTAGAGATGCTGGATGGGTTGAGTGAGTAATCATAATGCTGCATGAAGATCACAATAGTACCTTAATATTTAATTCTAACGTTGGTAAACAAAACTGGTCAATAACCACGATTGAGAGACTTTGTGATGAATTTTGGTAGAAAATAAACTGCTAACCCAAAAATATGTTACCTCAACATAATTAAAATAACGTTACCATTAAGGACTACTCAAGTATATTTCAACTTCTATTAGGTATATTTTACAAACGTAATGTAACATACATTTATCATTAAGCAATGGGGCTCCGAACTACCAAGGTCCGCCGCACAGTGGTCCAGATCCGCCGAAAACGTGATCAAAACTCAATTTTTTCATATTTTTCTACATATTTGAAAATTGTATCCTTTATTCTACAGTTCTTGAAACACCCAAGAAGCTTGCCAAGGCTTTCCCGAAAACTGCTTAGAAACGTTTGCAGAAAATTTGGAATGTTTAAAGTAGACTGATGTTAGCGATTTTTTTGTTAATGAAGCAATTTGTATGTATATGTATATATATATATATTTTTTTTTTTTAATGAAAACGAATGAAAACGTTGAGATAACCAATATGGGTTTGATTGGGGATAATAACCAAGTTGGGTCTGATATGATAAGTTCAGGTAATCAAAGAAAAACCCGAAAAATGTTACTTTTTGACCATTTCTGAGTCTCAAAAGTGAATAAAAACATGATTTTTGGAATCTACGCACTCAAAAACATAAGACCTACTCATTATGGAAGCAAAAGTGTTACAATTAAAGTCGCTAGGAGTTTCGATCACGTTTCAAGGAGTTCTGCGGACCACTGTGTGCCGCTAGGAGCGGTAGGGGAGAAGGACCTAAGGAACATGGCGGTTGACATGAGTTTCCCCTTGTTGATATGATACCTAGCGTCGGCCTTTTTCGCTCTACAATTGGTTCCACGCACCACCATAATAGGAATTATTTTATTAATGAATAAATTATAATAATAAATAAACACAAACAAAACGAAAACCCGGCAATAAATAAAAGCACCTTGTATCTGTCACGACTGCTCTCATAGGCAACAAATAAAGAGCGAATGGGTAAAGTAGACCAGGACGTGGTGGCGCACGAGTATGCATAAAATTTTGAACGCCGTTTCTCTTCTGAATCGTATTTATGATGTCTTGGAATACTCAAAAGTGGATGATGTCACCGACGCGAGTGGTCGTGGAGGGGGGGTGGATAAGAGCGCATGGGACCGCGCTCCCTTTTGACCCTAATAGTTCACGAACGGCACACCACAAACAATCGTTTTAAGGCTCAAATTGTTCGTATTCGAACAAGCTACACTTTTCGTTATTAGTATAATACGTGTAAAATTGTCAGGTTTAACTTAAAATAAGTTGAGAAGCGGAAAACCTGATTTTTTATTCCTTTATTAATGGGAGATCGGTAATGAAGCATTTTCAGTTTTCTTGTGATATGATTACTATACTATCAGTAATTTATAGTTTTCATCACCATTTATAATACTAATTTGAAATTTCTGATTCTCGAGAAATATAGGCAAGGAGAATCCCCACTACTTAACGATGAGAAACTAAAGAAATTGAATCTCAACTCAAACCCAAATACTTATAAGATATTGACTTCAGATGTATGTATAGATCTTAACGGTACGTCCGACCATATGCATAAAAAGGTATCAACATATACTTAATTGAAGAAATAGCAAGAGCATGTATAAGTTTATAGAAAACATTCACGTCGGCACTGCATCATAGGTACATACCAAAATGTATACCAAGGTAGTAAAGCATTGTTATAAATTTAGTAACATTATAAAAATTCTATTTAAATAACCATTACACATAAAATTTAAGAATTGAATCATTCTTTGGAACATTCACACAGAACAATGCATGAAACTTCACTTTTCCGACAAGAGCAAGAGAACGTTCCATACGTTGCTTTGCATGAACAAGGTAGTATGGGATCTTAGGGCGTTGTTGATTTCGTTGTGAGACGAGGTGAAAATTGCCGTTTTTGATTTCGTATCTAATCAAAGGAGGCTGGATCCAAGGAGGCAGGAGTGTTGACGAGCGAAAGCATTCAACCAAATAAGTGTTTGTAAAAATGCCCACAAAAAATGATGATGCAAAGCACCTGAAGTGCCAGAGACACGGAAAAGTTTATAAATATACCCAGAGTTTTCGTCAGCAAATTGAATCTAAACTAAAATAATACTTGTAAACTCAATTTAAAAAATCCCGAAAACTCTTGTGTTCTGGTCGATTTTTTAAATCTAAATTTGCTCGATTTCGTATTGCCTGTCATATTCCTTAACGATATGTTACTATTTTACCAATCCTCATTCATAGTAAGATAAACTTCAAAACTTTTGCGTAAGTATAATGTTAGGTATGTAGTTACGTACGTAACTCTACCTAATTAGGGGAAGGGAGGCACCATTCGACCATCTAACCAAAAACGATTTCTAATTAGGGCATATATCACTGTATTTTCAAAATTTAGAATGCTTCAAGCACCTTAGACTCTTTCCCCATCACTGAAAAAACGAATGGAAATAAAACGAGAAAAGACGAAGTCTCAAAGAATGTTAGGTACATTTATGATTCTCAATGACACGAGAGACGGAGTCAGGATCTACTTAGATCATTTCGCTACCACTAGGCTCGCACCCTTATTTGAAATCACGATTACAGCGGGAACCGTCCCACATCAAAAAACCTCCGTAACTTATACGATCTAATAATGACCACATTAATAATGAGAGGAAACTGATTGCACGACCTATCCAAGTTGAACATCAGCCTGTATAGAAGTTATGCAGACATTTAATTTCCGTTTGACAGAATTTAATTGAAGCAGAGAATTGGCTCATGACCATCCGTGGCAAATGTCGAGAAAATCTACTTAATTCAATCACAAACTGTTCATGTTCCATCCAATCGGGGTATATTTTCGTTTTGCTGCTTCTGTCAGCAGTAAAGCGTAACTTGGTAGACGTAAAACGCAATGGTCGGCCCGAGGAGGGATCTAATGCGGAGTAGGCGTGACCTCAGAGAGGAGACCATTTAACGAATTGCCTTCCCTCGACGAGCTCCTGCGATGTGCCCAATCCTTTCAGGGAGCCCCCTGATTTCATTTTGTGGTCGGCTCAATCAACGGTGACAAATTGAAGAAATTCAGTTAGGTACCTCGAACACGAAAGGCGAATATAACAGCTGTACGAACACGTGGGTTTAATACTTGGTCTATGGTCTGCTGATTATAAAAGCAACCCTAGGCACCTCACGATTCCCGACCTGAGTCCTAGTTCACACAGGACTCATATATATATATACGTGTATATGGTGGTGAAAGTCATGCATAGCAAACAACTTACCCCATCATGCTTCAATTCAGGGAGCACCTTAACCTTAGAACCATATATAGGGTGTTATAACACTTTTGGTAGAGAACCTTCAAGAGATCGATTCAACAACTAATTTCCAACAAGGAGTACCTAGATTTTTGTTCAACGCTTTGTTTTCGATCAATAGCACTTTCAAGATAGTTTTCGTGTTTTTTACTTGATGACATAAAAAAGTTCAAAACTTCCCCAAGGTTCATTGCAAAATACACAAAATAAGCACACCGTTAAAAATAGCGTGAAATTTGCTTTCAGCATTTTACCCTTTAATAAAGTATCAAGCTCTTTCAGAATTTTCTTCATAAAATTTTCTTTCAGAATCGTACCCATTAATGAAGTATCAAGCTCATTCGATGGGGAAAATTCAGTACTGAAAATAATATTTTCTCTCATTTCTGAAATCATTGCACTTTTCAAACGGCTGCACAACCTTCGAAAATATAATTTTTCCCGTTTACGTTGAAATCCGACATGTGTAGGGGATGTTGCTCGCTTTGCTCGCTAGGAGTGGGTTTTCTCACTCGCTCGGTGTGGGATGTATAGATGCGAGACTGGATATAGTCCCCTTACCATCGAGAGCTACACCCCATGGTTCGGGAGGGGGTGGAAAATTTTAAAATCCCAAGGGAGAGGCTAATAAATAAATAAATCGTACAAAAGGGGCAAAACGATAATAATAAATTGCTGCGTTTTCTATGTGAGGAAGTTATACTGCCCACCCAACTTGGCAGACGTTTTTTTCTGTTGGAAATGACTATCAAGCAACACGAAAAGTTAAGTTTTAAGAAAATTTCAGTAAGTACTAAAAGAACTGTCTATTTTTCTACAGGTAGGCCATTATTTCATCTCTCTATCCTTTTCCCTTTATATTCGTCCATGTTAGAATATGTGAGGAGGTTATACTGTCCAACCAACTTGGCAGACTTTGTTTTCAGTTGGCAATTACTTTCAAACCAATTAAATCTTATAAAACTATGTGGAACCACGAAAAGTTTATTAGGTTTAATAAAGATATGCCATTATTTTATCTGCGTAGAAGGGCTATCGTTTTCACCGTCTATTTTTCTGTTGGATGTGTCTTTCAAATCAAGAGGTTGGAATACAAAGTTCAGAAAATACCTACTTACGTTTCGACGGAATAGGAAGAGAGCCGGCTCGGAAACCATCGTTTTCGTCTATATTTTCGTTCACCACAATAGGAAAACACAATTTCATGCCTCGAAACTCGAATGGGACCAAACTGGAACTCCAACGAACATTTTAAGAACAACCCGAGAAAAAAACGTCGAAATTTACTGGGTCTAAGGCGGAAAAAACCATAGTGGGGAATGCATTTTTTTCGTCAATCCCTGCATATTAGGGTGATTTCTGAGGAACGTGCCATTTGGCCGTGCATAGCATGGACAAAAAGAAACAGAGGAGTTTCATTCTTATTAAATAGAATAGATATGGATATAGATATTCAGGAAGGTCGGCATTTAACCACTAAAAACAGCCCGAAATGTTTAGCGCAGTTTTGAAGGAAGGAGGGGGAAGGAAAACGGGACGTTACTCTGTTTTGTTATTTTTTTCATTTATTAATTTTCTCAAAAAAATTATTTACGCTCAACATTTTAGACGGTTTTGGAGGTTAATTTCCAACCTCACTGAATATCGCCATTAAAAATAATAATAGCCTCGTAGTCAATAATAAGACCTGAAGAAGGTAGTTGGAGAACAAGGAGTTTATCTAAATGGAGAGGTGTTCATTACGTATGTACCTATTCTGTGTTTCGATATAATTGCATTTTAATACTTCGGATTACAGAGTCTTACTCATAGACGAGCAATTTCATTGGTCGAAGACTAAATAGAAACTTTGCGCAAACGAAAACGTTTATCTCGTTTAACAATCATAAAATAAAGAGTTTTCACCCGATTTCGAAAGAATTTTCAGGAGTGCGTGTTAGGATAGAAATAACCATCTATGAATTTAGTTTTTCCATGATCAGTTAACCTGCACGCACGCGGAGTCGTACAATTTACCCAACAATAACGACAACAGTTCTCATCTGATTTCGATGAATTATTCAGGGATCGTACAGGTTCGAGATACTCGAGGTACTAGAGATACTCTTTTTATTGTGACCGGATTATTTAAGTCTTCTGCGCATACGCGTACGAAAAAACCTTCTGACAATCTTCTTTTACTTTTAAGAAAAGTACTGCTGAACAATTGTTTGCAGCTCGTTCGAGTTGTGCAGTAGCTTAACAATATATGCAAGATGATTGATTATTCAAACTCCTGTATATTAACAAATTTCAATTAGGAATCCATACAATTATGTTATGAATACGGGGAAGCAATGTGCCACACTCGAATTGGTAGACTTTTTTCCATTTCCAATTTTCCAATTAGTTATTTCTATTAACTTTCGGAAGATTCCACTACCTTGGTAAGACAAGATTCCAACATCTGCACATGTAATGACTTGTCTAGTGCTCATTTCAATTACCCGGCATTCCGAAACAGCGTGTGGGTTAATGAAACCTCCCACTTCACGGATATTAGAGAACAAAACTGTTTCCACGGTTTGTTGTACACCAACCTCAAACGTTTGAAATACTTTTCAAACTTTTCCCGCCACTAAAAACTCCCGAGGTCGTTATCGGTTTCTTCGGACCGCATTCCAACCCCGAAAGGGTGATGGAAGGGGGGTGTTCCGAGGTATTTTTCATAGGACGACTTTTCCAGCAGATTCCAGGAGGGAAATCTAGGGGGTTTTCATCCGCTATTGGAGGCGGGCTGGGTCATCCGTGAGGTAGAGCTTTTGCCCGAAGCTTCCCGGGATTAGGGGAAAAGATTAATCGGACCCACAGGCTGCCCCTGCTCTACCTCTTTCCCTCTCATGATATCATTGTACCATTTCAAACCCTTGCTTCGTGCTTTCCACCGAAATAAATGTTGGGACCCCTTTCCCTCGGAACGCCGTAGTTAATTATTAACTGGGGGTTCTAAAAACTCGTTGATTTACTCGTTGAATCCCCGAGAGGTTCCTACGAATATTTTCTCTCTATCGCGGAACGCACACACATCAAGTTCGTATACAAAATACGAGGGCGTTTGAGTTCCAGAAAACCAACGGAGGTTGCCCTATAGTTGGTTTCATTAAACAAATGTGCGAATTTTTTTGAGTAGGTAATAAACCCAAGGATTTCTACGTACATGCTCAACTAACAAATTATAACTGTACAAGAAAAGTCAGCTACATTCAACAGCCTTCAACGGAAAATAAGTTTCTTTGTTTCACTTTCGCAGAAACTACTTTTGGTGTTATTTTATTGGGATATAACGACAGAAAAATCGGAAAGGTAGTATACAAGGCCTAGGGGTAGTACCCAAAAAAGGGAAATTTGAGTTGGCAAGCAATATTGCAATGTCAATAACTAACAACCAAACAGCTTAGCAACGCTACACATTTCTACTCAACGGTATATTAATATTAATTATCAGGTAACTCATCAGGGCAGATCAATGGGCTATATACAGACCGTCCCAGGAATAACCCCCCCCCCCCCCTCCCCCCACATGACTTTTTTTCACAATTGTTGAGATAAAAAGCGAAACTTAGAGAGCGTTTTTGGAGTGCCTGATAATATCAAAAGTTCTTGGACTTCCGTAGGGGTATTTTTTTTAAAAGAAAATAGGTAGGTAATCTTAGAAAAAATCACGCTTCATCATAGTTCATCAGCTCCAATCCAAGAACGGAATAAGACATCACCATTCTGGCTTCACCATCATGTCCAGCACTAAAAAATCTTTAAACAAAGTGTCACTCCGCAAAAAAATTATAATTAGTTTAATATTATAATATGTTAAATTGTATTGAAATTTGAGGAATTTTCGTAAAAACAAATAGTTAAAAACCTTATATAAAATAGTTGAATTTTATGGCAAAAAACTCATACTGAATCAAATTCAGCGATTCAAAAAACATCTTGGATTTGTATGCAGTTTGAGCGAATTTTCGTAGAAAATTCAGCTATTGAAGTGGCTCCAAGAATTTTAAAATGAAAACATTCGAAAATTTTCTTCATTGAAATTAGTTTTGAGACATTCTGAAACAATTTCTAGATTATACATATATGCAAGTGTCAGTACAGTTTTTTCGCAATAAAATAGGTAGTTAGTTAACAATTTCTTTGCACCCAAAGTGCTCAAATTTCAGAACAATGTAACATAATATAAAACAATATTTTACGAAAATTCGTTCACACGATCGTGCTGCATGACTGGAATTTGATCATTATCCAGCAAATGTTGACGAAATTTATAAAGTCCTATTTGATCGTAGATAATCTTGGTTTGACTACAATTTTGGTAACATATTATACAAATTCAACGATTCTTGGCCGTTCTTAGCCATTTTTAGTAAAGTTTTTAGCAAATTTATGTTGACCAATTTAATGTGCCCAAAAAGTGGTAGCCAACGAACTCATCCTTTCATTAGGGGAACATGATGTTTTGGACCAATTATTCGATAAATTATATATATATATATATATATATATATATATAACGAAACAGTTCACACTTCAGAATATGTTATTGTTATTTAAATTGACAATTGCTCAGGCGCTCTGTGTATTGGCAAATAAAACATGATTCATCATTCATTCATCCAATGACTATAACATTTACCTTGATATGGTTGAACACCGAAAATCTACAAGGAGGTGTAAGGATATACACCTATGCTCGACCATAGGTACTCAGGTAAACTTGAAGTTGAAATTTTCACTAATTTCACTTGAGGGTAAAACAAGTTCCAGTCATACAGCATGATCGTATGAGCGAATTTTCGTAACAAATTATCGTATTATATTATGATACAATTGTATTGAAATTGAAATTGAGCACTTTGAAATGGGTAATTACCAATTTTATGGCAACCAAATTCGTTCTAAATAATACTCTGCGATTCAAAACGAATTGGAAATTTTAGCATTTTTAGGGAGATTTCAACGATTTTTCAGCAAATATGAATGACAGTTAGGTACATTTTTCTTTTTATAATGTTCTAGTTAGCAGCTGATAGACTATTTTGAGTAAAATTTTGCTAAAAGACATAAAAGCGATTTTTAGCCGTTTGTAGCTATTTTCAGTAGTTTTTGAAAAGTTTAATGAACTCAAAAACTGTTGGCCTACAATCTCCTCTTTTCGTTTGGAATGCTTGATTTTTTGGCGCAAGAACGGAATTTTTTATCTCACTCCTAAGGAGAGTTATCGTCTGGAATGACATATATATAAATATGTAAGCGTTCAATACAAGGATTCGTTTCAGAATATCACAAGACGGATTACAATTTAAGGAGAATTTTCAAAAATTTTGATTTAAACATTTTTGGTCCCATTGCAATACCTTCATTTTCTACGAAAATTCGTCAAAGACTATTCCTTTCCTATTGTCTATATAACCAAAACCGATCTGAATGCATCACTTGCTATTTTTTCCCTGTAATAAAGAAGCAACATACCTTGCTGATATAAGTATTATTGGATAATTGAGAGCTAGAACCTACAATAGGCGATCTGCGATATCACAGGGAAATGGTATACAGAGAATGTGAATAGAAATTATTCCAGGTAGCCATGTTCGAAAGCCCGCTATAACGAATTCACACTATTCTCGAAATTACACCTCTATTCCGTTTTATTCCCACGGAAGGTGAAGGTCACGGCGTGCATGAATGAATTATTCGCCACACAATCGTAAAATGGAAAATTGTTTGGAGATGCAAATATACATTCGAGCATACGATTTATAGAGGTGCCAAGCTGTTCATTTGCTTTCACAACAGAATTGGGAATGCTTGCCGTGAATATAACATTGTAATAGCCAACAACATTTCTCAAAGGGTTTGTTGAAAAGGGAGAATCCGGGATCGATGGAATTATTACGTGGTAAACTCAGCATAAAGTAGGTAGGTACAAATAAGCAATAAAATGGAACGACCTACTGCTTTTGTGCAAAACCGCAAGCAATATGCTACCACTTTATTCATAGACAAAACCCTAATAACACACAATATATTGATTTTGAAGTTATTCTTTCCCCCGACCACCAAATATTGTGTTACGAAAATCTGTTACGAAATCGCGTAACGGTTACGTGAAATCTTTCCTGGTCGATCTACGGAGCTGAACTTAGGAATGGCGCTCCTTTAGGACATCTAGAATACAATAACGGGGTATTGAGCAGCACTGATCAGCTGAGGAAGAGGAGCCCTGGGACAGATTTCATTCAAATCAATTTAAGGAGATGGAATTTAGAATGGAACGCCATTGGGACATTCAGAATAAAATTACAAAAGGCACGGAGGCGAGGTGGTCAGTTGATTACTTCGATGGCAGCGTCTTGTTTTAGATGTTATGTGAAAAACGGTAAAATTGGCATTTCCCTGCGAGGATGAAGCCAAATTGCCATTTTTTGTATTTATTTTCAAATTAGTATGTCAATTATGGACTGTACGTCTCTTGTTCAAAGGGCTCGCTCGTGTAATTTCAAATAAACAAATATTAAAATTTGTATAGTAATGGGCCGAACAATTTTTAAATTACAATTATTCAAAATTCTCTTCATGGAAATCAGTTTTGAGCAACCTGACACGTTTGCTCAACTTTGCGTTTTTTCATATATATATATATATATATATATATATATATATATATATATATATATATGTGTGTGTGTGTATAGGGATGGGTGGGGGGGGGGGGGGGGCTCGCCTTACGGTTGAAATAAAAAATCCGTTCATCCACCAAAAAATCAAGCTTTTTAAAAGGGAGGATGAGTTTTGTGGCCAGCTCGAATTTCAAAAAATGTGCTCGCGAAAATGCCTCCCTTCAAACGAAGGGGACCATCCTTCGTTTTTTGAAAAAACCACGTTTTTTACTCACTTTCGGAATTCAAAAGAATATGGTTTGAAATTTTGGAAAACCAACACTTTTCTGTTGTTCAGGGGATCCAGGGCTTGAACTTGAGTACCAATATGTAGGGGTTCTGTTGAGCCAAAACGGGCAATGTTTTTGATTCTGATCATCATTCTCGATGTGCAGTTTTATTATATAGAATTATTGGGCCGTAACAGAATTGGTTTTCCGCGCATAAATCTTTTCAAACTCAACCAATTAAGTTGAAACTGAACCACAAAAAAGGGCATGATTCACTGAATGTTCGTACACCAAAAGGAACAATATATCTCAATTAGAACCTAAGATATCAAAGGACAAAGCTATAAAAAATGTAGTTTTCTAATTTTCAATGCTTGATGACAAATCTATGCATAAACCATTCAAAAAAGGCAAATCGGCCGGATAGAACGGCCGTACTAACTGTCATTAGATTTCGTAATTATTTTAAATATATGATTACTATAAATAAATTCAAACTAATTACTATAAATGCCAATAATTTAATTTAAACTAATCACTACTAATGCCGTCAACTCAAACTAATTAATGAAAAGGATTAAGAACGTAGGATACGAAGGTTTTAGATTAAATCAGTTGGGCCGATCGCATTACTGCCACATCATGTTTGTTGGCTCCGCCAAGGTAGCAGCAATTCAAGTTTCCCTTATATGTTCCCTAAATGTCCCTTAAACCCCTTCCAAAAAAAACCCTTTACGATACATCGTTATGTCGTTAACCCACCGCATTTCACCGCGTCATCAAGCGAATCATTTCGCAAGGTGACCCTCGCACCCTTGGATCCCCCAACCAACACATTTCCCTCTGAGTTACTCGAGTGATCATTTCTCTTAAGTCACCTTGTTTGCTCGCGGTTGCATCCGCCGTTTTTCAAGGCCACATCCTCCTCACTGAGCGCTGCTCATTTATCAGAATCAAGTCAACCGCATTTGAAGCGGAAGAATTAGCAGCGGTAAATCACATCAGACGAAAAACAGTAATGACTCTGCACTGAAAGTGAATCCTTTCTCAATGAGTCCTTTGAAATACATGCCGCTCTGCCCTGTTATTTTTAGAAGCTGAGATTGTGCACCTATACGTTCCTTCTTCGTGTGGGTTCAAGTTCGCTCACTAATTCGTTTTCGAACGTTTATTATGATTCACTTTAGAACCGGCCTCCTGAAAAATAAATACCAGATTTTCGGTGATGACGAAACGAGGATTTGGTTTAGTATGTATATATCCGTCGTTTCCATCAGAGTACGCTAACAACTAGGTACCGAACACGGATGTTTTGGAGGGACGGAACCTCACATTTTCCGGAATATTTAGGATGGGATTCCACCATCTAAGAGTTGAAATGGGAGTTAAGAGAATTAAGCTATCTCCGAAAATTTAGACGTTGGCGTTTCACCATTCGCTTGAAGGTGAGGGTTAGTAAGTCTTTGGTTAGCCTCGGAGTTAGTGGCCCTATAGTAATTTTTTGGTGTTTTGTTTTGGTTTGGAACAGTGCTGTGATAGGTATTAGGTCAATTTAACTACGCAGTTCCTAGTTTACCCCCTGGGTGCACCTCTTTTTTGCTATGAAAAATTAAGTAATGATCATCTACCACCTTAAGCGCCTTCAGCCGTACCGTCTTTTGAGGATCTTAAAAAGCTGTGATAATAACAGTTTCAAGTAGGATATCAGAAAACTATGCCATACAGTCAATGGGGAACTGAAGGGGGTAAGATAACCGAATCATAAACGTCATTCTGATCTATTCGTCCTACCAATTTATAATTCAGGATTTCTATTTTATTTTTGGGAAGTAAACTTGTCAATATCCAGACCAAAAAACTATAAACATAATTCTACTCTATATGCCTCACTAATCTAGATACATTTTGCTAAATAGATTGATTTACGATGTTTTTATTCTTGGGATTCGGTCATGTTGGATGTTGGATGCTCAGACCACCAAACTATTCACATGCATCAATTGGTAATGCGTCAATGAAGCCCAAAGACAAGTTGCGCTTTTTCATACTGAATTTGATCTTATTTGCTGTACTTACTCGTGCTTTTCGATTATGGATTTCGAACAGCTGTCGAAATTTTACTGCTAGATATTCACTTCATTAGCAATTATCCATTCCAGCCAAAAATATGCAATCAAAATTACATCCCTGAGGGAACATTCGTTTTTTTACACCCAACTTACAGTTTTGAACCTATCCTAGCATTTTTTGCGGGGTAATATACCAGCCAATGCATGTTAATTATGTTCCCACAAAAAGCCATCCCACTTGTTTATAATGAACCTTCGTAATCAAGCAAGCATCGTTTTCATCGATGTTGAATACAATATGCAAAGCCATTTTAATTAACGTGCGAAATGAACAATCAATAATAAATACAAGAATTATAATCAAACACGGTAATCTCAAACCAAGACGATTTTGTGATAAAACAGCATGGCGTCCGTTATATTGCAACAACTGTGGTAGCATCTTGGGGTTATCTCTTAATACTTGGATAAAATGGAGAATAGAATCTAGAAGCTAACGTGGTCGCTAACCCATGGGTTCCGATTGTCTCGGAGTGAAGAAACGCATTTCATTTTGCAATCTCCAGGGTAGTGGTAATTCTAACACTAACTTGAGGTGGTGAAACCCGCCTTTAGAAACAAGCGACAAACAAATATCTAACTCATATACCATCATGCAACCAAACGTACAAGGAGCATTACTTTCGCCTGATAGGTGGTACAGTAAACTGAATGAGCCTGATAGATACTGAATGAGAACAATTAGTAGATTTCAATTTGTAACTTAGTATGTCATCAACAAATAAATAAAAACTGTCAGATGAATAACATATTGCTGTCAAGATATCATGAACTGGAGGAAATATTAATGTGGTTGATATATTCAAGCTTCTTTGTGTGGGTGAGTTTTAGCAAAGCGATCAAAAATCCTGAGAGTTCAAACAGGCTTGAAAGTATACGAGAAAGAGATCAAGAAGCAGGAAGATGGGGCCGGAAGATGGGAAAATTCCGAAAAATCAATTAAAGATCAAGTACAAAATTGGAGACGTATCCTTGACCTCCAGTTGGGTCAATGGAGGAACTTCGTGTTGACGACTAGAGTGAATAGGTTTTTGTTGAAAATAAATTGTTATATGTAAAATGGGATGGTAAAAATGAAAAGACCCTCATTTCTAGGCCCTCATTTCGAAATATTTATTTCTTCTTCAGGGCTTAGGAAGAAATGTATTTTTGTTGTTTATTTCATCTTGATCTGGGATGGAGACAATCCATTGAACTGAGATAATATTTTCGTCCACGTTATTCCCCGTTAGTCTTGTGACATGTAATTTATTAAAAAAGGTAATTATTGTTCATTTCTTAGAAATTCTAGAAGTACATAAATCAGATTTGAAGGGAATACATACACCCTACCATTATTCATGCTATGGTTGAGAGATCTGTCACCATCTCAGATAAACATGAAATAGACAATACATTTTTCCGAACCCCGAAGAAGAAATCCAAATATTTCGAAACGTCTAGAAGGGTCTTTTCATTTTGACCAACCCTCGAAAACCAAAACATTTTAAATTGAACTCAGCGGTCAACAAAACCCAGAATGAATAAATTGTTTTAGTTCAAATCAAAATTCACTATTGCGTTAATGCCATACTACGAGAATACTTTGCCCTTGATGTACAAGAATGAACTGATACAATTAAACCAGTTCTTTCCAGCCTGATGATTCCACTGCCTGTGTGCCCACCCACATACAATGCAACAGCCGTTATTCCCTGGAATACCATGCCAGGCGTGGTGACATCTATCTCAATTCATGTTCACCGAAATACGGTTCGCCCGTGTTGTGGGGTTCAAATTAAAATTCCACTAACAACATTTTCGGTTCGGTGGTTCACCAAGATCTCTCCTGTTTGTTCTTTTTTCCAAGTCTCCGTACTCTCATTTTTGCTCGCTAAGCTTTGATGTCTAATCCGCTAGGGGATTTTTTAATTTTTCTTTTTTTTTCTGGGGAAGTGGTCGACTAACATTCCGTAATTTAAGGTGGAAGAGGATACACGGTGAAAAGAAGAAAGAAATAGGTGGTGGGGTTGCCCTGGCCCGGTGCCTATTTTTAGTTCGATCCTCATTTCCCGGAGAGGGCCCGCCCCTTCGCTCCTTTGATCCCACCAAAAACTCGGGGAGCGGCAAAAAGGAAAACCGAGAGTGAGGATCATCACACTTCCCATCATCTGCTTTTCTAGAAGATCCGAGTAATCCACGAAAATGTATAACATAAAATGCTGATGGTCAGGGGCTGACTAATCAATTCCGGGAATCCTGAGGACGAAACCGGTTATTCTCAAAGATAAATCTTGTCTGGTACAACAAATCGATCGTTGCAACAATCAGTTCATGAAATCCATCGTGAAAGCTGACGAGATCAAAACGTGTAGAACTACAATTCCGTCGGTGAAGCAGGGATTAAACAATCAGGAACTGTATTATGTTTTAATCATGATGTACGAGTTGTTTATTCATCTGATTTAATTGTTGCTCATGTAACAATATTACACTTATTGCATGCTATGTTATGCGCAATCACTGATGAATAAATTCACGTCATAACAATAACGAAGAAGAAGCAAGACACGTTGTATTACGCTTCCCACATTCATATACTATAGGTAATAAAATGATATAATAAACTATAGTTCCAGGAAAAACTGGAATTTGTGATTGAGACTACCATGATGAGAACGAGGCTTGAACCAGTAGGAATCGTTGTTTTATTGACTATTTGGCACCACTGCTCTTCACTTTTCTGCTCCAGTTTGAGGGACATTAACAGCAGAATGCCATTTCATAGGTTGGAAAAAAGGAAATTATTCAGCTAATAAGAGCTCAAGTTTAGCTCCGCCTATTACAAAGTCTACGAATGAAAGTAGCTCCAGTCATTAAAATAATTGTGAACTGTACACCTAAAGCGCTCTCCCGTTACCGAGTAGGATGGTCCCACCCAGATGGGTACAGCGATGATTTTATTATACGTTCCGCCAAATTTGAAAGATTAATTAATATAAAACTATTCAAACACAGGATAGGTATATTTAATTCCATTCTAAATTATTATAGTAGGTACGTTATTCTGGCTTCTTCACGGGCCAGCTTTCATCCAGTGAATAAAAGTGGACCTTCTGACTAACTTTTCATATCACATCAATTTCATTTGTATACCACTCAATTCACTTACGAAAAAGATTTTAATCACCAACCCTGCATAACAGGACATCCACAAGAAGTTGTACTGATCAAAACACGATCAATAACCTTCATGCTTCGCACAACTACATAAACCTACCACTAGAAGGTCTAAAGGCACAGTCACGGAGTAAGGATCTGCATCCAGGTGTGTGAAAATGGAATCAGCCGAGAGAGAATTGCGGCTGTAATCAAAGGAAGGTAAACAGCTCTCGAGTTCAGTACAAAGGATATCCCACAATACGACCTGACCCTATTCCTAGGCGGGTATATAGATTGAGCTGTAAGACTATTTTTGCCTCGAAGATGACATGGGTATATGAGACCTTAGAACTACCTCCGGAGGTAGTTGGACTAGCCGCTCACGATAAGATCCCAGATTATTGACAAAACGTACGAGCTAAACCGTGAAGGTACAAATACAATAATAACACTAGATGATGCGTTGTATGCTCATAATATGTGGAGAGTTGGACAAATATCTTGGACAAGTAAAAGCCTCCCACAAAAGGTATATGTCAAATATTTTACCAGATTGCATGTAGGCAGATTGTAATAATAATTAGCACTACTCCGTTCAAGCGTTGGACGTCGCCCCAAAATTCTTATTTCGTCATAACTTGTGAAACCCTAATCAAAGTACATAAAAGAAAATGGGCTTAATATTTGGCTCACGGCGTGAGAGTACTGATCTTTATTTTTTATCAATAGTTTCTGGATTAAAAATAATGATCTTAGTTTTATAGTGAAAATGAGGTCTATACAACAATTCCATTTTGAGGCCAGTGGCTGTAAAATTACAGTGTCTTCTGTTGATATAATAACTTCCCCAACATGTACCCTCGTACTTCCACTAATTGAGGTTTCATTGAACGGATTTTTATTTCGCTAGTCAACTTTCACATATGTTCCCATGTCGGACGTTCATCGATCACAGCTCCCAAATAACAATTTTCTCAATTTTGAGGGTGTTGTGAAAATAATGTCCTCAACTCCAGATGTCCTGGTTGTATGCATGAGCCATACAGAACTGGAAGCGCCTCGCGTTCTGCGGCTGGTTGGAAGGGGGTCACTCGGTTTCTTGGAGTCAACGAGACTTTTCAAGCGAATCTCGAAACGCAATCGGATCTGCCAGACGACGGTCGTCTTTCAACGACATCCGCGTCATCAGCGGAAATCCAAGACGACACGACTAAACATCTGCATCACCTCGGGATCACAGAGCGACTAAATATAGTAATGAATCGAATCGGCAAACTCAAGAACTCTTTCTTATACTCGTTCTCGGTAAGAACATTATGAGAGTGAGTCTTGTCTACTCACAGGCACAGCAGCTACACGTTGACTTCAACTGGATCCTAATGAAGACAATATTCCAATCATACGAACTAAGTAAAGGCAAAATGATTTCTCTGCTCATAACGATCAGCACAACTATAACTGACATAGCATAGTTGTCACTCTACGAGTATTTCCTTGAAAAAATTCTCAAGATTTGTATGAGTTTGGTTCGAGATGAACCCTTTATTTATTTCATTATTTCCGGATTGTAAAGATTATGGGGATAATAATGGCTGTACGAAATTTGTCTGTAACACACCAAAGTTATGAAACGTAAGAAATTAAGACAGAAAGCTTTCTAAAAGGTGCAATATGAAGGGTATTTAACAATCTGAAACGGAATGAAAACTTGTCTTGTACAATCGTGGCCAGTCCAGTAAAATAGGGACCGAACCCGGAAAAAGCTTGAAATCGTTCTAAATCCTTCAGTAAGGATTGAAAACGAGTAATCCGAGTTCGCATCATCACAGGGAGGTGAGCTTAACTTTTAAGAGCTAAAAAGCCTGAAAATGTTCGAAATTTTGTTGTTGTTTTTTTTTCCAGTTTTTTGCTGAAACACCTCCTCCTTCCTTTTGGTTGCGGAAACCATACCGAAAGGCAAATTTAAAGCATTAAAATATACGTCAATTGAGCCCCTAAACAATAAAAATCTTTATTCCCACGAATAAAAATCGACCATTTTTCCTATTTCATGGTAAAATGTACCATTCAACTTTCAGTAAACTGTAGCATACTAGCACCTTGGCCTTCTTTAAAAAAATCCTTACAATGAAAGTTGCAGAGAATTTAAATTTAATCAACAATACATACAAAATTCTAAATTTAGTAATTTTGGGGTATCCGAAAATCTTGCGCTGTTGATCCTGGGCATCATTTCATGGCACTTCATGACATCTATATCACCTGCCAACGAAAATGACAGGTACCAGGGTACCTGGGAGGAGTCCCACAGGTGCCAGGGTTGTGGTGGTCGCATATATATATATATATGTATACACGAATTATACACCAACAGCTTATCACCGTCAGTGTACGAGTAAAAATAAAAAAAAGGTTCCCCATAATATTTCGCGGTGAATTCAACTATGCCATTTCCTCTCACCGTGAAATTGAGCACCAATGCGTAATCAACCCCCCCCCCCCCCCCCCAATAGGAACCCTAATTCTTTGCAAATTTGGATCCAACGCAAATCATCACGAAAAATTACACATCAATTAAATTTTTTAGTGCGCAAAAACGAGCGCAATCACGCGCAAATTGTAAAATAATGATTTTTTGAAGATATTAAATTGCCACTTGTTACATGATTTTGGGGTATTTTTCAACTCGGAATCACGGAGTTATGTTGATTTAATGATATTCGCAACACAATTTGGAAAAATACCGAAAAGACAAAATTTTAGTACGTTTTGCACTGTGCGGAAATGAGCGGGGAAATTGAAATTTTTTCGGTGTTTTTCTTTTCCAAAACGGTGTAACGAATATCACAAGATCATCTATCACCATTCTTCCTTGTAGTTTTGATTAAGGCATTTCAAGCCGAAATATAAAAATTAGTTTTACATTGTACGTTCTTCTTTTCTTAAAAAAATATTGTGAATATATTATATACTTTAAATATTACTTTAAATTTTTTAGTAAATCTCAACAAAAAAATAAATAAATAACACTTCATAACGAAGTCATCTGCTGATGAGTGCATCTCCGTAATTCGTAATTGTATGCCGATTTCAATAAATATTTTGATATAAAGTTCAGCACCGTATGTCGATTATTAAGCAAGATTTCATGTAACTTTGATGCGTTTTCGTCACCAACATAACATGACCGATTTTCGTAGCATTTTTGTGGTGGTCAGGCGAAATGATTGATGACTTGATCATCAATCTATAAAAGAAAATGTGGTAAAACTAGGACTGGTTTCAGAATACCCAAAACATTAACGGAGGGAATTTCCGAAATTTTTTTTTTTTTTTTTTTTTCAATTTTGGAGCCTATGGAAATGCCTTTTTTTATAATTCAAAAGAGAATTGCCTTTTTTTACTGATTCCAATGGTTGATACTTCTGGTATACTGGTTGATATTTCTTTGTTTGAAGTAATAAACAGGGTTTGAAGCAGAGAATACTTTTCTTTTATAAACTAAGAACCGTGAAATTCTGACTCACTGGAATACCCTACTGTGCAGGTTGAAACTAACAATGTGATTTCAAGCTACATTATTTTCTCAGTTGCAGAAGAAGAAGAAAAACAGAGCACTACTACACTATGGCTGCACGAATTTAAACACCGCAATGATGGGAATAATATTGAAGACGAGAGGGCGACACGTGTAATCATTTTAGCGGTCCTAACCTAACTCAACCCGAGGAAAATTGAATCAGCGTTCTGAATAAATATGAAAAACCAAAGGAAGCGGACTGTATTGGCCCCTGACGAGGCGAAGCGTAGTTGAGCTCGAAGGGAAAAATATTCGTTTCATCTATTTCCAGCTCGAATGTTTGTCAGTTCTTTTTTTTTTTTTTTTTTTTCAGGTGGATCAATGGATAAACGTGAACAAAGGTTTCAAAACGGCTCCGTCCAATAGACATCATAATCAATACGCCGTGAAAAATCGGGAAGAAATGATTTGAGAACGTGAAATGCTGCGCAAAGGAAAGTATAGAAAAGATGACTTGGCATTTTCATTTTATAAAACATTCCATTCAAGTGACAATCTACAATTAATTTAAACAGATAACTTGCTTTTGAATACTATTGTTCAATAAAAAAGTGTTCGCTATTTAATATTAATGCATTAGAACTTTCAATAGAATTTCTGTAACTATTTTCAATCATAAACCATTGTAATCGATGAAGAAAAAACGTTAACTCCCCATCAAAATGTTTTATTATACGTTTCGAGATGCGTCAAATTCAAAAATAGAATAAAAAATAAACTCGGCGCTCCGCGCCTCGCCAGGGGGCAAGCCCCCTGGACCCCCGGTTACCTCTATTTACATACTTCGGACGAAATTATTGAAACACAGAATGTGTTTGCGTTGTCGCGCAACCAAGTGACAACCAAACAAGCGTCATTGTTTACTATTCATTTACTATTCATGCTCATAACTCAGGTTGATGGCCACGCACTTCACAGTAGTTAACATAATATGGTTGGATAAATCAGGAGCTTTCCAACGAATGGTGAACGATTTCTGTGCGATTAAAATTGCGGAAGTTCCATTTCCCTACCAACGGCTCGGTTGTACGTGAAAATCATAAGAAAATTTACAAGCGGTTGCAATCATGTTGACAATATCAATTATTGAGAATGATCATCTGTGTGTAAACAATTGATTCAAATAACCATGCTCATAACTCAGGTTGATGGCCACGCACTTCGCAGTAGTTAACATAATATGGTTGGATAAATCAGGAGCTTTCCAACGAATGGTGAACGATTTCTGTGCGATTAAAATTGCGGAAGTTCCATTTCCCTACCAACGGCTCGGTTGTACGTGAAAATCATAAGAAAATTTACAAGCGGTTGCAATCATGTTGACAATATCAATTATTGAGAATGATCATCTGTGTGTAAACAATTGATTCAAATAACCATGCTCATAACTCAGGTTGATGGCCACGCACTTCGCAGTAGTTAACATAATATGGTTGGATAAATCAGGAGCTTTCCAACGAATGGCGAACGATTTCTGTGCGATTAAAATTGCGGAAGTTCCATTTCCCTACCAACGGCTCGGTTGTACGTGAAAATCATCACCGTCACACATTTCGTTACATCCCGCGTTCCATTTTCGGCTAGTTAGTCCATGGCTAAAACACATTCTGTATTAAAAATCTGGCAAAAAATAACGTCAACACGAGTTCGAATGGAATTAAACTGAAAAGATTAACTTAAAATTGAAACACTGAATATTGAGCAAAAAACTAGTAAATACCGGGTTCTCATCCGAGATAGTAACACGGTTAACCTTTACGAGGAAGAAGAATACGGCTGTCATTAATTAAGGTATAGTAAAATAGAAATTGTGATGACGTTACCAGCCTTGAAGACCAGTGTATGTATATACCCAGAATATATATAGCTGAAATGGCAAGGGAAAAAAAAAAAAAAAAATCAAAGTGATATTTTTTTCCAATGTTGATATCCTCGGCAGAACCCGAGACACGGGCTCAAGGTCAGGGCCTGGGCCGGAGGTGGCGCCAGGGCTTGGGTCACGCCTGCGACTGCGAGATACTAAGCCAGCAAAACCATAACAACCTACTGGAAACGGGGTCGCCCGACATCGCGACGACGACAACGGTCGCGCCAAGAGGTATTGAGGATTCCGAATAAGAAACCTCAGCGAGGGTTTTCCAAAAAGAAGTTGTATGAGGCGTGCGGAGATGAGAGAAAAACTTTACATAAATAAAATAGAAACAAGTATTTTTCCAGAATGATTAAATCAATATAGAGTGTTATGTGTGTGAAGCTGTGTTTTTGTGTGTGTGTGTGTGTGTGTGTGGGGGGGGGGCTACCCTCGGCACTTTTAAAACTGGTTCTTTTAGGCCAAAAATTGAAGGAAGATCTACAATTACATATACTCTAGTGCGATTTCATTTTTGGACTATTTTACTGCACGATTACAACCCCAGTGACATCCAATAAATTCTTGAATTTATATATATATATATATATATATATATATATATATATATATATATATATATATATATATATATATATATACCCAATGATATATGTGCACTTGATATTATTACAGACATTTAGAGAATAAAATAGCTAGCTAATCTCCAAAAATGCGTGTACCACATACGACTTTATCCAAATAACAAAGATCGTGTAACTTCAATATTAAATTTTTGATTTCCTCATGACCTCACGGATCAACAGTGGGTACCACGTGGGTAAGGGACATGTTCACCCGATGTACAGAACTAGAAAAGGCATTCGCCCCCGCTTTTCAAATGGGAAGACAAAATGACGCAAATGGATGACTATCTGGATTGTACGAGTTACAGAAGCACTCAGAAAGGAGCTTCTAAAATAGGGAAAGTTGAACATTAACCTGAACATTTTCCCCATCCCTGACTTTGCAGTGGTGACAATTTCAAAGTGCCAAGGGTTTAGCCACATCGCAGCCAAATGTCAAAGCCAAGAGGGTTGTGTTAGCTGTGCAGGTGATCACAACACTAGAGTTCGTCCTATTGTCAATTTACCTCCGAACGTAGCCTCAAAACCCAAGAAGTGTGTCAATTGCAAAAGGATCAATATTGAATACATCCATGCAGTGGAGGATCCTGAGTGTCCAATATATAGGCGATCACTCAAAAGGTACATCAGGAGAGTCAACCCACTCATGGATGTTCAAAATGCTTTGGAGGATGCTGTCGATAGAGCAATGACAAGAATCCTACAGGGAAACCTCACAGGAGCTCAACAGCCCTAAATCTACTCCATCAATTGTTGCAAGAAAAAAGAATAGACATAGCGATAATATGTGAGCAGCACCACAACCATTGGGAACACTTTCCCTCGGAAATTATACATCAGTCAACTTCACGGACTAAAGTAGAAATGAAATGAACTAAACTGAATCACACTCGACGAAGTTGTGGAAACCCCCATCTCAATGAAGAACGTTTTCTATTTCCACGAGAATGAATAATTACAATCGTATACCAACTTCGGCGGTCAAGTCACAATCAGTAACAAATAATAACCATACTTTGGTAGGTATCCTAATAATTTATTGACTGAACAATTAAATATGACAAATCAGACGAAATTTCATTGGCGTTTTTGTTAATTCGTTTATTTTATTTCTTGACGCACGTTTCACTTCAAACAACACAATAATTGAATTTATATTATTCTCCTTCTACTTATTTATTTTTATGGCTTGTGTTGTGGATGGGTAACATCATAAAAACTGGTAAAAGCTCATGTTTGTTATCCTGAACATTTATAATAACATTCCAGATCAAATTTTATTTTAAAAAAGTTGATTTATTCCGCACCCAACTTGCAGGGTCCAGAAAAGCCGAATGTTCAAATTAAATGATAATGACCCTGTGTTTCCGTCCAAGATCTAAACGTCACCCTGGAATTTGGATGCAAAGCTTTGCAACAAGCAAACACCCGTCAAGCCAAAATGACTGACAAAGATACAACGTAAGCCCAAATTCGTTCCATGACATCTAAAACAGTGACACGACAATTTCTATCTTAACGAAAAGATCCATCAAATTGATTGCGAAGAGCAAAATGACATTCTCAAGAGAAGATCGTGAATTTTGTATTTCTTTTACAGACTTACAGACGCTCGATTTAATTGACAACAAATTGAAATGAGAAAGCCAAGCCCGACGCTTGTCACTCGCCGCCAATTGAGTTTCAAACAGGGGATTAATTAGTGGGAGGATGACTGACCAAGAAAGTAGTGTTATTGAAACGACCTCCATATAATCCAGATGCTACAGGATCATTTAGGAAGAATGCGTCTGTAATGATGGACCGCAATACATGATACTAATAAAGCAACGTCAGTAGATTTAGTGCTGTGACGATCAGTTACACAGTTAAGAATTAAACACTGAAAATTATTACAAAAAGGCTTATTATTTCTGTATTTTAAGCCCTTCTAGGCAGAATACCTGTCTATAATTAATTATAAGACGAAGGCAATTATACATTAGGTATCTAAATATACATGCTGAGGTGCTTCTAGAATAGTGAGAAAGGTGCTTCTACCGATGAGAAATTGATTAAATAATGCACCTACACTTCTCTAATATTCAACTCACCAACTGAAAATCAATTATAAACAAGTAGATCAGTGCTCACGAAGTGAGTCACATGATAGCGAATTTTCTTGTAGGGAGATCCGCCTGAAATAGACGTTCCCTGCGTTGAATGGGATACAAAATTACTTTGGAGCTCACTCAGCTGATCGATGACCTATCATGCGTCTTCAGCATTCTCTCTTGAGCCTCCCTCTCAAATTTCAGCTTCCCGCGTCCAATGTTAGACAAAATGGCTTCGGAGCTCAATCAGCTGATCGATGACCTCTCAGTCGTCTTCAGCATTCTCCCTTGAGCCTCCCTCTCAAATTTCAGCTTCCTGCGTCCAATATGAGACAAAATGGCTTCGAAGCTCAATCAGCTCTCAATGACTTCTCAGTCATATTCAGCATTTTCTCATCAGTCTCAAATGAAGGGTACCGGGGAAAAAAGGTGTTTGTCATTTTGTGTGAAACTGAGATATTGGTGTCACCTGTAAGGGTTTCAAGGAACCTTTCGAAGGAAGAAACGTTGTTGTCATTAGTATTTTAAGCGCTAAAGTTTACACGTACCAGGGAAAAACAGCAGTTGTCCGACATTAAAGTTGATATTCCCAATATACCTACTGTTTTTTTTTTTTTTTTTTTTTTTTTTTTTTACATAAACGTTTCTTCCCCTTTACCCTTCAAATATCAGCTTCTCTCGTCGAATAGGAGACAAAATGACTTTGGAGTTGTTCACTCCGCTGTTCAATGACCGCTCATGCGTCAGCTGCCCCCCCCCCCCCCCCCCCTGATACCTCTTTATCCTCACCATGTTACAGATTACATCCATACCAAGTTTCATCAAAATCAGATGTCGGGAAGTGGCATTTAAAACGATTTTAAGAGGACATACATACATCAACGAACAAAGTGAACACAATAGCTCAATTTCTTTTCTTTTCTAAGAAAATGAACTAAAAACTAAGCGCCTAATACTACTAGCGCACTTCTACATGTGAAAAAAGTTATAATAAACCCGGTTTCATGAAGTGAAAATTCCATTGGAATTAATCAGCTAATACGAGCGTCAGAGTTACAAGGTGATTTTTGCTATTTTCCACCAGTTGAGATAAAATGCTGGTTTTTTTTTTTCTCTCCCTCCTCCCAAAGTTCAAGCCCATAGGGAGAGCGAACGGGAGTACGTACAGCAACGTGGGTGGTTTCATCTGATTCATTGGGATGATCGACTTTAAATGGGACCCCCCAAAATTACTGTTACCTTGAATGTTTTTGAGATCTAGTTATTCAATATTTCGGCCCTTAATTACTACCTTTCAGGAAAGATCAAAATCGATGCCGATAGTACTGGCTAATCCCCGGCCGATATACGGTTTTTGAGCTGAATTTCTTTGAAAGTTTGGTCCAGTAGTTTCGGAGAAAAGCTTCGGGTGGCGGACAGACGGATTTTTATTTGTTTCATTTTAGGACTTGACGCATTAAGAAACGTAAGGGGGTACATATTATTGAAAGTAATAAACCAAAAGCATATAATAGGAGAGTTGATGGCACTTCAAAGAATAAAATAGTCGGAGTTTTAATACATAATTTCTTACTGCAATATTGTTAATATAAAAATTAAGCACAATCAGGAATAAAGCGTTTCAAGCTGCACAGCATTGCACGTTTTAAAACGAGACAAATAATATTTTAAAAATAATATCATTTTCCGGCACTGTACATGTAAAGGGATAGGGGCATATTAGGGGATTTGGCGCTCTAATCATTTTCCATAATCACAAGCACTCGGCTCTACGATAGTAATCCTTTGCACCCCATGCCATGTGCACATCAACATCAGAATCGTACAAGACTGCTGGACAAAACAGTGGGGTTCTCGTTTGCTGAACGATGTGTGTGATCCCGAGTTTAAGCTTTTTCCGATTCAAGATGTTGAGGGAGGTTTAGATGTAATTACAGTAAAGATATATATATTAATCCGGCTGAAAACCATCTCAAGAACATGCTGATAATTTTGCAAAAACCGCATTCAAAGCAGTCTAGCTGTTTGAACGTGTATGCGTCATCCATCCACATACATACACACAAACACCGATCAGCATTATGTAGATAAAATCAATATTGATAGATGAAGATTATGAAACTTCGATCTTTGCAAGAAAAAGTGCCCGTAGTCTCCCAACAGTTGGCAGGCGCAGACAGGCGACAGGGTTTTATGGGCCCTGGGCATCTCGACCGCCGTGCCACAGGACGCTGTCAGGTGAGCAACGGTTAAAAATTTTTTCCTCGGAACACAAGATGTCTGGGAAGGAAACGGGACGGAAGGGCACGTACCTACGGCGAAGGTTACACTTTCTGAGATTGGGGGTTTCAAAGGGACCTTCCCCAGAAGTTGGGCTGATTGAATAAGTCCGGAACGGGCCACCGCTCTTCTAAAGGGCACAGGAACACCCTTTGGTTTCGGGCCCAGCAGGAGAAAAGAGTAGAGAAAAAATCAGAAAATGGTATGCATTTATGAATAGGAACCTATAGCAGCTGACTGAAGATAACATAATCTTGCACAGCAAAACCCTGTTATAGACATCCTTCTTCCTCACTACTCCATGAAACCATCCTTTCAACATTTTCGCTTAATCAGAACTGGCAGCACTGGGGCTAATTGGATAATAACAACCCAAGATGCTAAAACTTGAAATTTGGTTTGATCGGGACTAGATGACAACAAGGAGCCAACCTTAGCTGAGCGAGCTCGGTGATTTCATCTCGAATATAATCTTCGGATGCCAAAGTTGGACATCATGTTATTAATCACAAGGAACTATCAACTAATAATGTATTGTTATGCAATTTTGTTCAATAGTTTCGCCTCTAAGAAAATCAACATTTAATGAACCACGGTATGTATTATTTAAGCATTTATGGTAGACAGCATAATGTCCAAAGCGAATCCCTTTTTTTCCCCCACAATAATACATAGATTTTATAATAGGAGGCATACGTAATGTATTATTTAGGATGGATACAGAGATTTCCGTACCAACCCAATGTATTATTTAGGATGGATACAGAGATTTCCGTACCAACTCTTTGATGCTCGTTTTGACACCGTCGCGTCGTACCGAAGAACCGACAGAGAAATCAAGGAGGAAGCTTTTAATAGCCTAAGATTTGCCATGAAATAAAATAATTAAAGAAGACAGATTATGGAAAATGCAAATACACTTTTGTATTTTAAACAGAATTCATTTAAAGAAACTTACCACCGTCGCCGTCCTCGTCGTCAGGTCCGAATCCCGAACCGCTTGATTCAAGATCGTATTTCACCTCCTGGTTACCTGTTAAACACGAAACATAAAATACAGTCAATTCATCAAACAATGCTTTCCGCACACATGAAAATAAAGATCACCATAGTTTTACTTGATTAAAAAATATTTCTTGCCACTCAAAGTCAAATAATCAAATGTACAATGCACGCTTTGACAAAATTCAATGCGGATTTCAATCACATATAATTTCTGATGAATTTCTCATACTTTATGAACCGGTTAGTGACTTGAGAAATACAAGTCGTTCTATTACTGCGTTCTTTACGCAGTGATAGAACGACCAGGACCTACGTTAGGTATGTGACGTCATTGTAGTTGGTAACTAGTAATGTCATTGTGGTTGGTTGGTATATCATGGTAATTGATCACAGCCTTGAGATCCCTCCTATGACAATTCATTCGAGAATCCAATGTCGTTAAATAATATAACAGTATAGTGCAATTCGACAGGAAATTGTCAAAACTACACACAATTTCATTTCCAGCTATTGCAATGGCTTCAAATTTTAAAAAAATGTAGCCATTCAGTATGATCGTACAAGCAAATTTTCTTAATTATCCTTTTAGCAAATGTTCGTAAAAAATGAAGCTTTTGCAATGACCCCAAGAGGTTTAAAATGGAAATTTTCAAAAATTGTCTACATTGAAATTCGTTTTAGGCTTTCTGAAACTAAATATCTATCCTGGATTCGAATTCTGTGGTGTGGTGTGGTGTGACGTGGTGTGGCGTGGTAGGGTGGGGTGCGGGGCGGTGTGTGAATGTGTCAATCTCCTTCAGGATCCAGATGAAACTCAAGCCAATGAATCAACCTTTTCAAACGAGTAATGTGTTCGTTGGCCACCACATTCTGAGCACATTAAATAGGTCAATATTCAAAGATGTGCTACAACCACTAAAAACGGCTAACGGCTCAAAACCGTTAAATTTATATTTTTTATAGTAGAATTTTACACAAAACATATTTCGCAACGGTGAACTAGGACATTAAAAAATGTATGCACAAAATTACGCTGAAAAATGAACTTGAATTTCATTACTATTCTACATTCTACACCCAACGAAGTCCCATTCCAAAGTTCAACTTCCCAAGTTGAGTAAGAGAAAATAAGTTATATATTAAATGCAGGTATGTTACTGAATTGAGGTGATCAGTAACAGGAGATGATTCAGTAATGTTACTGAATCAGGTGATCAGGATTGTGTCATTGTATATATATAAATATACGAAAAAGCGCAAACTTCAGGAATCGTCTAAAAATGCCTCAAAAAGGATTTCAATGAAGAAACTTTTCGAAAATTTTGATTTTAAAAATTTCCGAGCCATTGCAATAGCATCATTTTTTAGGAAATTCGCTAAAAGGAGATGATTTAGCTCAACCAGCTAAACAGGAAAGATCCCATCATTTTTTTTCGTATCTTGAAGTCCCAGAGGGTCACCCTATCGAATTTCAACTTTCTTGGATGAACAAAAGAAAATATTTAGCTCTCGTTTTTTTTTTCTTCTTTTTTTAAAATAGGAACTGGTATTTTTTCCAAGCAAATGGTACCTACTGCTAAAAGCGTCCCGGTTTCTTCAACCCCAATATAAACCTAGCTACGTTAAAATTCTCCCGACCAACATTGCTACAGTTAATAAGAAGATTTAATATAAATCATTATTGATGATCTATCTTTACGAATAGAAACTGCTCTGCTCAACCCACCAAAATCGTTTTGGTATCCTTGAATTTGTTATCGAAAGTTCTTTACGCCTGAGCCCACCACATCAACATTTGACGTGAAAAGGTCAACGCGTGTTCGGTTTTTCCTCAATTACGAAGTTGTTTACCCGGGCGACGTCGGTAGGGAAATCCAAGTTTTCAACGATGAAGTAAATCAAGAGGATTGTGATATAGCCTAAAACCATCCCTGAAACTTTCTCGTGAATTTGTGCCCACCCGAATGGAAATCGGTGTAGAACTTTTTGAGATCTTGATCCATACACAAACCAACAGAACATTATTATAGATATAGATTAAGCGTAGAAAGTCATGAGGCTTCGATGATATATACATATATTTCTTCAGAAATATGTCTACTCAAATATAATATTTCATAGGTATAATGAAATATATCTCAGTTCAACCAACACCAAGGCGTGTAAGTACCCGAATACCAAACCTAAAAAATTCAATAATTAATTTCTAATTAGTGGTAAGTAGTCAAAATCATACTTGATGAAATGTGCGTGGGGTCAACGTCCTAATTATGATTTCAAAAATCGAACCACTGGTCTCAGTTTACGGGAAACGTTACTATCAGCGCTGCAATACGAAATATCGGGGAGAGACGTCGTTATGTGTAATTGCATGAATTATTCATGGGGAACAATAATTTCGCTAGCATCATCAATGTTAATAGCTCGCTACTGTCCTGATATCATACTAAACTAACAAGGGCGCTCCTTTATTGACTTACCATTGACCAGTAATCCAATTCATGGCCTGATGCGGACACAAGCCATAAATTAGCCATTGTCGATTTGTAGGTAAAAATTCTATGTCTCAACTTACGAGTACTTAGCGCTATGCTCATCCAGTTTTTAACGAAACCATTACATGCAAATGACCTTCGATCAATTGGATTACCTCTTGATATTCCAAACCAATCCTGAAGGCCGTGATAACGAATACATCGTACGTAAATTTTTTGAGTTTTGGTAGACTTGATAATATCATACAGTCAGATTTCCCCGATTGCACTGCAGAATTCATGAGGATTCGGTTTTAGAATGGTCTGGAACGGATTTCTATCCGTTATTTTATCTGGTTATTTATCTGTCTTTTTTTTTTTTTTTTTTTTTTTTTTTTTTTTTTTTGTGTGTGTTTTTTTCCTTCTTCTCATGCTTGGATTTTTCTCAATTCTAATAGGTAGTCCTCATGTACGAGGCTTGCCATATACAAAACTTTTGAGGGACGTCCTAAAAATCTGCCATTTTTTGAAACTTTCAATTTTTTTCACTCCAAGTGAGGCTATCTGGAAATTCCCACTTGTTATTCTTCGGATTTGTCAGTTTAGTGCCAGTCACTTGTCAAGTGCGTTTCTTGAGATTCTTTGAACTGTTGGTGAACGAACGGTTACCTGCGTAGTTTTAGAAAATGATGTTTGCCATTTCTGAACGTAATAGATTAACTTTTGGACCGTTCAACAACCTTCGAGGACCCCCCCCCCCCCCCCCCCCCCTTCACCACGTCAACTTGAAAACGTCTGCAGTCTTCATTTCCGTATACGCATAGGATGAAATCAACCATTTCTGAATCGTTTAATGTTTCGATCTTTTTTTAGCGAATCCGTAGAAAATAAAGCTATTTTCAACCTTCCTGGACGTCTACCCCGACTTTCGTCATATCAGACTTTAGGCCGATGTGTCATTCTATCTTCTAATCGACTAATAGAAAGTTTTGGGAGACAAACAAACAAAAAATTATTAGATTGTCGACTTCTTTGTGCCACTGTTCCGTACACTACTTTCAACAACGTAGGGGTAGCCCCTGCCACCCATTCTAGATACATTTGTTCAATATCAACATTTTTACAATATCCCAGCCTACAATATATACCTACAAACCTTAAGCTTCTTTCTCTGGAGTGCAAAATCTCGCTTACCTTTGAGTGCGAGAAAGAAGTTAATGCAGGACTTTGTGCTTATGGACACCTTGTCTTTAAAGGATATAGACCCACCGATTCACTAGGCACCAGTAACAACTAAACTAGAATTTCAGCCATAGTTACAGCCAAGTAAACATACCTAAAGACACGTAAAGACACAGTGTATCATTTTTTCATAGTACAAGAATTTTGATCAAATATTTCCAAGTGGTCACTTTATAAACAAGGCATACTTGCAGTTGAACCTAAATCTTGTAACCTTTGGACCACTCAGTGCTAAATTTATTTAATAAACTGAATAATTCAATAGGAGTTTCATAATTCCAACATGTTATCAGCAGCCATATCAGTTCGTATACCATATCTATATTAATAAAACCGTAAGTCTGTCTGTACATTGATTAGAATCATGAAATTTTGCGTTTCTTTTCCGTTTTATGCTATTTGTAGACGATTGGTACCATTTTCTCAATTTTTCTCTGTCTGTATGTATGTTCGTATGTTTGTCTGCTTTTCACGGTTACAGGGGCCATTGGACAACTGATATGAGTGGGGCGAAATGTCAGTATCAGTCCAACTTAGATAATAGGCTATTTGATAATGGGGT
The DNA here is from genome assembly GCA_030762985.1 of Adelphocoris suturalis. NCBI lineage: Eukaryota > Metazoa > Arthropoda > Insecta > Hemiptera > Miridae > Adelphocoris > Adelphocoris suturalis. The sequence continues at coordinate 40,416,260 of CM061046.1, read as the reverse complement.
TATCTTGGACATCACTAAATAAACTGGAGCTGAATGGTAAGAAATATTTTAATATTCTTACTTGAATCGCAGACTACTTCAAGTTTTCCAATCTAACCCATAGGGGGTGTTTTGGGGGAGTCTGGTGGAGGGGGGGGGATGGGGTATAATCGACATCACTAAATAAACTGGGGACCTGATTGCTAAAATATGTTTGAATTGCACTAACTCAAATCACAGGCTACTTGAAATTTTTCAAATCTGACCCAAAGGGTTTTTTTTTTTTGCTTAGAGTAGGGTGGCGGGGGGGGGGGGGGGGGGTTGAAATGAGGTATCTTGGACATCACTGAATAAGCTGAGGACCTGATTGATTAAATATGTTTGGAATACTCTAACTTGAATCACAAACTACTTAAAATTTTCAAATCTGAACCATAATGAGTGTTTTGAATGAGGGATGACCTTGAACATCACTGAATCAACTGAGGACCTAATTGTTAAAATAATTATGTTTGGATAACACTAGAGAACTACAGCATACTTAAAAAATTTCAATACCAACACCTAGGGGTGGTTTTGGAGTACGGGTTTGGAAAGGGGTATCTTTGACATCACTCAACAAACTGGGGATCTGATTGGGCGAATATGTTTAGATTACGTCAACCTCCATTTTCAACGTCAACCATTTACTTTTTTCTATGCCTCATATTGCTGCTAACTATATCTTGAATAGCCCCATAATAAGAATGCAGATAAATATCAACTACTTGGCTTCCCTTATGGACGATTTTGACTTTCTTTCCTCCAGCTTAACAATTAATTAGTATAATTATAAGACGTGCTTTAAACTTATAATTTCGATAGTTGCGATGTTCTACTTATTTTCAAAAAATGGGGGGGGGGGGAGACTTTCGTATATTCAAGTCAACCTGTGCAACTCACGGGTGAACCAGCTAGTAAACCAATAAACTTGACACTCGGCATCAGGAATCTCTACATTATCCGAGGATCTAAGAAGCACTAGATGAAAGAGTATTGCTAAAATATGAATATAGCAATTCACTAGTATCATATCACCTACCAAAACATTTTTTCTTGTCTGCATGATTTGAGATGGCCCATCGAATTATTTTTCTTAAGACATTCATAGAGTCGTAATTACCATTTTACACATGCACATGTCGGTTTGCAGATTTCAAATGTGTGACAAGTCCTTTGAAATGTATTTTACACCATCTACGACGATTCGGCCTTCGTAAGGCGATTAGTGGAGTTTTTATGTGCGTTCCAATATTTGCACCCTGACACGCACATGGAGACGAATTGTTTTTGATAACTCTGGAATGAAAAACGCAATTAGAGTATTTGATATTGGAGGCCTATAACTCAATCAACTTCTGGTATGAATATGAAGCTTTCATTCGGCAATAAAGAAGCAGATTGAAACGGAGAGTAATGATTTGTAGCGTTGCTAATGACCTTTGAAAAAACCCTGTAGTAGTACCAACTTAATAAGAAAAATTCAATTCAACTCTATCTCAATATTATTCAGCATTTCATAGTCAGGGATTACAAAGTAAACCTTTCCTTTACCTAATATTGTGGCCAAACAATCTTCTGTTTGCCTTACAAGGAAATAACAGAGATCTCAACTCGTCACCCTCGTGCAATATCCGTCCCTACTCTCAAAACTCTTGTAAACTTTTCAAGTTAGCTCGGAAGCAGGACCAGAAACCTGCCGCCAGCTTATCTTGAAACCACAACTTGTCAAGCAAGGATAATCACTGTCGCCCGATTGTCTGAAACATTTCCTCTGTGTACTTGTAATAACTTCGGGACCCCGAGTTGTCTGGAATGTAATATGTAGGCTTTTATAAGTTGAATGGTTCTCGTAGATGGAGGATTCGAATGAATGAAGACAATTTTCAGTCATCGTAATGCAGATGAAAGTTAGTCTGAACTAATAGATTACAGTAATGTATAGAACATATCAAGAGTCTGACGTGAGCAGCTGTGATAATCTTCTCAGCTATTTTTATCAGTGGCAGACCAAACTAGTCTTTCAACCTGCTCCTTCGTAAAATTCCGGTAATGTGTAAATAGGTAAATGCCGTGCAAAAATGTACTCCCAACTGTTCGTTAACTAAGCGAACAAATTTAAATAGTTATTAAGCATTTAAATTGAAAAATTGATTAGCAACCGTGAAATTGTGGAAGAAAGATGACCCCTGGACAGATCCTTGAAACAGTCTTCCTCCTTCTTCTACAAGAAAAATACTGATCAATACGACGAAGAAACTCGCATAAGTTCATACAGAAACAGAACTTTTACAATACTCAACTTTATACAACATCAACTATGCCTTTCGCGGATTCTTCTTGCCAGTACCAATGCAATCATCTCAACACCATCAATCACAGTCTACTAAACCCATTTCAACCTTCAACTTCAGTAATTTTTAATTTTGTCGGTACAGCTAACGAAAGGTGAAATTCCAGGTGCAACCTTGCCTTTCCGGGAAGTGAATGCAAACTCTGTCTATCCATCTTGAAAGGTATTAGACAAATATAAACCTTAAAAGTACATTTTAATATCTTCTACAGTAAGAACAAACTAAAACCTGGGAGATGTATAGGTATAGCATAAAAAATGTCGGTCAGATTGTCCGGCAAGTGATCAGAACAGGAAGGCAATCCATGTAATGATATGAAAACCAACTTGCAATAGTCGAAAACCAGCGGTAATTTCTTCGGCATCAAGTCACCCATTTTCAAAAGAAATTACATCAAACTGCTCACTATGATGTTTAATACTTATGCGAGGATCAGTTACCATACTTTCCGCTCGACATAAATTTCTATTATATCGGAAAACGCTTGATTTTGTGAATTAATTTCTAGATAATATTAAGTTTATGCGCTAATCACGATTAGAACTAAATGAAATAGAGAAGTAAAACTACACAAATTAATGTCGCACATATAATGCGTGAAACAGAAGTAAACAACATTCAGTCTGCCACTGACCGCCATTTACTAATAACCTCGAGAATGCGCACATTTATTTTTCTATGATGAAATGTTCAATAGCAGGACGACGCCGAGCATCGTGGAACGCCGAATTCCTCAAGTTGATTCTGAGGAAAAAGATATCCCCCAAAAAACGTGAGCGCTAGCGCAGCAGACTGCTACTGCCATGTCAGGTCGTCATGCTGGGTTCCTGCACGTTTGTTAGGAGAATCTATTTTTCCACAAAATAATCCTGAGGACGTCAGCGTTCCGCGATCCTATTGGTTGTTGAATTAAGAAAGAAGCATCAAAGGTCATCACTGTTCAATGTATCAATCTGCTAACAAGACTCCTATGCTCCCTGAAGGCAAAATCCTAATTTTGACTGATCACTTTGACCAGTTGGCATGGTTGAAAACTAAATCAAGGTTTGAAGATTTGACCATGTTACAAATTCCAGATTGGATTCAAGATCCACTCTAATTTGAAGCAGTGGATAAATTTGATAACTCTTAGCAGACAGAGTTTCTAGATCTGGAGTGTGATTGTGAAGCGAAAATCAAGCAAAGCGGTTACGATTTACCCTAGGTGAAGCTTATGGACAATTTTATCTACAACTGTGGTGAAAAACTGAACCACTTTTCATCTCGTTCTCGTCAACATATTTAGTTGAAAAATAATTTAGTCCAGCTCCTCACAAAACAAAGACATAAGTTGGATGTTTGCCTCAAAAGAGACTCGCACTGGAACTTGACGAACATGAAGTTAGATATTCAAGCTTTGACTGAAATCCACCAAGAGCAAAGCAGCCATTGGAAAAGGAAAATTGAAAAATAACAAAGTTAACCAACTTTAAACTTTTTCAAATTATAACTGCCAACATTCTTAATTTTTACAGATTCTAACTTTAAAATGGAAAAACATGTACTCCAATTTATAAATGAACGTTAATGTTCTTAGTTGATTATTTCACTTCCCATGTTCTTGGAAAATATCAGTAAAAAATGTTCATTTTAATTTGTATCTTATTTTATTTAAGAATGACCGGATAAATTTTTTTTTTTTTTTTTTTTAAATATACGGTGCCTAATAAAATTGTTTAAAATAACAAAACTGCTTTGTTACTAACATTTTACTTCGAATTAAAATTGGGCATACAATGAAAACGAAAAGGGAGGGACGGTGCTAGTCAACCTCCAGAGGAGAGATGGGACTCAAAAGGTGGGAAACCACTGGTCTATTGCAAGCGGAATCTCACAGTATTCTCCACAGACAATTTACATAGGTACCAATCAAGGGGTTCAGGTTGAGACCTCGCTCAAGTCGAATCGAACAACATTCGGGAAGTTTGGTACAACTTGTTCCAGAGCGGATGAAGAGAATGAATTATTAAGCAGTTAACTCTTACGCTCTCTTTAGCACCTCTGCATCATTTTCGTGTAGTAGGAAAGATATGGGATGGTATCAAAATGGAATCATATTATTATTGTCCATTACACGAAGAGATCATCGCTAAACGAAAGTCTGCAGGAGATTTTAGAAGTTTTGAATGACACCAAGAAGAGGACCAATCAAGAATAGATGGACATTTTTCTTTATGAAAGAAAATTAAAGAATAAAATTAATAAGTAAATCATCTGATCAAAGACACCGTAATGCGAATGTTCTAAGCATAAACTTGTGAAAGAGGCTTGAAGAAGGCGTATTGAGAAAGCAGTTGATTTGGTAGTTGATAGAACGGTCAAAATAAGGATGATAATGAGGAGCAGAAGTATTTATAAGGTTACTGTTCTCCCTTTCCTTACAACTCTCTCCCCTATCTATGTTCTGCTCGTCGGTCAGGCTCATGACCTTGTTTATTGAAGTAACCAACTAAAATACATACTGCAAATATTATATTTCCCTCACAATTGGGAATGATTACAGTTTTAGGGTTAATTACGTAAAGATCTTCTATTCACATGTCTTCTAACATTATTCCTCCTTTAAATCACTGTATAATGCATTTTTGGGGCTGGTATTTGCACATGACGTACTTGAGCGCACTTGCCTTAGAATATGGACCAAAATTGAAAATAAATACGTCCACATACTTACACATGCATTACACACGTACACACACTGATACAACCCCCCATAAGTGCTCAACATTTTTGGGAAACAGGGAGACCAAAAGAAATATCAACATAATTATAATTAAAAATAATTACCAACGAGCGATATTACTCGGTATCCCCAAGACCAACAAGAAATGAAATCGCCCTTAAACTGTCAGTTGCACGCCGCCTGCCATCCCTCAAAAGTTTCGAGGCCTCTTCTTTTTAAACGCGGAACATTGTTCATTTTAGGCCGACTCCACCGGTGTCGGGCTGACGTGAAGTTTACAAATCGTTATTTTCCACTTCACTTTTCAGACGTTTTAACTTTTAACAGCCCGTACACAGTAAGTTTGTTAATCGGACATCTAATATAATCATTAAACTCTCAAAGTAGAATGACAGTGGAAACTACCACAGATTCAAAGTTTGTTACCTGAAATATAGTTTTGCATCGAGGTTAGGAAAGGAGTTTTATAACAATTGTTGATTTCACATAAATGTATAATAACAATAGACGAAAAATAACTCGAGCTTGAACATAGGAAAGGGCAAATTACAGTAGTTTCATTGGTTTATTATTTTCAATTTTGAAGAAAACACATTATAACCCCCCACCCACCCCTCACCATATAAATGTGCTAGTTTGCATGGCAAGTGCGTAGAACCTAAAAAATGAAGTTTAAACAAATCCGGCCTTCTGTCGGCACCGTCCGGAGCTTTTTTCAAAAGAAATGGACCTGAGTTAAAGAAAGTTGGGTCTAGTTGGACCTCAATCCTAGGCATCATTTTCGATCAACCAAAAAGGTAGAATTGAAGAGCTAAAATATTTAAAAATCGAGATCTTAAAACCTTCGAAACAAGAATAGTGTTTTTCCCCCTACTGATAGATTAATCTTCACTTCGGTTAATCTATCGAGCCCACCCAGATCGCTTCGAGTTCAGACCTTTGGCAGAAAAAAGAACGTCAACATGCGTGTGAATGATATCACATGTGAGCATAAAACTGATCAGCTGATACAATTTCAATAGAATTTAGTTTAAAACAAATCGAGTTTATTTCTTCCGAGTCTACCTGGTAGGTGCTTCCGTCAGTGGAATTACAATTGGATATGCCAAAGATTTCGTTATTTACTGTCTATTTCCAATGATCTGCGAAGAAGGACTATCTAATAAATAATGAACCTTTCTGTAATAATCTACAGCGTCTGCGCATACACTAATATGCAATATCCAATTGTACTAGTAATATTGATCCAATAGACAACAGGGGGGGGGGGGGGGGGGCACCGGACGCCCTAAATTTCAGTACCCGCGACACCAGTAATATTTATTCTTGTTTATTTATTATTCGATTTTTAGCATGGAACATTATTTTAACCATTACTGCCCAAAAGTGTTATTTGTCACGAAAATGCAACCCCGACCCCGATGTGGGTGAGTGGGTTATAATGACATAATATGTTGTAATTGAGTTACGAAGAAGTTTCTATAGAAAAGGTAGATTGTTTCTATAATATAATAATATATAAGACAAGAATACTTCCTTTGAAGGTGGTTATTGGTAATAAAGTTTTACATTTTGCAATAAAATTCTTTGAGGACTCGGGTCCTGCTTTACGTAGTTATTGTTATATAAGCGTTATAGGCATGTTCATGTATTTTGAATTTGATCCGTAGGCTCTAAACAGAAAGATTTGAGGAGTTCTGGGGGTGTCTTGCCCTTCTCGCAAGGGAGTTTTTATTTACATATTTTGAAATTTATGTTGTCGAGAATAACGTGAATTCAAGTTATTATATAAAATCGCAAACTCACTCATTCTTACTGTTAATCATCGTGAGGAACTATACGTGCAGAATGCCACCCGCAACCCCAAAAAAGCTAAGTAAGCTATGTAAATGCTTCGTCTCCACTTTTAGCCGCACCCAGAGCACCTTATCATTTTGCTACCAACTCTAACAAGGTTGAGCGTCGTCCATGATCTTGGTGTCCAATTGGATATGAAATTATCTTTCAACCCTCACATTGACACCATCACGTCCAAAGCCATGAAGTTGCTTGGGTCTTCGAAGAGGCACTCAAGAGACTTCACAAGCGTGCCGACTATTGTTCTGTTATACAAGTCTCTTGTCCTCCCGATTCTCTAATACGCTTCAGTAGTACGGTCACAGTACTACAAGTGTACGATCGCTCAACTAGAAAGAGTCCAGAAAAAGTTCCTTCGTTATAGTGCCTTCAAACTCAACATACCTTCAGACGACGTCAACTACGTGGAAGTCATGAGAGATTGCAACCTTCGATCGCTCGAAGTTCGTAGAAAACAGATCTATTGATTGTCCCTCACTTCTCTCACTCGTTAATATTTCTGTGCCTAAGTATTACTCAAGGTCCTCCGTACTCTTCAAGACGCCATTCAACCCTACAAATCATCTTTACAACAGACCTCTTTCTAGAATTTTCAGAGAAGCCAATGCCATCCTAGAGTCCCATCCCGATATTGACTTTTTCACTAGTTCTCTGTGCTCTCTCCTGATATTTTTGTAATTATCTTGTAATTGGGCTTGCCCGGGATTAAACAACAAAACGACTAACCGTAGGACCGTAGGTTGATTAGGCGTTATACGGAAAAAAAGTTGACATTACTGTGATTCAGAACAAATATCATTAAGGTAGAACATAACCAAATATCCTTTGAAATGTCTACGAACGAACTTCCCAAAAACTATCGAGATACACTCGACGAGGGAGCCCCAGATCCTGGGGAGAAACCTTGGAAAAGAGGAAAATAATGTCCAAATAGAAAACAGAAAAGCTTATCTTTTCGTTTCATTATCCTTCCTACTGCCGCGAAAAAGATGAGTACTGCAATTCTTAAACTACAAACGAGATAATTAGGGTACATTTTAGTTCTAGGTTTACATTTATTATTCATTATCATATTTATTATTCATTATCATTTATGGTGAGAGCTTTCCAAAAAGGTGCAATATGGTATCGGATTATTGGAAGAGGCCAAAACAGCAGTTAAACAAAGCGGAATAGGGAATCTACTTCGTCTCCGCGTCCGCCTGGGGAAACGGCAGCGTCATCCACCTATGACTTCAAGTCAGATTCTTTCTATCGATCTTTCGTCCAAACCGTTTGGAGTTTTGAGCTGAAAATTTGCATTGGGGGTTTTCAGAGTCTCAGAATCCGATACTTCTTCAAACAAGAGAAATTTATAGATATTTTTATAATCACATAATGGTATCATTATTATATCATTTATATAAACAAACGTTACAGGTAATTACTGATGCCATCATTTGTTTATCAAACTTCCTTCATACAAAGTTCATGTTTTTTATTACAATTTCACGATTTTCCTAATGTTTTCATATCACAGTGATCGCAGTTCAAGGCAAATTGAATTTTACGTTTTCTACACATTAACCCCCAAGCCTGCGGTTCAGGTAAATCCTTGCAGATCAGCCGTTCTTAACTCGTTAATTCTGGTTTCTGGCAACATTTTCTCACGTCAGTAGTCTCAGAATATTGGAACGCTAGATTAGAAACTCTTCACTGTACCAACAAATATCTACCAAATACGAGAAATTTCTGCTTAATTTGACGCATCGACCAGTTGGTGAAAAGGTAGGAACGCCAATTGATTGGAGTAAAAACATTAATCTAACTCAATACAACTAATGTATAATAATATGCTGCTTTTTCCATGGATATATAAGTTTTTGAATCATATTCCGCATGGAATCCCCGAATGATTTATTCACAATTAAATCGATGCGTATCCTCAGCACATGCGTGATTTTGAATCTTTTCTAATCAGAATACTTAAGAATGAGTGAGATTTCAATTATATGATATTCGATTTTTGCCCAAGTTTTTATTTAATACACAAAGACCTCCACATTATATACAATATGTGTTTATGATCAATATTCAGTGGTCAATCTGACTAACCATAACCGAATCAACAGTTTTGGAGGAAATTGAAACTGTATGAGAGGTCAAGTTACGTCTTTATAAGTATGAGTAGGATTATCACATACGGCAGAAGTGAGAATTTTATACAAGTGTTTACTCGTGGGGTCGGTATAAGAGTGAATTTTATAGGCTCTATTTTCCCCAAATGCTGATCGATTAGTTGCATCATATGCAAAAAAGCAGTTGCCAAGCCTTTTCATTTAGGAAAATCATTCATGTGGCCACATCTCATTATTATACGAGCAAGTCTTCATTCCAATGATCTGTAGGAATCCCTGCCGAGGAACAGGAATAAAGATTAGAACGTTTCGGGCAATACCTGCACCTGAAGTATAAAAGCAGAACACACGTGGAAAGGAACTTGGTGAAAACTAATTTCCTCCAACCGGTATCTCAAACGAGAACTTGAACAACCCTCGGGAGACCGCACCGAGATTTTCCTGCAGAAACCTTCGCAAAGCCTTAAACTTGATAAACTCACCTTTAAGAAGGCCGTTAAGCGAAACTTCTACCCCTAAAACGATTTTCCGCGACTCCAGCGAACCTTAACCCCCCGAGCGACATGTGGTTAAGATGTGCGCGAGCCCACGGCCCTTATGAGAAACGCTGGTTGATTAGCGCAGGCGTGTTGTTTCTGAAGGGAAGAAAGTAGGGTATCACAAGTGTGACAAGGTAAGCCGAGGGAAGGATGCATTCGAACAAGTGGAGCTTTTCATTCCAGAGCGCGGGGGGATGAACCTACTAGAGGGAGGGTTAAAAGAACGGAAACTTGACCTCCTTTGTTCCAACACTCCTTGGGATTCACTTGATTTTTCTTTTCGACCTTCCTCTTATTTTCGTTTTTTTCCACCCTTTCACATTTTGTTCATCTTCCCCTCCAATGTCTTTTATTACGCTTTGAGGGATTTCTTTTGGACGGAGAGAACAATCTGGGATTCTTCGTTCGTTGTCAAATATTTGAGAACACGATGACATCGACTTAATAAACACTGGAGCAATCGTCAACGACCTCCATAGAAACTGTGAATTTCGATATACAAAGACTGAATAAATCATTTTCTCTACCAGGAGTTGAAATAAAATGTAACCATGTACACTGCCCGCACAATAATGAGGCCACTACGAGTCTTAACTTGAAATGTGACAATATGATTTGGACTGATTCTTCGGCAACCATAATTTTAGGTTATATTTCCCTATCTCGTTTAGCCTATTTTTTAATAAATGGAGCAATGGCAAAGGCCTTAGCAATCTTAAGGAATCTCTAATCTCTAAAGGAATACATTTCGGGGCAGCGTACCTAATTTAATCACTGACACATTGGTGCCCAATAAACACTCTTCCCCTGTCATCTGGTCACTTGGTGCGGATTATGTAAACAAGCCGTAAAGATTCAGGAAGTGTTGGAACACAAATATGGTGAATATCGTAGGTTCGAGGGGCCCGTTCGACAGAACTGGGTAACCCCAAACTATGAATAAAACTCCAGAGTTTCGGGAATTTTAAGTTCGACAAAAACAATAGGTAATTGATTTTTTCTCGGTAGCAGGGAGTTACGAGACGGCTACGTGACACCTCGATTTGTGTGGTGTTACTTCAGAGATTCGTGACTCTGTGGCTGATCTCGTTTTATAATGGTTGAGGAAGAAAGCGCGCCCGTTGTAACCTAATATGGCCTCAAATCGTCGCACATTTCCTTGATTCCCTACTTTACCATCAATCATTCCCAATTTCGCCTACCTACGTGATGTCCTATTTTCTAAACTTCTGATGCACCTATCAATTCTTGATGATATGAAAGTAATGTTAAGATTTCATAGATGTAGCATTATCGCAGGTGTATCATCCACGAAACCATGATCTATCAAACAACTGTGATTTAATATAACTTTGATTTTAGGAACAGTACTAAGTTACCCATCTTTGGGTTAAAACGAAACTTACTCCATCATTTACTTTCGTGAAAAGAAATTATATTTTGAGAATTTCGAGTATAACAGTGGACCTGTGATATACAAAGTAACGTCATAAAGGGCAAAGGGTCCCTGCCTGATGGATGGGCCATTGTCAAGATTAAATACTATCGCTGCGCTGAAGGATAACTTTTACGCTTATTATGACATCTTTAGCTGTATAGTAATCTCCTATTATTTGGTTGTAGTGCCCACTTTGGTTTTCACGAGAGCTTTACATATTAATCATTTGGTTTAAGAAGCAACATACCTCTAATCAGCCGAGGCTATCGTTGAGACTATCGATAACGAAGTCAGTCTCGGAGAATCGAAATCGATACATGAATGTGTGATATGAAAATATGTTATATGTACGTGTATGTAAAGCTGGGTGGACTGTGGGAGATACTAAGAGAGCCCCCCCCCCCATAGCTAATGAATAGAATGAGCAAACCCAAGATTGCTTGTTCGGTACACAATCCATGGGGGCCAAGATATTTCGTAGCCTAATCCATTTGAGCGGCAAAGATTTAGACAATTAACTCAGTGATATATTTCATACATAACGTGCAAACAGGCATTCAAGTTGTAAGAACTTATCAAATTGGAAATGGGCCTTATCAGGCATAGACGTAAGTCATGGATCCACCAGACTGGATCAGGCTCCCACAAATGAATCGACAGAACTGCAAAATAACACACAGTGATCTTTCCCCTACTTACTATTAGGAGGATACGGATTGCGGACTATCAGAAAAGCATGATTAATTTAAAACTTACAATATGTGTGTTTTTTCCGTACTCTATTCATCACCACCACTGCCTCCACTGGAAAAATAATATCACTGAAGCCAGATACAAATTTAAGAAAACAAGGTTGCACTACCATATACAACAGTCAAAAGCGACCTTGGTCGACTCGAAAGCTAAGTAAAGATATAAAACCATGGATCGTGCTTGCGATTTTCGTCTTCTGCCAGATAAATATTATGTACCGACAGCGCAACGGGCTCTCTCACTTGATAACCAGAGATTGAACGGGTTGACGGCCCTTCAAGGTGCCGTTTATGTTACAGTAGATGAGGCGTAGACAGCGGGGCCATAAGAGGTAAACACGCCGAGAACTTATCTCTATCATGAGCTACTCCCAGATAAGTGAAAAGGCTCGAGGATAAGGGAAGCTCCACAGCAAATATCGACAAGAGTTCAATAACATATAATGCAAGGATATTCTCACGGGAAGGATTTTGGGTAAATGTCAGGCACTCACTTCGGCGTGATTTGTGACTTCACTCCGTACAATGGACAATATCAAGTCACTTAAATATGCCTCTAGTTAATCGAAATAAAGAGCAAGCTCAGGCTAATCAATTATAGAAAAAGCATGCGGTTTCTAGTAGATCACTCCCTAACTCATTTGAGAGGCGACGTCAGATAGCCAAATAATCAAGTATAAGGCTCCACAATATTTCACCAACAAAAAATCTACAACGCTAACCTCATTCAAGTATTCAACTTGCATGTGTGAAAATCTGGAGATGCCAGTTTTAAATGATATTTTACTGCTCTTAGAGTACTTCAGAGTTCACGTAAAAGGTAACTTGGTGAGAAAGTTGAATAAACGACTATTTTTCACCCCTTCATAATAAATGTTATTGAGCAGAATTTTCAGCAGTGACCCATACAAAAAAAAGTCTGAACGAACTCAGGGAAACGATTCTGCAATTTTTCCAACAAAAAGATCCTACTAGACATCCAAGAAAAAACTATTTAGATTTGGAATTTTCTCACTTTCAAGATTTGTTTTGGCTTTACACTCTTTCAATAGCCATACTAAGAATTTCGCATTAGAAGTGCAGGAAGGGGGAGTTCAAATCCCAGAAACCCTGTTTTTAATGCTTTTTGTACAGGCTGACTAGCGCCCATCAGGCAAGTCGGACTTGAAAATATAAATAGTTGTGTCACGTTACCAAATGTATTGTGATCTCCAGAGCTAATTAAGACCAATGAAGCTAAATTTGAAATGGAAGTGAAAACCGTATTTTACGCTCATATTTTTAGCCTTTAGGCGCGAGGTGTTCTATTATGTAAATGGAGTTCAATTTTTCTCAATTTGCTTATCGTCGCTGATTTGTCAAACTGTATCTGCACTAATTAATTGATGATTCTTTTCGTTGTGCACATCCCCACTGCGTTGCTGTATTTTCGGAATCCACGTTTGGGAAGAGATGCTGGCGGTCGAAAAAGAGAGGCGAATTCAATAAGGAACCCTCCTCAGCCAAAACCTCTCGATAACTGAACATTTCATCTAAACCGGATGAAAACAGTAGAAGCTATGCTTGGATGCATGGATTTCACATATGCGCATGCGCAGCTGCTATTAATAATAAGATCGAGATGAAATTGGTGGGATGATTAAATTGTCCCTCTTATGCATACATGCATACGCTTAAAACGTACAATTCTCCCACAATTTTCAGAGTAAAAGCAAAATAGACTATATACCGTTATAGATTTTGTTGATCTTCATCCTGGTAGTTAACAATTTCTTTGCACTATATGTACTCAAATTTCAAAACAATGTGACGTAATATAATACGACAATTTACGAACATTCGCTCATACGATCAAGCTTCATGACTGGAACTTTTTGTTAGAACTCAACTAAACTTATTACAAAGAATAAATATATTAAATTTATTTTATGGCTGTATTTCTGGTGTGATATTCACGTAGGTCCTCATTTCAATCAATAATTCGAAACAGTTAGGCTAATTAGCAGTAGGTATGGCACGTACACAATGTTTTGTAGCAGCAGGTTAATCATTGTGTTAAATCAAGAAGCCATCTCTTAACGAAAATAGAGAAAAAATAATTCAACCAGCATCATAAATCTGTTTACTTAATCTTATATACAAGTTGTGGAGTAACAGGTGGTGAGGACGGCAGGAAGGTAAATCAGGCGATGACTCCCAACTTGAGGAAAATTTCCCTGGCAAAAAGAAGAACCGAGAAGGTACAGGGTAGGGCATAAATTCAAATAAGGGTATTCAAAAGAGCTGAAAGCCTCGGGGAACGCTAAAGTTTTAAAGTAAGTGCCACAAAATATAAATCAATAGTCAGAAGTCATTATCAGACCGCAAGCTTTTAGAAAGGTTCTCTTCTTGGGGATAATGCGGTTTGACGTGGTCAGGAGAGGTTTCCGCAGTGACTAGCAAAGATGTTGAAATGAAGAATCACTCGAACACCATCAATAAAATACAATTTCAATCAACTGATAGTAGCGGTTTTTGCGAAGCGAATTAAAACTTGCAGTCAACCTTTCCCGTGTATGTCATGTCAGCTCTGCAAATAAGTTACCACCAATTAAAAAATACGGATACACGATAGATTCTGACAAGTGATATTCTTTCTACTCAAGGAAAATCCAGGGCATTAGGTACAAGAACGGCAGAAAATGAGAAATGTTGGAAATATATGTCTCTACGACTACATACGTATGCATTAACTGAATACGCTCTATGAAGCATTTAAAAATATGTTTGTGTTCTTGTCCTGTCATACTCGAAAAGCATGTCACTTGAAGTTAATATGGATATGAACTACTGACTATTAATTTAAATTATGGTGAGACTTGAATCAAAACTTTAGCGCATACTAAGGTTCCTGGCTCTTTTGAATACATACTCATATATGAATTAATGTCCTATTATAAACCTTCTCCACAGCAGCTCTGCATAATGCACTAACGCACGGCACTCCGTTCCAAGCTCATACTTTCCACGACCAGGAAAATCCATTCTCAACAGGCTCACTTTTTACTTTCCCAACGCTCCAAAAGGCTAAGGGCAAGTTATATAATCGACCTGAAAAATGTTCTCCGAAACTTCCTCAACATATAGGGTGTACACAAAACAAATCTGCCAAACTGCACGAGTCGATTCCAAGTTTTACACTTTAACTCACAAATTCGAGTTAGTTTGGTACGATATAAATATGCAATTCATGTGTTTTTAGGGGTGAAACTAGTTAACTAAAGAGTAAAACTCAGTTATAACGGGATATGGTAGATCTGCAATGTTACCATTCGATTCAGCGTAAAAATAGGTAGAAACCGACCCCAAACTCGTATTTTCAAAAAAAGGTCATTTTTCAAAAAAACCCTCGATTTCATTGGGGGAAAAAAAAAAGTTTGTAAACATTAAAACATTGTTTTCTCCGCTAATTAGCAAAGTAAAAGTAAAATTGACTACACCGTTGGACAGGTGAGATCTTGTTGCAGTTTTTACCGTTCTTGCATTTTGCTAAGTTGGGTGAGCAGTATAGCTTCCTCACACATTGTAACATGGACGTGTATAATTAGTTGAGGAAAAATGAGTCGAGTATGAAGTCGACGTTATAAGAATTTAACGTTTTTGCATACGCACGGACTACTACTACTCCAACAGCAATGAAATTTATAGGGGAACATCTAGGAGCTAACCCACACAATTCCAGAAATTTCATCGGAATCGGACTGAAACTTAGTATAGTTTCGGCGTGTCAAGGATTTACCACAGACAGACACGGTACCAAAATGAGGTAAAATTGGCTTTTCAGAGGGTTTTTTCATACCTCAATCCTCAATTGTAAAAAAGGGTCAGGCATCTATCCGATAGGATATTTAATGCTTTTTTCCAACGTTATCCTCCAATTTGAATTTACACAGCAAATTATGGGAGTTATGACCGATTTAGTGACGTAAGACCAAAATAAGATGTAAATTTTTGAAATCAAAAAACTGGTTTTTTAAGCGAGATAAAAAAAATCGTTACGGAACAAAAGTTGTTTCAAATTAGTGGTAGAATCGACTCCTGCACATCGGCAGACCTGTTTTGTGCACTCCCGGTATAGGATTGGACCCAAACTGAAAATCTGCCTTTACGAACCAGTCTACGAGCAATGTATGACTGTTGGATACTCCATCAGTAATGATGAACGGCATTCAGACTGTAAAAAAATCTCGTTTCGGAGATGGATTATATAGGTATTAAAAACATGGTCACATCCAAAAATCAACCCATAACATTCGTGATTTTCGGGTAAACAAATAAAAATAAAATCGTTAAAACGCATCTATACGGTAGGTATTGTAAATAAGATAATGCGACCCCCGCAAGGTCGAGCGCTATTCCTGATATTTTTGTAAACAATAATTGGTCTCAACCTTGAATAACGAAGAAAGGGAACTCCTGATTGTAAGGAATTACAATCCTGAACTCCTGTATTATCACACTCCACTATCTAGTATTTACGGCGAACTTGGTGATGTAGATACTGTCCTTGCATTAAGTTCGTTATTAGAAATCCCTTCAATTGCTCACATAGTCCCTTCTAACTAGTGTCTACCTCACACTCCCGAGTATAAAAATAGCGAAAATAGCTGCTATGAGACCATTGAAACCTAATCTCACGCCGGATTTCTACTTAAGGAACCCCAATTATGACTCTACACAATGCCAGATACCTGAAAGATGACAAACCGCAATGAAGGTGCATCTTTACAAACTATCAAATTTGATGTATTTCACTATCCCTACACATTGTTATTGAAAATGAGAATTTTCGGTAAGTTACGAAATAGTCCAACAGGTAAATCAACTTTATATTAGAAGGATACGATTGCACCATGATTTCAACATCTCCTCTTGAATTAATCACAGGTACGTTTACTGAATAATAATGGAATAGTGAATTAATATTTACCTGACCCCTCCAACGCCTCTTCATCGATGTATATCTCATTTCCTAACGACCAATTCGCTTTGGTTGTACTACTCGGACTCGGACTCTGAAACATGAATGAACAAATTAATAACGCTTGAGAAATACGTCATATCGGATAGGGATACACGTAGGGGTAGTATACTATTATTAGTATTAATCGTTTTAAGAAAAAGGAGTAATCCACTTCTTTTTAAACTGAAATATTAGGGCGAGAACTTTCCAAAAAAGTGCAATGTGATGGAGTGCTAATCAACCAAAATAGACGCAGCAAGGGCTGACTTGCTATTGGTGATTTCTAGTAGGCACGAATGTTTCCGATTACGCAAAATCGGAAGGATTGAGAAAAAAAAGGGGAAAATTCTGAAGTACTACATTACAGCTCTTCCTTTCTCAGTTATCTAGATTCAATTAAACAGGTATTTCACCTATCTTATGTACATTAAGCTTACAGTCTAAATACGACTAATGGAATCGTTTATGAAAAAGACGTCAAGTGGAAGCGTGCAGGTCTTTAAGTCAAACTGAAGTGTGAACAACAAAGAATGGTAAGCGGACGGAGCAAAAGTTCACTAAATAACGTCAAATAGACACGTCTAGAAGCTCAAGAAATCTCTTGAAGGAGCGCGGAAGGATGTCAAAAAGGAGCCGACGGTCAATCAATGGGAGAATACTAAGCAGCCTGTTTCATTCATCACCCCATAAGCATGCGGTTCTTTTCAGAGCCCGGAGCGTGGACGGGAATTAATGAGAGCCCCGCGATAGCGACTTCATTACCGGCCTACGAGAATTCGAGTTCAGGTTGTATCTACGATCTAAGGCCACTACTGAGCTTTCCAAAGGTCAATCATTTTTATTCGCTTGAAACGACAGGAGAGCACTCGAGTTTTACCAGTAATTGATTCTCGTATGTAAAGTTGACGATACCTCCTCCCACTAATAGTGAGTAAAGAGGAGTGTTGAGTCATCGTTTCAATATCTCAGGGACGTTGGTCGCATTCCTGTTACCGGAGTTGAGAAACAAGGACATCATCTCAACAAGGCATAAAGCAGGGTAGAATGGCAGCTGCAGCAACGTAGGCAATATTGCTGAACGATCAACAATGGCGCTAATCAGCTCGATGAAGGAGAGAAAGTGGTCAAAGAAATTGATATATACTTTTTTCATAACAAGACAGTATCTCAAACTTACTGATTTGCGGAAGAGGTCACTAATAATCCAGGATAAAAGCAACCGGGGAACGCTATAAACATAAGGAAGGAGCCAACGATAAAATGTCCAGTAGTTGCTCTGTTCCATGATATGGAAAGCCATAACCCACGATTGTGTGACTCTATTTCGTTACAAATTATCAATACATTGTATTTTTTTCTTTGGTAAGCTTTAAGGCAACTGAGCATTCTTCCACAGGGCTTTCACATGTCTATCAGCAATCAAAGGATAAAATGTTCTCGTACACTCAAAAATGGTTTCAAACATACTGTTCCGTCCATTTTATTGACAATTTGGCAAGTGAGAGAACCCTAAAGCCAACTGATACAGCCTTAATCGTCTTGGCCTCTTTCATAGAGTCAATTTGGCCCCTTTCAAACTAAATCCCAAAATATAACAGCACGACTTCCAGGCGCTTGTTCACTTTTAATTTTTCCTTTCCTTCGCCCTCTTTTTCAAAGAAAGTTGCAGCATTCGACGTGTTTGACTGATTACTAGGTTTGTAAATCTCTGAGAAATATTCTACAACAGCGTCCGCTTTCCTACGGCATACCGCCTGTGGCTAGTAGCGATTCTGAAAGTACCAGAAAGTACTTTCTTCAGCTTTAATATTTTTCACACGGACATCATGCACCTGATGCTACGTTTGAGCTAGTTTCCTGATGGAAGATTCTATATTGTTTTCAGGTCTCACTGCATCGCTCGTACAACTCACCTCTTTATGTATTGCTCTGTTTGCTGTCTGACCGGATAAAGCTGTTATCATCAACTAAGACCAAAACCTGTCCGTTCCACAATAAATACGTGAGGCACCCCTTATGGCCAGAATATTATTTTTAGTAGTAAAAGCTTTCGAGCCATATTAAATTTTCCACAACTCCAAAAAAAGTTGGCAGCAACTTCCTATAACTTCCTTCGTACTATCTAACTACCCCAAGAATTAAGAAGCAGATCAACCAAATTTGGTAGAGAGTAAATTTCATTTTCACATTTCAAAATAACTACCTACTGTTTTCATGGTATGTGAGCATAAATTCAATAGCTCATTCTACAAGATACTAGAGTGCAAAAGCTGGTTACTTTTTACTTGAAGCAGGACCGACCTTTCCAAGTTCAACTACATACCCAATAATAATAAATCTCTCTTATGGTGTCTTGTCATAAATGTACTTACATTTTTCGAATTTAAACGAATTTCTACAGGATATTTTCTCTAATTATGATTCAGTTGTCAGTTTTTTTTTTTTTTTTTTTTAATCAAAATTGAAGTAACTTTCCTTTATCATGACTCTTACTATCTGGTAACTAACTCAACTACTACGTATACTTTCAATTAATAGGTAGGTATACAAGACGAAGGATGCTAGAGGAAACTAATATAATAACGCAATAACTGGTTCCAAGCATGAGCCTACAATGGCAACTACCAACAATGACCTTAAAGCTCCTTATTTCCAACTAACTGCAGCGAAAAAGGAGATTCCTTATTTCGTAATAAAGAGTTGACGTGCTTCATTATCATAGTGATTTCAACATCGAAACTAATGAAATGAACGGTGAAGTATGAAGAAGGGACGGGATATTTGTCGTCAACGAGAAATGCCGCGCCCTGACAAACTTGTCAACCCGTAATGCGAACATGAGCCAGGGAACTGTTTGTAGATATAACCTTATCGAACGGATATGATCCGAAATGACATCACAGCTGATATTTATGGCTTTCTAAGAGAGACATTTCAAGGGAGGCTCACACATGGGAGAAGATCTAAACATCGTAGTGGGATAATAATACGAAATAGGTAAATATTCAATTCCTAGGATCCACTTGTTCAACGCATTCGTATAATACGGCAAATAGGCTCATCCCAACATGTAGGTAATAATAGATGGGGAATGTCCATGGTTATTTTATATTTGCATAATAGAAAGATCTTAGCGAGAACTCTCTAAAAAGAAGCCATATGATGGGTATCTGACCAGTAAAATGGCTCTTAAAATTGATTTGCCCTAAGGCGTCACGGCTCCCTTGCCTTATACGTCACGCGGGATCTACCTACCCGTTAACTGGCCAAACTGTACGGTAAATTGAGGTGACAATTGCTACCTGAAGTTATTCAAGTGCGCTGAATCCAAATCTGAGGTCAAAAGTAAGAAATTCCAAAAAATGAAAGTTACCCATTTGTATGTAGGAGTTAGCAATTTCAATTGTATTTGAATTTTACTCTTGAATAAATTCTGCTACAAAATAGTTAATAAATTGGACGTTGAGTGAACAGGATTAATAATATAAGCTTGAGAAATTAAATATACACCCCATAATAAGGAGCTTTCAGGCACGGATCGCTTTCTTGTTTTAAGGCAACGACGCATCTAATCCTTCATTTTTTATCATCTTAAATAATTATCTCAGTGATCTTTCTCCATAAATGTGCAATATCAAGGGTACCTCATAACAGGGAGAGGAAGGGTCCAATAGAGGTGGTCCGCAACACTATACTACCGCGATGTTGCACGGGTATTCCGTTCTATGACAAAACTAGCAGGTTTTGAGCTTAACATTGACTTCAGTGGGTTACCCCTATGATTTCTCTGTTTCCCCATATCAGTGAAACTAGGAGGACACTTAAGATTGAACACCAGATGATTTTCTACGAATTTCATCTTTGGCAGATCGAAACGGGAGCCTTTGTTAGAAAACATTCGAGAAATCAAAACACGGAGCTTCTACTTTCAAGAGATCATAACCTTTCTACGTACCCATAAAAAAAATAAATAAATATTCCCAAGTACTGCTGCTGCAAAACAATTTATAAATAGATAATCTAAACTTCCCTATTAACATATTTCAATGAGATATATAGTTACGGATTGGAAGGAAGCTATGTGCCACACCCACCGTGCCTGAGTTTTTTCGCTTAGGTTCTGCCTATTGAGGTCTCATGTCCCTTCAGCGGGATAAAGCATCAATTTCCATATTCAAGCATTCAACTCTTGTTCGTAAGCCTACCCCACTACCGAAGTGGCGAGAACATTACTAGTTAAAAACCAACATCATCCGCGTTTTTTCTTCGATAGAAAGAAAAATTAGATTAATTTTACCCTGACGTTGCACGGATAACAGGGTACATCAGATTCCCCATTAATTAGTGCGTAACGCGGTACTAGTGCATTTACGACTAGTGTGTCCGCAAACCAGGTGCCTCACGATGTTTGAGGTAAAGTACAAATTTACGCAACCAAACTCGATTTTTTATGATATAAAAATGACTGACGCAAGTGGCGATGACAACGCTTTGTCGTCAAGGGCAACTTTTAAAGCTTTTATAGCCGTTTCATTCAATTCTGTTTGGCGAAAACTATTGAAAACTATACTAAAGTCGATTTTTGGTTGATTTGGCAACGATTGTCGTCACCGACGAGTTCTTGTTGATGTTTCTGTTGTCAGATTGCCACCAAAAACTATAGAGCTAATTCCGTATTTCTAAAGAGTCTACCTATCAAATTTCAAGTTGATAGCTCGAAAATTGCGGCCTATAGCGCGGAACACACTCGTACGCACGCTGACAAACGGAAGCCGAGTCTAACTAGGAGTCGTTCGTCAATTACTTTAGCTACTCGTAGGTAGTTAATTTCTTTATGATGTTAGCTCCACGACGCCAACTTCGGAATGGAGCAACTTTCGTCAACTACAGTTGTGGAGGAGCGCAAATGGCGTAGCATGGTACCCCGACCTGGGTATTAGCAAAAAGCTAGAAAGGTGGATTTCTATCTAGCAATGAGATATTTAGAGATTCATGTTTGTTGTCCAACAAAGATAAACTCGTGCAGACTTTTCAAATGTCATAAAAATTAATTATGCTGTAATATGAGCGTGATGCCCTTGGTGTTTATTTACAGCATTCAAGAAACTTGACAGGTTATTATAACAAACAGTGGACCGAATCGTTATCTCACAACACAATAAATTACAATGAAAACAAAACAGCTTAACTAGTCCTGGACCACCTGACAACCACCGATACTTTGTTTTATCGTTTTCATTACGAAAATACTTGATGTATTGCCTGTCTCTTTCCTCAGCACGAGCTGTTTATGATGAGAGCGCATCGCAAAACCAGCCGAACAAGAAAACATTACATTTCTCTTCATAAGATCACAAACTTGCTATGGCCTTCCATGGCTTGAAAAGACAAAATCAAGCATTAAACTAGAACCTAAAACCAACCACATGCAAAAAAAGCTCAAGTTGAAGTGAAAGCCAACCCATAAATGCCGGTTGACAGCACAACTCTAAATCAATAGAACGAGGAAAATGAAGATCAAAAACGAATTACTTCTATCGATTGGTGAAGGCTTGACTTCAGAAATATCGCAAGGTGATCGACAAACCAAGCCTGTCTTCAGTCTCCTAGAACTATCCTGCCAAACACCTAATCGATCTACCTAATCTAAAATCACATCTTTCCTTATCAATAATCTCTATTTCTAATTCAGTTTGATAAAGGGAACCAGATATTCTTTTAACAGGTCATATAAAGATACAACAAACTTTCTGGGGTTTTTTACAGCGAATTTTCATAAAAAATGAAGCTATTGCAATAACTCGGAAATTTTTAAAATAAAAATTTTTGAAAAATGTCTTCATTGAAATCCGTTTTGAGGCATTCTGAAACGATTCCTGGAGTTTGCGCTTTTTCATATATATAAATCGTTCCAGACGATAAAGGACGCTTAGGGTTGAGATAAAAATCCCGTTCTTGCGCCAAAAAATCGAGCTTTCCAACCGAAAGGATGAGTTCGCTGGCCAACAATTTTTGAGCACGTTAAATTGGTCAAATTTAAAAAATTTAATAAATAAATCACTAAAAATGGATAAAACTGCTAAAAAGCGTTAAGTTTGTCATTTTTAGCAGGGTTTAAATCAAAACATAATTATCAACAATTAACTAGGACATTTAAAATTTTTTGCACAAAATTATGCTGAAAAGTACTTAAATTCCATCAATACTTGCTGAAAAATCTATAAAAACTGCAAGAAAAAACCTAAATATCCAAAAACTTTTCTGAATTACCGAATTTCATTAAGTATGAGTTTTTTGGCCATAGAATTGGTTTTTAACAATTTCTTTCTACTGAAATCGCTCGAATTTCAATAGGTACAATGTAACATATAAAATCCGCTCATACGATCATGCTGCATGACAGGAACCTTTTCTTTCTTTTTCTCCCTAATGATTTGGAAATTTCTACGTTGCCCTAAAAGTTGTACAGGCACAGGGTTTTCTTGCTGTCAAAATCAATGGGTGAGCGGCTCTTAGCCATCCCCTGAGCAGTGCAACAACTGAGAAAAAGTAAACAGCTTCCCTATGTCTACACGGACGACGTTATTGAGCTTTTCTCGGTTTAGGATGTGCTGGGAGACTTGCCAGATCCACCAACGGAAGTTAAGTCCCGAGACTTGAAACACAGAATCTAGCGAATGAGTGTTTTGGTAGTTCCACCATCAATTTTTAATCAAGGATAAGCCGATCTGCGGGTCATCCCCGGATAAATTAATTAGCATCCGAATGACTGCCTACAGGCCAAAAATTAGTGAGTTAAAGATTATAGAAGTGGACCTACAGTATTTTTTTCCGTCACACATCACCATTCCGACATCAAAATTCGAGATCATAAGAGATGCCGAATTCAATTCAAACTTTACTTTGTGGCAGCAAGGGACCATTTCAGACTAACAACTTGAAGTTGCTGATAGCTGTTTTCCTCCTTTTTTTTTTTTTTTTTTTTTTTTTTTTTTTTTTTTTTTTTGGAGTTGTACGAAACCTTTTTCACAATCAAGTCAAGCTAAGCTCATTAGCCCTCTTGAGGAGACGAAAGCTATCAAAAACATTCCTTTTCGCTCTGTTAAATGAAACAAGTACCTAGTAAGCCAGCCTTACTTACTACCAAATCACACTATTATGATTGACTATACTTAATGGTTCTCTAATACGAGTAACTTTTCGTGTAGCTCAGCTGCTTTCATTTTCGCCGCGGTTTAGACAACGCAAATTTTTAGAACAAATTGAGATGTTAACAACGAGTGGTGAACGTTTCCGTCGGATAAGAACTGATGAAGCTATATTTTCCTAGGAACGGCTCCTTTGTAAATTAAAATCATCGGAAAGAATTTTAATAAGTAGAGCTGTAAAAACTGTCGATTTTTCCGGTTGCGCGGCAAAGTGAAGATATGAAAATGTCAAAATCGTTGTCCACCCACCCATTCGTGTGGCCCACTCTTTTCCTACATACTCTCATTTGAGAATTGTCATAGAATAATTCCACGAAATCTTCATCTTCATCAAGTCAAACTCATTGTTTCTTTATCACGACGGAATAGGAAATTAATAATTACGGAAATACGACGTGGTTGTTATGAAGAAAAACGTCAGACGGAAAAACAGGGTAAGGTACACGATTTCTCAAGATGGCGAGCTGTGACAAAGTTGCGGATAAGCGCTGGTTCGAGGGTTAAGCCACCTCATCGGATGGATTTCAGGAATCCGTGCGTTATCACAAGAACATTCCGAGTCAAGCATAATGACTGTCATTTCGCCGTTTGGACGAGAAAACTCGCGGTCCTGGGTCAATTCAAGGAAAGCTCCCTGTTGGAACTGGCCGTCAGAGCATTTAAATAAGACTAAAAACCATATCAAGAACTTGCTGATCATTTGGTCAAAAATCGCATTGAAACAAGTCCTGCCAGCTCCGACAATATGCACCAACCTTAAATACACAAAAATATTAATATTAGTAGATTTCACAAAACCCATAATTATTTATAGTTATACCTAACTCGAGAAATCACTTGAAATTTCTATGGAGAGAAGCTCACAAACCGCCCTTTAGGACTCAACAATTCCAAGTGAGCAATGCAGATAAAAAGAGAGTGACGTAGGTCAAATACTCACAAAGCGCATAAATAATTTAGAGAGACGGTGGGACAGTAAGACGGTGTTTTCATCCTTACCACTACTAAACTTGTGTAACCCAGCGGAACTCCTTCCGCCGACATTTATAATGCAGTTCGAAGCTTTTTAGCTCCTCAGGTGACGCGGCAGCCAAGTTACTTTCTGCCAAATCGGTATATAATCAACCGCTCTCCAAGAACTTTCCCATGGAATCCGTCAGAAGAGAATGAAGCTACGAAACCACCCAACGTAAAATGGATAAAGCAAGAAATGCAAATGACAATAGAATATATCCAATCAAGATTTGGTGTTATGCTGGTAACCATATAGCTATGTGTAAGGGTTGAAAAGTAATCCAGGGTGGTCCACAATCGAAACACAAAAAAGTAAAACAAGCTTGGGGTCTCAAGGGTTCCCATCATGTGGCTTAATGCATAGCCACCAATTTTCCAAGAAAATTAATTCAGTGGTTTCTCAATAGCCCAAAAAATATAATAAAATCATAACTATATCAAAAAGATTTCGACTTTTATACATATATATTAATTGCTATGCAATTCTTAGGCCGACCCCCAATAATTTTTTTTTGTAACGTCCCAAACGAAATTAAAGATGATTTTCACGTACAACCGAGTAGTTGAGTAGTTGCTATAGATTGTGTCACAATTTCAGTGTTTTTCACGTACAACCCAGCCGTTGTTAGGGGAATGAACTTCCGTAGTTTTCATCGCACAAAAATCGTTCGCCACTCGTTGGAAAGCGCTTGATTTATGTGATAAATGTTCACATTTCAAGCTACCAATTTCCCTGTCCTTACGTACCTGGCTACATTCCAAAACTAAGTTGATTCAGGCTAAGAATTGCATAGCAAATTATCCTCGCTTTCTACGCAGTAGAAAAGAGAAAAGATCCGGCGAGGCGCGAAGCGCCGAGTATAGATTAGGGAGGTCCAGGGGGGCGAAGCCCCCCGGCGAGGCGCGAAGCGCCGAGTATATATATATATAAAGGGGTGCAAGGGGATATGTATCGAAAATAATCGGGATAATCTGCATCAAAAATGTAGTAAAACCCCGCAAGAAAAAATGAACTACCTCAATCTGATCGACAGTTATGATTTTTTCGAGTTTTTACAATGAATTCCGGCTTCACCTCATAAAATTTTATTTCTCAAATTATGAGTACCTATCTCATTTCCATTTTCTTCCTCATTTTCGGATTCAGCATTAAATTATCTATAAAAATAGACGACTTTCATATTTATTTGACACCAGTGGGACTCATTTATTAAAAAACACTTTAATTCTACAGAAATTGGAATTTTACAATTTTTTAAAATTAACCACCGCATCACAATTTCAATTATTTTAAAATTTAAAATTAATCTTAGAGATCGTCAACATTTACAAAAACTGCTTAATTTAATGCTCTTTCCAATGGTTATAGTCAATTTTACTTTTATTTTGATAATCAAAAGAGAAAATATGTTTTAATCTTTAAACACTTTTTTCACCAATAAAATAACATTTCTCTTCTTCAAAAATCGTCGTTTTTTCTAGAAAAATTGCCCTCTATGGACGTACGACTTGGATTGAAACTGAATCGAATGGTAGGCAACTCTTGCCAATCTCTCCAACTCCATCATAACAGAATTTTACTCTTTAATCAACTAGTTTCAACTCTAAAACCACACTCAAATGTTTGGAATGATGGGAGGGGTTTAAATAAACTAGCAGGTACTAATTTGTACCTGTACATTTCAGTACCCTTCTGGTTCCTGCAGAAGAAGATCATGTGAGTATTTTTTCCCCATATTATTTCGTTTGTTTCCTGGTATTGAACGTTAATTTCTCCATGAACTAGGGGTCTTCCTTCTGGACCACATCTACGGGTATTCGACCAGAAGTCCTAGGGACGGGTCTACATTTTTCCCCCACGATTCATTCATTTACCTTTCAAAACGTCATAGCGCCGTTTTCGCTAAGGAAACCCTGATTTCGGGTATACGGTAACAGCTCTCCAGGATGAAGTTGGCATGGTTTCGACCATGATGACAAACCTCGGTCCTTCACACCGAAAATCCTTGATATTGAAGAAGGGATAGATGATGTCGAGTTTGGTGATCCAGGTTACGAGTATTCAAATAGTGATCTTGACTATTCAAGTGACTATTGGAGATGAGGTTTTTCTGGCTGGCATATACAGTCAGCTAGCCAGCGTCCTCAACCTCCTAGAGTTTTTGGTGAAGATGTCCCACAGTAACCCCCACTATCTTGTTAGAGGTCGGGGTTTCAAATATTATTCGTGGGTTATCTGGGTTGATTGGACCTGCAAAAAAAGGCACTTGGAGATTGGAGACAAAACTGAACCTTTGCATTTGTGGTTGACCGATCAATTTATCGTGCTCAAAGCCCTTCTTCCCTCATGTACGAATCATTTATCTCAATCCTAAGGGGAGTTATCGTCTGGAATGGCGCATATACGCCAAACACATCATAAATTATGTCATATATATATATATAGAAGAGTTCTTAGAAGAGTTTTCATTGACCGACCCTCAACATCCACTGATAGTTATAACATCAAGGTCAACAATCCCAAATAATATATATATATATATACATATATATATATGAAAAATTGCAGACTTCAGGGATTGTTTCAGACTACCTTCTAAATGGGTTCCGATGAAGAAAAACAACAGCTTTATTTTTTACTAAAGTAAGCTAAACTCTGAAAATCTGTTATGGGGGGGGGGGGGGGGGGGGGGGGCTCGAAATTTTCAGAGCATAACTAGGAGAAATCAAAAGTGGGGACCTTGTCCACCCCATTGAGACGGTCAGTAGGTCTAATTATTAATAACGCTGTACATTACAAAATGAACATGTGCTATGCAACAGACTATATTCGAACTTGTGAGCGGAGAACGCTAAAAGAGAGAATCACAAAATACGATAGAGCTGCGGAAGACGAATGAAGCCCATTCACTTTCCTTATCACATCCTGCAAAAGTGAGCAACATAGGGAGTTCGAGATATTCTCAAAGCGTCAAACGGCCTCCTCCACCGACAGATAACAGAAATCCAGCTCACGAGTTGCTGGCTGAGTAAAAGTAATAATGCTAAACGTAGTAATATGATCCATATCTGAGTCCAGGAATTCTTATCGGGGACCCGTCCATCGGAGGCCCTGGTGACCGACAAAAACGGCCCCACTTCCAAGGAAAAACGACCAAGGTGAGGACGAACGAAGAAAATCGGGAATATAATAAAACCTACGGACAGGTCACATCCAGCAATGCGCGCTGAAGGAATTTAAGTTTATTATTTTCAATAATGAACCTTTATATCGGATTATTAATGAAACAAAATAAGAATCACGAATATCGGTCTAGATTTGTAGCTTGTGCAGTGCTTTGAAAGAATCAGTGATTACCCCTCCCCCCTCCACAACCGCTACAGCCAATCCTAAATTCCCAAGGTTTGTTGCACAACTAGACTACAATTTGAATCGAACAAAATAAGAATCACGAATATCGGTAGAGGATTGTATTGTGGTGCGTCGACAAAATTTCTCGAAAAAAATCACGAAAATATATCGGGGGAAAGAAATGAAAATTTCCGAGGAACTACACATACACAGATACGTAACGAAAGTTGTACATCAGAATGGTCTGAAACGTAAAGTGCGAGTGGAAAGTTTGATTTTAGAGTCATCTAAAATCCCTCTAGTCATCTAAAATTCCATCTTTCGGAAGGGAAAATAATGCTTCCGCTAGCCGGAAGCAAAAGTACGTCTAGTTCCCCAATGTTGCAGACTCTGTTGCGGAGCGCAGAAACTCGTACCAATCAGAACGAACCAACGAAGTGATCGTCGGAAAACGACAGGAGGCGAATGTGCCGCTCCAGCGTCCCGTATACATTTTCAAACATCGACGCTCGCGCCGCAGTGTATGTGCACCTTTAGAGCACCAGCAAAGCGCAACATCGAATGAACCAGTCGTATGGCATAAATTCGTATCATACTTGATAAGAATAAACAAAAATAAATTAGAGCGTAGCTGCTGACGTATACCTATCGACATTCAGATGAGGGGATGAACATGGAAGAATCAATTATCATTTATGAACTTCATGCTCTTTAGTACCTAGTACCGGATTGAGATTTGAAATGAAGAGGATGAAACATTACAGGCGGGATTTAAATCTTCTGCTTACGCCGTTATCTCGTGAGTTCATTATGCCGTTCTCAGAACTAGTCTTCCGTTCATTATGAGAAATATTTCTGTTTATCGCAGAGGAAACGGGAAAACGGAGTTGAATCATTTAGCCCATTCGCGTAATGAAATCATTTAACGGCAATAGTGGAGGATGCAATCAGGCTCGGTTAACGCAGAGTTACATCAAAAGACGATACCTAGGACGTTTTAATCCAAGAATTCATATCGATTAGTCGTCGCAACAGTAAATTGAAGATGGTAAAAGGTTACGTGTTTCCTTCTCATTTAGAAGTCGCAACATTCGAAGTGTCTTAGTTTTTTTAATTATATTTAATAAAAAAACAATTAAGACTCTTACACGAGGAAGTCTTATTAAGACAATTATACGAGGAAATAGGCTATCAACTCCTCCAGAATATAAAGCAAATGCACGAGTACGTCCGTTTTCAATCAAATGAGGGTTCAGAAGATAACTACAAAGAACTTAACATAAACGTAACACCTAAAGTCCGAATGAAAATATGAAACGCAACAAATATAACACAATTTTCTAGCATAATTATTTTAATGTCTTCTTTTTAACAAGAATAATTCCTTATTTAACGGCATTCAGTTGGTAGATGATTTGAGTTTGTATTAGTAAGCTCAATGGGTGGTTATTCAGTCCTCCAGATAGAAAACTCTGCATCATCCTCCAATCCTACCGAGCGAATCATTTTCCTCGTCCACCTCATTCCAAGGGAAACGGCCCTGATAATGGACATTTGAGTTCGTACCCTCACTCATTCTAGGACTTGAGAGTATGGTTTGCCCCATTTTCCGAGAGAATGTTCGCCAGTCACTTGAAATACCTTTCGCGGGGAAAATGAATACCCACCTTTTAGTACAGAAACTGTTGAATAAATTCTATGAAAATAAGGCTTAAAAATTGTCTTGATTTTCCAGATCTACAGTCACTTTTTTGTTTAATTTTTTTCTATAATTTGATAGGGCAAGAATAACAGGTAAGAGATCGTAAAATATTTGTCCATGTTATGCTGCCTCGCTACTCACTACCGAAGGTAATAAAGCTTTGTGTTCGTGAAAGATTCTCTGGAATGAATTAGAAGGTCAACACACATTACAAGTTATAAATAAAAAAAAGTTCATTAAGTATTGAAAATATTAAACCAAAACTTAACAAACTCATATCTCAGCTGATAAGGGAACTCGCGGTTAGAGGAGCGGGCGCAAAAATAGCAGACGTCCGTCTTAACATACTGCATAAGTTCGATTGGTGCTATCAGCAACCTACTTTCGAATATACGTTAAGACAACATAAAAGTGCTTTCCTCCATGAAGAACGATATATTTCATTTAGGTAAGGGAACCTAGAGCAGTGTCGAATAAAAATAGGCTAACCGATAGAACACGTACCTCAATGAACTTAGGTAGGTATGTCTTCTTGCGAAAATACTAGACATAATTCGTCCGTCCCAACAAACTTGTGAGGAGCACGCGACGATCCAAAATACAGGCCCGTTGAAGAATGGATTTCTTGCAGTTTTAAGGCTCAGTATTGATGTATTCTATACTTTCCGTATCATTCTGCAGTTACACTGTTAGAAAACTTTTAGGAACTCTATATAACCGCGTTTTAAGATTTCCAGTAATCAATTATTGCCATCCTGCTTATTCAGCAAGTATATGAGTAACCAACTTGCTAATTCACATAAGTTCTACATTAAATCAAACATTTGAAATCATTCGTTGTGATGATGAAGGGCCAATATACAGGACAGCCCTGGCTTTGACCGTTAAATAAATTCCGTATCTTCGGTATCATTCCTTAGTAATCGTGACATATTTGGGAATATAATGACTGTTACCCTGTTCATTATAAAGTGAAGTTTAATTTGTTTCATTCATTTGTAAGTAAAATGTGGTATTGTTCAATTAAAATGAAAATACATTCCATTCTAAGAAATTTTACACCATCGACACTCTACTACGGTGAGTAGTTTTCTTTATATGGTTTTTGAAAGTTTACTCCTGTGGTGACGTCACACTTTGCGGGGGAGGGGGGGGGGGGGGTACTTTGACGACACCAGAGCACGAAACTTTGAAAAATCGTGTAAAGAAATTTATACAGAATTTATACAGTAAAGACACAAAGTATAGGTACATATGCTGTTGGTACAAACTCAAAACTTAAGCTACTCTTCCAGCTCACTTTTCCAACGGTAGGCTTCGCCAGTGTTGTTGGATAAGATTTAGGCGATTTCCCCATAATTTTAACAAAGCACGTGACATAACATCGCATATGCTTCTACATAATCTACCGGTAGTTTCAATAATATAACGATATTGGTCTAAAATGTACCTTTCTTCTTAAAAGTAGATCATTTTCGGGCCATGTCAAACTTCTTAGGATGGAATCTTCTACCATTTAAGAATATTTAAGTACTTTTTTCACACCCATGGGTAACGCTCATTATATTAATAGCTTTTGAAGGTTTGTAAGAGATAATGTTTGCCATCCTGCGTTCATCAGCTGCGACCAACAACCCACGCTCCAATTTAAAAATCGATATTCGGATCATAACATTCTATGTCCAAACATGAACAATGTTCTTCGAATTATTCTCATCACTGGATCACGTCGAATGGCTCAGAATAGCACCAAGAAAGGTTAGTTGCCTCATTTCCACAGAAACGGGAAACCGTTTGGGGAAGGGCCGGGTCCAAAAAGGTCGAAATAAAATTATTAAATATCGCAGCCCTGAATGTTGTGATGGTTTGCGATAAAGAGAAAATATCATCTCCGCCCAGGCAGCCAAGGCAATAAGGGAGGGACGACGTTCACGCTCAACTTCCTGTTCATGATAGCCCGTGTTATCATTGATTTTTCCACCTGCCGAAGGCGAAAGGCTGAACCTGCTAAGGATGATCCGAACCGTGTGGTGCCTCCAGAATCGAGCCCTCGTCTTGCATTCTAAAACTGATCCGTCCAACGCTATTAGTTTTAGAGGGATTACTCTTGGAACCAATAACACGACCTGTGATACCTCACACGAATGGATAGACGGATTCAAAACGATTTAATTTTGCCATGAAGAGAAAACAGGTCTTGGAGGATTAGCACAAAAAATAACATTCAAGTGATGCAGTATGCCCTACTGGGTGGATTTTCGTATTAATCACCAATTTTAGAATTTGTAATAAAACGTATTTACATTATAACTATCGTGAATCCTGATGAAAATCACCAAGAGAGAGAACAAAAAGCAGGTGCCGTTTTCAATGACTTATAAAAGAAAAAAAAATAAAGAAAAAATCTGCCAAATTAGGTGTGCCACTTACATGAAAAATACATGTGGGAATCACCGAAATGTTTTAAATGATCTTAAAAAATTTCATAGCGGGAAATAATAAATCAAATTTGTACCATAAACCCTCAAAATCGGTCAATTAGGAAACGAGAAAATGATGCTTGGTGTAATTTTCGTTTGTGCATGCGAAGAGTGAAGTATTAATTTAAGAACAATGAAATTGGAAAGGGAACGTATACAGCCTAACCAACACAATCCCTGAACATTTAATCAAACTCTGTGGAATTAATTTAATATTAATACTTATATTGGTTACTAAATTTAATTAAAAAAACTGTGGAAATTAAGCTTATTACACGGATTGGACATTTGCGCAGCAGCTACCTTCTAATGATAGAATCGTGTTAAACTCTCTATGGGATGATCAAACTAATCGTCATATCCCAACTACCCACCAAATTCGAATGGACGACTAAGGCGTGATAAAATCATGCTTGATCGAATTTAAGTTTGCGTATGCGCAGAGTGATATATTGATTTGAGAAAAATGAAACCGGTAGAGGAATATTTCATCCAAATCGAATAAAAACTGTGACAATAAAGCTTTCCAACAAGGTTTTCACATTCGCGCACACGCGCAGAAGCCACTAATGATACAATTATGTCGAAATTGATATTGAATGATAGAATCGTTTCCTTTCAAGTATCCTCCAAATTTAAGCAAATTCAACGGAATTTACGTTTGCGCATGCGCAGAGTGAAGTATTGATTTGGGAAAAATGAGGCTGATAGGGGGTTATCTAATGCCTAACCCACACATTACCTGAAGATTTCATCAAAATCAGATAAAAACTGAGGAAATAAAGCTTGCTATAAGGTTTTGCGGTCTCAAGTCAGACAGACATAGAGACACAGAACGAAATTCGTTCAGAACGATCTAAAACGTTAATTGCGAGTAAAAATTTTGATTTTGGAGGAAAAATTTGTTCATCACTCGAAAGGGAACAAGATGCTTGCGCTACCTACAGAGTAGACTCGCATGCAATAAAACATTATTTTTCATCTTTAAATGCGTGATTTTGAAAACAGAGTTTTGATTAAAACTTTTTTTTTTCGACGTTCATAAACTTTGAAGTTAACATTTGACCGAATTATAGCTTGCCGTTATTTCTAACGTTGAACATTGATATAAAAATGTGTATCCCACTACATTCAGCCAAAATAATCGACATTTTTGAAGAGGAGACCAAAAAAATTTTAATTTTAACACTTTTTTGCACAAGGTTTGCTGTTCTGCTAACAAACACACTTTTGTGGGAGGGAATTGTATTCATACAACCTGTTCCATCTATATCCCGCAAATGAATGATACAAAGTGCATGTATGTGAAATGGAAGGGTATCGTGAATTGAGAATTACTGGGTAAGAGTGTTTTTGCTGAAGTGACGACCGATTGAGCTTCCACTTCCTTCCTTATAAGAATGGCAACAAGGGAATTCCCAATAGGAGACGACTACGACGCGAAGAGGGAAACCCGGATTGATCTTTTCCTTTAGATAAAATATTTATAGAAACCCGTGAAAAGAGAAATCTGAAGCTGAGATAGATTAGATTACAAAAAACGCTGCAAATTATTTCACAAAGGTTTATTATTTTTTCAATTGGGTTTGATCGTAGTTTTAGTTGGCTTGCGTTTTCATAAGGCCCGTCCAGACTCCTCGGCGTGTCCTATTTCGAGTTGCCACAACCTGTACTTCTATAATTATATACGCATGTTTATTATATTTCTCGATTTGAGCTCCTATCTATTCAAATAGTTATTGCCTTAATAATATCATTATCTAAGTACGTACGAAAAGTCGAGAGGAAATGTTATTAAATATGCGTAGGAAAAGCATTGGTATTAACACACAAATATGACCTAGAAAAAAACATATATTCATGCCTCGAAGGAACGCTGTACCCACCTCATGGTGCCGCGGTGTATTATATGGGTATAACACGTAAAAGTAATACTCGTAAATATCCATTCTCCTACACCCCTCTGCTACGCCCCTGGTCACTCCAGCCACCACAAGGTGCCGCGGCGCCTCCTCTCACTCCACCCCCCGCTCACCCCCCTCACCACCCACCGTGACCCCCTGCCAAGCGTGCCAGGCGTGCGTCTAACACTCAAAGCCTCGAAAAAGATACTTTTTCGCCCGTTTTTGGCCCATAGCATCTATGCGAGTAAAGCGATCGGGATGGTTAAACGTTAGGACCAACTAGACCCCAAATGGAGTCTATGTGCGAAAGAACGGGTTTTTAAAGTAAATTCTTAGGCCTTTTCAAATTTGGATTCTACGCACCTTGAAACGTAAAGTGACAAAGTTTGAGGGGGGGTTACAAAAATTTTTTGCTACACGATCACATAGGCTTATTATTGGAAATAATAAACCAAAATGTCAGATCTCGGTTAGATTGTTGTTTTAGACCAACTGCCAATCTGAGCAATTAACAACACATTTCAAAAATGTTCGGCTTACTAAGAGAAATTACATTCATTTACTTCACCAGGAGGCCAAGAAAAGTATTACGAAAAAATTGTTGCTGAACTTTGCAGGATATAGATCATGACTTCAATTTACATCTAGGTACGTTTCAAAAAATGTATGTGTGCAAGTGTCTAATCATGAGAAAGTGACGGATGAAGAATTGGTCACCGGGCAGCGATCAATCCTCTCTCAACCAGTTTTGGAAGATTAGCGTTATCTTGGAGTCTTCTTCTTCCACCATAGCCGTATAAATATTTTTATGGGTTAAAATGATTAATTTACAGTTGATTAATAAATAATGAGCATTATTGAAAATAATAAACCGAAAACGTTCGCAACACCATAGCAGGTATTGCAGATGAGGAACAATGACAGTCAACTTTATATAATGATGATACAGTCTCACGGGAAAGTAGTTTGCTGATATTAAATTACTCAACACTAATATACTCTATTTTTTCCCATAACGGTGTTCCAAATACTGTCCACAGCCGCCAACGATATGTTGTTTTGTGTTATCACCAAGTTGGACACTTTGCAAGTGTTTTTGCAAGATGTCCCCTCAGTATAATCCGATTTTGACGTTTACGGTTCGTCCCTTTTCCTAAGAGGTCTAAATAGGATATTTTCTGGTCGTCCCCAAGGCTTTGTCACCCGACACTCTTTTCTCTTCAGGATTCACGCTTGTTAGTCCGAGCGGAATGACGCCCTTTTTACCTTTTTTGTTCTCTCCATTGATCGTAACACTCACCTCATATTCTCTTCCTTGAACAAACGGGAGAGGTTAAGAGCGAAATTTAGAGCTCCTGCGGCCTTTTAAGGGAAATTGGGGATTCATAATAAACTAGGCAGTTTCAGTTTTCATTAAACGGGCTAAGTTTAACCAAACAGACGGTTTTTGTTTTCTTCTCCATTTGTTTTGTGTCTTGAAACGCAAAACTTCAAATTTCCATGGTAGGGAGGTGGGGGTAAAAAATTGTTTCTTTGGAGGGATACAAAAGTTTGCATTTAAAAATACTTTCATCACACGAACGAAGTGAGAAAAAGGTACAGAGAGAAAAATTCGACAGATGATTCTATCAACCCACACGGGTTTCGCAGCGAAAAGAAAGTGGTTGTTGAAGAGTTGACTCTGATTTTGAGCTGAACACCAGCAGATTCCATCCTTATTGCAACGAGAACAATTTCAACAAATTATCCAATAAAATTGTTCGGGCCCGATGAAGATGTAGATACCAACCTCCGGTTGTTTATTGGTAAAACTAGACAGTCTTTATGTTCAACTTGCGGGAATAGACTCACCCAGCTCGCACGCGAATCATTGAGAGGGAGATGAAGCACCTCCGTTGCTGATAGCATGTACCTTTCAAATAAATGTATGACCTTGTGGGCCATTCATGCTACACACGACATACAATGTTGGGCCAATGCCCTTCAAACTCTTGGTTTCGGAGTTCTTTATAACTGAAAAACAGATGCAGTACGTTACTGGTTCATAGTGATGAAACCAGTTGTGAATGGAAACTTTCTCAACGCTTGAGATTGTGTAATCCGCTCAAAATTTACTAGGAATCACCCCGTTCACATGACTTTCTCGAGTGTGACGGAGGTTACCTGAAAGATTTCTCCTTCAATTGCAGTATTGTGTTGAGATCATCCAGAGTCCTTGGACGATGTTTAAACACCTTCAGACCTGAAGAGAGCGCGGGCGCCGCTGAATGGGCTCGCGCAGAGACCACCTGCGCGGGAAACGTCTGGAGAATGGCCGGACTGTATTGTATGCTGCAGCACCAACCACCTTGCTGGAACCAGAAGCTTTCAGGGACATGCTCCTCACCGAACTCTTCAAATTTTTGCCCCCAAAAAAATCTCAAGCATGGTCCAGTCAGAGTTCACAGTAACCGTAACGCCATCCTCAAAAACGTAAGGCCCGATAATGCACACCAAACGGTGACTTTTGGGCTGTGGAGGGGTCTTTGGTGAAGCCCTCGAGAGTTTTCTGCAGCCCAGTACCGGCAGTTCTGTTTTAAAACACCTTCGAGAGATGAAAGTGAGCTTCGTCACTGGTCCACAAAATCGTAGTGGGCGATCATGCTGAAATGATCGCCTGACAACATTCCAAGCGCCGCCGCCCCAAGTCCGTTGCGGACAATTCCTGGGCAACCATAATCTTGTAAGGGTGCGAATGGAGATCAGTATGCAAAATGAAGAAATCTGAAGAGCAGAATCATGATGGTTGGGGGGGGGGGGGGGGGGGTTGACGGTCACCGCCGGGCCTTTTTGCTTGGACTTTAGCGCAAATGTTGCCCTAAATGTTTGCACCCAAGACAAAATTATTTCTCGGGCGGGAACAAATCAGACGACGACAAACTGTAGTGCGGAAGGCCCTCAGAGTGGCAGTTACTGAGCCACCATTTTTGGAAAGGTCACGATAACGAACGCATCCTGAACAGGGCATGTTGACTACTGTAAACTATACACCACCCTACCCTCAAAGAGACCACCAACCAACCCCACCCATTGAGACGGCCCATTCGCCCACGGTGATCACCATTTCCCGTGCCCCCTCCCTATATAATTATTTGGTCAAAAAATGAGACAAAATTATTTAATGTACCTAGTGTTTTATATGAATAATTTTTAGTGCATTTTCGTAGAAAATGAAGCTATTGCAATGGCTCCAAAAATTCTAACATCAGAATTTCCGACAATTTCTTTCATTGAAATCCATTTTGAGACATTCTTAAACGAATCCCAGAGTTAAACTCTTTTTCATATATATATATTTATTTATACATTCATTAATGTATGGGTCCTTCCAGACGATAACTCTCCTTAGGATTCAGATAAAAATTCCAATCTGGCACCACAAAATCAAGCTTCCCAAACGAAAGGAAGAGTTCGTTGGCCAGCATTTTTTGAGTAGATTAAATGGGCCAAATTTTAAATAAAGAGCAGAAAAATCACTAGAAATAGCAACAAACGGTTAAAAATCGTTAAATTTATATTTTTTACCGGAATATTGCTCAAATAAAGTTTATTAACTATAAAATAGAACATTAAAAAATTTAAGTCGGAAATTTTGATGAAAAATGTACTTAAATTTCATGAAAAAGAGCTAAAAATTGATAAAAACTGATAAAAAAGTTAAAAATCCGAAATCTCTTTTTGAATCGCAGAATACTATTTTAGAACGAGTCCCCCCCCCCCAAATTGGTAGTAAACAATTTCTTTTCCCGCAAAGTCCTTAATTTTCAAAACAATATAATATAGTATGATAATTTACGAAAATTTGCTCATACGATCATGCTGCATGACTGGGACATATTCTATCCCATAGAAGTATTAAAGGCCGACGGCTCCAACGCTCTAATCGTTAGCGAATTTCGACCATCAGATCATGAGAAACAGATGGTTTAATGTTCATGGGATGGGCAACGAACATACTGCACCGAGAACTGTGAATAATGTAGGAGACCTTCCGCAAAAACGCGAAAAATCTCTAAAAATGCCATAAGATTGAGCAACATGTTTTGCCGTAGAGCAAAGAATTTTACATTCGCTCAAACGTCGAAGACATTGCTGATATCGCCACGATGAAATTCATAAACAATCATCTAGGGAATATAAATTCACCCAATACCATCGCATTTTCAGCAAATATTGATCATTAGATCTAGAAATAACTGTTCCAGTGATGAATCCTATAGGGGGCCGATCACTGCATAAAACTAACAGTAATTTCGGACCGACCGACAGGCAGTCACGGAACCAAAACTGTTCAGAAAGCCTTGAAACGCAAAAAGCAAGAGTAACAAATTATGGGGACTATAAATAATTATAACTACAGTATGAATACAAAGGTTGCCTATCTTGAATATTGAGGAAACAAAACGTCGTTTTTCAATCGAACGATTGTGATGAGAAAATTAGTCATAAGGATTCGTACAAATAATGTCCGATAACCCCTCTCTATTCTTTGCACTCTTTGGGGCAGTAGGAACACTTAAATAGAGTTAATAACATCATCATCATCATTTTTAAGGTTGAGTAGTGAAAAACACCAATAACACCCATTTTGGTAAACACTATACATTAATGCAATACATATTGGAAGAGAAGTGAGGAGCTTCGCATTTGATGTATTCACTGAGAATTGAAATCTACAACGGGCATCCGACAGAGTCATCAATGCAATGGAAGTACATAAATAGGTCTATAGGTAATAGGTAAATAGGTCTAAGAGCATATAGACCTATTTACCGCTATAGAGGCGCGAGCCGCGCTGGCACGGCACAGGTACATGCGTGGGTGTGCAGAGGACCAGCTCGGCAGGCCAAGGGCACGGATGCTCGGAAGACCAAATGAATGGAGTCGCCGCGGCGTTTTCCTGCAGCCTGAGGCCAATTTACGACGTCAACGCCGTGCGGAAGCGGTTAGCCAGTACAGCCGCATGCAGCGGAGCTATCGATCCTCCCCGGCCAGCCCAAGAAAAGCTAAAGTCCCCGAGGTTTTGAGTCATCATTTAACTCAACAACAACAACGAAAACCAGCACAAATAGGTCACGTGTGTGTTAGAAGATGTGAAATGGGTGTTAATCAATACTTTAAAAAAACCATAACTCAAAAAAATCAACCGCTAACTTGAAATGCTGACATTTGGCGTTCAGATACCGCTCAAACACACGTCGACACGAACGCGCATCAATTTCGGTAAAGCTCCCACAGGCTCTTGAGTATCAAGGAACTAAGGAAAATTTAAAACCGGTGTCAGTAAGAGTTTGATTAATTTTTTATTCGACCATATCTAGGTTTAGTTGTTCTGTAACTTTTGAAGTTCCCCTCAAGAGGTACGTGAGGAGAGCAGGAAATACTAAAACTCTTCTAGATATGGACGACATCCAGGACACAGCTCTCAACCAATTCATCGGGGAGGGGGGGGGGGGGGGGGTATTGGAAACTCGTTTGTTGTAAGCAATGCCCAGGCAACATTCCTCCATCTATACTGGAGTAGTTCTTTCACAATGAGCGTAACCCAAACTTTCATTTCATATTTTCAAATGAAAATAGATTCCGTCCAAAGAAGTTTGACTAAACTTGCTCTACTCTACGATGAGTAGTTTTGTTTCAACGGTTTTTCAAAGTTTCGAGCGTGGGTGAGGTCTAAGTACCGCTCACGCCAGGGGGGAGGGGACCCTCCTGGCCAGGTGAACGTCACCCGTGCAAGAAAACTTGCCTTGAAAAATCCCTTATCGAAACTACTACGGAAACTAAACTTAGTATTATACTAAGTTTGGTATCCGTGGAAACTACTAATAAAATCACTTGAAACTTCTTATCGGAGGAGAGTGCGAATGGTGTCAAACTTCTTAGAATGAAATCTTCTTCCATTTAAGAATAAGATAAGTACTTTTTATACACCAATGAACATCGATCATTCAACTCACAAGGGGAAAGACTCTGGTTCTTCCCTCTCTGATTTCGTTCAACAAGCAGGCACATAGTCGGCTATTCCATTGAATGGGCCTAAGAGGCCCGGAAGAAATTATTTCATGTCGAAAAATATATAAAAATGGAGTTTACGAAACAGCTAGTGCTCCTTGTGTGCCTATCGCAATCAAACATTCAGAATTATTTCCCATAGATTTAAACGAGGTTTTTCGTAGAACGTCCCTGAAACCCCAGAATAAAATTTCTGACAGGCTAACGGCATGTAGGTCTTTCTGTGTTTTCATTTGTTCTCTACAATGAGGCTCTGCTTGACTGTTTATGGGCTGTAATTAACAAATAGTAAGAACTAGTGAATAAATTTTCTACTGATTTTATAACGACGATGTACAAATTGAACCGAAAGTGGCTTTAAAATTGCGAGTGTGCCTTGTGTGCGGGGGTGCGCACTGCATGCCCCGGCAACGGGAATTGAGCCGAAAACTGAGGTACCAACCTGCCCAGTTGGAAGTGTGGCTAGAACTAACTTGTGAGTCAAAACAGGAACTTGGGCAAATCCAAAGACATTGACAACTTTGTTTGGACTTCGACGTTGTCTAAGGACTGTGTAAACAGTCTCCTCTCTCTTAAATCTAACTTCTAATTTCATGTAATTTATTTAGTTCTTCAATATTCTGTAACTATACCTAATAATTAAGAAGAACTTAATTATAACGCTGTTGGAGTTTTTGCGCATGCATAAACCGATGTAGCTATTTTCATGGTTTTGTACTGATTTACATATTCATCAAAAGAGCCTCAGCTCCGAGCTGGGCCACAGTATTCACCACCCACCACGGTCATCACACAACTCTTGAAATGTTTTCTATTTACTTTTCTATCGACGATGATTATTCTACACATAACTATGTCTCCTCTTATGTAACTGAAAGATGACAAAATATACATCTATCGATCTATGAATCATCTATATTCCCAGGTGATCACAACCTGGGGGGGGGGGGGAGCATAAGGAAAGATGCCTAAGGACTCCTTAATACGACTTCCACTTCTGTTGGAAGGTTGGAAGGTTCTAGTTGTGCGCAAACCTCCAGATATTTTGAAATTTACTTCACAGGTGAGAGTAGTAATGCAATTTCTAATGATATACCTACAGGGACGTAACCACGGGGATGCGCGCAAGCATGAGAAAAAACAAGAAAATAACCGAATCCGTTTCAGACCATTCTAAAACCAAATCTGTGAAATAAACTATTAACGTAATTAGTTATGCAACCTTAGAAGTTTCAAATTGACTGTCGGTAAATGAGGGGAGGCAAAATTCCGAAAGATCGATATTTTGGTTTTCCGCCTTTTTTAATTCTCACAAAAATGTTATACAATCCCTTAATAGGGACTAATGCATTACCTTCCAATATGATGTTATCAGTCTTTCTTCATTTCAAATCCAATCAGCGACAATCCACCGTTCCCTTAATATTATAGAATGGATTCGGATTCAGTGCACTTGAAAACTCCCTAGAGACAATTTTCAACTCAAAAGGCCGTTTAGTTTGGCCAATAAACTGGTAGGAGAAAAATCATGCGATACGTAGTACAAAGGAGCAGAGGGTCCCCCCGGCCCAGGCGGTTGGGGGCCATGACGGCATCGTGCAAATAGATTTCAAGAACAGTTTTAATGGTCAGATACTCATCGTATAGCACCAGTTGGAAAGCTCTCGCTCAGATCTTAGTACTGACCAATAAAAAATAACTATGAAAATTCCCTTTTATGCAACCCCACAAATGAATCACTCATTCTGCTCACATCATCGAAAACGAAAATTAGATACCGAAGGTTTATTATAATGGTAAGTAAACGGAAAAAAAGAAGATCAGTGTTGCAAATAATAAACCAAACCTGTCTACATTAGTCTTGTGGCAGGATTCTGCGTCCCAGATGATAGAATCCCAGCGGGGAGCGCCTCATAATCACCATAAACTACAAACATTCATTCAAGTCATAGCCACCTTTCACTCGAAGTGAGATAAAGTATTAGCATTTACAATCCTAATCGTGAAAAATATACATAATATCGCGAGTTGCCGAGTCGACTGTTACGATCATGACGTGCGCCTTTCGTTTCGATCCAGCGCACGTTACACTTGCGTATTTCGCATCTCTCGCTGAAGCTGAAATATGCATGATCGACTGGAGACGGAATTTGCAGCTATAGGTCCGACCATGAGGTAGGTTTGATGAGTCGAATTATTTTCTTCCGAGCAGACGTTTTCACTTCAAGTCCCACCACCAACAAGTGAAGGCTATAATGTTAGGGTCACTGATGAAATCAAAATTCCGTTCTAAGCTACGTATAGCATTAACAATAAAACTGGTCTTATTATTAATTTTCCAAAAAAATAAACTGATTTAAAGGAGTTCGCAGTTTTTTCCCCCATTTTTCACGAACAGTCAACTATTTGTAAATGACCAAATATGTCGCACTCAGCCTACCTAAAGCTGATGTGGGTGATACTATAAATGAAACGCAAAAACCCTGCAAATTATTACACAAAGGATTATTATGTCTGTAATAGACAGACCTTCTACGCAGAACGCTAGCCGTAATAAATTATTAAGCCCCGCTTATAGTACATTTACTATCGAAACTCGGGGCTTCGCGCTTCCAATATTGGGTTCACTGCATTACAGCACCAGGACCCCATAATTTTACGCTTTATAGTAAAGTTGAGGAACAAAATGATCTATGATCAAGTAGAAGGGTTGCATACACTACATATTGTTTTGAAACTATGTTTCTTCCTTGCACATTATTTACAATTAATGTATTTCAGTAGGTTGATTAGAGAAAATAGCCGTTCAACGTACAGCGTTTCAGGTGGTTTTAAACGATCATTCGGGATTATAGATTTGTTATTGACAAGCAAAACATGTAGAAATCATGTTTAATCATATTATTTAATTAATCAAAAATTATTATTATTCACCTCTTTAAACGTAACAAGAGCTGAAATCCAAGTAGATACATAATAGTAGATACATATCAGAGGTATAAATCGACATCGATTGCACCCACGAATTGAAATTAATGAGATAAAATAAGACAACCAAGATTCACTGATCATCTGTAGGTAACAAATGTTACGATAAACTCAATAATAAAAAAGTAATAATAAACCTTAGAGTAAACAGAGCGGCTGAATGGAAAAAAAAAATCTTGAAAGTGACCAGGAAGAAAAAATTTGTACTGCCGCCGCCAGGATACGAATCGTTGCGGCGCGACCACCTTCAGCTCTAGGGTCCATCATGTTATTTGAGTTTTTGTGCTCTAGGGAAAACGCTTTTCGGAACGGGAACGTTAACGCTTTTCTCGTGCTCAGCTTTTTCGGAATTGTAATTACGAGACGACAACACGACCTTTCTCAAGGATAGCACTAACATAGCAACCAAAACGCAGTTGGAATGGACACACACATACATACGGCAGTACGGACACACTCGACAAAATTGTCTGACTTTTACCGCTTTCGTGCTGTCTTTTGTTGTTGGTTTACCCTTTGTATTTGTCTTTTGTTCGTGTTTTTTCTCCGCACCTAACCCAGATAGATTATTAGCGGCATTTATTTCGTGCTTTCGACGTTTTGACGCGACGATTTCAGCATTTTCATCTCAAGATTTCGTTTCAAGATATGAGCTTTCAAGATTTATTTTAGATGTTTTAAAGATTTGTGTTATTCATGGCTGAATCTTTTTTGTATGATGTAAAGGTAAGTGGTCATTGTTCCTTATTTGACGTTATATTTTGAAAACTGTCCCACTGTGGGTTTTAAGCACTGACTCACTACAAGAGTCACGTTAACTTCACTGTAA
This sequence comes from Adelphocoris suturalis, assembly GCA_030762985.1. NCBI lineage: Eukaryota > Metazoa > Arthropoda > Insecta > Hemiptera > Miridae > Adelphocoris > Adelphocoris suturalis. The sequence continues at coordinate 40,371,933 of CM061046.1, read as the reverse complement.
GAGTTCTCTTTCTCTAGGGCTCACGAAAACGCTACGAGAAATCAATTGTGCTCGCTCTAGCAGCTTGTTTTCGTGTTTACGAGAAATTCGAATATAAGAAGTACAAAAACTCTCCATTAATTGAGCTACCGATTCACCTGTAATAATAATATTAAAAGCGAATCATCTTATCGCGCCTGGAAGGAAATCCGAAGGTTTTATCGGCGACGTTTTCGACTCTAGCCCTCATAGAAAACGAACGGTTCAACCTACAGCGTTGCGGATAGTTTCAATCGATTCTTTTGGGATTACATTTATCATTGACAAGCAAAAAACCATCACTGTTACCTTGAAAGTTTTGAGATCTCGATTTTCGAACATGTTGGCCCTTAACTACTACCCTTTAGGGTTAATTACTACCCTTTAGGGTTAATAAAAACTGATACCGATGTTACTGGCACATCCCCGGCCGATGTATTATTTTTGCGCCAAATTTCATAATCTTTGGTCTGATTTTTTTTTTTTTTTTTTTTTTTTTTTTTAATCCGATTTTTGGATTCTACGCATCTTGAAACGTAAACCAACAAATTTTGAGGGGGGTTAAACTTTTTTTTCTTGGTCGATTACAAAGGTTTATTATTGAAAATAATAAACCAAAATTACTGACATGTGAAGGTCAGTCTCAGAAACGGAGTTTCGGAGAGACTCCTTCGGCGCTCTCAACAAAAACATTGCTGGTCGTTCGGGAAACAAAAGATTCCCAGACATAAATTCCTCTGTTAGAAACATCGGTTGTTTCTGTGGACTAATCAGAAAGAAACGCCAATTAGAGCAGTCGAGCGAAAGTTATAACTTCAAAGGACCCCTCAGCTTAGAATGTGGCGAGGGAAACTGGCTCCGAAGATGGGAAACCAACCGAGACGGAGGAACGTCGCCCCAAGGAAGGAAATCCGAGAAAAACGAGCGTTCAGAACAACCGCTGAAGCACCTATGTCAGTTCTTCCCCTCGAGTTCCTAAAATCGGCCAACGTACGGCGCTGTTACCAAATCGTTTGTTATATTTTTAACTTTGGTCTCTCGAACAAATAACTTTTCTTCCTCGCAACGTGTGCACTAATGCACATCAAAAATGGTTCAGTGGTAAAAAGTCCTACACACGATCAAACATGGTTCTAATTAAGGTTTGCCATCTCGTGCTTCTCAAACTTAGTTTGACGTCATCAAAAATGGTTCAGTGGTAAAAGGTCAAACGACACGATCAAACATGGTTCTAATTAAGGTTAGCCATCTCGTGCTTTTCAAACTCAGTTTGACGTCACAAACATATATTCAAACCATTCTCCAAGAATTTCCATCAGGCACACTTCAAGTTTCAGTTGGTTTTCAGTAATTTTCAAATGGATAACCACCTTAAGCATATTGTTTTCAAAGATGGATATTAGCCACCTCAGTTATCTGTATTCTGTGATTCAGAGTAAAGTTACTCCCACTACCCCACTTGTCGCTTGGTTGTCATACCTCACATTTCTTGGCCAAGTTTCTGGTAGCGACGGAAAACCTTCAAACAAGACCCCACACACGATTAAAAATGTTTGACTTGTCAAGTTCACGAACCATGTTTGTCAAGCACGTTTGATCGTGTGAAGGGCCCAGTCTTGGGATCCTCAGTAAATTTGCAGCCAGGCTCCCTACAAGTGCGGATGGAACGGAACCTTTGGCAGAGTTGAATGGCCCAGTCAATTTTGAATACGATAAGTGGAAACGTGGTATCGGTCAATATCACCTTACCATGTGCTACATGTTTACGTGCAGTATGTTTTAATCTAAGCAAATATGTCTCCAATCAATTTCAATCTATATACAAGCCTAAATAAGAAGTTCTTGGTCTTTCTGAGGCTTAGAATCAATCCCTCACGAAGTAAAGAGTTACAATGTTAGATCGATTTCGACAGTTAGGCCATCATCAAAAATAACTGAGTTATTAGCTCCGAATCTTACTCAGTTGACCTGGGGGGCTCTAGACTCTATGATTCGTTTCTAAACGCCCCAAGCGGCCTTCATTCCCAATTTCAGCTTCATAGGTTGAAAAGCAAAAAACCTAGCCCCGGATCTCATTCAGCTGATCTGGGGGGCTCTAGACTTCATGCTTCGGTTTCAGACGTCCCAAGGGTTCTCCATTTTTCAAATTTCAGCTTCTTGGGTTGAATAGCAAAGAAATTAGATCCACCGCTACTTTAGTCTCGTTTTTTCGTGACAATATTTTGTGACATTTTTCAATTTTTGCTCCCGGTAAAAGCGTGTTCCACGCTACTAACATTTGAAACTGAAACCCATGTTTTCATATTTTATGAAAGTGTGCCAAAGTAATGAAATGAAAAGAATAGCGCGCACGAGGAGGGGAGGTAGAGCCAATCGATTACCAATCACCTTATTATACCTAGGATTGCTAATAGTTCATCAATAACATTGCATGTAGCTCAACCGCTTTTATTTTCTGCTTTTAGCGTGAATTGAGATCTTTCCAAGGACTGGCGAACGATTTTTGAACGATGAAAAATGGCAAAAATACAGTTCCGGTGCAACGATAAGGTTGTAAGCGAAAATCACCGGAAAATTTCGTCACCCCCAAAAAATGCAGCTCCTTAAAAGTACCTAACGCTTTTCGCATTTGTGTACCAAAGTAAAGACACACAAATGTCAAAACCAGAATCTACATTCTAGATAACCTTCAGAATATGAATAGTTATTTTGATTTGCTATTGATAGATGGAAAGAATAAAATGAGGCAACCCAGATCGCAATTTTGATCTATAGAAAGTTTTAAATTCTTTAAAACTCATTCTTTCTTACGAGAAATATGTTGGTCGGCTCTAGTGCAGAAAAATGGACTAATCTCCTGACTTATCAAAACTTATCAAATAAACCTTCTGGATTTAACAAACATTAAATACTCCTACTTGGAATCACGGCTTATTTTCCTTCAAGTGTGGAGTTTCGCTGAGTTTCATCTTTTTTAGGTCTACTCTGTTGTGCTCAGTTAAACAAAATGAGGTTTTATGAACAAAATATAGAACGAACTTTCTTACTGTCCTATCTCTTGCTTACGTGGGAGCTTTCATGGTAAACCTTAGAGAACTTGTCCACATCGGGAAATAGAACAAACAAATGCCCAAATGCCAACCGAATGTTTAGGTTTCTTGGAGGAAGTTCCCGCGCGACGTGACGCCGGTATCGAATGGGTTTCTTTCAGCAACATTCTCCGACTTTTTATGAGCAGATCCAAAAACGCAGATAACCGTGTTCCTGCAGTTTCAGTTGGAAACCCCAATTGACCCAACAGCTCTGTAACTTTCGGCGGTGTCAAGATGGTCAAATATTTCTGCGAGTGTTTCCATATATATAATCCGGGACAATCTCGTGTAACTCAAAATAATCATGAAATAAAATCACTAAAATCGAAATCAACACTTGTGTTTACGTGACGGGCTTTGTAAGCTAAAAACCCAAAATATTAGAGAGTTTTTGGCGACTTCAACTTAACGTCACCCGTTACCTTAGTCTTGAGGGAGCAAACGAAGATGCTAACCCAAATGGAACCGGGAGAACGGTTGCCTTAATTTTGATATCACGTTAACGGTGGTTGGGTAACGCGATATTTTCCCCCCAGCTGTCTTGTTCTCTACTGGTTGACTAAGCAATTTCTTCATTTCGATATGAAACGCCGATTTTCAATCCTGAATTCGAATTTCATGTTCGTTTCAATACAAATACGGGCTAATTTCTTATTTTTAGTTTTCAATTCGTAAACAGGGGATGGATAGTAAGCCTCAAGTGTGGAACACCGCGGTTTAGTTGCACTTATAGGTCATTAGTCGTTACGAACTTCATGTTTTTTGGTTTTCCGTTGGGCAAATTATCAACAAGTATGAAAAAGTATTTATCTCTATGACAATGAAACAGGATTTTACCTGACAAAATCATTAGTGAAGGCAGCACTTCACGCAATGTTCACGAGAAAATAGCTGAGAGTTCAGGTGAACTAAGAACAATACTGCGAAGAAGTAGTGTCTTAAAACTCAGTTTTCTCATTTAAAATATGTGAAATAATAATAGAAACAAGGCTCTAATCGACCAAATAGAGCCTGAGCGCAAAAGAACGGAACTTTTCGATCGAGTTGAAGGCTATTAAAGCTGGACAGCGGAGGCGGACTTCAGATGGCACATTCGGTTTCTACGCGACTTGAAACGTAAAATAAGTAACCAAGTTTGAGGGGTGTTCAAAAACCTACCCTCTACATCAACATAATTAGTTGGTAATGAGGCATTTGAAAAGAAAAACTATTATATTTACTTCAGCAGTATTCGAGTAATTTTGAGGTGAGTAGTAGGGTTACATTTACAGGAAGGTTAGGCTGGTGTCGTGTGCCTTTAGGTCCCCAAACGGGTGACGTTAAATGAGCCATTCTAACGTACGACGTTGCTAACGTCCCCTCAAGGTCACGTACTCTTGGGTACGTTAGGGTGACGTTAAGGGTACGTTAGTGGTCACCAAAAACTCTCTATTTTTTGACTTGCCGAACATTATTTAGATCAAGTTTATTCGCCATAAAATCGGTAACAATTCCTTTCTACTTAAGTCCTGAATTTTCAAAACAATTAAACATAATATACGATAATTTACGAAAATTCGCTCATACGATCATTCTGCATGAATGGAACTTTTTTTTTCAGTGGATTTCTGGCTGTAAAACCTTGAATAATGAACCATTTTTGAAGATATTTTTCAAATTGTTCATCGTGAACTCAACTTATCAAAGACCTTTACAATTTTGGTATACCCTCGAAAAAGAAAAATTAGACGGCCATTTGTTTTTCCTTATAATACAAAATTTGTTCTTAGATTACTTCAGAATGGACCATTCTATTGAGATGGGGTGTGTCGCAAACTGTTACTAGATGCCTATTTCCCGAAATTTCCCGAACAGTGATCCCTTAATTTTTAGCATTTTTTTAATAAACAACAAGATTTACTAAGCTCGGTCAGTGCTTCTGGGCTCAACGCTCCCGGAGCTCATGATCTAACGATCTGATTTTATACTCCAGTAATAGTATGATGAACAATTTAAATTATGCAGTTCATCTACCAATGCCAGAAGGAAGAGTGATAGATGTTACGAAACCTACTATTGCACCAGTCAAACTATACAAAAATCAAATATCGCATTCTCTCCCAGTAAACAGGTGAAAATGTCTTCACAGAAAACGCTCCAATCCATATGGTTTATTATCTCAATAATAGAGATCAACAATTATTCGACTTAATTTAGTCACTCGCATAAACCTAACTGATTAAGGAGGGCGACGAAAAAGTACGAAGCCACAAGATTATCGCCTACCTACAAGGAGAGGTATACATTCACAAACTGGCATCTACTCCACCTTTTACTCTCCCGATGTGATGCGGAAATCATTCAATACCGGTGTGCTCGGAAAACCCTAGAAGACGGAAATAGATCAAGAGAAGATGAGATCGATAAAGTGTATGCTGTCCACGTGGGGCATTCCGTTTGAAACACCCAAAGGGAAATAACCAACCGCATCAAACGAACAAGAAACTTCAATTCAGATACAAACATGCATCACGGTTCTGAGGTTTGAGTGCCTCAAGTATAGTTATGATGAAATCCTGGCTTTGAGATAAATCAACGAAGCTTATCTCTCTCCGGCATCTGTCGGGTTTTCCTTCCCTTCCATGTTAAGAACGAAATTACGTTTTCATAGTTAATATACTAGCTCGATTCGTTTGAGCGTCACATGCTCAAAGAAAGGCCAACCGAGAGTGGTGATGGGGAATTAGGGAATTACTGTGAAAGAACCGACTCTGTAATCTCATATTAAGAAATTACAACTTTAGCTGTTTATGGATGTACGTTTATGTTTGGACCTGAAGCAGTGTTTCGGTGAATATAATAACATCTCTTACAGCAACTTTAACGGATTTAAGGTGAACCCTCCTAACAGGTCTGATGGTAAGTATCATAGGGACGACGCAATCATTTGAATTTGGATTCACTCATATGTGGATAAATCGAATCAAAACTCACAGGAGAAAAACAATAACCATTAAAGATCCGCTTCCAATATAGCGTTTCAAAACCGCAGGGATCATCCGAATCGATGGATATTATTAAGTTCATATGGAGTTGATGATTTTGATGAAGTTCGGATACCCCAATTCTTAAAATAATTTCAAAACAGTTATGCAGCATGATCGTATGCCCAAAGTTTCGAAAATTATCGTATTATATTCGAGTTAAATTGCATTGAAATTTGAGCACTTCGAGTGCAAAGAAAAAAATTATTGCAATTATATGGCAAACAAAATTAAGTCAAGTCAAGCGTAATTTTATTTATTTGTTCCTTTTTACATTTTTACGTGCACATATTACATAAATATTAAATCATAAATATTGGAGATAATAAATAAATATTGGATAGAATTATATAGTAATAATAATAATAATAATAATAATATACAATAAATAATAATATGATGAAACAATAATTTTTGAATAAAAAAAAAGGATGAAACAAAGGAATAAAAAAAGGTCAAGTCATGCAGTACGACCGCATGAGCGAATTAACGTAAATGATCGCATTGTATAATGTTAAATTGTTTCAAAATTTAAGCTTTTTGAATGCAAAGAAATTGTTAACTATTAACTTTATGGTAAAAAACGTATTCTAAATGATAATCTCATATTCAAAAAGAGATTTCAAACTTTTAGCTTTTTTGCAGTTTTTATACATTTTTTAAGCAAATTTTAATGAATTTTAATTAAGATTTTCTGCATAATTTTGTATATTAATTTTTTAATGTTCTATTTTATAGTTAATAAACTAATTTTAAGGAATATACTGCTCAAAAAAATATAAATTCAACAATTTTTAGCCATTTTTAGTGATGTACGTCCTTTACACCAGCGATTTGCCTGAACACGAAGGGAACACCCTGGCATCATTTGCAGATGATACTGCTATTCTTGCCATTGGTGAAGACAATCGAGAATCGACCTCAAAACTTGAAAGATCCATCGAGAATCTCCATGATTGGGGAATTAAGTGGAGAATCAAGATGAATGAGGCAAAATCAGTCCATGTTGATTTCACCAACCGCCAAATCAAAAATATACCAATCTATCTGAATGGCAGAGTCATCCCTTATGCCAATGAGGCAAAATATTTGGGTATGACTCTGGATACAAGGCTCCGCTGGAGAGTGCATGTAAAAAACAAAAAAACAGAATTGGACACCAAATTTCGAAAAATGTATTGGTTGATTGGTAGACGATCAAAATTGTCTATCCAAAATAAATTAACTTTATACAATCAGGTCCTTAAGCCAGTCTGGACATATGGTGCACAGCTCTGGGGCTGCACCTCTCAAAGTAATCGTGATATTATACAGCGATTCCAGAACAAAGTACTGCGGTCATGCGTCGATGCGTACCGCTACTCGACCAATAATGATATCCATAACGACCTCGAAATTCCCACAATAAATGAAGTAATAAAAACTCAAGCGATAGCCCATCATCAGAGGCTCCAAGGTCATATCAACGAGGAGGTTGTGAAGCTGCAGGACGTTGATGATCTGCTCAGACGACTGAAAAGACGAAAACCTCACGACCTGTGGTAATAGGGAGTGATGTGTTCATGAAAGTTTGTTCAGTGAGTGTAGTGATGTGCGCTCCTGCAAATCGTGTTCATTGAAGACACTAAATAGCTGAAATGATGTATAGGATGTGTTATGTATCACAGTCTTGTTTCAGTCACCGATTATTCATTGTCAAAGAAATGTTGCTAATAAGTTGTATTACTTGGTGCAATAAATATTATGAAAAGAAAAAAAAAAAAAAAAAAAAATTTTAGTGATTTTTTCAGCACATTTTTAGAAATGTGACTTTGTGTGAATGAATGAAAATGAAATGTGAATTTAATGTGTTCAAAAAGTGTTGATTACATCATTATGTATATATATATATAATACTTTGAGACATCAGTTCCGGCAGATGTGATTTTAACTGTTATTAATGTTACACCGTTGTGCATAGAAATCCCAAATGACGAAGGTTTACGTGCTTTATCTCGCTTTCTCCAATCGCGCTCAGAACCAGGAACCCCATCCACAAACCTCATAGTGAAGTTGGCGGACTGTGTTTTAACTATGAATGCTTTTAAATTTGGGAATTGAATATATCTTCAGAGACGAGGAACTGCTATGGGGACTCGTACGGCACCGTCTTACGCTTATTTGTTCATGGCTGACCTGGAAACCAGTTTTCTGTCAAACAGGGAGAAATCTCCACTCTTATGGGAAGCGTTTCATAGACGATATCTTCATGATTTGGACTCATGGGGAAGAAAACCTACTGCAGTTTCTACGGGAACTTAATTCCCAATTTTCAGTGAGGTTCACTTGGCCGTATTCGAGATCATGTGCAACCTTCCTCGACGTGGATACCATGCTAACGGACGGGGTATTCTCGACAGCAGTGCATGTGAAGCCCGCGAATAGTCAACAGTATCTGCACTATGAGAGCTGTCATCAATCCGATCAATCTCCATTCTATAGATAATACATAGTTTCTAAATGCGGGGATATAACAGAAAAGACCTTAAACTTGTATGTAATTAAATCAGAGAACAATTTTTATGACTGATGCTATTCGGAGAACCGCACCGACCGAGTCTCACGTCACGGGGAAGGGCAGCGAAAATCCCAACCGCAGGAATCTTTGGAATTATGTAACGCCTGCCTGCCGACTACCCCTCGTCCAGATGACCCCTTCACCTTCGCCAGCCGCTCCGCCTGTTTCGCGACTCCGCTACCGGGAAAGGGCAAGGGAAAACCGCTGTCGGCTAACCTTTGCTTCACTATGGGACGGTTCATCGATCGTGGCACAGGCGGATACTATGCGGGACTACCACCACTGGGTACCCGACCATTTTTAGGAACCACCGCTATTAGGTGGGGGAGTCCTTATAGTTTTTATCCGGGTCGATTGAAGAGAATTTACTTTCATGAAAACGTTGAACAACACATTGGGCCAGAATCTAATTCTTGGTGGACAAAACTATGTTGAGAGTTATTCTTATAGGAATTTTTGCACTGATTCCGAATATACTTATATATATATATATATATATATATATATATATATATATATATATATATATAATTTATTTATTTATTTATTCTATTTTCTATTATTTTTTTGTACGAAAGAAAAGTAGTAGAGGAACAAATGCTGCATTGAATGAGACCACTAGCAGAGCTCTCTAACTCTTTTCGTCGATTTTTAACAGTTACGGTTTGTCAAAGCTCTCGTGACCTACCACTCACTACCCGCTTCCATGGAAATCCTCAAGTGATTGGTAAATCAGGAAAACTTAGAAAAATCGCCAAAAATCGGACGAAAAGAGACAAGAGAGCTGGAAGTGGACTCAATCGATGCAAAATGTCTTCCTCTACAACTTTTCTTTCGTACAAAACATGTTTGTCAGTTCCAAAGGTCAAAAAGTAAGAAAAATTGTCAAAAATCGATTACTTGGATAGAAGAAGCTATTTTAGGTATAGGGCCATGGAGTATATTCTGAATCAGCGCAACATTTTCTATAAGAATAGTTCATAGAATAATTTTTACCAACTAGAATCGGTTTCTGGCCCTCTGTGCGGCCCATGTGAATTACCGACAGAGACGAGTAGCCACCACTAATCAAGTTTCGTTAGTTGTGAACAGTAACCAAAATGACTGATCAAGGTGTCCAAAAGTCAAGACAAGACAAAGAATCGCGGTTTTTCGCATAAGAGGTTGTCATATGAAGACAATATCTCAGCACATTCATCGCCCAGAGGGATTCTTGGATGATTAAGTGTTTGAACAAATGTCGCAGAATGCATCCCAATGAAGAGGCTGCGTTTATTATATCGCATCATTCCCCAAAGTGATTCCGACGGATCTTATGGGCGAACTCAGCACAGGTAAATAAAATGTTTTGAGGAGGAAAAAAATTAATGGCGGTGATGATTATATGAAATTTAAGACAAGTTGGTCCATACACAAAGTTCCTCGTGATGTTTGAAAAACTGGTTGTCCAGTATATAATGTACTCGACTTCGGTTATAATTTACGATTCTATCTGACGGAAACCATTGAAAACGATATAAGTAGCTTGTAAGTTGAATCTTGGTTGGAACAACAATTTGAATGGTTTTATACGTGAAAATACAAATGGCTTGCGTGTTGAATCCATTTTGGAAGAACAGTATGATTTTGTTCAACTACCCTAAATTTTGCAAGTGGTCTTCATAAATTAATTTCCTCACAATCATTTCTTCAATAGAAGTTGAAACATATGAACGTGGGATTGGGATGAAAAGCTGATTAAATATCGTTAAACAAGAGACGATGAGAAGTTGGCCAAACGGGTTCAAATTAAAAGTTTAGTTGGAGGGCCTCGGAGCACGTAGATAGCCAGAAATTTCTGTGGTTTTTCTCAAAAAAAAATATAAGTAGCATGTAAGTTGAATCTTTGTTGAAACAGCAATTTTAATGTAGGAAGAGTAATATTTTTGTTCTCTAACCCTAAATTTTGCAAGTGGACTTCCTTCATAAACGCATTTCCTCTCAATACTTTGCGAATGGAAGTTGAACCACTGCAGTTGATACACATATGAACGTGGGATTGGGATGAAAAGCTGATTTATAGCGTTGGACAAGAGACGACGACGGGAGGCCAAGGGTGAGGTGAGGGGTGAGAAATGTGGTGGCGAGAGGTGAGGGAATGAGCGGCGAGGGAATGAAAGGCGAGGGAGGGAAAATGGCAGGGGGCGGGGGAATGAGAGATGCCACGGGAATTAATAACTCGGGGGTTCGGTGGCAGTTCGATCGCGGGGGAAAAGGGAAAACTCCACCGCTGGGTTCCAACGCCGGGACCGCCCACCCCTGCGGGTCAGAGGTCTTGGGTTCAGGCCACGAGGCAGACGCCGTACTTGGGTGACAAACAGTAAAAATGGACGGGGAATAGAAAATCCAACTTCGATATCCTGAAAGATAAATAACTCAAAAATGACCATATCCCAGATCTTGAGGATTGACGTAACTGGAAAAGTCAAAGTTCTAGGTACATGGAAAATTCCAAGCAGGTGTTTTTCAATTTTTTATTTCGATTGGGATAGAATACCTACACGAAGGGCTCATGGAAAACTCAATGACGACAGGCGCAAAGTAACTTTAACCCGCACCAAGAGGCCAAAATATTTTACTCATCACAAATTTTCCTTTGCCTTTTCCTTTTTCCTGTGTAGTCCACGATTTCGGCTGTGACTTAGCTATCCCTTCCTACACACCAACTTACATTTTGCCACTCTCATGATATTGCTTTCGAATCTACATACACAGTGGAAGTATTCAGTTTAGTTCGCGTAGGACTTTTCCGATGGTCTTCGGACAGGCTGAAGACACTTTCTGACTGGTCCAGTGCGCATGCGCTTGCTCTCAAAACCAAACTCCCAGAGGACTGGGCTGCACTCCGATCTCGTTAATGACTGAAAATATTAATTGTTGAAAAACTTCTTTTGACTAAAATTCAGCAAAAAACTAACAAACTAATGAAAAGTCGTAAACGAGTTCCACTATCTACTTTACAAGCAGATACCATGTTACATGGATATGTCTTCGATTGGGGATTTCATAACGGTCGTCCTCGCGAGTTGTAAACAAATCCTTCACCTTTGGACTGTAGGCGACGAAATGTAGGATGAAGAATTTATTTTATCATTCGTGGAGGCACAAAAAGCGTACTATAAATTATTAAAGTTATTTCTCCAATACAGACGCAATGAGTTGTTGTTAACAGTCGACTGTTGTCAGGGGATGAAAATATTTCCTATGGAGTGGAGTAAATGATGCTATTGCTTTACGTTAAGAATATTGTAACCGGGTTATTAAAATTGTTTATAGTCCAATCAATTTAGTTTAGGAATGTAGCCAGGTACGTAAGGAGGGGGAAATTGGTAGCTTGAGATGTGAACATTTATCACATAAATCAAGCGCTTTCCAACGAGTGGCGAACGATTTTTGTGCGATAAAAACTGCGGAAGTTCCATTCTCCTAGCAACGGCTGGGTTGTACGTGAAAAACACTGAAATTGTGACATCAATTTTGCGTCACGGAAATTTTTGGTTGACCCCCCAGAGCAAAGACATGTCAAAAAAAAAAAACTAACATTTAGCTTTTTTGAAATTTAAGCAACAATGTGCTCGAAAAGTTTAGGCCAACGAACTCATCCTTTCATTTGGAAAGCTCGATTTTATGGCACAAGTACGGATTTTTAAATCACAATCTTAAAAACAGTTATCGTCTGGAATGACACAAACATATACACACCTCAAAAGAATTGAGGGATTACTTTTCCTTATAGATGTCAAAGGCCCCAGATCAATCGGGCCAAGTTCACATTATATATCATGATTAGGTAGGTATCTAATAGAGATGGGAAGCATTCTGTTCTTTCTGTTTATTCTCAAACACTGAGAAAGACCAGCGATATCAAGCTCCATATTGAGCCGAATCAGAATGAAATCTGAGCATTTTACTCAAAAGAAATAACCCACACGCCCCTGAATTGTTCCTGCAATTTTTGAGATATCGGAGTGAAACTTGGAGAGTGTTTTATGGGGTGCCTGATACTAAGTTTTAAGCAAATAAAAATCAGAAAAAAATCCAAAATTTTTTTGGAATACCCAAGGGAGAGGGGGATTTATTAGATACTTGGGAAACAAAGTTTCCATTTTGTGCCGAGTGACGCCTCATTTCAAAGATTTTTTTAGTGCTGAACACAATGGTGAAGCCAAAATTACGATATCTTATTCCGTTCTCGGATTAAAGCAGGTAACCATGAAGAAGCGCAATTCATTGTTCACCTAATCATGAGATATAAAGTGAACTTTGTCCGATTGATCTTCGGCGTCTACAAGGAAAAGTTATCCCTTAATTCTTTTGATGTGTATAAATACATATACGTACATGGAAAAGAAACTGTTGATATCCAGGATTCGTTTCAGAATGCCGCAAAACTGATTTCATTGAAGAAAATTTACGAAAATTCGCTAAAACAAACGTTTAGATGAGATCGCTTATCATAGTCTGTCACGTGATTGATATCACTCATGTAATTTATACGAGTAGTGACTCTCGATAGATAGGTGATCCGCTGAGTTTGTGTAGTTTCAAACCCATCTCCATCTATGGTTTAGAAATAACGGAAACTAACCAAGATTGATAGAATGAAGAGTCCATTTTAAGCGTAGTTGTTATCTTACAAGACTCCAAGATGCAGTGGAGCTTGCTGGTCACAGTCTTGCTGAACCCTGGATGTCTACTGTTGGCCTAGATGTAAGATACACTGTTAGTGCAAATTCTATACAATAGCAGAAATAATTTTGGAAAAATCCACAATAAATGAATTGTAACATTGAAGTCAGTGTAATAACTTTTTCTGTTTTTTTTCTTCTCATGAATTTCGGAATTTTCCTTGGTAGATCCAAATGGCTCATTACAGACAATAATTAGCTAAATTCGTTGATAATCTGCACTAGCAATATTTTTCAAATGCGGTGAATTTAAGTCAGCGAATCCCCACGAATGTCATAATAAGTGAAATCTATGGAATCGATTGATGCCTCCCCTCACGACAGTTTTGAACAGGCGACGTAGACACGCGACAGCTGTGGCCTCTGACAACCGTCACCACCGCCCGCGCCACCAACAATGACTAATGACGAGTCCTACGAACACCTCACTCAACATTAAACTGCGATAGGTGGGTTCTCTGGAAGTTGCTACTCCAAAAGACGGAAAATCAACTCGGCAAGGACTGGAAACGGGTCGATCTCCAGCCTGTATTCGACCACGCCTTCCCTCGGCGTTTTTTCAAAGGAAATTGAAAGAAAACCAGAGTATAATGAGCGGATTCTCATCCACTTCAATGAGATGTTTTTTTCAAGGAGCCTTTGTTGATTTTCGTTCGAGGAGCCTCCCAGTCAAGTTTTCAGCTTTTGCAAGCAGGCGAGAAAACGATTGAGTACAACCGACAAGGAAAGTGAACGGTGAGTCGATTCCCGACCTTGAGGAAACTTTTACAGAAGATGCTACATAAACTGCTGCTAACTATTAAACAATGGAGATATGATTGTTGTGTCTACCCTGAGCAATTAGCTTACCTACACCCAGGGCCGTGGATAGCAAATCCAGATCCAGGGGCAAATATCCTACCCAAAAAAGCAGGTAGATAATGGTATACTGTTTAGACAGTTGTAGACGTTTTAATATCGTTTTCAATAAAATGTTGTTGTATCACAGGTACAATAGTAGCTAAATTCAGATAGATTCGGCTAAATATCTTCTTTGTTCAGAAAAAAGTTGAGAAACTGTTTTTCCCCACTTGAAGTGTTTCTAAAGTTCTGATAACTATCATTGCATAAGCCATTAATAAACCATTTTGAAGGGAGAAGGGGGATCAGTGGAATGAGGATGACGAGTGGAAAATGAGGAATGATCAAGTTTGCATACAAATTTCTCTCTGTGCTTCGGAGAACTAGATATATACTGTTTACATCTTCGAAATATGCACTTAGCTTGATAAAACTCCGTTAGAACGCAAAGAATTACACAATTCCTATTTAGTGTCTTCCTTACTTTCTAATATTGAATACTTACATACTTTTTTACATTACATATATATACATAACTACATTTATATATATATATTCGTTGTGTGAAACCCATTTTCGCGAGCTGGAGGCACAAGGGAATTGAGTTCGAAAAACCAAAAACACAAAATGATAATTTTTACGCAATATTTATCAACTATATTTTCAACATTTTTACTTTCATTTTCTAATGGAAGATACATATAATTACATTTATAACTAACAGTTGATGTGATTCACTGCACTGACTATTACATTTATTACATAATTTACGAAATAGTTTTAGCAAATTTATTTAAGAAATTGCCTTGACCAGGAAATCAAGATGCCCTATAACAATACATGGATCCCATCCCACATTGATATTTTAGGAAATGATGCAGCTGATGCAACAGCTAGGCTAGGTTGTAAGCTACCTATTTAACCATTGTTCTACCCATTACCCCTGCCTGACGCAATGCTGGCTTGTAAAGCACTCATGATAGTAGAGTGGCAACTACTGTATGATTGGAAGTCTCTCTACAAAGGGATTTACCGCTACGAGGTGATGTTTAAGGTCACAAATAAACCTAAACTGCTCAGCTCCCATTTCCCCAGAAAAGATATGGAGCAGCGCAAAATTTTGAGACCGGATACGGTCGAATCAACAGGAGCCTTTTTCTTACTCGACCAAGCCGAAAACAGCGAGTTTTGTGAACAAGTGACTGAAGACATGGAGCACGAACTCTCTATTTGTCCACTAGATGATGAGGAACGACATTCATTTGGCTTGCTGAACAATTATCAAGACTTGCCTGAACTATTGTGACCAGTGAAAAGTGATACGTAAAAAAACTGGTAACATTTTACAAAAGACGCTGGAATTCCATATGAATACTTTTATATCTGACAGTTGATTTGATTCACTGCACTGAATTTCCTTACCGATTTCGTATCTGTGTCTCTTTCAGTTCAATAAACGTTCTGTTCTCTTTATTTGTCTCATTTTATTGAATACTTATATCCGACTCTTAAACTCTGGATGTAACACGCCCCCTAACCCCATCGTAATATCACATCTTATTAGGGTATACCCTTGAAGGAAGCAAGTACCAGATTCTGCAGCTCATAATTAAAAGTAAAATAGAAGGCCGACGCGGCATTAGGAGACTGCAGCTCTCACGGATCCGCACATCAGGATTTGGACAGGGATCAGGAGTGTTGATGAGTTCTTTAGGTCAAGAGAAGACCACACTGCATGATTGCCAACGTTTGGATAACCGGATCCAACCGGAAAAATTTTGAGGAATTTTTATTTCTTGGTTGATTACTAAGGTGGATTAGCAAAAATAATAAACCAAGAGGTTTCAGTCTGAATTTCAGAAGGGTTACTCATTCGGATTTCGAACTAGCAAAGTCCCCTTAAGTAAATCAAGTTCGACAAATAATCGAGTAAAAAATACAACAAGTTAATTATGATGTCAATCAAGATTTTATCTCAGCAAATAGGGGAGAGAGTAGGGCCTCGAGGACTGAAACCTGAAAAGATCCCGTATTGCGCACCCTAACACAGTTTGGTGGAGGCTCGAGTTTGAAAATTACCAGTTAATACTGTAACCAGAGTTATGGATATGGTTTCACGTGACTATGGGCTAATAACTACTAACGTGCTCAATTTAAACTTGCATTATGTTAGAAGAGTGGGTCGAGTGTCTAAAGTTATCACAGATCCGCTTGTAACACGTAGAATAGTCCTCCCCCACAGGGGACAACTTCTGCATATAAATTAATCGCCAACTCTTGACACGTCGCGTCCGCCGCCCGTGGAAACAAATGCGAGCCCCTCTCCGCCCTGTACCGTCGGTCTCTTCTGTTGTACGTTGGCCAGGGGATCCCTGCGGACACAGTGGTCGGGATAATGGAACAATCAAACGCACTCGCAAGCCCTTCCATTGTCTCCCTTGACACACAAAATCGGCCACGTAAATTAGCGATAATCGTCAGGTGCTAAATCTGAGAGTGAGGAGGAAATCCTGCAGATGAAAATAGCGTCCGTTGAAAACGCTTTTGAAATGAGGCAGTCGGACAAAAAGTAGAAGACCGAACGAATGGAGAGCTGTGGGGCAAGGGCGGCAAAAATTAAATTTTAAAATAGCGATTTGGAAAGGTCATAAATTATTCTCAAAGTATACGAGATCTCGTAGTAGCCAAAAAAATCTGGGTAAACCAGAACTAAACCCTCCTAAAAAGTGGTCCAAAGTCAAGTTATTTGGTTTCGTCAATGCAAGATGGGGAATTGAACAATTTTTTCTTGCTTCCCTAAGATCCTTAACAATGCAATAGAGTAGTCAAAAACTTAGATTATATACATATTTGAGCGTGTAACAGCAATCAGATTTGAGCGTGTACAATGTAGGAATTAGTCAACAATAATGGAAAGCGGCAGTCCCGCTTATAAAAAAATGCTACACTTTCCCCCAGAACGAGGGACGTTTATAAATAAAGGAAAGCTAATAAATTATTCTTAGTGTCTAGTATTAGCCATAAAATCTGGTTTAGAAAAGAAAGCCCCCTAAGAAGTGGTCTAAAATCAAGATATAGGGAAATAATGTGAGTGAACTTGAGGTGAATTGCCAAGAGCATTACGTCAACGCAAGGTGAGAAAAAAATTCAACACTTTTTAAGCAGTGCTCAGTTGGTATGTATTTCTAAAGAGGCAGATAAGTAACCAACGCATTTAGAAATTAAAAATGTGCTCCAACAATTATTAGGATTATATTTTAGATAGACATCAATCTCGTTGGGCGCTTCGGGACTGAAGCCTTAAGTTCATCAATAAGTTGCAGTTATGTACTTTATCATCTTATCAACAAGTGAGGAGTGCAAAAACTAGTGTTTCCAATTTTGCTTTCAATTTACTTTTTCTTTCATCACTATACTTCTAATTTAATTGTCATTCACATGCAACTAAACAAATAAGTAAATACAATGCAAGAATTGGTCGACAAAAATTAAAAGTTAAAGTCCTACAAGAAAAGCTACAATTTCTACAAACTAAACAAATAAATACTGCGTAAGAATCGGTCGACAAAAATGGAGAGAGAAAATCCTACAAAAAAAAAAAAAAAAAAAAAAAAAAAAATTCCTCCATAACGAGATAAGTAAACATCATTGAAGATAAGTAAAATTTCATGCAACAATCAACCGTCCCTACCTGCCCTTCCAGTGAAAGAATCCTTTTATAAACCTAAATAGGATCCGAAAATTGAGAAATCTGAAAGTGGATTATGAGACACTTCTCTTCTTTGATTACCCAACTATCAATATGTATGGTTCCCATTTCAAGTCTCGTTCAGTTCGATGCCACTTTTTTAAAGTGTGTCAATTAGATCTGATGGATTAGTCGATGACTCTATTTTTTTCACCTTTAAGGGCCATAGTCTATTTCGTAAATCGAATCGTCGAAAATAGAAATGATAAGCAGCTCTCTTGCGGGAATCGGTGAAAGCCTCAGCGCAGGTTACCTCTTAACCAGGTAATAAATAAACTTATATATATATTTAAAAAATTACGAAAGCTAAAGGCAGTTAGTACGGCCGTTCTATCCGGCCGATTTCCCTTTTTTTTTTTTTTTTTTTTTTTTTTTTTTTTTTTTTTAATGAAAGATATTTATGCGTAGATTTGTCATCAAGTATTGAAAAACAAATAACAAATCGTTGACCTTTGATATCTCAAAGCTTTGACCTTTGATATCTCGGGTTCTAATTGAGGTAAATTGTTCGTTTTGGTCTAAGAACACCCTTTCATTTGGTCGAGTTTCAACTTAATTGGTTGAGTTTGAAAGGATTTATGCGCGGAAAACCACATTTGTTTAAATTGCAAAAGTGTGTCAAAAAACATGGTTAGATCAAAAATCAAAGGGTGGCCCCCTTCGTTTGAAGAGAGGGATTTTCGCGATTCTCTCCGCCCGCCTCCTACTTCCAAGGTGAGGGCGGTTCCTGACTTTGCCAGCACTCCGGTAGCCACCTCTGCCCGTCAGGCCGACATGGGCGCTCTGTCAGAGCACAGTCGTCGGCCTGTCGGGCCGAAACGGGTGGCCCGTCAGGCCACAATGATCGGCCCATCAGGCCGAATGGCAGGGGTTGGCAGGCAAAGCCAGCAGGGAGTGGCGCCCTAGTAAATGACAAAATTATTTGTAAAACAATGAACGCAAATCTCAACTATCTATAAGCTTAAAACTTGAGAATTTGAGCAACCTTATTGACGCGTCAGTACGTCTGAATACCGAGAACGTCAATAGTTTTTAGCGAATTTTCTTAGAAAATGAAGCTATTGCAATGGCTCCAAAAATTTTAAAATAAAAATTTTCAAAAATTTTCTTCATCGAAATCTGTTTTGAGGCATTCTGAAATGATTCCTGGATTTTAACGCTTTTTTATATGTATATATATATATGTATGTGTCATTCCAGACGATCTCTCGATAGAATTGAGATAAAAACTTCGTTCTTTCGCCAAAAAATCAAGCATTTCAAAAGAAAGGATGAGTTCGTTGGACGACAATTTTTGAGCACATTAAATTGGTCAAATTTCGAAAAATGTACCAAAAAAAATCACTAAAAATGGCTAAAAACGGTCAAAAATCGTTAAATTTATATTTTTTAGCAGAATTTTAGTCAAAAATAAATTTTCAACGATTAACTACGACATTTAAAATTTTTGCGCAAATTATGATGAAAAACGTACTTAAATGTTGCTCCAATTTCAATGCAATTTAACATACTATAGTACGATAGATAGTTTATGAAAATTCGCTCATACGATCATGCTGCATGACTGGAACTTTTTATTGATAAGTTTGTTTTGCTAAGTAGCCGATAAGATCGTAGCTGCTTTTTTATGATTCGACGTCGAAAGTCGACTTTCGTAGGCTTCTGGCCCGTCGTAAATCAAATCGTCATAAATAACTCAGCGCATGAGCATTAGAGCCAGCCAAAACTCAAGTTTCAACGATTCGACGTCGAAACTACTATACCATGAATACCCCTGTTATAAATTATATAGACGATATTCCTCCCATGCAAATAAGTAGTTGTTTCTTCTTCATTAGGCTACACCAACATTATATTAGATCCGGAACTCTCTCGATTCGACCCGATGACTCCCGGAAATCGGTACCCGACGACGTCCGTCAGGGTTTGGGGGCGGAATGTCTCCGGAATTGGGACATTTCCATGGCAGAACGATAGAATCGAGCCATAAAAGCTAATTTTATTACCTGGTACAGATCTGTTTCACAATGTTTTCATTCGCAACTAATCTTTAGATGTCATAATACATAATAATGAATACCTACTTCCCATTTTCTACAACTTTCTTCTAATCAGAAACTCGATTAAATATCAACTATTACCGTTATTTTGAGAATAAATGGTATTTTCCGAGTACTACAAACTTCAAATTACATTTACTCTCTTATGAATCAATAATTTAATAGTTTCTGGTAATTTAATCGACGCAGAATTTCACCTTCTGCAACTTTTTCGTGGAACAAAAATTGTTTTAAAATGTATCTACAGGAGAAAAGATGGAAAATATGTTAGAAAAAGTGGTTTTTCAAAGAAAATCGCTCGAAAGCACTCGCCCCCAGTACTCGACTTGCTAGTGACGACGGATTCCTCCGAAAGGTACATAAATGATAATTGAATTTGTAGATTACCTGAGGGGAAACGGCTGGTTTCTAAGGAGTAGTGGCTGGTAACTCTTTCCGCGTTTCGTATCGTTCCTCCTTTGGTATGGTTTCAATATTCCCAAATATTAGTAATAAAGGGGTCAAACATATTGGAAAGGACACCATGGAAGGACATGAAGCGCGGGAAGAGCTGCCAGCACCTAGGCTCTTTGAAAACCAGAGTTGCACATAGAAAAGTAAGATGAAAACCTGAGATAAGGAGTTATTCAAATTCTGCGCTCAAGCTGGTAAGGTATTTTTACGGTGTTCATTGCTTTAAATATACTATTAAATTTGGAATATTTCGATGTTTTTATGTTTAACCCGACGAATTAGAAACATTTTACAATCTTTCCAAGGGTATCATTAGATTTTCCGAGAGAAGATTCAGAAATAAGAATAAATTATGGCCTATTTCCTGCAATCGAAACGAATATCGTGAAGGGAGAAAAAATAAATAAAAAGTACAATTCGAGTAACTCAAAAACTAAGCCCTTTTATGAAAAAAATAAAAAACTTAGGGGTTCTAGAGCTCAAGAGCCCACAGAATTTTTACGAACATCGTCAAACGTAACACCCTATCAAGGTACCGAACTCGTTAAAGTTAAGTAGAACGGAAAACAGTTTTCCAATCATTTCTACAACAAGGAACTAAGATATTTCTCGAAACTGCACAACATTCGATTTGCAACGAAGCACGACATGCCATAATAAATCCAGACCACCACCCACATCAAGACAAGGAACCGACTGTAAGAGAATGACGAAAATAGATCGCCAACTCAACACGCAAGGTCAAGTAGAAAATTCGGGGCAGCGACCAAACAAACAAGCGGGAATCATAATAATTACGTGTCCCTTGATCGAAATCGCAGCCATCAACTGGTAACAAATTAATGATTTATTGTGATCTTTGAACAAATATTGCCTTTTCTATCGTAATATGATTGATAACTCTGTCAGTAAGACCACTAATAGAAATCAGAATAAGGAATGTTGTAGGCACCTAGCAGATTCGGGTTTGGGTCAGGACATCATGACAAACTTCTTCTATTTTCTTCATTGCTCTCGTAGAAATAGATCTGTTTTTAATCTGTTTTCTTTATCAAATGCGTTTCCATAATTTTTTCGCGATGATATAGACAAGTCAAGAGTTACGAGGAATCTGATGAGACTTGGCCCACTGGCAATGTAGTCATACCAAGCAAAACATTATTATGCACCTATAATATCTAGCGCATATTCATGTATTTATAAAGAATATCTCAAGATCTGATATTTGAAATGGGTTAGGGCGATTGGTGTCAGTACGGTAGCGATCGGTTGAACGAGCACGCGAGATCGTTCTCGACCGAGCTGCCAATTTTTGCCGGCGCCCCGCGGAAGATCAAAGTGACCAGCCACCTGTGAATAACACAATCCCTTGACATATAACTAAAAGGACCGCCTCAACCGGCGGGTATGAATGTAAAATTAGAAAAGATTTTACCTTCACATGATCTAATCGCACAGTTCAGTTGTGTCGATGGAAAGGGAGAAACCAACCATTCGAGGAGAATCCACATAAATTATATGGTATAATTATATCAAACAAATTACATGATACCTATAGATTATAACATGAAATTATCTACGAATGGATCACAAAGTCGGAGAGTACCAGAGTTTCAGGCGAAACCGATCAACATTAGACCACACCTTTTATTCGCGTCAAGTACTGTTAAAAACATACGAGCACAATGTGAAACGAGAGTTTCATGAGAAATCAGTTTTACGAAGATATGAAAAAGCTTGGCATTCCAAAAAAGCTGATGTGTAAGGTTAGGATGACCATGAAATATGCTGTTTGTAGGGTGAAGGTAATAATAAGGGGTCCTTGGCCAGGCTGTTTCCCGAAGACCGCTGGACCAAGACAGGGAGATGCTCTCAAAACGGCGCTTTTCAACTTCGTTCTAGAGAGTGCGGTTCGACATATACCAAACCTGGAGGTGCGGTAATTACTGTACTGCAATTCGCCCAGTTGTGACATAAGGTACTGAGACTTGGGTCTTCACAGCCGCCTGCGAGCACCTTCTGAACTATTCGGAACGAAAGATTCTCCGTAACATTTTAAACCCAATTAACGAAGATGGGAGGTGGAGACACAGAAGAAATGCCAAGCTGAGAAACCTGTATGGTCAGCCAGATATTGATTGTGGGTTTCGCCAGACTACCACAAAATGGATACTCTCCTGCTCTACGGAACGCCCGGTTGAAGAGGATCTGTCATTGCTTGGAGTCAGCAGGTGGACATAGAAGCCCAGGACAGAGAAGAGTGGAGGGCTGTCCTACAAGGTATCGCAAAAATAAGACCAAATATAAGGTTTTATTTATACCGGTAGGTATTGAGTAGTGCCGATAAATAAAATGAAAGTATCTATTGTTATAATTTAGGGGGGATAGGTGTATAATTAGTATCTGAACAGCAAATTTCTTCATGCACCCACTGAACTTACATTACTACCACACTCCCTCGGTAGGATTCCCCCGTACAATCGCTGCAATAGTATTGACATTTCTAAACCATTTCACAAACTGGACTTTCACAAACTGAATTAAATAATTGGACTTTCACAAACTGAATTAAATAACTAGACTTTCACAAACTGAATTAAAAAACTGGGCAAACCACAAACTGAACTTAACATTTTCGCAGACTTAATTTACCCTAAAATAAAACTAAACCTTTCACAGTTTGTTTTTCAAGCAAAAACGTCCTAACTACTTACCCGAAACGTTACATGAGATCAGAACTTAAATTTGACGCTACCGGTAGCGAAAAAGTAACTAAGTGAGCTAAATTCTGTCCCGTTCCCGTTCACCAAAGGAAGGTACATTTTATAGGGAGCCTCTTGGGGACAACAAGATATGAATGAATTTACTGAAGTGCTCACGTTTTTCGTGACTTGTTAAGCGAATTGCAGTTTAAAATAGGCAAATATTCGTGTTATATTTTTAAATGAAAATATATTCCATTCTAAGGAATTTTACGTCATCCTCACTTTCCTTTCGATGATTATTCAAAGTTTCCTGCACTGGTGACGTCACATTGGATAGGGGGATCCCGCCCAGGCGGAAGAACGCACCAGTGCGCATAACTTTGAAAGATTAGAAAGAGAACTTCTCATCGTGTGCGGTGGATGTAAAACTTCTTATGATGAGTTCTTCTTTCATTTAAAAATACTTAAGTAGGTACCTTTTTTGGACACATGGGTTATGCTCATTACAAAATTGAACAGAAATTCATCGTTCAACTGCAGAACAGGAGCATGTATCTGTAGGAGTTTAGCTTAAGGTTCTTGCCACCTTGCCCTCCGATGTTCAATCCCGTTTATGAGCTTTTTCAAGATCGAATATCTGTAGCTAAGAAGATTATGAAGCGACTTGATTTCGGAAACTCGAGTGCTTATGATTGTTCGAATCGTCAACACCTACCAACCAGCAGCAAATACAGCCCAGGATCATCACTGACTGCATCCCTTTTTCTAAAAATATACATTATACTCGCATGTTAATGCTATCCATAAAATTCGAATTGTATGCCATAGAACATACAATGTATACATTATAATTATAATAATATAATTATAATAATTGTATACATTAGAACATACTTTCGCCAGTACCAGTTGCAGAGGAGTTTCCACAAAAAAGGAATTCTTTCGAAAAATCATCAAAAAAAATCGGTTCACAAGACATAGATATTGCGAACTAAATCACTCGCAACGAAGTTGTGGAAACCCATTTCAAAACGGAAGTTAGTGAACAACGTTGCCTATTTCCACGAAAAATAAAGAGCTACAACGTTAAACTCGATTTCGACGGTTAGGACATCATCAATAACTTTATTATTTTGTTGTTGTTTATAACATGGGACATATATTACATAATTTCAACCTACACATTATAATTGTTAACTCAAAATTATCAGGATAAAAATATGTTTAATTCGGTTGATACATGAAAGACCCATAATCGTGATTCCAAAAATGATACTAAAGGTGGTGGAGGAAGAAGCAACGTCAGACCTCGCCCCCGTGGGGAGTAAATCTAAATAGGTATACTATGTATACTCAAAAGCACATCCAGACAGCCAGAGACTGAATTTGAAAATGAATTACTATTGTAACGTGTCCTACACCCTCTGAAACGCAAAGAAAATGCATCCCCACCTCCAAGTGCCGCATTCTGTAATACCCCTCCCTTTCTACAAAAAGTTGGGTTAAAGAAAAAAAAAAGAAAAAAAAAAAGATTTTTCAGGTACTGACTACAGAGATAGAAACCGAAGCCTTCAAACACGGGTTTGCGAGATTGATTCATTGTGGAACAGTAGCATGAACTCGTATACTTACAACTTCCATCATTTATAATCCAGCCAGTTACTTCACTTCGTCTAGAGCTGTACAACCCCTTCGGACCTTAGTAATACAATTTTATTGCTACTTTTCCTTGGTTCTAGCGTAAAAACACTTACTCTAACACCCTGAAACTTTAAACTGCAGCAGACTTTTTAACGAGCATTCCAATAGTATATTATTAATTACAAGGCCGATATTGCGGAATCAGTTCGAAGGCTGAAATCGAGATTTACATCAACCGATTTTATGAGAAAAAACTTGAAGGCTTGGATTTCTAGTTTAAAGAATGAATAATCTCCAGAAAAATCTGAAAAATAAAATGTTGCTACTGTGTAAAGTAATGAATTATGATATTAGGACCTATGCTTCATTAGTAAAATATTATGCCTAACTACTACTACCTATTTAATCCCCACTATTTATCAGACATAAAACAAACATTTTTTGTTTAGCATGGGTTTTCCCATAGGTAATTCAATTTCGTATAAACAAGGATTTAATTTAGGTTTTAGTGTGTCTGTTTTACACTATTCACATGTTAAATTAACTGCAAAATTTTGTTAAAACTGTTGTATTGTTAAAACTACGGTATACATGGATACATCAAGGAGCAATGCATCCCCTACCTAGATCCATACTTTTTACCTTTTACTTACATAGTAAAAGACTTGGTTACACAATATTGTTGAGATTTTTGCTCCGTAAAAATTGCTGAAGTTTGTTGGATTCCTGTTGTTAATTGTGTTGGGAATAGTGATAAATTCATCCGCTGATGGTAATGGAAGATTATTTTACTTGAATTCTGGCAAAACCTTTGCCCTCATTCGTACAAAAGACATCCTTCCATTTCCGAATTTGATTTTGATTTTGTAGATTTCGAAATTGTTTATGTTTACCGAGTTAGTGAGTTACTCCTAGGCAATATCTAGGCAAAACCGTGAAAAAGCTAGGAAACGTGTAATGGCAAATGCAAATGACTCTCAGTCAAATGAAGCAACTTGTCCATACTGCCGGGAAACTTTCACAAGAAGAGGTATAACTCGACACCTCAGAAGTGCTCATCCCAATGGAGGAATACGTGGACCCACAACAGGATCTAATCTTCCTGACTACATACAGAGCAGATTCTTGGAGGGCTTTGGTGAACCTTTATTAAATTCGGATGGGGAAGAACATGAAAATGACTGGACAAGGCGATGGCATCGAACCATGAGCTTTCAGGGAAAACAGTATTCACTGCCGAATGGGAATGTTGGACGCAGATTCGTATCTCTCCTAGCTAAAGAAATCCATATGGTAGCTAATGAACCGCACCCATCGGAAAGGATTTTCATTCTATGCGCTGTCGTCCTGCAAAGGGAGAAAACTGTAAAGACAGGTCCTGATGTAAGAAGGCTAATGAACCGAAGAATGGACCTATGGGATCAAGGCAAATTCGACGAGCTGGTGCAGGAAGCGGTACGCAGCAACCGGAAGTGGAAATACCAAATGCAAAACCTAGATCCTGACCAGAAGGTAAGAATATTCACCCGGCTTGTTTTAAGTGGACGAATACGTCAAGCAACGAGATTCATCACTGATCGGTCAGAAGGTGGAGTACTGCAACCCGAAAAAGTGCTAAGTGATGGCAGAACGGTCCTCGAAGTGCTTAAAAGTAAACATCCAGACCAGGTGATTCCCCAACCAGACACCTTCCTAGAAGTGGATCAGCTGCCGCCTCTGTTGGATGTCGACATTACTGAGGCCCACATTGCGATATCAGCACATCGGCTGAGAGGGAGTGCTGGACCTAGTGGCACGGATGCTGAGCAATGGAGGGGCATGCTATTACGTTACGGGGCTCACAGTGGGCGTCTTCGGGAAGCAGTTGCATCACTTACCAGGAAACTGGCGAATGAGATCGTTGGATGGGGCAAGGTCAAGGCACTACTAGCAAGAAGAGGAGTAGCCCTTGACAAACAACCAGGAGTTCGTCCTATCGGTATCGGCGAGGTACTTCAACGTGTCTGTGCAAAAACAATGGCCTTTTTGACTAGTGAGGACCTTCAGGAAGAATGCGGAGCGGACCAGCTAGGAGCAGGCACTAGCTCTGGTATTGAAGGGGCAATACATGCTGTTTCTGAGATGTTTGATGAAGGAGAACAGGTGGGTCTGCTTCTCATTGACGCATCCAATGCGTTCAACTCAATAAGTAGGCCTCTCACACTCTGGAACTCAAGGATTTTATGGCCTCGACGCTCAAGGTTCCTTTTTAACACATATCGTGGCTACCCCCCAGACCCTTTTTCGGTAGAGCGATTCAGTCCTACTCAGTCGTGAAGGCACCACCCAAGGCGATCCAATGGGAATGTTTATGTATGCCGTGGGAACTCTGCCACTAATCCGCAAGCTCCTTGACGCAACAGTAACGTGAGGCAAAACTGGTATGCAGACGACTCGGCATGCATTGGCAAACTTCCAGACATACGACGTTGGCTCGCTGAATTAGAAGCTGAAGGACCTAAATGGGGTTACATTCCAGAGCCAAACAAGAGTTTCCTAGTTATAAAGCCTGGTATGGAAGAACAAGCAAGAAATCTATTTGGTGGGCTAAACCTGACGATCGTTCATTCCCACAAATTCCTGGGTGGCTATGTAGGGCCAGCACTTTCTCGCCAAGAGTTTGTAAGAGAGAAAGTTAGTAGATGGAGTGAAAACGTAACAAGACTGGCAGAAGCAGCAAAAAGGAGTCCACAGGCAGCCTATACTGCATTCACTAAATCTCTTCGAAGGGAATGGGCATTCACCCAAAGAGTGATTCCAAGCTGTGAAAACGAATAAATTCCTCTACAGGATACAATACGACAAAAGTTCATTGGAGCAGTGTTGGGTAGAGACTTGGGAGAGCATTTTCACAACCTGATAGAGCTACCCGCCAAAGTGGGGGGCCTTGCAGTAAACAACCCAGTGAGGTCCGCAATAAATGACTTTCCCATCTCCAGAAGAGCCACAAGCCTTTTAGTTGAATGTATAAAAGGAGGTTCAGAGCTAGACACGCACAGGCACTGTGAACAAGTCAGGACAGTCCTCAATGAAGATAGATCTTTGCGAAAGGCAACAGATGCGGTCAGAGGGGAAGAAGTTATCAATGAGCTACCTGCAAAACACCAGCGTGCCATCCGATGATCCAGAGATGCTTCCCAATGGCTCACGGTTATACCACTGGCCGCAGATAACTTTGATTTGTCCAAATCACAGTTTCATGATGATCTGTCAGTGCGGTACGGATTTGAGCCTTACGGCTTTGCCAGTCTCCTGCGACGGATGCGGAGAGTCAATGGATGTTAATCACGCCCTCAATTGTAAAAAGGGAGATTTAGTAAAACGAGTTCACGACAATGTCAGGGATGCATGTGCCCTCATGGCCAACCTTGCGTGGGGCGACGTCACGACTGAGCCAGTTCTACGCGACAATGACGAAGGGATGCCAGGTATAGTTGCGGATATAAAAATTCATGGCGTGTGGGACAGCGAGAGACCGGCGTTTTTTGATACTCGCATCATAAATGCTGACGCCGTCTCTTACTCATCCCAAGAATGGCCAACTATCTCGCAAAACGCAGCTCACACCAAGCATGCAAAGTACAATCGAGCAGCTGAAGACCTTAGAGGATCCTTCACGCCTTTGATATGTTCGTGTGACGGAGCTCTCCACCAGGAATATGATAGGTTTTTGAAGAGGATGGCGGGAGTCCTTGCAGACAAGTGGTCTCGCCCATATTCACAAATTTGTTCTTGGGTGAGGGTGAAAACCCAGTTCTCCATCATCCGAGCAGTGAACCTTCGGCTCAGGGGAACAAGGAGGGCAATAAGAAGCCTGGGCTTGGAGGATGGGGCAGCTACTCTACTACTGACGGAGTAGCCCAACAAGAAGTTCTGCGTTCAGAGGGAAGGTCGGAAGAACTTCTAAACCAACATGCTAAAACAGCTAACAGCCTCATACAAACTCTTCCGAAATCCCCATCTTCAGAAAATTTCCCATAATAATGTTACATTAAATAAATTTGTTACTTTTTATTTGGTTTACGAAGTAGTTCCATAAGTAAAAAAGGAGAAGTGAGTGGATATTTATGAAAAGAGGTTAAAAAAGAGGATCCTAAGCAAAAAGGGGTACATTTGTACGTACCCCCAAGGTCTTAGGTGTTGGGGGTTTCGGTATCTAATAAGGGGTACATGTACCCCCAAAAAGGGACGTCTGGCAACACTGGTTTAAAGTAATGGCTTGGAAATTTGTCTAAATAATATTTCGATATAAATCAATACTAAGTTATCAACTCTAAAAGATTTGTTGCCATTTTCAAGAATTCCCAAAGAAAATCGATTGGGAAAGTAGCTAAGTACATAAGACCTGAAGTGAATTTCGACCCAATGCGATAAGTGCATTTAAAACCGAAATTCCCATTTAAGGTCATGGTTGACGACCAGGCTTCTTTGTTTAATGACTATATTGATGCTTACCCACATTAAATAGCATATAATTTATTGCGATCTCATCATCAAAAAGATATTTCAAAGTCTCGACGTCATGTTGCTGACCAACTCCGCGTTTGAATCTTCAACATGACTATCAAGCATCTGTTCAACTATTTAAACCCTAATGTTAGAACGAACACTCGATCATGGTGGCACTCAAACATAGGTGCATAAATATGTAACTAGGACGGTAAAGTCTGCTTTGCGTGTTTCGCACAACGCCATTGACAACTCGCCAAAACATCATACGTTCAATACCAAGAAAACTCAATTAGGTTGGCCAAGTTAAAACATTAAATTAATAGTCCCATAATTTGAAATGTCTTATTGCTATGTAATTCATTGAAAATTTTCACGGCTTAACAGAAATAGTAGATAACTCTATGTCACCATTTATATACATTTAATAAAATTCAAGTATCTAGTCCGCGGAAATTGCTAGTCCTTATAAGTGGTCCGCTACTACAAAAGGTTAAGAAACCCTATACTAACTCATTTTGGTTTCTTTCTCCAATTAGTTTTCCATGATGAAGGCTATGATGGTGTCAATCGCCTATCGCTCTCTTGTTTCTCATTCATTCAGTAAAAGTTAATGACGCATAGATAAATACGTAGATATCATACATGTATAGGTATCAAGGTAGGTAGGTAGGTATTGGTGTATAGGTACCAATTAGAGAAGAGCAGGATTCGATTCAAGGTTAGAGAATGTCACGTTATCTTTGGATATAACAAAGGAGATGCTTTCGCATATCAACCCCCATCATAATAGGTAGCAATGATTACTGTCATGCGGTTTTTAACCATCAACTAAATCGAATACCAAAATTCACAATAGATCCTCTGGGTTGCAGTGGAGGGTTTACTAAAATACAGCACCTAAAGCCTACCTATAAAAAAATCGAAGACCTTTCATATCATTTAGTGTCTGCAAAACCATATTCAAAAATGATCCCTCATATTCAATGAATTGTGTTCATTGATACGACCAATGGAAGCTGGAAAACACGTTTGGATTATTAAATATTGTGCAACCTTGACGATGTTGCACGATTCATATTATGTACCTGTTTATGAATACTTGTGATTTTTAAACTCATTAGTTCACAAAGAATTGTTAATTTAGTTCTTTGAATGAAAATGTTCGAATTATATGATCAAATTCTATGTGAACAATAAAAAAATGCCTTTAAAAGTCTTTCTAACCAAACAAAACCCAAAAGCAAAACAATTCCCAGTCCACATAAAAAATGAAGAAGCAAGGATAAAAATTTTCTATCTGATAAATTGATGCATATTTTTTGTTAGTTCGTGAGGGCGCAACCAACAAAAAACCTTGTTCCACAAAACAAAACGCGATCAATCAATGTCGAACAAGATTCCTTCTCAAACACTGTACAGGTATAACTATAAAAGTTGTACAGGAAGGTATTTATGAACTTGTAGAGATGACCTATGCGCCTACCAACCTTACCTTACATACCTAGCTTACGTTTCGACGTTTCCTCATCTGAATATCATGCTACAATATTAGAGATAGATACTTCCCAGTGCTGTAGCATAAAGAGAAATTAAGTTGTAGATAGGATGAATAGTACAGTAAAACACTATAGCTCTTATTAGTAGCCTGTTGGAAATACACATGTAATGACATTGTGAACCGGTTACACAACAGAGGGAAACAGCGAACAAACACGAGCGTTGATATGATAACGCAGCCGGCCAAGGTAGCCCATTAACTAGGAACTTGGAAAACATGGGAACCAACGCAAGAAAAAATGTCCATAGAACGAAAACAGTGCTCATTTAGCTCAGTAGGAAGGTAAATTACATCAAATAAGCAAAACGCTCAAAATGACCGATTATGCGATACCAACGCATAGTACCTAGTGGGTGAGCTTAGTAACTCAGACATTTGAATCCGAACGTAGGTACCTAGTTCCCAAATGTAATTATACAAAAATTGAGAATATTTAACTTCCAGATATGTAAACACCAATTCAGTAACATTTAAAATTGCGTACCAATGATATACCCGTAACTTATACCTTATAAGTAGTAAATCAACAATGATAATGTTCTCAATGTAATTTTTTTACATCCAAACTTAACTCGACTTGCCTCTTTGATGACGAAATCCTAACATCTACAAATACTACTTAGATCGAACGATAGGGTATATAAATGTCACTTCTTCTATTATTTACCAATACGATAGATAAACTAACGCACAAGACAATTATATGGGGATGCATTTAGAGCGTTAAAATTCGGCAGTCGAGTTTCATACCTACTTAGAAACATCTTCCTTTGATATGAGAATCGTGGGTAGGGTGCAAGTTTATTGATTGTCAACGACCCTTGATGATGAAGGGAAGGTCGAATATTAAAACTAGAATTTATTCAAGAAAGGATTTCCAATAATCTCTAACCAGCTAAGTAGTAATAACGATACACCATGTAGAAAAAAGGGGGCACGGTAAGAGTAAAAACAGATGTACAAGTGAGACAGCTGCACCCTTTCCCTTACCTCCACCATCTGAGGGGACGTAGTAGCAAAATAGATATGCACCAAAATCATAAATAGCTCGGATAGAGATAACTATCCAATAAGATGATACATCAGGAAATATCAGTTCAAGGGTGAATATGTCGATAGGGCCGGAAATTGGGCAGAAATGTGGTAGACAAGCACAGAGCGGGGATTTGAGGTCGATCGAGTACCGCTGACAATTTCTACCAAGGGACCCACCTAAGATCGTCATTTCGGAGTTAGAAACACGATTAATGCTGCGTTTATGGACGATAACGGGTAGTTTGATACGGAACCTAATGGAATATGGTGATAAAAGGGCACTGCCAATGAAACGATATGATTATTTGGGATAGAGCTGCACAGGTGTGGAGACCTTTCGATTATTGAGCAGAGATTTCAATGTTGTAAGGGTGGAAGGTATGTGTAGCGAAATAATCATGCAAAACGTAATTATGTCACCTTGCAACGCAACTAGGAGTGGAATCATACACTAACGTAAATATCTACTACGGCATTACGTAGGAAAATCGATTCAAAACAAATAAAACAAACTTACCTCGTCTGCGTAAGACTCCCGTATCCCCACGGAAAATAAAGCACTGAATATCAAAATATAGAACCGTAAATACATCACCAGACTTAATTTAGTACCGAAGTACTTTAAATATTTAAGGCAATAATAAAAAAGTTAAAAAAATAATGTAAATAACACATATAAAACCCTACACCCAACCAAACATTGATCAATGAAATGAGTAATGTCAGTCAATGGCGAGGACTGGTTTGTCCGCATAGGGCATGAGCGCCAACACAACAACACAAAAAAGCCGTACCGCGTGCGGCCAAAACATCACCTTCTTGTAATTTATTTATCCCCTTGATTTGACATTGATGAGTTGATGTAATAACCCCTGTCTTGAATAAAAACTTGATATTGATAAATCTTAGTCAAATCTATGCATAGAAATGGATGTAAAAAGTATATCCAATAATGATAACCATATCTAACATTCACTGACGTATTTGTTGTTTGAATTGAATTTTTAATATTAAAATTTATTTTTCAAATAGTTATTACAAAACAGGTAAAAGAAAATAGTCATCAACGTGCCTGAATTGTGAGAGCAAAGTGCTACAGGTTGTGTCGGAAGAATGACCAACCAGGAGCAATGGCGCTAAATCTTTCCGCTCGTCTGCGCTGAGACTGAATTCAAATGTGGACGAGCATATCGTTTCCACTTACCATTATCACCATTATTAGTAGTTACCTATCCATTGAATCATTAGTTACCTATCCATGGAATCATTCCCTTTCGCATATGATTCGGACCTAATAAACCATTACTACTAGGGGAAAAGAGATCTATTTATACACCTCAAGATTTGTTGTTATATATTTCCAAATATACAAGCTAACAGGATTTGAAACTATAGATAAAAAAATAAAAAACATTTCCAGCGTGCTGGTCTAAGCTTTTTCTTGCAATCAAGTTGAATAAAACTCCAACCAAAAACCTCAAATGGGATGACATTGTGTGCTTCTCTTCAGCTCCCCGTCAATCAAAAGAGAAAGTTACACAATGTAATCATATTTTATAAAATTTCGCATCAAACTTTTAAAAGAAAATGTTTTTGTTTTTTTCCAAATGAATCTGAAGGCTATTATGCACTCGAACAAAACAAAAGAAAACTGAAATTTCACCGCGCTTGTGCGTTTTTGAGTTGTTAGAATTTATTTATGTGTACATAAATACAAATCCTTGCCACAAGGATTAACTCTCTCGACTGACACCACGATTTCATGATTGTCTAGAAATGGGGCTTCGAGCTAACAAGGTCCTCCTGTAGAAGCGCTAAGAGGTGATTGACATTAAGGACACGGTGGTTGACATGACTCTTCCTTTGTAAATACTTTCCGGCATCATTATTCTCTTTACGATTTATTCTCCGCACCGTCAACCTCGTTAATACTTTTGCAAAATGGGAATTATGCTGTTGGTAAATAAATTACCTATTATAATAAAGAAATACACAAACAAAAAAAACGGAAAAACAACAACACGTGTTTGTCACGACTGCGGGCGACTGCTACAAAAATAAGAGCAAAAGGGTAAGGTCCTTATTTACGTGCTGCGCTCTATCTTGAGCTTCTCGTGTTCGGACTCCCATTCGTGCAGTTACCTCCCTTCCGCTAGCAGCGCTGTCATCGGCGCCGATCTTCCACAAATCAAGAAGAGGATCGGGAAAACCATTAATCTTGAGCTGTTTTCTGAAAAATCCGCTAGTAGCGCTAAAATATCCTTTCTAACCATGTATAAAGTATCGGTTTTGGTCTTCCATGGACTACGTCGATTTGTATAGATTAGTTTTGTGACCAAAGTTCTGAATAGTTTTGTGCAGTGTGCGGCCCAATGCCACCGATTTGAATCTAACATTATACTCAGTTAAATAATTCTGTAAAAGAAACGTAGTTTGTAAATTGAAAACACCTAATTTCTTACAGCTATTTAGTAATATCTTTACGACTGATGAATTCGAGTTATCCGATAAGTTGACCAAGACTCAATGAGTTGATTTGTTACAGTTCGTGCCTGTCGTTAGTAGTTTGTACAATAATTACCTAACTATGGGGCACAGAATATTTGGAATCAGCGCAAAAATTCCTATAAGAATAGATCACAAAATAATTTTGTCCACGTATGATGGATTTTTCGCCCACTGCGCGACGATCGCTCAGCAAATATTTTAGTTAAGAAAATGATCTCTCTATATCCGCAGAAGTCTCTCTATACCAGGGACCAGGCGCATATTTCATTGCCAGGACGTCTTCAGCGTCCCACTCTTCCCTGAGAGAAGATTCCTTTCCTTTGAGATTCGTGTCTATTCGTATCCAGGAAAAGTTAATTTTGAACGGACCTGAGACCCTAACAATGGGAGAATACCTAGAGGCAGGGTTGCCAGGTGTCCGGTTTCGGCCCGGATAGTCCGGTTTTTCTTTAAGCTGTCCGGGCCAGCTTTTGGGTTTTTCTGAAATTTTTGCAGAAAAAGTGGGGAATGTCCTGTTTTTTTTTTTTTTTTTTTTTTTTTTTCATACAACGCCATAATGGGAAATTGCGACAACTACCTTCATAAATAACTAGCTGCACATCGTTCCTTCGATTGCACGCATAGACATTACTTCGCTCTTTCGTGTTCGACTTCACAATATTTGAGAATTGAGAGACATTATTTTCTTTAATTTTTCCAAGAAGTCTTTATTTTTCTTAGATGTCCAACCTCATTAGGTGACAACCATATTGCTTCCATACTTTAATTTTTTGTATGAGGTGTACCAAATAATATGAAGTGAGATGAATACTATTTTATGGTAAACATATCTACGATATTTTTGCACACAAAAGGCGCTGGCATATGAACTCAGTCCACCGACGAGCTGCCGTGACTCTTCTGAACCAACTACGTGAAGATTGAGTAACGTTCAGACCATCATAATGTCCAAAATCAAGAAATTCTGAAATTTTGTCACATTCTTTTATACCAAGAAACTCTCGATCTTTTATTCTTCAAGCCGTTATTTTCTCTCTCAGTTTTAGACGAAGGTTAATAATCACTAAATCGGATTTGTAAATTTTATATGTTTACAGGTGAAATGATGTTCAAGGCAAAAGCGAGCATTAATTTTCCCCTCTCGTTGTTCACATCTCCTAAAATGTGTACAAAAATCGATTCAATGAAGAAAAAAAAGTGTAGCAAATTGATCAGACACACAGAGGGACGATGAATAGGGTGATGAATGAACATGCTTTTAGATGGAAAATGCATACCTTTCCATAATATCGTATTGCATGAGTATAAATTAACTATCTTTGCCTTTTTGGTGTTTTCTCATTGTGTCCGGTTTATCATCCCATACCACCTGACCTCTGCCTAGAGGTGATTGTTCTTCTCCCTACGCAGCTACCTAATCCTTTAGTAGGATTCCCTCAACTCTTTTTATCCTTGCCTGATTTTATCCGAGCGTCATATTTCCTTCTATGTTCTGGGGCGAGGGAAAAAAAAAAAAAAAAAATCAGAGACCACATGCAAGTAGAAAAAAAAAGTTTTCAAACTTGGCCCAACTGAGGAAAAATGAAGCTTTAAAAAAAACTTGAAATGTTTTCAAACTTGGCACCACTGAGGCAAAATGAGGCACAAAATGTGGCATTTCCCCAGAAATCATCGAAATGAGGCATTTTACCGAAAAATGGACCAAATGTGGTATTTATGTGTGGCGCCGTAGCAATGTGGCATTTGGAGGTCTCTGGTTATTACGAAGGTTACTTGTCTTCGTTCGGTATATACATATAAGAGAGTATCGTGAGGAACAATAGGCTCATGCTAGATATTTTTGCTTAGATGTAGGTACCTACTTAATTGTGTTGTTGATCTTTGACTATCAAGGTTTACCGTGGACGTACGGTTAATGGCTGGTCTCCCATGCAGAAATTCTTGTGTTCTACTCCCCAAAGCCACCTGTCTTTTTGCGAGCTTTCGTAGAAAATGAAGCTATTGCAATGGCACGGAAAATTTAAAAATCAACATTTTTGAAAATTTTCTTCATTTAAATCCGTTTTGAGGCATTCTGAAACGAATCCTGGAGTTTGCGCTTTTTCATATCCCTATATACATCTATATTAATAAA
Organism: Adelphocoris suturalis; assembly: GCA_030762985.1. Lineage (NCBI taxonomy): Eukaryota > Metazoa > Arthropoda > Insecta > Hemiptera > Miridae > Adelphocoris > Adelphocoris suturalis. The sequence goes on along the minus strand of CM061046.1, from coordinate 40,335,343 downwards.
ATCGTTAGTATGTCTGTCTGTACATTGATTGGAATCATGAAATTTTGCGTTTCTTTTCCGTTTCATGCTATTTGTAGACGATTGGTATGTACGATTTTCTCAATTTTTCTCTGTCAGTCTGACTGTCCGTATGTTTGTCCGCTTTTCACAGTTACAGGGGCCATTGGACAACTGATATGAGTGCGGGGAAATGTCTGTATCAGTCCAACTTAAATTATAGGTTATTTGAAGTTTTTAAAATTTGAGCCATAGGGGGTGTTTTAGGGGAGGGGGAGGGGGTAACGTGGGGTAACTTGGCGGACCAATGGTGGACAGACAACATTGAACGAACTGGGGATCTGATTGTGCGAAAATGTTTGGATTATTCTAACTTGAATCATAGGCTACTTGAAATTTTCCAAATCTACCGCATAGGGGGTGTTTTAGGGGAGGAAGGGGGTGAACTGGGGTATCATGGACATAAGTAAATGAACTGGAGACGTTATTGTTGATTGATTCATTCATTGACTGGTTGATTAATTCATTGAACAATAAAGTTTAAAAGTTTTTTTAGCTATGGCTAGACGTATTATTATCAACTCAGTTTTAAATTTAAACTTTAATGTCATCATTTCATAGACAATTATTGATAAATAAGGTGTGTTGTGTATTTAGGCTCGAAAAAAATCACAAAAACTTCATCAACTTGGACAATTTTATATAGAATAATAACACCGTAATTTTAAGTTACGATTTTAAAATCCATTTAAAAATTGCTCTTAAATTTTCCCGGTTTTCATTTTTCCGATTTCGATTGACGTATTAGGTCCAAAACACCGATTTTTTTATAACGATACTCATCCCAACTAGGGTGCTGTAATTTGAAATGAAGCACCTTTGGACATTTTATTACAAGGTACTGAGGCGTGCTGATCAGTCATCATAGTAGAGGGTGGTGGAGGTGAGGGTGTAAATCTGATAGTCCTAAATTTGGTGTTATATTTTATTTCATTGACCTAATACCTAGTTTCACCCTTGGGCCTCTTCAGGCGTCTGCTAACACCACCAGGTTCAAATAATGGTGGCCAGTGCCGGGACTGGTTGGTATGTGAAGGTTTGTTTGTTCAGTAAGTTTGTTGTGCATGTCCTTTTAGTGACGTATTCTATATTTCTATTTGTTTGTAAGCTGTTGGATTTTGTATTATTTACAGGTGTCAAGGTACTTTCTGTTAACGTTATGTAGGTAGTTATAGTTCTTTGGGTGTTTCCGTGACTTCCTGTGTTCATTGGACGACTAGCACGGTCAAACCTCTATCACCAGTGCCTTTTGGATACAATGCCTTCATGTTACATCATGATACAACCTCCAAAACATCTGTATGTTCAACTAATCACTGTATTTTACTAAAAGTATTGATTTAGGATATTTTTTCATTTTTGAGATGCGAGCTACCCATCATTCTGATCTATTACGGAGGCCCGTTTATCAAACGGGATCTGATTATTATACGGATGCTGATTATGGTTTATAAGGAGGCCGGTGGTGGGGGGCCATTTTACTGTTTATTTTTCCCAAACAAACATTGAAAAAGACACAAATCATTTTCCAAACAACTTTGTCGTGATTACTGTTTTCAATGATAATTTATTTCGTAGTAAACCTATCAAGCATATAATTTGAATTGGAGTCCTTCTTGAGCTGTTAGTGGTAGCCATAACGAAAAACAAAGTTTTTTTTTAGTTGTAAACGTGGTAGGTATAGTAGTTTATATCGATTACTCATGCCACTACATATGAATTCAAATTCTATAAATAATACTGAAAGCAAAAGATCACAACGAAAGAGAAGCGGGTGAATGAATTGATATTTTATGAAATACGGTGGTATTAAGTACAAACATGTATTTCCCCTAATTTCTTCAACCATAACATGATAGGTATAATAATGGTCATTCACCTATTCAACCAAGTACCTAGGTACCAAGGCCCCTTTTCCATTTATAATTCATGATATAACGGGATAGGTATATAAGTATCAGGATCTTATTATATATACCTATATATATACACATATACATATACATATACATATACATATATTTGTATATTCATTTACTCTATATCTATTTATTTTCATTTCGTCCGATGGATGTAAAATCACCATCACTCAGAATGTTCTCAAACGTTCTTGAGTCTGCTTATAACTAGTTCCGATTTTTGAATTTCATGTTTCAATTCGTCAGCTTTCTTCTGTGCAGCTTCTTTTTCAGGCCCACTGGAACTTCCGACTTTCTCTAGCTGCTCCTCTGTAGACAAAAATAAAATTACAAATCAACACAAGATAAAAATTAGCACAACCATATAGGTGCCTACCTACTTATTTTCATGAGTCTGCAAACAGTAAGTATATTGATGTGATCTCCGCAGACATAAAAAGTTTTACTAATATTTTAATATTCTTCTAAATTCATTGAAGTTTAAGTTTTATAATTATGGTAATGGGTAGATAACTAGTAATGTGTTTACTTAATGTTTTCCAAAACCATTTTGGAAGTACCTACCTAATTGAAAATGAATAACGAGAATTGGCTGACGATTCAATAATTTTTAAATTAATGGATTTCCTCAAATGGATCTACATATCTCAGGTACATATCTTCATTTTTACTTCGGATAACCCTACAAGTAGTTACTTTTCACGATTGCATAGGTAAATATATTCAGTAAATCCGCTTAGTGATGCGGTTGGTACCTATTGATCCTAATTTAGAAATAGGTACCTACTTAGAATTTTTCAGTTTTCATCTAATTTTGATGCGATTCTCAGGTACCTACCTATTGTTGGGATTGGAGTCGCCTATAAATTTCATTGTTCTTAGATTAAAGTTAGCTTTGACGCAAGCGCAAATGTCAAATTCTTTTGCCAAACAACTGTTAGTGTATTAATTTATTACACTATCCAATTTCTGTTATACTTTCGGTTGGGGTAATGAAGATTTTCTATGAAATTCAATGTTCCCGGAAAAATGTAACATCTGCACACTAAAAAAATCCTGTAAATTATACGCTAAACAAAAATCCTCCATACGCTTCTACTTCCGAAATGGCAATATGTACTAATACATATATTTCCACAAATCGGAAATTTCGGGCAGTGGCGTTCTTCTATGACGCGTACTATTTCTAGTCAATTATTAAATGTTTTTAGGCCTAATAAGTTTCATAAATCTCGGAAATCGTAGGATAATGAATACATGTGAGAGGTGGTGTTGACTTTCGGAGGAGACCGTTTTCCTTTGTTGCAACTGAGTTCATTTCAATTATAGCTGTCCTTGAAAAGTAGGTACCTACGTCTGGATACTATTCCAATGGATACTATTCCATAGAGATGTGGATGCTACATGAGCTGAATCAGAGTATACTACGTCTAAAATGTACTAGTTAAATGCATATTTTGAATGAAAACTCACTATACTGTCGTTTGAGGTTGGCATCGTTCTCTTCGAGCCTCAACATGATGGAAGCTTTGTTCTCACTCCACTGCTTGTCGAGGTCCGCATCCTCACTTTTCGTCGGGCTGGCCATGACTGCGGACAACACGGTAGCGAGGCACAACAGAATCGTGAAGGTCTTCATATTGACTCACTACCAATTGAACTGCTTTTCACTGCGTTACTCAGCGATCGTTTTATACTCCGAATATGAAAGGCCCCTTTTTCTCTGAATATTCATTCGGTACCTACGAGTTCAGTCAATTTCATTTCTTTATTCTCTCTATGATATAGGTCAAGGTAATCGGGGAGCTATTGCCCAGTTTGGAAAACACACAATATCTAAAGCTATTTACAACCTTTCAACCAATTTATATATTACATACGGTTTTATTTATACGGTTTTCCGGTTTAATTACTGGCACGCCGATAATTTGCCCTTGCATGTAAGTTATTCGTCGACTAAATATATAGAAATAGATAGAATGGTATAGGTATGTATGTATATATATATATACACCATATAAAATACATTATGTACATCAAGTAATCAATCCCTTAGTAAAAATTCACATGCAAGGGCAAATTATCGGCGTGCCAGTTATTAAACCGGAAAACCGGTACCTATTGGTTGATCAATGTCGATCTACATCTAAAACATCTGCCATTTATGGTCGTCAGGAAAATAAACCAGCCTTCAGAGTATTTAATTACACGGGGATTCCTAGAATTTTCACAACGTTGTCAACCTTTAAGCATTAGTGTATCTGTTATTTCACCCATCACTGATTCCTCGACCCCCCCTCTTTCAATATTTTTCGAAATTCTAAAAAATGTTTTGATAGATGTTACAAAACTCGTTGTCGGAATGTTCATGAGCCAATAGGAACGCAATAGGTACATATTTCTTTATGCAAGGATGCGTATGAGCAACTCGTATTTTTGTTTAGTATAGTTGGCGTTCACAACTATTGCCTTATATAGATAAAGGGTCTTTTCTGTCATATTATCCCCGCATTTACAAGCTATTTTCTATAGAATGGGGATTGATCGGATTGATGATCCATTAGTTGGCCATGTAGGTCAGAATGATGTGTATAGTTTGGTGGTCTGGATGCTCGCAAGGTCGCATCTCAGAAACACTTAACATCAAGTAGGTAGTCAATCCCTTAGTAAAAATACAGATTATTCGGACATACTTTCAGGTCAGAATGAATGAATAGAAGAGAATTAACGGAAATATGCGGGGATATAACAGAAAAGGCCCTAGATAAATTCTTTTTTTTTTTTTATAATGTAATACCTACCTATGTATTATCTAAAGAGTTCCGAATAAGTAGGTATGTATATTTAATAGTAACGCAATCGTAAAAAGGTGAAATAAGTTTGCATGCGGTTCAAATAAGACTAAATAATAAGAAAAAACGTCTAAAGGTAAGCAGAGATGATAATTTTTAAGCTATTTAAAAGCGAAACAAATTTTTAACGTACGTGTACATATATAGAGTGCATTATCCAAATTATTGAGATCGAACTTGACAAGGAGATTGAACTGACACTGGTGAAGAACTGTTCGGTGAGAAACTGCTCCAAACAACAATGGAAAAAGTAAGATAATTAGTTTCAACAAAATTCTTAGAGAGCTGCCGCTAAACAGTTTCAATTTGGTAAACAAACTTGTGTTTTTGCGAATTTTTGAAAAGAGGAAGCTATTGCCATGGCTCCAAAAAATTTTAAAATACAAATGCCAAGAGTTCAACGTTTTTTTTTCTAGCTTTCGTAGAAATGAAGCTATTGAAATTTCCAAAAGCTCCAAAATTTTTTAAATCTCAATTTTCGAAAAATTTCTTCATTGAAATCCATTTTAAGACATTCTTAAACGAGTCCTAGAGTTTAACGCTTTTTCATATAAATGTGTGTGTGTGTGTGTGTGTGTGTGTGTGTGTGTGTGTGTGTTTATGAGTATATGTGTCATTCCAGACGATAACTCTCCTTAGGATTGAGATTAAAATTCCATTCTTTCCCCAAAAAATCAAGCTTTCCAAACGAAGGGATGAGTTCGTTGGCCAACTCACTTTTCGAGCACATTAAATTGGTCAAATTTCAAAAAATGTCAACAAAATCACTTAAAGTTACTAAAAACGTCAAAAAATCATTGAATTTATATATATAGCAGAATTTTAGTCAAAAGAAGTTTAATGAGCAAAGAACTTGTAAGCCGCTAATGGGGGGAAAGGGGATGAAATGGAGAAATTAATCACCACATCAGGGAGTTTCCTATAATTCTAGAAAACACTCTCAAGGCGTGGCTACCTAAGTATCGACGCACCTTTTTTGAATTGTGGAGTACCTATGGTTTAGAACGAGTTTATTTTCCATGAAATTGGTGGTCAACAATTTCTTTGCACTCAAATTTCAAAACAAATTAACATAATATAGTACGATAATCTTCGAAAATTCGCTTATACGATCATGCTCCATGACTGGAACTTTTCATTTGTATATTTAATTTAACCCTTCTCACACTCCGCAGTTCAAACAGTCTTCTGTATCAATGAGTAGGTAGGTACCACCATACTTCAACCATACCCAGCCAAAATTCTCCAGTAACGACTCATAATACGCGATTTGATGTTTCCATGGCCATTCACATATTTCATTCATAATGGCAATTGAATATTGTTCAAACTGGTTAGCGGTAGCTCTCTAAGAATTTTTTTGAAACTAATGATCTTACTTTTTCCTTTGTTGTTTGGAGCCATCAGCGCCACCGCAGTTTCTCACCGACCAGTCGATCTTCACCAGTGCAGCCTCGTCAAGTTCGACCTTAATGATTTGGATAATGCACTCTACATGTACAAGTCAGTTAAAAATTCGTTTCTCTTGTAAACAGCTTAAAAGTTATCATCTCAGCTTACCTATCGACGATTTTTCTTGGCATGAGCCTATCTAGTTGTTTTTTTATATAAAATCCTTTACCTATTTATCATGTAGTATCATTATATCTATTACAGTTTTGCTTAAACTATTCGTATTATTTACAGTCTCATTTGAACCGTATGCAAACTTACTTCACCTTCTTACTAGTGTACGTTTTACTATGTACTAAATACTTATATCCACTTATTCGGAACTTTTTTGATAGGTATGTACGAGTAGGTAATATTTGAATACATTTCTAAACCAAAGAAAACTGACGAATTTATCTTTATGAGGCAATAGTTGTGAATCAATTCTATACACTTACGGCAGCTAATCTAAACTAAAATGAGTGTTTCTCATAAGCAACCTTACATGAAGCAATATGTCAGTTGAGGTAAGTAGGCACTATAGCGTTCCTATTGACTCATGAACATTCCGACATTGTGTCACGTGTGACAACGAGTACTTGCGACATGTCTCAAAACCATTTGGACACTTATAGTCACTAGTGAAGGGAGATTGAATCCCATTGGGCAAGAGAAAGGAAAGGGGCAAGAGGTACAACCAATTAAGTGCAAGCAAAGTGAAGAGGGATTATAACTAACCAGATGAAGTGAAAGGAGGAAAAATAACTCAATATGGTTTCAACAGTGTGAAGGGATAATTCCAAGCTTTATAGAAATGGACCTATCACCGGTGAAATTTATTGAGGTATATCCTCATTTAAACATTTAGGTACCAGATCTGTCACTTTTGATCATTTCGAATTTTTTAAGTATATTCAACATACCTCCGTTTGGACAAAAATGAAGAAATTCTACAAACTATCTATCTGTCAAATCAAAATTGCAACTATGATTGGATTCCTTAAAATGTTTCGCAAATGTAGACTTCCCCTTAGTTTCCCTGAAATCCTTCTGATGCTCGTCTATTCTTTCCCTGAATTTCCTACCAGTTTGACACAATGCCAACTGTTTGGTCAAAAATATAGGAATTTCTCTCTCGTTAAAGTTTGATGCCTTCTGCATCAGTATCATCCAGTTGCCCTATAACTACCACCGCTACTCGAAATATTCAGAATAAGGACGGTAGTTCTTCTCTTGATTTAGTATCTTATTTATTTGAGAGCTACGGTGGTATCATCCGTGAAAACGCATTCGATGAAAACCATGCTTATTTGCACAATGTCAGCTTGATTAGGATGTTTAAGTCATCATCATTAACCATCACTAACTTGCATTATAAATAAGTTTATAAGCCAATTTTAAATTTAAATAAATCTGCCTCATCAAAAATAATGCATTTGTTTGCAACCTTCGGTCACTCGACTGTAACGCTTTATAGCAAGTATAGATTCAATTTGAGTTGGTTTTTCTCAGGGCATGCTCTGCTCTTAGCTATAATCTATCGGATCCTGAAAAAGACAATTACCTGAGCAATCTGCGGAATAAAATGGATGTCGCTTGCCTCAGCCTTGTCCTTGGATGTGGAGTAGACGTTGATAGCTGGGTCAGGAATAAAAGATGTACGAAGGAAGCCAATTCACGGAAACGAAAGTTGTACAATATCATGAATTACCTGACTGACGTTTCGCATGACGAGGGTCCTGAGAACATTCAAACTGAGAAGGATTCGGATCTAGAAGACGAAGTCGATACACGTGTCAGATGGGGGATGATCCACACGATTCAAGACAGGGTAAATAAAGTTCACGATAGGTTGGCTCAAAGGTGTGTAGCCATCAAAAGAAGTCCAGATTCTCAAAGCACGCCTGGGCATAAGAACGTGACAAGCAGTGAAATAAAAAATAGGCGCTGCAGCACCCCTTCCTGTTTTACGCCTCCTGAAGCTGAATACGTGGTGGGCAACATCGGTATGATTATCATAGCTGCGTTCTGCTTGTCTGCATTCCTCTGCTGCTTGTCGTTGCTTGTGTGCAAAGTATGCTGTTTGACTGACTTTAGCATTTCTGCACTCCATATGTGGAACAAGACGAAAAAACACAAACCACGAAAGAAAAGGAAGAAAAAGAAAGATCCTTGCTCTGCAGACTAATAAAAAGTTGCACACACCTTTATTTCATTATTGCAGTGTCCAAGTCTTGATCGATCTAGTTTGCTTGAACACGTGTGTCATTGAACAAATAACTTCAGGCCTTGTTGATTAGGTATTAGCATCGATTAGGATTATCATTATGTGATTTAATGTAATATTTATATGTGATCATGATGTAGTTTAAACGTGCACGACTGCCTCTTTATCGTTCCTAAACCAACCGTAGAATAAAATCTCCATACAAAGTTCATCGTAATCTCTGCCGTGATTCCCTTAATATTCAAAGGTGGGACAATCTATATTTAGTCGGCTCAGAATACTTTAATGTGCTATTAGACATTCCTCAACGGTACCGCAATATATATGAAATACATTGATCTGATTTTGTAAGCTTGAATTGATGAATATTGTATGCTGTTTGAACAGATTTGAATTACTTCCTTACTCCAGGGTTAAACATATTGAATAACGAGCTATAAGTAGCATCACTTATTCATAAAAATAGCAATACTGTTGTATTTTAAAATATAGAACAGTTTTTCAAGCCATTTAAGCTTGCATTTAGAATAAATTTATTTGTTACAATGTTTAAACACCTCACAAACTATTGGGATTTAGGAGCTGCGTGAAGCTGTTCAGGAGTGTGCGAAACCCGGAAAAGCAACAGCTTTTATTGACCTACTTGCAAAACAAGATGGATTCAGCTTGGATGAGATGGGCCCTAGAGAGCGGATTAGATATCGAAGGCACACTATCACTCAACGGTGAGGAATCAGACATCCATAAGAGACACCAGAAGCTGGACACATTGATGAACGAATTAGCCATACAGGTAGGGCTAAATAGAGAAGTCCTTACAAAGCACCAAGGGCTGTTGGAAGTCACGAGCAGGATCAGGAGAAGCCTTATAGAGTCCATAAAATCCAAAATCGAAAACGTCCAAAACGACTTGAAAGATAGAGTTTCACTGGCAGACAAGCAGATAGCTAAGAAGATCAGTAATCAGACTAAAGAAGTAGCCGATCGGAAGAGAACTGAATGCTCTGACCGTCTCGAGCTAAAAGTTAACTGTACTGAAAACGACGAAAATGTGACTTTGAGATGGAGTATCAAATCTCGGAAAGTCATCCTACTCCTGCAAATTCTGATCATGTCCTCTTTTATGACATTCATATTCTTTATTTTCTTCAATGTGTGTTGTATAGCAGAGTGTGTTCTAATTGGCTTTGATGGGGTTCGTAAAGCTTTCCGCGCTAACTCGTGTGAATAAAAATATGATACTACTTTTCCATAATTGATTATAATACTAACTGTATACTGTCAGGCGAATTTTTAGAGTTTCATTTCTGATGCAGTTTGTAATATGTTCGACCCACGATAGTAGATCAAGTTGAAAATCAATCAGTACTCTTGCTATCACCTAATTATTTAAACCTTAATTAGTTGATGGAGTGACTTGCCATTCTTGCAGATTTCAGCATCATTGATTGAATAAATGAAGAAATTAGTCTTTCACATATTCGGGACAGCTCCTATCTCGACATTCACAGCCTCTGCACTTCATGCATAGAAACTTGACGTCAAATTTAAACATGCTATGTTAGATTATAGAATAGGCAGAAGTCACTCAGCTGCTCTATACTACGTCCCATAGCGACTCCGTTTCAAATTTATAGATGCTAAAAAAAGTTCTAGTCATACAGAATGATCGTATGATCGAATTTTCGTAATTGTCGTATTACACTGTTTTGAAATTTAAACACTTTGAGTGCGAAGAACTGGTTAACTACCAGTACCTACTACTACTGGTTTTCTACGATTAATTTTTTTATTTTATTTTTATTTTACATAGCTTTTTATGTACAGTTTTTATCGATTTTTCAGTAAATATTAATGGAAAGTAAGTACATTACTCAGCATAATTTTGTGCAAAAAATGTTAATGTTCTGTCTCTTTGTTGACAAACATCTTCTGACTAAAATTCTGTTGAAAAATATAAATTCATCAATTGTTAGCACATTTGTTGAAATGTGACCAATTTATTGTACGCAAAAAGCGCTGGCCATCGAATTCACCCTTTCATTTGGAAAACTTGATTTTTTGGATCAATCCTAAGGAGATCGATTCTAGTAGTAATTTGCAACAAAAAGTGTCTCTTAGACTTTTTTTTAGAGGCTTAGTTCCGAGTTATTTCTTTTTAAAGATCATTTTCGTGATTTCGACCTTACGTCACAAAAACGGCTCTAACTCCCCAATTTTTTTTTCAAAGATTTTCAAAAATCGACATTTCATCTTTTTTTTTTTTTTTTTTTTTTCATTATGCTCAGCTGTATTCGATGATAATAAACCAAAAAAATTGTGTCTCTCCCAAACTCATCTTCCACCTGCTTCGTCTACTTGAGCAAAATCAGATAATTATCGGCGGGGCAGGCGGAAAAATACGATGATACGATCGGCTACCTCAGTCAATTGTGCATCAAAATTATTCCTCGGACTTATCTTTCATTTGTCAAGGTACCTAATAATACAGGGTGGGTTAGCAATGAAAGTGCTGTTGTGTATCAGAGATCGCTCGTTTCGCCCGCTGAAAAACTTCCATACTGAAAGCAGACAAAAGGAAAAAAAAATCGTCAATTTTTACATTTTTTCAAATTTTGAACTTTAGCCAGTTTTTTCACTAACTAGAACTAATCAAAATTTACATCAGAAAGATAGGAAATTTAACGTTCTTTCCAACGGTATCCTCCGATTTGAGAAAACTCCAAAAATTGGGGAGTTAGAACCGTTTTTGTGACGTAAGGTCGAAAACACGAAAACAATCTTAAAAAAGAAATAACTCGGAGACGAAGACTCTAAAAAAAGTCTAAGAGGCACTTTTTGTTGCAAATTACTTGTAGAATCGATCCCTGACTCAAGTCGAGACACCCTGTATATATACATATATTGTAGAGGATCCATCAGTTATGGTTAATAATTGTGCCTGGTGTTGGTAGTTATTGGTAACCTGGAAATGCATTGAAAGTGGTAATTTTGAAAATAAAGAGTTTTTTGTGAGTTCCGTTCTGTAAACCTATTGTGTATCAATATTGTTCATAGAGATTTAGGTTCATAAAAGTGGTGACAGCGGTGTTACTCGGATGTGGTATCCTTTAATGCAACCACAAATGCTTAGGCATGTTTCATTCTCTTTTTGTGAAGTACAATTTGCTGATGCACAATTGGGACGATGGTAAAGGTCCCACACAAAAAAACCAAGTTCTGGTTCCCAGTTGCATTGCAGGCACACGAGTTCGGGAATTTCGGGAGGCGACGAACTCTCAGTACTGCCCGGTTGTCATACTATTGGCCAGGAATGACTCGTGACATCAAGGTAGTTGCAGCCAGTTGTGAAACTTGCGGGAAAAAAGGAAAGAAAGGATCAACTACAAAAGCACCTTTGCAATAATATACGACAGGTACCCCCTTTGAACGGTTGTGTATAGATGTCATTGGTGCATTGCCTATCACTTCACTGGGTAATCGTCACATTGTAGTGGTTGTGGAAGCCTTCACCAAGTGACGAGAGGCGTATGCGGTGCCTGATTTTCGTGCAGAAACGGTTCCCAAAGGTCTAGTGGACACAGTAATCTCTCGATTTGGCGTCCCTCAGAAAGTGCACACTGACCAAGGCAGATGTTTCGAATCAGCTGTCTTCGAGGATGTTATGACTCTCCTGGGTATCCGCAAGACCAGAACATCACCGATGCAGCCCCCTAGTGATGGTCAGGTAGAGTGGTTTAACAGAACGCTAATTAACATGTTGTCTAAGGTTGTTGATGCCAGCCAGAAAGATTGGGGTGAACATCTTCCATTGGCTCTGTTTGATTTTCGAGCAAGTGAACATTCATCAACCTCTTTCTCACCAGCCAAACTGACTCTCGGAAGAGATCTGACTCTTCCTATGCATCTCGTAACTGGCACAGTGCCTGATGTTCACGTGAAGACGGAATACGCTGGTTTTCTCCAAGATCATATGCATAGAATCCATGAACTTGTACGTGAACGTCTGATTCAGGCAGGGGAAAACAGCAAGAAAAGGTATGATGTGCACTCCAAGATGCCAATCTTCGATATAGGTCAAGAGGTGTAGTACTTTGGGTCAGGAAGGAAGAAAGAAAGATGGCCAAAGTTACAATTTGATTGATATGGGCCATGTCGTATTATAAAGAAGGTATCGGATGTTGTATTCCAGAAAACAACACCTAATCGAAAATCGAGAATAGTTCATGCGGACAAAATCACGCCATACAGGAGGCTCCCAGCAGACGAATCAAAAAGGAAGGGAAATAGTGTATAGGATTCCTCACTTATGATTAATAATTTTGCCTGATTTTGATAGTTATTGGTAACCTGAAAATGAATTGAGATTGGTAATTTTGAAAATAAAGGAGTTTTTGGTGAGTTCCGTTCTGTAAACCAATTGTGTCTCTATATTGTTCATTTAGATTCATAAATATAAATAAATAAATGTAGTGGTGAGTTTCTGACTAGTCAAATATGTGAACTTGAGGTTGAGAAATGACCAAGCTAGTCTTTATGTAGAGTTATTTATTTTCCTACGACGTTTCGGTCCTGGAACAGGACCCTATTCATGTAGTTTTGCAATTTAGTTCTTATTAGCACTAAAGTGATGATTAGATTGTTGATAGTTAACACTAACACTTAGTACTAAGAAATATGCGTGATAATTTGATAAGGGTGGATGTAGGAATCGTTCGGTAGTTGGATATTTTCATGCCCAAACGTGAAATCCTTGAAATTTTCATGATATCCTTGACATAAAGTTTAACATTGCTTGAAACCTAGTTTCGAGTGTTTCCTGCTCAATTTTGATATATGATTAGATTCAGTTGCAGAGAGGAATGAAAATTCACCATGATCTTCAAGGGGAGAAAAAACGTGGTAAAAAAGTACCTCCCAGAATTCTTGATAGCTTCTTAAAAAATCAAAAATCGCCAAAATGGATCAATTTGTATTAGTTTACTTTGTATTCAATATTATTACGACGGCCGAGGTTTTCAACCACCCCTACACACCGATTGAATTTCTCGATTTCGTCGGTTCGTAAGGATCAAACTTGTAGTGCATGATTACACAGTATTGCCATTTAAAGTGGTTATCATATGAGAGTATGTGGCATTTCGTTCAAGCAAACATTTCATGAATGGTTTTATTCAGGAACTGTATCGCACTTTTCAACAAGATGGAAGATCCTCGGCAAAGGAAGAGACACGTTCGGAGTATAGAACAGAAGATGAACTCCGCTATCGTATTTGCTGCCGTGAATCATAACAAAAGATCATTAAAAAGAGAAAACCACCGGCCATCTCCTGTAGAAAATGGCTCGTTCAGCGAGGACCTCAAAACCCTTAAACTCATCCTGCCAACCAAAGAATTGTTCAAGCCTTTACCTCAGTGGCGATCTGAACTCGGCTCTAGCTCTCAGTTCGTTCTGGACTCGAAATTCGATACGTTCAGATCTAAAAGAAAACTTAACAATACAAATCGCTCCAAATCTCTTAACCGACTGCGTAAACGGTCCGCATGTGACGTAGGAGTGCCTGAAGTTGCAAGCCTGTCAGTAGCGACGATGTATTTGGTATTGATGGTATTGTCATTTACCATATCTGTCTTCATCGCGGTTCTATTAATATTGAAGATATGCTGCGTTACCGATTGCTTGTGCATGGAGTTCTGCAAGGCCACTAGCAGCACATGCCCATGAGTGTGAATTGTAATAAAGTACCATATTTAATTCCAATTCTTTTTCTAATTATACTCTATGAAGTTGTATTTTTCAACAAACAGCTCTACAAATTAAACTAATTTTTTTTTTTTTTTTTTTTTTTTTTTTAACCAAATCTTTGAGATAACTAAGGAAAAACGGCATACATTGATAATAGTCTTAGCTCAGAATATAAATAAATTATTTAATTACCAAAACTCAACTGTACATTAGCAAGTTGTGATTCATCATATTATTTTTCCCGAACGAACTGGTAGCGCTATTCGAATCGTTCACAAATGTTATTTCCGAGTTGTTACTACATGCCATGTACACAATTTATCTTTTAGATATTCCCAATTGTAGTCCAGTGAATAGAGGTCCGAAAGGGGGTGTACTCTACATGGAAAGGGATATTTATGAATTTTTTATATGTTTTTCGGGACTGTTAGGAGGTGTCAACGGTGTACTAGTTAGGTTGAATTTATCATGATTTTTCAATAACAACCGATCCAAATAATAGTTTATTAATATTAAAAGTGGTAACAAGGTAACTGCTGTTGCAGTTTTATCTTACAACGAACGTGTGAGACGTCGACGCGAATGAAAAGAATCTCTTGAATTTGTAAATAATATCGCATTCTCATCAATTGGCTCTTTCGGATCACACAGTACAGACATGTTTTCTTATAAACAACAGCTTTATTCATAGCCCAAAACATATAGATGCTTCAATGGTTTTCCGTGGTAGCGGAGAAAGTTTAGTTTGATATTTTAAAGTGTTGGTGAATGACAGGTGAACAAGATTATTGAGAATTCGTCTGGCGGATCCAGTTCTTGATTTGTTGATGTATCGGTCGCCATTCTTTAAACCAAAATTTAAACCCATATTACCAAGCCTTTAACGTATTTTATAAACTAATTTTTCCTAAAAATTAGTTTCCTACGATTTATAAGCAATCAATAGTTATACTAATATTGAAAACTGGAGATCCTCAGTCTCTAGATAATTACAAACCAATATCGTTAATCTCTAACAAGGCTTAAGTAATAGAAAAAGCTGCAAAACTATACAGTCATGTTGAAATTCGTTGAAGAAAATGGGCAACGCAATTTGGGTTTAGGGTAATTGGTTGACTTATGGATTATGTATATTTTGCCTTGGGTTGCATTAGTTGTTATGTATCATGATTGGTTACCTACATTTATATTTAAAATTAATGATTTCCTCAGAGTATTTTTGAAGGGCCCCAACTTGGATACGCTTGGTTTGGCTGCGCTTGGACAGTGTTTTTATTTAGCAAGTTCTATGTTGTTGATGTATTTTGTTATTGATTTGTGTTTTTTGTTATTGTCATTGGTAACCTATAAACATAGAGAATTGGTTGAGCAATTCCTCATCATCAAATCCACTCGTATCAAATGGGAGAGTATCATAAGAGGATAGCAGCATAAAATGCTTGTATATTATATATTTATATCATAAATAAAAACTTTCTTTTCCGTCATATAGGTGACTCAACCTTCTTTATAAATATTGAATCTCAGTAAGGTAGAATCTCTCTATTATGAATGTCTGAAATTGCTGCTCCTATTTAAAAAAAATCCATTTCGAAATATACTATTAGGCACGAAATATCGTGTATCATAGCTTGATCATTTATCATCCTGAGACAATAAACAGGTCTGAATGATTCATATCAACCTGTTTTGTTTAGGGAATGTTTACTATTATCCGCGAAAATGCAACCGAACGTCAGACCAAGATATTTCAAAGTTATGTACGACAAGATGCAAGATGCCTGGGACGATGTTCCACCGAGCTCACTCAGCAAAACTATTAGCGCTGCATTATCCAAAGGAAAGGAATTATCTCTGGACCAAGAAGATCTAAGGATCCCCAAAAATGGTTCTCAAGCAGACGCAGGATGTACAGCTAATGTTACCCAACCATCTCAAAAAGAAGATTTCGTGATAAACGTTAATACAAGAGTGATCATCCTCATAGTTTGTGCAGTTCTCATGGAGTGGTATCTCATTTGGCTAATGATCAAGTCAATGTTCATTACATCCCAAAGAACCATTGAAATATTCTGCTAAGAAGTTGCAATAATATAATTTATCTAATATCATTCATCTTCTTGTTCATTGACAAAGTCAATTAAATAGGTATATATTTCGCGTGAATAAAATAGAAACTAACAAGGGCATATAATGAATTCTACTCCGTGCACATCACACAATTTTTGGATTTGCCTCACTTAGATAATTTTATGCATTGATGTTTCTCAGACTTTCCCATTAATGAATATCTGACAGTAATTAAAATTAATTACAAGTAATAGAATTTTGACACTACCGTATACAATCATCGTGTAACTACAAAGACAATACATTTCATTGAAAATTATAAAATAAAAACTTGAAGAACAACAGAACAAAAATGACAGAAAGACAAAAATGGAATGGGCTGGGAGTGCTGGCCGACCCGGGAGAACCTACCGAAAAACCCCGTTTTTTTCAAACATCTTTACTGTGAAGCGTAAAATGGCGGGGTTTTGGAACTGTAAAAGTGAGAATCCTTCTCAGAGTCTCGATGCGCCATGTTCTGATCATTATATTACATACGGTGTTTAATCATTATAGACCTATGATCTCGGTAGAAGGGCTATCCGATACAGAAATAATAAGCCATTGTGTAATAATGTGCAGCTTTTTTTTTCTTGGTCGATTACAAAGGTTTATTATTGAAAATAATAAACCGAAATAGCGTTTTTGTAAGATCTGACAGCCGCTGCTACAGGGCAAGGTTTACTTTAAAAAACGTTTTGTTCATCCATTTTCGTTTGCTCACGTTTGTTGATCACTTATGATTTTCGTTATGAGTTCGTTATTATTTTCGAAACTTCTAATTCCTATTTATATTTTTACAAGTTCCACCACCATCTATTACTCATATGTTAATTTGTGTACTGATTTTCCAGTATTAAATTATGTATTTACTAAATTTCCGTCATCCTCCAATTCTATCAGGAAAAACTCCAATTTGAAATGGAAAACATCCAATTTAATGTGTAAAACCGTCAAATTGATATGTACAGCCTTCAATTTGATATGTAAAACCTCAAATTTGATGTATAAAACCACCAATTTGACGTGTAAATGCTGTATACTTATAATCTTCTTAGAGGCAAATTATGGACGTTTTGCGTGTTGCAAAGATTTCAAGTTTGTTTACCTGGATAAAATTCATGGAGATCTGTAGACTAATCCACTCAATATTTAACAATCATGCTGTAATTTGGCATACCTAGTTCTTCACCCGGATAAGAAATCGGCCGCAGAGAAATGTGAAATCAAAAATATTTTAAAAAGAAAATTATGAAACACCAAAATCAAGCTGACATTTTGATTTTGGAGGGCGGTAACAAGACTTACTAACAAGTCTGTCAATTTATGACGGTGAGGAAGCAAAATTAAGAGTAGGTAGCTATATTTATTTCTATTTTCCATGTTTGACGCTTGCCTGTGCTGCACAAACTCACTGGTTTCGTCAATATCATTATCCCTGATTCCTCCACAGAGAGTGTTTGGCTTTGATGGAAACTTTGCCTGACGAAGAGAGGATAGGACTCTTGAAGATCCTTCACGAGAAAATGGACTACGCCTGGGCGAATCTTGCGTCTACAAAAGGACACGCAGTTGTCCGCAGAGCCCTCGCAAAGGCCGTAGAGGATGGAATCGGCTCCGATGACGTGGCCGTTTGGGCAGTGAGTTCAGATTTTGATGGAAACATTGAAAAAGAACACAAAGAGCTAAATGACCATGACGTAGATCCACCGATCCAGGTCCAGAGTATTACTGACTTTGTGAATGAGACCTACAACATCCTGATCATTTGGTCTCTCACATCCCTGATCGTGCTCGCCAGCCTTCTATTCTGTGCTGCATTCTACCTTTTCAAGGCGTCAAGAGCTTTCGCTAGAAGGGTGAAGGAGAAAACTTGTATTCCAGAGAAGGCTAGTCATTGCTGTGGTGAGAAAAAGAAGCATTCAAAGAACACTAATGCAAGATGTCTTCCTAAATGTGATGATTCAGCGTCATGGAAATAAAAGTTTTTCTTCCCAAAACTGATACACTTATTGTGTTGATAAATTTCTTTCATTTTTATGTCTTGTAAAATTTCGTGATTTCGGAGCGATATTCATGTGTCTCGGTTAGTTATTAAATTTAGGAATAGTTCAAACAAATGAGCCCAAACAAATCAATGTTTTTCCATGCTTTCCAGCAGTGGATCGTGTATTTCTGCGGTACCCCTTGTAATTTCGAGAGAACGGCTGAATCGAAATCAGTTTGATCATTTGAAGCAGGCGAAAGGACTATTCGGTAAATGTGGCTTTTTTTAATCTAATTTATCTTCGTTCAAGTAACAATACTTTTACATTTTCATGACAAACGATTTTGCTTCCTCACTACCGAAGGTAGAGAAACATTGTATTCGTGAGAGAAATCGAAAAATTGTTTGTCCTCCAGAATCAAAATTTCCACATGCTTTTTGCGTTTCAGAGCTTACTGATCAATTTTGGTTCCGTGTCTGTCTGTCTCTCTGACTGTAGTAAATCCTTGTCACGCCCAAAACTATACCAAGTTTAAGTTCGATTTCGATTATTTTTTAAGAGATTGTGCGGGTTAGCTCCTAGACGGTCCCTTATAGTTATCAATGCCATGGGACTAACAGTAGCCCGTGCGCGTGCGTAAACAGGAATTTCTTCTTTCGTCAATCACTCATCATTGGTCCAATGTCGTTCAAATTCGGTTGTAGATGTATGTTCTAGAAAAATACGCTATAAGTTATATCGCGATTGATGGAGTAACTACTACTGCGCACGCGCAGAAGTAAAATCGATTGACACAGGCAAAAATCCGAGTGGAGCGATTTTGATGGAATTTCCAGGGATTGAGAGGGTTACCTTCTAGACAGTCCCCTTTACCTTTGATTGCCGTATAATAGTATGTGTGTGTGCGCAAACGTTAATTTCTCATCAACTCCTAATAACGTCTATTTCTTATCAACTATTGGTTCGATTTCGTTCAAACTCAAGGGGTTATTTGGTCCAGGATGGTTCCCTTTGTATGTTATCTAATTTGCTTGAATAATCGGTAACAATGGCGCTCTCGCAAAACTAATGACACTCCAAAAATAATGAATCGATATTGGAGAAATTTTCAATTATTGTGTAGGTTAATCTTTATACAATTTCCGCACATGCGAAAATGAATTATAGCCCTATTTTTTATTCTAGCATGTATGCACATGTATTAGATACTATTATATTTTACATTTAATCATTTCGACTCGTACTTTGTACTTCAACTAATATTATAAGGCCATGTTACAATATGTGAGGAAGCTATACTGCCCACCCAACTTGGCAGACGTTTCTTCTTAATATTTTAAGCCTATGTGAATATGTGGGTGGTACGAGTATAAGCTAATTATTAGCTTATACCATCTATTGAATGGTTTAGCACTCCTACCACATAACGCGTTTTCATTCCAAGTAGTGGGTACCTACCTAAGTTGTTTGGGAAAGTTGTAGGATTACGCCATGAAATGCCTGTTTCATTGCTAGCTGTGTAAGCTCCGGAATGAATTACTTCACATGCAACTTAAGAGCTGAAATTCATTTCAAAGAAATGGTAGAAGGGGGATATAAAGTAAATAACAGTCTTCTAATTAGCTGATAGATGTTCGGAGTTGTTTTCCTTCGTAATCCTCCAACAAAGCTATAATTTAATAGGGACGCTATGACTGATGAACATGAATGACAGTCTTGCATCTACTGACTGTGCCCTAGAGTGGTTTTTTAACGAATTCGGCCATAAAGCTGTAGCTTTTATAAAGGGACTGGTCACGATTAGAGCCACTGGTCTAGGGGCTCGCATGCAGAGCCAGCTGCAGAACTAGTTTCTTTTGTATGCAATTAGTGGCCTTCAAGTAAAGAAGCCAAAATATGTTTTTTGTTTTATAATTTTACTCAATAGACTAAGTTATTTTCTCTTCTGAATATAATATGTGGTTTACCGCCTCAAATTTTGCATAGTTGACATTTAACAACATAGTGCTCATTGTTCATAGGAAATGCTTACAATTAGGGGAGAAATTGAAAGCGGAGGTTCGTACGCAATTTATAAGCAAACTTCACTGGAAGCTTGAGCAAGCCTGGAGAGAAATACCGAAACACAAACGGGATTGCATCATGAACCGAGCTTCCATCAAAGCGGAGGCAATGGGGATCAGCATGCACGACTTGAGGCTCCACAAAACTGCGCACGGATGGACTGCCCACCACAACGTCGGTCACCCCAGTGGAGGCCATTGTGGTGGTGGCTACAAAGGAAGTGGTCACAAAGGTGGTAGCCATAGTGGGGGCCACGGTCCTGGCCATGGTGGTGTTCCCCACTTAAGGGAATCAATGAACGCCCACTTAAGGGATGATTGTAATAATTGTGAGTACATGTGGGTGATCAGCAGCTGGTGGCTCATAACTCTTGTCCTCGTTATACTCATACTCACTTACATTACCTATCTGATGCTCCGTGCAATATGTAACATCATGCAACGGACGCAAGCCAGGTTGAGATACTGAAAATGCAGAGCAATAAAAGGTTTACTTCCAGCTACGATCGTTATCAATTTCATCAATATTTCACTTGAAGGCTGTTTCAAGATATTGAGGCTACGAGATATTACGAGATGAAGTGAACAGAAAATTTCCAAATTTATCAAGTGTTGCTACATTATTAATTCAATTAGCGAGAGGAACCTGCTATTGCTCGTTTCTCATAGGAAGAGCAGGTTTTTTTTAAACCTATGCCAATTTAAGGCTTTGCTGCCCAGATTACTCACAACCCACTAAATCGATGTAAGCTGATGGTGTCCTTGCAGCTGCTTACCGTCCAAACGCTTGTGTTCTCCATCTAAAGAAAAAATTAACATCTGGTGCGAGACTTCGCACAAGTTTCTTAACTATATCAATGATTTTCTGTATAGAACCATTATTAAAAAAAAGCTAATGTGTAAAACGATATTGTTTATTTTTACGATATGTTAGCCCGTCGACTCGTTTCACTGTCAAGGTGAGGATTTTTAATCTTTTGAGCTAAAGGTCGGAAGAATTATTTAGATAATACTTTCTTTTCTTTTTAACTTGATTAAATTTTTGGCAAGGGGGCCGGTCTTGACATTGGGAAACTTTAATAAAACCTCAGGTACAACTCAGGAAGTTTAAAATCTATGGGATGTGACGAAGCACGCGCTGAGTCTATTAACACGGATATGGTTTTGGGATCGGGATCAGTTTGAAATTCGCGACATCAACACAAAAAATGTCACGATTTTCTATAATTTCTAATGATTCCCATTTACAACGGAGCCGTTCCTAGGGAAATGTAACTCCGTCAGTTTTCAGCCAAATGAAATGAGTTAGATAGAAAGCAGCTGAGCTACAGACAAAGTCATTATTGAACTATAAGTAACCCTCGAGGTATAATTACGTGACTGTGTAGTAACCAGGCTGGCTTACTAAGTTTTTCATTAAAGCAAGTGAAAAGCGAAGGCGGCCTTCATATACCCGAATGCCTACTTATAGATCCAGCATCCACCAACATTTACTACAATAACCACTTCTTTCAACACATAGGAAATGCCCATAATTAATTGTAACATAAATATGTTTTTCGTTTCCTTCGCCTTTTACAGTGCCCAAAAAGAGAGGTTAAGGTAGCGACTGTTTTAAAGTTCTTTCAGCCTTGTTGTTGAATTTATTAGCCACTAGAATAACAATATAGTAATGGAAGGGATTACACAACGAATTAATGAAACAACACACCATTGTTTTGATTATAGAAAAGAATAATTTTCCTTAAAATACGGGGGTTATTAAAATGAAGCGACAAACTAAAAAGAATCATAAGCACCGACATCGTAGATCAACGAATAACTAGGTACCTAAAACTCCTGGCAAAATGGTCTAATGTTTAGAGCAAACTTTAAAACTGACTTCTTTTAAATAGATCTCTTCACAAACTAAAAATTCAATCAATTCATTACAGGCAGTCATTTGGCAACTTTAGCCTTCTTATAAAAAAGTTCCAGTCGCAGCATGAATGTATGAGCGAAGTTACGTAAACCATCGAACTATATTTACATTAAAATTGTTAGGAAATTTCAGCACTATGAGCGCAAAGAAATGGTTAACTATAGCGTGTATGGCTAATAGATAACCTGCTATTCAAAGAAAGATTTTAGATATTACTTTTTTCAATTTTTATCAATTTTCTTAGCCCATATTAATGAAATTCATGTAAATTTTCCAGCATAATTTTGTGCATACAGTTTTTAATGCTAGTTCTAGTTTCATAATATTGATAAACTGTTCTCGATTCTGAAGAAAAATATTAATTTAATGATTTTTAGCCGGTAATAATTTGTAGCGTTTTTCTTTCGAGTAGGCCAGGACTTCATTGCATCTAATTAATTTGTCTAAAAAATAACTCTCGAAAAATTAGAAACTCTTAGGTACTGATAACCTTAGGTACCAATACTGGTCTCAAGGCAATGGGAGGTACTAATACACGAGACTGAAATCATCTGTTTGGAAACGTGTTCAGATTAAAATTACATACCTATAAGGTCGTTATGCATCTATAAATTGTAAAAAAAAATGCAAAAAAATTTTCACAAGTAATAGACTATGGTTTGTCTAATCTTGTTACATACATTTAGTACAAACCTACACTGTTACATACAGGTTGTTATTTTGCATTGTCATAAGTAAATATGTGGATAAATTTGTTGGCAATCCAGCTAGGGATGGAGGTGCCATAGGGTGGATCATGTAACGATCAGTCTTCTTGGAACCGGAATCAATAATTCCGTTGGATTCACTTAAACCTACTTCAGTAAACTGAACTGCGTCAGGAAAATTAGGTAGGTTGCTGTGGCAGCGACAATCTGAAAGATGCATAAATATTTCGCTTATTAATATTATATTTATCTATATTTAGAAGGTATCTTTAGTTATGAAAAGTTCAACTGAAATTTCAACCAAACCAAAAACTCTACTTAAATGCTACCGGGTAACATTATAGTCATTGTAACAATGGGTAAATAAAGAGTTGGTATATTATGTGAATATTGATCTTAAATGAAACTTTTGGGAAGGTGATGCCGAAAACCTGAGACAACATTTTCTTTGTCAATCAATTTAAATTTAACTTTAATATGCCTGAGGGCTGATAGATTATGAAAATTTGTGACAATAAACTATCCCAACAACTGATAAACAAAGTTGGTAACCAGGGAGAAGCTACATGTTCATGCCACTATGCATCAGCTTGAAAAGTTGATACATTTTCACATACCTAATAAGAAAAATTTAATTCAACTGAGGAAACTATGTATCTTGAAACGTAAACCAATAACATAGGCTAGATATGTTTTTGGAGTGAGGAGAAAATTTGCGTGACCAGTTTTTTCAAGACCAAATAACCGATAAGCAATTTGGAGTTATTTCCTAGAAACGTAGCTAACTAGAAATGAAAGTACATAAATTTTTAGCGAGGACACGCTTTTACCCGGCCCTATTGTTTAAAAACTTTTTTAAAAATGAGACTTATTCGCAAGACCAAGTTGCGAGACCATTTCGCGATACCAATGTGTCACTGGAGTAGCGAAAAAATAGTCGCTACCTAAAACTCTCCGAAAATAAAAGCATTTGGGAGGGAGCCTCTATTGGGTCATCAAGAGACGAATAAAATGATAGGTTTTTTTCCAGATCAGCTGAGTGAACCAAGTGAGTTCAATTCTCTCCTGTTTACCCAAGGAAGTTGAAATTTGATAGGGAGACTGTCTGGGACAATAAGAGACTATGGAAATTGTGGGTTCCTTCCTGATCAGCTGAGTTAGCTAAATTCTCTCCTGTTCACGCCAGGATTTTGAAAATTGGTAGGGAACCTCTGATACCGACACCAGAGGTTTTTCGTTTCCTAACTGAGCGATTTTGGTGTTTTACGCTTCATCTTGATTTACTATTTCCCACTAAAGAATCTTCTAAGATCCTTAAGCCCGACCACCTCAACATTGAGTAACGAAAATCGGATACGAAATCGCGTTATGGTTACGTGAAATCTTTCCTAATCGACCTATGTTGCTGAAACCTGAAATGGAGCTCTTTTGGGATTTCTAGGAAACAATTACAAGGTACGAAAAGCGCACAGATCATGACTTCATTGTAAAGCGTTTTGTTACCTTAAAATTACTAAAAAGTGTAAAACTGGGGTGCAAGCAAAACGCCAAGTTTACATATATATTATATTTATATAGAGTACGTATTCGTATATTTAGGACCCAGGGTCCGAGGTTTCTTTCGTCATCAGATCCCTCATGTACCAAAGCCTTATTCTCTTATCTAGAGTGAGAAAGGCCATTCCAACCTAATTACATGATCAGAGACCCCAATGTGTATTTCAAGTCTCTATCCCCTCATTTTCACACGAATCTTCTCAGCCATTAAAAGCGTCAACCAAAAGGGTCATTAGTGTATCTTGCTGTCTGAATCTTTATAGTTTTCAGGGGCAACAAATACAAGATACGAGGTAGGGCTTCTACGAAGCACATTTCACAAATACAGCGAACAGTAAAAGTACCTTTGTTCTGTTGATCACAATTCGTTCCCTAAAGACAAGGTATTCAACTGTCGTATAATTTACCATTCAACTACCTACATGAGTATACCAAGATCTTAATGATGCTAATCTACGAAAGTTTATTTTCTACTCTATATGATTGTTGCCAGAAGTGCACTCACTGTAGACACGAGTGGATAGCCAATGTCGAAGAAATGGCTCGCTGAAAAACTCACCATGGCTTTCCGTTTTAGATACAGCTGCAATTTCACCTGTGAAAGAATAATTTTGAACTAATTTCGATCGAATTTCGAGACTTTTTGATCGAATTCTACATACACTTATCAAAAAGCGTTAAACTCAATGAATTCCATGAAAGAAATTTAGGATTCATTGGAATAGCTTAATTTTCTTAGATTCCGACATTGGTAGACTCGGAAGTAATTAACTTCTGTTGTTGGAATAGATATAATAATTTAATTAAGAGTATACTAATCAATTATTTAATATAATTGAAGTAGGTGATTACCTACCTACGCTTCACCAGCCCAATAGGATACAGAAGTTATAATAAACTCGATTTCGGGAAGTAAGAATTCCATTGGAATTATATAATCGGCTGATACAATTGCCATAGTTTTCAAGGCAATTTTTGATATGTTACTGGTTACGACTCACTTCCGTGTTAATGTCTTTTTTTTCTTGTCGATGCTTTAGCCCTTAGGGAAAGCAAATGAATAAATGCATAGCAACCGCGGTGGTTTCGTTCAATTCTTTGGGCGGATACCTATATAAATGGAACTCAAAAATCATTACTGTTACATAGAAAGATTTCAAGATCTCAATTTTTTAATATTTCAGCCCGAATATTGCTACCCTTTAGTTTTGATCGAACGCGATCCCGATGTTACTGGCAGACTCCAGATTTTGGAGCCAAATTTCTTTAAAGATTTGTCCAATACTTTTAGAGAAAAGCTTCGGACGGCGTACGGTGTACGGCAGGCGGCGTACGGCAAACGGACGGATTTTTTTCCGACTTTTGGATTCTACGCATCTTGAAACGTAAACCAACAAATTTTGAGGAGGGGGGGGGGGGGGGTAAATTTTTTTTCTTGGTCGATTACAAAGGTTTATTATTGAAAATAATAAACCAAAAAAAGGTTTATTATTGAAAATAATAAAGCAAGCGGTCTTAATTTTTCTATTTTGTGAGCGAGGATGTACAAGGAATTGGCCAAAGACAGCCAATGAACCAAAATAGTTCAAAAAGACATACCTAAAACAAAAAATCACTGGAAAATTCGATCTAA
Source organism: Adelphocoris suturalis (assembly GCA_030762985.1). Taxonomy (NCBI): domain Eukaryota; kingdom Metazoa; phylum Arthropoda; class Insecta; order Hemiptera; family Miridae; genus Adelphocoris; species Adelphocoris suturalis. The sequence goes on along the minus strand of CM061046.1, from coordinate 40,309,133 downwards.
ATGCTTTCAGTAGCGGAGTAGTAAAATTTGCGAGTAGGTACAATAGTGTAGGTATTATTGGAGAAACCAATTAGTGTCCAAAAAAACTCCATTTTCTTCAACTTGAAGTTAGTTATTTCATCTGGGGATTACGTCTGGTATTTCCTGGTGTTAAGTAAATGATAGGTAATCACAAGTGTTCATAAACTCACACTACTGCGTAGGGCCTTGTTTTCATTCATCAGTAGATATAATTGATTATCAAATTTTTCCGCCTGAAATCAAAGTAAAACGTGATGAGTAAAACACTCAGAATAGATAGAGGAATCAGGGAGTTGGGAAGGCACCACGATATATCTCCTTTGGGATAAGGGCACCGTGACCCATGTTCGACTCTGGCCCAAAGACCAGTTAAGAGTAGAATAATATTCCCGCAAGTCCTTATCTTAACCTGCGTTATAGCACTTCTCTGCTATTCACCCGTAGTTGTGGCAACAAAAGTCCAAGTAGTTAAGGTAAATAAAGAAAGAGGTAAGCAGCATGAATCATATTCTCAGTAGTTGTAATGAAAAATAATATAATTGAATATTTATCATGACTCTGACAGAATCACTTCCGTATTCGACTTTAGAACCTTCCATCAAGTCTTTGTCCTAACATTTAGTAGGAAAGTGGATGGAAAGAGACTGAAGGCTCTTAAGAGGAGTTTGACGGTCGGCAGCCCTGGGTCAGCGCTCTGTCATTTCCATGCTGCATACCATCTCTCCCTTTTGAACTAATGGTTCCAAATTTATACTATGTGTTTAAGACATACTCTGGATGACTCCACCAAAATTTGGTTCTATTCGGACCGTTAGGAAAAAAAAACAAAATCGCATAACAATATTTTTGTTTTTGAAAATGCATCATTATTTTGGTGCACGTACCATGGATTCTGTTGATACAGGACATCCCCCTGTTTCTAACGTTTAAGTTCTGGAGCCAATCCCCCTCTTCCCACCAATCTGAGCACCCCCCCCCCCCCCCATTAGGTCGTCCACCGACGTAATCTTCTCTGTTTCAAAGACTCTAAATCATTTGGCTTCCAGTACTGGGCCCTCAACGAGCAGATGGGATGGCCGTTTCTGCCCATTTTCCGCACACTCGCCTGATTGGGCTCCAATCCTACTCGGATGTTTCCTAAAGCACACTTGCCCAGTCACCATCCCCACTAAGAGTCTCATTTTCCACCTATAGAGATGAGGGCGGTTGTGCTGCTGCAATGGTAGGGAGCGTTCATTACCAGCTTTCTGTATTCCTGTTCTGGGGTGTTTTCCTTGTGCCGTTTGTGTTCCTTCCTTATCCAATCCCACAAAGCGGTTTTTATCGAGGATCTTGCTATCCCTAAGACTGGTTCTGGCCCAATGAAGTTCATTGCTGCCCCCTTTTTTTCGTTCAGGTCAACTAGTTCATTACCGCGCGTAATGGCCGTTTCTGGGTCACGCGAGGCCCAGCTAACTTGAGTTTATTTTTTATTGAGGCGAATCTAATGTGAGTATTTAATACATTGATCGAGCACAAAAATACAATTAAAAAATGAAACGTAAGTGTACATTAATATTTACTTAGTTATAGTTGAATTATTGATTCATCCAACATGACTAAGTTGAGTGGCAACGTGAAACAACGCCTGACTAACTCAGGGGCCCCTTTTGACATTTTATGTTTTTACTTTGGCACATGGACCCGAAAAGCGTTGCATTACAGTTGATTTCTAATGATTTTCACTTACAACCAAGCCGTTTCTGGGGAAATGAAACTTCTTTAGTTTTCAACGGACAGAAATTGTTCACCATTCGTTGGAAAGCTCTCGATTTATCACGAATTTATTTCGTACTTGTTCTTGCTATTTATGGATATGCTCGCATGCTCCAATTTCAAGAATGGACATCTGCTCTCAACGACAGCTTTCCGAAAATGTGAAATATCGGATGATGAGTATCGGAAATATGACATGTGAGTATCGGATGATTGAAAGTGGATGTGGCCAACACACCTGTGAAAGAAGCCTAAATGACCCCAAAAGGACAATCTCACCCCTTCGACCACCTCGGGAGAGAGCATCAGCGCTGCGCCGACAACCCATAACGTAAATTCATGCGCTCAATTAATCGTTTCCTGAACCATTTGGAGTTTCGAGACCAAAAGGGAGGTTTCAAGGACAAAAAATTATATTCTTAGATCAAAATGAAAATTAAATATTGATCATAAATATTGCCTTAATTTCTTCGATTCAATGCATACCAATATTATGATCACGAGGGACACGAGGGAGTCATGAGCCATGGCCAACTTGGCATATTTTTGTTTTACCGTTTCTTTTCCCGATTTGGTGAGAAGTTTGTGGAAGATGAACTTATTTCAAGTTCGTAGCTATAATAATAACGAAGAGGTCATGATCTATGATATTATCAAATGTCATCTATCTCACATAAATCTGTGTGTAGTGAGATCTATGTATCTCACTTTTAAAAAATTCATCTCCAATTACACTGGGTGTTCCTCTCTGAGAAAAGAGGGAGTGTGTTAAACGCAAAAGAATTTTTATTTATTTGTTTTTCCAATTATTATTTTTTTTAAAACCAATTGTTTGCGAATTGTCATACACAATAAAGCTAGTTACTTACAGCAATGACTCTAAACAAATTTAAATAAATATTTTCCAACTTTTTCTTAAATAAAATCCGTTTTCAGGCATTCTGAAATTATTCCTGAATGTTAAATACTTGTTCATAAAAGTACATATTTATGCATCCCAGACGATGACTCTCCTTAGGATTGAGATATACGAAAATTCCAAACAATTTAACACAAATGCAATGCGAAACGGTGTATTCATGCTGCATGACTAGAACTTTTATTTTTTCTTCTTCTAATAAGCTGATCGAAAATACGTTTTCCTGTCACTCTCGTGAAAAATGAGTTTTTTTAATTTTTGAATCATGAAATTTAAAATCAACAAGATATTAACAATAGCGGTTTCTAAATGGAACGATTTTCTATCATTTGATCATATTATATCCTCTCCATGCCAATAACTTATAACTTGGGCTCCTCTGTCTATGGATATGCCCGCGGGGATATGGCGGTTCGGAGGCTAATAATGCATGACCGAGCGGTCGTGCGGGCAATTGCCTAACACTACTCCGTCATCTCAAGCTCACTCAAGTTCAAGCCCAATCCCATACTTAGGTAACAAGGCGAATTATTTAGAATTCTAACGTGTATAGTTATAATAAGTAGGGTAGTGACTAGCTCCCCAACGATTCTTAGTTTCCAAAACTTCCGCTATTGTGGCGCTTCAGTCGGTGCGCTATTCGTCCAACAAATCTGAATTTTCACTTAGGGATTGACTACTTGATGTTATGTATTTTTGAGATGCGAGCTTGCGAGCATCCAGACCGCCAAACTACACAAATCATTCTGATCTATTTCTCCCACTAATCTATATTTTAGAAGCGGACATTGATTAATAAACATTGAGGCGCCAACGAAGCGGAAGTTTCGAAAACTAAAAATCGTTGGTGAGCCAGTCACTACCAATAAGTAGAGTTCTATATGGTATTCGATACCCCCTCCCCGTTTCATTTTCTCAAAACCCCTTGAAGGGTCTAACGACAACCATGTAATCCTTTTGAAAAATAAGTTCTAAGCTTCTCCACCATGGTCTTGAGGAATTTATGTGTCTTAGTAGACACATAATTTATACATAAGGCGCAGCACGCAATATCTTCTATATATATTTCCTGATTCTACCTGTATAAACATTGAGATATCTACCACCCATGGAACTTTGTTCCTTATTACTTAGGTATTTATTTTTATAAGCCCGATGTACAAGTTACTTTTATTTAGTTGATTATACGTTTTGGGTTTTCCCCACTGCTAGTGTTACCTAACTGGTGGTATACGTACGTTGGTTTTTACACTGTTTGTGACATTGGCTCCATTGATAAAGTTAAACACATTTGTCGAAACTTCTCCGAAGATTTATGAGGTTCTGTTGACATTGTGTTCTTTTGAGGCGTTTAAACTTAATTTACATACATACACTTCAACCCTTTAACTTAAAATGTTAATTTTGAATTTTCAACCTAACTATGCAATGCATATTTTCATATGAAGGTATATACATCAAATATAAACATTCATGAAATAATACGAATCCTAGAACTAGTATCAACTACATAAATAAAAATAATTTATTTTTCCCTTAAATTACTCATAAGACTGCGTTCATACCTTCATTTTGGTGATCTCACAGGTCCTACATAATACGAATATGGTAGAAATGAGAAATGTACAGTAACTGGTTGTGCATACGACCCACTCGAGATTTTCGTTCGAAATCACCCTCTCTACGGTGTCGTAGGATGCGACGAAGAAATCTAATCCCAAATAGGACACACAGAAGAAAATTTGATTCGAGTACAACTGCTTGAGAATTGCCATGATCTCCAAATTCTTCATATGCCGCTCAAGCAAGTCTTCCGTCCGATAGAAGTAAACTATGAGATGAAACCTGGATGTTTTGAATCTGTCTGATAATATCTTCAAAAACGTACAGAACTGCAAGATTATGAGGATAGGACAGAGGACATCTATCGAAGAAAATACGTCCCTGAACGCGGCCAGCCATCTCCTTTGGATCAACTGTCCTGCCACGTACAGGTAGATCCCGAATAAGAGCGCGACCACAGAGACTTTCCTGTAGGTGTTATTGGAAAAATCCATCTTGTCACAACCACTGACGAGTTGCAAAAATTTCTTCCGGTTCCGCATTACAACTATGACGTGAACGGTTGTACATAAGCACTTCATGACAGTCACCACAGCCAGAAGAGTTAGAAGTGACAAAGACGTATCAGTGATCATTAAAAAATAAGTTAAAACACTAACGTTCAAGATACGATACATAACGTGAGTCACCACGGTGTATATTATCAATTTACGGTTTGCGGAATCATCTTCAGCACAAGGCATAAGCCCGAACAATGAGCTCAGAAGGAATAAATTGCTCAAATTTGTGATTCGCGGTGCTACGTATATACTCTTCATTTCACTCTGATGTAATGTCTCCAATGTGACACTGAATCCTGTCACGGAAATCCTCGCGTGACCGATTTCGATTTTATCTCTTGTGTTATTGTAATACATTCGCCCCGTCAAAGCTGAAATCGATTCGTGGACAACGAAAAAATAAGGTGCTGTCAAATATAAGCCGGGGGGGGGGGGGGGGGGGGGGTATAATCGCCCTTCTGTTTTTATAGGCAGCATTTATGTTCTGAAAGTGGGAATTGTATCGTGTGACGCACCTTTTGGTTGACCATTAAGAATTTATGTGTTCGATGAATTGAAACTGTCAGATTGGATCTGATTTCAACAGCAACTTAATTTAGCTGCCGATGAGATGTACGATCTATAATGGTCTTAAAAAAATCACAAGCTTATGCTTGCAAAGAACAACCTTAAAATTCAAACAACCTGGATAATGATGTTATTTTTCGCAACAACTCTAGTGATATTACCTAGAAAAATTGTCTACACTGATTGGATATAACTGCCTTCTTCCACAGCGCTCCATGCTTAATTATAACTTCTCAACTTATTTCAAGGCCAAAGCAAACAACAATAAAATCACACAATACTCCGAACTCGTGCGTATCTATACTAGTATTACACAGTATCAGTTCTGATTGCGTCTGATGCGTTGATCTTAATCCTGTACAAGTTCTATCCCTTAGGGAGAGCGAATGGATTAACGGACATCGGTCCGGGAGGGTTCTTTCGATTCTTTGCAAGAAAGCTAGACGAGAAGGTAGGGGTCACTGTCATGTCTGACTTGGGATTCCCCAGAGCCCTTGACATCATCATGCCGATTCTAGACCCAGCCTCAGTATTTATAAAAGCGATTCCCGTGCGTCTTCTCTGTGAAAATTATTTTTACAATGGTTACCTGTGTAATTTTTGGCTTCAGTAATATAATGAACTAAACAAGTGTTTCGTTCTTTCAAACTTCACACGTTCCCAAAGAATATAAGGACAAGCAAAGCTTGAATTAATGCTTTTGTATGAGCAGATAACAGGTTGTCGAAATCGGGATATTTTAATGGATGTTTGTAGCACCCATTTTGACGAGAATGACTACGCGTGTGATTCGAAAGGCGAGTTACTGAACATTCCCGCAAGAGAAATTGAAGCCGAATGCCATGCATCACTTACATCTACCAAAAATTGTATTAGCCGCCAAGTTCGTGCTCCTTTGAAAATTCAATACCTAATTGAAAACTTGGATGAAAATCAGGACAGTGAAATTTCCAATGAAGCCCAGGAACTAGAAGAATAGCCTGCAGATCTGAGCTATTACAAAATGTTATACCTAAGGTTAGAAAATTACTTTCGATCTTTTTCCCCCAATTTTAATACATTGTAAGTATAAAGATTGTAATGATCGGATTTAAAAGAATCCGAAAAAAAAAAGAAAACGAAAATCATATAGACAAGGAAAATGCCGTGAAAAACTAAAAAACGTCTGCCAAGTTGGGTGTGGCACATAGCTTCCTCGTTTAAATATCATGAATGCATAGATCATTGAAGTTTTAAATGATCTTAAAAAATTCCATAGCGGAAAATAGTAAATCAAGAAGTGGCGTGAATCGACATATTTGGTCAATTAAGAAACGAAAAAACTATACTCAATATAATTTACGTTTGAGCATGCGCAGAATGAACTAATTAGGTGGTACAATGAAATAGGTACGGGACCATCTAAAACCTAACCCGCGTATTCAGTAACCATTTCGTCAAAATCGGATGAAAACTGTGGAAATTAAGATCGTTACAAAGATTTCACATTGGCGCATGCCCAGTAGCTATAATGGTACAATCATGTTGAAATTGATATGTGATTATAAAATTATCATTCCCCAACTATCATCCGAATTTGAGCGAGATCGGACGACCAGGGTTTGAGAAAATGATGCTTGGTAGAATTCACGTTAGCGCATGCGCAGAGTGAAGTATTGACTCACGAACAATGAAACTTATAGGGGACCGTCTACACCCCAGCGCGCACATTCCCTGAAAATGTCATCCAAATCGGATGAAAACTAAGGAAAATAAGCTTGTTACAAGGATTTGCGGACACATGACACACACACACAAACAGATATACGGAACCAAAGTTGTTCAAAATGGTCTAAAACGTAAAATGCAAGTGGGAATTTTGATATTAGACCAAAGGGGGGTGATGGTTGTCGCCTCCGCTGTGGGCGTAAAAGCTCCTAGCCCTTCTCTTGACCAAACGACAACCCCTAATCCAAGGTGGTACGTAGCGTACGCCGAGGGATGCGTGGCCAGAGGGAAGTCTGGTCGTTAGTATGCAGGCTCTGGGTACCAGGCGACCCCCAGTAGTAGTAGCCTTCCCCCCGTAACCCAGCTCTGCGGGGGGTGACTGTTTTTCCGGCGTTTTATCAAACCTCTATGGATGATAAAAAAATATTCCAAATGAAATTCCCCAGCCTGGAGTCCGAGGATGAGCTGTTGTTGAGCTCACCCCTCTCTCACCAGGAAGAGTCGCACGACTCGCCAACCGGTGGCGAGGCCGCTAGGGCCTCCCCAATGAGCATCACTGACGACTTTAGAGCCGTCAGTATGAGCTTAGAGGCTATGGAGGTGGAGGCAGGTGCTGCATGCCAAGAGCCTTCCGACATGTCCGCCCAGCCGTCTGCCCTTGCGCTAGTCTCGCATGAGATGCAGGGGTGGGTGTGTTGTCGGAGGCGGGCTCAGCTAGTGCCTCACACAAGGAGCGGGTGCCCTCTGCTGGTGCTGTTCGTCCGGCGGGCTGGGTGGCCTTGAACAGCAGGCAGAAGAGGCACCTAAAGAAACTTCTATCCCAAGGAATTGGGATAGAGGAGGCCCGACGCATAGTGCAGCAAGTGCCCTCTGAGTCGGTGCCTGACGGAGGCAATAGGCCTCTGGGGGAGGGGATGGGCGTAAGCCAAGAAACCCCTTCTCAGGATCAATCCTCTGGGCTTGAGGGTAGAATTAGGTTCACCTCAGGCCAAAGCACCTCCGCTTGGTTGCAGGAGGGATGCCACCAGCAGCTGCCAGGCTTGCAGTGGCAAACTCTGTGCCACACGAGCCTGACAATAATAAGCGCCCTCGTTCCTCTGGGGGCACAACTCCGGAGGACGTGAAGAGGCGTAAGGTGGACCATCCCCCAGGGAATTCGTCCTCGACAGGTGGTCCGACAGTCGGGCAGGGGGCAGGGAAATCCTTTTCCCAAGCCCTGACCGGTAGGAGGGTAGGGATTCTCCATCCTGAATTCCCCAGCTTCCAACTGACGAGTGAGCAGATGAACTTGATCCAGGACTCCATTGTTCAGGGGATCAGGGATCTGCCGCTCAACGGGCCAAAACCCGCCTTTCTCTTGGCAAGCTACCAGAGGGGTTGGCTGAGTTTGATTTGTGCGGACGACGACACGGTGGCCTGGCTGAGAGAACTCGTTGTCTCTTGCGCGCCGTGGAAGGGTGCGAGGCTTTATGTGGTAGAGGGCCGGGAACTTCCCAGGCCAAGGACTGCCATGGTCTTCCTACCAGGTTGTGCCGGAGAGACAAGCGAGGGCATATTCCAGCTGCTGGAAAGGCAGAACAGGGGCCTAAAACCAGGGAGCTGGACGATCCTCAATCGGACGGACACAGGACCTAACCATACGGACACAGGACCATATACCACAGTGGTCAGACCGATGCTGACCTACGGGGCCCTTGTCTGGTGGACAAAGATCAGCCAGGCAACGGCTGTGAGTCAGCTAGCAAGGCTGCAAAGGATGGCGTGCATTGGGGTTACAGGCTCCATGCACACGAGTCCTACAGCTGCACTGGAGGTCCTTCTGGACCTTCCTCCTCTGCACATCCATGTGAGGAGGGTTGCCTTCCTGCAGGGAGTGAGGTTGTGGAGGAATGGCTTTTTAAAGCGGGAATCTGGGCGTACTCACCATGCCATCTTGAAGGAGGTTGCAGTGGATGAGTCAGTGCTCAGTGTTTCCGATTACATGGCGGAGACACGGAACTTTGATCTCCCCTTCAAGGTCTATATTCACTATAGATCAATTTGGTCAGAAGGGAGGCCCCAATTCGAACGTGGGGCTATAGTGTTCTATACCGCTCCGTCATGAATGGTTGGGCTGGATCGGGTATCTTCGGCCCACGAACGGAGATTTCAGAATCTCTGGGAACAGTCGCCACCATTTTCCAGGCAGAAATATATGCCATAAGCTCCTGCGCTGACAGACTGGTGAGTCGTCAAGTGAATGGAGCAAAAATCTACATTTTATCAGATAGTCAAGCAGCCTTGAAGGCACTAGCTTCTTTCACTATTTCGTCGAAGCTGGTATGGGAATGCTTGACTAACCTCAAGACCCTTGCCATGAACAATAAGGTTACCTTGCTGTGGTGCCCAGGGCACAAGGGGGTGGAGGGGAATGAACAATCTGACGCTCTTGCTAGGAAGGGTGCTGCTTCTTTCCCTGTGGGCCCAGAACCTTTTCTGGCCACTACGGAGAGCTTTCTCCTCGGAGAGCTCACCAAATGGGAGAGTAAGAAGAGGACTGCCCACTGGCTTCAGGTTTAGGGCCTGAGGCAGGCGAAACAATTTATTCGCTTCTCTGGGAAGAGAGCTAAGCTCAGCCTGGGGAGAAGGGAGCTACGTATGGTTGTGGGGCTCTTAACTGGGCACTGCCCACTTAGATACCATCTCCATAAAATGGGCAAATCAGACTCCACTCTCTGCCGATTCTGTGGGGCGGAAGACGAGACCGCGAGTCATGTGGTCTGCCATTGCCCTATGTTGGCAAGAAATCGCTTCTTGAATTGGGGCAGAACCTCCATCGATCCCCAAGACATTAAGATGGGGGAGATTAAGGCTCTCCTCGCTTTTGCCAAAACGTGGTGGGGAAGGATCGACTGCCCAGCTGTGGCTGGCATTGGCGATATGGCGCCAAGCCAGACTGGGGCTGCGACCCAGTAACTTACCGAGGGTGGAGCACTCTGGCCCAGACAGTGCCTGAGGGCTGGTAGGAGTGCCGGAACCAGGCAGATAGTGCTTGGTTTGGCAGGGCTGTCGTTATCGGGCAGACCTAGTGTCTGGGACGGGGAGGAGGTACGGCCTCCTTCTCCAGCTACAATAGGCCATTACGGCCCCAGTGGCTTAAAAAAAATATATATATATATTAGACCAAAAATAGTTTTGCTCCCGAAAGCGAAAACAATGCTTCCACTAGGTACCTATAGGTAGACTCGGACGCAAAAATTGATAATATTTTAGTTGAAAAATACTGAGATGCCTCAGACTGTAAAGGATAGTTTTAGTACAGGTAGTTATACGAATTAGTTCGAAAACTAAACATCCTAGATCAGAAGAACCCACTTTAGGCGTTCACTGAGTTCTCGTATCACCAGAGCTCCCCCCACCCACGGTCACATTTTTTTTTTATAAAGGTTTTCAAACTGGTTTCCAATAGGTTGCGGGTCGTCAAATCTCGTCTGAGCTTTTTCCAGCTGACCACTTTCTGACTGTTTAACCTCCTCCATATCAAACTCACGGCAGCTAATGAAGTCATTCTAATTTTAGCTTCTGTTTTCGCCACCATTTCATGTCTCTTAGCGTTTTGCTCAAACATTCAATCATAAAATGGATGGACTTCAATCCCCAACTGGTATAAAATCACTTCGAAAATTGGCAGAAAACGCGCATGCGCACTTGGCCAGTGCTGGAGTGTAATCAATCAACAAAGATGAGAAATCCACACTACTATCAATGTTTGTTCCAGGCAGAAGCAGATGGACGAAGAGGAATATTGATAACGATGATACCATTGTTTGTTGGTGGTTCAGTCGTTCAGTGTATATCTGCGTTCCAAAACGCAGTTTTTATCTCAGTGTAGTGATTCTGTTGAATCTTTTAACGAGTATTTGTATTTACATACTGTTACGAGCATTTACACGTTTGAATCGATTAATTACATTTTAAACTCTTGGTGCTTTCAAGACTTGGCAAGCGCATCAATAATTGACCCTGCTTTCGCATTGAGTGATTCAGTTGTCATCGTTCAATGACATGCATATCATTGTAGCTAAATCATTCCCAATGATTTGTCTTTATACATCTTCTTTGTCCACATTTCATTTATATGAATTCCTTTAAAACCGTGATTAACTAGCGCTCATTTAGAGTAGTTGGAAGTGAAAAAATGACTATGAAGTTCGAATTCAATGATAAAAGAAAGTTGGTTCCCGAGCTACCTGACGTTGCTGTCGTCGTTTCTCAGAGCAAAATCAAACCATTTTGGTAAAGTAATTCACTCATACTATTACTGTTCATTTAAATTTTCCATTATTTTAAGCTTTCTAGAATTTCTCCAAATTACAACGAATTTACTGTTGACCTTCTGCGTAGATATGCAAGTACAGTAAACAGAATATGATGAGAGCCTATTGCGGGCCAGTAGGTGCTCTTTCAATTTGAGTAGGTAAGTTATTAATTTTTAGGAATGCGAGCACATCCAGAATACCTACTCAACTTGATCACTGTGCAATCGTTTTTGGAGCTGTAGGGTGACGGGGCAAATGTTCCTGCAAGGGACTATCAGTCTGTTAGGTAAATGCAGGGGAACTGTTTGAGTATATGCATAAATAAGATAAAGGGCTATTTTCTGAATTCAATCCTGCAAACAGAAGAAAGTCTTCAGCTCGCCAAATACCGTTGTACCATTTTATTATATTCCAATATAATACACGAATGTGTAACTCAAAATCACATATAGTACTCCTTCAACCTACTAACGTTCTAACGCAGTTTTATTTATTATACTAGTTAGTTTTATGTATTGTGCTGGATATTGCTGGAACTTCAGGGCCGGTTTATCAATCGCATTTCCTACCCTGATTATAGTCAAATCTCTGACTTCCTTCAACATACCTGTTAATCAATTCAGTTTCACTGCTTAATCGCTGATTATTTTAGCTGCTCAGTTAAATGAGTAATGGAATCATCGTTCTCACAGTTTATTGTAATAAAATAAATTTATATCCGATACCGTTCACGTTTCTTTCCTTCATTTTTTGAACTTTGGACTCTGAATTCTGGCTGGGAATTTGAAGATTCTGATTTCTCAGATTAAAAAAATCATGGACTTTCTCGCTTGGATAAAAGCGAGCCCTTGTCCAGATTTATTATTGGCAGTAGAAGATGTGGATTTCCATACACGATTTCGTTTTATGAAATGAACATTATTAATTTGTTCTGTCACTTATTGAATACGAAATCCTCAGCCAGTTTTATAAAATCGAAAATGTATAGGCAGGAAGATGAAGGATTGAATAAGGTAGGTACGTGCTTCAATTCCCCAGTGCCCAACATGTCTGGTGGGCATTTCCCTACCTGGGAAGGCGCCTAGTGTGTGACCGGTAACTCTAAGCAGAACAGTGTATTAATACTAGTTATAAATTAACACAAACCTTGTCGATGTATCAGGAACTAATGACTGTATCACACTTGCCACTGAAAATGTTTAATGCTCAAATGTGAAGAAGGCAAAGTGCTTTTTTCCAAGGTCAGATGTGAATGTTGAAGAGGAATAAGTTCAAAAACAGCGCATTCTGGCGGAATGTAATTTTATTAAGTCTGTCAGGTTAGGGCTCCTAGGGGTTTACCTTCCCAAGGGTTACGTTTTAGCATTTTTCTTGCGTTGAGGTAAAAATTTGAACATGTTCTAATTTTCCCAAGTGAGTGTAAAAATGCTGTGCCAGGATGCGCAATTGTCAAAAAAGCTGACTGTATACATCTGACCTTAAAAAATGTGAGTCATTCTTACATATGCATGTTTCACCGGTTTACAAAGAAACGCGTGAGCTAAAACACATTCTGTGTTTCAATAATTTCATTTGAAGTATGTAAATACAGGTAATCACCTAGTTTTTTTGCTTTCTATCCAGGTCTTCTAGGAAATTTAAAGCTGAAGACTTGCGCTTTCCTAGAAGACTTGCACCTAATCGTAGGTTGTGGAGCAGGTGATGCTTGAAAATTCTGACGTAAAAAATTTTGACCCAACCCAAAAAAATCGTTTTCACTTTCGGATTCTGTAGGTACGTTTGAAACCCCTAGAAAAGGCAAAAGCAAGCCTACAACGTTTTTTACTTCAAAATAGTGTACAAAACCTTCATAATGATTACTTTTTTAAGTATTACAATATTTACTCAAATCTATTTTTCCTCCAGGGTGTTTCCTTCAGTTCTACTGATGACCTTCGGAGCCATCTTTTTGATACTAACATTATTTATGTTCAGTTTCGATTTCAACATTGCCAACTACCCAAATACGGAAATCAAATATGATGAGAGGAGAAGTACCCCTTCTGCTTTTAATGGTTGGTACAATTAATCGAATAAATTATACATAGGTATATAGAGTTAACCAGAGAGACATTTGATTTAATTTGAGAAACTTTTGATGGAGATGCCTAACATTTGAATGGCTACTTACGTGGTACCTTTTTACATCCTACCTACATTTTTACATCCTACTATTTGAATGGCTACTTACGTGGTACCTTTTTACATCCTACCTACTTTCTTATACTTGTAGGTACAACAGAAAATAACGCGAACTATAGGGTGGTGTGCTACTATGTGATTCCATCCAACAACAGTAGAACTAGACCTCTTCCCCCAGAAGCGGTTGATCCATATTTCTGCTCTCATATCATCATCGGATTTGCTGGTATTGAAAATGGAACTATTCAACCCCAACAAAATGATTATTTGGAAGTAAGTTTATTTGGAACATCTGGTGCAAGGCTTCATCCTATTTCCCCTACCTGTATGCAACTTGCGTGGTTGCTAAAAGGTAGTGTTTTCCTATTACTGCCATCGAGGATAATTTTTTCAATATAACTACATGACTTGAACGTATTCGTTTCCAGTATTCTTTATACGTAGTTCCTATTAGATCTCCAATAGATGATAAACTGATTTTTTGGGACTGTTTTTTCCTCAGATTTATAAAAAAATCATTGCTTATAAAAGAGTCAATCCATCTCTCAAAGTACTGTTGTCAGTTGAAGATATGTCCGCCTATGGAGAGTTTAGTCGGATGGTCTCCTCCAAAAAGTATCGTACTAAGTGAGTTGTTGATATTATACTGGTGTGAACAGATTAGTTTGGGTCAAGATCTGTATTAATAGCTTAGCTTTTCAATACCTAGTTTAAATTTAGTTTTGTAAACTTCTTTAATCGATACTCCAGAGGTGCCCCCCCCCCCCCCCAAGCGCAACGACTCGAGCCCTCCTGACCCCCCCCCCCCAAACTCCTGACCCCCCCCCCCCAAACTAAAATATTTATTAAATAGGTAATGTAAATGATACACTGATGTGATAAAGAATGTTGTATTTCTTGTTTTACAAATGTAAGTAATTAATTTGTTACTATAAATCTTATTACTTGTTCATAGAAAAATTTAAAAAATACTCATTTTTCTAACCCCCCCAAAAATTTCAACGACGCAGTTTGCGTCGTGACCCCCCCCCCTGTGGGCACCCCTGGATATTCGCAATACCAACTTCAAAAACATTGAAAAATTAAATTTTAATACTCAGCGCTGTGTGAAAACAAATGGGAAACTTTAATCCCACTTCTTTCCCATTAATTCATCATTCAGCAGCATGTTCAAGCTGTATTCCATGGGGGTTTCTTAAAAGTGGGTGGAAGCAGTGAGCTGGTGGCAGTGGTATAGAAGCAGCAGTTTGGGTGGCAAGCCTTGTGTCAGGATATTTTAGCACTTACTCAGTGGTGTCCCTTAAGTCCAGTATTATTCGCCCTGTTTGTGAACGATTATACCCAGGTTGTGGGCGGACGTGGAATACTGTACGCGGAAGATGTGATGATCGTATACTCACCCACCATTCTCCAGATGATTGATCGCCTGGTGGAGTATATGGAGACCTGGAGTCTTGAGTTAAATCTGACCAAGTCGCAGATTGTGGAGTTCAGACCCCACTGGGGTCATCTGGTGAGGCATGAGAGCTGAAAGCTGAGTGACTAAAATGTTGATGTGGCCGACTCCTACAAGTATCTTGGGATCACCCTTTCACATAACCACCAACTGAAGAGACACTTAATCAAAAAGTCTAGAGCTACTCATGCTGGTTTAAAAACGATTTGGGTGGGTCTCTTCTCAGCTGCTGACGTTCCAAAGGACGTTAAGTTCACGGTCTTTGTGGCCTTGTCTAAGGCCACACCAAGTTTGATGAAACTTGGCTTGCAAGGAACTAGAGAAAATGGAGTACTTCCTAAAGAAACTGTTTAGACTACCCATGAGCTCTCCTAATTTTATTATATACAATGACATGAAGCAGGATTCAGTATTTCTATCAACACTGAAGATCAACACAAACTATCTGTTGAGAGTTTTCAAGCAGCTAGATGGTCGATTCACAGAAATTACTGGCCTCAAGGTGATTAGTCGAAAGATTAGTTGGGCTGAAGTGCAGCAGAAATGTTCACTCTGCACCTGGTGGATCCTTCTGCTTACCAGTTAAATTGAGAACTATGGAGAATCGTTCTAGTGGCCCGGAAGAGGAGTGTTATGAATGGTAACACGGAAATGGCCAATAAGGCACAGTACCATCTCCTGTACCGCCAACTAAACCCAGATGTGCACTAGGTTATCACATTGATCCACTATGCGGCCATGGTGATGATGAAGTGCTGAGGAGAGCTGAGCCTTGGATCTTAGACTGGATTCACCTATGTGCCAAGTGTAACCTCCGAGTTAATGCACCTTTTGGCTAAATGCCCGATCCTGGGGTACGTGAGCAATAGGTGATTTAAATGGGTGCCATTGTCGAGAGAGGAATTAGTGGTAGTCCTGTATGGCTCTAATCGACTGGGGCTCTACACCTATTTTCTCGAAGCTTGGCGGTATATAGGATTCCTTTTTTCAGAATTTATCAATAATAGACAAATTAATCTCTTCTATTCCTCTTTACTGTTTTTATTTTTAATTTATTTTAAATCCTTGTTATAGTTATAACTTTAAGTATTGTGAAGTGTTGTAACATTTGAGTATTATTGTTGGTTCTTCTGCTGATGGTCTTGTAAGACCAAACTGTGTCATGTGTGTAGTGTAATAAAAAAAAAAAAAAGGAATTTGGTGAAAAAACGTTGTCCATTTACACGAAAAATAAAGAGTTAAATGTTTAATCGATTTTAACGGTTAGTTCATCATCAGTAACAAACAATAACTCATTGTTTGATAACTTATTGACGGTTATTGTTTGTTACTGATGATGACCTAACCGTCGAAATCGATTTAACATTGTAACTCTTTATTTTTCTTGGAAACAGACAACCTTTTTTTTTTACCAAATTCCATTTTTAAATGGGTTTCGACAATTTCTTCGCGAGTGATTTAGTTCGTATGTGTGTAATAACTTGATGCTGCTTAAGAAAAGAAATATTTATCAATCATTAATTGTCATTCTTCGTTGTAAAAAACCTAACACCTGTTGGTCATTTCATAACACTGTGAAATAAAATGGTTTGTAATTTTACTCATTACATTGTTTCTCATACAGGTTTGTCGTAGACACTGTCGATTTTTTGATAAAAACAGGCTTTGACGGTTTGGATTTGGATTGGGAATTTCCTTCTTGGCCTGACGGAGATTTAATTCAAGTTAAAAACTATTCTCTTCTAATATCAGAGCTAAGAGGTTACGTAAATAAGGTGGCTAAACATCTTCTGCTGTCAGCTGCTGTTGCTGCCCCTGATCTCATCATAAAACAGTCATACGAAGTTGAAGAACTAGCCAAGTAGGTGCATTCTTTGCTCACATTCTGTTTTAGTTCTAATACTGGTTTTTTAACATGTTTGTTTGAATCGTAGGCTGACGATAAATGTTTGAAATTATTTTCCTTAGGTACCTTGATTTTGTCAACATCATGTGTTATGATTACCACATGTACAGTCAGTATATACCAATAACTGGCCCAAATGCACCGTTGTACCCTCGACCTCAAGAGCAAGGTTACTTCAGAACCTTGAACACTGATTGGTCTGCAATGTTGTGGGTCAACTTGGGAATGCCAGCTGGGAAAATCAACGTTGGCATACCTACTTATGGGCATTCATTCAGGCAAGTACCTATCAATTCTACCAAATATTAGCTTTTGGCATTCTATGACCATAGTTACACACCTATAATAAATACATACATGAGTTGTATTCAGTGGCCTTGAAGCCCCCTTATTTCATCTTTCAACGCAAAAATCATAACATGGGGGGGGGGGGGGATACCGTGTGGGTATCCAAAGTTCCTCAGGTGGGAAAGGGATATCTGATTCTGTAAGGCCTGCTTTCTCCCTCGTTGTATGGTCACGTTCCCATAATATTGAATCTATTGGGATAACTCCATAGTATCTTTTTGTTGAAAATGTTGGAGTAATGTGAAATGAAAACATTTTCTGAACTATGAAACAATAATTTCATCCAAGAAAATAAGTTACCTTTGTGCAGGGTGAAACGTCTAGGAACAAAAACGTTGGGGTTTTCCCCTCTAAATGCCTGGATTTCGAACGTAACTCCCACATATGTAGGAATTTGTGTGTGTGTGTGTGTGTTACCCAGAACACGCTCACGGGTGTCATGGGTGGGTCCTCCTTGGTCCTATCAGGCCGCCAACATAAGGTGAAGGTGGTGGATGAGGAGTGCTTTGTCTTAGGTCCCTGCCCTATAACAATCTGTTACCACCAAAATAGTGCAGAAAAAATACCATGTTGCGAGCAATTAGTTTAAAACTAACTTTAACTTATGCGGTTTAAAAGGTAAATCTGCCATTTAAATTGAACAATGTTTTTGAGCTTTGGTCGTAATTTTTGTTCTTCGAGTCCCTGGTTATGGTCTTAGTCCTGGAGCCAGGACCGAAAATAGATAGTAATTTGAGGAGAAGGGTTTGAGATTAGATTTTGATAATTTAGTCCTTTCTGAGTGATAAAATCTTTGTCTGCCATCTCAAAATTGGTGGATTACGAAATAGTGGTTTCATAAGATGGCTTAATTTGCCCATTTTAAAGTTTTTCTCTAATAATAACTAAACCGTACATCCTACAGAAATTTCAAAATCGCTTAATGGCTTTAATATTGGTCTGATTTCAGTCTGCCAAAGCTTATTCTACTCAAGATTAAATACTTTGGGAAGTTCGTTTCAAGAAGGTTTTTGCTCAAACTGTTTGACTGTTTCTCATTAAAGTACAAAGTGAAAGGCCGTTTTTGCAAACGTTATTTGTAAAATCGCAAAAGATTCATAAGTTCGGCTGTTAGTCAATGGGGAAAGGTCTCAGCTAAAATATACTCGATACGAACCTTGGAAAGTATTTAATCTTGAGTAGAATGAGCTTTGGCAGACTGAAATCAGACCATTATTAATGCCACTAGGTGATTTTGAAGGGCAAAAGTCTAGACGAGGAGGAGTTGAGGACTGGCCCAAAACTAGCACGATTTTCAGTTGTTTGTTATCCGCTTGTTTTGAGAGATAATTCAGAGTTTTTGGATCGAATCGTTTTGTTTTAATATGCTCTATATCTTAGAGTTATATGTCTTTAGGATGTACGGTTTAGTTATTATTAGAGAAAAACTTTAAAATGGGCAAATCAAGCCATCTTTATGAGCATACAAAGATTTTCTCACTCATAACGGACTAAATTTTCAAAATCTAATGTCAAACCTTCTCCACAAATCCTGATAGTGAAATAAACTTTTCCGATGCTCTCAATTAACCACATCCTATGATTATCTTCTCCGCAAAGTAGGATGATTCAATGAAGAAATTCATATTTGAGCAGTGGGACACTAATTTGTTAGTCTAGTGGTCGAGCTTGCATTCGAATTGTTTTTTGAAACGATGTTAGTCTTGAAGATTGTTTCGCAGATCTTCCATATTCTATTGACATAATATATGATTACCGCTGAATCAATTCTCCTCAGTTTTTTATTTTTAAAAAATTGACAGTTGGATACAAAGGCCAGTTCTCGTTCAAGATTGTGGATAAACATATTGAAGTGCATCAACTTGTTGATCAAGGTTTATGGTGACTGCAATATTGTTATGTTTCAGTTAATCATTTGTTGAGCTTTGTTTCTTCGAAACATCTCAGGAAAAATATATTCAAAAAACTCGGCGTTCCGCGCCTCGCCAGGGGGCAAGCCCCCTGGACCCCCGGTTACCTCTATTTACATACTTCGGACGAAATTATTGAGACACAGAATGTGTTTGCGTTGTCGCGCAACCAAGTGACAACCAAACAAGCGTCATTGTTTACTATTCATTTACTATTCATGCTCATAACTCAGGTTGATGGCCACGCACTTCACAGTAGTTAACATAATATGGTTGGATAAATCAGGAGCTTTCCAACGAATGGTGAACGATTTCTGTGCGATTAAAATTGCGGAAGTTCCATTTCCCTACCAACGGCTCGGTTGTACGTTAAAATCATAAGAAAATTTACAAGCGGTTGCAATCATGTTGACAATATCAATTATTGAGAATGATCATCTGTGTGTAAACAATTGATTCAAATAACCATGCTCATAACTCAGGTTGATGGCCACGCACTTCGCAGTAGTTAACATAATATGGTTGGATAAATCAGGAGCTTTCCAACGAATGGTGAACGATTTCTGTGCGATTAAAATTGCGGAAGTTCCATTTCCCTACCAACAGCTCGGTTGTACGTGAAAATCATAAGAAAATTTACAAGCGGTTGCAATCATGTTGACAATATCAATTATTGAGAATGATCATCTGTGTGTAAACAATTGATTCAAATAACCATGCTCATAACTCAGGTTGATGGCCACGCACTTCGCAGTAGTTAACATAATATGGTTGGATAAATCAGGAGCTTTCCAACGAATGGTGAACGATTTCTGTGCGATTAAAATTGCGGAAGTTCCATTTCCCTACCAACGGCTCGGTTGTACGTGAAAATCATCACCGTCACACATTTCGTTACCATCCCGCGTTCCATTTTCGGCTAGTTAGTCCATGGCTAAAACACATTCTGTGTTAAAATTCTGTTCTTGCTTAACGAGTCTAATTATTTAGTTAAAATAATATTATTCAATATTATCATTCCTTTTAATGCCGTTTCATAAAAATTCATTAGGTTATGGGTTTGGTATGCTAAACTGCTAAATTTTTCAGTGTAGAAGACAGTGACAAAAAGATTTCTGTAAATATGGATACATATCGTTTTCGATTTGGACTCCTAGAAGGAAAATCTAACTGGTCTACCTGGAAGTATAAAGCCTGTGCGGTGCTAAGAGGAATTACTAATGGATTGGACTTGGTAGAAGGCAGACTGAAAGAGCCAGTATTTTCTGGTGCTGGTGATGCTGAGCAGAGAACGAGATACAATATTGACCTAGAAAAGTACACGAAAGTCGAAAGTGAAGTGTTGATAGCGTTAACCACCAACATGACTGAGGAAACTCTACAAAAAGTCATGAGGTTTACAACTGCACACGAAGTTTGGCTGGAACTACATAGGTTATATGAAGGTATCAATGAAGATAAAGCATACGATCTTTGTTTACAGTTTTTCAATTATCAGAGATGTCCTTCTGATGATATTGTTGGACATATGACAAAACTGAAAAATATGTGGACTGCTCTTAAACTTGAAATCGCTAAAGATGATCAAGGAAAATGCGAAATGCCTGACCTTTTCCTCATTTGTAAAATTTTGGGAACACTTCCTGAAAACTACTTCTCATTTAAAAGTAGTTGGATGCTGATGGCTCGCAAAGATCGAACAGTGGAAAGTCTAACAACTCAACTTTGTGCCTACGAACGCGCGTTAGCTCAAAAAGAAGGAGTTGAAACGAATCAAGAAGCTCTAGCAGTACATAATAAAGCTCAAGGAAAGGCTTACGAACCTTTCTGCAAGTATTGTCGCAAAAAAGGCCACAGAGTACGACAATGTTCGAAGTGGAAAGCCGATGGAAGACCACCGAAGCCTACATCTACCCAAAATAAAGAGCAAAAGTCCAGTGCCCATTTTACTCTCATGGCAACAAATGACATTGACAAACTCCCTGGCAGTGATATGTGGTATGTGGATAATGGTGCTACAAACCATATCACATACAGAAGAGATCTGTTCAAGTCATTCACACCATTTTCAACTGATTGTTCAGTAACAACTGCAAATGGAGACTCGGTCAAGGCTCTTGGAAAGGGTGAAATAGATCTTAAAGTAGGAGATAACGGCAAATGGTCAAGGTTAACACTTAGTGAAGTATGGTATGTTCCGCAAATCAAGAAAAACTTGTTTTCAATACTCTCAGCTCATGATAGAAGAACTGACAGTTCATTTGTCTCAACAACTGAATGGTGCAAATTTGAAGTACCTGGGAAGATAAAAATCATTGGGCAAAGAGGAAGGAACGGAGGCCTCTACAGATTAGCTCTAAGGAATATTAAACCATTAACAGCAAAACAAGTGAACCTAG
Organism: Adelphocoris suturalis; assembly: GCA_030762985.1. Lineage (NCBI taxonomy): Eukaryota > Metazoa > Arthropoda > Insecta > Hemiptera > Miridae > Adelphocoris > Adelphocoris suturalis. The sequence continues at coordinate 40,287,543 of CM061046.1, read as the reverse complement.
TGACTAAAGAACAACAACTACAACTCTATCACGAAAGAATGCCTCACCAAAACAAAAGGCATGTGAAAGCAACTATTGAACGTGAATTTGACATTAAAGTAAGCCTCGATAGTGAGCTTTGTGAGGGGTGTATTTATGGTAAAGCACATCGTTTGAAATTCGGAACGAGGGAAAGAGCTACCACCCCAGGAGAATTAATTCATGCTGACGTTTGTGGCCCATTTCAAACAACAATGTCTGGAAATCGCTATTTCGTGATGTTCAAAGACGATTTCACAAGATATCGAATGGTGTATTTCATGAAACAGAAGTCTGAAGTATTTCGAAAACTTGAAGACATGTTAGCTGAGGTGAATGTCAGTGGACATAGAGTAAAGGTACTGCTTTGTGACAATGGAGGAGAATTCGACTGTGGAAACGTAAGAGATATCCTGCAGCGTAAAGGAATTCAACTTCGATTGACCATGCCTTGGACACCTGAACAACACGGGTGTATAGAGTGAGAAAATCGTACTGTCGCTGAAGCAGCCCGTTCACTGATGCACGCTCATGGAAAAATACCTCAAACGTTATGGGCAGAAATGATAAATACGGCGCAATACGTTTTAAATATCAGTGGTCCATCCTCAGTTGAAGGAAAATCCCCGTACGAACTTTGGACAGGGAAGAAAGCATCCTTGAGACATCTACGAATAATTGGAAGTACTTGTTATGTTCACATACTTAAGTCCCAAAGAAAAAAGATGGACAAAAAGGCCGTAAAAGGAGTTTTGGTCGGCTATGATGGTTGGGATGGCTACCGAATCTGGTGTCAAGAGAAAAACAAGTTAATTAGATCTCGTGACGTCAAATTCAAAGAGGAGCCACTTCTAAATATCTCACCTCAAACACTGACACGGCAAAACTCTACTTCCTCAAGTTCAGAAGGAGAGAGAGAGAAGGGTGAGCAAGGAATGACTGATGAACTCGACACAGCTTCTGAACCAGAGTCAGCAAGAGAGCAACCTTCGAACAGGTCAGAGGAGGAGAACGTTTCTAGAAGAGTTTTGCGTGACAGATCACTAATAAGAAGGCCTGAAAGGTATCCAAATTACGTGATGTCAGCCGAAACTATAGGAAACCAAGTTCAAGAACCTTTGACGTACGAAGAGGCGATAATGAGTCAAGAGAAAGTGAATTGGAAAATTGCAATGGAACAAGAAATTCAATCTCTCAAAGCTAATGGTACTTGGACTCTTCAACATTTACCAAAAGGAAAGAAAGCAATTCCTTGCAAATGGGTCTATAAGGTGAAAACCAACCCAGACGGAAGCGTAGAAAGGTTCAAGGCAAGACTGGTTGTCAAAGGTTTCTCACAAAAGAAGGGAACTGACTACGACCAGACATTTAGCCCTGTAGCCAAGACTGGGACAGTGAGAGCACTTCTGAGTATTGCCGCAAATGAAAATATGCATTTAACTCAGTTTGATGTCTCAACAGCGTTTCTATATGGAGAGTTGGATGAGGAAATTTATGTTCAACAGCCAGAAGGATATTCAGATGGGACAAATCAAGTTTGTCGTCTACATCGAAGCCTTTACGGATTAAAGCAGGCACCAAGGTGCTGGAACAAGAGATTTGCTCAATACCTCCGCAAATTAGGTTTTCATCAAAGTGACGCAGACCCTTGCCTATTCATTCGAAAGAAGAACAAGGAAATGACGGTTGTGGTATTATTTGTCGATGATGGACTGGTAGCAACCACTGATGAAAATGAATCAAAAACGTTCATTGAACAGTTGAAAAATGAATTCAAAATCACAGTGAAGCCAGCATCATATTACTTGGGGATTGAAATCGACAGAAGGGTTGATGGTTCAATCAAAATCCATCAGACTGCATACTGCAAGAAAATTCTCGAAAGATTTGGTATGGCAGAATGCAGACCTGTTCCGACTCCGATTCTGAAGGAAAGTCCTGGGAAGACGAATAATACTGAAGGGAAATCCAATGATAAAGAAGACTCCCAGTTTCCCTATAGACAAGCAGTGGGTGCATTGATGTACCTGATGATCGGTACTCGTCCGGACATCGCGTACGCAGTTGGGGTAGTGAGTAGATCGCTAGAAAATCCTACGCAAGGAGATCACGAAAAAGTGAAGAGGATTTTTCGGTTTTTGAAAGGCACTCAAAACTGCGGCATTGTTTACAAGCAGAACTACAGAAAAGGCCAACTTCTGTGTTTCAGTGATGCGGACCATGCTGGAGACGTCACGACTGGCCGATCTACAACAGGAGTTGTTTGCTTGTATTCAGGAGGCGCGATAACTTGGCTAAGCCAAAAACAAACCACAGTAGCAATTTCAACAACAGAAGCAGAACTCGTTGCTGCTAGTGAAGCTACCAGGGAGATTGTTTGGCTGAAACGGTTGTACAGTGGTGTTGTAGAGTTGTCAACTAATGCAATTCTATATGTTGACAAGCTGCAATCAAATTATCTCATAATCCCGAGCTACATAGAAGAACGAAACACATTCAAACGAGGCACTTCTTTGTGAGAGAGCAAGTTTGTAATGGAGAAATAGAAATCGAAAAAATAGACACGGAATTTCAAGTAGCGGATATGATGACGAAGCCACTACACAAACCAAGGCTGAAGATGATTTGTGGAAGAATAGGGTTTGACATTCAAGATCCATAAACACTTGAAATCAGTTGATGAGGGAAGGTATTGAAGTGCATCAACTTGTTGATCAAGGTTTATGGTGACTGCAATATTGTTATGTTTCAGTTAATCATATGTTGAGCTTTGTTTCTTCGAAACATCTCAGGAAAAATATATTTAAAAAAAATTCTGTTCTTGCTTAACGAGTCTAATTATTTAGTTAAAATAATATTATTCCATATTATCATTCCTTTTAATGCCGTTTCATAAAAATTCATTAAAACATTCTTCACATTTGATTATCCGCCCTAGAGCTCGCACAAAATATCCAGCAACATACCAAACAACACCACGACTACAACCAACGGAAACACCAAACCGGAAAACACCAAACACCAAATCGGAAAAAATGTTTCTTGTAACTCGGACAGTTGTCATTGTCGTCTTCTTCTCGTGAAATTCCAGAATCCAGCATACTCGATTTAGGAGTAGGTAAATTGATACTTTTTTCAATATAATTTTTCTCCCAAAGTCAAGTCCAAGCAAATCAATTTTGTTCAGTGGTTAAGGCATTTCCTCTGTAGGCATGACTTTCACGTAATTGTTTGTAAATATTACTTTTCTAAAAAAATGGCAAAATTCATAGGCACTCGGATCATTTGTATCCTCCTCTCCTTCTCATGTAACCAAACAATCTCTCCAAATGGCCCTGGCTAACTTTATGCCTGGGCCTTTATTTTAAAACTTTCTCGTGTTTTACCAATCCAAAGTCCTCATATTGATGATGGAAATTAGGAAACCAAGAAAACCAGTTTTCTGGGATTCCTTCAGCTCCAGTTTCCCACTTTTTCTCTCAAGGATCTGATGTAATTCTCTGCCTTCTCATGCGTGCAAAAAATGTCATCCTCATTATTTTCGTTTATGGCTTTTTTAAAATTATTTTCTTTGGTGCTTCTAGAATTTAAAACATCAATTAAATCATTTTGTCTCCTATTCAACACGAAGCTGAAATTTGAAAAGGAGGCTCAAGGGAGAATGCTGAAGACGCATGAGAGGTCATCGATCAGCTGAGTAGCTCCAAAGCCATGTTGTCTCCTATTCAACCAAGAAGCGTCTATTTCACATGGATCTCCTTACAAGAAAATGTGCTATCATGTGACTCACTTCGTGAGCACTGATCTACTAGATCTGATCTATTATATCTAGCCCCTAGATATAATAGGTACATAGGCATAATTGATTCTTTTAAAGGTTCTCTTAATTTTAATAGTCGCGTGGTCATCAAATTTTCTGCTAGCCTCATCTTCGTTTCTAGTATCAAGTAGGTTGATGAGTGCTCCTTGCTTGGCATGTTGATGAGATGCCGAGGAGGTATTTCCAACGTCTTTTAAGAAATATTGATCTCTCAAAGGTTGAGAGATCAATATTTTTTATTGAATTTGGCACTCTGGTAGCAAATGTAGGACGCTCTCATTAGCCTCGTTTCTAGCAAAAGCAAACAGTGAGTGATGTAGCTTGTATCTGTTCCTTTTGTGGTAAAAGTATGTGGTATTTATTGCTTTTGACTGTTGTGCTCGCCTTAGTTGTGCAATTGTTCTTTCTTTATGAATATTTACTATTGATCCCAAGTAGTTCTGTCGGCTATTGAAGTTTATTATTTCCCCAAAATTCGGGTTGTAACTTGAGTTCAGTATTCGGTCAGTGTCATTACTCAAGCATTGATGTTTATCACTCAGGATGAAACGCTTCATATTACAGGTGTTTACTGAAAGCTTCATATCCCAAGTACTTGAAAAATTGGTCTAGTTTTGTGACCCAAATAAATTCTATGGTGTTTATGCGCTTTCTCATTTGACAATTAAACAGTTCTTCAACGTATCTAGGCCATCGTCTTTCTTCGATCAATAGGATTCTAAGGAGAATATATACCGCGCTTTTGAATCCATGAACCCATTTATAATACTTTGCAGCGTTTTGTTGCAATTCTATTTTATTTTTTTAATGAAATCTTGTGCTCTCTTCTGATCTATCGTGTCAATTACAATTAATCTTATTGTTTACCAATAGACTGTTGAATGAAGACAACAATGGTTGGAATGCACCGGCAACTGGTTTTGGGCTTACTGGCGATGGAGGTTTCATCACTTATCCAAACGCCTGTCGTTTTATAAAAATTCCGCAAACTACACATTATTTCGACGACACCTGCCAGGTGCCATACGCTTTCAATGGTCATGAGTGGATTTCATATGAAAATAAACTAAGTGTTAGCTTGAAGGTAAGTTAAATTCTTTATGTAAGTAGAATCTACTCATCGAGTCGTTGGGTAGCACTGAGCAACTGTATTGCTCTAATTTTATTTCCTCTACTCCATCAATCAATTCTAGCAATATTGAAAAGCACAAGTGAGATAACAAAGTTAATTCTTTGGTATTTTGACACTTTTATCAGCTGTTGTTCCTCATTTTTAGTCTGAGGACATTCATTCAGATGTTAACTAGTTGATCCATGGACGATTGGCTAATCTGGGAGTAAATTGATGTTGGAACAGTGAAAACACTGACTCGCAGTTGTTACCTAGATACTGTGGTACGATACTTGAGGCTCAACTCCCGTTGGTCGAACTGGGCCCTACTTTTTGTGTTGGATTGAAATAGTAAAAAACGAAAAAAAAAAATAAATAAAATAAAATGAAACCGCAACTTTCTAATCTAAAACAAAATCCATGGGAAAAAAACAATAGATATGTGTTTGTGACAAAATCTTGTTCAGGCTGCTTTGAGGGACGTCCCTGCCATGCATGTATTTCGTTACATGTTTTACTCATTGGATTCTTGTGTATATTTCAGGCATACTACATTAAAGATCGTCGTTATGGTGGTGCAATGATCTACTCATTAAATACGGACGATTTTTACGGGGAATGTGGTGATGAGAAGTTTCCACTTACAAGAGAAATAAATTACATCTTAACCGAACATGCGTAACGAACAGAAGAAGGATTGATTTATGTATAAGTCAGTCACACTAAAGTTAAATTGATTCAATCTTTGTGATATTTATGTAACATAACTGCTCAAATAGGTAGTGCAAGTATATGGTACCTTTGTGAGTTGGAATATTGGAGGTACCTATTAATATATATATTTTTTAAATATTTTTTGTGATTTTCATGTCTGCTTTGGCACATTTAAAATCGTCACTTAGGTAACAAAACCTGTTACACAGCAGATAAACAAAGCGAGCTTGGTCGCTAAATAATGATGTTTTCAATCTCATAGGTATTCATATGTTTTATTGCTAGGATTTAGTCCAAAAGGTTAAGGCCGTATCACACTAGGGTTTTTTCTGTTAATTTCTTGCATTTTTAATGCTGTATTGCCGGGTTTTCTGATGTATTGCGGGTTCGGAAATAGCAACTAAAGAAGGCTAGAAATGTGAATATTGAAGAGGAATAACTGCAAAAACAGCTCATTCTGGTGGAGTGCTGTTTTATTCAGTCTGTCAGATTAGGGCTCTTGATGGTTTTCCATTGTATTGGTACCTTACTAAGGGTTACGTTTTAGCTTTTTTCTTGCGTCGAGGTAAAAATTAGAACATGTTCTAATTTTCTCAAGTGAGTTTAAAAATGCTCCGCAAGGATGTGCAATTGTCGAAAAAGTTGACCTTGGAAAAAAACACTTCTCCTTCTTCACATTCGGGCATTAAAAATCAGAGAAAACAACAGAAACAATGTTAGTGTGATGATTTACCGTTGAAGTATTTAAGTACCTACCTATATCAAAAAGAGAGTTTTAACGCTCACATATGTTTTCCGTGAAAGTGACGAAATTTTCATTCCTGAACCTGAACAACATTCCCAAGAAGGCATGAAAATGTCTCATTGTTTTGCGGACTTGTACACACGAAAGTTTTTTTTTTTTTTATTTTTTTTTTTTTTTTTTTTTTTTTTATTTTTATTTTTTTTTTTAATACAAAAAGGCGAGAAATAAAGGCATATTAATAGAGAAAGAAATATGGAGTGTCACGAAAAGAAAGAAGGTTTGACTCTCTTGCTTTGTTTCCTGGTAAATCTGAAATCTGAATAACTTTTTGCTCATGGGAGTTCCATTCGTGCAAAATGAGCTTATGGCCGATTTTATTATATTTTGGGTTTATCATTTTCAAAAATGATCGTTTATGATTAACCAAGGGAAAAAAAATCTACCCCCCCCCCCCCCTTCCTCCTCCTTGGGGTTGGTTGATTTACATTTCAAGATACCTTGATTTAAAAATTAAAAATAGAAGAAAAAATCGTCTACCGCTTGAAGCTTTTTTCCACAGCTGCTGTTCCAAATTTGACTAAATTTTGATAAAAAACGCATATTGGCCGGCATCTTTCTTGGCATCACCTTCAATTGACCCCAATGAGCGGACATACCTAGTTTTTTCCGTGTGATTTAGCTAAGGACTCACCTTACAACGATCCCATCACCGATAAACCAAATTTTTTCTGTACGTTCTGCTACCCAAAAATTAGTGCTTAACTTTGGCAATTTTTCTTGTTTTCCCATGGCTAACCAAATTTTAATGCTGAAAAAAAAACTTTTAGTAAAATACAGAATAGAGATCAAGGATTACGTTCAAAGGTTGAAATCCGAACTAAAAAACTTGCACCGTGGTGTATTAGAATCTGAGACCCTCAGCAACATAGGCAGGAACACTAGCCACGCGACCATGGCGAACCTTAGCATTGAACGAATATCTACAGTACTTCAATGCTGAGTAGGTGATGGGATCGTGTCTACGAGACTGCTAGAACACACTAAAACTCCCTCGTGGCCAGGGAAATTATAGGCAAATCCATCCAACCTACCCACTACAACTATTATTATGGTGGTGTAGATTATTACCTTCTCGTATAAATAGTACTAATGGTACTATTACCTACATATGTGAGTTATTTGGGTAAATAGGTACCACTCGAAATGTACTTGATGAGGGTGTAATTGATGTCGTACTGATTACATGGGCTAGGTATCATAGCTGCAACTGTTGGAGGCTACACAATTGCGTGGGTTATTTTTTTATTTATTTATTTATTTTTTTTAATTATAATTTAAGCAGCATCTAACATGGACAACTACATTATGAACTCAGGTGCGACTTGTGGGAAGGAGGGGGGGGGGGGGGCTAGGGAGCCATTGAAGAAAGGGAAAATTAGAAGGCAGTGTAGCCTCCATGACAGTAGCTACTTACCTTGTGTTAGAAGTTACTTCTGTTATAGTTTATGAGATCTATTTGTAATTATTTCTTCTTGTGGATTTTAAGTACTTTTATTTTATTTACTCGATGAATCAGTTACCTATCTACGGGTTATGTGCCATAAAAATAAAATTGTACCACTGTTTATTTTTTTATTATTATCATTTATTTTTATGTTTTATTCTTTTTTTGTATAATTTAGGAAGTCAGATAACAGCCTGAACCTTGTTTTAGGCAAAACTAATATTCAATTACAGTTTTTAGAGGTAAGTACCAACCTAGTTTGGACACATGGCTGTGACTCTTTTTTCCCCAAAAAATAAAATTGAAACAAATTAGACACGCATTCGAGGCTATAAATACTATCTTTTTGAAGCACTTGTTTCCAACTTAGTTATGTAAGCTGAACAACTGTGAAGTTTTAATTTAAAGTGAGCTCTGGTACCTATGTTATATTCTTTCCACTAGTATTGATTAATTGTTTTGGCTTTAAAAGTAGGTAGTACTTAATAAATACAATAAATCACTGTAATTTTCTATGTAAACTGAAAACCAATCATTCAAATTAGATTCAACTCCGTTAAGGCTAGCACACACTAGTGCTGGAGGGGAAAAGTCCGCATAAAGGGGAAAAAATACGACCACACCACAGCCAGAGTGGAAATGATTGAAACATCGCTCCCTAATCGTATTTCTCTGTCAGCAACATTTCTTACCCCGGTAGTTGTGTGTGATATCCTACCCGATAATAAGTCGTCAGTGCACATCAGTAAAAGAATCACGACGTATGAAACACTGAGCGCAGAAAGAAATTTGTACATACGCAATTTTTCGATGAGCTGTGGCCCTCTAATGTGGTTCTGGATATTAATATGCTACAATGTGATGCGAGACGACCCGACCCGCAGTGGCACTAGTGTGCACTTACCTTTATTTAATAGTCCAACCATCACTAGTCATTCTCATTAATGAATTAATTACTGCGTTATGTAATAGATCACTCTCAACCCTCTTTGCTCCGAGCTGCAGTGTCGGACAGGTTGTTTTTTGTTGGCTCTATTGTTGAATAAAAATTATGAATATGTCATTCTCATTAATTAATTGTACCTAACTTGAATGTTTCTATTTGGCATGCATATTTACTCTTAATAAAAATATTGATCGAGTATTGAAGAGGATTTTTCTTTTGTTTCTCTTATTTTTCTTTGAACATTGCTTCCAAGAGTTTGCCAAACTCTAATCACAATCATGGCAAAAATTGTTAGGTAGGGTATTCCAATCCTGCCTGGTTTGAATGATGTGGCAGTACATAACTAAGTACCTAGGAAAAGTGTATTATTATTTTATTTACATTTATTAAGCTTAAATAGGAAATTGTCGTGTGTCACTGCCATAGTTTTGTAGAATACAACTTTTATTCAAGTGATAAAATGTAGAACATTACTGGAACTGTCAAGAGTGATAGCTCCTAAGAATTTCTCCATCAATTGGTTGATTCTACAATAGTTTGGATACCTCCTCCTGTTTCATCATGTTACTCCCTCTACTATTTGAATCCCTTTCACTCTATGTCTCCTGTTTGGTTTCTACATCTGACCAATTACAATACTCTTCTAGTGACAGTAGGGTAGCTGCAATAACTGAGAAAATAAAGCAGAAGACGCCGAAGCAATAGTTCTAATGCCATATTCAAAAGCAAGAAGCAACTCAGGCATAACTCAAACCAGCTCCTCAAACAATGCATAAATTTCACCTTTTTTTCTGGACTCATCTCATTTAAATACTACTGGGAACACAATCACAGAAACTGGCTTGTAGAAGCATAGGAAAACTCTATTTCTGTATAATGCATAGCATAGCTTCACCATCCTAGGCTCGAAATCAAGCACAATCAGTATACACAATTCAGTATACCACAGCTACCTTGTTGAAGATACAGATGAAAATAATATAATTAACTAGTAAAATGAAAATAACAGAGAAGAATAATAAAACCTCAACTCGAACTCAGAGTCGACCTAATTTTCATAGACAATCGTTATTCCGTGGCGGGAGCGTTCACAAAGTTTAGGGGGTTTACGATCACAAAGCTGGAGGGTGAGGCCACAACGGAGGCAAGTTTTACAAGCTTCATTCTCAGTGTGAGTTCGGAACGGTTCAGGGCAAGCGCAGTAGAGTTTTGTCGTTCGCAGTGCCAGAACGCCCAGTTCCGGAATATCAAGAATGCCGAGTTCGGCGTTCGCAGTGTTTGGCGAACCCAGTTCCGAACGGTTCTGACAGTTCCCGTTTTATTTCGGAACTGGCAGAACTCGAACGCAAGGACGTAGTTAACGCATGCGCATTGCATAATTTTTCGGATCTCATGGAGTAAACAACTCTCTTCTTCGTCATCGAAATCATACTTAATTCTACGATCGAAGTACCAATTCTACGATCGAAATCGTCAAGTTCGCGGAAAGCGATAGTTTCAACGGTGGTATTTGGTTTGTAAATGATGAGAACGAGCTTGAAGTTACTGTTGGATCTCGTCCTCATTCACGAAACTCAAATTGTTTCGAGTATACTCCTCAGTCATCGTAGAATTTTTTAATTCAAGTATTTATATTTATTTATTTATTTATTGCTGTGGGGTTATAGTTAGGTAATATTCACGGGCATAATAAGTAACATATACACGGGAACTAAAAATATTCTGAAAAGGAGCACCAGAAGGTAACACGAGTTGAGTGAGGTTACAAAAAACAACGCAGGTTGTTTCCACTTTCAAGTTCTGAAATCGTTCGCAGTATAGGCCGTATCACACTAGCATGTTTTCCGCATTTTTTCTGCGTTTTTAACGCAAAAACGTGAAGAAGAAGAAATGCGTTTTTCCAAGGTCAGCTTTTTCGACCATTGCGCATTCTGGCGGAGCGTTTTTAAACTCACTTGGGAAAATTAGAACACGTTCTAATTTTTACCTTGACGCAAGAAAAATGCTAAACATAACCCTTCGGGTGGTTACAATTCAATGAAAAACCCCTAGGAGCCCTAACCTGACAGATTTAATAAAAACGCATTCCGCCAGAATGCGCTGTTTTTGCAGTTATTCCTCTTCAACATTCACTTCTGACCTTGAAAAAACGCAGTTTGCCTTCTTCACGTTTCAGCGTTTAAAACGCAGAAAAAATGCGAAAAAAATGCAAGTGTGATACGGCCTTATCGCAGTGCAGAACGTGGTTCCACTAGTTCCAGAACGCTCCGGGATTTCCCGTCCCAGTTCTGATGAGTTCGAGATCTGTCAGAACGCACACTGAGAACGAAGCTTAAGGCTAAAGGGGACGGGTGTTTAGTGTGATTCTCAGATAACGGATGGCGCTAGCGTCGGATGAAACTTTATCGGGCAAATCTCCACTTAAGTACACATTTTTTTAAATCTGGCTTCAGAATCATTATCAGGACGAGTAAACCTATCGAGCGATCATTTAACATTGTTTAAAAAAAAATTTTGTTGTTGAAATTTTGACTTGAAATTTTAATTGCTAATTTAATTTTTTTTTTAATTAAAAAAATCGCTAATATCCCGTCTTTGGAAACAATTCAAGTGTATGTTGGCATAGGCATGAAATTTTGATTCTGAAAATTAGTGGCCGCATGTGAGAATTGGGAGCGAAAAACGTGGATCCAGGAAAAATAGAGTGTATTTGAGGGGTGCGTGCCTTGGCGACGCGTACATTATTTTGTACTTACTACTTCTTCCACTTTTATCAAAGTACTAGAGGCCTGTTAGGGCTTGGAAAGCCCTAATCTAGAACACGATCAAGATAAGCACAGAGACGGACGGCGACACTTGGGGCCGTCTAACACTGAAATCGGTCCGCGAAGTTCTTCACAATTTCAAAAATCGTTCAGAAATAACTCTCCTAGATGTTGGTAACTATACAACGTTTCTTACTTACCGTGGCAACTGTTGTTACTGCCACAGCCTATAATAAACAGAGAATCTCCCTATCAAAATTCAACTTCCTACAGTGAACAGGAAAGGATTTAGCTCACTCAGCTGATCAGCTAGATGTTAACTACACAACGTTTCTTACTTACCGTGAATTGATGGCAACTGTTGTTACCGCCACAGCCTAATAAACAACTCTCGTTGATGAGGACCGCCCAGAACACGATCAAGGCGGGTATAGAGACGAACGGCGACACTTTTGCAACAAACTTGGGGCCGTGCTGATTCGAATGAGTCTAACACTGAAATCGGACCGCGAATTTCTTCACAATTTCAAAGACCGTTCGGAATTATATATAAAGATACCAATATTTATACAGCGTGTCCCAAACCTAATTGTACACAATTCAGGAGTCAATTTAAGAACTTATTGCTTATCGAAAGTTTCTCCTAGAGATTTTTTAAATACTTTGTTTTCAAGTAATTTAATTTATTTTTATTTTTTTCTATTACATGACATTAAAACGGCCTTAACACCCCTTAGAACCAAAAATCAAAAATAAGGAAAGAAAGTTGAATTTCCTATCCCCCTGTGGCCGAATCAATACTTTTGTGCCAACATTCATCATTATCTCATCATCCAGGTTCATCAGCTCCAATCCAAGAAAGGAACAAGATATCACAATTCTGATTCCGCCATCGTGTTTAGCACTAATAAATCTGTAAAACTGGTTTTCTCTCGGCAAAAATGAACAATTTTGTTTTTCGAAGTACTATACTCCCTCATTTGGGTAGTCCGAAAATGTTTGATTTTTCCCTGATTTTTATTTGCTTAAAACAGTATCAGCTCCTCCCCCCCCCCCCCCCCCCAGTAGCGCTCTCCAAGTTTCACCCCAATATCACAACATTGTGGAGAAAAGTTAGGAGGGGGAGGGGGGAGTACTTTTGGGACACCCTCTCTGAAATAATGTAACTCTATTTGCATGTGAACAGAATCACCAAATGTAGAAGAGAATGTGATACGTGAACATGTACCTTGTAGTTTGGTACCCACTGTGTGAGAGGAAATAAGTAACAGACTGGGATAGCGAATATAATGAGGAATTTTGAAAAATAAAGTGAACAGTGAAATATATTTTTCTAGATCGGAGACAGCATATTTGTTCAAAGCTTCAGTTTCGACTAATATCCGGGATGGAACGACGGGTTGCTTACTTTCCGCAACGTTCCGCTGGATGAGGACTATCTGAAACAACCTGCACGCATCTAAACTTCCAATTCCTTGGGAATTTTCGTATTTTTAAGGACTCTGGATCATAACCTTTGGATCAGCTAATTTATTGATTAAATAATACGTGTATATAAATTAAATATTCACAAAATTGTGTTTTGCCAGTGCGTGCCGGGTAGTTGAAGTTTTCCCACTACTAATACCTACTTTTTTTTAATATTCGTAATTTTAAACGTGAACCAACAAATTTTGAGGGAGTTTAGAAATTATAGTTAAACAGGATCATCATGGATGACAAAAAACCAAAGGGGGTGATACAAAATGTGTTCCAAGTTCCAACTTGAGCGAAGACGGCGCTCGAGGCATACCTCTCCTTCAAGACTGATCGGTCTTGCGGGTCTTGCCTATATGTGCCCCTGTGTTCGGCGTTAGGTTTATGGCTGTGGCGGTAACAACAGTTGCCACCAATTCACGGTAAGTAAGAAACGTTGTGTAGTTACTAACATCTAGGAGAGTTATTTCTGAACGAAGAAATTGAAACTGAAGAACTTAGCGGACTTTATATATAATTCCGCTAAGTTCTTCAGTTTCAATTTCTTCGTTCAGAAATAACTCTCCTAGATGTTAGTAACTACACAACGTTTCTTACTTACCGTGAATTGATGGCAACTGTTGTTACCGCCACAGCCTAATAAACAACTCTCGTTGGTAAGGACCGCCCAGAACACGATCAAGGTGGGTATAGAGACGAACGGCGACACTTTTGCAACAAACTTGGGGCCGTGCTGATTCGAATGAGTCGTCTAACACTGAAATCGGACCGCGCAGTTCTTCACAATTTCAAAGACCGTTCGGAATTATATATAAAGATACTTTATCAAAGTGTTAGGTGGGGTTTTGTTTTCATTCGTTATAGGAACTTCATGGTAATAATTAGTTTGTATAGTTGGAACCTTTGTATTCATGTGAAAACAACTGGAAGAGTTTGACGCACTGAACCGTAATATTCATTAGGTAGTATCTACAAACCTCGTACCTCCCTAACTACAATCAGAGATGAGCAAACACATATCCGAAAATACAAATATGTATTTATCCTTTATATACTCGTATTATTATTTAGAGTTGAATTTCTTTGTAGGTACCTACCTATATTAATAAATTTGTATTCATATTTTGGCTACGAATATTCAAAATTTATACTCGAAACAATGAATATAGGAATTATATTCAAAGAATATGAATATTTCAATACTTATAGAAGTACATATTATTATTCAATTATTTTTGAATATGAAATAATAATATTCACGTATTCAATCAATATTAATACCTCGATAGGTACCTATTCAAATTTATATTCATCATTCAATTTCACAAAACCTAATTTTTGTCTCCTTGCTGCACGAATACAAAGATGAGTGAGGGAGCAAAATTGAATTCTAGTTATTTTTGGTGTTTACCACATAAGTGAAGGGACTAGATCTCAAAATTCAACGTAGAATACTGAGAATTTGAGTAATATATGATAATTTCAAAGTAGGATAATGGACTAAGTTTAAAAATCTGTCACAAATCAGCCAAATCCAGCCTTGAAACCCGTCACTTTTTTTTTTCTTTTTTTTAAATGTTTGTATTTTGAAAATGAGATGATGAAATTCACCCTAAAGATCCAAATGGACTACATTTCAAAATATCGAAATTCTGCTTTCAGGTAATGTATTGCACAATAACAGGTAAATATTATGAATATCATTTACAAATTCAACAATAAATAATTCACATAATTCAAACAATAAATCATAACAAAATTCATTATTGACTATCATCAATTACTCATTCATCATCATAAATAGAATGGAAAGAAAAACGAACCAAAAACACAAACGAATCTGGGCGCCGGTACCTAACTGCGATAGGCAAGAAGCGAGCATTGGTCTGCGGGTAAAAAATGTAAACAAGAAATCAAGAAGCTAAATAAACCCGAATGCGAAACCCCCCGCTCCGCGCCTTTCGGCAGTGGTAGCAACCCCCCCTCGTAACCGACGCGTCCGGCAAACGCATAGCAACGCCTAGCAACAAGCATTATTACAGTTTCTAGAGGACACTATCACCATCAATTTTTTTGCACTGCGTTTTTACACCTTCATTCTTACTCTAGGTCTGATTCCCACTACAATTATTTATGAGGATAATTCTAGTACTTAGGTAGTTGGGATATGTAAAAATATGGGTTGAGCGTTTTCCAGCAAAAAATTGTTCAAAATTATATTTTTGAACAAAATACAAAAAAATTGAAAAACTAAATTTTTGTTAGCGCCCAGATTCGTGTGTGTTATTGGTTCGTTTTTCTTTCCATTCTATTTATGATGCCTAATAGGCGATATTCCAATAAAGACAAGTTTACTCAAATTCTCGGTATTCTACGTTGAATTTTGAGATCTACTCCCTTCACTTATGTGGTAAACACCAAAAATAACTAGAATGCAATTTTACTCCCTCACTCATCTTTGAACAAAATACAAAAAAATTGAAAAACTAAATTTTTGTTAGCGCCCAGATTCGTGTGTGTTATTGGTTCGTTTTTCTTTATTCGTGCAAAGTATTCTACAAGTAGTAAACACCAAAAATAACAAATGCAATTATCTTTGGTTAGACAAAAATTGTTTTGAAATTGAATGATGAATATAAATTTGAATAGGTACCTATCGAGGTATTAATATTGATTGAATACGTGAATATTATTATTTCATATTCAAAAATAATTGAATAATAATATGTACTTCTATATAAGTATTGAAATATTCATATTCTTTGAATATAGTTCCTATATTCATTGTTTCGAGTATAAATTTTGAATATTCGTAGCCAAAATATGAATACAAATTTATTAATATAGGTAGGTACCTACAAAGAAATTCAACTATAAATAATAAAAAATAAAGGATAAATACATATTTGTATTTTCGGATATGTGTTTGCTCATCTCGGATAGTAGGTAGGTAGGTACGAGGTTGGTAATACGTTCAGTGCGTCAAACTCCTCCAGTTGTTTTCACACGAATACAAAGGTTCCAACTATACAAACTAATTATTATCATGGACGTTCCCATAACAAATGGAAATAAAACCCTACCTAACACTTTGATAAAGTATATTTTGATAAAAGTGGAAGAAGCAGTAAGTACGAAAATTCGAGAGACCGCTCGTTAAGCGGGTTCGTTCGCGCGCGCGGATGAGGTCAGTTGCTGGGCGTCGCCAAGGCACGCGCCCCTCAAATACACTCGTCTTTCTGGAACCACGTTTTTCGCTTCCAATTCTCACATGCGGCCACTAATTTTCTGAATCAAAATTTCATGCCTATGCCATCATACACTTGAATTGTTTCCAAACACGGGATATTAGCGATTTGTTTAATTTAAAAAAAATTAAATTAGCAATTGAAATTATAAGTCAAAATTTCAACAACAAAAAGTTTTTTTGGAAACTTTGTTATGTTCGCTCGATAGCCTAGGATGAGACAAACTCATATATATATTTAGATTTGAAAATTGATTGACTGGTGTGGAGATAATCTATTTGTATCTTCCCTCTCTCTCACACAACTGTCGTCCCCTTTAGCCTTAAGTGTTGGAGGTTACTCCCGGCCATGCGATTGTAGGCTCCGCCCCTTCGAGAAAACTGGCTTCACGAGCTCCCACAGTTTAACAGACACATGCCCTCTCTATCCTATTATACCTAAGCACTTTGACTAACTTAACACAGTAGGTTCGTTGGCCTCGTCATTCCCAAGTTTTTACTCTTCATACCTAATATATGTATACCTAATGTATGTATCTATCTAATCTGTATCATAATGGTAGGTGGCAATGCCGATTAAAAGTTTTTTGGTAAAGAAGCCCTGGTGTCTCTCACGTGACTTATTGCTAATGGTTTTCTTTTATTTTCCGTTTCCATGCGTAACAAGAGGTAAACAAAATAATTCGGTTCATGTAACCTTCTCTCTTGGGTCTGAATGGATGTTGTGGATGCCCGTTCCGTGGACTCCATGACAGTGTGATACCATCAAAAACTATTCCCGGACTAAATGAAAATTGGACAAGTTTCTTATCACTTTCTCTTTTGATTGGCTCTCGGTTTCCTCCGACAACATGGCTATGCGGCTTGGTGTTTATTAGTGTTTTGAGGTTGTAAAGTGCTATTATAACTTATTTATACTAGTGTGTACTTTTAAGGCTTTTTATTTTATGGTTTTAGTTTATTTGTGATCAGTGACGATTGCTAAATAGGCACATTGCACGATTTTGAATAATATGGTAAGTAAATTGTTGTGTTAGTACTGTTCCGTGGACAAGTCCTATATTGGCAACTTGGCAAGACATATAACTCTTGGTACATTTTAGGTACATTCCTTCCCATGTTTTTCATCGTCAGCCAGATGATTCTTCGATTAATTTAAAATCAGATTCTTGATTGAAATATATGTAAATAATAACTTCCATGTTTTAAGGGACGCATATATTGTGTCATTAGTTACCTAGGGGCATAAATATTTTCTCCCCTTTATTTGTGTATCTCATGTTCATACACATACCTACTCACTGAAAAGACAGATAGGTACTTAGGTACCTAACTTATGAGATTACTTTTTTCTTAGGTAGGTACATGTTTGAGTAGGTACATCAATTAATGATGAACCCTTACCAATTGATGATGAAATACGTGCTTGCCCGTTACACCCCCTCCCTCCCCCCGCATTTTCAACTAACAAAACTCAAATAAGTAAGTAGGTACATTACGCATGGCTTAAAAACATCGCGGGTGGTTTTCTGAAACCTCAGATCGTTGTCTAGATAATAGTTTAACCAAATGATATTTTAGTGGTGTAGATTTATAACTTGTAAATGTGGAGGGCAATTGAAAACTTTATCTCTGGTGAAAAGGTTTAATATAGGTCCTCCCCAAGAATGCCTCTAAGCGGCCCATTTACGATCTGCTGCAGGAGGTGGGAACTGCAACGAAGTTCCCCTCTTCGCTCTCCTACCTCAGAGTGCGTTCTCCATACACGATCCGTCATTCCCAGCTCAAACCGAAGGTTTCCCGCCAGTATATGGTATTCTGAGGTAGGTAATCTATTTTCCTGTGTTGGCTGATGATTAGAACATGGAAAGTCTTCCGGCAGCTCCACACACTCTCGGACCTAGCAGGTTGATTGGGTGGTGGACCCCGGACCGCAGGGTGGTCCGATGGGAAACCCTCCGACGAGCTCTGCAGGGCACTTGCAGCAGGAAGGGGCTCCACACACGTCGTGCACGCCTCCCGTGCAAGAAGAGAGGGAAGGTTTTGGTTCCCCTCACTTACTTCCGCATCGGATGGGCCGCTGTAATATATTTGTTTCTGCTAGGCACGTGAACTGAACAGGTTCAGTTCAGGCAGGGTTTCCAACACCCCAGCACGATAATGAGGTATGTTTGGGCCAAAAAACCGGTGTATTCCGGTACTTGTAATTTGAAAATCTAGTACTGATTAGTGAGTTCTGAAATTACCACGCCCATTTGCGAGCACGAATGCATGGACAATTTAAATAAACAGTGTCCATCTAAGTTCCTTTTTTTCCATCCTTCTGTTGAAAATGACCATGAGGGAAAGTTAACTGAGTGTTACTTTAAGATCCTCACAAGCTTTGAGTATAAATCGCAACGACAACTTCAACTAACAGATTCTAAGAGCTAATAATAGGATAGGGAGCAAAGGTCGTGGAGGGGGAAGAAGCCGCTTGAGACTCTGCCCAAACGGGGAGAGAATCTGGATAGCCACTGAAGAAACGTATGTACCGAGTTTAGGAAGTGACTAGAGCTGAGGCAGGGGAAAGTGCAAAGGCTGAGTCTCTGTGGAAAGCATGGATACTTCAAAACAAATTACCAAGTTCCCATAAGGGATGATTCACATTTGCGTTACGATCATCACAAGTGGCATTTCTGAGGATGGATAATATATCAGGTTACAAGAGGTTCGTTGGAGTCTTTGATCTTCCACAGGGACAGATAGTTCTTGTTCGATCCATATTTTATGGTCATCAGAAATACCCGGTTTTTGAACAGAACATAATGTACAAGGGTGAGCTGAAGTACAGTTACTATTGACTTTGATAAGATCTCTGTCCTCTTCTGGTGACTTGCAAGGCACTACAATCACTAGTAATAAAGTGTGAAGTTTATGTTAGAAAAGCCCAGAATTAATAAGGCTAGCGCTTCCTCGCAGCTTGTTCTCATTCATATCCCTAGATTTTTCAATTCCGCAAAATGGAGACATCCTTTGGTTTCCTGTGTTTGTACCCAATCTTACAGTGTGTGATTTCTTTTAGTGGGGCCACCTGAAATCCAGGTCATACCTTACACACCAATTAATTGAACACTCAAGAATTAAGTAAAAGCATCAATTCGTACTGAAAACGCCTGCGAGATTTCGAAAGACAGATGACCTGAACATGAAACAGGGGGCAGCGGAAATACAGCTACTATTGCCCTCAGTAATGTTTATTCGCTCTGCCCTTTTCTGGAGACCTGTAAGACTACACTCACCATAGTACATTTGTGATAAGTTTTTGCTAGATGGACCCACAGTTCACTAGGCAAGCACTTTCATGCAGCTCGTTCTCATTCTCATTCCTAGACTCTTTAATTCCACAAAAGGAGAATCCTTTGGCTCTTGTGCTTGCCTGATCTCACAGTCTCCGATTTATTTTTGTGGGGCCACCTGAATTCCAAGTCATACATACCATACACCAAACCACTGAAAACTTCAGGAGTCAAGTAAAGGCAGTAATGCATACTGAAATCGCTTGAGGGATTTCAAAGACAGACCTAAATAATGCATCGCGCAGCAAAGAAAGCATTCGAAGAACATTTTTTGTCATAATTGAGTTAGCGTCCATTTTTACTGTCATTCTAAAATTGATTTCATCTCGATATCTTCAAAGTTTATGATTTTATAACAATACAAAATAATATATAAACAACAGTATGGAACAATGAAAACAGTCAGATTCAAATGCCCCACCCTGTATAAGTGGGAATCATGGGTTTACAGAAAGGATTTTGCTAGGATTTTCGTCAGACGCATGTCCAGCAAGTAAGTACATTGTATCTGCCTTCTATTTTATGGCGTCCATTTTCTGATCTTTGAAGCATTTCGTTAGCAATGTGATTGATGGGTAATTCCATGTGGAATGGTAGTGGCTGTGGCATATTTGGGCTCTGTCATGGCACTACTATGTTTAGCACAGAAGTAAGTGTAGCATTTCTTGCTCGACTTCTTCTTTGATATGTTACTATTGTGACTAGTCCACTCTGTTTGTAGATAGATAGAGTGAACGATTGTGATGGTTTTCGTCTCAACTAAGATAGTGTGTCTGCCCGTGACCTATTGCAGTGTCAAACGCGGCCTTCTCGATGTTTCTATTTACCAATGTTGGCAATATTCCAACCACTTACATCTAAGGACAGTAACTCCTGATAGCTACATACAATGCGTTATTTAAGTATAAAGAGCTGTCAGACTCCTCTGCCATTATTGATGTCATTACTGATGTTGGCCAGCCACTTCATTACCAGATTCGTCGTAAGGTAAATGAAGTGCTGTTTCTTCTAGTTCTCTATAAGGAGCCTATGAAAGGTGGAAATAACACGGTTAGAGAGTTCTGTGTTAGTATTAACCAAAGGGGGTCTAGTGGGTCTTCATACCCTTTCGATTTAATACCAAGCTACATGACAGTCTTGTCGAGATCTCTATGTGTTTTGAGTTGGAGAGGACGAAATTGATCGAAAAATCAAGAACTTGAAGACTCGGTTCTGATGCGAAGGAGATATGACTCTACCACAACTGCCCAAAAAAAAAAAGCTTGCCTGGCCCAAAGCCCCATTCACGCTAGTCATTACAGCTAGAAGGTGCTGGCCTAGTGTGAACGTAGCTTAATAGAATAATTGAAACTATTTTCAATGTCTATTAGATTCTACAAGATTTATTTCTTGGCATATACTTCATTATTCCCTCTCGTTACATTTGTTGATTGGCCCGAAGTTAGTGAAATTTTCCATGGCATGGATGCTTTGGTTTGATTTCATACATTCATACTATCGTCGTATATCCACTTGGACTTCAGGTTTGTGGCGTACATAACAACTTCCCTTAGGCTTTGTCCCACGTATATGGCAAAAGGGTACGAGTGGTTCCTTTCCTTCTTTGTGTGTGGGTTTAATGAGCGATATCCATGGGTTCTTCAATTGTTTTTGAATTTTAGAAGATTCCATCCCAAGAATTTTAGCATCAACCTCACTCTCCTACTATGAGTAGTTTTCTCTCCATGATTTTTCAAAGTTTCACACACTGGTGACGCCAAACCACCCCTCCCGCCTGGCTGGGACCCCCAATGCCCAGTGTGAAGTCACCAGTGTAGCCAACTTTGAAAATCATAGAAAGAAAACTTCTCATCGTTTGAGAGTGCAGATGGTGTCAAATTTCTTAAAATTGAACCTCTTTCCTTATAAAATGAAAACATAGGTAACGCCTATCTATGTATACATGTATAAAATTAATACACAGGTAACGCTCATTGTAGAATCCATAGATTGACTGCACCACCGGCATTGCTCTCTAACTCTTTTTTTGATCCATATGAAATATAGCCTTTGTCAAATGTCAGTCTAACTCGCCTGAATTGAGGGTCGGAAAAATATGGCGTTGCTGAGCCTAATTGTTCAATGTTACTTTAGATTTGATTGGGAATGCGTGAAAGTGAAACCACTGAGTAGTTTAGGAGACGCATTGTTTTACATTCAAATATAGGAGAGGAGGGATGTGTTCATTAACACTAAACAGCACAATGGAATTCAGTTGTGCTGATGATTTTAAAAAAGTATTTGAAACATTCACATACCTTCCCGACAGTTGCTCGGGGTACCTTCTGCGCCAGACTGATATCTGTGCTGATTGAAACCAAGATAATGGTTGTCCTGTACATAACAATAGCATTGTCTTCTGTTTTCATTATGGGCTAGGCTTTATTGATTTTGCATCTTTAAATACTTCAATAACCTGTTTTTCTTGCAGAATCCAAGCGATCGGGGGCCACCGCCATTTCCTCCAGCAGCATTCCCAATGCCCCCCATTGGTACATTCCCCGGGCCACCGCCTCCAAGCTACATTCCTCCACCAGGCATGTTGACTCCAGGACCCCCTCTCCCGCCTCCGTTTGCCATTCCACCTCCTGGTTTTGGTTTCCCTGCAGGTAGCTTGAATCAAATATTTACTAGTTATGTAGGTAATACTTTTAGTTTCATCCAGTGGCCACCAGTCAGGTAATACCTGGTAAAGTCAGGGAATTTGATGCATCGGGAAATGTCAAGGAAAAGTCAGTGAATAAATTATAAAATAAAATCAACATAAAGCAGGGAATTTCAGTTAGAATTAGTCGGAGGTTTTGGAGTAGTTATAATGATTAAGGTTTGAAATTTGGAGTTGTAGTAAATGCCTACCTAGTTGACGTTGATAACTTCACAGAAATCTACAATCTGGTTTTTTATACAATCATATTATTCATGTTCCCTGAGTTAGGTTATAGTTCGGAATTATTATCAGCTTTGGGTTGAAAGCTGCCATTGCGAAACATCGGTGATCCATGCAGTGCCTGATGTAACCATGTGTTACCATGTTCTCCTTCAGTAACATAGGAGTTCGGTCCCTTCACAGTCATATAAATAAGAAATTAAGTAGCAAACAAATGAGTAACGATGAAGACTGAATAGGACTTGAGAAAAAAGAATATGAAGATGATCTACTTATAGGGCGTTTTCATCAGTCCGATAAAAATGCCAACTACCCTTGAGCCAAGACTCGTTTTCGAACATAATTATTAGTAGAGGTATGTAATTGATTTTGAGCCGTATTTCACAACTCGCGCCATTTCTTCAATACTTTTCCCCTTAATTGGAATGGTTTGGAGCCCTTACCACTCTGATACCATCTCAAACATCTATTGTGACATTTTCTCAGAGCTTAGGTTTGGGTAGAATTGAATGACTCAAGGTTATATCGGTACCAACTAGTTCCTGAGTTCTAGAATGTTTACAAGTATTGTGTTGTTGATGAACTTTGAACGGATACTTCGTTTTCTTATAAACTATTTCCTTGTGCATACCAATTAAACGATACCTATTAATATTTTGCAGCCATTGGTGAACCACCAGTTCGAGGGAGTCCCGATTCCCGTAACGAAGGTGACAAAGAAGGGTGAGTTGTGAAATCATTTTAGCATGGCCTGTTGTTTTAGCATGGCATTACCTATTATGTTTTTTGAATTCCAATAAGTCTTTTGCCAAGTCAGAAAATAACAAGAAATTTATTTTAAATTTTTAATTTATTCATTTTTTTAAATTGGTCCAAAGCATAGTACATCTTTTGCTGAATCCGTTCATACCAAAATAGCATTTAGAAAGTATGCCGTGTCACTCGCTCTCCCGACTGACAGAAACTGAAGAAGTGCAATGGACAAAAACGTCTTCCATATAATATGGGTAGTATATTCATAAAGTATATTCTACCATGGACATTTCTTGTTGCCTGGGTCTAGTTCCCGTAAAAGTGATCCGTAAGACATTTTATATTTTCCTTATTCCCCTACTACATTTTCGACTACGAAGTTAGCTGTTTCCTATTGATTTTTTAAAAGGATAGATACACTAATACGGAATTTGTTTATCTAGAGCTAATAATTTATCAAAGGGATGAAAAAATACATAAAAATCAAAATTTTCATAATGATAAAAAATATCAGTTTTGATCTGACATACATGGAAATATGTCGGTATGTATTTCAGATTTAGACGAAAAAACAGAGAAAAAGAAACGAAAATAGGTTCATACTATTGCTGAGTAAAGAGTATCCAAAAGCGATATTTTACCCAATGACTTAGGAAGCCCCTTAAGCCGTGGTACATAAACCAACACCGTGTTCTGAACATACTGTTGAATATATTTATTTAATTTTACTAATGTATATTATCATATGTACCACAATAATATCAAATTTTGTGATTATAAATATTTACAAATAATAATAATTACATGACAAAACTAAAACCCACTATGAATGTAAATTTATTGATTCAATTCTCTGGTGAATAATGTATAACATGTATATTCAGACCCGTTTTTTGCTTTTCTTATGTATTTTAGTGATAATGGAAAGGAGAAGAAGAGTGAATGGACAGAACACAAAGCCCAAGATGGAAGAACGTACTATTATAACAACGTAACAAAAAAGAGTTCGTGGGGAAAACCAGATGAATTGAAAAGCCCAGCCGAGGTGAATTACAATATCACCAATGTCTTCAATTTCACATCATTAGGCTATTATTCGGATTTCAACTTGTAATTAATTTTACAGAGGATGCTTTCAAATTGCCCCTGGAAAGAATACAAGCCCGAAGTGGGGAAAATCTATTTTCATAATGTTATCACCAAGGAATCTCGTTGGACAATACCTAAGGAATTGGAAGAATTGAAAGCGAAAATTGCTGCAGAAGAAGCAAGTTCGAAGTCAGTGATATAAGTGTGTTATCAGTAATACCTAGTTCATTAATTTTAAAGCTTTGGTTACCGATGTTACTTTTTGGGCCAGTTTATCAATCTGTCAAATCTCTGACCACCTAACTACTGACTATAATTAGTCAGAGGTTAAAATGTGTTGGACTTTCAGATACCGGTCATCAATCTTGAAATGACTGTAGGCTACCATTATACTAGGATGCTAGCATCCGGGATGCTTGCGTCCGGGATGCTAGCATCCCACTTCGAGTCGAATTTGTGTTGGTATGCTAGACTCCCAGACTGCTATTTTATTTTAATTTTTGGTCAGTCGTCAATATGGCCCCAACGAATGAAGAGATGTTGTTGCTGATGTTACTAATCAAGAAAAGAAGGCGTCGTGCAAAAAGAAAGTTTAGTGTGGACCCCTTTTTAGCTGTCCGTTCTATTAAAAGCCTGTATTTTACATTGCTTGATGAACTGTGCAATAGTGAAACAAGATTTTTTAATTACTTTAGAATGTCACTTCCTTTTTTCAAAGAGCTTCTAGGCTACATCCAAAGCGACATCTCTAAATAAGATACAAGATTCCTCAGTTGACAGCTGACAAGGGAGATATACAGTTGACAGCTGACAGACAACTGACTCAGGCCCTCACGTGATCAAACTGCCTGCGCACGCATATCTGAAAAGAGAAGGCTGCTTGCATCCTCGGATGCTAGCAGCCTAGTATAATGCGCCGCATTTCAACCAATGCCCCACAACCGATTTTGTGCATCCCGGGAGGCAAAAAGCGTCCGGCTGCTCGAATTTCAGCATCCCAGCTGGGATGCACAAAATCGAGCGTCCGGGAGGCTGTTTTAGCATCCGATGCTGGCATCCTTAGTCTAATCGCTCCCATTTGATTTAATGCCCCGCTAACCTCCCAGATGCCAGCATCCCGGATGCTAGCATCCTTGTATAATGGTAGCTTAACAAATCAGAATTTACCACAGGGAAAACAGGGGTACAACAACAGCAAAATATTCCCACGAGATTAGGGTGGAACACTGAGCAGTTTTTAGTTGTTTCCATAGCAACTGCTAGAACTCTGCTTTCATACGCATTTTTCTTCAATAACCTCTTTCTTTCTCTGTCTTTGTGAGGACCCACAGAAGGTTTCAAGTTTTTTTTTAGAGAAACCTCTTCCTATGCTAGACCAATTAGCATCGAAATTGCTTGTTCTTTTGTTATTAGCTTCAGGCTTGCGCCTTAGGACTATATCGGAAATTAAATTAACCGACATTGTCTTCGACGACGATTTCGGGGCAACCATTTCATGTATCAGCCACTATTAAGACCTCAACCTCTCATAAGGCTCAACCTTGTATTTTGCTGTCAATATTTCCCCAGGGTCCTTTGCTTTGCGTGGCATAGCTTTTGAAGCAGTACATATCTCTCACAGCGTATTTAAGGAATGGGGTTCCCTATTTGTTCCTGAGGAATAGAATTCCTTACGCTAGGGCCTCTCAGCAAACGTTGTCACATTGGGTTTGAAAAGTTTTAAAAGAGGAGGGAGTAGAGGGCACTTTTACCCCCCATTCCACCGGACTTTCAGCTGTTTCGGCAGCTAATAGGGCCAGAGTACCATTGGACTCTATTTTTAAACCGGCTGGTTGGACCCAAAATTCTGCTACCTTTGCTCGTTTTTATACAGGCCTTTGTGTTTGGAACAATCCCTTTTGCATTCTGTTTTTTCCGAAAAAGGTTCTTTTACCCCTCTGATTTTACAGTTCTTTTAGTTCTTATTAACCACATTATATATTTTACGCATGCCTCTGTTTTTATGTACTAGCATTTATGTATTTACTCTGATTCATACATCTGTTCTGTTTCATCGTGCACCATAATTTTATATCTTATGTTCTTGTTTATTTTCATTTACGGGTTTTGCATTGATTATGTTAATTCTATGACTTAACTATAATTTTATTTTTCCTTACTCTGTGTTTATGGGCTCACTGGGTAGAGGTTTTGCCGCATTGTTTTCAGTTGATAAGCATTAAATATGTCTCGTTTATGTCGATTTGGTTCTCCTTCTTTGTCTCCTCCTTTCTGAAACTACCTTTCAAGAAAGTGGGGGGGGGGGGGGGGGGTCCAAGGCTCAGTGGGGTTGGTGGATGATGGCCGAGCCTGGGAAAGAGGAAGAGAATCTACAATTCATTAAGTTTTTCAACTGACCTTCTGTGGTAAGCCATCTTACAAAATCTGATGGGTTGTAAAATATAACACCAAAACCTTTAGTTTACCACTTATATATTTTAAAAAATATATATAAGTGGTAAACTAAAGGTTTTTGTGTTATATTTTACAACCCATCAGATTTTGGAAGAGAATCTTGTTTTGCAGCGCTCCCAGTGTTTGGGGAGCGAGTCAAGAGGTTCGGTTGGTTAGTTTCCTCTGAATGGGTGGAAAGCGAGCCCCGATTTTTCTTTTTCCCCTGAATTTGGGCAGCTCTTAACATCTACCAGTAATCAAAGCGTCTTTGGGTATTTTAAAGATATAATTCATGAATAAACGAACTTGTGAAGTTCATTCTTAATTATATATTAATACCCGAAGACGCTTCGAGCCCTCCCAGACTGCATCCCCAGTTTCTTCTGCCTTGAGGAAATTTTCCCGAATTGAATTTCAGGGACGGTTTTTTCAGAAGTTCTAAAGTAGTGAGGGACAGGGACATGGTGGGGGGGGGGGCAGGTTGGCTGTCGGGCACAGGGCCCCCAACCGGCTATGGTAAATCATTGCAGTAAGCAGGAATACATCTAATAAATGTCACTTATTTTGTCGACGCTTATTAATTGGGTTGCTTTGCGACAGATACTAGTTTTTAATAGCACCCATGACTCGTTAACGTCTACCAAAGTCTCGTTTGTTTTTCCAGTAGTGACAAAAAGAAGGATGATGAGCACAAAGAAGAAAACGGAGGGATACCTATGCCAACCAGTGAGTAATGCATTTATATTTATAATGATGATGCATGATGATACATCAGCACCTAGTTGGTGTGTTAAATCGTTGAGTAGGTAGTTGTTTGAACCGTAGTTACTTCGTATCCCTGAAATATCCTCATTTCAGGAGTAATCATTGATCTCTTGGTTTCCCAAGGTTCCCCTTGGATTTTATCAGTGTGATGATCCCCTTCATTGCTATAGTTTTAAGTCTACTGCATTGAATCTGTAATTGCTTCCAAACCCTTAGTACTTACCGCATGTTAATAAATTATTAGGGATCTGCCCCTAATAAAAAGTTATTCTTCTAAATTGTTCATTAACAGAATCTGACAATTTACCAATTTTCGATCCAACCCATGGAAACCTGTATTTATAATAACACTTCGTAACAAACCTTACCCGCTGTACTCTGCATTTGTTTGAAATTTGGGAAGGCATTTATTAATTGTAACTAGCTCACTGTATTGTTTAATATTAATACTTCTATAGCAATCAACAAGCCACTGCTTTATCAAACAATTTTGGTTGGTTATGCGTTTGTATTGTTAACCAACTTATTCTTTAGGTGATCGGGAAAAGGAAGTTCCTCCAAAGTCGACGACGCCTCCTATCCTGTCTTCTGGAAAGTCTGCTATGGACCAGGCAATGGCTGCTACCTTAGCTGCCATAGAATCCACTCCTCCTCAGCGATTTGGTAGGTTACTTGGATTACTTTCTTGAATTTATTTATTTTGTATTATAGGAAAACTATCTTTTTGTCAAGAATTCACCTCTAAACTTGAAGGAAAAACTGAATAATTGAGAAAAATGTTTTTTTGTTGTATCTGACCAATTTTAAAATTTAATTTAATCTGAGCTTATGGTTACTCATCAACTTAACCGTATCGTTCCGGGAGACCGGTGATTAAGGGCCACTTTCACCAACAACTTATAAAGCGGAGATTGGCCAAACTCGATTAAATATAATCTCGAGGATCAAACCTTGGCGTCTTTCACCAACCCAAAATTCGTTTAAACCAAGATTGGAATAATCGAGTTTCCCTAACGGAGATTCCGGAAACTGTCCAATGAAAAATTGGACAATTTGAAACGACAGTTTGAAAACCCGCCATGTGTCCAACATATCAAGACAATAAAGCAGTGAATCACAACCACGACCAATTATTACCCGCGCCATTTTTATCAAGTTACCTAGTTACTATCTACTCGTAACTTTTCGTTGACTTCCAACAAAGAAAGTGTGACACATCATATGACAGAAGCAGGACGGTTGATTACCTTATTTAAATGTACATAAGTCATTTTATGTGGTATAGGTAGGTAGGTACATACTGTATAAGGGATAGCAATTCAACATCGTATTATAACGTGCTATCATCATCGATTATACTTTATTTTCCTACCATCCTACATCAATTTCGTATTATAATTCATCGATTTGATGGTATAAAAGCCTTTTTCCAACTTATACCTGTTCGAAGGGAACTCCAGGTGAGTGTCGATAAGCTCGAGGACTTTCAAAACTGTCGGTTTTGGGAGCCGGAATCTCCGCCGAAATTCGACGTCGTCCAACCCGTCAAAATGTGGAATGCGCCGTCGGATCGTCCTTGGGCGTCTTTGCAGGACATCGTCCTCATCCGAGGAATCAAATTAATCCGAGCGATAAATCGCGTGAATTCATCATCAAAAACTTGAATAACAATAAACTATATATAAACTATAATAATAAACTGTGAACCAAACTGTAGAGGAATGAGGTATCAGCTGTTGGTGCGCGGCCATATTGCTCGATATCATTTTTATCACTAATCTGAGATTGGGAAGTGTAACTGGCCGGGGCTTGGGAGATTAACCTCAAGCCACCTCGTTAGGAGTTTAAACTCGTAAAGTGGTCTGGTGAAAGACGATTAGCTGGAATCTCGATTATTTGTTAATCTTTTCTAACTTAAACTCGTTTATGTTGTTGGTGAAAGTGGCCCTAAGAGCGGTGTTAAGGAATTGTTTTCACCATGTTAATTCAGATGTCCAAATACCCCCCCCCCCCCCCCCCTCTAGCAGGCTGGTTATGTTTTGGTTCAGTTAACGTCAAAACATTTAATTTTGCCCAATAGTCATGAACATGTGCCCATGTTGGACAGAAAAGTAGCTCCCCAGGACAGGGGGAGGTTTCTTATCTAAAATTCTTATCTCGATTACTTGATTTTTTCCAAGTAAACACTGTAATTTAAATGATCAAATTAATTTTGAATATGTCTTTAAATGAGGGAGAGTAAAAACTACTACGCTTGTAAGTACCTTTAATGGGGAACCCGTGAAGTGAAGTGAAATGTAACAGAAATACCTTTCTACTCTTTTGGTGGCCCGAACAGTTTATCTTCGGGTATTAGAGGGTATAATACCTACATTCCAAGAAATTCATATGCACTGAGGTTACGAGTTGATGGAAGGGTTGTGCCAGAAAACTATGGAAATCTCGTCAGAAAAAAGTAAATACTTACAAATCTCTATGTCCCAATAGGAAACCTAAAAATCGGGTTATCAAACTAGGTTAGCTACCTATCAAAGTGGTAAGTTGCTAATTTACGATTCATATGCTGGGCGAGTAAAAGCACTTTGGCATCATTGGTTTTCATCTAGCTGTTGAGAATAATTATGACTCGAGGTCGTTGTCACTTGAATACTTGACATTCAAAATGAGCAAACAAAACAAGTTGTAGAGCCTGTAAGAGCTCTGGTTTCATGTCTACTTTTTCAATTAATGTACTGCTAGTTGAAATTTGAAATGGCGTTTCATACTTATTTGATATTAATGCGAAAAGATCATGTTTATGGGAAATTTGAAATGTTGCGTCTTACTAAAAAAAATCCCATCACCTACAAGCTCATCAATGGTGGAGGAGGTTATTTGAGTGAACATATCAGTACCAAATAAACTATTACTTGTTACTGATAATGGCCCAACCGTCGAAATCGATTTAACATTGTAACTGAATTTGTTCACTGAACTGTAGTTGAATTGCTTTTATCATATTTTTAGAAATAAAATACATTTTCATTTCATTTAACTCTTTATTTTCCGTGGAAATAGACAACGTTTTTTCACTAACTTCCGTTCTGTATCCGTTTCTTTACTCTTCCTGTCTGTTCGTACTTGATGAAGAAGGTTCTAACGAGTTGGAACGGCATACATCAATTTCCAGTTGAGAATTTTTGTATTCAACACTCGTAAGAGTAAATCACTGCACAAAAAATCATAACAACGTATTGAAAAAAGTATTTTTAGTAATTTTTTGCCCTTTTTGTTCAAGGAACTCTAGAAATTTTGTTAAATTTCACATAATTAGTTGGTATTTCGTTCTAATAATATCTGATACTGCCCATCACTGGGAGGAAAACCCCTTAACACTAATTTATTGCATACCTTACACTTAATACTAATATTGAGGATAGTATTAAGTATCGCACCAGATATTTTTAAATAGCTGTCATTGTCTGTTTCAGATGAAGATAGCAATTCCAACCTATCAATACCTGGTAAGGACGCACCCGAAATCAAACTGAACCTCAAAGATAAAAAAGAACTTACTGAAGCATTCAGAATTTTACTGAAAGAAAAAGTACGTACTTTTGCTTTGGTTTTGTATTTTTGAATGTGTTTATACCCTTACCAACCAACTAATATTTGGATACATATATCGTTTTATTCAGGACGTTCCCAGCAATGCATCTTGGGAGCAGGCAGTAAAAATGATTTGCCACGATCCGCGATATCCCCAGTTGAAGAGTTTTTCTGACAAAAAGCAAGTTTTTAATGCATACAAGACTCAAAAAAGGAAAGAAGAGTTTGACGAATTGAGGAACAGGGCAAAAAAAGCCAAAGAAGATCTGGAACAGTTCTTCATGACTAATGAGAAAATGTCTTCCACTCTGAGGTAAGTTCAGATTAGATAGAAATTACTTGAAAGGTGACTTACACAGTTGAAATATTTGTCACTTTGAGTATGGATTGCAGTTGTCAACATTTTTACGCGGTTGGTGGCAGTTTACGTTTGCCCTAAATTTTTTTTTTTTTGTTTTTTTTAATGGGTCACGGAGACCACTATTGGTCTATTTGGACAAACACTACTTGACGCTTAGGTTTATCAGAATCTGGTATGGTTGCTGGACTTGCGAACGTAAAGTTCTTGTTGGAAGTTCAACGCCGAAACCACTATTCTCATTTAGATGACATTTACATAGTAGATTAGCTCCTAGAAATTCCCTTATAAGTTTCATCATTACAGTAGGCTCTATCTTAACCGGCACCTCGAAAACAGAGCTTGGCCAATTGGCATTTTGGTAAGTTAATACAATGTGCAGGAATTTTTGTTAGAAAAATTTACTTCACATGTAGGTATATATCATGTAGGAATCTTCGTGTGTATTAATAGAGTATAATGGAGTATACAGTTCGTAAAAAAAGTATTTGTTTGTATTGCAAAATATTATAGAATTTTAAGTAAGGCAAAATCAGAACTGACTAAAATCGGGGAAATATTTTTTCTTCCGTTCAAGTTTCAAGAACGATTTTCGACTTTATTTATTGGTTTATAGCAATAAACCTCGTGCTCTTCTACTAGAAGTGTTTGAAGAATGCATTTATAAAGAATGATTTCCCTTTAATTTTTTTATGCTCAGCGCGGTTTGAATTTGATACTGATTATGTGGTCACTATGAGTGGATATATGTCGTTTTACTCACATTTTTTATACAATGGCTTGAGGGAAAGCAAAAGGTCGATTTGTACATAATTGTACTATTGATAATTAATAAAAATTGTGGGTGAAACTTTTTTACCATGCAGGTTGCATTTGATTCTAGAATTTTGACCCATGTTTAGGTATTATCGTTGTCAAGAAATGTTTGGCCATCTGGACGTATGGAAAAACGTGTCCGACTCTGACAGGCGTGAAATATATGAAGATGCGACTTTCAATCTAGCCAAACGAGAAAAAGAAGAGGCGAAAGCAAGGAAGAAACGCAACATGAAGCAGTTGGCCTCCATTTTAGACGCTTTGATAACAATAGACCATAGGACGACGTGGCAGGAAGCTCAGCAGATGCTCCTCGACAACCCTAATTTCGTCAACGACGCAGATCTTCTAGGTTGGTGAACATTTCAGTATTTTAGATAAGTTTAGATAAGAAATACTCCAAGAATTGAATAATCCTGGGAAAATATCCATGACTCGAACAAGTCGTTCATATAACCTTTTCAGCAAATTCATGAGGTTTTTTTAAATCTGTTGAGATGACAAGTTTGGATCTCTCATTGCACACTTTTTTCTAAGTAATCATCAACAATTAGTTCATTATATGGTATGTGTTTGAGAGAGAGTAAATCGTATTAGGGTGCTCAGGTCTCAGTTTCGGATCGAACCCCCCCTGTGGATTTTGATGAAGATATTTTCCGGAAATTTAGCTTACTAAAATAATG
Source organism: Adelphocoris suturalis (assembly GCA_030762985.1). Lineage (NCBI taxonomy): Eukaryota > Metazoa > Arthropoda > Insecta > Hemiptera > Miridae > Adelphocoris > Adelphocoris suturalis. Next base: position 40,254,448 of record CM061046.1, on the reverse strand, counting down.
TAGCCATTTCAATTGTTTTCTCCTGAAATTGCTAATAATTGATTTTTTAAACATTATTGTTCTCAATCAGATTTTGGTTAACAAATTTACAGTTTATACATTTCCTGTTAGCATCATTTTCAATTTTGAACTTGTATTGTTAAGTGGATTTGATTCTATCAACTTTTCAAATTACATTGAAGTAGCCCTTTTTTCAGCGATGGACAAGGAAGATGCGTTGATTGTTTTTGAAGAGCACATCCGGGAACTGGAAAAAGAGGAAGAAGAGGAACGGGAAAAGGAAAAGAAGAGACGAAAACGCCAGCAAAGAAAAAATCGTGACGCATTTGGAGTACGTCCTTGTAATATTGAGCAATTCTCATGTGAAAACTGGTGTCCATTTTCGTATTTTATAAAAGTGCTGAGAAAGGTTTTTCTACCTGACCATCCCCTGAAAATAGTCATGTTGCTAGTCAAAGCAGAAACCATAAAAAGAAAGGACTGAGATCAGCTTCCTGAACACAATTGTCTCATTGAAATATATACAGGTAGCTGCTCTGTTGTCTGAACTGATTTGAAAAAAAAGTGATTTATCATAAAATCCTCCGCTCACAGAAAGAACCTATGTTCCACCTCTCAAAAAACATGTTCAAAAAATGTTTTTCAAAACATTTCCGTTTGATGCATCAGAAATGAGTCAGGAACAGGGTCGTCAGAAGGGGATGCAACAGGACACCCCCCCCCCCCCCCGTTGGGCAACAGATTTTATTTTATTTATTCATTTAATTTTTAACCTTGTGCATGCGTGTATCTAGGTATCAGAGAGTGTACTTTGTATTATTATTTATTTGTTTTATTTTTTCTCTTCAAATAAATAAAAAATAGGTACAATTATATGCTTTGAAAGAGAACGAAACCTCCTTCAACTTGCTCACGACAGAGTTACTTCCAACTTTTGTATTTATAGTCAATCCTTGTTGATACCCAGGGAGAATTTGAACTCATGCCTTTTTCTCAAATCTTTGAGGGAAGGCGATTGTTTAAACCACTCGTCTACCTAGGCCAACTAATCAAGCCTTCTCTCTGACCTCAGGAGTGTCCCTTCACGAGCTTCTACTATATAACCTTAATTTTGTGTGGAGTAACGCTAACGTCGTAGGTTTGACCTACAACTAAACACCTGCAATCATTCCTCTCTCTAAAATTGGAATGTCTTCACTTTAAATATTGTTCAATTCTACACTAGCTATTAAAGCACTTAATAAAAACAATGTTCACAACACAAAATCTGGAACTTTAAAAATTTCTTAAAAACAGTCAACATCCTGTTGCCTGGAGTTTACATTGAACACATGTCATAATTAATACTGAAACATCCATTAACAGTTAGGTATTGAAGTCACCAACATCACACTTTTCCCTCCTTTCTTCATAAGGATTAAGGCGGTCGTGATGCACTACGCGCAGCTTCCCTCTTGTTGTCTTAATTCTGTACACATCATCATTCAGAACTTTCACTACAGTGCACGGACCCTCCCAACCTCGCTGTAACTTAGGATTTAACCCCTGGCGCCGTCGGGGGTTGTAGAACCACACTTTACCTCCTTCAGCGTACATAATGGGTCGAGATTTTACGTCATACCTTGCTCGCATCTCTTCAGCCTTCACCTGAAGTCGTCTCCTGGCAGCATCATGGGCCCCTTGAAGTCTCTTGCAGAGCTTTTCCACGTACCCAGACACTGATTCCATCTCCGGCAATTCCCCTAGCAACAGATGAACTGGAAGATGCAACTCTCGTCAAAACATCATTCGTGCAGGAGAAAACCCTGTGCTTGAGTGTTCTACTGCTCGGTATGCCATCATTGCCACAGGTAGGTGGTCATCCCAGTCCTTCTGGTTATCAGACACCATTTTCGATAACATCTGTCATATTGTACGGTTCAAACGCTCCACCAAGCTATCACTTTGAAGATGTAGTGGGGTGGCTCTCGTTTTATTGGCTCCTAACAGCTTCACAACTCCTTGGAACACCTCACTTTCAAATGATCGACCTTGATCGGAGTGGATTTCTTAAGGAACCCCAAATCTGCAAATGATATGGTCCACTAACGCTTTTGAGACAGTCTCGGAGGTGTGATCTGGCAGGGGTATTGTCTCTGGCCACTTCGTAAAATGATCTTGGAAGGTCAGAATATACCTATTACCTTGCTTTGTCAATGGTAAAGGTCCCATTATTTCGACCCCCTCTCTCTCAAAAGGTACTTCTAAGTTTTGGACTTTCAAATGAGCTCTTCTTTCCTTCTGAGATCGCTCCTTACATCTTGAACAGGTGCGACACCAGTCATGCACATCTCTATGCCCTCCTACCCAACTTTGCTGTAACTTAGGATTTAACCCCTGGCGCCGTCGGGGGTTGTAGAACCACACTTTACCTCCTTCAGCGTACATAATGGGTCGAGATTTTACGTCATACCTTGCTCGCATCTCTTCAGCCTTCACCCGAAGTCGTCTCCTGGCAGCATCATGGGCCCCTTAAAGTCTCTTGCTGAGCTTTTCCACGTACCCAGGCACTGATTCCTTCTCCGGCAATTCCCCTAGCAACAGATGAACTGGAAGATGCAACCCTCGTCCAAACATTATTCGTGCAGGAGAAAACCCTGTGCTTGAGTGTTCTACTGCTCGGTATGCCATCATCCTCTTTTGGACCTTGTCTCCTGTTTCTCAATTGGCTCATATATAGATGCTCTTGGCCTTCACCCGCATATCTTCGTTGCAGAGCAGATATAATTTCACTATATGTAGGATTACCTGGTAACTGTGAAACAAGTGTCAAAGGGGGACCTTTTAAGGCTGCAATTAGATGACCTTTCTTGTCCATATCCACCGTCCAACCATTAACACGACACACCCACTCAAATTCGAATACAAAGTCCCTCCAGGATGTGGAACCATCAAATGGTACTGGGCGAGCTGCTGAATGGTGAGCTTCTTGTGATGCAAATGTTCCTTGTGACGTTCCAGACGGTCCTCCTACTTGTACTGTTCTCATCCCATGCGAACCTCCTGATGGTAGGGTTAAATGGGTAAGGATTTGATCAATTTGACGTTGCATCTGCTCAATGGAAGCAGTACAATCTGGCTCTACATCACTCTGTCTTCGTGTGCGTGGCATGATCCCGTTTTCCTGACACCACTGTTGAATTCTACGCTAGCTATTAAAGCACTTAATAAAAACAATGTTCACAACACAAAATCTGGAACTTTAATAAGTCAACATCCCGTTGCCTGGAGTTTACAATATAATGGAAGAATGAGCTTTACCCATGGGTGATGTAAAACTTCTTAGAATTGAATATATTTTCATTTTAATATAAGATGAATAACGAGATGATAACACTCATTCAGGAATGATAAGTGTGAAAGCCTTGGATGGTCACTGTTATGTATTTAAAGTTGTTATACGGAAAACCTTGTTCCTGGAGGTTTACAATATTAAGTTATATCAAGTTGGCTAACCTGCCTTATCACGATTATAATATATTTAGGCTCACACCTGTTCGATCATTCGAAATACAGCATTCAACCTCTATCTTTCAATAGTGCGTTTTATTCCCGATCCACCAGAGTCACCTATAAATTCCATTTAGGTACCTAGTATCAATGAGAGCCTCTTGGCAATCGCCATTTGTGAAGCTTCCTCAGGACACTTAGCGCCCTTATTTTTCAGCCAATTTTTAAGAATTTTTAAAAGATCATGCTGCTGACGGATCTTTTGGTAGACCCCTATAAATTATTTGACTTACGATTCCTATCCGATTTCGATCAAAATCAAATGATATTGATGAAAAAGTCTAAGTGAAGCTAGCTGAGATTCACCCTTAGAATGTTCTCTGAGAATTTATTGCTCTACCTTCAAATCAACTGCAGTGAATGAATTGGCGCAACAATATTGACCGATCGATCATACTTGCACAATCTAGCTGAATTTCCTGTTGTATGGATGCTTCTATATTTTTATCAATACAATCTATGGATTTATGCGATCACGCTGAAATTCAAGAAAGCTGAGCTATATTCGATATTTAAATCCAAATGATTAAAGTTGTCGGAAAAACGTAAATTTCTTTCTCAATTTACCTAGTGGTTAGGTTATCCCATTCTTGAAATTCTATATTTGGATCAAGAACAACAATTAATTGCACTTTCAATTTGAATGACAGAGAATGGATGCTTTTTTACATAATCTTCAATTTTCATAACATATTTACATAATCATCTCTACCTAAATTGATAAGAACTAGAGATTATTGTTATTATTGTTACAGATGCTTCTCAATGAACTTCATGAAGAAGGAAAGTTGACATCAATGTCGCTGTGGGTCGAACTTTATCCTATTATTAGCGCTGATATTCGATTCTCAGCAATGCTTGGACAATCAGGTATTACCCAAATAGGTTTAATGAGCTGACAATCATTTCTGGCTCAAGTTTTGATTCTGTATTGATTTGACGAATTCGAGGTTTATTCAGTCAGAATATTGTTGTGTTTCAGGTTCTACTCCTCTCGATCTCTTCAAGTTTTACGTTGAAGATCTCAAATCGCGGTTCCACGATGAAAGAAAAATAATCAAGGAAATTTTGAAGGAAAAAGGCTTTGATGTCGAGGTGGGCTTTTATATATTGTAATAACAAACAATTGAACTTCAATATATTTTAATTGTATTGATTTGGCAGTTCTACTACCAAGGGTAAACTAACTGTCACCGGCTTTCTCTATGTCTCCAATTAAAAACTTCCAAGGGGTTGTGAGGGATAAGAAACACATAAGGAGACACATTTCATGTTGAGGATATATTTTATTGGTCTGATTGGTTTTCGCCATTGGATCTCCCCACACGGTAGATTTGAATATGCGCTTGATGCTAGTTAGAGGAGGTGGATTGAAAAATCTGACAATCAAGTTCTTATTACTATTTTCCATTATTGACATTAGTTTATATCTATTCAGTAAATTAGCATCTTATCAATAAAATATTTATACATAAATTGAATAAAACTCGTATGAGCCCCTTCAAGAGCAAATTGAGCAGTACCGCATGTGTATATTCTACCCAGATCTACTTGTTTTATTATGATTATTATTGTTATTATTATGATTATCATTATTATTATACAAACAATAATAATACATCTTGTACACATTTCTTTTTTTCTTCAGATCTCTACAACTTTCGAGGAGTTTGCTACAGTTGTGTGTGAAGATCGACGATCCGCTACTCTAGATGCAGGCAATGTCAAGCTGACATACAATGCCTTGCTGGAAAAGGTTTGTTGTTTCAATTTGTTTCTATTCGTTTGAATTCCCTCAGAATCACTGTCACACTGTTCAATAACGAATTGCTTACATTCACTAGGCCGAATCAAGAGAAAAAGAGAGGATGAAGGAAGATCAACGGAGGCAGAAGAAAGTTGAAGCAGCTTTTAAAAACATTCTACGAGATTACGACATCGACTACAAAACGGAGTGGGATGATGTTCGAGATAAATTATCTTCTACTGAACCTTTCAGAACACTTTCAATTGAAGCTGATCGTGTACGCGTTTTTAGGGTAATGCGAATCTCTTGTCAATTAGCAGTTACATAATTATTGTGTATATGGTAGTAAATTTCCTGCATAATGGGGCTCCGAACATGAGAAGCTCGAGATGGAGCACAGCACATAAATAGCCGATTATAACCTTACCGATTTGCTATTCTTTTGTTGCCTATAAGGGTAGTCGTGACGAACACAAGTTGTTTTTGTTGTTTTGTCGTTTTTTTAATTTTATTTATTTATTCTTTATTTTATTTTATTTATTTATTTTATTTTTTCATTATTATAATAATTTATTCATTATAATCAGCGACGCAGCTATATCGATAGACCTGGTTCTTCAAAACAGAAACAAACAAAAACGGATTTTTCGAAGTCGAGCATTTTCAAATTTTTGTATAGCTTATTTTCTTCAAATATTGACTAAAAGTAGCGACATAGTAAAATATTTTGAATCTCATGGAAGATATCTACTCAAAAACTTATTTTGAAATGTAATAAATAGGTTGAAAACAATAATAAGTGAAATGAAACAGAAATTTATCTCACTTGCGCAGGGCGGTATTCGGACCGGCGTTGCAGGCACTAGGTGGCATTTTCATGATCGCGTTTTTTACGGCTGATCCCCTGTTCTGCTGTGCGCCTAAGAATATTACCTAGTGTTCTAAAAAAAAAAAAAAAAAAAAAAAAAAGTTTCACATCCTGTGGTTAATATTTGGTCATTGAACATTAAAATTACATCGAGGGCGGTCCTTTAGCCACCCATTTGCGCAGTGTATAGGGTTAGAGACAACGCTTTTGTCCGCTGTGCTACCGAGGCCAATGTAATCAATCCTCTTCGACTAAAGGGGTTGTCCTGAACTAACAGCTGACATTACGAGCTGTCCTCTCTGAAGGAACTCGTCTTGTTGGTTTCACTTAGATACTCATCCCCCACCCCTACCCCCTCGATTGGATCGTAAACAAAAATAAGAAGCATGATAACTGGTAGGACTGATGTGATATCTGTGCAGTCAACTATTCCAAGTATTCATTACGCTTGACGTCGCTCAACTTCACTAATCGCATGAGAAACGGTTCTTTGAAATGCCTAAAGCCTAAACGCAAGGCCACTCTTTAACGACAGGCCTACAACACGACAATGGCACTACGAGTATGGTTGATGCAATTTCGTAGCCATTTTGTGCAGAGATCACGCTGCACTACAATGACACCTCACTGCAACAATGTAGATAATTTATAAAGAAAAGTCAGTATTCTGTTGGGTTTTGGGTGCAGCTCATAAGTTTGAAGTTAGGGAGCAATTTTTGTATCTCAATAATAATAATATTTACCGAGTTTTAATACAATTCTAACTAGTATGTCATAATTTAGCAAGTTTCGAAGAAAATGATGCAATTGGAATGCTTCAAAACTTTTAAAAATAGAAATAAATTTAAACCACAATAAATTGCTCCAATTTCAAGAAACGTGTCAAATAGAATAAATAACTAAAATAATAACAGCAAAAATCTGCAAAAGCTTAAATAAGCTAAATCTGCTACTTGAACCGTTAAACCGTTGAGTCAGTATTTTTGATGTAATGTATATTACTCAGAAAAATGTATCGACATTCAAAATTTATAATATTTAACTCAACTTAAACTTAAATTCCTCTAAAATGTGCTAGAACATCAATAAAAACTGCAAAACAATTTAGAAAACTAAAGAACTTCTTTGCTTGCTGAATACTATTATTGTTGTTATTTAATTATTAGTACTATCATTATTGTTATTTTTTCTCATTTTAAAGTTTATATTTTCCTAGAAATGGAAAGAAGACTCAAAGGTGGTGGTTTCTGTGCGCAGAAACTGCTCAAATTAGAAATCAATTTAACATGAATATAATACGAAAAATTAAGAAAATTACATTATATGGCCTGTCTGCTAGAATAGAACTTGTTTTGTTAGCTACTATGTATACGACATTCTGAGTAAGAAACCTACAAAATGTATTATTTAGGTACTTCCTCATAATGCAACGTAGATAAATCGTCAAAATAGCGTGAAATAACAATAGCAGGACACCCGCAAAGGACACTCAAGGACACCCCCAACATCGTCGAAAAAAAAATCACTTAACTAGTCGATGCTGTGTAATTGGGGTGGGTGTCGTTGGCCAGTCGTTGCTGTGTGACCAGGGCTTCACCCGTACATACGTCCTGTAATGATGAAATTGTAACTGATTGACTAAATGCAGACAGTGGTAATGTTGTTTTGACAGTTGTCTTCTGGTTAGGGTTAGTCAACCTTAATGTAAGCCTAGTATTATCTAGGTACCTACTGTTCGCAATTATAATAGTAAGTAGCATACCACATTTTATCGTCTATGCGTCATTATCGTATTTTCAATACTCAACTATGATTATTTATTTGTGTTTTATTCAGGAATACCAACAAGAGATTGAGGAATCATGCAGTCACCACCACACTCGTTCAAAGAAAACTAAAAAAAGTAAAAAGCAGAAGAAAAGATCTCGTTCTAGATCTATGGTAAGAATTGACTTGTCGAGCTTTACTTTGGAGGTTTATGAAAATAAATATTAACACGTTGACTGCGTCTCCAAATACTAAACTTCTCAAGGGCCTGAAAGGAATTTCGAGAACCCTAATAATAAATCGAAGTATCAACTTCAATGATCGATTCTAATTTTGTAATCAATCTGAGGGCACAACGAGAGATACCACTACCTTCATACACTATCGAAGAGTAATATTCAACTTGGAATCGATTTTTAAGTCGTCAATTGACGCCCCCAGCGACCGATATTCGGACGTCGGTCGCTCTGCCGTAAAGACGTCGTTTGGTTACCTGTCCATCGAGACGCACCATGAGGAAACCGGTTTCATGACCTGTACATCGAGACGCAGTGAACGTGTTAATTAATAAGTTTTGATGTTAGAAAATAGAACGCTTGGTAACTAAAGAAAATGGTGGTATTCCTTTCGACATTTCATTATCACAAGTCGATTACAAAAGAAATTAGCCTCAGCTTGCTTAGCTGATTTGAGTAACCATATTATACTTGTTCCAAAGATTCTCCGATTAAAATTTAATTTTTCCCTATGCGAATGAGCTGCATAATAGTGTAACAAACTATTGGTGTATTATTTTCATTAATTATTCTTTTTAGGTTATCAAGAAAACTTTTTTTTAGTCCCACTCAAAGTTTGTTGGTTTACAACTTTTATTTATTCGTGTTATTTTCATTTTTTAATTGAATACCAGAAGTGATATAACAAAAAAATGAATAACTGTCTGTCCACTGCGCCATTCCAAGCTTTTCCCTGAAACGACTGGACCAAAGTTTACAAAATTTGGATCAAAACTTAACGGCCTGATTTAATGTCTGAAATTTTGGCATTGTTTTCAATTAACCCTAAGGGGTAAATTTTAAGGGTCACCTAAAACTTTCGGAATAAAAGGTTAGTTTTTTCTTTAGATTTAGATTGGTAGTATGAGACCCAGAGATTTGAAAAAATGTACATGTATGAAGATCGTCTACACGTCTGTGTATTGTAAAGCTAAACTTGAACTAGTTTGGCAAGATTTTCTGGCAAGAAGGTTTTCTTGTTTAAACTATCGATACATATATGATGCCTGCCTCCGTTAACTCAACGTACATAATACAATATATAACAAATAATTTTATGTATATATAATCAGTGATATCTATAAAAATACTGTGTAATCCAGAAATGAAAAACATTTTCATAATAATAGGCAGCAGTTTTTAGATTAGGGGTGAGGAAAGAACAGCTTCTTCATTAATATGATATAACGAGAGTGCTGACTGACTGTCACTACCTACTCCTTCGAGTTTTCCTCTTTTTTTTCACAACTCCACATTTCTTTCCGTAGATTTCTGATAGCGAGTCTGACAGAGGCCACAAGGAGAGTTCTAGTAGTCGAAGTAAGCGCTCGAAAAGGCACAAGTCCAGGAGTAATTCAGAATCATCAGATTCTGAACACAGAAGGAGTAGAAAACAGAAGAAGAAGAGCAAACGAAGGCGTCATTCTCACAGCCCTGTAAGTTTCTTCATCCCATGGTGTCCTTTAAATTTCAAAATAGTATGAAATATATTCCATTTCTGACAAAAGTTACGAATGATTTATCGTAGATTGTAAGCAAAGTACTGTAGAGTTTCACCTATACTAATCTGATATAAACATGAAATTGTGAAGAAGCAAAACTTCAGAACATAGTGTCTCTCTGTTTTTGGCGAAGGAGGGGGGGGGGGTGAGAGGGACGATTTTAGTAGGAGCATTGTGCCACAAGATTTCAAGAGCACCTGACTCTATCTAAATTGGAATATTGTTAACCCCCATTATAAAGTATGGATTTAATTATCTGAACAACGAATTAAGGGTAAAGTCTTATCTTTAAACTAATAAATAACTAAAAACTATGGAAATTAAAACAAAAATAATAATAAACGCAAAATCAATTAGTAAATTTGCATATTAGCTTCTTCTTAATTCCACTTACAGAGATGGTTAAAATCACTTTGTATTTCTTAAGATTCGTACACTTAGTTAAAAAGATGACTTCTCTTGAAGCACATTGGTTATAGGTTATCCAGTTATTAGTTACAGATTCATCCAAAATATAGTCATGCCTTTACCTTCTTTGAGAAAAAGTTCTTTAATGACCGCGCTTTTGACAACTGCGCTACACAGGCCGATTTTATCAAACCTCTTCGACTGTGAATTGGTGACAAACAACGGAGTCAAACTGCAGGCTGTTGGTTCAGCATATGCTCGCTGGAAGAAGTTGCAGTGAGCCAGGTCATTGTCACAGTGTGTTTCGACTCATCTGTGAGTGAAGATGCTTCATCAGGGAACGTGATGTTTACAGTTTGGCTCAAGAGGGATTACTGTGTATTAAGGGCACCGGAGACAAAATTACTTCTTTTTTTTCGCTCATTGAAAAAAGAAGAGAACCAGCTGAAAATTTTTATTTATCACATTTGAAATTTTAGAGGACAAATACCTTCTCAAATGTACGTCTGAACTAATGTCCTACCCCTTTGTAGGCTGCCGCCTGCCCCTCCACCTCTCAAAACTCTTCCTCAAGTCTAGCGTGCCTTTGGTTTCTTTTAACATGACCTTTCACCTTTTTTAATATCTATATGTCTAGGGAAGCTTGATCAGCTGTTTCAGAGTGTCTCAACTCCGTAGAGTAGGAGTTTGGCAGATCAGTTGGTTGTGTGTACCCCACCCTTCCACCCTTACGTGTGACACCCAAGATACCTGTAACAGGTCTGATTCCTGGCACGAGAATGAAAGAAGAGACAACTCCAACCCACTTTAGCAGATGTCTGAGGAAGTTTGATAAGCTGTGCCAGTGTGTCTCAACTCTGTAGAATAGGAGTTGGGGAAAGGCAGATCAGCTGGTTTTTAGTATCTTCTTATCTACCTAGCTGATTACTTGATGAACAACCAACATCCTTTTTCTAAAACGCTCTCATCTTATTCTTATCCATCTTCAGTGGATGGAATGATGGAACAACCAATGAGCACATTGAAAGGAGAGGCTAGCGGCATGAAGAGCTGAAATGTCAAGGACGGAACACAGCCGTCTTTCTTCAACTCCGTTTTTCTCGTAACACGTTTTTTTGTCTTCCAAGTGAAGTTCGTCAGAAAAGAGTGTTTTTTTTTTTTTTTTTTTTTTTTTTTTTTTAAATCAGGCTGAAAGAAGGAACAAACGAATGTATGGAAATCCGTAAATGTTAGGTTTTTGTAATTTGACGTACCTTCTTATGTTAGTGCGGCTCTTCTTTCTTAGTGACCTCACAGTATGTATAGGAAACAAAAATAAATCTTTACTTTGGTTTGACCACAGTGATGTGAGTAATGAATAGAAAAAAGTTAGGGCCGATCGGATGGGGAATTAGTTCAGGAGTCGAAATTGAACAATTCGCGATGGGCTCAGCTTATCACCCAAATTCAGTCCTTCCATGTTGACCCTAAAAAAATTGTCTTAGTGTGGACGTGTTCAGGACAAAGATATGAGGATGTCTCAGAAATATGATAATTTTCTAACAACTATTGTGGGCAGGGTCAGAGTTGGAAGCCAGGTCACACCGGTGGTGTGGCTCCATTGTGGGTACCCTAAAATGTTGGGACCTATTGATTGCGCCAAATGCTACTAAGGCTATAATCTATAAAAAATACTCTTGACATCTTGTCAGAGCTCGAAATCATGCTTTTGCTTTCTTTGAGATAAAAACTCTTTAAATACAGTGCCTGACAACTGCACTACCAAGATCAATTAACCGAACCTCTTCCACTGTGACAGTTTTCAATGAACATAACAAATTCAGTGAAGGATAATCCAATTTTCACGTTGTTTGTAATGCCATCAAGACTTGTGATCGTTTTAGTACTTTTCCTCCTAGAGAGCATTCTTTATTATGCGACAGAAATAATTTATATAATAAGTAACATAACCAAATGAGTGTAGCACAACATCTTTCTCGTTAATACCATAATGTTGATTGTTGATATTATTATCAAAATGAAATCATGAAGGAGCAAAACTTCAAGAATATAGTATCTCTCAATACCGTTTAATTTAAAATATGAATCAAATGTTGTATGGTTCCTAACAGAACACATCTACCTTATAAGTACTACCACTAATTCTCGGCCGGTTTTATTGCGTTTTGCAACATCCTTCTCGTTATTCTCATCTTGAGGAATGCAGTACGTGTAATGTTAGTTGACATTTTTGCTTATTTCCCCACCATTTGGAAATATTAGTTTGGTAGGTAAGTAAACTGCACCACCTAGCAGGGTGATATTGTAGGTCAGATGTTCCAATAGGACTATAATCAGGAAAGCAATTGATCAAGGAAAACGGGGAAAATTTACACAAAGAATTTTGAGATTGGGAGAGAGCTGGAAGTAACACTGCTGGTAGTAAAAGTTCGTGCAGTGCCTAGTAGATAGTGGCTCTTCTACCTCTTTGATTCTAACTGTAAGGAACACTGTTATACTAATTTATAAGCCTCATCCAGCCAAAGGCATGCAATTTAAAAAATAAATGTATAAATAATAGATAGCTACCTCTCATCTAATAAAGTTGTATTCATGAGAATGCTAATCACGTAGGTATCAATACTTGACAACCCACCAAATTTAAGGATAACCAAACCATTACAACCTGGTGTGTTAGCATTTGAAGGATTTTAATAAACATTCCATGTAACGTATTCCCTGAACAAGTAGTCATCGCACTCCATGAAATTTATCGAAAAATCGCCTGTGGGAAGATTGACAGACAAGGAACCTAAGTTTTATTTCAAATTTTCATAGATTCAGAAGCAAACCGTTTTGAAGCACAGGTAATAACTACCTACTGTATCACATAGTGGAACGCACATTGCAGCTCTATGAACAAAAACCATTCCTGTGTTTGAAAATGTACATTTTTCGTGCAGGTACATTAAGAATAAAATTATCGTTCCAGTCGTGTACAGAAAGCTCTTGGTTGATTAACATTGTGTAAAAATATTAGTACCTACAGTATCTACTAAAATGAATGAAAAATGGAATTGGGATTGATTAGGTTGAAAGGTCGTTTGATATTTAGGCAAACAAACGTCGTGAGAATCGTTTAACTGAAATGAATAGTTTGTCATGAATAGTTATTTAGCAGTTCTGATCATGAAAACATTGAAAACGAGAATAATACTGGAGGACTAAAGCAATCCTACTATCAAAGACAATTTATATTCCAAGATATTTTCTGATATTCAAACTTGAAGTGTTCCTCTACTACTTTGGAACCTTTTGCTGTATGGTTTCCACTCATAGATGGTTTCATGCTTTTCATGACATGTATCGTGTTTTTATCCCCGAAAACGAGCCAAAAAAATAAATTACTAAATGAGGGTTATTTTTAATACTCTAATGTGTTTCCTAACTAATTTAAGATAACGCTGCCTTTGAACTTTAAACCCTTTTGTGTTTGATTTCGGAATATGAAAGGAAGCTTTTTATTTAATGAGTTGACTTGAAGACCTAGTAGAAGAGGTTAATCACAGTATTTTGATAGAACTTCATGTGCCTGCCTAAAACTGCCCACCTTTCCTACCTACATAATTTCCTCTTCATTCGTTGGTGTCTTATAAACCCTGCAAAGCTGTGTATAAACTTGAAACATTCGCAACTGTGTACGATAAATGGGTTAATATTGGGTTTAATTCATTTGACTGACTATTGAACTGATATTGAATTTAACATAAGAGAGAAAGGAATAAACCCCAATCGTATGTGCGATACAATTTTTGAAGGTGCAAAGCTAAACAAAAACTTGGTAAGAAGGTACTATGTTGAACGAAACTCAGAGATTACCGATTTACAATGAGAATATCGTTATTCACATTTCAGGAAGAAACTAGGAAAGAATCTGAACGGGAGGAAAGTCCTGTGAGTGCTAAACCGTCGCCACCGCCAGAAAAGGGAGACGACAAAGAAAAAACAGACAAATCTGAAGAATTGAGTGATGGAGAACTAGAACAAAGACGTATCGCACTCCTGAAACAGCTCAATGAAGCTGAAAATTAGTCTTGTACTAAGCTACCTTCGGAAGCTGGAATGATTTTATTCACTCTCGTCAATAAGTGTACCTATATCTATTTTACATCTTATTAAATAATAGATTTTAATCGTCATTGTATGATTTAAAACGTCTTTGTATAATGATTTACCCTAACCCATTATATGTGTAATAATCTACAGCACCTTTGGAATTATTGACCGTTGTTCTGAAATCCCACTCAGAGCAGAATAGTGTGGTCGAAGTATTTTCGGATTTGTTTAGAAAAGATGGTTATGGGAAGTCAACCTAACTGCCCCTAACCATCTGGACTCTGTGTCCCTCTTTTATGCTCCTGTAATGCTCAGGTCCTGGGAAATCCAGGGGTAAAAGTAAAGTACCTAATAGGAGAAACGAGCTAGTTCATTTGAACTTGTGAATCTATCTGGGCCTGAGACCCAGTCAAGGCCTCTGGGAGGGTTGTTGGGCGGGTAACCGACCTGCAAGGCTTTGCCTTAAGACTCCTTGACCCACGTCCATTTATGGATGGAAGAACAGATAGTAAATGCCCCCAACCATCCCTAATCAATCATCTTTTCCATATGCCTAACAAACCCAATAAGGACATTGATGGACCCAAAACCATAACCTTTCCCAATACAGGTGCAAGTGTATAAATGCGCATTGATCCTCTAATAAAAAAAATATACATGAATAAAAAGTCGGTACCTGTTGAAATTCCAACCCAGGAAAGTAAAATGAAAGTCCAGCATTTTAGCCTCTGTGCCACCAAACTCAAACCCTTTGCCCATGGATTAAAATCACTTCTTTGGGTCCATTTGATTTGCTCTCAAAAAGTCCGGTATTTTGATCTGGGAACATTGAAATTCGTTTGGGACGGCGCGGGTAGCAGCGGTACCTACCCCTGGCAAAAAGAAAAAGAACTAAAAAAATGAAAACTTAAGTTCGGGCAATTTCTGATGGATTCGATTAAGTTAATTCTATTGATTCTTCTGGGTAGATTCGAATTAGAGATCGATGAATATTTTGTCTAAATTGACACTATGAACTGGTTGGTGTGATCAAGCAGCATAGATTGAAGCAGGCACAAGTGGTGGTGGTAGTTAGGGGAGCGCTCCTCAACCTTGGTAATGGAAGGTCATTCGCCACGCGCTTTAGTAGTATGTTGTCTCTACTTGATGTTTTTGTGAGTGTGTGTAGTCTAATCATAAAGGTCAGCGCGATTTTCATGCGGTTCCGGCTCTGTGATCACTCAGGCTTGCTGTCGGTTGTTTTGTGCCCAATGCTATCGAGCCTTGTATATCAATGGTTACATCTTACATGGTACATCGAGAATTCAGAGTTGTGTGAATTGTTCTTTAATTCGCCGCTCGTTCGTTTGCGCAATTTTGATCACACGTGTCACATAATCAGGATGGGCAACGTCCCCGCTACCAAATCTGACAGCAGTTGTAAAGGTGAGTGTACACAACATAACTTTTAATTTTAACCGAGTACACAGACGAAGTTGAAAGTTAATCCAATCCAAAGCGTAGAGATAACAGACTAAAAATGACCTACGAGTACAAACTAAGTTTCAATGAAATTCTATACGTCGCTATCATGCAAATTTCCCAAAGGTTTGCAAATTTAAAAGCTCTCGGTTTTGTTGCTCTCCTCGATTCAGAAAAATATGGAATGTTTCAAAATAGTCTTCCGCAAGATATTTGCAAAATTGCCTTGTTTCAACTGACAAAAGATTCGACTCTATTCAGCTTTAAAAAAAACTAATTAAATATCCTTTACAATGACAAGTGTTTTGGTGGTAAAGAAATTCATGAACTGGTTTTGTATCTTGCTGACATGCCTTGGGTTTGACCCAAAGTTTTCAGATTAGCGAAACTCATTTTGACTATTCCAAGCACCACTGTATCTATAGAACGTCCATTTTTCTCGCTGAAACTTATCTGAGATCCATACAAGGGAAACAACGGTTGTCTGATATTTCTTCAATTGAAAAATGTGGGTGGCAAAAATCAAATCTGCTCTGTCATCAAATTTCAATGATCTCGTAATTGTTAGGTTTCTCAGAAAAAGTCAACGGATTGATCTCATTTACAAATAAATGTCTAGACATCTTTGCAATCAATTTTGACATGTACATTACATACATCTTGTAAAGAATTATTATTCTAATTACCTATTTTCTGTTTTTACTGACTTCATTTTGGTTTTTGAGCTAAGGTACCTACGTACTTTATTTATTTTTTTAATAGGTATAGCCAGGTCGCCATGACCAAATAGCTTGCTAAGAACTGCTTTACATTTTTATCATAGTTTAGTGGGAGACTTTGGATATTGAGGGGGGGGGGGGGGGGGGGTAACCTCCACTCCAGAGCCACGCTATGCTCCTAATCCCAACCATTGTAGTCTGATAATTTCATCGAAATCTATGCTGGGCCTGTTGCAAGAATTTCGAATTAAGATCAGGTTGAACATGTCCTACGTGAATCGTGAGTTCACCGCAAGTGTGAACAAAAAATAGAGAATTTACCTCCACAACAGCAGCAAGTCATATGATGAATGTGAGGGTATGGAATGTGCCAGTGGGTATATCTTATCCCCCTTGCTGCAGATTATTTTGATCTTTCTCCCTCACAGTTCCTTGATCAGGGCCGGCCTGAGGGGTATGTGGACGAATGCAGCCACACACTCGAGCCTTTTGGACCCGTGGTATAAAATTGGTCAATTTTGGTTTTAAAATGAATTTGGCAAATTTTTATAAATTGATTTGAATTTTGGGCAGAAATATTTAAACTAGAAGGAACTTTGTCACAAAACTATGCAGTTGAATATCAATGAGTTCTGAAACTGTAGTCTGATGCCCTTAACCAAGGTCCATGGTCAGTAGTGCAGTAGTCTGCCCGTATGGTCCTGAAGTTGATAAAAACTTCAAGAAGTCACTTTAAGAAGTCGACACTGCCTCAAGAAAGACTCAACAGCCTTTCAATTTTATCAATTGAAAACTAGCTGTTCCAGTCAATTGATTATTTGGGCACAGTTAATTCATTCGATGAGTTGAAAGCAAGAAAAGCCCTTGTATAAATGTATAATAAAAGAGACTATTTACCTATCTTAATAGTTAATAAACTTTTGTTGTGTGCGCGCCATTATTAAACTCTGTAAATATTGGTTCATTATGTTCGGTTGTTTTTTACCCATGGGATATACGGAAATTTATCTTCCCGGTCTGGTTGACGGTGATTACCGCATTAGCTATTTATTCTTAGAGTACTGCAAAATAAGTGTAAAAATCATTGTAATGTGACCCAGAAGCTTTCATTAGTTCATTTAGAATGATGGTGGTTCAAGATACAAGAAAGAGGATTGAACCTATCAAGTCAATCAATAATAAATCAAATTGAGAGACATAAATCTAATTTTCTAAAAGGAGCAAAAGTGCACAAAAACTGTGTTTTTTAGACCTTAAATTTCAAAAATTGTCCATTCCTTCCCCTCCTGTTGGGGCATAAGTTCAGTTGCACACACACCGATTTTGGACGGTCGGTAAAAAATAGGCCGATATTTTATCGGTAGCAGGTGATTGCAAACACATCGGATATTTATCGGCAAAACAATCAGTTGCTTGGTGTTCGTGACGCGAAATTCTTGAACAACAATGAATCCTAAACGGGTAATTGCTATGTGGTTATTGTATCGCCACATTAAGCGCCGTAGGATTATGCGCAAGTGGTGGATTCATCCTATCAATCAAAGAAGGGAACACAGTGGAACATTCTACACTCTTTTTGAAGAACTGAGGCGTGATGGTTCCAAGTTTTTCAACTTCTGTAGAATGTCAATTGAATTTTTCGACGAACTCCATGAGAAGAAGAAAAAAATAAATAAATTGGTAGTCCGAAATCACAAAATTAGTCCCATATCACGAGAGCACTAAAATGTGAGTCTTGTACACTGCAATTGTTGCCTTTAATAGCCATTCGCTATTGGTGGGACCCTACCAGCTTACCAAGAACTTGTGACAGATGTGAACATCCTATGGACCTAAATCATTTTACCTGTGATACCAAGGGCACTCGTAAAGCATTTTTCTCAAAAATCAAGAAATTCAAGAAACTTATTGACAGACCTGATCATTCTACATCAAAGAACAAACCATGTGGTAAATGTGGGGTAAATGGTCACATCAGAGAAGAATGCCCAAATAAAGGTTGGAAGTGTTACGCATGTCAGAAATTCACCACTTCTCATTATTCGAAAAATTGTCCATACAAAGGATTTTCAGTGAAGCAGCCCTCTAACAAGGACAACTCTAACCATTCTGTGAAGCGTCTTGGCAATCCAAAATTTAATAAGCACAAAGGAATGAAACGTATTACACTGGCCAAAGCGAGGAAGGCTCTCCGCTTCAATAAAAATAATGGACATGCACGTCTCACTGTTCAAGCTGATAGTGAAACTGAAGATCTTCCTGAATCTCAAAAGTGTGTTTGGGTGAAGAGTGATGAATTTGATTATGATAATCCCGACCTTCTGTACGCTGATGCTACTGACAGTTCTGAAACAGCTCTGGCATGTTTTGATGGTAAGTTTTCCTCTCCTGATGTGGTTAGCTTTATAGCCGATTCAGGAGCAACGGATCACATTGTAAATAATGAAAAATATCTTGTAAATATTACCAAACTTAAAAAAACTAGACGTATCACGTGTGCAAACGCTGATGATGGAGCTGATTTGATAATAACATCTATGGAAGACATAATTGTTAATAATGGAGATACTGATAAGATATCTCGTCTTAGGAACGTTCTCTTTGCTCCTGGATTGGTTGAGAATTTGTTTTCCATACGAAAGTTAGTGAATTTGGGTTTAAGCGTTGAATTTACTGCCAGCAAGGTGTTGATAAGGGATGTTTCGTCTGGGGAAGTCATCAAGACTGGTCCTTTCTCTGGAAAGTTCTGGTGGATTTCATTCACTCTTCCTTTAGCTAATGCTTCACCTCAGAAGGTACAGTGTGCTTTGAAACAATTGGACAAGCTGCAGATGGGAGGGAGAGTTAACAATGATGAAAGGCATCTGCACCTTGTCAATTCTAACTGTGAGTCTATAAACGATGCAGATAATAAAGGAAAACTTGATCAGATCAATGAAGGAACAAAGGATCTTCGAGTCAATAAAGGAATAAAGAATTTTCGAATTGATAAAGGAACTACTGGAAATAAAGAGGCTAAGTATTGCAATCAAACTAAGGGATTTTTGCCATCCGATACAAAACAAATCATCGATGTTGAGAGGGAGAGAAACCTATCATCTTCACCTGGTAAAAGATTAATCCCTGTAAACCAAGTAATTCTTTCTACCTAACCGACAATAACAAAGGAGGGAGTTCACCTAAACAAAGGAAGACTAACCTAGAACCCAATGATGTTGTATCTATCGATCATGTTGAAAGTACGAAGCTCAAAGAAGAGGATCTAGAGCGTCTTAACTCACAAATACCAAACAGCCTTCGAGATTGTGTTGGATACCTCTGGCATTTACGCTTAAATCATGCGTCTCTAAGTTATTTGAGAATAGCTTCAAAAACTATTCCTGAGCTCAAAGGCGTTAAATTTGGCAGCAATATACTTGAGTGTGAATATTGTAAGATGGCGAAAGGAAAACGTTTAGCATGCTCTGAAACGCGCCAGAGGTCAGTAGTACCATTTTCGAGACTTTGGAGTGATGTCATGGGTCCCATCAAGCCTGCAGCTCTAAGAACAACAGCTAAGTACATTGTCACCTTTACTGATGATTGTACTAGATACGTGATGGCCTACGCAATTTGCAATAAGACAAGAGTTCACATTGCTCTGCAAAATTGTCTTGAAGAAATCCGACAAATTATGCAACATGACCCTAAAGTAATTGAAATTTGTACTGATGGTGGCAAGGAATACCAGACGTATGAAATGAATGATGTTATGAAACAAAACAAAATAAGTCTGAGCGTCTGTGAGCCTGCTACACCACAGCATAACGGATGTTCAGAACGTTTGAACTTGGAGCTCCAAGAGAAGATTAGAGCCAGTTTGTTTGCAGCAAAAATGCCAAATTATTATTGGCAGCATGCCTTGAATAATGTTGTTTATATTCACAACCGGACCCCAAACCGCTCTCTGGACTTCAAGTCCCCGTATGAAAAGGTTAAGGGAACACCACCAAAGTTGAAACACATTAAACGTTTTGGGTGTGCTGCATATTACTATGACACACTGGTACATAAGTCAAAATTCGCCCAAAGAACTAAATTGGCGATTCTCTTGGAATGCAACAGTACAGGCTATACCTTGTTGGACACAAACAAAGCAGTCATCACTAGGTCCAAACATGTGCATTTCGTAGAGTCTAAAGTTTATGGAGATTACTATGGACCAGAAGCGATTCTCCCTATCAATGAAGAATTGAAATTCGGTGAAGAAACAGAACATACCCAATATCAAAGCCTGCCACCCTCTGGATCTGAACACTCCGTGGGAATTCAAAACTCTTCTGATCTAACGACACATTATGAGGCCAGTCAGAATATAAATCCTGATTCACAAAATCTTCATGAGAGAGAGAGAGAGAGAGAGAGAGAGAGAGAGAGAGAGAGAGAGAATTTATTGGCGAACAAAAGACTTTTTTTTTTTTTTTTTTTTTTTTTTACATATAGTTGTATGAAATACATTTGAGCTTTATAATACAATAAAATAAATAACGCACTGCCGCCTACCGGAGAATAAGTAAAAATCACTTGTGCTCTCCGGTAGAGTCATCATCCAAAACCCATCAATAGACCACAATCATACGAGTATGCAAATTAATCAATACAAAATAATTATGTAAAAAAAGATCAAGTAATGTACAGAAGACAAATAGAATAACTAATAAAGAGAGAGAGAGAGAAAAAAAAAAAAAAACTTTTAAGTGGATCTTTAGTATGAAGAGGAAGATGAATTGCCCAAAATCTGTTCGATTAAAGTTCGTTTGAACAATTTACGGCTCGAAAAATTAAAAATATTAATTTTCCGATTGTACAAAAAGGTAACAGCCTGGATATGCGCTGTACGCTTAAAGAGTTCAGTTCTCACCACAGGTAATCTCAAATTTGAATCGGTTGCTGTACGAGTCTGACACGCTCTGCTGAAAAATTCCTCACCAACGCCCTTCTTAAAAACATGGAGACAAGCCTCTAAATAAAAAATTTCCTTGACTCTAAGCAACTTGGATTCATTATATAATACTCTAGTGGAATGTCTCCTCGGTTTATTTAACATAATTTTAATTAAACAATTCTGAGCCGTTTGCAAACATTTAAGATTTGTTCTACAGGCTCCTCCCCATGCCAGCACTCCATACTTCAGTATAGAATAAGCCAACCCAAAGTAAACAATCCTTAGTTGTTTCAACGACAAAAATTTTCTTATAACTTTAAAAACATAAAATAACTTTCTGATTCTACTTACCAGCACCTGAATGTGGATTTTAAAATTAAGCCTTTGGTCAAAAATCACACCAAGGTATTTACAATATTCCCTAAAGGGCAAACTCTCACAAGAACAATGGTCAGATGTGCATTTATAGTTATGGAGCCTGATGTTTTCATCGGAGGGGAAATCTCTACCAGTGATAGAAAACCTAACGATTGCGGTTTTATCGATATTTAAACCTAAACCATTCAAATTAAACCAGTGTCTAACTAAAAACAACTCCTTCTGAATTGTGCTCACAAGTCTTGAATACTGATTGGCATTACATGATGACAGTCATTCTCCAATGACCAAGAATACATTTGAATCTAATGAACCAATTGGTGGCACAGATCAATATGATTTATTTGATGAAAGGAATGACGTTAATGATTCTGATGAACAGGATGATGAAGCAAATCTGGTTCATTTGCTGCAAGTTGAAATATCTGAAATGGAAGATGAACCAATTGCCTACAGAGATGCGCTAGCTCGGCCAGACCGTGCCCAATGGATTGAAGCAATCAACGATGAATTCAAAGCTCTACAAAAATGCAACACTTGGCAGATTGTTCCTAGACATAAAGTACCACAAAATCTCAAAATTATAAAGACTCGCTGGGTGCATAGAAGGAAACAAGAAGTGAATGGTACCACTCGTTATCGCAGTCGTCTAGTGGCAAAAGGATTTGCCGATAACAACAAATATGATCGAACTGAAATATATGCACCCGTAGCAAGGAGAAATATTATTTTACGGTCGGCGTGTGTGCCAAGTCCCGTTCCATCCAATGGTTCACTATTGGAATTCGGACGGCCAGAATAAAACCGGCCGTACAAAATCGTAGTGCGTGCAATAACACTAAAATGTGAGTCTTACACACTTGCAATTGTTGCCTTTAATTGCCATTCACTATTGGTGGGACCCTACCAGCTTACCAAGAACTTGCGACAGATGTGAACTTCCTATGGACCTAAATCATTTTACCGAGACATCCATCCTTTTTTCCACGTTTGTTTCTCGGCCCTAGTTAATTAAGTACAACTTAGCTAAAACACATTGAATATGTGTTCGGAAATTAGTCCATTGTAGTAAGTGTGGAGTACGCTACGCAGCGCTGTTTTTCGAAAGACTTGCTTACTCATGGATCTTAGCATTTGTTCGGAAAGTATGCATATTGGACTTAACAAAGTTCTCTCACTTCTTTATCTTTACTTCTCTGTGTTACCTCTTATCACCAGCTTATGTTGGCGAATGGCTGGTGGCTACGTCAACGTTTTTGCGGTAGTGTCGTCTAGTTCAGTAGTTCGTGATCATAGTAAAATTTTGGTAAAATATCATTATATTAATGCCCAAATAGCGAATTGTTCATACATTATCATGATTCAACCTTCAATGCCCATCACAAGTAAGTGTTTGAATTGAATTTATGATTTTTCTAATGATAGAACCAGCGAGGAAATGGGTACATACCGGCTTCAAAAGTCTTGTTCTACCGGACTCGATGTTCCCCTGAGTTCCTAATTACTATTTTTCTTCAGATATTTACTCACTTTAATTTTTACAGTATAGTTAGGAAGCTCCTACTTCGCGTGGATTTCGCTTAATGAAACATTTTCCTTGCTTGACCTCTGTAAAACATCATACATCTCTCATGTTTTACGAGCACGACAGTGCTGTACTAGGTACCTATTGTATTTTGATACATGAGCATTCAGTGTTAATCCACGATCCAATGCGGAAAAAGCTTCCGATGTTGAAGAAAAAAGTGGAGTTGATTGATGCGAGAGGGTTAAGATACCTACTTAGGTTTGACAATGGAATAAAATTCTGGGAAAGCTCTAGGTTGAATCTTTCATGAATAGATCGACTGAGATAAATGATGATAGGAAGATCGTTTTTTATTGTTAGCGCCTAGACCTAGACAAGTGAGCAACTTGTAAGTTTTACTTGCCGAGAAAGGTGAACTTTATTGAAAATCTTGACGTCTCACGTTCAATAGACATCAGGTTATATCAGTTGAGCATGTTCCACTGGGACTCCGAACTAACAAGGTCCGCCTCTAGTGGGTGAAGGACCTAAAGGCCGTACCACACTTCAAGGTCAGCTGTGAATGTTACAGAGCAATAAGTGCAAAAACAGCGCATTCTGGTGGAATGCAGTTTTATTAAATCTATCAGGTTATGGCTCCTAGGGATTTTCTAACAAATCCTTCCCAAGGGTTACGTTTTAGCGTTTTTCTTGCGTTGACGTAATAATTAAGTAGAACATGTTCTAATTTTCCCAAGTAAGTTTAAAAATGCTCCGCCAGGATGCGCAATGGTCGAAAAAACTGATCTTGGAATAAAGCTCTTTGCCTTCTTTTCGTTTTAGCATTAAAAATGCGAGAAAAAATCTGACAAAAATGCAAGTGTGATTTTTAATGCTGTATTGCAAGTTCGAAAATAGCAACTGAAGAAGACTAGAAATGTGAATGTTCCAGAGAACTGCAAAAACAGTGCATTCTGGCGTAATTTTCTAGGCGAACTTGAGGGGTTTTTTCATTGAATGATTACTTTTTCACATTTTTCTAGACTCAGAAATATGCCAAAACGTAACCCTTGGGAAAGTAACAATTCAATGCAAAACCCCTAGAAGCCCTAACCCCGTCAGACTTAATGAAACTGCATTCTGCCAGAATACGCTGTTTTTGCAGTTATTCCTCTTCATCATTCACATATTCAGTCTTCTTCAGTTGCTATTTTCGAACCCACAGTACAGCAGAAAACCCTTCAATACAGCATTAAAAATGCGGGGGGGGGGATGCTTGTGTGAAACAGCCTTAACCTTTTTGCGCCTGGTGGGTGTGTGTGTGCGTATATATATACCTGTTTGAAGTGCCACCGCTTCAAAGAAAAACTATCATCAAAAGCCAATATCTCTGTTTGAAGTGCTGCAACTTCTAACAGAAACTACCGACAAAAAACCGCCGACAAATGGGGGAATTATAAGATAAATAATTCAAGCATCCCGAATTATATAATACTGTTTTAACTGAATGCAGTATGATGAGGATGGTTATAGATATCACATGCTGAGTGGGTTTAGTTAGACATTGAATAAGCACCAGTCTCAGAAAGGCTATTATTGGCGGTGGGCAGCAATGGAAAGGACGAGCAGCCCGATATTTGAGGTTGGCTGGCAGCTACGGAAAGTACAGGTGCTCGATATATCACATCCGGGGGCAGCAAAGCGTTAAGGAGCATGGTGGTTGACATGGCTTTGCTGGTCAAAAATGAGTATTATATTATTAATTAAATAGATTATTATGATTAAAAAACACACACACAAACCAAAACCAACGAAAATGAAAAAACAACTTGTGTCCGCCCCTCCCCCACCCCTTCTGACTCAAATTTTAAAAACTTCTAATAGCCTATAATTTAAGTTGGCCTGATACAGACATTTCCCACCACTCATATCAGTTGTCCAATGACCCCTGTAATCGTGAAAACCGGACAAACATACGGACAGAGAAAAATTGAGAAAATGGTACCAATCGTCTACAACTAGTATGAAACGGTAAAGAACCGCAAAATTTCATGATTCTAATCAATGTACAGACAGACATAATTACGATTTTATTAATATACATAAGAGGAGAGTCGGGAGGACGAGATTCATTAGGTACATACGTTCAATAAACAAAAAGTTAAGGAGGAAATATTAACTTAATGTTGGAACCTAGTTCTTGGATCCACTCTTACGTATGTTCGAAATTCCAACTAAAGGTAAATAATTCGAATTTCGAAAATCGGCCGTTTAGTACTAATAGTACTTAAGTAACCTTTTTCATGAACCTTCTATAAAATTTTCATGGTATGTGCGGGTTAGGGTGAAGATGGTCCCCTGTGAGAATTGTTGTTCCCAAATCGATAGTTCACTCGGTGAATGCACAAACGTAAATTCCATCAACCATCATTTCTCACGCCCCCGTTGTCCGATCTCGTTCGAATTTGGATAGGTGGAAGAGGTTGCATCATTATTAGCTCCAGCGCATGCGCGTAAGTGTACTCCGAAGAACAAGGTCTAGTTTTCATCAGATTTTTTTACATTTTCTGGAAATTTGTGGGTTAGGCTGTAATTTTAAGCCTACCAATTTCGCTTTTCTCAAATCACTACTACCTTCTACCGCGCAAACGTGAATTACTTCAAGCATAATTTTCTCCTGACTGGTTTTGGTCCACCCCGGGTATTTTATTTCCCCGGTGCCCAACCATATCTGGTGGGCATCCCCCTATCCGCCACCTGGGGAGGCGCCTGATGGGAGACCAGTCAAACTCCACACAGGAAATTTAGTCAGCCATTCAGCGTGGAGAGAGGCGTCAGGCAAGGGGATGGACAATCGGCAGTGTTGTTCAACCTCGCTCTACACAGTGCTATAAATGCTGTGGATCCTGGTGGCACAATATTCCACAAATCCTCCCAACTGTGTGGTTATGCAGACGATATAGCCATCCTATCCCGGAGTCTGAGTGCCTTGGAGGGACTTTTTGCGCAGTTAGAACTGGAAACCAGAGAACTTGGGTTAGCAGTAAGTTCTTCCAAAACTAAGTACATGAAATTGTCGGCTCGAGAACAACGCAATGTGGGGGATGTTTCCCTGAACGGTACAACGTTTGAATCAGTCACATAATTTAAGTACTTGGGCACTCTCTTGAATAAAGAGAACAAAGTTAGTGACGAAATTCAGAAGCGGATCGTTGCAGGAGGGAGAGCATATTACGCTGCGATTAGGATTTTCAGATCTAGGTTGTTGTCCAGGACGACCAAACTGAAATTGTATAAGACGTTGATTCGACCCATTGTCACTTATGGTTATGAGGCCTGGACGATGTCGGCTAAGGACGAGAACAGCCTGTTGGTGTTTGAGAGGAGGATTTTAAGGCGCATCTTCGGCGCGAAGTGCGTAGCTGGAGTATGGAAAATTCGTACCAACAAAGAACTCGACCTTCTGATCGAAGGTGAAAATATAGTGCGGTTCATCAAGGCTCAGCGACTCAGGTGGATTGGGCATGTCCAAAGGATGCCCGACTGCAGAGCTCCAAAAAAGGTGCTGGATCAGCGAATGGTTGGGACGAGAAGGAGGGGTAGACCCAGAAGAAGGTGGCTAACAGACGTGACAGATGATCTGAGGACGATGAGGGTGACCGATTGGAGAGAGACTGCAGAGGACCGGGTTCGATGGAGGACAATTGTTCGGGAGGCCAGGGCTCACACTGGGCTGTAGCGCCAAGAGAAGAAGAAGAAGATAATTTTCCCGGTTTTTTTTTTTTTTTTTTTAACTTATTTTCTGTGAAGCATGATGCGCCATGTTCTGATCATTTATAACACACGGGGCTTAATAATTATAGATCCATGATCTGCGAAGAAGGGCAATCTTTTACAGAAATGATAAACCATTTTTTAATAAGTTGCAGCATTTTCAAATATATGATAGAACTGTGGCCGGCCGTGAAGTAGTTTATAATGTATATTAGGTATAATCGGAATTCGGCAAAAGGAAGAAAGAATAGTACAAAGTCCTTGTAATCAGTATAATGGTCTCCTGACGTTTCGGCCACTCCGTGACCATCATCAATGGGTTTATAACTTTCAAAATAACCTGGTAAAATACCACCATAGAAGAAAACCAATCAAACAGGGTGGACAACACCTAAACATATTTATAGGTTAGTAATTAGCAATAAATACCATATGTTAGAAATCAGATTTTTTCTTCCTGTTTGGAGCAATTTTGTTTTATATTGTACCTAATTTGTATTATTACAGGTGGATAATTTGTACCTGGGTTTTACATTACTCACAAAAACATTGTGTCTCAATAATGTAAGTTTATTATAAATGTTTGTTAAGTTTTTGGTTGACGTCATTTGGTTTACCTTTGGTTAATCATTTTCAATATTAAACCTTTGTAATCGACCAAGAAAAAATTTAAACCCCAATCAAAATTTGTTGGTTTACGTTTCAATATACGTAGAATCCAAAAATTGAATAAATAAATAATCCATCCGTCCGCCGTTCGCCGTAGGCTGTGCGCCGTCTAGAGCTTTTCCCCAAAACTACGGGACCACAGTTTATGAAATTCGGGACAAAATCATGAATGGGCCGGAGTAACATCGGTATCAGTTTTGATCAACCTTAAAGGGTAATAATTAAGAGCTAGCATATTCAAAAATCGAGATCTCGAAAACTTACAAAGTAACAGTGATGATTTTTTGTTTTTCAATAATAAATAAAATCTCAAAGAATCTATTAAAACTACTGCAACGCTGCAAGTTGAACCGCTCGTTTTCATGAGGGCTAGAACTTCGAAAAAACCTTCAGATTTCCAGGTGCGAGACATGAGGAACTGATGCACTGCTAATAAATTAGACTCCGGGGGTGGGGGGGGGGGGGTCAAATGCCGGTGGAGTTAGTACATTTTTTAATTATTTCTTCCTAGTCACTTTCATGTTTTTTTAAGGTTGATACAATCTTCTTCCTTTTAAGGTTAGATAGCCCTTCTGCGCCGAGCATTATTAGACTTTAATAATTATCAATGGTACTCACACTGCACAAAATTGAGTTTACAGAAATGTTTATTAAAAAGGCCTGTCCGTCCTTAATTTAGTTTTATCATTTATAATTATTTCATTTTTCATTTTTATTATTGAGTTTATCGTAAATTTTGTCGACCTGATGAGCACTGAATCTTAGTTAGTAGTTTTATTTTATCTCATTAATTTCAATTCGTGGGTGCCTCGATCGATGTCGATTTATACCTGTGATATGTACTTATCCACTATTATACTTAGATATGAGCTCGTGTTACATTAAAAGAGACGAATAATGTGTGTATATAATTATTTAAGTTATATTAATTTATCCATGTTTTGCTTTTCAATGATATAAATATGAATATAATCCCCAAGAATCGATTAAAACCATCCGCATCGCTGTACGTTGAACGGCTTGAACATCGATAAAACACCCTCGGATTTCTAACCGCAAGACCATGCGCTGCTAGCAAATCTATTAATTAGCTAATCAAACTCTAACTTCCATTAATGGTCGCTAGATAGTGGGACCGCGAGACATGGAAATTTCCTTGTAAATATCAGCTGATATAATGCTTTATAGGAATTATAAGGTGATATAGTTCCAATGGAATTTATGATAACTTTACGAAATCGAGTTTATTAAATATTGACCGTGAAGCATTGCTGCTTAATTTCATCTCATAAATTACTCCCTACTACTCAAGTAGACTCTAATTTATTCTACCTATAGGTAGCAGAAGCATTATTTTCACTTTTGAGTGATGAAAAAGTTATAGTCTCCAAAAATTTAAACGTATCGTTAATTGTAGACAGTGATCTGCGTAGAAGGGCTATGTAACACAGAAATAAAAAAACCTTTGTGTAATAGTTTGATGGGTTTTTTACTTGGTAAGACTAGCTATGCCCTTCTTCCTAGCTGTTCTATATCTTCTACGTTTTGTTTTTCTGATTGTTTTAGGAGATTTGCCCAAATGCAATATTTGCTTTTGACTCTAGCCACCTGAAGAGTTTTATACCGATTGTGCTCCCTCTTATTCTGACGCTGCCCTCTTTGGGAGCAAAGCTTTTCAATAAGTTTCGTGTTTGTTTTATCAAATTCTACTTAGTTACATTTGTCAACGATGGTATTTTACCAGGTTATTTTGTTGTTATAAACCGTTTGATGATGGTCACTCCGTGACCGAAATGTCTGGAGACCATTATGTATAATGATTATTTTTTCTTCCTTGGGTCGAATCCCGACTATACCTGATATCATTTTTTCCAAAGTTAGAACTAACAATGAAGAAGATTTAGGGAAATTAGGCGTTGGCAAGAAATCTTAAAAACTGGAGCTATGGGGTTGTTGTTGTGAGAACTTATATTATACTGGGTTAAAATATTTATCTTATAATATTGAGTCCTGGAGGTTCATAGGCCCTGAGGACATTACTATTATCCCTCTCCAACTGAAGCAAATTGGTCTTGTTTTCATCAGCGTCATTTTTCGGAGGGCCTTTATCCCAAAGTGATCGTCGAACAGAGCGTTATGTAATGTTACACGCCGGCTTACTGGAAGTTCCTTATTTTGTGCCAGTACTGAGTGCGTATGATTATTGACTCTGAGATTCAACACAGTCTCTGCTTTTCCAATATAGAATGATGGACAATTTTCGCAAAGCAGCTCGTAAACACACAATGGTATTTGACAGTCTGCAGAGCCTTTGTACCGGTGTGTGTTGGGGGTATTAGGAGAAGTGAAGTTTTCATCCTCTATTACCAGTGAGCAGAGCTTACAGCTTCTTTTCCGGCAAGGATGTAATCCTATATGAGTATTGGCGGGTCTCGATGATCATCTGTGTTATAAAATACATCACCATTTCTCTTTGGAGATATTTTATCACCGTTGAATACATAAAGGATAATTACAAAAATTGCTCTTATGATCATGCTGCATGACTGGGGCTTTTTAAATAATTTCCGAATTGTTTGCATTTATAAAAATCTTCACCCTCGACGTAGAAGGGTACTGGAGCGAGAAGAGCACGGCGCAGTAGTTATACAGTACCCGCAAGACTGTTCGGTCTTGAAAGTACTGTATAACTTAAGCCCCTTCATCCCGACACGTCTTAGGGCCGGGCCACACGACACGACAACAGTACGCCACGTCGTGTAGGTGAAGTGTCGTTGTCGTTTCGTGAAGAGCGTTCAAACTACAAAAACACCCCGGTTACTATGTTATTTCTATAGATGAATCAGTATTGTTTTGGACTCTTTGGGCTTAGGTAGCTTACTAGTATGAAAACTATTTTTATAAATTGATAGGTAGGTAGCCCCCCACCCAACAACCCGACCTACCCAATAAGTAACTAGGGAGTTTTGTTTTTAAATCATTCAAAGGACTGTGTTATCATCTAGGAATTTTTCGAAGAAAATAAAGCTGTAGCAATAGCTTTTAAAAATAAAAATTTCCAGCAATTTTATAGCACAATAAATTGCTCTAATTTCAAGAAAAATGTTTAAAAAACTAATAATGGCGAAAAACTGCTAAAAATCGTTTTGAGATTTGTAGTAGAAAATCACTAAATAACATATATCAACATTCAAAAGTTAAAAAACTGTTAAAACAATATATACTTGAATATATACCTACTTAATATTTCATATTGAATAAATGACTACTGACTTAAATTTTCTCAAAATATGCTTAAACATCGATAAAAACTGCAGAGCAATTTTGAAAATTCAAAAACTTGTTTATATATGGCCGAATACTGTTATTATTTTTTTTTTACTACATATTTTTTTACGAACAAAGTAATTCTCTCCTTTCACCATGGTAACGCTCCATCTCGAAGCATCTCGCATTTCAGGCCTGCAATACGTTCACTAAAGTCGTGTCCGAGACCTCGGAGAGGAAACATCGCGCTCGAGATATTCGGAAGTTTGTTTCGCTAATGTGAATTATCAGTGAAAAAAAAAAAAAAAAATGAGCCCACCGGACGCCGCCCGGTCGGTGACCCTTCGTGAAGTTATTGAAGAAACTGAGGCGACAGTTGCGAAAATAAAGGCTGAGTTGAACGTGTTTACCGAACAACTACAAGATTCACCGCTCGTTCATCCAATCGGTGAGTTATTTAAAACCGTTTCTACTCTAATTTCATTTCTGAGTGAGACAAACAAAGTGGTTTTGGAGGAGAAAAGAAAAGTGACTCTGCAGTCAGCGTTATTAAAGCAGCGCGATGAGCAAATCGAATGTCTCAAGGAGAAAATCGAAGAACTAGGCTCACAAAAATCGCTGAAGCCACAACAGTCGACTGTGCGCTATTATTCAGACGAGAGCGAAGATGTCGACGAATCAGAAAAGGAATTCTCTGATCCCCAAAAGCGTAAAAGGAAGAAATCCAAGGATAATATTCCAACGCAGAATAAAACAAAACAAATTTTAAAAACCAAGGACCCGAAACCCCCACCAATCTACTTGCATAAAATCACCGATAATTATAAAACGATTGAGGAAGCGGTGCATGAACATGCTCCAAATTCCAAAGTCACTGTTATGAGGGATAATCAGGTTAAGATCAACCCATCTACCTCGGATGGATTTCGGAACCTAAGTGAATTCCTTCGAAACGAAAAATGTGAATTTCATACGTACCAAGACAAACAGACTAGACCCTATTCAGTCATGATTAAGGGTCTACATAAATCTCTGTCTGAAACAGAGATAGAGCGCCGATTCCAAGTGGAATACCCTGATCTCGGAAAAGTAAAGGTCACACGCAAACTAGGGTGGAAAACGAAAAACGCCCTGGACATGTGCATAGTTGCCTTTGAAAACGGGACTAACATAAAAGACATACATGCTATTACTTCCTTACATGGAGCGAAAATCGCTGTCGACAGTCTTAAGTCTCCTAAACTTGTTGCACAATGCAAAAACTGTCAAGGTTTTGCACACACAAAGAATTATTGTGTCCTTGAGACAAAATGTGTCAAATGTGGTAAAAACCATGCGACAAAAGATTGCCCTAAGCCCGTTTCAATACATCCAAAATGTGCCAATTGTGACTCAAACGAACAACCCGCAAGCTACAGAGGATGCATAGTAGCGATCGAGGCCCAAAAGAAGTATAAGGAGAACACTCGAAAACACCATGCATCGGAGAGTACAAAATTCACTGTCAAAACACCGTCACAAGTTCTTCGGGAAAAAAATTCAACTCCCTTCTTACAAGGAGAAGGGGGGGGGGGGGACAACTTGAAAACATACGCGCAAGTCCTCAAAAACGTCCAAACGCTTCAGCAAAAACCTACGCTGAATGAGAAACATGCTGACCCATTAACTGTTATTCTTGATCGTCTAAACCAAATTGATCAACGATTCACTGAATTCAATAGAAGAATCGGAGCACTGGAAAGTAAACTCCAATCCAAATCGAAGAAATAACCATGAAATATCTCAACATTATGTCATGGAATGCAAATGGGCTCATATCTAGGAAAAGTGAGCTCCAATTAGTGCTTGAGATAAATAAAATTGACATTTGTCTTGTGTCAGAAACACATTTTACTAAAGAATCTTATTGTAAAATAAGGGGCTACAAATGCTACCATGCACTTCACCCAAGCAATGCTGCTCAAGGAGGAAGTGCTGTTTTCATAAAAGAAAATCTCTCCCATCACGAATTCACTAAGATTGAAACAGAAATGTTCCAAAAATGGAGTCATTCTCAACCATAGTAGCGAGCATCTATATACCACCAAAGCACACTGTCAAAGAAGAAGATTTTGCTGATGCGTTTGAGCACCTGGGAAATCGCTTTATCATCGGAGGGGACTTCAACGCCAAGAACACATACTGGGGCTCCCGAATTACCTCTACACGAGGAAGAGAACTGTACCAGTACACATCCAATCATAACTGTGAACCACATTCAACAGGCAAACCAACATACTGGCCAACAGACAGAAAGAAACTTCCTGACCTCATTGATTTCTTCATTACCAAAAACATATCAACAAACTATCTGTTAGTACAAGAATGCTTTGACTTAAGTTCAGATCACTCGCCCATTATTTTTACGTTAAGTGACTGGATCATCCAAGCTCAACAAAATCCGACACTTACTAACAACAAAACAGACTGGATCAACTTCAGAATTGAAATAAACCAAGAAATTGATCTCAACGTTTCTCTAGACACCCCAGAAGAAATAGACAGTGAACTAGCAAAACTTGTTTGCAGCATACAAACAGTAGTCAGCCGCAACACACCAATTATAAAAAAGCGACAAAAAGGCTTGAACTATCCAAGGGAAATAATGGAAGCTATTATGAGAAAACGCAAAGCAAGAAAAAAATGGCAAGAAACGCGAAGCCGTGTGCACAAAGCTGCGTGGTATAAAGCTGCAAATGAGCTGAGACAGATGGTCAAGGAGATAAATGATGCAACCATGGAGAACCTTGTTTCATCTCTAACCAACTGTAGGGATACAGACTACTCCCTTTGGAAAGCTACCAAACACTTAAAAAGACCAATTGTGCAAGCTCCGCCCCTTAATAACGAACTAACAGGTAGGTGGATAAGGAGCAATCAAGAAAAAGCAGATGTCTTTGCAAATCATCTGGCTGATATTTTCACAACAAACCCTGGAGTACCTGACGAAGAACCTCTTGAAGTGGTCCAGCCGTCGGAACCAGATATTTCCATTCCATTTGTCACTGTCAAAGAAGTACACAGAACAATTCAGAAAGAGATTAACCCAAAAAAAGCACCGGGATATGACTTGATCACTGGTTTAATCCTGAAATATCTTCCCCGAAAGACCATAGTCAAATTAACAAAAATCATAAATAGTGCCATTAAATTTCGTTACGTCCCTCAGTTATGGAAAATAGCAGAAGTAATCATGATTCCCAAGCCAGGCAAACCGGCAAATGAGTTAAAGTCCTACAGGCCTATTTCACTCCTACCTTTGCTTTCAAAACTATTTGAAAAATTCCTTCATAAGAGACTACTAGTAGTTGTAGAGGAACGAAAACTTATTCCAAAGCACCAATTTGGCTTCAGAAAACAGCATTCCACCATAGACCAAGTCCACAGAATTACAAGTCTCATTGAAAAAGCATTTGAAGAGAAAAAAGTGTGCTCTGCAGCCTTTCTGGATGTGTCACAGGCGTTTGATAAAGTGTGGCATGAAGGGCTTATTCACAAACTTCGCAAAGTTCTACCAGCATGTTATGCAGCAATTCTGGAGTCTTATCTGACCGACCGATACTTCCGAATCAAACAAGACGACGCTTTCTCGAAGCCTTTGAAGATTCATGCGGGAGTGCCACAAGGCAGTGTACTAGGCCCACTACTGTACCTGCTTTACACTCGCGATCTACCAGAAACTGAGGAAAATACAACTGCCACGTTTGCTGATTTTGGATTTTTGGCGACAGGAGAAACCAACATCGAATCAGTTACAAAATTAAACCAGTCCATCCTCCGCATCCATGAATGGACAAAAAGATGGAGAATTAGATTGAATGAAGCGAAGTCTGTACATGTTGATTTCACAAATAAAAGGATCAACTACGTGCCAGCCTTCCTTGACAACAAGGCGATTCCCTATGCCAATGAAGCTAAATATCTTGGGATGACACTCGATGCCAAACTGAGGTGGAAATCACATGTTAAAAAGAAAAAGTCTGAACTAGTTATTAAATTCAGGCAAATGTACTGGCTTATGGGAAGACACTCAAAACTGTCTATCCACAATAAGCTCATATTGTACAACCAAGTCCTCAAACCTGTCTGGACATATGGTGCGCAACTGTGGGGGTGCACTGCACAAAGTAACCGCAACATTATTCAGCGCTTTCAGAATAATGTTCTGCGCACCTGCGTTGATGCGTACAGATACTTCAGAAACGACAGATTACACTATGAGTTGAAAGTTGAATCTGTCAATGAGGTTATCCGCAAGCAAGCCGTCAATCACCTTTTGAGGCTCAGAGATCATGTTAACGAGGATGTCGTTCAGCTCCTTGACACCGAAGATCTACTTAGAAGACTTAAAAGAACTAAACCGCATGAACTAAGTGAAATAAAATGAACGTCAAGACTAATGACTCAATAATCAGAACAATAAGTCTAAAGTGAAGTATATTAGAT
The DNA here is from genome assembly GCA_030762985.1 of Adelphocoris suturalis. NCBI lineage: Eukaryota > Metazoa > Arthropoda > Insecta > Hemiptera > Miridae > Adelphocoris > Adelphocoris suturalis. The sequence continues at coordinate 40,219,053 of CM061046.1, read as the reverse complement.
CTTAAGAAAATGTACAATAATTTATCACATGAATATTGCTTATAAGTTGTTATTACTTGGCGCAATAAAACTTGTCAAAAAAAAAAAAAAAAATTTCTCTTTGGAGATATTTTATCACCGTTGAATACATAAAGGATAATTACAAAAATTGCTCTTATGATCATGCTGCATGACTGGGGCTTTTAAAATAATTTCCGAATTGTTTGCATTTATAAAAATCTTCACCCTCGACGTAGAAGGGTACTGGAGGGACAAGAGCACGGCGCGGTAGTTATACAGTACCCGCAAGACTGATCGGTCTTGAAGGTACTGTATAACTTAAGCCCCTTCATCCCGACACGTCTTAGGGCCGGGCCACACGACACAACAGTACGCCACGTCGCACAATGGATGGAAACAGCTGTTTTTGTGCAAAAACCTCTTAGATGAGCCAAGTGGTTGAACTTGATGTGGATTCTCATGTTTTTGGGGTGCTGAGTCGATTGAAACCATTCCCGACTCGCTAACTATAATGACTAATCTGATAGCAACGTTTTAGCGAATTTTCTTAGAAAATGAAGCTATTGCAATGGCTCCAACATTTTTAAAATAAAAATTTTCATCATGGAAATCCGTTTTGAAGTATTCTGAAACGATTCCTGGATTTTAACGCTGTTTTATATGAGTACATATATTTGTATATATAAGAATGCCCTGCTTTCTACATTGGAAAAGCCGAAACCAGTCATATCCCTTGTTACTGCACCAAGTATCTACTACCAAAACGATAACTAGTAAATAAAAGATGTGGCGATGAAGGGCAAATGAGAACCTTTTTCACTAGGTGTCTCAGAGGAGAGTAGGTATCTAAAACCGAGGAAGTTACCCGTTCCATAGCCCCAGCTGATTGAGCTCTTAACGCTAATTTCTTCCTAAAGAAATCCTAAGAACCTTAAATTTGAAACGGAGCCTCTGTGAGACTTTTAGGATAGGATTTTAACTTGCTAAACCACCCCAATCAGCTAAGTGAACTCTTAACGCTAATTTCTTATGCAATTTATCCTAAAAAGCCGAAATTTGAAACGGAACCTCTGTGGGACATGAAGAATAGGATTTTAACTTGCTGAACCACACCAATCAGCTGAATGAAATCTTGACGCAAATTTTTATGTAATTTATCCTCCGAATCTGAAATTTGGAACAGAACCTCTGTGAGACAGTTACAATAGGATTTTAACTTGTCTAACTACCCCAATCCAAACCTTAAAATAATCAGATTTTGTATTGTTGTAATAATAATAACTTTGCTTCGTTCAAGCGTTGGATATCGTCCCAAAATTCTTATATACATTCTTTGTGAAACACTAATCAATTCAAGAAAATGCGCTTAACATATGGCTCATTACGTGAGTACTGATCTATATTTTTTTTTATATTGCAGAATGGTTATTTGCTGTAGTTGTATGCCTATTTCTCGTCCCTCTAACTTCAGCTGCTAACAACCACCTGTCAGCCTATGATCGCCAAAGATTACTTCAAGTAATTGACACCGCATTCCCTCCAAAGGATCTTGCCACAGTTCACTATGGAGTGCTAGCCCACAAATCCCTCAACAATCCTATCCCAAAACAAGAGGTATGATATTTATGTTTGACATCTTAATACTTCATGTTCTCAATTCTGCATTATTACTTGCGTAATATTCCTAACATTTCCCTAATATGGCCTAGTTATGATTTAGTCGAAAAAAAAAAATCAATTATTAGCTATAGCTACCCTACAATAATATTACGTTTAAATGGTTACCAGAGAAATTCCATGTCTAATAAAACTTTTGGAGGCAGTTGCTGAGTGGGGTTTTTTGTCCAGAATAAATTGGCTTTGGTACGATTCCGATTCGGCTCGCATATCAGAGCCTGGCCTCAGCTTCGACTATTTCAAAACTGGTGCTCAAGATAACATTTTTCCGGCAAACTATTATGTAAAGGGAGACAAAAAACATCGTGAAGCACTCAAGGATCGAAACAACTTATTAATAAATTATGCTTAATTTAAATTCCCTCGCAATAAATTAAGTTCTTGCTAAATTTTGTAACTGAACCTCTGCTTATTGAATGCCATTTGAGGAACTGAATTTGTAATTTCATGTTGATTTAATATTGATTCATAAGTTAACAGTCTGTAGAGCAATATTTTGTAAAGAAGGATGAATGTGATTGGGGATTCTTATCTGGGCAAGAGATATCCCTTCCAACTTTTCAGGAGTATTAACAGTTTGAAGAGTAGGTATTTAACTAACGAACCGTGGTGTGACTGTCAATTAATTAATGATACAAGTTAATAGATACTTGCCTCCGTGTGTTCAACAGGAAGTTTGCAAGTTTTTGACAGCTGGTTTAATCGACCCAAGCAATGTCGAACTCAACTACTATCTCGCCACAACATGGAAAGCCATCAACAGCTGTCCTGGATCTATTCCTACTGCGTCAATGAATAGGGTAAACTTTCAAAGTACATTAATACATGATTATAATGAGAATTAACGTTAGTAGTAGCTTTATTATGTTCTCGAGACTTGTTCAAATATGACAAGTTCTTTGGATCTTGTTGTTATATTTTTCGTTAATGTGTTTTTTTATAATTATTATTATTATTATTTTGTTTTTGTTTTTTTTTTATTATTATTTTTTTTTTTACTTGAAGGTTTTTAGTGATGTGTTAGCCAAAGACTCGTCAAGCATTATGGACCTTTACCATGCTACAGCAGGATTAAAGGCTTTAGGATCGCCCATCAGCAAAGACATGCAAAAGAAAGTGGCAAAAATGGTTCAAACCATTTTGAAAGATGATAGCGTCTCCAAGTAAGTACTTCCAATTTATTCATCCTGTTTGTAGAAGTTTGAAATTTTGTTGAATTAGCATGATGGCCTGATCAGCACTTTGTTCCTGCCAACATTCTTCCTTTTCATTAATCATAGTGTTGATTTCTATTTATTTTCCAATCCTCAGTATCGCGTATGCTCTGCACATTGCCACCCATCTTGGTCCCGAAGGCTCGTTTGCGTTTGACAGAATTGAAGATGTTTTAGTCGTTGCGGACGAGGTTGATGGGAAATTCTTGCAGTTCGAAGGTGGTCTTAGCATCACAGGTTTGTGAATTGACGGACAGCATTAGAGTTATCTTGAATACATCTTGTATTCTAATTGAACTTACGCATGAATAAGTAATGGAAACACGATTTATAAGTTATTATTTTTCTCTTTGTTTTAAACTTGAAGTGATTCATCGACTTTTTTATTTTTTGTCTTTCAGCTTTAGTTATTAGTGGGACATTCGGGCTTGCTGATGTTCTTAAGAAGGATCCTCCTATTACACCTCAACAAACTGTTAAATTCGCCAATTACTTTGTATCGAGAAGAACTGTGCAGACAGTAAAGGGAGTCCAAAACCTTCTTAATGTCCTTAGCACGCTGTCTCAAAACAACGTAAGTACCTGAATTAATGGAACCGTATTCAGTTCATATTATGAAAAAAAAAAAAAAACTTAATTCTTCTGGTTGAGAAATGATCAGCGAAAATTCATAATGAGACTAATAGGGCATTGAAAATAGGGGCTTGCTGAAGTATAGTTGAATGAAGCACCACTGGCAGTCTCATTGTTACAAAATAGTGCATACAAAGGCACCAAATTTGCTAATTTCACTGTGGAATAAGCTCTACGTTTAATCTCAATGCTCGAGTTAGATCCAATGATGCCCATATTTGTTTGACTGAGTCTACCCACTTGTACCTGATCGAAGATGCATGTGTGGATATCACCGTGAGCCCCAGAGCTCTAATTATTATTGAGTAAAATCACATAATGGTCAAGATAGGTACTTGCCATCAAATCATTCTTTATCACTGTCAGTAGCTCAATATACTAGCGATCATTTCCCTCCTGAATGGGTCTTGAATTGTTAATTCACTTAGGAACGTGAGATCATGTTACTTTGCATGTGTTGTCTAATCAGTGTTCATCAACCTCAAGTTCCAGATGCACGTCTCTGTAAGCGTTGTCGGTAATAAAGCTGTGTCCATCGACAATCCCATGATACTAATGAGAGTCTGTGATCTTCTGGGACGCCCGATTACTGCTCAAATTGGCCTCACTTTGGAGAATTTTGTTCGCCTTTCAGACAACACACCCATACTTACTATGGTTCCATTTGAGCAGACAGCAGACAAGTAAGTTTATCCCACATTTTGATGTGAACATGTCGTTCTATTCAAATAATCTCTGAGAGTTCAGCGAATCGTATTCTTACTACATTAAGGGCTTTTATTATTTTCCACTTCATAAGAATGTTTTTCATGAAATATTTATTACCTTCCTTGATGGTTGACTAATGATATTGGTTGGTTGTTCGTTGCAGGATGGTATATACCACTCGTCTTGTGAAACCTAAGGGAGAAACCCCTGGACTTTACCAGATGACGGTCAGTGTAACTGCAAATGCTGCATCGAAACTCATCGGTAACATCGATATGCCTCTTGACATCAAAATCCTAGCTCACGCAGTTTTCCCTGACCCTCTCCTCATTGGCACAGCAGATTCAGATCAAGTGACTCAACCTCAATTCCAGAAGTAAATACAATAAATTATACATAACAATTATTCTAAAATAATATTATACACTACGATAATTCCACCCAACACTTCTGTGGGTGTCGTAGATGTTGACTGACATTAGCGACCAATCCTCTCTCCTCTCAGCCCGTATTAGTTCTCCACTCGACTTTGGACTCGTTAGGAATCATATCTGTTATTATCTAGGCATCAGTTATAACATACTTCTTCTCTATCATAGGAGAAATATAGACACGACGACACGTTGACTTCGAGAATTAACTACATAGGTTGTCATAATCATATGTAGTCCTATTATTGAACAAAGCAGTATAAACCAAATGCAGTGTCTTAAAAAAGCATATTGGGAAATTTTAGTTCTGTTAGTGTTCAGTGCTTAATCTTCAGGTCTCCATTCGTTTTCTTCGTAATATAATTCAGTAAGATACAGTTTAGAACATTCTCAAGGCTTGAGTTGTTTTACCTTCCTTTTCCAATTTAGTGTTGATGGAAAAATTTTGAACGCGTTCTATGTATTTAACGTAGCTCCTGCTCCCACAGAAAATGGAACCCTGCTGGTTCAAAAAATCAAAAAGTGCTGGTTTTCCCTACCAGATAGGAGAGTAGAAATAAGAAAAGAAGATAACTGAATCAGGAAAGAAGTACTGCCATCTGTTCTACGCTCCCTTATCCTATTAATAGGAGGTATGATATCCAACGAAGCATTTTAACTTTGATTGTCAAGAATTCCTGATCCCGTTTGCACAACTGGTGATGTTGTGTAATAGCCAAGAAACCCTTGAACGTTTGATCCCAAAAATTTGACTGACTTTTCCTTATTGTTGATCATTCCCTCTTAATTATTGGGTCCCTTCTTTCCAAAGATGAGTAACAGATGATATTTTAATCTTTCAGAGTGATCTACCCAAATAAACTGTCCCAAGTGTTGGAAGTCGACTCTCTTCAAAAGCTTGCCTTGAGATTTACAGTGAAAGAAAAGGTGACGGCCAAGCCACTTACTGTTCATCAGTCTTTCGTTATGCTCACGCATCAAGTCTCCAAAGAGGAGTCAATATTCGTTGCAGAGAGAGACAACAACGGACAATACAAACTTGATTTGGTAAGAACATAATTATTGGTACCTACCATTCTTAGCGGTGTTGACTCAGACGTAACATGCATAAATACAAATGGCGCATCAACTTACAGAGGTAGGTGAAACATACACATAATCAGAGCAACACATCAACCCTCCAAATTTTCTTTATTTTCAACTTTCTTGGAAGTTGTTCTGAACCTTTGATAATTCTTCTAAAATGATAAAAATTAAGATAGCTTATCTCTTTGATAGTATAATTTATAACTTACATTGGGTATGTGTGTCAGTGTTTTGTTTATTCGTACAAATTTCAATCTGCGATCCTCTTGTGAAATCATTTGTTATTTACAGGATTTGGGGGCAAAAGGAAATGAATTGTCCTCAGGAGTGTATAACGTGGACCTTATCATTGGTGACATGATCCTTTCAAACTCCATCTTATGGAAAGTTGCTGATGTTAAGCTAAATCTAGGAACCTCTGTCCCTTCTCAATCATCATCAATTCCTTCAATGTATCTGCCCAAGCACGAAATCAAGGTATTTTTCATATTACTGATTCCTTAATTTACCTGGAAATGTTAGCCAATTTTTTTTTTTTTTTCTTTTTTTTTTCAAGGATTCTGCCAAGAAATAAGCTCTTGAACTTGAAATTCACGATTAGTGAAGGAGTTGGATATTCAATCCTTTCATTCAAAACGGCATTAACTATTTGGTTGAATCATAATTTTTTTTTACATTTGGTGAATTTTCAACCCTTTCACCCATCTAGGAACATCATTAGCTGTTGGTTTGCAATGAAAATAGATGATAATAGATAGATAGATAATGGGAGTTTATATTTATATTCCTGGTATTTAAATTATTATTTTTATCGTTTATTAATGTTGAAAATCAAACAATAACTTAGTTATTTTTTCATTTGTCAACAGCACCTTTTCAGAGAACCTGAACGCCGACCTCCCATCTTCGTTTCTAACCTCTTTACTGGACTTCTCTTGGTTCCTCTGCTCCTTTTATTTATTTTGGTGAGTCTCAATTGACGAAAAGTAATTAGTTCAATAATAAAAAAGTTCAATTGGCCAGGGGCGCTCAGAAATATTAAAAAAAGAAGCTAAGGGTATACCTACATTGGATTTTGACCCCCCCCCCCCCCCCCTCCCACACACCCAATGACACCCGACCACCGGAAGAAAACCAAACACCAGTATTTTAAGGTAGGTGCCCACATTGGGCCGTTTCTCCCATTCCTGTGACTCCCGATGACTCTCGATCTGAACCGTTCCATCGTCAGATCAAACTTGTTTGTTTCCAATCCAAATTCGGGACCCGAAGAGCTGTGAAACGGCGGGAAAATTTGACGAGAAATATCTTATTCAGCTTGTCAGTCGTGAGCTATGATTACATTCAGAAGATGCTGAAAATGTTGTCTCCAAAATTATAGTTTCCACTCGCAATTAAGATACAAGACTCAAGCTTTACTGGAAAGTTACTAAACAAAATTCGAGAAAAAAATAAGTTCTTGAAAAACAAATCATAAACGACTTGAATAATGAATAATTAAATTAACCATTTCCCTCTCGAGCAATAATTTCATAGAACTTTTGCTCGTCGGAGGAGTTCTATCAATACCATGAAAAAGAAAAATGTACTGTTCACAGTATACCCAAACTCAAACTAGAAAACCAGCCATTCTTTTCGTAACACCCAATGAAGAAAAAAAAAAAATCAAATTATAATATATGCCTACTACACAGTAAATTCATGAAATGAGATATTTATTTATTTATTCACGGCTAGAGCCAATTACAAAAAATTCAATAATATATTACATAATACAGATATAGTTATATACACACAGTTATATACAGATACAGATTAAGTTATTTGGGATAAACATATTTTACATTAAGACATAATTTACGATAAAATATTAACAAAAATAATATGGTACATGAACTAGTATAAATACAATATTAAAAATGAGAGAACTAAAATATTTTTCAATGAATTTAAGAAAGTAAAATTGTTGGGTGGCACATGAGTTTAGGTTTACAGCAAAAAGGATGATAAATAGAATTTTAAAAAAGACCGGGAGACGTTGAAAAAGTTGACTTCGTCACAAGAGCTTAGAAAAGCATTGGTTTCACGAGGTATGCGACAGAGGGGACGATTGTATAGATAATTTACGTCGGAAAATGGGACACAAAACAGGGAATTGGAGCGTGTGGTATAGTGAGGCACATTAATATTAACAAGGGCCAACAAAGAAGGGCAGTCCAAGCTGTTGACTGGAAGCTTGTGGAGGAATACGATGTCAGCCACAACTCGTCTGTCCTCCAGAGTAGAAAGACGGTGTTCCAAGCCTAATAATTTGATATATGACAAAATATTTATGCCTTTCTGAAATAATAATCTGATTGACGTTTGCATTTCTTCTATTAAAAACTCGGGCTCGTAACACCTTGGGAACAAGATGTCCAAACAATATGCCATAACTTGAAAAACAGAAGTGTCTGATACCTAATATTAAAACGTAGGTGCAGTTAGAACAATAAATGTTGGCAAAATATAAATCCTTTCACCTTTCTTTGAAATAGATTATTATCTATAGATTACCATCGGGAGGTAACCTTTCCTACTAGGTGCATCAGTCTTTTCAAACTACAACTACTCCTTGTGTGTGCACTGGCTGTGACCACACAAAAATTTACCCACTACTTAATTAACCATTCAGCGTTGAGTCCTTAGGGGCGGCCATCACGCGTTCCTGAGGGAGAGTAGACGGGAAAAACAGATAATACTACAGCTCCACATTTTGAGGATAGTTTGGAGGATTGTACTGTTCAATTTACCTTGAACGGGAACCGTACTGGAGGTGTTTAACGACACTACACGTGTGGCATGCGTGCGGACCCAGGCCCAGGGGCAACCGTGGCCCCCCCACATGTGCTGCAGTCATGCAGGTCGAGGTGGGGTTAAGCGGTAGGTACAGAGTCTTCTTCTCTGTTACGGGCCTGCGACCATTCTTGGCCTTTAAGGGCTCTGGCTGGTGGGGCCCCAGGTCTAGCCTGCCACCCAGTTGAGGAAGGATTCGCGGGGGTAGTAGGTTTCACGCCCTTGTAGTTCTCCCCTATCTAGGGGGGCGGCGGCTAGGAAGTAGAGCCTTGTTGTGTTTCCCCGGCCTCAACCGGGGGACACGTTAAGAGGCCCTATGGTCTATACGTTTACCATCGACCAATGTTCAATTTACCGACTCTTACTGAAGTGAAGATAACATCATCTTACTAGAGCCACCGAATTTCGTCATTCCCTCCTACTTAATAAAAAGCCAAGTTAGCTATGGTAGCATATGGTAATGATGATGCTGCTGGTGGTAATATTGCCATGGTTTATAATAAATGGTGGAATGGGTTAATAATAAATAAATTGATTTTTTTTAAAATATGTAGTAAAAGAGGAATCCACTGAATAACATAGTTTAGGAACTATAAAACTAAAAGGAAACCCTAGGATGGATTTAGTAGTGTTGCTATTAGGGCCAGTTCCACCACTGAGGATCACAAATTAATCCAGAGTTGATCCAATTGTCTCACTGCTGTTTGTGAGGGATAACTCTCGACTCTGGATTATCTCCCCTCTAGCTCTCTATGGTGGAACGGGCCCTTAAAGGGGTTTGCCACCCCTAAAAACGTTATTTTGCCAAAGAAACATCACTCCGTGAAACTAGAGATTCATTTACGTTCTTGGACTTGAAATAATCATTGGATGTTTGTTTTAACAATAAAAATACTCCATTTATCTTGAAAGAATTTTTTGGCGTAATAATTTGTGTAAGCTTCATCTTCCTCTTTCATTTATGGTAGCATATGCAGTTGATTTTGGTTTATGTTACAAATATGACTTATTTTGACTTATCCTAGCAGTTCCTTTTCCATTAATGCGCCTCTACCGATTTGGGGTTACACGAAACGTGATATATTCTTTATTTGCTTGTAGTGGATGGTCATCTGATAACTTGGTTGATTACTGATATCTGGTGATGTTGATAGTTTCTCAGTGTCAGTACGTCATGGTGATTTCTACAGAAATTTGTTGAAGAATGACAGCTGTTGTTGTCAAACAGGACTAAAATCGGGTTGAGCTAGAAAATGTTAGTTTGTATACCTACTCATAAATCGTAGCTACAAGTTGTCATTGTTGAAGAAAATAGAAATAATAATAATGAATCGTGTTTTCAGTGGTTCAAGCTGGGAATCAACTTATCCAACTTCAGTTTTTCACTCAGCACCTTCGGTTTCCACATTGGTCTTGGAGGTGAGTTCAAAATCTTTCTTGTGCCCATGTTTCATGGGCATTTTTTATACTTATTACAACTGGTGGCTTATGTATTTGGCTTTTTATGACCTACGTAAACCCTCCTTTTTTTCAATTACAATTATTGTTTTATTTGTACAGGTATCTTCACTCTGTTTGGTCTTTTCTGGCTCCAATTGAATATGTTCGAGACTCTCAAATATTTGTTGGGTCTCGGCGTGGTTACATTCCTATGTGGCAACAGCCTACTCGCCCGTCTTGCTTCTCAACACAAGCGATAGGACCTTTAATTTATTACTTAGTTCTTTTTTTGTAATTTTGTGAGGCTGATATGTTGTAATATAAGTTCTTTTTTATTGAGCATCTTTACTTCCCTTGCACTCTAAAGGGTAAATGGGAAGTTATGTAATTGACCTGGAACTACCATAAATTTTACGAATCCAGTAGGAATCCAGTAATACAGGTGAAGAGCGTTTTAACGTTTTGGTATGACGTAGAGAGAGCTGTTTCTCTCCTCAATATCAAAACTCTGCAAACTCAGCTCTAGAGTGACCAGTTGAAGAGACTTGCCAGAACGATGTGGGGCTGCTCACAAGAAGTCTTGAGCTGACACTACAGTATAGCCTCTGATACTATTTGGGGGGAAAGAAATAACGACAGGTGTGGCCTGCAGAATAGCAGTCGTTGCAATGGATCTACAGTCCGGAGTTGAATCAATCATTGACTCAACGTGAAATCAGTTGACTGTCCTTCCATGAATGTCTTAAGAGAAATGGAGTATACTATTTGACAACATATTTATACTCCTTCCAATAAAGTTTCACTAGCAAGGTAAATGAAATCTTCGGATCTTGATGTCGGCCTTCCCTCTCAGATTGATCCCTAAAAACAGCTCTAATCTCTCTCGCATTGGCAGAAGTTCTACCCCAACTTTTGAAATCTTTGGCCCTAAATTATTTGCAGAACACAATTTTACTACAGAAGGGTTTTGGGTCTAAACCTATGGCTCTGCTGCAGGAGCCAGCTTAAACGTAGGTGCAGGAATTTATTCTTCGGATTTGGAGCCGTGTTGGAATACTCTTGGTTAGTGTACTACTGTTGCTTAGCCCGTGTTTTGCCTATTGGTGGAAAATTAAGTCTACTGTTGGCTATATTTCCAAAAGTTGCAGAGCACTCCTCTACCTTGGACGACATTAGACAAAGTTATACTAGTTGATGACTGGTCTAGTTCAGCTGTAAGGGGACTTACTGGACAATTCGTATTGTGGCTTTGGCAAAGATAATTAAAATGTAGGTAGTTTTTATTGCTTTTTTTATCCTGAATTTTGCGTTATTTCAAATAGAAAGTTGTATACAGTTAAGGTGGTTACAGAAGATACCTATGGGTACCTACCATTCTATTTGCCAAACTCTAGGGAGCTGACTTTTGACCAAAAATTTTTATCACTATACCACCAAGGTAGAATCCTTGCTACCAAGGTCTGTATTACGCGTTAAGAGTAGGAAAGTTAAACTTTTATGTTGAAATGGTATCTTTATCTGGAGCGGCCATCTGAAATGATTATATGAATCTCCCTGGTCATGAGATTATCTCAACGAAAATAGGATCTAGACTGCCGAGTTTTCACATGGAACATGAATTTTCCTACGCTACTCTACTGAAAAACCTATATGGATACTCCGAAATCATAACGATGAGGTACCTAGAATTTTCTAATGGTTCACACGTATTATACAAACAATTGTTGCTAGGGAGCTTGTTCATGTCGCACCCCACAAAAATCGTTGAATTTTCATTGTAAAGCTCTGAATTAATTACACACCGCATCTCATGCTGCCAAATGTCACATCATTCTGAAAACTACTGCGTAGGTACTGTTAGAAACTCTTAATCGAGGAAGGCCCTCAAAAGATTGAGGGTCCTTTTGATATGCAAATCTATATGTGTGTACAAATTTTAATTAAGTTGTCCAGATACGTTTCAACCGAGAGCACGTCCCATTTTTTTCATAAAGTCGGCAGGCTCAAGTAGAATTCCTAATAACAGGTGCATGGACCCTGCCAAATGCAGTGCATGGAGCCCACTTTAGTTCATCAAACCACAAGGTCAATAAATTAATAGGGGAGGGGGGGGGGGGGGTTGTGTGGAAATCTGCACAAAGTAAGTACCTACCTACTGCAGGAGGAGACTGACTATATTTATTTATTATATATATATAATAAGAGTTACAAAGGAAATTATGGGTTTATTTAGGTTTTTTTTTTTTTTTTTTTAATAGAATCAACTACGTAGTAGATATTTCATATGTGTAATCATTATTGAATAATATAAAGAAACGTAAACTGAACACTATAGCTTTGTTCGCAGTGCCGGTTGGAAACGGTTACCAACCGTTGGCGACCAGGTTTGTGATTGGTTTAGTGCGCATGCGTGACCAACACCTAATTTCAAACCGTTTGTACCCAAATCCCCACTGCGAACGGGTTCCAGGACAGTTCCAACAGCTGCAACCTGCTTGGTGAGCTTCGCCTCATCCTTTGAATAGGTAAACATTTCATGTATGAATAAAGAACCTGAACCGTAAAGAGATGCAACCGCAAGACAACAGACAGGTTGAAAAATGAAAAATATTCATTGGGAACAAACCTTCCAACAGGAATAAGATATCCATGCTCAATCTTTTCTTGCCTCCAGCTGATGATTCTGTGGGAGAATGTGGTTTATCTCGCGGGAAGAATTTAAATCGAAGTCAACCGTCGTTCTTAATTTTTAATGTGAATAGCTTTACAAATAACTCTTCAGTTGAGATTAAGTAATAACATTTTACTGTTTGATTTTGTATTTTGTTGCTATTCAGACGAAGATTCCCATTCTACGTCGTTGTCACCAATAAGATTTTCCATATCACACAACTAGTAGGAAACTTTCAATAAATAACCGTAGAATTAAAACGAGGGTAAATGCAAAGGTAGAACTTAGTGAACAGTGCACGTCATGCAGATGTCCGACAGCTTTCTCATCTCGTTCGGCTGGCTTATCATCTCTCAGCTCGCTGAGCTCCCGCTACCCTACATCTCACAGTGGATGAGTGGAATGATTTGATTGGCTACTTCGAGTAGCGGTGTGGTGGGGGACAAACCGTCAGATCGGTCAGCAGAAATTTCTCTGACCGGTCTAACCGATCCACAACGCGTTTCAAACTGGTTTGGTGGTCACTGCGAACGGACCACTATGGATGCTATACAGAATAATATTCTGGCATTATTTTCCTGCTCAAGTAGAAAGCAGGAAAACGGAAGACCAAAATTTACTGGATGGATTGCATAGCGAAACAACATGGAACCACACAGCTTCAGAATCTGCCTGTCGAAGCATGATCTGGGCGATGCAAACAAAGTCAACCACCACCAATTCTTATCACGAAACCACTTTAGTGATAACGAGCTGTAAGCACATGTTTTCTTCTTGTATTGTTCTTCGAGAATAAAGTTGTGAAGAATAATTTTATTGGCATTACCTCCAAGATCACACGCTGAGTGTAATAATTGTTATCGATTAAGTTCTGTGCTCTGTAAGAATTTAAATTTGGTGTGACTAGATAGGCCGACCATGAAAGTTCTAAGTGAAGAAAGAACCAGCAAAGTATTCGACAAATTATCTAATTTGTAAGTATTAATTGCAAATAATTATATTATGTTTGCAAATACTTCAATTTTTGGGATGCCGGAGACCATTCCTATAATAAAGCGGATTTTATATCATTGTTTCCATTTCCTCAAATAAGAAAGATAACTAGAAATGTTTGGAGTTTGGATCATCAAAAAGTAACAAATATACTAACTTAAAGTACCTACCTACCTACTTGAGTAAGTATATGTAAACCAAAGAACGTTGAGCAGTTTATGGCTCAGGAAGAAAGTCCTTGCTGCTTAAACTGTAACCTATATTAACCCTTTTGCAACCGAGCATTCGAGAGAGTGGCCGCTCTTCTAGCCCTACTCTTACAAGCTGGCTGTCAGAGTGGCCTTTATCCATTAATTTATTTGCTGCGCAACACTAAAAATTTTCTTGGTTTGTCAAAAAATGGTCCACCCTCAAATTTTGATGGGACACTCTTGAATATGTGCAAAGACAGCAATTTCGGAAATATGCCTCATAGCTCAACCCGTTGGAGTGTTGCAACTAAAGGGATATTTCCCCTTAGTGGACACGAGTTCGAACTCCGTCCGAGGTATCAAATATTTTTGGGCTTTAACAGTTGGCAAAGTCAGTAAAAATACGAAACAAAAATTAAATCCCTCTTGAGTCAAAAGTAGCATCTTTCACTTCCTCACTCACTCGAGTAAAAAAATACACCTTGACAATGACCTCGCTCGAATTTCGTACTTCTTCCAGCGAGCATCTGCTGAGACAGTGGCCTGCAGTTTTACTTCTTCCAAGACGGCTGGTATTTGACTCCAGGGAAATATTATGTTCAGGGAAAACTGACATTGAAGAGGTTCAATTAAATCGGTCTCATAGCTTAACCTGTTAGAGCATTGCAAATAAAGGGAAATTTCTTCTTCGTAGTAAGGACACACTCCGGGGTATCAAACAATTTCGGGAAATAACAAGTCATTGGGCCTGGAGGCTGCTCGAGCCTCGCGAGTTATCTCGTCGCTGGGCCACTAGTGGGTGATGATTTTTGAGAGCGTACTCGATACTGGTCTTTAAAGGGTTAAACGAGGGTCTTCGTCTGACTACTGGGCTTTCTGCACTACCCCAACAGCCTCCCTTCAGGTGCTTGAGCATAGCAAGCACTTCACTATGCAGAGCACGCTTGCTCTATTTTTCTGAGCATCGCATCCCCTGCATGATATACTACCCCCCTTCCCCATGGATGAGATGGTCATTCTAACCCCCCCCCCCCCCCCCCCCCCCCCGGATGAGACATATTTTAGGATCCAAACACGAATTCGACCCTTGGGTATTTTTGTTCAGGATCTCACCAGTTGGGAAACAGAGATACTCTCTGGTTACATATGAAATGCCCCCTGCCCCACCTAGGACCTCGTATGGGATGGGTGTTGACGTCTGGGTCAAGGGCAATACACCCCCATTCATCATCAGATGCCACTACACTGAGGCAAACCTGTGGTATACTACTAATATTCTTTTCAAATTTCCTTATTTGAACAGTTAAAATTATCACAAAACAGGAATTTTTGTCATTTTGTTCGTCATTACACATAAATAAATAAAAATAAGGACAGAAAGGCCTTTTTTTTTGTAAAGTTTTGTCAAACATTCTCCTTTTCACTGATGGCTCAAAACATCTGATGTTGTTGGCCTCGCTCTATGGAACTCCAACTTCCTAGTTAGTAGATGCTTACCCCCTATTCCGTCTGTGTTTACGGCAGAGCTGAGGGCACTGACACTTGTTGGAAATTGGGAATTATGTTATCTGTAGTAACTCACTATCATCGAGGCGATTAGGGACACAGTCTGATGATTCATCTAATACAAAGCCTACGTGTATCGCTTCTCCATTGAGGATCAAAGCTATATCCAACATGATGCCAATTCCATCTGGCATGAAGAATGGGAGGGTGAGATCATTGATCTGTGTGGTGTTCTTCAGGACTTGTGCCCGATAGGCCCTTTTGTAACCTAACTGGTCACCCCTCTTTTTCACAGACACCTGCTGAGAGCAGAAGCTCAAGATTTCTATCAGACCTTGGGGGTGTCCATAGTATCCACAAATAACTCATCATTTTTATGGATTTTTCGGTGACTAGTTCGCATAAATGAATCATTAATGACCTTCATTATATTTTTCTAATACACTAGCCGCTCCGGCTCGCCTCCACGTTCAGCCGGGTGGCTCGCAAGGTGTGGCTGTATAGATACGATGGTCTTTTACTGTCGAGTGGGACTTGTAGAATGATTGGAAACGGTAGGTCACTAAGGGTAGATTTAACGTCTGTAGGGGATGTTGCTTGCTTCGCTCGCGGGAGGAAGTTATACTGTCCACCCAACTTGGCAGTCGTTTTTTCTGTTGGATATTCTTACGAACAAATCTTATAAAACTACGTAGAACCAGGAAAAGTTTATTAGGGGATGTTGCTCGCTTCGCTCGCTCGGTATGGCTTATAGACTCTTTCGGAAAATCCCAAGAAGATCCCCCACTTGTAGACTCCCGCCACTCAGCCGTTTGGCTGTGCATATAGAGGTAGAAATAGTTTGTAGACGTGATCAATATAAATGGTTTTTTTGATCTATTGCACACACTGTAGTTGTACTAACAGTATGGGTAGTTTTGTTAAATTGATATTGTTATCTTAACATTCAAATCTGTTTTCAATTTCACTTCTCTTCCCAACAGTTTGTCAATCACCTTCATACATTATTTTTATTTTAGTATCGGAGATAATATCAAACTACTTCTGGACCGGCCTGATGGTAAATACTGCTTCAGAGAACACAGAGACAGAGTTTTCTACATATCTGAAAAAGTGTTGAAGCTTGCTGGTAACATCCCACCTGATAATTTTATCAGTGCTGGGACCTGCATAGGAAAATTCACCAAGTCTGGACGGTTTATTCTTCATATAACAGCACTGAACTACCTTGCCCCATATGCTCAGGTTGGTTATCCAGATAGATAATGAGAGTATTTAACCAGATCTATGATTTGATACTTAATTTTTTGGTGTCACTGGTGTACAAATCAATTTAACCCCTTTCAGGAACAACATCCACTGTAGAAAAATATTTTACCCTTCACAACAATAGAAGGATCTGTGTGGATGTAATATGAATTACCACTTCATGAAATTCTTTTGGAATTTAGTATCAATCCATTATTTTCCCCCCTACTCAAATCTTCCCCCACCAACCCATCTCGTGAAGCCATCCTCAAAATCCCCCAAATCAATAAAGGAGGATGGCTCTAGCCAATATACTAATGACTCTTCTAAGGTCCTTAAACAGAAATTAAGGACGAGGCGACACAAATCGTTGACCTCCTCCTCCCCCAACTCCTCTGGCTCCGAAATGGAGCTCGACCAGGATCCAGTGGTGGCTGGACCCAGGTACGAAAGAGGAAAAATGTCCGATTGGGGTCTACATCACCACCCCCTCAGGCCCCGACTAAGAAAAAAAGCAATTCTTTTACATACCTGTTATCAGAAAAATCTTCTGATGGTATTTTACGAAGTTTAGCATAACGGAGCTAACATGGGATCCTCATGAGTCCTGCAGATTACGACGTTTTCGATTTATAACGTTTAACATAGTTTTTAAGACCATGAATACCCCTAGTGTGTTTTGACTCTGAACGTGAAACTGCTACCTCTCAAAGTGTGATGTTTACCATTGAACTTAGAGGCGTTGTTTATTAAAGTTTTGGATCCTAGTGCAGAGCATTTTAACCACTCAAAAATTGTATATACCTCAGCAGAGTTCGATCAAACACCTTTTCCCTAGAACATCGAGAGAAGGCCGTCGTGTTAGTCACCCCTCTGCCATGCCAAATTAATAAAACCTCTCTAATCGGTGAGGGGAGGGGGGGCTCGATACACATGGAAGGGGTTCCACAAGAATGTTTACACAAGCATGGACAACTTCTTAGCGTATTGTTGCTCTGATGTGTCCTGGAAAACCCGCCTCATGGGCGATCATACCTGTTGAATGGATATTTCATATACAAAGATGAGGATTTTTACGATGAAAGTGATACTACATGAACAAAATGGTACAATTATGTATCAACTTTTAGGGCTCCCTAGTCTGTTGGTTTTACTTACTATTAGTAAACTCTTGAAGAGGAACTATCTCATCTACACATTTTAATTAGGTAGTATAATGACCAGGATGTTTCATAGTTACTTCATGGGCCACTGTGAATTTTTGGCGTCACTTAAATCCACACATTTATCCAATACTTGTATCTAATTTAAATGTTTGCCTCCATTCGATTTACAGAACAAAATATGGGTCAAACCTAGCGCCGAGCAACAATTTTTGTATGGCCATAACGTCTTGAAATCTGGCTTGGGGAGGATTACAGAAAATACACAAAAATTCCAAGGAGTCGTCGTGTACTCGATGAACGATTTACCTCTGGTAAGTACCATTTCTTTTGTCCAACCTTTCAATCTTTCTTTACAAGGCCATTCTTCACCGGGTGAGGAAAAATTGTGGGTTACTGCTTCATGATCAATTATAACTGGAAGTTAATGAGATATCTAGAGCATTCTAACCTCAATCAAGTTAATTTTTTTTTTTTTTTTTACTGGTAAAAATCAGTTAATTTGTTTACATTTGTTTTGTTTTAATCAAGTTTGGTCACATTTATATATGTATAAAATCACGTGTCTCTCAGGAGTTAATTCCGAGAAATGGTGCTAACAATCTTATTTTGGTATGGTAATGTCAGCTGTTATCATTTGTCTCATCCCAATCCTTCTCCAATTCCATGACGAACACATTCTGTAAAGCGACAGCTTAGCAACTTGGTTATAATTTGCTTTCTTGCGTTATTTGTTAACAGGGATTCGGAGTTGCAGGCCGCAGCACAACGGAATGCAAACATGCAGACCCATTGACCATCGTGTGCCTACATCAAGCAGATATAGGAGAATACGTTAGAAGTGAAGACACACTTATATAACTTGCACCTAATTGAGTATAATTTCATAACAAACCCCGTCTATGTAAATAATTAATAAACATTCCTTCATACCCTCCGTATTATCTCTTGGGAACCATTAGAGTCGCCCCTGCCAAGGGATCAGACCAGGGTTGCCAGGTGACCAGTTTTGGGCCAGACTATCAAGTTTGTTAGCAAGATGTCCAGGCCAATAGAAAAAAAGAGGAAAAATATTACTAAAACTAGTCCTTATTGACTAAAACTCTGCTAAAAAATATACATACAGTTTTTTTTTGCGATTTTTTAAAGCACTATTTTGCAATTTGAGGTGTTCAAAAAGTTCTGGCCAACGAATTCATCCTTTCATTTGGAAAGCTTGATTTGTTGGCGCATGAACGGTATTTGTATCTCAATCCTAAAGAGTGTTATCGTTTTGGATGATTATGTTATTAAATACGTATGAAAAACTATTAAACTCTAGGATTCGCTTCAGCGTGCCTCAAAACGGATCCCAATGCAAACAATTTCGTAAATTTTAATTTTTTGTAGCCATATTGCAATAGCTTAATTTTCTACAAAAATTCGCTAAAAGGGGATGAGAAATGTTCAGAGGCTGCTCTTCTAGTCAATATTAAGGTTGCTGGAAGGGATTTGTGTACCCAACATCTGGGAACTGAGCTAGGAATTAACGTCAAATGCAATATATTCGTAAATTGATAAGTTAATCACAAATTTAAATCTAACCCGATTGTTTATAAACGTTCTAATGACCCGTACCACCAGAGAGGTGCACGAATTAACCTAAATCTTGTTATCTCACTGTTTTTGAGAGATAACTCCCAACTCTGATTCAACTTCCCTTTGGTCATCTCTGATGGAATGGATAAACGATGGATCTGAGTGAAAAGTAAGTTACGAGTAGTTTTTGATAGTCTGGTTTTTGTTCAAAAATGGTGAGTTAAATGAAATTTGGTATCCTTCGAGGTTTGATTTACCTATTAGGACAACACTGTTTTCAGGACGAAAGAAGCTGTTAACATCAATGTGGTCATTAAAATTTAATGATTTATTTATTAAAAATGTCGCAGTTTATATAATTACGATACATGGAGAAGGAACACACAAAATTCACTATAACCCACAGAAACACAAACGGCAGTAAAGGTTTATGAATTAAAGAAACATTCTGAGTAGTATGTTAGGGCAACATATATTGACCCCCCCCCCCCCCCCCCATGTAAAATGTAAATATGGACATGTCCAAATCTTGAACACTGCCCGGATTCAAGGAATACCAGAAGCTAAGTAAAATTAAGAAACAGGAGTTTTTTTGTAGTAACATTCGCTATGTCAAAAGTTATGTTCCTCAAGTGTTGAAAATTTGCTCGAATTTTGAGGGAAAAAACCAAGATGTGAGGCAGGATCTGAAAAAAATTTATTATTATTAATACAATTTGTTTTTTAATCCTTTCGGAAATGAAACAAGTTTTTTACAAAACTATTATTTTAGTTCCAAGTACTTCAAGACAAATGAACTTGTTCTTTGAACTTCTTCTAGGCAAAATAATTTCAAGATATTTGTAGCCATTTACCCCTTTTTTAACGAATCACAATCATCGAAATCGCAAGCATTCGATGAGAATTTACTTCTCACCGAAAGTCGTCCCTGTAACGCATGCATTACATACCATTTACATTATTATTACAATTTTTTTAAATTCGGTCTCAGTTTTTGAGTTTTATGACACGGAACCTCATTACGAGACAGCTCCTGTAAAATTCTTCTCCAGTATGCTGATTATTATTCAATGAAGCTTTGAGTAATGATAAAATGTCAATGGAAATCAAAAGTTACAAATCAATTTCAACTTGTAGACATGAGTAATACTGGCAAGAATATTGTTGTACTACTTAGTCTTTTGTACAACAATATGTAGTGTTGGATGGTTCTACAAACAGTGCGTTGAACATTTGTCTTTTTTTCTGTAAATGGAGCTTCAATAACTACAAGAAAATGAACAACAAGTACCTACTAACTCATATATGAATAATTTCCTCAGTACGATTAAACAAAACACACCAAACTTACATATTAAATTGAAATAAATGATTATCTACATTTTAATCGTGATTAAAATGTTGCCCTAGATGTAAGGTACCAAGTAGATCTTGAGTTGGAAAAAAAACTAATAACAATAAAAAAGAATAAAATAAAACACCAGAGTTATTACAGCACCAATATTCGAAGGAACTACAACGACAGCATCAACAAACGCAGAAGCATGGAAATAAATAGAAACTAACTACTTTTATACAGGTAGGTAACCTGCATCAATTTGGGATTAAAGTGATGGGAAAATATTAGAGACAGTTGAGAGTTCCTAAAGCGATAAGGAGAGAGTGATGAGGCGCCTTATCGTGAACGGGAAACTACTGCGCATGTGCGAGGCGCACATCTCCAATAAAACAAATTTATTTCACCTAAACATAAGGACGCTTTATCCCAAACCAACCTATCTCATCTCTTCCTACCTATCGCAAAGTAACCTTACACATCGATAACAGTGATACTCATTTCTTGTTGGTATTCATGATTGATGAAAATTATATTCATTTTCTTCTTCATACATTTTCAAAATCTACCATTGCAAAACCTTTTTGTGAATAAGAAAAGAACTTAGAAATGCTGGAAACTGAAAACGTGGGATAGGCGGGAAAATCCCCTTGGTGGTTCAGCGTTACTTGAAGATAAGTAGCGTCACTCCAAGATGAAATGCTAATTAGACCCTCCTGACTTTAACAGGCTACGATACGCTGTGGCTCGCCCCAGATGATAAAATACCCAAGCTCCTTATCGTTTAGGAACTCTTTACTAGTATAACAAGGTACCCTACTCTAAACGCTCCATAGTAAAACTATAAAACGCATTAAGAACCTGCAGATAATAATCTAAATCAGAACCAAGTTTGTAAATAATGATAGTTACCTTAAATGGAAGTTCGCTACAACAAAAATCACTTTGATTTTCAATATGCTACTGACATTTCTGGTAGTTATAAAACTAATATTTATTCGACATTTTCATCGTTTCAAACTTGTATGGTAAACACTTTTCTTTTATCGTAATTTGTTCTTGATAAATGTAATTTGTTTAAAAATAACGTAATAAATACCAAACAAATATCTAAAAACAAGACATATGAGGATTACGAATTAATTTTAGATTAGTATAGAACCTACATATACTTAAAATCTAACGGCAAATGTGAAATTCAAACAAAATATCTAGAATAATGTTCGAGTCCTATAATATAATAACATAAGAAAGGAAAAAACCTGCCTGTATCAGAAATGCCCAAAACGGGGATGACAAAATCAGGTGGCAAAATGGTTGATGCTCAAAGAAGAGAGTGCCAACCATAAGACAGCACCTAATCATAATTCTTTTGATCCTAATTAGAGCAAGAATTGAACATACGCCTAAATCAGATTCAACAGCACAAAATTTACGTGCCACCACAATAGTGTAATACAGTAATTGACTCAAAAGGACTTGAATATTCAACATTTAAATAAACAGAGTGTCCGAAGCAAATCCATAGACAGCAAACAATTGAAATCCAAGTTCAAAAACCACTACGGAAGCTGTTGAGAGAGAATTCACCTAACCACATGCTGTAATTAGGCTCTCGCTTTGGCAAGTTCATGTTACAGTATTACCAGCATGGCCTTCGAATCCTTTTTTTTTTCCTTTAATTGTATTCGTTAATTTAACCTAGGGTGTGGTCCCCCCTAAAATCCTTATTTATGGTGATATTTGAAAACAAATTTTTGATTCTTCATGATTTTTTCCGTAGTTTTATAAGATTTAATTTGATTGTAAGAATTCCCAACTGAAAATATGGCGATAGGGGGAGCGACGTAATGCATTGCGCACCGTGCGTTTTTTCCGAACCGTGCGCAATCAACGGAAAGTAGGTGCGAGCGGAAATGCGAGGGAACCAACTTTGTTTTTTTAATATTACCACGCCACTCCCTCCAGGACCTGAGGCCCTATTCATCAGTCAGTCGTTTTGTGTGTGTATATTACCACGCCACTCCCTCCAGGACCCGAGCCGTACGGTGGTTTTACCTTCAGTATGAATCAGATAGCAGTTCTGAGCACTCCCTTGGCGGATTGCATGTTTTTGAGCCAGGAAAATGGAGTCTAATCCAAGCCCGTTTTCCTCATTTTTGGCACGTTTTTCTTGATTTTATCCTTCTTCTAACCTTGGTACTGCATGAATATCATACTAATGTTGAACTTAAATTCAAGGCAAATGAAAAGTACAGGTTGTGCAGTGCTGTGATTTTTTTCCAACAATTTTTAAAAAGTAACAATGTGACAAGTAATAAGAACTCAACTTCCGCATGGGGGGGGGGGGGGGGGGGGGGTTGTTCCGAAATTTGAGACCCGCGCTGAATGGGTTAAACATTTACCTAATGCATGGAAAATTGCTTACCAAAAAAATATATATTTTTTAATGATAGAACCAATTTCAGAATTTTTATTTTGATTTTTCATCAGATTTTCGGAAGCATATTTTAATTGAATCTAAGCATATCTCAACAACATTTTGTGAATTTTCTAGTTAACAGTACCCGAATAAACGTTTTCCAAGTAATATTCTGCTAACAAAATATGAACACTACACATTATTACACAAATTTTCATAATTTCTGTGTCAACGAATCATTAGATAGGTATTTGAATATCTGCATAGGTGTAGACGGCTCCTACTGAAGATAAATTATTCAAATTAAATATCACACCTAAACTTTCCTTTAAGTATTCAACACGAATTGATGCTGGTGACTTGGCATAACCACAGCAACCAATGTCACTCATCTGCAGCATGCCCAACACTATTTAACGGTCATTTATGAAACTCAGGAGTTCTCACTCAAAATCATAGGGTCGCTGCTTCTTTATCACTTGTAGAAAGCGAACTGATTAATATAGTTATGGCATTCCGGAAGATTTCATTCGATTCTTAGGGAAAATATATTTATTTAAATGACAAAAAAAAAGTATTAAAGTTACCTACCATGAAAGTGTTTTGAGATTCCGATTTTTTGAATATTTCAATGGTCACATTCTACCCTTCAGGATTGAGCGAAATTAGCGCCAATGTTACTGGCACATTCTTGGCCAATGTACGATTTTTTTTAGCCAAATGTCATAAAGTTCGGTCCACTAATTTCGAAAAACACTTCAGACGGATTTTTTTCTCTTTTTTTGGATTGCATCGTGAAATGTAAAACAAGATATTAAGAAGGGAGGGGGTTAACTTTTTTCTTAGTTGATTAAAATCAACGATTTATGTAGCATAATTTTAAAATGTGTTCTTCGCTGTGCTCAAAATGGACTGTTCAACGACGAATTCATCATTCTATATTTTGGACTATTAGTAGGTATGTTCAATCTTGCTCTAACAAACTGATTACATCCATCCTGTATTGTTTGCTAACTTGGCTATTTCTGTGTACTAATTCCAAACATTCACCAATTAATTAATTCAATTTAAATATTGTCAAATGGGCAAACGAATCAATTAAAGCACTAAAGAATTGTCTCTGACAGAAATATCAAGGCACAAGGAAATTTATATAGGGTATGAACACAACCTCGCTAGAGTGGAAAAGATTGAACATTCTACGGAAAGGAAATTAACAACTACCACACTAAAAATGTACATTAACACAATAAGTCATCTTTCAGGAATCGCACCCAACCATACACCGTGAAACACTTCTAAATAAAATCACGCTAAACTAACTAAAGGACACTTTAAACTTATCCCAACTATTTAACTATCTTTTAGGTAGTAACTTCTGACAACCATAGTAACATAAAACACACGAACTTAAATAATATGTACCTACTAAGTATAAAATAAGTTTTACATGAATGATGATTCGTAATGATTGTTTGACTTACCTCTAAAAACATGCCACCTTAGTTTGAGTAAACGATGAAAATAATATTAGCGACAGATTTAGAAAATGATGATTTCTAAATAATTCAGGCTGGAGGATTTAAGGCGGGGAAAATAAGGTAGGTAGGTAGTCGTCCAATCCTTCAATCAGAATAACTGAAACGCACCAACCAATAAGGGGTCACTCGTGATGAAAGGTATAAACAATTTTGAAGTGAAATGTCAACTTTAGGACTCAGGATTGGACCAATTCGGATTTCAGTTCCTAATTAGGAGCGTAATTTTTGTTTGTTGGGAACAGCGAAAGAGCAAAACATTTTAAACCAAAATGAATTTTAATCTAAAATAATTGATACTGGGTAAACTGCTAATAAAATTCTATAATATGTAGTATGTACATATAATATCCATGTTGAACACTAGGCTCCTTAATACGCTATTGTCAACACGAAGTTGAGCTAATAATAGTGATTATTATTTTTAATTATTTTTTAATATTTATATGAGAATAGAAAAACCACAGATAGCTACTTCATCAGACACACTATTTTAGTTCAAATATCAACCTATTAATACACAATAGGCACTTAACGAAACGCCCGCAATGTTAACAAGCCTGTGGAAAAAAGCTTCTTTTTTTTCTTTTTTTTTTTGTGGGCGTTTTCATGAAAACATAAAATAAAACTGTATACAGAAGTGCAACTAAATAATAGATACGTACCTCTTGAGAATTTTTCAATTACTTAATAGTAGAGAGTTCCTAGAGATCCATCGGTCTCAATACGGCGTGTGGTAACGAGAAACATTTACCTCTCGTTACCCCGCCTTAAAGTCACGCCAAGTCTTCAACGGATCTAGTTGTAACGCTAAATCCATGGAAGGAGGAAATTATCCCTAGGAGGTTATTTAAGTCCATGGAAGGTTAGTTTAGACGATTACGGTTTTTCCGGATTGCGATCCGTTAACGTATCTATTCGGAAGAATGCGTCACAGTAACTCATTGTGTCACGACGTATTGTGTTTTACGGATCTACTAGGAACTCTCTAGTGTTAATAGTAGAATTATGCAATACGTAGGTTTCTGATTTTTTAATTTTTTTTTTCTTCTCAAATTTTTAATTCAGGAGTTTTCCGCACCTTATGTTAATAATTATTTTTCACGATCTTATTTCAACTAAACAACCACTTTGTAAAAGATATCAATGAATCATGAAAAAAATATACAAATGAATGAATTCAAAAACTAAAGAAACTGACAAATATTACACAATTTACCTATGCCTTTTTTTCAATTCAAAGTTCCCAACGGAATCGATTTTGCTTCTGTCAATCCATAAAATTTATTTAAAACAAAATCTAAAACTATTTATTTACCCTCATTTGGTTTCATGGGATTCTGCAGATTAGCTTCTAGAAAATTTACCGAAGCCTTGATGGAAATAAATAAGTCAAAATTTGGCTTCTAAAACAGCGAATTGATAACATTTTTTTCTGTCCCTCTAATTTTAGATTTGCGTTGACCATACTGTGTAAACCTGGGGGGGGGGGGGGGGGCTTGCATTTTCAAACGACCAATTTTTCGGTCGTATATTTTTACAACTGAAAAGGCAAAGTTCCATATTACAGCACACAAAGTAAATATATTACTATAAATATATTACAACGTTGATTTGAGGAAACTAAGACACTATGAGGACATAACGGCACAACGTAAGATAGAACACTTTGGGCGCAAGGTATAAAAATTACATTCGAAACGGAATTTCGAAAATTCGACCTAGATTCGGATTCAGCGCACTTGAAAACTCCCAAATAATGATTTTTAGCTCAAAATACCGTTTAGTTTTGCCAATAAATGGGTTGGAAAATCACGCATGACGTAGTAGAAGGATTGGAAAATCAAGAGCCGTTTTATTAGTCAGCTACCCATCATATGGCACCTTTTCAGAAAGCTCTCGCTCATATCTTTCCATTGAGAAAATAAAAAATAACGATGAAAATTCCAGATTAAACCAGTATGGAGAACAACGGGGCTAGATGATGGCATAATATCTTCTTACAACCAATTCTACATTGTTTCCCAATCATTTCAAGCCAATGTTTTGCCCCTTAAAAGGTTTCCCATCAAAATATAGTAGCTATATTTCTTATGATTTTTTCTCACTTTTTTCAAGTTGAAATTGAAATTTAAAAAAAAAAAAAAAAAAAAAAAAAAAAAAAAAAAAAAAAAAATCCTATCTTCCAGTATTGGTGTCCCTATGTATTCGCTTTTCAAAACTATAATAATTATAAGCTATAATTGATATGGTTATAATATGAATTTCGCCAGAAAACTCCATTTCCAGTAAACCATTATTATTATTCATTTGATTTTTCATTATTTTTTCAATATTATTATTTTTAAACCCAATCGGACCACAGGCCATTTATATCAATAGTAGAGGTTCTTCCACAATTTCATAAACCAGTAGCAGTACATCTTCGAACTATTTCAATGACATACGAGTAAAATGGGTGCTAATGAAAATTCAGTTTTCTGCAAAAACTCCTGAATTCGTGCTTCAAACTAAAGATAAAATAACGGGAAAATAGAAACATTTTCCATCTACCCCAACACCCATAAATCATGCACAAGTTTTCATTGGAACGTTCACAAGGATAAATAGATTTGTCGAATGCCAAAATACAGGAATATTAAAATTCAATACCATCACAACAAATTTCCAATAAATGAAACCATTAAGATGAGAAGATTTTTAATAAATCAATAAATAGAAAGAAGAACTCTTTCTCATCGACACGCACCTTTTACTCCCCATCTGAAATCCAGAACTAATGTTTTGAAACGTAAGGATTATTTATAACTTAACCTCAAATAGAATTACCAACAAATGAAAAATGAAGAAATAAAAAAATAATAATTGAATAATAAAATTAATTAATGAATAAGAAGAATTTAGGGTTGCGGCATATTTCCGTATAACGGGTATACTAGTTTACAGAAATCATAAATTTATTAGCTCAAGAGCTGACTGAAACTTTCTTTATATTCTTCGTCGTGGTTCCTTTTTACTCCGAACCACGGAGGGATTAGGGGGTTTAATTTCCCCTAATTTATTTTGACCTTCAAGGGGTCACTGAAAGTAACAATAGGTCTGTTCCAGTAACGTTGAGTCAGGGAACTAAAAAACGGAATTAAAGAACCTGTTCTGTGCAGAATCCAACGCGCAACTAACTGTTACAGAGTGTTTTGGGGTGATAACTGTGAAGCACTGTTCCAAGAGAACTCTCTTGGAACCACTTTAGTGAGAACTTGGACCGAAACCTGGTAGATCCCCTTTCATGTATGTATCAGTTAGCACACCCAAGATTCAAGGGAATAAGTTGTCCCATCTACAACGACGACAGTTCAAGAACTCAATTATTCGCACTGAGTTCATGAACTCATGGAACACTGGAACAGATCTAATAGTCTTCTTATAATTTATAATTAGAGGATCAACCTCCGGATGCTACAGGGGTTTCTCAATTTCAAAGAATGTTAAGAGTAATTACATACTAACAAAGGCACTTCAATCTACCCTGCCAGCCACTTCCCATCGGCTTTTGTTTAGAAACTAATAATATAAAAATATGGTAACAATAATAATGTAACATAGTAAGACATAGCTGGTTCAATGGCAGCATAATTTGAATTGTCTTGCACATAATATAGCAAGAGTTACTACAGTAGATTCTCTCATTAACCGACCACCCATATTCTACCCCCCCTCCTGATGACCGGAAGGTAGAGATGAGAGAAGCCCACTTTCTCTGCGATTCCCCGTATACCCTGTTTTGCGTATCTAGCTCATTTTTTTTTCCTATAATCACAGGCAGGTGAACTGAAAATAAAAAAGAACTAAAACCATTCATCACACTATGTGGTGTACACCACACGTGCTAGGGCCAACATTATCAGAACTCTGTTAAGAAAAAAAAATATTTCCCCGATGGTAGTCAACAAATAAATACTTGATTACGAACTATATACTCAGTGAACTGTGTTTGTAGGTACGCACGTATCATTATGTAGGTATACTATTACTTATCTTGTGTCATATTGATGTAAATTTTTTTTTTATTTTAGAAAATGCACATTGGATTAACCAAGATGGACGGTTAAGAGAGACTGTAGTATATGGTTGATTACACATCAAGTGGAACATCACATTCAAGTGATAGGCTAAAAATATAAAACATCCAAGAAAACTTAAAATTATGGATGTTTTAAATGGTTTTATAATGCCCATGATGCTTCGACAATACGCCAATGGCGTTCCGAATATGAGAAGTACAAGAGGAATCTCAGCACACCAAGAGGTCTCTCTGTTTTTTACGAAAACGACGAAACAAAGTTATAGACACAACCAACCGTTAAACTTTTGACGTTAATTTCTTTACATAAGTAGTAATTTTTCCACCTCTTCTATTGGATGGGGCCACTGTTTTCTCTTCTTCTCATCCTTGGAAACCTGCTTCTTTTCTATAGTTATTTTAAATGCACAACGTAATATAGGAATTTCACTTTCGAGACTACTTGACAGATGACGAGAAAGTAATGTCATTGGAAACAAAATTAATGTCTGTGACGCAGAAGGCGAGAGTGAGTGGCCAAGCAATCTGGGGCTTGAGGTCAGTGTTCAGTGAGAAATACTATAGCAGTCACAGCAGAGAAACCAGTTAGTGCTCGGAGCACCATTAGCAACGTCGATTATTAACTCGACTTTACCAATTTCCAAGTATAAATAAGATACTGTCTACATCATTTTATACTTTTCTAAATAGTATAAAACAGTGTAGTGATTACCCGGCACTGAATCAACGTAAAAATGAATATTATGTTGATGGAAACCAGTTCAGCGAGTTGAGAACAATCTCTTGTATCGTTATAATCCACTAACATCCAGCTTAGATCAACAAGTATGTTGCACTCACGTTACATTACAGCAAAATTCAAAATGTGAACATTTTCTTTTCCCAACTAATACCTAAGTTCAACTATTTTACAAAAACTTTAATTTCATTTTATCTGTCACTACATCATGCGCTCAATAATAATGAACTTAGTGAATAGTTAGGTAAAACCTCTAACGCAATATAAAACCTCCCCTACATAAAATATGGAAGAGCAGCTTATTACAACGCTGCCGTTTTAGCTGATGATATTTAAATTACGTTCCTACCTAAAAGGGAGCCATGTTTTCCGTAATAAATATTGACAATTGCTATTCGTTCCTTATAAGTAAATTCTGGCGATCCGCTGCCGACCGGAAGCGGTCATTTTGAAGCCATCCCTCGTAGATATGAGGGGAAATCCTTCAACGGTAATAGATACACGTAACTGAACTTCGAAGTTCGAAAGCCTATACTAACCGATGGCGATAAGCCTGTGTTTTGTAACCCCCAACATTCGACCATCTATGTAGGTATCAGTACAAACTGACGGGTTTCGATTTAACTTACGATTAAATACTTTTTACAAAGTTACGAGAGTACTGAGTAATGCGATGAAGTCAACTTATGACCTCCCAGTCGAATTTAATCAACTCCAAACTCTTTACAAAGTTGTTCCAGGTTTCTGAAAAACAAAAAACGAAGTGAATTAAAAACATAACATGGAAAAACGAAAAAGGTAGGAAAGCACAACTTTTTTTTATCCCCCACCCTTGACGAGTACCTAATACAATTCACTTTTCCCTCTAAATATTCCTCTCTTGCACACTCCCACATAAATTACACCTTGAAATTCTATCAGGGTATGCGCAGATGCTCCTATCAAGATCCGACGGGGATAAAATCTGTAAGAGGACCATCTAGGGTCTAACCAGCTTGATCCCCAATATTCTACCAAAAGTGGACTTCATTATAGTTTTGTCTGGGACAAAAAACTGACTACGAATAGACAGGGAGCCGAAATTGTTCAGAAAGCTTTGAAATGCAATAGGAAAGTGGAAATTTGT
Organism: Adelphocoris suturalis; assembly: GCA_030762985.1. Taxonomy (NCBI): domain Eukaryota; kingdom Metazoa; phylum Arthropoda; class Insecta; order Hemiptera; family Miridae; genus Adelphocoris; species Adelphocoris suturalis. The sequence continues at coordinate 40,188,437 of CM061046.1, read as the reverse complement.
ATTGGAGAATAACAAAATGTTTAACAAATACAAAGCATTTCCAAATACGAACACAAAATTTGATGGGAAATGGTTCAAGGGTCCATTGACTAACAACTCAACAGGATCCTTTTACATTGTGCTAAAATTATTTCATTCATACAATCGTGTTGTGTGGTACATACCTGCTATCTATGGCGGCAACAAATTCTGTTCTCTCTAATAAAGATAAGACCACTAGTCTTAGTGTGCTCCAGATAGAATCGGACATGCTTTCTGAGCTTTCTCCCTGCGGCCCTCGACCCCTGGATTGCTGTCTTAGGGCGGTAAGAAGATGTTCAGCAGCTTCCCTATACAATTAAGTTTTCTATGAGGTGAATCAAATAATTTTCGAACAATGAATTCATATTTTAAAACACCATTTGCACAAATTCGTTTCATTTAACAGCCCAATTAGTATGACAGTATAAACTAGCATTACTCACTCGTGTGCTCCAAGGTGTACGCACGTAATCCCTAAGTTGTATCTAGCCCGGATAAATCCAGGAGATAAATGAAGAGCACTTCTATAAGCATCAACGGCTTCTTCCGACCTTGAACCATTGGCTAGTGTAGCACCTAATCTATTCCATAATCTAGAATCCTGAAAAGAGAAAAAGATAAATTGTTTTTAAAACTTAGTGGTTTACATTATATGTTAGCAACTGAAGAGACACGAAGAGTAGAAGTACAAGAGTATGATTTGTTCAGTAGACTCATCTACCAATTTAAGCATTGCCAATTAAAGAAGGGGCTATGGCCCACATAGAAGACCGAATCTTCGCCCAAGCTCAAATTTAACTGTCCTAATTGAGCTAGAGAGCTGGGGGAGGTCTCATTTTGCAGCTTTTTTTATGCTCTTTCCAGTGATATAAAACAGGACATAGGTTCTAATTACAAAAATTTTGTCAAAATACAAATGAAAATTTTGATTTAATTTTTTTCCAAAAAGTACATGATTCAAAATTTTCAAAATATTCCTATAAATACTTACTACTGTTGTAAACAATGTGACAAAATATAAATATGGGGTGATGATGGGTTCATTGTTAAAAAAAAATATTCCTGACACTAGTTTTCCACTAATAGCCCGGTTTTGACTAAATAATAAACATATTACGTACTTTTACCAAAGAGGTGAGCTATTTAATTAAATATATAAAGGAATGCTATGTATAAAGGTAAAAAATATCAGAAATATTAATTCAAAATACTATCTTGTTAAAACAAAACCAATAACCATAGATATACTCCAATAAAAATTAAGTTATTTAGGTTGTTTACTTTAATTTTATACAATTTAAACCAAGTTAAACAAAGCCTATTAATTAGTAAAACAATAATCTTGAACATTTCTATAACAATGAATTTGAAAAAGGTATGAAAATAGTCTACCTAAATACTCGTAGTTATGTAATAATTCTGGTACAAACAGATTAATCAAAATTTACATAATATTGTACATATTTATGATGATGAAGTAGGTATACGAGTAAATGTAACACAGTTGGTGCAGTACTAACGATAATGTTTAAACAACTATCTAGATTAACACTAACCTGAGGAAAAATTAAGTTTTGAGTTGACAGCAGTTTCCCTAAACATTATCTCAGTTTACGGAATTACATTTTGTAAAAGCCAGTTGGGTTTTCGCTAAGATCGCTTTCAGCTAGATTTACTTTTTTTTTTCTACTTTTTTTACTCTTAGATACATTTAGTTACCAACTCGTATACCTACTTCATCATCATAAATATGTACAATATTATGTAAATTTTGATTAATTTGTTTGTACCAGAATTATTACATAACTATTTAAGTAGACTATTTTCATACCTTTTTCAAATTTATTGTTATAGAAATGTTCAAGATTATTGTTTTACTAATTAATAAGCTTTGTTTAACTTGGTTTAAATTGCATAAAATTAAAGTAAACAACCTAAATAACTTAATTTTTATTGGAGTATATCTATGGTTATTGGTTTTGTTTTAACAAGATAGTATTTTGAATTAATGTTTCTGATATTTTTTACCTTTATACATAGTATTCCTTTATATATTTAATTAAATAGCTCACCTCTTTGGTAAAAGTACGTAATATGTTTATTATTTAGTCAAAACCGGGCTATTAGTGGAAAACTAGTGTCAGGAATATTTTTTTTTAACAATGAACCCATCATCACCCCATATTTATATTTTGTCACATTGTTTACAACCGTACTAAGTATTTATAGGAATATTTTGAAAATTTTAAATTATGTACTTTTTGGAAAAAAATTAAATCAAAATTTTAATTTGTATTTAACAAAATTTTTGTTATTAGAACCTATGTCCTGTTGTATATCACTGGAAAGAGCATAAAAAAAGCTGCAAAATGAGACCTCCCCCAGCTCTCTAGCTCAATTAGGACAGTTCGTAGAGCGAATAGTATAAAATCCGTTCATGGTTTTTTGGCGAGATTTTGTAAGTTTTACATAGCCATATTTAAGAAACGGTTTGAGATAAAAATTTTAAATTTGGTATTTTTCTTAGTCTCAACACCTGCTATGAGTATACCAAATTTGAGCAAAATCTAATATGGCGAGGTAAAATTTAAATTTAAATTGTGTAGACTATTTTCATACCTTTTTCAAATTTATTGTTATAGAAATGTTCAAGATTATTGTTTTACTAATTAATAAGCTTTGTTTAACTTGGTTTAAATTGCATAAAATTAAAGTAAACAACCTAAATAACTTAATTTTTATTGGAGTATATCTATGGTTATTGGTTTTGTTTTAACAAGATAGTATTTTGAATTAATATTTCTGATATTTTTTACCTTTATACATAGCATTCCTTTATATATTTAATTAAATAGCTCACCTCTTTGGTAAAAGTACGTAATATGTTTATTATTTAGTCAAAACCGGGCTATTAGTGGAAAACTAGTGTCAGGAATATTTTTTTTTAACAATGAACCCATCATCACCCCATATTTATATTTTGTCACATTGTTTACAACCGTACTAAGTGTTTATAGGAATATTTTGAAAATTTTAAATTATGTACTTTTTGGAAAAAAATTAAATTAAAATTTTAATTTGTATTTTAACAAAATTTTTGTTATTAGAACCTATGTCCTGTTGTATATCACTGGAAAGAGCATAAAAAAAGCTGCAAAATGAGACCTCCCCCAGCTCTCTAGCTCAATTAGGACAGTTCGTAGAGCGAATAGTATAAAATCCGTTCATGGTTTTTTGGCGAGATTTTGTAAGTTTTACATAGCCATATTTAAGAAACGGTTTGAGATAAAAATTTGAAATTTGGTATTTTTCTTAGTCTCAACATTACTGAATGAACAAATCGATTACAGAAGAGGAAAAACTGAAGTACTCGTGGTTTCATACTGCCTATCAACGAAAATTTGGTGTTTTGTTTACCTTAGGCCGAGCTTGCAATGCTGTTTTGAAACAGTCTGCAGCCATTTCGGTTTCCCCTGAGAGATTGAAAAGCACACCTAAACCACATTGCACATCTGGATCGAACGTTTCATTCGGATTTCTCCTTGCTGCTTCTAGGAACATCTCTTTGACTTTTTGATGGAGCTCTCTAAAAAAATGCCAGGGAAATATAGTTAAAAGACATCCACTTAATTTGGAAAAAAATCGAGAACCAACTTCACAGATACAATAAAAAGCAGATATTTACCTGCTCAGAAGAGAGGTAATTCCTAAAACTGTGTTATCTTCTTGAAGAGAGTCTGTAGGTATCAGATCAGAATACTTAGGATTCACGCGCAACCATTCCTACAACAAACAAATTACAGTTACAATGAGATGTATAAGTGGAACAAAATCTAAGTTTTGCCAGTGGAATCTCTTTCAGAAGCACGCAAATACCAGTTTTTATCCAGTTTAAACGAGTTTTTAACACAGATAGGAAGGGGGGTGGGAGGTGGCTGAGAATAATCAACGTTTGAATGTTTGGCGCTTGAGCAGGGAATCGCCACCATGTATGCTAGTGTCGATCCTACTGATTTTGGCGTCCAAGGTTGGCTAAGCTGAACTGGATTCAATATAACAGATGGTCAATTAATTTACTTTTTCCCAACTATATTAGTAGACAGGTATAGGTAGATATAGGTATTATATTAGAAGAGCAAAGAGGATAAGTAAAATACTATAATCTGTTTGTTTTCGGCAGGTTCGAGTTTCCTACATATAGAATGTTTATCACAGGTCCACCAATGGACTTTTAGAAATCCGCAGGGTAGCCTACAGATTTTTAATCAGCAGACAGGGTTGGGTTGCCCCTGCGACCCAGGCAGGCGTCAAATCAAACCTCTGAACTTCTCTAAGCTCCTGATAGATAAAACGGGCCTTTTTCCGCATAAAGATGGGGTCATTAGTCTTTTGGGGACTCAAGCTTGCAATAAAAAAATATATAAAATTTAAACATCGCTTAAATAGCCCATTGTGTAAAAATGAACTAAAATGCGAATGTTCGAATAACTCGACGAGGCGCTTTTTAGGGTAATATATGCCACTCTGCCTGAGATTCCTTTCTACAGAAATTCCACATGGTTCAGCCAGTCAAGGTTTGATAAGGTTCCAAAAGAGATTTCCATAGAAATACTTTTCCGAAAAGTGCTAATAAAAAATCTGGCTCACTGGAATCGATCAATATTGTACGAGCACTAACGAGTGTATACATGGTGAAAGTGAAATATTGAAAGAACTCAAACGTACTCTTAATGCTCTACAGGCTTGGTTCTGGTAGTTTTCATTAGTGTAACATACTGCTAGGGCCATTAGTGCAGTTAGGTTTGTTGGATCTATACTAATACATTTTCTCAATGCAGCAATAGCCTGTGGATCCTGAAACAAGAAATGTCCAAAATAACACTCAATGGGAACATATATTCTAAATTCTTACAACGTCTTCCGAATGGGTTTGGTACATAGCTTCATTGTATTTTTAATAATACGTTGTTCATCATCCTAAGTGTACCATTGTAGTTTATAATTAATAGATACGTACGATACATATAAATATAGTAGTAAATAGAATAATCCGAATGAGTGGAATTCAAAAGAAACCATCTCTAGGTCGAACATTCAATTAAGTGGAATCAGATGAAAATTTTCAACATGTTGCAAGAATCTGAGTTTATTTACGCATGTTCGGAGGCTACTATCAACCCTAATATTTGAATGTCAAACTACTATCCATATTTGGCCAAATTCTAAGATTATGAGATATTACACTCCTGCAGGTACAATGGCTGTTCATCAATCTAAATGTAATTCAATTCATATGAAAGGACCATAACTGCATGTCAGACGTTTTCTATTTTTTCTGAAATATTTTCATTATTCAATACTAATTAAAACCACAAACTAATCATGTTTTGGCCAAATTTTCCAAGTGACAAGGCATGTTTTTAATGACGACACTTTAATATTCAAGAAAGTTCTCGAGAACTTATTAGGCAGCTTGTTGAGGAGTTTCATCAGGGATAATTAGTGAAAGCTGTGACTGCAAGCTTCTCGCTTGCAAGAATTCACAGTTTTCTCTCTACCTTCCATCACTTTCCCTGTGATACTAAAAAGCAGACATAAAATCTTTCGTTGGTACAAAATAAGGTTCGGAGGTCGCTAATATTTTATTGCTCAAAAATGAGTGACAGTATAAACCACTTAGGTCGCCATCTTGCCACTCAACCATTGCTTCTACTGTTAGTGTGGCAAACCATAAACGATTACGTACCTGCTCATTTTCAGCTTGAGTACTTCCTAGAAGTTGCCACGCCAATGAGTTTTCTGGTTCCTGGGTTACGGCGGCTTCGAAGCAGAGGACAGCACTAGGGAGATCCCCAGCTTCAAGCTTCTCTTTACCCAGCTCGAGAGCGTTTGAATCACTGCTCATTGGGTTGTCTCTCGAAAATTGATAATCCTAGCAGACAAAATGTGCAAATGTTACAGTAACGCACACAACTAAAAAGCTGATTAACCCTTTCACAACCAGCAACATGTATACTCCCAAAAGCCAATCATCAACTGTGGACCATTGATGAGATAACTCGCGAGGCTCGAGCAGCTCCCCTGCCCCAACAACGAGTATACTTGCATCGTGTTTCTTATTTTCGCAATTTCCGTCTTCCAGGTAGATTTTCAGACACCAGGGCATTCATAGAGTGCAATAAACAAGTATTTAGGTTGAGAAGTTGGGGTAAGTTTCGTTTTTGGCCTTTGAAATTGAGTGTGAAGATTGGGATAAGCGTAATCGTGTTTGTGCAAGTTTATTCTGATTTATTGCACGCTTTCTTAAAAAAATATGTGGAATAAACTAGTTTCTACGGTCGAAGAGTTGCGAGAAATGGTTACTAATGATTTGAGTGAAGAGGAGGATGACAAACTTTTATATATTATCCAATAATAATTCCATTTTATATGCTTTTTTGTCTTTCATGTCCCAAAACTCAAACGTATTTATCACAATATAGAAATTGATTCTGCACATATTCAAAAGTATCCCCTCAAAATTTGAGCGTGGTTGGACCATTTTTGATGAAACTAAAGCACTCTTAGTGGAGCGTGGCAAATCTTGTGAGGCTGAAAAATGTTTGTCCGGTGACAACCAGGGCTCGTAAGAGTTGGGCTAGGAGAGCGAGCAGCCACATGAGCGCTCAGTCGTGAAACGGTTAAACTGCATCATACAAAACAATGGGCCAGGAGGAGTTTGGGGAAATTTTATCCATCCAAGAACAAGTACCCCAAAAGACCTCAAAAACAAATAATCTTGAGGATGAAACCAGGCTAGATGCCTTCACCCCAAAATCATATGGATGTAACGTACCTGCATAAAATTATTTGAGTTCACAGAGAGTAACAATAATAGTATCAACCATCACTATAACATTTAAGACAGGTACATATAGGTCATAAATTGAAAACTCCAACATTATATAAAATTACAAAAAGAATAAAAAAATACAAGACAAAACTTGAACTAAAAAGAAGAAATAAAAAATGAATGGATTTTTCAATTAACGCTGCAAGCCCTCAAGAAGTTATTATTTCTGTAATAAATATCCCTTCTATTCTATACAGATCAGATAGTTATAAATCAAAGCCCGGGGTACAATAACTAAATATAACTTACAATGGCCAACCGAAAAAAGAAGAAAAAAATATTGTTCTTCTAAGCAAAGTTCGAATCCGTGATCTCGAAGTTACAAGCCTTAACACTCTTAACACTGTGCAATCGCACTCCGCACATATGAAAGGAAGTATTTTTTGACACTAGCAGAACCTCGAGAAAGGTCCTCAAGACTTAAGATACCTCTAAGAAGAAGAAATGGATGAACGTTTTGAAACCAAGATAATCTCATTTAATTCATTGAAATAACATCTATTAAAATCAGCCAAAAAAATTAACCTTATATTCCCAACATTTCTGATCGAGAGTAGGAAATGTACAGAAATTACGGAAAAATCCCCAGCCGTAGGGTATTTGAGCCAAATTGAGAAACTCTGGTTTAATAGTTTTGGAGAAAATATTACTTAATTGACACCTCGACTGCTTATCAGTACGCCATTTTGTTTTCTCAGGACACAAGGAAAACAACACAAACATCGGCATTTGTGTAATCGGCCTTCGTGTAATAATTGGCCTCCAAAATAGATCAGAATGATGAGTATAGATTTGTGGTCTCGATGCTTGCAAGCTAGCATCTCAAAAGTAAAAAATATCCAAAATCAATCCTTTTAGAAAAACAACATAGATTTTTTCGTCGTGTCACAAGAAAACAAAATGGTGTACGCTGGTGTAGACAGATCGTCTAATGAAAAGATACGAATGGAGGAAGGGATTTTTTGGCTCTCGTTTTGGAATCTTCTCTTCTTGAAACGTATACCAGAAAATTTTGAAGAGACGTTAACACTTCTTTTCTCGGTCGATTGCAAAATATTACGCTCCAGAAAAATAACTCTCACAGTCGAAGAGGTTTGGTCACCCTGGCCTCATAGCTCTGATCATTAGAGTGTTGCAACTTTAGGAAATTTCCCGTAGTTGTAAGGACGCGAGTTCAAACTCCTGTACAAAAATGTACTTTACAAAAAGTACGTTGTTGAAAATGATAAACCAAAATGGGATGGAATGAAAAACTCATGGAAATAGACGCTGGTGAAGTGTTCTTGAACCTCAACAAAGATTCAGGTAAATATAGGAATGAATCTCAAGGAAATAGGGGGAGTGTAGATACCAACCCTTTGAGTATAAATAATATGGAGAGCTATTAGTGGTAGTTGAGCTGTCAAACCATAGGAGCCACTACTGTCATGATGGCTTTCGTAAATTACGCTACTTTCAAGATGGCCGCACTTCTCAATTATTTGTTCTATGACGGCTTTGGTGGTGCATGCCCCTTATCCAAAGCTGTCGCAGTACATAGATTACCTATATATAGAGCATCGATTTTAGACCTACTTTGAACCTATTAGTGAAATCTCCAAACTCATCAGCCCACACATCTTCGTCGCCTTCTTTTGACAGCTTGTCCCACTGTTGAGTCAAATTTTTCCATAGGGCATCGTGAAATTGTTTCTCCATCTCAGATTCACTTGACGATTTACCTAAAACAAATTACAAACAGCACTCATGTTACATTTGAATTTCGTTTCTATAACTTTCGAGTTAAATTCATTTTAAATTTACTATTTTTCTTATTTTTGACGAAAATACTTTGGATTTAATATGTAAAGCTTCAATACCTTTGAAGGAAGCAAAATATCAAAACTTCATAAGACGGAGGAATATTATCATTATATTTTATTGAAGTGTGATTTCCATCAATTAGAATTATAGAAATATTTGAGCATGAATATGTACCTCATGAAAAATCAGTTAATATTAAATCAGTATATTCATAAATAAATTAAAAATTGAAAAACTTTTCATGAATTTTTGTAGATGGCATGATTTACCTGCTGCAACAGGCAATTGATTTTCAGCCAAGAACTGAAGTGTCCAATCAACATCAGGTGGTTGGTCATTGTTGAATTCGAGGCTCCAATGTTCAGCTGTGGAATTGGATGAAGTGTCTTCTTCTCCTTCCTTGAAAGCTTCTTCAAAAGCTTCCCCCTCTTTTATTTGACGCATGAATTTCATGAACTAGAAATGGGCATTGAAAACATAATTGCAAAGTCCCACAATATACTCCAATACACTAAAAAACGATAAATGTACCTTCATGCATTTCATTGGTACACACAACTCCCCGAAACTCCATAACATGCTGTCCTAAACTGCTTTGTAAAGGCACGATATTACGGAAGTACAACAGTTCCGTGCAAAGCCTAAAATGTGCTAATCCTAAGTACCTATTCGGAACACCACATAGTTAACATTTGAACTACCTATTTGTAGAAGAATATTGTAGAAATTCTGAACTCGAAGAACAATATACACAACATATGAGTAAAAGAAGGGGATCCGCCTCAACCCCTTCACGACGAGTCAATCCATGTGTCCAGGCGGGTGGATGCCAGGCACAGGTGCCACAAAGATTCTCATCTCAACTAGTTAACACAAAACACACACATCGACATTGACTCTTCACACTACTAGCTCTCTAGTCGATTCAACCTGAGTCTGACCGTTTACCAAAACCCTTAGGAGGCAAACGTATCTTCATCTTGTTTTTCGTCTTTCAATGTCCTAAAACCGTTAAATTTGTACTTTTTAGCTGAACGTTACTGGGTCAAGTTAATCAAGTTTAAACTAGAACATTCAAAACATTTTGCACCAAATTATTATGAAAATATACCAAAAATTCATTGAAGTGCTAAAATATGACAAAAAACCGAAGAAGATTAAATTACTCATTTTTAGTAAATAAAAATTCTTCTAACTATTCTTTAAAAAGCAAATTTTTTTCTTAAAAAAATTCTTTAAATTAGTTTACATTATTAAAATTGGTTTTTACACCAGACCATCAGTTGTTTAGATAAAATCATTTCCATAATTCATTAATTACATGTTTCTGTGAAGACAAAACGCTCTATTTTCAAAACAATTCAACATAAAAATAAAGGGGAAGAAATTGGTTAATATGTTTATGCTGCATGACAAGAACTTCTTCAAGGAAGGAATGATTGCAAAACTGTTAAAAATTTTAAAAGATACATTGTAAAAAAAAAGGTTGCGAAAATTCTGTTTCATGAATATGAATCTTCGTTGGATAAGGCCGTGAAGCTCGTAAAAAGATATGAAGATGATCCCACTAGTGGCCTCGTATGAAGGGGCGCTAAAAATCTGTTACAAATTAATAAACTCGAATCGCCTAGAGTGAAGGATGCCTGACAAAACTACAATCACCAATGACCAACGACTATTGGTTGACCGCTACTGCTACTGCTGCCACCCACTTTTGATCGAAAGATGAACTAAGATTTTGTTGGTTTTCTCGACTTTCGACGGGTTTAAACATAAGTGATAACCCATGCGCTCATTCTAATCATACAAGAGGTAGGTAGAGTAATTATCTAGAAACGAAAGAAAACTGTATAGAAAAAGAGAGTACCTACCTTAGAATCAGTAAACCTGGAGTCATCTTCTGTTTCTTTTAGTACCGCTTCGGCGGTTTCTTTTATCAAAGGGTCGGTTTTACTGTCGACATACTCTTCGGAATTCGACAAGTCACCAAGTATAGGATCCTCCCTACAAAAAAGTAGCCGTTATTAAATCAAAATGTTTGATAACAACTATTCTTCCTCATCCTAAGGAATTTGTATAGCACCTTTTTAATCCAAATATCATATTGATTACCAATGGTACAGCAAACATTCACTTGAACTGAATAGAACATATGAAAAAATTTTGTTTCTGGGTAAGAGATTGTTACATCTAAAGTAATGTACGACTCTTTGAGTAACTGACAACTCTACTTGGATGTAACTTAAAAAGGGGTTATTTGATAATTATGTGGGTAGGAACAAATTATATCTTTTATGGAGGAATAATTCTCCAATAGTTTTTAATGTACGATTCTTTCACCACATGCAGGTCTAAATGTATCGTAATCAGTAGATAGAAATACAAGTAGGTACATTAAAACTTTTTTTTCCTGTACAAAATAAATTGATGAAATTTAAAAAAATATTAGGTATCCCCCAAAAGTGGACCACTATCAACTCAATTAATTAGTACATAATTGATAATTTAAAATTTAAACCAAACCGAGAGAGGAAAAAAAAAACGAAAAAAAATCAAGACTAAACAAGAAAAAAGATGTACAATTTATGGATATAATTCTGAAATTATATCAATAAATACATAAATTGATTAATTACTGGATAATTTAAAAAAGAAGCATGAGATAACTAGCTAGTAGTGTTTCTCTTATCTTGAGAGTTTTTTAACATTTACTTAGATATTTACTTAAGTAAATACCACAAGCTTATTTCATGTATTTTATATTTATTAAAACAGATTAAACTAAAGTTTTATCGAATCTGTTTAACAAGACCTGTCCCACGGTTGATAACTACTACAAAATTTAAATAAAACAACCTCCATCGCATGGTTGATTTCCATACAAATATCTGAATATGAATGGCCTGACTGGCGGTAATGAACAATAGATCAACACGAAAAAATCACAACTGAAGGTTATGAGAAAAGAAAAAGAAAAAAATTACTGTGAGGTAGATTCTTGGGTCCGTTGTAGATATTCGTCGGCCCATTTTGGGCCAATCCCAAGGTCTAAATATTCTTCCGATGGATCGTTGGGGAAGATTGCGTTATCCACAGTCCAGATCCCTGGCTCGGCTTTCTCCTACGTGAAAAAAACGTGTAGTCACGTGATTGATCAGAAGAGCAGGCTCGTGGAATTAAAAAAATAAATACCTTGATTTTAAATAGTCTACTTTTTTCTCTTTTAACCGGGGCAAGTACGTTGCACCAGCGATGAGAAAGAGACTTACAAAATTCGACACATTTTCCGTCCTTCTATTAGATGGATCCCACCACCCCAAAACCCTTATTTTTTCTACGATTTTCCTGAAATTCGGTAGGTACTGCTTGTGCTTAAAAAATTTACCGACACTCAAATTTACGTCAAAAATAAGTTCTAAATAATGTTCAGCAATAAAACCGAATTTTAATGATTTTAGCCATTTCAGCCCTTTTTAGCGATTTTGAGCACATTTTTGGACATAAAAAGGTTTTAACATTAATATTTAGAGCAATTCAACTTTTTAGATAGTATTATGCAATTAAATATATTAATTGCTATGCAATTCTTAGGCCGACCCCCAATAATTTTTTTTGTAATGTCCCAAACGAAATTAAAGATGATTCTCACGTAGTATATATTGTGTCACAATTTCAGTGTTTTTCACGTACAACCCAGCCGTTGTTAGGGGAATGAAACTTCCGCAGTTTTCATCGCACAAAAATCGTTCGCCACTCTTGGAAAGCGCTTGATTTATGTGATAAATATATATACCAATTTCCCTCTCCTTACGTATACATTACTAAGTTGATTCAGGCTAAGAATTGCATGCAAATTAACCTAGTTTTCTACGCAGTAGAAAAGAGAAAAGATCCGGCGAGGCGCGAAGCGCCGAGTATATATATATATATTATTACAATTCATAAAATTTGGAAGGCCATTTAAAATAGCTCAATCTTGTTTAAAATTCGCGAAAATGGTTCATATGAACCTCCCCTCCACTCCAATTAAATCGATACATAGGTTAAAAGCGAGTACATTTAAAAGCATTTTCAGATAGAAAAACATTGAAGTCCCGAATAAATCAGGTATATCGATAACATTAATCTTTTTTGAAGTCGTCGTTTACAAGGTGTCAAAATAAATTATAAAATTGTCTTTCTCAAATTACGGAATGTCTTGTGAAATGAATGTTCTCCTTGCTCGTCTTGCCTCTACAACTGAGACACTGCCCAGTATATGTTTTTGCCACTTTAAAAAGACTAAAGCACTTTATAAAATAAAGATATAATAACATCTAAAAAGGACTTGGTGAAGAAAAACTTAGGTAAGAGTGTTATACGCCTTTTTACCCAAATGTCACATTATTATAAGGTTGTATAACTTAATTAAAAGGTAGCGTTCCCATGCCTCTTGGGAGTGTAGTATAAGGCGTACACGACGAAAATCAAGACTCCAACTATATATATTTACAAACCAATAGTTAGAACTGTAATAATAAATTCTATATTCTGAATAAATGAATGTATATTTTTCAAGTACATTTTGAAATTTGACAAATTTAATGTAATCAAAAAGTGCTGGCCAACGAACTCATCTTTCATTTGGAATGCTTATTTTTTGGCGCATGAAGGATTTTTATCTCAATCCCAAGGAGACAAGAAGGACAAATAGTTGTAATTATTCAGATCAAACTTCAACTGTAAATAATTAATTTACCACTATTAGTTATACGACTATCACTTCAGTTCATATGAGCACCTTTTAATTCTACTAGGTGTGAGTGATAGATAGTTAGGTAAGTATTAATCTGTGGAGAGTTATGGGAGGAACAGTTGTCTTGTCATATTTCATCATGCTGCCTCCGATTGCGGCCCAGCAAAGCATGTTTGACTTATGCACACACACTAAATAAATGTCAAGAATAAGTAATGGAACCTGAGTAATTAAAAACAGGGATTTCCAGCGAGTAAAAACAACCAGCACTCACTCCCTACTTATAAGGGATCTCGCTGGGTGCTGGGAAGTTTGATGGAGATAGGACTCGTGGCCAGTGCCACTGCCCTCCCGTGGCGTGCTGCTTCTAGTTCATTCTATGTTCTGTGGTAAGGCTTTAAACCTCTTAAAGACGCCGAATGTGAAGATGTGGAATCAGCTTGAGCTGGGGGAGGCTGTTGTGTGAAGAGGCACTATCTGCTCACACAGATTTTTACAAAGTATATCCACACATAATTGCTGACCCACCATCAGCTGGCCACCATTGACCCCGTGGTGACCAGTGTAGTGACGATAGGCCGTAGCTGGACCAGCTTTTCATGGTCGCCTGGCTGTCGCCAAGTGCAATTGACCACGTTATTGTATAAAGGCACATGCCATTCTGGAAAGGGGGGTATCTATAAAAGGAATGACGATGACTAACCAAAGCCAGAAAGCACCATCCAATCACCATATCTTAGACAGAACGTTTCAAATCCCTTAAAATTATACTATTGACAGTACCAACAAAATAGTTGCTCACTCACCTCAAAATGCTTGCCAGCATCTATGTAGTGCTGAGCCCATTCTTTAACATCTTCATCTGTATTTGCAAGTTGAGCTACGGGCGGAGACCTGACTGGACCAACCCTCCCTTCAAGGTCCCACATTTCTGCTAGAAGATTGTCCATGCGGAATGGCTGCGCTGAATGCCCCATCGTCTCTTCCAGGAACTCTTGGACCAGCTGCAACGGTTATTGTTTTTATTTATTTCATTCAATTCAGTCACTATTTCATCAATGAGGAGATTTTGTAGTGAAAGAGGGAATCACAGCCTTTATTACATAATCTATTCCATAAATGAGTTATGTCAGCACCTTCACACTCAAACTCATGGGCGGATTTGAACGGGGTTTTTGCAAAATGATCGGGATGGCACAGGGAAGGTTTGTATAAAAGAAATTAAAAAAAAAAAGTCCAACCAGATCAGCGGACTCAACTAAATACTCTCCTATTCACCCTAGGAAATTTGAAATTTTATAGGGTGCCCCTCTGGGACATCGAGCAACGATTAAAATGATGGGCTCTTTCCTCATCAGCTGAGTTAAATGCACTCCTTTTCACCCTAGGAATGAGCAATTTGACAGGGAGCCTTACTAAGACACTGAGAAACGAATGCAATGACGGGTTCCAACCAGATAATCTGACTTAGCTAATTCACCCTTGAAATTTGATGGGGAGCCTTTCTGGGACATCGGGAAATGTATAGAATTATGGGCTCTTTCCTACATGTACATGTGGGTCCGTGCAACGCACGGGTAACCGGCTCCACAACCCAATTGTTTGGTTTCTAGGGAATGCAGAGCAACATGACTGCGACTGTTCAACATGAGACCGATTGTTTTGTTGATTATCGGTAACCAGGTGCACCACAACCAAAAATTAGTTGCTGTTGAATTTGAACGGGGTTGTGTGCAAAAGCAGAATATGCCTAACGACGTTAAAAGTACAATATGCTGCCTGTAGTTGCGACGTCATCTACCGAGAGGGATTGGAGGCCACTAATAAGGAAGAGGAACAGATAAAAGTTAAGAAGCATCGCTTAATTTTTGAATTGAAGCATTGTTAATAAAAATTATAATCCCCTGTTTGTTTACCCCTATTATAATTGGACGGCCTAACCAGAAGGGAACCAACCACAGTTTCCTAGATTCGAGGAATCAGACATCAAAGTTTTTTCGTGTTTGCAATTCAGTGTTGATTGTATTAGGATTTTCTTCTTTCCCTCTCAAACCTAATTGAATTCTGCGTCATTTCCCAATTTGAAAAAATGTAATTGCTGAATGATTAAAAATGAAATTATATGTAAATGGTTCCTTTCAGAGATTTGAGAAAACGCTGTAAAAAAAATCTGAGCGATGAACCACCTCAGTTGGTTCCATTCTGAGAAATTCTCAACGACTATTTTCATTCAACCATGAGTTGTTAGCAAACCAACATTCATCATTCTTTCCTTTGAAAACGATACCCGTCATCTTTACCCTAACAAATTATCCAAAATATATGTATAGGATAAAAATATACTGCTAACGCTCGCTGTCAAAAATTAAATCTGCAACGCGATCGAACCAGAGCTCAGTTGGTTTCCATTCTGAGAAATTCTCAACGACTATTGCCCAGCCGTCTTCATTCAACCATGGAACCAGCAGAAGAGTTGTTAGCAAACGTAGCGAGGTCAACATTGACTCAAGTCATTCTTTCCTTTGATTTTAAACGATTTACCCGTCATCTTTACCGATTTCTAACAAATGCGCCCACTGTAATCCAAAATATATGTACCTCAATAGGTTTTTACTCGCGTACGTCATATACTACGATATATACAATTTTTTTTCCACCACTTCGACACATTCGGGTGACCAAATTCTCTTTATTGGTAGACGTGATAATATACAGCAGCAGCAGTTTGATATACTATATATACAATTTTTTTCCACCACACACATTCTGGTTATTATTGGTAGACGTGATAATATAAGCAGCAGCAGTTTGATGCATAGTTGTTTATTTTACAATTAAATTGTTAAGAAACTTTCCATAAACTCATGAACACAATAGGCATTTTTGAAAATAACATTTTAGGCCAATGTTTTGTTATCAGCTTCCTTTCAGTCTCAAAATTTTCAGAGTTTCAGAAATAACTATTTGTCACCTTTCAAGGTATTTCACGTACTATACCCAATTGATAAAGCGTCTGCCAAGTTGGGAGGGCAGTATAGCTTCCTCACATATTGTAACATGGATGTATAGAATTAGTTGAAGAACAATGCATAAGTCGATATGAATGATAAGTCGACGTTGTAAGAAAATGACTTTTGCGCAAGCGCACTGACTACTATTGATCCCACGGCTATAAAATACTCCCCCTAGTTTGAACGAAATCGGACTAATAGATGATAAGAAATTGACGTTATAATAAATTATCAGACAACTATTTATGTAACGGCAATGAATTATAGGGGGCCGTCTTGGTACAATCTCTGAAAATTTCATCAAAATCGTTCCATTACAATCGGAGTTATGGTTGTGTGAATCGATATTAGTTTCTCGCTTGTGCGAGAAAGAGGCTGCAGCTGAGACGATGTAGGCGTCATTGTCAGCGACTAAACAGGCCCAGTATAATTCATGTTTCAGGAGATGGTGGAAATTTTGTGGGGAACAGGGATTGGATGGCCCATTGCAATGGTGTCCTTTTCCCAAAAGGTGCTGGATGAGTCACGCTTGCCGTACTGCACCATTACCTCATTCCGTTCAGCGTTGTCCCTCATTTCGTCAGCCTCATTGGGTAATCAACCCCTAATTAGTAGGTTTTTGAAGGGATTGACGTCTATTAGACCCCCCCTTCAGAGATACGAAGTGACTTGGGACCCACAATTGGTGCTCGGTGTTCTGGAGAAACCCACGGAGGGAACAGGGGACCTATTAATATCCCTCCTCTTGTTGGCGACGGGGCAGCGGCTTCAGACGACAGCTTCAATTCGGCTTTGGGAGATTGTCCACACCCCAGAGTGCGAAGTGAGGATATTCATCACTAGTAGATTAAAAATATCAGGACCGTCTAGGCCCAAACCTTGTCTACTACTGCCCTTTTTCCCAGAACGCCCCTTATTGTGAGTAGCATCATTGATAATGAAATATTTGGCTTACACGGCCACCAAGCGTATCGGTGATGAGAACGACTGCTTATTCCTTACGATCAGACGACCGTTTGGACCGGCTTCCTGCCAAACGTTGGCGAAGTGGGTTAGTGAGGTGCTCACCAATGCTGGAGTTGATAGTTTTCAGGCCTCACTCTTGCAGGTCGGTTTCTGTGGTGAGGAGAGGGGGAGCCCCCCTGGATACTATCTTCCAGGCAGAGGGCTGGACACCCTCCTCCACGGTGTTTGCTAGATTTTATGATAGACCCCTTGTTCCACCCCCTGTGCTTGCAGCTGTTTTTTCGGCTCACACATCCAATTTAGATGCCTTGAATACAAACTCCTGCCTCCAATACAGATGCTGCCATCACCTGCTGAAATGTTGATAGCGTTTCGAGAGAAAATCCATACGAAGTACACATTCTTCATGGATGTCAGCCCCTAGCACATTTTGTTGTCTCAACTCCAATAAAAAGGTCAATAGTAGCCTCCCCACAGAAAGTAGAGTCCCCACCTGTTAAGGTTCTGAGGAAACCATTCATCACTGATTTTGAAGCCTTTAAAATGTCTGTTCTTACAATTGTTCTAGTTGCTCCTGTGTCCACCGCCATGCTACAAGGAATACCGTTGATTTTCCCTTCAAATTTTAGAGATGCACTTATCCCTACACGGTACACTATAACTTCACCTATGATAGATTTAGTGGCCACAGAGCTGCATCTGGTCTAACTACGGCCATCCTGCTATCCTTTCCCGACTTTTTACTGTCTTGTTGGGTTGGGCAATTAAAACACGTGTCCTGGAGCATCACACCTCCAGCAGATCAGCTGCCCATTTTTTCTCGGTATCTTCTGACTTTCTTTCAGACAGGCTGACTCACTGTTTCTTTTAGATTCGTTTCAATTTGTCTGGGACCTCAATCACCTGATGTCTGAACAGTCTTTTTCCACTTCAGTGGAGCGTATCAATGGTTGTTCTATCATGACTTTGGCTGCAGCTTCCATTTTTTATGCAACTGATAAGGTTTCTGCCATTGTTTTGGGCCAGTCGTTCATGACAATTGGTTTCAATCTGCTATCACGTAACCCCCGCATAAATTAAAACACCAGTTGTCCCTCTATTGCACCTCGCTCATAAGCTGATGGCCATGCTTTCCTTGTGAGGTCTTTTAAAGCTTGGTGGTACATT
Source organism: Adelphocoris suturalis (assembly GCA_030762985.1). NCBI lineage: Eukaryota > Metazoa > Arthropoda > Insecta > Hemiptera > Miridae > Adelphocoris > Adelphocoris suturalis. The sequence continues at coordinate 40,169,842 of CM061046.1, read as the reverse complement.
TTGATTTCCTCGTTTTGCTGCTGCACTCTCGAATTTAAAAGTGATAAGTACATTTCAGCCTGATTGTTATCACTAAATCGTTTTTCTAGTACAGACACTAGTTGGTCATAACTATGGGGTGTTGTTAAATCATTCAAGACTGTAATTGCCTCACCACTCAGACCTGAAGACAAAACTGTCTTTTTAGTATCTTGGCTCCATTGGCTTGCAGTAGCTAATTCTTCAAACTGGCGGCGATACGGATGCCAGTCTCCCTTTGGTTTCATCAAACCGGGTGGAAAACTCTTTAGTGTAGGGTTAATGAATGGAACATTATGAACAGTACTTGTAGATGCATTCGTTTGACTACACCCTACTTGGCCACTGAGTTCTGTAACTGTTGCCTAATAGGTGCTAGACGCTGACCCATCATGAATCCCATCATTTCCTGAACCTCATTCACATATTCACGCATGGCATTTTGCAAAATATCTTGGTATAACAGGAGTACTTATTGGCTGTGTAGTAATAGGCGGATTAAAGTCTGGCTGGTTACTGTTCATGTTTAACTGATCACTCCCTATACCTTGTCCAGGTCTCTCATGTTGATTGCCTGGTTCAAGTTGAATTGAATTACCAACTTGAGACTGGTGTGAGGTGGCAGGGGTGTTGTCATCATCACCAGAATACCTTACAACATGGGTAGATCCAGTTGTCTGAGAGGTTTCAAATGCATCCAAACTCACCTCAATACCCCCACGAGGACGAAGTGGAAGGACGACAGTGCTGCGTCTGTCCTTAACGAACACTTCTGACACCAATCGTTATGAATTGAAATGAAAATACAGTTTAAGATGGAAACACTATGTGACCAATGAACTGAAACAATATGAATGAAATGAATGATTTATTGTTTAGGTTTTTCTTGACTACTTTAAACCTGGGACAAAGTAACGAATCATTAGTGCAGTATCTTCTTAACAATATTCTTCTTTAGACAGACTCCAGTCCGCATGAATTTGGATCTCAATCTATCAAGACCAGGGGTTCTTAACCTTATAGAAATGGTGGGCCACTTTATCGATGCGGGAATAAGACTTGTTGCAACTGCCATTCGTAGGATTACCAGCTCTGTGCGTGAGAATAGATGAAAATTGTTGCTAGCGTAGATTGGTAGTAGACAAGAGTGAACATTTTCAGCGCAATAGGTACCTCGCAGTGCTAAGTTTGGGGTCTCTGTGTTTCGACAAAGCACTATTGCACCAGAACTCTCAGGTTTTTGAAACAGTGAAGTTTTATTCTTGCAGTTCCTGTAGCTATGTAACTATATTAGTTGTTCTTACATCATTAAGTAAGTACTGAGATCTGTTCGATATTCAATGGATTACGTGCTATTTTTTGACTAGTCATAAGTCAACGATTTCAAATATACAGTAATGTTGTCTTTATCGATTGTTGAATACCACAGCTGTCAAAAAACAAATCGCAAATAGGTGGGTACGAACTAACTCGTTTTTCCTTGCTCACTTAATCAATTTTTAGGTAGTGTATCAAGTTTTCGAAAAAGTCTCACGGGACCACTCATGGGTACCATAGGTTAAAAACCACTGGTCTAGACTCTGTGAGGCTAAGTGGTAAGAGAAATACAAGAACGTTAGAAATTTTTCAGAAAGCTTCCGCAAAATCGTCAATACACTGGAACTTCTCTCGCACGAAAGAAACTATGCTACAAGAAAATCTGTCTATCAATTGCACTCTAAAGCAGTTAATAAACCAATTTTCATCATACGTTAGTCATGTTTACAAAATACTCTGAGAGTTTGGAAACCGTTGTGAACGTTCAGCAAGGTAAAATATGAATTTGATTTTGGTGAAAACACATATAATATTCATCAAATCCTTGATGCCATTACAAAGGATCAACATGAAGTTAAGCATGATTATGATGAATTAATTAAAAAACCACATCATATCGCAGAGAAAATTTGAGAAGTTTGGGGTTGAGTTATTAGCACCTCAAATCGCTCTAGAGAAAATACACAGAAGAGATTGAATACTGGAGACAGTAGTTGACTTGGCCCCCTAAATTCATGGTTGAATATTTTATTCTCAAAAGAAAATACACCTGCTTTTGCCTAACTCATTCTTCATCCTTCATACAAGCAAAAAAATGAATAAGAAGAAAAATAATACCAGGAGACAAATTGAATAATGAAATGGCAGCACTTCTGGAGGGGGCTAATATAATCCCAGCAACAAGGCACGCACTCTTGATTTCAAGCGCTTTCCCGTTCACCACAGCCACAGTTGAACAATCCTTCAGTATCTTTCGAGCCTGCTCAAAAGTACAATAGGTGAGAACAGACTGAATGGGTTGGGTTTGATGAGCGCCCATCGGAAATTCTTCAAGGACAATCGGGATTGGATTGAATCGGAAGTTTTAACCAAGTTTTCTTCGAACCAGAGAAAAAAATGATACTAGTATAAGACAAACGCATGATTAGAATAAAAATCTCTTTTTTTTTTTTTTCAAAAAATCATAAGTCAACAAATTATGCTCATTTCGTAAAGTAGCAGGACGAAAAATCCATTGAGTTCAATGATTCGGAGTCCCAGTTGTAGCCTATGATTCCAGAAACATGAAGGTACTAGATAAAGCCGCTAGATATAGGAGAGTCTTGCGGGAGCCCACCTAAAGGCACAACTAGCGCATCCTTCTGGCATTCCGGGCTACTAGTCAGCTGATCGGGTGCCTGATGTGTGTATTCTCCGGCTTCCCGCTTACACTTGAATCTCGTTGCTTTTTAGTGAAGCTGGGAGAATTCGTGAGTTAGGTATCGAAATGGATCCAATACGAGTCATTTTGTTAAGCGGTTGGCAACCATCTCAAAATAGGTTTAGGTAGCATCAGAGATTGAATTAGTGTTTTAATTTGTCCCAAAAAGAGGAGAGAAAGTTAACGAAAATTTGCTCTTTTAGTTCTCAGTTTAGTTTTAGTTATGTAGCATCGCTGGAAAAGCTCAACCTTCTATCTAAGGAATGTTTCTAGGTAATGTCCTTTTTGTTAGGTACCTATACCTATGTAAGTTTTCCGAGAGTTAATAATAAGTCATTCAACCGTCTCTGTGTGCTTGCTAGGATCTCTGGGTGTGATTGGGACAGTTTTTAACCACGCTCAACAGACTCAGCGTTAAAAAGGTGATGAAATAATAAAATTGTCGACCAAAAATGCTTTTTTGGTTTTGTGGCCAACTTCATTTTCCGAAATTCGACCCACAGCATTAATCTGATCGGGACGGCAAAGGGACTCGTCCTTTCTTTTTGAAAATCTGAATCTCTTTGGAAACATGAAATTTCGGGACGAGCCAAATAGCTGAAAATGATAGGCAACCTTGGTTTAGTAGGAACTTTGTTCTTTAAAAAAAGTAGGTTAGCCTGCGCTGCGTAAATGAATAATATTGGTGGTATTGAAGTCATAATATCACATATAGTAAGCAAAAAACTTTCAATAAATATAGGTACATATATATGAGCAACGGTAACTCGACTGTTGTGGCACGTATGCCTTGACAGGGAAACAGCGTTGAGTTCAGAGTTCAGAGCCCTCCATCTTATTAATACTCAAAGAAGGAACCCGATAGGTATCTATTATATCAACGAAGGAACGTGAAACCAGGTGAGAAAACTCGTGACAGTGACAACCACAGAATAACAACAACCGCCTGAACCTGAAATCTATAGCACCTATGATTCTCGACATCAACAATGATACGTTACCAATGATTCGTGATCAGCTGACTAGTACTGTAAGTTGCCCAGAATGCCAGAAGGAAGCGCTAGTTGTGCCTTTAGGTGGGCTCCCGGGAGACTCTCCTGCTAGAGATCACCACAAGTTGAAGGTGAGCTCTACTCTCCACCCCGATATTCAAGCAGGCAAGTTTCTCAAGGAATTCTTGAGTCCCATCCATTTTTTGACAGGGCCTGTTTGATTTATGCTGTATATTTCTCCTAGTAACTGAGAAAAATTATAAAAATGGTTGTCCACAGGATTCTAGGCACGGAATTTGCGTGTTTTTGGAAACCTGTATTCAGCGTCATCAGTGGCACGTTTATGTTGAGTAAATGTATTATATTCCGTTTATTTAAGCAATATTATCATCATACAAGGCTCTGTTGCTCCTCGTAATTTGTGCCGAGTACCGGCATGACTCAAGTATAATTACAATACCAGAATGATAGTTATCGGAGATAATTTCTGTGTTCGTTAGTTGATGTTTCACATGAGTGATACAGTACCGATATATTCTCCGACATTTGAAGTGAATTCCTATTTCAGTGAGCTTGTATTCCTGCAAGTTAGTGATTTCAAACTTCTTTCATTACACATGGAGGAAGATGTCCTCTAGTAGAGATGTAATTCTACTCCTTCGTAAACGAGTAGCAAGATATTTGAACATTTTGCACACACGCTGTTTTACAATGTGAAATTCGGACAATAGGCTAAAAGAAACATCTATAAAAATGCCCCCACAGAACTAACACGAAGATAAAGCCAACGCATAATATTAGAACGTGACTCAATCGTGTCTATCACAACGAATGCATGAGTGACCTTGAGTGACCACCAGCACGAAAGACACAGATTCTCTCAGACCGCACGAGGAAATTATATTCACGCTTACTTATCTTGAACCAAAGATGAGATTGCGATGTGGTATGTAACTGGAGGGGGCGTGGTTCAAAGAATGCAGGAAAATCGCTAAAATAATCCCTGTTTATTATCCTCGAATTCCACATGATTCACGGAGCCTTAATTTCAAAAAAGATTTTGCACTAATTGGATGCTGATTGAGTACCCAAGTTTGCATTAAATAGTAAGTTGGGGTAAAAGTCCAACTAGTTCAATATTGCATCATACAGCAGTTGAATGGTAGTAAGAATAACGTTTACTAGGAACAAAACTGATAACTTACTAGGAAAATACAAGATGTAAATTAATTTACCTGCTCCGAGTTTGCAGTCGCGATGGGATCGGAATGCGAAAAACTGCGAAATCCTTCATCTTTCAACCCTCTGTCTTGGACGTAATGCGACGTTAGATTGACAAGAGCGTTGGAACCACCACAATCGCCTTCGACAAGTTTTCGCAGTGACATGTTGCCGTACAAGACTGGAAGAACAAAGAAGATCTTATTATCGATAGGAGTGTGCAATTACCTTACGTCAAGTATGTATAGAACTCGCAGAAGAAAAATAAAAATTGAAGTTATAAGCGTTGATAGGCTCCAAGTGAGAAGGCCCCTTCTATGTCACTTTTGTGACCAGATTAAGCGAATGACCTTGAGAAGTCCAGATTTTTGTGATTCTTTCAAATAATTACCTAGTCACTAAGGGCATTTTTTATAATCGCAACACAGCATTTTTACTTACCCTCAAATAATTAAAGTAGATTCCCAGGTACTCTGTAACCTAGTTCCGAAGTTCGGGATGGACTCATCAACTGCGATGAATTTTTTCGATAGGTGTCATAGACATAAGAAATGAAATGCAAAACAAAACCAGCAGACTATCACTTTCACAAAATCCGTAGGAATGACTTGGCTCAATCGTAAAATCGTACAAACTTATTTTAATTAGGAAAGGTAAATTCCAACCTTGAGACACCACACTTTTTCATGGCGATGGCAGTAAACTTTCAGTGCCACACAAATTCCGACATCGATATCAGCTATGACGTCACGTTCATGGAGAAGGGATACAAGTGTACACGTGGAATGGAATGGAAACACCATTAAACAAACGGATTTATATTACACTTTTTATCGCCCCCAATGAAATTTACATCTTTCTTTAATCTTTATTCATATACCACCAATCAAAGAATATCCGGATTGAACAGACCCCGCTTTGAAAGGATAAATTACCATTCCTACATGATGGTGTTATTCACAGAAAAGGAGAATCAAAAAGGTTGATGACCTCTAAATGATTAGGCACCACTCAAAACTTTTGGGAACGCTGACCATTCTGGCATTCTCCTCACGAATGGGGCTCCGAACATGAGAAGCTCGCGAAAGAGCGCAGCACGTAAACAATGACCTTACCGATTCGCTATTCTTTTGTTGGGAGTCGTGTTGGTCACAATTCGTGCCATCAAAGAGCCATGTCATTCGCCATGTTTCTTAGGTCCTTCGCCCCCTAGTGGCGGACCTTGTTAGTTCGGAGCCCCATTTCCCGACAATCTATCAAAAAGTACAGTCAAAACGATCAACAAAGTTTGAACTTATCATGAAGGAAACCTACTTCTTCGCAAATCTCCCGCAGAAAATTGTTAAATGGGTACCCAAATCAGATAGGTACTTATTTTACTGATTTTCAGAATTTTTATGAAACAAGATTTTCATTATTTTGTTTTTCACTCATAGTTGAAAACTGGTCAGTGCCTAGGCACTCCCTGCCCAACTGAAATATTTCCCAAGACAGCAAAAACTGCGAGATTATTTCTGATGAGCCAAATTTATGGTAGGTATCTACCTACCTAGAATTCTCTTAGTTTATGATCATTCTGAAAACTTGGAATTTTAAAGAGGGTATTAGAAAATTACTGTCCCATACATGTTAAGTACCGATTGCCATGTATTTTAAGTAAAAGCAATTCAACTTCTTGAACTTAAGGGGGGCGCCGGATGGTATGTACGGTTTTTCAACTTTTCTCCGTCAATAGTGGACCAATTTTGATGATTCTTGCGGTAATCTACTGGTTCTGAAATTCCCCATAGGATCGTTCCTATGAAATTTTCAAATTTCAAATGTAGATACCATATAACAGTTTCACTTTCAAATTTTGAGGTCTGTGAGATCTAGAGGTTTCGAAAATAGAACGAACGCTGCAAAAATCATTGAAATCGGTCAATCATTGGCTGAGAAAAGTTGACTAAATCGTTTGGTCGTATTTTGAATTTGAAGGGAGCTTTGAGCTCCCTTGTTTTCTGGATCAGACAGAGTCCACACCTACCTCTATCACTACATCCGAGTTACTCACCTTTCTTGCTCATTTGGTTAGAAAGGCACCAGTCGGTCTGCTTTCGAAGATATTACGGCGCCCCCTTGAGGTTTGTCCGGAAAAACAGTCCTAACCAGTGGAACTGAAAAGGGGAGGGGATACAGGTGTTCCAACTCCAGTTGTCAAACGGTTTTCAGACTAGGTATTTCGTGGGAGGTGGGAGTCTTAAATTTGTGATATGGGTGATTCCACGAAAACAGGGGATTTTGGTAGTGAGTTTTTAGAAAAAAAAACTCGTTTTTCTCAGATTTTTTTTTTTTTGCAGCTTCTGTCTCGGCAAGATGTCAAGATACCATTTTGCGTCATTTTCAATCAAATTTATGCTTAGGTTTGTGTAAAATTCAAATTTTGTTAATTTGAGGAATGAGAGAATGAGGTTGGGTGTGAGAGAATGAGGAAAACCAGTATACTTGGAAGACGCCTGTATTTCAAAAAGCACTTTTAGCACACAAAAAATGATATATCTATTCAAAAATTGACAAGTTGAATCACATGTTTTTGTAATGCTATCTTAGTGTCTCAATGAAATCGAGAACAGAAATCTTTCGAGGTCAAAGTAGGGTCCCTCAGAATAAGGCAGCCTCTTGAATAAGGTACTAAATTATTCGAAATTTCTCTATACCTAGCATAGGTTTTCAAATGGACGAAGTGAACTACAATGTGATTAGGAGAAATTTTTGAGGTACCTTGCAAAATGTTTAGATCAAGTAAGACCATTCGTAACGGAAAAATTAAGAATGTGAAATTTCACAGCTGCTGCTTGAAAAATAGAAGGTGAACGAGAAAACATAATATATCAACACATTAGGAATATCACAGACAATATCGACGCATTGTGACGAATTATTATAAAATTATGGAAATCACAGCCTAAGTATATGGACTGCATCATTATTTTAACACAAATTGTAAAAAAAGAATCACTTCAAAATGAAGAATCAGTGAGCCAAATGCAGCTTAATACCGAATGGGAAGACTCGAACCACCTTTTACCATCTTCTATTTGAATTGCTGGAGTGGGCAACAAACTTAAAATTTGTGATTTTCTAGCCACATCTATCGCTTTCACGTCAATCATGAATTCTTTCATGGTGTTATCGAGTGCAATGAGCATCAAAACTGAAACATTCCCTCCGCCAACGTTTTCTACAACATAAAGCCGATTTCACATGGAGCGGTATGTCCGGAGACGGAAAGACGGAACGCAATGTGATTGGCTGTTGGGACAACAGTTGAGGATGGTGGCTGCCATGTTGACGGTATGGGCGGTAGAAATTTGTATACCGTCGCCGCTTGCCGTCGAGCGTTGCGCAAGCTCATTGGACAGGAATGTTGATAACCTCAAGTAGAGGTTTCAGATCAGAGAGGGTTTCAGTAGGAAAGTTTATGATTCCGTTCACCACTGCATTCCGCCGCCCCCTCCACTGGATTTTTCGACCTTCCGTCTTTCCGGTTGTACACTCATACCGCTCCATGTGAAACCGGCTCAAGAAACGCTTGGGTTATCATTGTTATTATCATGAGAAAAACTGCTTGGATGCTTCAGTTGGGCAATGACATAACGCCCGAGAATCGCCGAATCATCTTCAATCTGGGTAGGTTGGATTTGGCGTCGTCAAGCTGGGCAGGTTGGATTTGCTGCTGGTGGACGTCGTCAAGCTGGGCAGGTTTGATTTGCTGCTCGTGGACATCATCAAGCTGGGCAGGTTGGATTCGCTGCTCGTGGAAGTCGTCTTCTTGCTCCTCAGAAATTTCGATGATGTTTTAAACTGCAGCAGGCTTTGAAGTTCCTAGAGCCAGACCCCTAGGCAGCGTCATGGTTTTGTTTTTTGTAGCGGTTTCTTTTAATAAAGTCTCTATTGCCAGAGCACAGTCTACTATTTTCGTTTTCCTCGAAGAAACGAGTCATATCGCCTTGAATTTGAGTCTTCAATATTCCCATTCTTGCTCGAAAATGGGCATTGGTTGAGCGATTGAGTTAATTTCTATGAAACAAGTTCTTTGAAATGTAGTGAAACTCGTTCATCAGTCGATACTTGATTAGGAACTTTGAATTTTGTATGACGGCTCGGCAAAATGAACATTTTGATTTATTGTCCAGTTGTTGGTAACTTCATGATATTGCATCCTTCATGGCTTCACCGAATATCAACTTTCGGACCACCTCTTTTTTTGAGTCACTCATCGTCATTGCTTGAACTTTCGTTCGAGGTGACTGGGTACTCTTAACTTTCATTCTTGCTCTGCAGTCTCTTTTCCGCAGTGTCTCAATTTTCCTCTTCAAATTTTCGTTTTCTCTTTCCAGCTCTTTGTTTTTTGATTTCAACTAGTTTTGACTTCTTCTCTTTCTCTTCTTTGCAAGCACAGAAACGTGTCCTTCCATCCTTGGAGAGACTTGTATTTTTAAACTATTATTATAGTTATATGTATTATCATTATAATTTTAGTTAAGCAAGTTTGCAAGATGTACGTCCGCGACATACCTGATTCCACTAACCAGCAATTGAGATCGGGTGACAGATCTTGGGGATCCGAGAAGTCGGCTATCTTTTTGGTTTATTATTTCCAATAATAAGCCTATGTGATCGTATAGCAAAAAATTTTTATAACCCCCCCTCAAACTTTGTCACTTTACGTTTCAAGGTGTGTAGAATCCAAATTTGAAATGTCCGTCCGCCGTTCGCCGTCCGGGCCATAAAAGGCCTAAGAATTTACTTAAAAAACCCGTCCTTTCGCACATAGACTCCATTTGGGGTCTAGTTGGTCCTAACGTTTAACCAACCCGATCGCTTTACTCGCATAGATGCTATGGGCCAAAAACGGGCGAAAAAGTGTCATTTCAAGGCTTTATTAGACTTACACACGGACGCACGCCTGGCAGGGGGTCACGGTGGGTGGTGAGGGGCGGTGAGCAGGGGGTGGAGTGAGAGGAGGCGCCGCGGCACCTTGTGGTGGGTACGGCGTTCCTTCGAGGCATGAATATATGTTTTTTTCTAGGTCATATTTGTGTGTTAATACCAATGCTTTTCCTACGCATATTTAATAACATATCCTCTCGACTTTTCGTACGTGGTTAGATAATGATATTATTAAGGCAATAACTATTTGAATAGATAGGAGCTCAAATCGAGAAATATAAACATGCGTATATAATTATAGAAGTATAGGTTGTGGCAACTCGAAATGGGACACGCCGAGGAGTCTGGACGGGCCTTATGACGTACGCAAGCCAACTAAAACTACGATCATACTCAATTGAAAAAATAATAAACCTTTGTGAAATAATTTGCAGCGTTTTTTCGTTAAGGGCCAGATCTGACAGATGAGGTCTGTCGCAGATACCTGTTCTTTTATGGCCAGCTATTGATGGAGTTCCTATAAAAATTCTCAGTATACCAGTATGCCAGAGCTAATGGATCATAGGTAGCCCATGTCTTAAACTACATACCTACCTACTTACCAGTTCTAAATTTCCATATGTCTGGAAATCAACCATGGTTATCCTTTTGTCAAAAATGCCCGATGACGTTCATGATCCTGAAATTTCTGAAGGTGTACCACAAAAAGTGCGAGAGGTACATATTCAACTTAAAAGAATAAAAAATGAAATTAAAAAAAAAAAAGAAAACGAAACGCTTGCATGCGAGTTTGCAACACATTGGGACATTTTATGTCTTTAGTTGCAGCCTCGTATGCAAGCTCTAAGAGCCACTCAGCTGATCCGGACCCTGGGCATCGTCAAGCAAACTTCCTAAAGAGGCTACATACGAAATTACAGCTTCCTAGAGTGTAAAGCATAGAAATTTGCTTTAAGAGCCACTCATCTGATCCGGACCCTGGGTATCGTCAAGTAAATGTCTTAAAGAAGCTACATACGAAATTACAGCTTCCTAGAGTGTAAAGTATAGAAATTACCTATTGAAATGATTTAACCACCGCTTCACAAATCAAACCGGTGTCTTCATATTCGGATCACCTGCTATGAATCAAATCATCGAAACACCAGCTCAATGAAATCATCAGAAATTAACAAGCGGTTGCAATCATGTTCCCAATATAAATGATTGAGAATGATCACCTGAGTGTACACAATTATTCAAATAACCATGCTCGTAACTCAGCTAGTTGGCCACGCACTTCGCAGTAGTTAACATAATATGGTTGGATAATAATAATAATAATAATAATTCTTTATTGCCATAAACATCGTCAATTACAACAATAGAGCAAACGTCAATTTAAAAAATAAGTAGATAAATGTCTGAGGGGAGTAGGACAAGGGTGCGGAGTGTGGAAGAAAAGGGGGGAGGCACAAAGCTCCCGAGTGTAGCCGGCCGGGGCCAGAGCGCCCCGACTGGCCTGGACCCACCCAACATGGCGGCTCCCGGGGCCACCTGCCCATTTCTGAACAGGCAGCCCTAAAAAGTGACAAAGGTCACTCTGACCCGGAAAAAACGCCAAGGGGGCCGCCCCCAGGCCGGCCGGAACACCCAAGCCACGCACCAGCATTAACACACTCATCCCACAGTCACACAAATAAACAACATTCACTCCAAAACAACATACCCTAAAACCTAATATCACAGACACATAACAGTAAATCGAGAGCTTTCGAACGAATGATCAACGAATTTTGTGGGATGAAAAACGACGAAGTAACTTTTCCCTAGCAACGACACAGTTGTAAGCTGAAATCATCAGAATATTTTCGTCATTCAATTTCCGTGAAGTTTTTTTAGTTTATGTGCCATAGCAAAGACATAAAATGTCAATAAAATAATAAGTAAATAAATAAATGTTGAAAAAGTTGTAGCCTCTCCATTATTGGGGAAAATAGAAATGAGAATTACCTATGCACTCCTTTGCGTTCATGATTGAACGAATTAGAACAGAACTCGGAAAAACAATTTTCACTTTAGATTTTTGTTCAAAGAAAGTAGAAGAGCGGGATTCATTCAAGAGCAGGAGAATGACTGATGGTTGGGAGGAAAGAGGCTTTTTGCCTCTCTTGGGGCAGCCGGCAGAGGCTCCCCTGGAATTCCTCCTGGAGGTGTGAGTCCATGTTATGTTCAACTTTTTCTTTCACAGATTCTTTTGATTGAAGATCTCAGAGCGATATCTATTGCAGAAAATTGAAACTGTTGTACCGTTAGGAAATTCAATTGCGGAGAAGGAGAACATTATTAGAGTGCGCAACTAATGTACCAGAGCCCCAAATCCAACGGAGAAGCTCGAGAGAGAGAGTGCAACAAGTAAACAAGGACCTTACCGATTTGCTCTTCTTTTGTTGCCAATGGCCATGGTTATGATGGGCACAAGTTTTTTTAATTATTATAATAATTTATTTAATAATAATAAAATGATCATTTTTGACCAGTATTGATGAGGTTTATGGTGTGGGAAACGAATTGTAGAGCAAAAAGGACTGACACACGGTATCAAAAAGGGGTAAGTCATGCTAACCACCATGTTCTTAAGTCCTTCACCACATAGCGCTCGTAGCGGCAGATATTATTAGTTCAAAGCCCCATGAAGTAGATCCGTGATCAGTGGGAATGGGTCAGAATTTGACGATCCATTTCACCATTGTGACAACCATCGCCCCAATGGCATCGCTATATATTTATGAGTGTGTGTATGCCTGTGGGTACTTCCAAACGATAACTCCCCATAGGATTGATATTTAAAAAATCCGTTCTAGCAACAAAAAAAATAGAATAAATAAATAAAAGGATGAGGTTGTTGGCCAGCACTTGTTGAGTACATTAAATTGGTCATGTTGAAAAAATATGCTAAAACATCACTGAAAACTGTTAAAAATTGTTAAATTTATATTTTTTAGAAGTCAAAAGAAGTTTATCATCAACTATCCGGTTACCTGTGCATTGCACGCACCCACATGTACCACATTTTACCCGTATGTACTTTGTAATTTATACCCAGCAATCCCAAAAAGGCTCCAATTCAAATTTCAGCAATCAAGTTTTAACCAAGCGTCCATTCAATAGCCATAGCCACACCGTCTCTACCTACCAAAACAAAGCGCGGCGTCAAGTGGCAAAATTCACCAGAAAAGAGAAAAACATGACATCAGTAAACTGATGATGAATATCTACACTACATGCAGGTACATCGGTACATGGATATGTCTTATTTTTACCCCTGTGAAATATGTGTTTTGTGACTCAAGTTAAAAATGTCTCAATTGAATGTATAGTTGTTTTCCCATGTAATAAAATTTTTCATGACCTCCAGCGGTAAGACATATCCGTATTCTAAAATCTGAATGTCTCAGGGAGTCTCCCAATCATATCTCAACATCCTAGGACGAACAGGAGAGAATTTAGCTCACTCAGCTGATTAGGAATGAGCTATAATTTCAATCGTCTCTTAATATCTCAGGGAGTCTCCCTATCAAATCTCAACTTCCTAGAATGAACAAGAGAGAATTTAGCTCTATCAGCTGATTAGGAATAAACCTACCATTTAGATCGTCTCTTAATATCCCAGGGAGTCTCCCTATCAAAATCAATGTCCTAGGTTGAACTGGAGAAAATTCATTTCAATCAGCTGATTAGGAAAGAGCCAATCATTTCAATCGTCTGTTGTGTCCCAAAGAGTCTCCCTATCAAATTTCAAATTCCTAGTTCTTTGATCACTGAAAGACAGATAATTTATGAGATTCGGCTTAAATCACTAAATAAAAATAATTGAAAAATAAATAATTTAGCTCTGTCAGCTTATCAGCCAACACTCAATCATTTCAATAATCTCTTAGTGTCCCTGGGAGTCTCCCTAGCAAATCTCAACTTCCTAGGATGAACAGGAGACAATTTAGCTCACTCAGCTGATTAGGAAAGAGCCAATAAGTTTAATCGTCTCTTAGTGTACCAGAGAGTCTCCATATCAAAACTCAACTTGCTAAGATGAACAGGACACAATTAAGCTGGCTCAGCTTTAGGAGCACATCAGCTGATAAGAGGTCTATGCATCGTCTAGTACCTACTACTCAATAGTATAACTACCATGTACCTATTGCCTTCATTTCACATTATTAGTTGTTCATTATGGTTACTTAGCAATATTAGTTTATAACTTAGCGTAACAAATCAGCTTATACTCTACAATGGCCATGAGAGCATTTCAAAAAGTGGCGATATATTTTCTGCAATGAAAACTAAGGGAGTTAGGTACACTTCGCTAGTAACGCATTGGTTTTACATGAAAATCAATAGAAACGATTTCGTAAGAACTTTTGCATGTCGCAAATATGGTTGACAGACATCCATGTGAAAAAAAAAAAAAAAAAAAAAAAAAAAAAAAAAAAAAAAAAAAAAAAAAAAAAAAAAAAAAAAAAAAAAAAAAACTAACGATCATGAATGTGTGGATATTCTTGCATCAATGAGCAACCTAGATTTATTGCATAATTATGGATCAGAATTCATCACTGCGGCGAGTAGAACCTCTGATACTAACTTGTTGGGCTTTGTAAAACTGATTCCATGCCCTGGTCAGGGAGCATTATCTCACTTTGCTCACATTCACTTAATTGAAAATGAGATACATCTTCATCAGCTCCATTCAAAGTCATATCAGCAAGGCCAATACACTTTAAATGTGTTTTGTTTGCACATTAGGTACTGCCAGTTTTAAAGCTGCGAGCCACGAATATTTACAGCCCAAACAAGTGAACTAGAATACAGAGGTGCCTACTTACAAAAACCTCGTTTCACATACAAAAAAATATATAACAGGAATAACGATGTTGCTTTCTTCTAACTGGTCAAACACTGTTTGCCTTGCTTGCCCTGAATATGTCACTGAACTCAAACAACATAGCTACATCAAACATGTCATATTATTATTACATCACAAGTAAAAAAGAAAAGAAGGAACAATAATCACCGTTTAGTCAGTAAACAGATGTATTGGCATGTTTCAATGTAAGTAAATAAGAATAACGACTAAGATTTGCAACAAACAATTTGAGTACATTTATTATCCACGTTAAATTAAAACATAGGTAATAGCGAGTGAATTTAAAAATAAAAGAATCGATGCCTTTAGTAAACCACGATTCAAAGTAAATTGGTTCTCTATGTAATACATCAATATGCAGAAGTTAAACATCGCAAAGAATAACAAATCGTTTCAAACGGTAACAATTCGATAAATGCAAGATCTGCAATAAACAATAACGTAATATAAATTATTTATAAAATATAGGTTGAAACTCAGCTCATTTGATCACTCCAGCTCGTAAAAATAAATGTTAAATATAGACCATAACTTCTGCTCATAAAAATACAGATCACGCAGAAATGGCAGGTTGTGAGCTGCTCTATCATCTTACAGATTACATGGATCTAAACCGCAACTATAAATAAGTGAGTATATAAAAATATAGCAATGTACGGAGCACCTCTTTTTACGTCAAGTAGTATAAGGCTAACAACTAGTACCTACATACATAGAAAGTTTTGGCGAATGAGCATAAGGAACCGTAGATGGAACTAAGTTGATTTATCCCATCACTACACGGTTAGGCAGGCTTGAAGGTACAATTTTAAACCAATGAGATCTTTTACACTGTCTTATCAATCAATCATTTACAACAGTGCACTTTGCCAGAATTAATATGTGGCATTGATCACAAAGACGCACAGGTTTAGAAGACGGAGGTATCGGAAGGAAGTTGTCTGAGCAGGAATTGCAGAATATTTCACCACAATGGCGGCAATGATGCTGAAAACGGTAAAACCTCATTTAATTGCATTCAAGTAATTATTGATTACAAATTATTAGTATGATCAATTAAACTGACAAAGCAAAAAAGCATGGAACGTTGGTGGTATGTCTGTGAATAGGCTCCCATTTCGAGGCTTCACACTTCGATTCAACCTCATATTCTAACATTTCAATTTAAAGTTCGAGGTCGTTTTGATTACAATACCTGCTATCAAATTACAAATATAGTTATCTAAAATTGCCGTGTCTGCCGTGATAGCGCTGCATACCCTCCATGGATGAAATAAAGAAAAAAGGGTTTGTCTGAAAAAGCAACATTCGAAAGTCCTGTAACAGGACGGGAACCACTCTTGATGCAAGAAGGGCTTTCTCATTTGGAATCTCATTCAAGATGCGCATTTCAAAAGTAGGCAAGGGGGGAATATCAGGGAGGCTATATACCTACTGTCCAGCCGCGATGAGAATGCCGAGGTGACCTGTCCCCGCCCTGAGCAGCCAAACTCCGCTACTACCCTTTCACCAAGTTTGCGGCACCCCTTTCCTTCCCCATCCACTACCAAATGATTACGTCGTATACTAATTACGTTTAAATGCCATACATTTGAACGTTAAAAATTTTGGCGCACGGAAAAAGTGCTCAAATTTCAAAAAATGTGCTAAAAAAATCGCAAAAAACAGCTAAAAATGGCGAAAAAAACTAAAACTTCATCTCATTTGCTGAAAATGATTTAAAAAAGTTTAAATGCCATAAATTTGAACGTTAGAAATTTCGGGGCGCGTAAAAAGTGCTCAAATTTCAAAAAATGCGCTTAAAAATCACTAAAACCGTTAAAAACTAAAAATCACTCACATGGTCATGCTGCATGACTGGAACTTTTGCATTCAAATGTCATTTTCTCCTCTAATTTGCAGGTATAATAAAAAATGACCATACCGTTAGAAATTACGCGAAAACTAAGCGTTTAAAAAAACTGCTATGAGGAATTTCTTGTCGGAAATGAGCTCTAGAATTGACTCCAGAAGTTTGTAAAACTTTATTTGTGTTCACCCTGTATGCGGTGAATATTTACCTCAATAAATTAATATAATATGGTTAATATACCTAAATACCTATACTATATTAACTAAATGAGTCATCTTGTTTGTCAAAGAGAGAGTAGAAAAGATGAGTTAACGGCGAGAAACAACGGTATCAGTACTCGACAGTGAGACAGGTAGTACATTGGTGTTTTCCTTCGTCCCTCTCCCACGGTTGACGCGTCCCTCTCTCTACCTGCGCCTCGGCATTCTCGTCGCGGACAGACAGTACATGTTACAACAGTACAAGAATAAGTAGGAGCTGGGTTCGAAAAAAAATCCGGATTTTCCTTCGAAAAGAAGATCTGGATTCCTGGTTTCGGAAAAAGAATCTGATTGGATTCGAAATAGATGTCGAAGTCGCGAAAGGTTCCAATGGTATCATAAGATCTTACCTAGAAATTAAGGCGAAAGACGTGACCATAAAAATGGAATGAAGGACTAGTGCTCCGATTTCCCCATGGCTTTTCTCTTGCCTGCCGGTCATGGTAGTTTGGAAATGATTCGTCCCGCTTCAGGCCAGTTCATGTCAAATTCAAATGACAAAGCGGTAACAATCACTTAATCTAATTCTTTATGTTACGTTTATAAATTCTTGAAAGTGGATGACCTTCTGATCATTTACTCTGATTCCAGTCATTGATGGTCCAGTAGATAACTAACTATCCTCTCATTTGCGCATCTTAAGGTATGAGGGAATTATTGACTGCACGGGATACAAAAGATGATTTTTGGCTAGACAGTATATACGCTACCTCTTTTATACTTAGATGGGCCCCAGCTACGAAATCGATGAATACTAAATGAAAAGTTTTCCATGGGGTCTACAAGTTCAAAATAATCAAAAAGTGGGTATGAAAAATCCATCTGGAGGGTGGAAAGATATTTATATGGAGTGGGGAGTATTTTGAAATTTATTTTTGCGTTTCATCCAAAAAGAACAAGGAACGAGAAACTGAAATCCCAAATTACAGTTTCACAAATCCGAAACAGTTTATTCGATGGTTCAGCCCTTCATTTCATAAAGCTGTGAAATTACTAGAATACGATTAATATGTATAATAGCTATACAGTTTCCTACCTAAATTAAAAAATTATATTTTACCGAATAATTCAGCCAATTTTTTAACTAACAAATTGAGTAGGTATATGTCGAGCGCTGCTTTTTCGTTACACCTGTTAATTGAATGGGAAGTTTAATAATTAATGATTTAATCTCTAGGGTGCATTACCAAGTCCCGAAACACAACCCTTGAAACCAATTGACCTGATTCACTTAAGCCTCATACTTATCAAGATACACCACGCAATGGAAACTCAGACACAACTGAACAATGGAGTTATCAAATTGGTTCTCGGATTTCGAAATCAGGTTTTGTTCGGCTTTCACCGTCGTGTGTTTGGTCGTTTTCGGGGTGACAATTAATCTGTTTCTGTACCCATTAGGAGTGTACTACTTCTCCTCAACCAACCCGGTGGATTGTGAGGTAAGATCGACTGAAAGCAGCCCAAAAATACCCTGTCACTTCAGTTCTTGTTCTGACAGCTGTACCGCCAACGAGGTTCCTTGCTTGGAATATACTGCTGCCACTAACAATACGACATACCCCCTGGTCGCTGGTCTTTTCAACTGCGGAATATATGTCAATTGCACATATTTCAAAGAGTTCGTCAAACCAGGAAAAATATTCAAGTGTGAAATTTTTCGTTCGGGCGGAAAATATGTCGTGTCACCCAGAACTTCAGCACGATATTCTGTCTACTTGGGACTCACAGCATTGCCTTTACTATTACTCGTAATTTGCATTTTATACGTGGGGTATCGTAAAATCATCAAAAGAGGGTACCCAGAAAAACGAGCAAAAAAGAAAATAGCCAAACGTCCAGAACCAAAATCATTCTATCAGAGGAAACTTTTGGAGCTAGAGCGACTCAAGAAAGAAAGAGAGGAGAGAGAAAGAATCGCAAGGTACAATGATAGCGTGCGCGTAGAAGAACTTAACACAGTGACAGCACTAGTATTTAAGCCATCTTCATCGTGGATGGAGCCATCACCACTCGATGTTTCATTAATAGATGAAGAAGATACAGATGTAACCCCGAAACGTGAATTATAACCAGTGAACGTTTATTTAAATCGTAAAAATAAAGGGTAGATATTACAGAAACAACCAATTCTGTTATGTATGAATATGATTTGAAAACTTTGAGCCTCACGACTTTTGATGACTATGTCTTGGAAATTTGAACAATTATATATATATATATATAATTCAAGACGATAACTCTCCTTAGGATTGGGATAAAAATTCCGTTCTTGCACCAAAAAATCAAGCTTTCCGAACGAAAGGATGATTCCGATGGTCACCACCTTTTGAGCACATAAAATTGGCCAAATTTCAAAAATGTGCTAGAAAAAATCAATAAAAATGGCTATAAATGGTTAAAAGTTGGTAGATTTATATTTTAAACAAATTTCAGTCAAATAAAGTTTATCAACAATGAACATTAAAAACTTTTAACACAATTTAACAATTAAGCTGAAAACGTACTTCAATTTCATTAATATTTACTAAAAAATCGATAATAACTACAAAAAAAGCTTTAAAGAATCAAGGTTCTTTTTGTCCCGCAGACTACTATTTAAAACTAGTTTTTTTGCCATATAATTGGTAGTTACAATTTCTTTGCACTCAACGTGCTCAAATTTCAAAACAATGCAACATTTTATGATACAATAATTTACGAACATTCGCTCATATGATCATGCTGACATTTTTTTCTCCTTCTTTTTATCCTGTATCAGTTACAGATTCTGTAAGTTCTACGAAAATACTTGGATAGTTGATATGAATAAACCTCAAATCCGCCCAAGTCACAAAAAATACATCCCCAGGGTATGTAATGTTAGCAACCAAGATTAATACCAATTTTCAACCTACCTTTCTCCTTCTAAGATTAAAATCTCTCGTGCACGACTTGCAGTTGACGACATCTTTATCAGAAGCCCAATTAGTCCCACTTGAAGATTCAGTCATTGTTTGATTAACTTCCTCAGTCAGTTCAGAAATCTTGAGTTTGGAGTCACTTAGATGCCTACCCAGTTCTTCCAAAGTATCTTCTTGTTCTCGACATTTTTCGTCTAGCTTGTATTTCTCTTCTTGCAGCGACACATAATTCTAGATGGTCACAAATTACAATGTGGGTTTCAATAATTTGAATGATACAATTGCCATATAAATTTATGAAAACGGATTCAATTTTCTTACAATATAGGACAGCATACTACAGGGTGTCCGTACCCCCCCCCCCCCCCATCTAACCTCTTTACCCCCTTATTGTTTCCTTAGATCTCAAATATGATGTTTTTGCCCACGTGCGCATGCACAAAACGTGCACACTAACTTTGTTATTTTAAATGGGAACCCCCATTTTTTATTGCTGATTCGAATTCCACGTGAAATTTCATGAATAAATGACCCCTCACACGAATGTTGAGTGCGCGAAAACGGGCGCGATTCCACGCTAAAACTGCGCAATTTCGCTCTAAAGTGCAAAAATTATGAAATAATGAATTTTTGAAGATATTAAATTACCACGTTTGATACTTGATTTTGGGGTATTTTTTCATGCTGATTCACTTAATGTTGTTCATTTATTGATACTTGCAACAGCGACTTTGGAAAACAACGAAAAATAGGCCAGAATTGCACTTGTCCTCACTCATTTCCACACAGCACAAAGCGTACTAAAATATGTTTTTTCAGTGTTTTCCTAAGTTGGTGTTGCAAATATCAATAAATGGACATAATTGTGTGAGTCAGCGAGAAAAAATATCCCAAAATCATGAATCACATGTGGCAATTGAATATCTTCTAAAATTCATTATTTCACAATTTTTGCACTTTGTGATGGATAGGAGTAGTTCCTTCTTATCGACTCTTGAAAACGCTGCAGCTAGGGATATTCCTGAGGTTTATTCAACCTTCAGGATATCCTCTGGGTGTAGCAGGTTAATCGCCTCCCCAATTTGAAGGAGGAACCACTACATTTCCATAACCTCTCATTGTAATTGCGCAGTTTCATGCGGAATTGCGTCTGGTTTAGTGCATTTAAAAAATCGAATGGATATTCATGAAATTTCATGTAGAATTCGAACCAGCAATAAAAAAGGGGCTCTTATTTAAAATAACTAAGTTAGTACACACTGCACACATGTGTAAAAATGAATTTGTCTTCTAACCCATTTATTAAGGAAAAAAGGTAGGTAAGTGAGTAGTTTGAGGGACACCCTGTAGATATCTAAGTTGGCTACCTATATCAATATATGACCACTTCAGAAAATAATCTGTATCAATCAGGGACCAAAAAGTTTTAATGGCCAAAACATATTTGATACCTCGATAGAGTTTGAACTCATG
Organism: Adelphocoris suturalis; assembly: GCA_030762985.1. Taxonomy (NCBI): domain Eukaryota; kingdom Metazoa; phylum Arthropoda; class Insecta; order Hemiptera; family Miridae; genus Adelphocoris; species Adelphocoris suturalis. The sequence goes on along the minus strand of CM061046.1, from coordinate 40,148,554 downwards.
CCTTTACCTTCTCTGAGAGAGAAGTTATTTTAAAAGATAAGCGCTTTACCAGCCTACGCCACTGAGGCCAATTAATCAAACCTCTTTGACTGAGGAAGTTTTCCTTGAACGTATCATGTTCCTGGAGTCAAGTAACAGCCATCTCGGCTTTTTTGAGGTCAGACGACGACAAAGTGAAATTGCAGGTCACTGGCTCAGCAGAAGAAGTCGCAGAAAAGCGAGTTCATTGTCAAGGCAAGTGAGTTAGGACGTGAAAGATGTTACTTCAGGGAATGTACTATCAATCTGGCTCGAGAGGGATTATTTTTTATTAAGGTCTGAGTCCTACCCACTGCGCCAAATGTAACCGCCCAAAAATATTTGATACCTTGACAGAGTTAGAACTCATGCCTTCAACTTATTAGAAAGAAAAACTATTTTGAAAGACACGTGCTTTGACAACCTACGCTACTGGGGCCGATTAATCAAACCTCTTTGATTGTGCGAGTTGTGAAAAATCCAGAATCAATACTGACCACGGAAATAGATTCGAAAAGGAGTAAAACGGTAAGTAGGTGAAACAAAAGTCAAACATATTGCAATTATAATAGTTAATAGCTATTTTCCTCTGGGTTTGTGAGTGAGGTAAATCATTCACTTCATTTAGTTCAAAGCATGTAGATACAAAGTTTTTCAGACGCTAGAGCTATGGTAATTAGGATCTGTTGTAATGTGTACTCACTCTTACAGTTTACTGTTTTAGAAAAAGAAAGATTTAGTATCTCCCTTTTTTCCCAGGCAACTGGATCAATTAGCAACACGATTCGAGAGTGATGACTACTCCCTACCCCCAAAATCCACCACTATATCCAAAATATAATCTGTTAACCGTAATACCGATGTTTCATCAAACGGCAGTGATGTTCTGGCACATCAGATTCCCCAAATTTTAGCAAGATCCAACAGATCACTGGATTGTATAACAACAATGCAGGAGCGTCGGTAGTACAATCACAGGAGCATGGAGATGGTTGCACCTATGTTTATGCACAATTGCTACCATTGGTTCTACTGATAAACTCCCACAGCCCAAAAGCTTTCGAATTGGCCACGTTAGTCATGTGGTTTAAGCCAAGGTCCCCTGATGATTTCAACTTCCTCGCCTAAGACTTCTTCCGTGAGCAACTGCTGAACCCTGTCATTTGCCCGACCCTCATCTCAGCCGAGGTCAGCTGATATTTGCCTCTGGGGAAATATTACATGCAAGGAAACATGTCAAAGGCGGCTGTTTTTTCTGGGCTTCTCTCAGGAAAAGGAGTTCTAAATTCTGTCAAGATTTTTATTATTTTAATTTTATCCATAACATTGGCGTCCCAGAAAATACTGCCTTCAACAACAAGCAACCCTACTGGACAAATAATTCCTCACCAAAGCCCGGACAACAATAAGTACAATCCAGTAAGTTCAAACAGCAAAATTCTAGCCATTACAAAACAACTCATTTAACAGAATTTCAACTCTTTTCAAGAGTAAAGACGGACCATTCATTATCTGAAACAATTAAGTTAAAACAAATTAACATAATTTGTAGGTACCAATACAAAAATTTTCAGAGACCAAACCAACTTGTATGTAATTCCTCAGATTCTCAGGTTAGTACCACCGATTTCTTCTACTAAATAAGGGAGCATTCCTCAGATAGTTAGCATTCCTCACGTTTGAAATAGTCAAAACATTAGGCTGTTTTCCAATGGATACAGTTGGTACCTATACTTACTAGTAGAGGTGATTCTGATTGATACTTACTAGGTATTCTTCAGTCTCAGGCTCTAGTCAGATTGAAAGAATATTCACCAAAGAGAGGCCTCCCATTCAAACCATTACTCAAAAAGTATTTAGCTGGTTGGAATGGATAAGAACACACTGAATAATTCTTATTGAACTTCCCATCGAATAAACAGATTTACCTTAGCCAAAGTACGAAGCTGATTAACTTCAGCTTGCAGGTCATTGATCCTATTTTTGTCAAGCTGAATGGCGTTCTGCAAAGTCTGCCTCAGATCCCGTTCTTGCTTAAGTGCTTCAGAAGTTTCAGATACCAATTTGAAGGCTTGCTCAGCTTCAGTTATATCTCGTTCTACTTCTTTCTGCCTAAAATGAGGAATTTTCATGTACTAAAGAGAAAACGTAGGGGTACAGGTAGAACGAATCTTTCAATTAAAATATTGTTTCAAAAAAACGTTTTTTTCCGATACATACCTTTGAAGTGTCCACTAATTTAATTCTCTGAGAGCCCGATGTGGTCAATAACAGAAATCTAAAAATACACCTAAATGTATTTTTTGACAAGAAAAGTTATTTACGTGTCTTTGGATTTTGAATGTAAGCTTTAGGTTAGAAGAATCAATAGTTATACTTTTTTACAACCTCCTAAAATCTCTTGCAGAAATGCTGAGCTAGTCTGATAAACAGGATGTATTGCACTTATTCTTCATCTCAATTTAGGTAAAGGGAGATACTATATTTTTCAACACGTTAATTGATTTTGGATTCTTGTGTATTATAGATACATTTGGGAAATATATTAAACATAAATTCTCAAGCTCTATGGTCAAGCATGTTTCACTTTATCTCATAAGAAAAGTCATATACGTATGCCACAAGATTTTACATCTTTAGAGGCGTACAGTTCCATTATAATATGCTTAATTTTTTTGAGTCACCATAACTCATCTACAACATTATTTATTATACAAAAATCAACAAACAGCTATTCATTGTTAGGTCTTTTGGATAAAACAGAGAACTGTTTAACTATGAATATCCTTAAATTAGGCACATTTTAACTAATTATGTCATCACGACTGAAGAACACCACTTTATTTTGGCTGCCTGTGGTGATGATGAGCGGTTCTTGTTCCTCTTTTTAATTTAATTAAAGATGAAGCGTACAGCATACATTATAACAATGCATCATATTACAACCCTTACGTTAACAAGTGTGATAAATAAAATTTGATATTTGACTAATTTTTTTATTTTAATTTTTTTAAATTTGTATGAAACATAAATTCAGATTACGTTTCATAAGTCAGAAAAACCACAAGCAAGAAGTAACTCAGTTTTGGAAATATGCCTGCAATTTATTCCCCTACTTTTTTAAATTTCATATGAGATCTTTCAGAAAGCTGATTGCAAAGCTAAACATAGAACATTTCTATCTCATATTTCAACTAGTTACTGCTTACTAAATGCCAAGAAAATAAACTTTGTGATGAATCTTTTCATTTTCGGACGTTACAGTTGTTTTGAAAATTTAAAATCTCAACCAAACCCCTACCTAAATGCCTCGCCTTTGTGTTTAAAATCAGGAGTCAACGATGTACGAGAAAATCTAGTAACATTTTGAGGGTTAAAGCACGGAATTCATTAATATCTTTTAAATTAGTTAATTTTTCAACTCATTATTAAATATGGTGCACATTAAGACACAACATAAACACTTCAGTAATACAGATTCAGTTAATTCAATCCAATAGCTCATGATAGATTCGGTAAACAACTGTCAACAAAATGCTGTACGATGTATTAAAACATGTTGGAGCGTGAAAGGGAGGAAGTTCCAACATTTCAAGGATATCAACAAGTAATCCTTATCAAACATAGGCAAACTATCGTACCAATTTCTCTCTTCCTCTATTACTTGAAATACACGTTGTATTATATATATATATATATCTGATCAACATTACGAGCTTAGTTGTGAAAATTAATTTTATTAATTTTATTTCTACACATCTCTTGTGTGAAAAATATTCTTCTTGTGACAAATGTCTATATTATGAGCTCCAGAAGCTCTAAATTTGTGTAAAAAGTGCAATTGTTTAGATATAGGACACCAACATAGCAAGACCAGCCAGATGAAAAGATCGGATACCTAAGCTTTACCACCACCATCAGAAAAATCTTATTGCCTTCACGACACCCAACTTTTTCAAGGATCTCTCAAACTTGAGAAATGATGAAGATATGCAAGAGAAAAGAGGGTAGGTACTGGCATCCAAGTATTTGTCACCAGCATTAAGCACACTCAAAAGAAGTGCTTCTGAAAAGACGCTGAGAGAGGGAAGAAGTGAGCTTGAAGGGTTGTCCTCTCAGGCTCATAGACTGCAGAGGAATTGAATACAATATTGTCCAAAGAGACTGATAAATACACTGACCAAAATGCTTGTTACATCTATTGATCTTGAGCAGGGATCATGGGTCAATTACAAAAGCAAAAACTCATCAATAACCATGATCAGCATTCTCACAAACCACTTCGACTTTCGTTGGATGCTGAACGTGATAAATAACGAAATTCACCAATATATCCTTGCAGATAGAACAAAGATTTGGTTGAAGATCTCTCATGTGGGTGCAACTGTTACTGGAGATCAAGATTGGAACCATTCGTACATTGCACAGTTGAACGTGCCAACATAATCAAAAAGTTTGAACATCTGAGCGAGAGTTTCACTTGCGATGACTCCATCTCGAGGTAGGTGGCAGAATCCCATGAAAGGACTTCTTTATGAAGGAGGGGTATAAGCCATTGTGTCTAACTTTTTTTTTCTAATGGAAAGCCCAAGCAGTCTCCTCTCCTGAAAGGCATCCCACTCGTACTACTTAGAAAAAAAAGGATACATTATGACCCAAAATTATTAGATACATCGACAGAATCGAACTTATGCTGCTCAGGCTGCACATGTCAATTTAATCAAACCTCAGATTGCGGGAGTTTTTGCTGAATGTATCATCTTCCCATAGTAAAAAATCAGCTGTGTAGGCTGAATTGGGGTTGGAGGAACGACGGGGTGAAACTGTGAGTTGAGGGTTGAGTAGTTGTTTGCTGGCAGGAGTCGCAGTTGAGCGAGGTAATTGTCATGGTTTGTTTTGACTCAGTTACTAAGAAAGTGAAGATGCTACGCCAGGAAATGTGATGTTTACAGAATGGCTCAAGAGGGAATACGTATTAACTTTTGATTCCTACTGTCCATCAAAAGGTTCAACTGATACTGCTACTGTAGTATATTAGGTTTCAATAAATAATAGGTGATGTCAATAACAGTGTGAGGTATCATCAGCTTCTCAAGGGATAACTGTCGACCAGTGATTACTTCCCACATCTGTGGATGGGTCGTGCCATGGGGGTCCACTTGGCATGGAGGAAGGAAGTGAAGATAATGGCATGATAAGGTATTACTTTGTGGCGATGTGTCATCACAGATAATGTGATGCCGATGCAAGGCAAAAGATTCACATGCGATACTCCAACTCGGCATAGCCCGTGGAATCCTGTTTTAAATAGACGGGGCCCCAACTTGAGGGGAAGTATAAGCCATTGTACGTGAAACTATTTTTCAAAGGAAATCTTGAGAAGTGAAATGAAGTGCGATGTCGCCATGCCAATGGCCAGACGAATGTAAAGTATAAAAAACTGTGAAGGAGGAGGGGAATGCCTGTGATGGTAATTATTGTAAAAGCTTCTTCTTCAGACAAAATAAATACCCCTGTTTTTATCCCAGTAAAACTTGTGTAGAGAACGGGTTCCCAATTTTGAAGTACCTATTGGAATATGTTGTTGGTGGTCCAGCACAGCACGTAATACAGGCAAGCACGCAGGTTAAGGCAGAGTGTGAATGCTAATAGGTATGAAATTGCTACTAAATTATAAAAGGAGTGATCTGGGATGTTGCTAGTGATTAGATGAAAAGCCCCCACAACCCATCCCTGTGAGGTACACCTAATCACTATTACATATATCTGAAATACGAAGGAGGTTCGTATAAATAAACATAAAAATAAAATCGTAAAACTATAACATTGATCGCTCCCCAAAAAGTATTTGATGTTAAATCTACGTTTTTTAAAGAGCTGTGCGTCCTTAGGCCAGTCACTTTATTTAATTTTATGCCTGGGGGTTTATTTCTTAATTATTTGCCTGTCCAAACAGGATAGAGTCATAATCACGCACTACTGTAGTGATTAGTAAAACGCTACATTGGAAGAAGCCAGACAGACCATCACAGAAGAAGACTCTCCTCCAGAATGATTTGTCATTATTTTAGAGAAACAAGCAAGCATGGCAATCAAATAGTTCACAGGATTAGTTTACTTATAAGTATGTAGGAATGCAGGAAGGCAGTTAGAACACTGTTTTCTTGAGCCCTTTTTATGACGGTTCTTGCACAAAATGCTGACAGCTATTTACAGACTCTACGATATGACATCAAAAATTTGCTACTAGGGGCTTGTCATGAAGCAAATCATTACACGGTTATGCAAGCAGAACAATTAGAGGTTAAGGTTCAAATTTAATAACTTTCCAATCCTAATTTTCCGTGAAAACATTTGAATCTGAATATAAAAATAACTAGTACATACTTGTCTCCCATGATTTGTAACGTGTCAGTCATTGCACAGGTCTTAGCCTCCAGCTTAGATATGAGCTCCATTTTGTGTTTAAGCGAGGATTCATTTTCCTGGGAACCGGTGCAATTCCTATGAGCTACAAATCACAGTATAGCACGTTTGGACAAAAGATCCAAACAATAAATTTCTTCTAAATAACCTCAAGCCAGCCATGGTACAACCACAACCTTGTGAGCCACTCTTTAAATACCTATGTAATGGCACAAAAAACAAATCATTTCCATTATCCAAAAATATTTATCGATGGATAGAATACCTACTAAGATTATCATAAGTCATAGTAACTATTTGAATGTAATTCCAAAAACTGGTATAGGTACTGCATATGCGTATTGCTGGTCATTTGTGACAGCTTCATTTGTTAGAACAAATAATATAGTGTAGTAGTAAAATCTTTGGGATAGATTTGACAGGAGGTAAATTTGGTAAACGTCCAAAAACAAGATTCGAATCAAGAAAGACAATAAACTAATGCCAGAAAAATATCATTATTTTGGAATGATGTCACAAACACACACACTTCTAAATGTTGCTTATTGGATGAAGACACTAAATGTATGTAATTTCTAATTTCTTTTGAATGTCAATATAAAGTAAGGTTATTGGATGATTGAATATATAGAAAAATAGAAGTGATACACTCCGTACAAAAATCCATCAGTATCCATACCTTACGATAAACCTATACATTTTAGTACTTGGTCCTAAAATAAAACAGAAGAGACTCCAATCATCATGGAACATAAAAAATAGGAACCAGGCAGCTATTTGCAACAGAGCCAGCGAAAATTAGGGAAAAATGAAGAAACTGAAGATTGAACCAAAAGAAGAAAAAATACATCATTAACATAGGAAAACACCCGATTTTCATAATCCAAGGAGAAAAACTGAAAAGGATGATATAGTTAGTACCTAGTACTAATAGTACCAACTGCTGCAGGTTTCACGTTTTTGTATATTACATTTAACACAGATAGGTACTAATAAAATTCATAAGTAATATTTGAAAGGATCAATCTATGGGTGGCCAGCATCACATAAACCTTCCAAGCTACCCTATAAGGGAATCTAATCAACATAAACCAGCGAGAAAAGGAATTACTTCGCAATGAATAGGGACCAACAGCATTGAAAAACTATTTGAAAAACCACCTAGGGAAACAAATTGTCAGTTTGTTTTATAATGTAAATCAACAAAAATATTTTCATCGTTTTCACAGTCCTTCTACAGATATTCAAACAATATCGATAGCTCATGATACCATTTTATATCACATTCAACACAATTGACGTTCAACATGGGAACAGAAATGGTGAAGTAATTATTGAGGTGATCTAGCTTTTTCTTGACATTTGACGAGGCCGTCGAGAAGTTTCCCAATCTCCACAGTCTTGTTCTGAAGCCGAGTAACCATCTCCCCCTTCTCAGTCAATTCTGATTCACACTCCTTGACAACCCAAGAAAGAAAAGAAAAACATACATTCCGTCACGCGAAAGAAATTTTAGTCGAGAGAAAAGTAGGGGATGACAAATGACTATAGATTCGGATGAAAAATAAGAGACAGACAGAATAAGGGAAACACGAAGCAAAGGAACAGAAGCAACAATAAAAAATGAGCCGGCATCAGGAAAAAAGCCAAGTAAAAAAACAAAAAGACCACAAAAGCTGGTTGTTGGGAGAAAAAATAACAAAACAAAATAACAATCTAAAGAACAAAAACAACAAACAACGGGGTAGGTAAGAAGTTTTAGGAATTGACACATTTGTTAGATACAGTTTTTCCTAGGGCAGGTTCAAGGCCCTTTGCAAGTAAAAATATATAGGTAATTAATAAAAATGAAAATAAAATGATAAGTTCCCTTCTTATAATAAACATATTTTGAAGAACGTAAATTTGTTATGTTTTTAGTTGATGGAAATGAAAAACGTGCGTGACAACGTAATACTAATTGTAAAATTACCACTGCAACGTTTCAATTATAAGGTCGAGCATGGCCGATTAACAGCATAAGCAGCATATTTTCTGTACCGAGGTTAAAAAGGAAGATTTGGAAAAGGTTGTAATGAAAGGGTGTAGTAATTCGGCATCATCCCCTTCCCCTAACCATTCACCATTAACATTATTACCTGGTCTAAGTATCTACCCATGAATTCAAGAAATCTCAAATGACCACTTGGTTGGCGAATTTCTCCTAATTAGTAGATCACTGTCATAGAAGCATATGGCTGAGTATAATTTTCCACTTTTGGATGAGTGGCTATTAGCATTTTAAAAACAGATAGATTACATTCTGAGAGGAAATGTTGATTTTTAAACCAATGTTGAATACTGAAGAGTTAAATTGTGAAATGTCCAATGTTTAGGTACCTACATCAAGATCAATTTTTACAATGGGGGAAAATAAAACTTGCAACTCCAGGTGAAATATTTGCAATAAGTAACACCTAGTTGTCGCTCATGATTTGATTATGCAGGATGTAGGTATATTATTATATCATCAATGTACGAATTAAGTGTACAGTGCAAAGTAACTGCAGATGTGGACACGACCATGCAATCCACAAGGTAAAACATGATTGAATAAGTGGGGATTGTCCAAAACCCTCTACAGGGTTTTTCAAAGAATTATTGTAATTTCCAACACAACGGACTGTACAAGTTATAACGACACTCTTCAATGAAGAAATGACACTCTTAGTGACAACGAGCGTTACCCATGGGTGCAAAAAAGGTATTTTAACTATTTTTAAATGGAAGAAGATTCTATCCTAAAACGTTTGACATAAACCACACTCTCCTATGATGGTTAGTTTTCTTTCTATGATTTTTAAAAATTTCACACAATGGTGACGTCAAAGAACCCCTCCCGCCTGGGTGGGACCCTCCTGCCATCCAGTGTTATGTCACCATTGCAAACTTTGAAAAATCATAGCAAGAAAAGTATTCATTGTAGGAGAGTGAGGATGGTATGAAATTTCTTGGAATAAAATCTACTTTCATTTAAAAATATTAAATAATGTATACATGGGTAACGCTCATTTCCCACAAGGGAAACCCACCCACTTCTAATCGAATAACACTTACCAATGGTTTCTATATACTGAACTAATGGACATGTAGCTAAACCTGTAGTTGAAGCCAATGGACGTTTCGCTTGATCGAAAAACTGAAATTCTAATGAAAAATGAAATTCATAATGTAATTCTGTTTTTTCGGACACCTGCCCTGTCAATGGTGGCAGAGTTAACTCCCCAAAAACATGAGATGGCTGGAATGTGAGGATTCCCTGGACCAGCCCCGTTCACGTTTTTATTCACCGGAAAGGCAGGGTTGGACTCGGCAGGTAACAGATACGTCTACGGTGGCCCGATGAATGGTGTTCAAATCGCGCTACAACGTGCTGGCCCCCTAACAGACCAGAACGTGCCGCCCCCTCAGGGGTCGAGTCAAATGTCCAGAAAGAAAATTCCAAATCCCCGCATGAATCATTCGGGAAACTACAGACGCCCGGCAGCTCATACCAACCGCAACGAGCATGCCTTCAGGGGCACCCAGGGGTCATCCTTCCGCAAAAGGAGGAAATTTCAACGCAAGTAAGCAAGGTAAGTCACGCTGGACGTCTGATATTTTTTGCGGACGCTTGGTCTAACACACCAGCCTCCCAGCAAGTGCTATCATGGGTTAGAGGTTATAAAATTCCGTTTTTTCGGACACCTGCCCTGTCAACGGTGGCAGAGTTAACTCCCCAAAAACATGAGATGGCATCTCTGGAAATGGATAAAAAAATTGGGAATTATCTTGTCTGGGGGCGGTTTCTCGTATCAACATCGATACACCATAACTATACCGCTTCTTGTTCAATCTCAGACTTGTCATGTTCAGACTTACACTGGTGAACGGTAGCAGTCTGCAGGCCACCATCCACCATCCGTTCTGATACGTATCAGCAAGAGATATATTCAGATGCTCAAGACTCCGAGTATGAGGCTTTCTGAGAACCTCATACAACCCATGGTTGGTGGACGGAATCCGAAAAATAATCACATATAAATTGGAAGGAGCTAAAAGATATTTTGCATGCGCTGCGGTCATTTTGTGAAAGTTGGAGGGACAAATCTATACTATTCAGGGTAGATAACGTGACAGCTGCGGCAGTGATCAATAAATTTGTAAGTGTTAAATACCCCCACCTACATGCGGTAGCACGCGATATTTGGAAATTTTGTGAAAATAGGAATTTATGGATCTTTGCTTCATACATCAATACCGTAGATAATGTCATTGCGGACATGGAATCCAGATACAGAATGGGGTATTAAAATGGAATATTTTGCTCAAATCAAAAGCACCTTTGGGAATCCAGACATAGATCTATTTGCGTCTTTTGATCTCCATCTATGTACACGTTTTTACTCATGGTACCCACAGCCAAAATCCGATGGAGTTGATGCCTTTACTTTCGACTGGGGGAAGTTGTTCTTTTATGCCATTCCCCCTTTCATTCTGCTCCCTCGAGTCTTAAAGAAAATAAGAGATGATAATGCTAGGGGCATAGTTGTAGTACCGGTATGGCCTACACAAAGTTGGTTCACAACATTTTTAGAACTTGCTTCTACTCCCATCTTATATCTGGGTCCTAATAACGATTTACTTTTTTGTCCTTATAGACTTCAACCACACCCAGCGGCGAAATCCCTTAGGCTCATGGTGGCAGTTTTATCGAGCAGACTTCACTCAACAGGGTTTCCCCTTAACAGTTGTGAGGACACTCTGCAACTCTCGGCCTCAACATTAAAACAGAACAAATCATCTTACGTTCTTTGGGCTCGTTTTTGTAATGATAATGCATGGAATCCTCTATCCATATCAATATAGAGAGTTCTTATTTTTTCCAGCATTTATTGGATACAACTTCTCAAACCTATACTTCAATTAATACTCACAGGTTGGCCTCAACGTTGCTGACGGAGATTGAACTTGGCCAGAACAAAGTAATTGAACGTTTTATGAAAGCTATTTTTCGGCTTCGACCCCTGTCAGCAAAATATGATACAACGTGGTTCTCCAATACCTAGAAACCAACAAAGATGAACCCTTGCTTTTCTATCCAAAACATTGCTACTCCTATTACTAGCATCGGACCAGTGCCCTCAAACAATATTGTCCATTGATCAGAGAAAAATAGAGTTCTCACCATCTGGTGTGAAAATCTTTATTACACAGGTATTAAAAACATCTAGACCAGGAGCTCCAGTTCCAACCTTGAATTTTCCCTGTTTGCCTTCCAACCCACTAATATGTGTACCTAAAGTCTTACAGACTTACTTAGACCTACAAAACATTTTTCGCGGGTAGATACAAACTTACTTATAACAATAAAACCTGCGTACAAGACAATATCTACCATGACCTTGAGTAGGTGGGTTAAGGATTTACTCAAAGCTGCTGGAATTGATGTTCAAAAATTGTCTGCACACTCCATTCGCCATGCATCAGTCTCCACAGCTGCGAGGAAGGGAGTGCCTCCTACTATTTTTATTGTTGCTGGTTGGTCAAAAAATTCCAACATGTTTCAGCAGGTTTATAACCGACCCTTATGTTTGCAGGATCAATTTGCCGCTGCAGTGTTATCGCCGAATTCCCCCGACTCGTTAGCAACATCTGCCTCACTGTGGGTTGTTTGATATACCTAATTTCATATATTTTATGTTACTTTTACGTATTTACAATTACTTATTTGGTTTGATATACCTAATTTCATATATTTTACGATTACTTTTTAATATTTACAATTACCTTATAATACACATTTTAAGTGGTAAAAAATGGCAATCAAGTGCCATTCTTTCTCCCTACTTCCCCGTAGGTCAAGGGGGTGGGGGTGGGGATCTACCTCTCCCCATGACCTCACCGAAATTGGATACTTTTGGGTACAACTTACTTTCTCCATTCTCCGTCTCTGGCGTGACTCACCTAGCTCCCTCATACTTCTGAAGGCTGGCGGATTACCTTTCAACAGCTGCCAGTAACCAACCTTTACCAATATTACCTTAATATAATTAACCAATCAATCGACCATTGGGATGATCGATTGAAATTATATTTAGGTAATTAGAGGGAAAGGTTGGTGCCTTTCCCGCCCCAAGTTATCCGCCAGCAACTTTGAAGTGAATGAGTAAAATGGCCACCGCTGGGCTGAGTCAGGCCTGAGAACAGTGGTGCCAACATAAAAAAAAAGTGTAGAAATTTTCTTGTTTCAAAGAATTTCTCTGTAAAATCAGTTCAAACTTTCCACACCTGAGCGCTGCCAGTAACCAACCTTTCCCTCCAATTACCTAAATATAATTTCAATTGACTATCCTGATGGCCAATTGATTGGTCAATTATAAATCAATGAGGGATTATAGTTAACAACACACTGAAACATCACGAAATATTTTGCTAACACAAAATGAAATAGTAGGACAGACCTTTTCTGAATAACTTTACTTGAAAAATACAATAAGTAAAACTAAATAAATAAATAGAAATAATTAAAAATCAATGGAGAAAAGCAAAAAAAGACGCGTGCAATTTCTTTGTACTTTTGGGATGTATTAAACACACAGCTGAAGCATGAAAATAAGGAAAGAACGGGAGTACAAGACCAAGATACTCATATAATGTGCCAATCACTGCTCATGTTAGGCTGACTCTGTGAGGTATATATTCACAACGTAATGAGTAATTTGAAGATAGCAATAAAATTTCTTACCTGCAGTTTTCGGTACATCTCTAAGTTGATCTGCTTGATATCATCAAGTTGTCGTCTTAAAGAAACAATTGTATCTTGTTTGTCGTGAATGTCTTTTTCCAGCAACTTCATGGCTACTTCCATCTCTGCTTTCAAGCTTATCTGTTGAAGCAATTCGAGATTGATTTACATTGACTTGAATTACGAAATGAGGTAAATCATAGATGTGTTACCAAGAGATTTATGTTATGATATATAAGAGGTACACAGTATGAATCAGGGTAGGTAAGATGTTTTATTAACCTGCAAGTTTAACTCCCGTTGAACATCTTCTGTTCGTTTCTTTTCCAACTCTAATTCATGTTTGAGATGTTCAGTGTTCAAAGAAGATGTTACCGTGGTGGTTTCTGTAATATTGTTTGATCCGCCTCCCTGGAACATAATTGGGATAATAACGTAAAACCTCAGAGAAAGTTATGTTTTCTGGATTAAAACTGTAAAAATACCTATCAGATATATATATAACTATATGTACTCATATTTATGTATTTCTTGTCACTGTTCGTCAAAAGTCAATGAGAGAAACGTACCTAATACAAAACTGTTACGAGCCACAAAGTGAGTGATCAGTCCAAGTCGGCAGGTCCGGATAAATTCGGACCAATGCATGTGTAACAAGCCTGCCTAGATCCGAATATATTGGACCTGTTTCTTAATAGTTTTTGACATTCTCCTGCGATCTATTGGTGCTTTTGATTCAAACAATTTCTTTCAAAGATGAACAGACGTAGCTACATTTTCTCAACCTCTCCTCACCCCATCATCCCACTCTCTTAGTCGAGGCACGCAACCCCTTGTCCCCTACCACCTTGGCACATTCCTGATCTTGATACTGTGGTTTACCGTTCGACAAAAGCGTTTTATCTTCCGTACGATTGTGAGTGGTGTCGGCCTTTGTTTTTTCAAAAGAAGAGTGATGGATAGGAAGAAGGTGTTTACCGACAATAAACATCAGGAGATAGTAACTAATTCATGGAGTTATAAGTAAGCTTTTTATTGGAAAAATATCGGGATGTAAAGACTGGATAATGAACAAGTTTTATTTTTATATACTGTCTTTTTTAAATTGTTTGTCCTTATTTTGAATAATTCCAACATGTTTGAATACAATATTTGAAGATTATTTCCCTTGGAAGTTATTCATTGATGTTATACCATTGATCACATCGTTTAAAAAAATAGCCTTGTCTATTAGCAGTCTTATTATTTTCAAATTGCTTAATTTGACAAGGGTAGATGAAGTACCTATACAACTTTTTTGTTAAACTGAACATTCAATTCACATTAAAGACCTTTCAAACATAGGTGAACCAGGTTTGGTAATTTCTCTCAAGAAAAAAGGGTGGAATACCAAATTATTTCTCTAAACCTTTTTATAATTTGGAAAATAAAAATCACTAAATAAGTACAAGTAGATAGTTAATTACTAGAGGATACAATGACCATCTTGCCAAATTTTCATAGAAATTGGTGAAGGCACACGCAATGAAAAAACAGTTCCAACACTCGGAAAACTTGCAAAATTAATTTGAACAGAGGGTTCAGGAGGGCTCGCACGTAAAATGGGTGGGTCTCGCTTCCATCCCCTCAAGAAATTCGGACCCGTATAAATTAATTCACCCCCGCCTAGCCAGACCCCAGAACGAAGGAACAGAAAATAAGGCTGGAACAGGTACAATGGAATATCAGCGTTATTCGGTTGGTACTCTCTCAGCATCAAGCTGCCCCGATTCTCACCTCTTGAAGTCAAACGCATTGAAGTTGAACGCCTCTTGAAGCCCCCCTTTTTTCGAACTCCAGATTTTCATTTGTCTCTCAAATTTTGTATGGAGCATTTTCCGCCAAATGGACCTCATTTATGTTAATCACAAGAAAAGTAGCTACTTTAAGGGAAAAAAATCACTGTAATACACCATTTTGCAATTCCGCTCTAAGGTGAAAAAATTGTGAAATACTAAGTTTTTAAAGAAGCTCAATTGCCACATGTAATACATGATTTTGGGGTACATATTTTTTCTTGCTGAACTTCATAATAATGTTCATTTATTGATAGATATTTGCAACACCAACTTGGGAAAACACCGAAAAATCGACCAGAATTGCACTTATCTTACTCATTTCCACACAGCACAAAGCGTACTAAAATGTAGTTTTTTCGGTGTTTTTCCAAGTTGGAGTTGCAAATCTCAATAAATGAACATCATTACAAGGTTCAGCATGAATAATATCTAAAAGTCATGTATTACCTACATGTGGCAATTGAATTTCTTCAAAAACTCAGTATTTCACCATTTTTGCACTTTTAGAGCGGAATCGCGCACTTTTGGTGCGGGGAGCTTCTTTCGACCAATGAAATGACGGACTCCATCCTGATTCTAGATTCTCTCCTTTTCATCTTAGAGAGTTAAAATTTTATAGGGAGTCTCTCTGGAACATCAAGAGACGATTGAAATGAGGGTTCCTACCAAATCAGTAGCGTGAACTATTTTCTATCCTCTGTAAATGTTTGGGTTACATCTAATAACCCATCTCATTATTTCGACTACACAGAGAGAATCTTACATCGATTTGATTTTGGACACCACCTCGAGAAACTTTGTAGCAAAAATTAATTGGGTTATTTTAGTTATAAGAACCCTGCATTGGCTATAATTTCTGACGGGGGACTAGAATAAATAAATTAATAATTCGCAGTTACCCACACAAATTCTTTCAGATTAAATCTAAATCATGTTCCACATTCATTTTTAATTTTAGCCAGTTGGGCTTAAGTAAACTAACCGTGGGTGCAGCGGGTTGGCCCCCTGCCGAGGCACACAGCATCAAGTTTTATTTATAGATAGTTGCATATTTATCACTGGTATACAGAGTACTGCATTTTCCGAAGCAGCAGTTAAAAAGTCATGTTCTATCGAATTTTTCGACGCAATATTCAGGAAAGCTTCCAACTCCTAACACACTACTCTATAGGTTTTTATTTCCCTTCGGATTTCTGGAAAATGTTTATTATTACCGTATAATAACAAGCGTAACAGCATGTGAATAGAAAGAAGCCAAAACTTATTCCTTGATATCAATGAGTCGGAAGACAATCGACGCTAAACATAATAAACTGCACTGCAACGAGCATAAAAGTTGAACACTTGAATCCGTTCATTGTCAAATGTCTTTTACTTTTAGAACTTTCTTTCTTGCGTCGAAAAATATAGAACTACCAGAAAACTCAATGAAAAGATATGATGGCTTTTGACTATTGCACCGGAGATGCACCACCCTGAAACCAATTGGGTTCGGAAAGCCCAAATGCGTTATCAATAATATACCTCATCAGTCATTTCAGAATTCATGTCTTTCTTTTTCTCTCCGGTTTTAAGGGTCTTGTTCTCGTCTGTGAGAGACATGATAGTTTTCTTAGCGATGGCTAGGTCTTCCTTCATAAGTGCGTTAGTTGTGGTGAGTGATTCCACTTTAGCTTGAAGATTACCAACGGTGGCACTAGAAACATTACAAAAATAAACAATATACAACCCATTTCAACCCAACTTTCTCTTGTAAATAGACATAGTTACCAAAATCACGTTGTTAAAACTTCTGCCTAAATGGTGTACATCCAACGTTTTAAAAGAGTTGAATTAAAAAAGAAGAAGAAAGGGGTTTTTACTGTAGCAACATAATAAAATGCATTACAACCGTCAACAAACTTACATCTAAGAAATATATATATAAAAGTCCAGTCATGCAGCATCACCCCATGAGCGAATTTTTGAAGAAATCTTCGACATTTCAGTCGCTATTGATCGTGTAGAGAAATTTTAGTTTATGATTTTGATAGAGAAACATGGAATCAAATTATTTAAACGGCATGGTTCTAGGATGGTTATACAGGGATACTTCCATAAGAGTAGATCAGTCTGAATTTTGACAATGTTTCATGCAAATATTACCGATTTTTACAACTAGCGAACGGCATTATTTCGATTTTTGACTGATTTTTCAACTTTGAAATTTTTGAAAACTTGATACATATTCTTATAGGAAATTTTACGCTGATTCCGAATATACCACATGTTAGTATGCTGAAAAAATTATTTCGCACAACAAATCGCAAAAAAACAGGCTATTTTGAAATTTTCGACTACATTTTTGAAAATTTCAACCCGAAGATGTAATCCGATCATGCTGGCCAACGAACTTGAACTTTCGTGTTGTGTCCTTAACATTTTAAAATTTGTTTGAAGTTTCTAGCACAATTCTACGGACAGGCAATGAGAACATTAAGCTCATAGATGAAGAATGACCTCATATCAGTAAAGCGTAGGAGATAAGGTTATGAAAGTATCCATATGAGCAAGCCTTCAGAACCCTACTTGAAACACACAATGAGCGTTATCCATGGGTCTGAATTTATAAAATTATTTTTCCAGAATCTTTTTTTGGGTTCATAACTGATGGGAAAAGTGAAATGTTTCAGGCGAAATCCCGAATATTTACAAGAACATTTTGAGCTTCTTCCTCCACAGATTAGCTCAAAAGTTGACAAACTTGAATGGATACTATAGTATCCATAACTACTTCCATGTCGCACTCTTGCACTGAGTTGAGCTTATTATTAGGTGTGTTCCAACCACCGTGAGTTCATGATCTTATCGGAACTGGTTCGGCGCCGAACCGTATGCGCACGTGAATCGTGTTCCAACCGTTTTCAGTTCAGGAACTCAACACTCTCTACGGTGTTCCCACCGCATCAGGGTCATGAACTGAGTTCAGTGAGTTCATGAACTTTTCAGACCTGCTCGGGGATAGGGTTGAGAACTCGAACTGAAGGAAACCTTTCGTAACCTTCCAAAAATCTCATTTCACTGCGAACCTTCACGCTAAATGCCTTGTCATTAGCCTGCTTGATGCTTGTTGTATTATCGTTTTCCACATCTCTTTTTCAATTTGCTCCATCGAATAATTATTACCACCGTCAGTTTTCTTTTATCAGCTGTCTACACATAGATAGAAAACATTTGTTTAAGTATACCTAGTTGGTAATTGGCAGGCAAAGTCAAACTAGGTAACTACTTGATGTTTTTCTTGGCGCACTTGGCTCACCCTACCCTACTTGAAAAAACGTCGTGTTTAGCACTTTTTTTGTTGTTGCCTTTTCTCAATAATGGCTCGAGGGATTTTGATGAAAATCTCAACAGTTACTCTTCTTCTGGATAGGAATGATATCCCATACCCTTCATACCTAGGAAAATAGTCTGAGGGGGCAATTAGCAAATAAACTTCAAAAAAGTTGAAAATGCCGTTTTTTTTTTTTTTTTTTTTTTTTTTCACCTTTTTGGCCTTTTCTTCAAAATGCTCAAAGGATTTCGATGACGAGGTGTTCACGTTACTAAAGACGACGCTAGCGCTAGTTAGTGCATTGACTGTCATGTGAACTACAGTGTTCCCACCGACGGGTTCTTGAACCTAAAAGTTTCATGAACTCATGGAACCCGTCTGAGTTCATGAACTCACGAGTTCATGAACTCAGAGGGGTGGTTGGAACACACCTATTATTATTATTATTTCTGTTTTCTCTCCAATCAATCATGAGTAGACAACAGTGCTTATGCGGGAATGTTATAATGTTAGAAATAAAGACGGGAACAAACATTTCTTTTGTGTTCCCCCGTGATCCTCAGAGAAGAAAACTTTGGTTTGACGCTGCTGAGGTACCATTCACTATGGCTGATAGAAGTTGTTGATAGAGTACAAGTTGAGTTGCACTCGTGCACTGAAAGAAACTGCTTCCAACTTTACGCATTCTAGTACAAAAAAGAATGGAATTGAATGGAAAATATTATTCGGTTACTTATACAACTCGGTTACTTGCAGTTGTAATGTAAACAGAATGGTCGCTTATAGAGCAGGAATGTTTCTTTGTACAGTCAACTCTCCTGCAGCACGGCCACTGTGGGGCACCTTGCGGCAGAGCGTTTCTCTACACTTAGTGTATCCAGCCAAGTGCACTAGTGACGTCACCAAAACCTTGGAATTTAATTAAAAATCAGCGACACGTGTCTAGCGAAAAAACTAAATAGATATCATCTCAACTCAATATCATCTTTCAAATGAAAAAATAAAAAAACATGTGGGTAACGCTAATTTGAGGGAACGCAGTAAAAACACGTTTCAAAGTAGTTTCTTGGCTACTGTCTCGCAGTGGTCACCCCAGTTGAGTTTTGGATCAATCTGAATGCCCAAAAACCTCGCATTAGGGTTTGGATAAGCATGGGAGTGGTTGCTTAGTAGAATCGTAGTACTCTTATTCACAACTGCCGAATTCCTTTCAAGAGCAACTCCAGGACACAGTTCTGAACCACTGACGACGTATCATCGGCAAATTGTACTATGTGTTCATCATGGATGGATGATTTAAAATCATTAATGTAGACTAGAAACAACAGGGGCCCTAAGATTGAGCCTTGTGGCACTCCAATCGTTATACTCTTAAATTTAAAAAATTTGCCCTGGAAGCAAGCACATTGCGCTCGATCACTCAGATAAGAAAAGATCAGATTTAAGACGACGTTCGATAAACCGTATTTTCCAAGACAGAGTTTGAGTCACGAATTTGACAATACTCGATTAAATACTATAAATGTCATATGCACCACTATTGCTCAAAGAGTAGGTTATTTTCAAAATCTCTTCTTCGAAAATAGGTTCACATTCAAAATTACCGATGGAATATGGGACGGAGAAATCGGTAGGGACTGTATTTGGAGGGCCCAAACTGTCTATGATTCTTTTCGGAATGTCTACAAAGAATTCATTAAAACTTTCAGTAGTTTACCTACGCGACCATTATCTGATCCATGTACTGATTGACGATTGGTATTAATCAATTCCCACATTGATTTGATAGGGTTCGGACACGTCTCTATGTAATCGTCACTGGATTTAATCTTACCTTTACTGTTAGCCTTTCTGTATACATTTTGGGATTGCCTAAGTTTATTCTCAACAAAATCACTAGGTCAGTCACGTGAATTAAACAACACCAGGAATTAAATAAAAACGAATGGTTACGATACACCACGATTATAATGTTATTAGGAATGGTACTTTCAAATGATGTGCTTGATATTACTTATGAAGTATAATGAAAACTAAAAGTCACACAAAACCACATTATCTAGGAAAGCTCCGAGCTATGAAAATATGAATATTGTGTATGTATAAATACTCACTTCAGGTGCCTGTTGAGTTCTTCAATGTAATTTTTCTGATCTAGAACGGTGGTCATATTATCCAAGTCTAGATCTTCATCAGGGGTATCTCCAACTACCGAATTATGATGGCTCGACCTTAGATATAGGGAAAAGTCAATTACACCTTGCTGGCAGTCCAAGTCTTCTTCCTGGGATTTCAAGAAGTTAAACTGTATTACTATTGTGTACATTGTACTGTTTACAGTGGGATTATTGTAAAGTGTAAAGCTTAAGCTATCATCCCATTTGATTCCCAACAACTGAATTATGACTCGACTTCAGGTACAGGGAAACCTCAATAACATCTTACCGGCAGTCCAGGTTGCCACATCGATTTGATAGTCCTCATAATCGAATAAGTAATCGATCATATTTATCAATACAGCAGTACTGATGCATCAGTCATGGAGAGTTCTGTTCAGAATAAAATTATGCAATTCGAGTATCTATTACATAGCACTAGGGCAAATCAGTTTGAACTAAGTTTCATCGTGTGACATAAAAATGCAACATCTCAAACCTAATTCGCTCTCATTTGAAGGAAACGTTGGCAAAAAATTCACCAAGAGGAAGAACTAGATGAGATCTACACCGTTGCAAGGCAAGGAAGTGCAATTTGGAGTCCTTTTGCATGTTAAAGGTCAGGAGGTTCCAACCTAAAGAAATTTTCAAGCTCTTCCAAACTTATTGCAAACATGAGCAAAATGAGACTGTGATTGCTACATGTTTTCACTCGTCAGTAACGGCAAGGTACCTAAGTCATTTGATGACGACTTAACAAAGTTGAAAACATTTTCATACAGTTTTGAACATTTGAAGGACAGTAGGATCAAACTGACATTGCAGACCATAATCTACAAGAACGCCTGTTCAGGGACACAAATCTGAATCTTAAAAAGAGTGCAAACTTGTGCAGGACAAGTGAATGGGCAGAACATCAGTTAAAAACTATCCAAGACCCAAATCAAACAAGGATATTAATTATGTTAAAGTGTACTATTGCCAGTACCAGTGCAACCGCAAAAAACTGCAAGGGTCAGATGGTGATCACACAAAACGTATAGTTGCTGGAAAACTAGAATACAAAAAGAGAAAATACGACGCTACCCTACCTGGTCAAAAGTAAGTGCACACCTTAAAAGAGCTCGATTATGAAGATAATGTTACGATAAAGGAAAATAACCCACAGTCGAAGAGGTTTGATTAATCGGCCTAATAGCTCAACCCGTTGGAGTGTTGCAACTAAAGGGAAATTTCCCCTTAGTAGTAAGGACACGATTTCAAACTCTGTCAGAGGTATTAAATATTTGTTGGGCCCCAACAATAACGGCATAAATTTCTTCCTTGGTTCGACAGACAGCAATAGTAGTGAGTCAAAGATAATTCCAGATAAAGAACATTGGTTTGTGACAGCTTATAATCATAATCAGCCTGTGAATTTGAGACTTGAAACTGGTGTTAATTTCGAATGTTGAATGATACAATTATATTAAAATAAAACCTAATTATACTGATAAAATAAAGTTGGACAAAATGGTAGGTAACGGTGTAATACCAAACCATTCACCAAACATTATTAAGCCTACTGAATTTGTAAGTTTATAATGAAACGATGTGATAGGAAAGTTAGAATCTGTATTGACCTCAGCATTTGAATAAAAATATTACGAGACAGCATTTCGGAACCGATAATTTTGAAAATATATCTGCTCAAAGAGGCAAAGGAACAGTTGTCTCTACTTTTGATGCTGATAGGGCTTTATGGCAATTTAAGTAGTCTGATTATCAACATACACCACTTTCCATTCCCCTTTTGGAAGGTATTGTTTTTTAAGATGCCTTTTGGTTTATACTCAAGCTCAGAGATATTTAATTAATTTTTAAAGATACTTCTGGGTTCTAGTGATATTAAAGGCACTGCTATTTTCATGGACGAGCTAATAATATTTTCAATAGACGAGGAACAGCGTAAACGGATCTTGAAAACAGTTCTCGATAGGGCATCTAAATTTAATGTAACACTTGTGTTGTTTATTTTTTCCCTGTCAAAGTTTGCTCTAAGGTAAAGTGACTGAACAGCGATTCGGGTGGTTTCATTCGGTTGTTTGGGATGATATCTATCAATGACAACAAAGAAAAGTATTTATACTTATTTCCAAGTTTTGAAGATCTCGATTTTACAATATTTGAGTTCTTCAATTCTACCCGTTGACATCGATGCCGAGGTTCTAGGATCAATTAGACCCCATATGCGATTTTCGACCCAAGTTTTATAAACTTTGATCCAGCAGGTTAGGGGAGAGCTCTGGATGGGCGACCGAAGTAGCGTACGGACGGATTTCGGTTTATTATTTTCAATAACGAACCTTTGTAATCGACCAACATTACGGATATGTTTAACCCACCCCCACCCCAAATGTGTAGGTTTACATTTTAAGCTGCGAAGAACTCAAAAATCGAATTGAAATAATTCGTATGTCCGCCGATCATAGCTTTTCTCCAAAAATACTGGACCCAAGTTTATGAAACTTGGGTTTTAGGTTGACTGGGGTAGACCACAGAAATGGAACCATTGGGTAGTCTGAATAACAAAATAGATCCTCTGAATCAACTAAGTCGGAAATGCAGCAACTAAATTAAATAGGAGCAGTTCTCAATAAGAGCAACCAAATTCAAAGGCAGTTTTTGATAAATGCCCTTCTGAAAATAGCATTTTCCATTTTAGTTAATGAACCATTCATGCGAAGCACGAGCTCGCAAACTAGTTATCATGATTAGATCACTAGCGTTAATATTACAAAACATATGGAACATCCCTAAGGGCTAAAGTACATGATAAAGCGAGAAATTCAGGCACAATTACCACAAACTATATACATAGAAGAACATATGTTTTACCTTTACACACAGGTTGCAGTCTATCACGTTTAGTCCAACTAGAAGACCGACTATTACAATAGCTTCATCACTCATAAGCAGAGCATCAGGTTCAAAATATTCGGACAAAATATCATCTCGATGATCTATAAGGAGTTTCAAATAATCACCCAATTTCTTCTGCATCAACGCCAGTCTCAACCATGCTCTTGCTCTTCCCATTTGTGTCCTTGAAAGAAAGGAAATAACGGTTGGTTACAAGGTTACATATCCTCAGGTCAGATTGGGAGCATTCACACTAGTTTCACGACAAATGCTCAAATTGTATGTCTTTTTTGTACACCAATGATACCCATCAGAGTCATCAATCACAGAGTGGCTTCGATAGCAATAAAATATCATTCAAACTGCGATTACTCAGAAACAGAAATATAACCATAAAATCTTCCATGGAGTGTATTAGGAACATACCTACATGAATGATAGCTAGCTACTAACCTTACAGTAGGCAAATCTCTCACACTACTTGTGATGTCTTGAGCTTCAGAAGTGAGTTTTTCCACAACCTGCAGAATATCCCACAGCTCTTTTTTGGGTCCAAGTAGCCCCTAAAAGGTTCATTGTGATTGATTTCATACGCGATTATTGAAATAACATTAATACTCGTAGGTACATTTGAAAGGAGAGATAGATACTAACTTTTTTTGGCCTAAGCCCGTGACGCAGCGCATGCTCCAGAACAATGAAAAAATGCTGAAGTGGCATGTGATCAGAATCCAACATTCTGCCAAATTTTAAGGAAGTTTCTATCAGCTCTTTAACTATGAGTTTCGATATATTAACCAGATTGCGCCGCTCGATGACAACTGGATCTCTCGCTGAAATATAGGAATGAAATGGGTACAAGAAGGAAATTCGTCAACACATTCATTCATACAGAAATATGCAGAAATACGACTATAGTACAGTTTATAGGAAATCAGTCCATAGGTCGATTGCAAGTTATTATCTTGAATTCAGGAAAGCGACAGTGAATATAAGGGGTAATCTTATATAGTATAGGGGGGGGGGGGGGGGGGGTCTTAGTTTGGCAGCAATAAGCAAAATTACAGAGTAGCTGGGAGATGAACTTATAGGAAAAAATAGATTTCATGAAAGAATGAACATGGAATATAATTGTTAAATTTGACTGGAACAAATCTGACTAGTGGTGAAAGATCCAATTCATTATGGTATTTAGCAAGTGGTTTAAGCCAAAAACCAAGGGACAAGTTCATTTGCAGTATATAGTGGCTATTGGACATAACGTATGTATGTCTTGTCTACCAATGAACGGAGGTTCAACAGGAGATGGGGTTGAGGGATCGTGGTATCCATCTTGTAGCAACTCGACGTCATGGAGCTCCTTGAGGCAAAGCCACTCGCCATCAACTGAGACCCGGAAGTTGCACAGGTAGATGGTGTCCTGCGCTCCAGGCACCTCCTCTTCCAGCATTCTCATCAAGCTATGGAATGAAAATATTGAAACTGCTAAGTTACTAGATTATCTATCGAATTCCACTCTTAAAGCAGGTATCCCAAATGACTTACAGGCTAATTAATGCAACGGTAATATAGTATCTATGCATACACATGTCTCCACATTTTCATTACAGAAGTTCCAAAATACGATGCCTCTGGAAGTGTCTTAAGCTCACACCCATTGAGGATACTTGATGCCTTGACATCACTTTTTAACAGTGAGTAGGTATTGAAGTGTTTGGGTGTCGGGTGTGGGGTGTAGGGTTTCAAGTGTTTTGGATATATTAAGAATACGATTAGGGACGTCTCGAAAAGGTTAGAGTTGTGAGGGAGCAGTTCAGGCCATCTCCAGACGTCCCCAAGACAGTGATTACCTTTGAAACCGCAAGCCTAAAGCATAGTATCGACAGTGTGAGGCAGCTCGCCTCGCTTTGCCTCACGACGTTCACCTCAAGGTGAGGCATACACGGTTGGTTAAATTTGTAACCACGCATGCTCGATGCGAGTACACGAACCACCTGACTCGAAGGTAGTCAGTTAACATGGCGATTGCCTTGTGTAGCCCGAGGCAGATGTGGACTGGTAACGCTAAAACGACTCGGCCCGAGGCACCTTTAAGCACAGTCATTTTACTTACAAGCTCCTGCCTCGCCTCACACGGTGTGGCGCGAGCAACCCCGGTCTCGACAGTGCGACAGTGCTGTGTTGAGAATTGGAGACAAATAGGTAAATTGGATTCAAAATTGGACAGTTATGTTGAGTTGCATCCATTGTTATTTGTTTCTATTGCCAACCACGTTCCCTGAATTGTTAATTGAGTTGTAGTTCAAGAAAATCTAGTTTCGTGAGTATTGTGTTCGAAGTTTCGTGAATTATATTAGGTATTTAAGATCCCGTGCAGTCCGATTTGATTCTTACATTTGTGGCGACCGTGACAGGACGAAACGGGAATTCTTTCGGACACGAAATTCAAGAGTTGTGCTTCCAGCATGGATTCGAAAACAAGAGCGGTTTATCGCACCGTATTTACAAAGGAAGCGAATAATATCAAGGAAATCCTGAAAGGAGATGCGACAGAGGCAGAGCTCAGAGCCCGACTGGACATTTTGACGAGGCGTTATTCTCAACTTCAGAGCGCTGATGAGAGAATTTCTTCAATTATAATTTCAGAAGGTGAGGATTACGAGAAGGCTTTAGAAGACGAGCTTGACAAGTGTGGTGAGTATGAATGGACGTTTAGCTTGCTAAGAGAGCAAATTTCAGTCAAATTAGAGAAGCTGAGAACTCCTACGTTTGAAATTGCTGGAAGAGCGCCAACTCCATCGCCATTTCATCATTTGCTAAAGTTTAAACGACCTGAAATCAGAAAGTTTGGAGGCGAAATCAAGCATCGGATCGCCTTTTGGCAGACGCAAGGAGAAGAAGCAGAAGCAAGAAGTAGAAGAAAGTGATGAGCTTGAGGTTTTGTTGGCAGACAAAGACATGGAAGATATAGTGGGTGATGACTGTAAGGACATGGATGATGATGAGGCAATTGAGTTGAAAAACCAAAGTGATGTTAATGGAATGGACACTGAGGAATCAATTCATCTGACCATCGGTGGAGACAAACAGAATTTAATAGATAGCGAGGATGATTTAGTCGACAAACACAAAGATACGAGCGCAGAAAGGAGTGAAAGAGGAAGCATGAAGCAAGGCACGAGGAAGAACGATGCCAGACGTATCACCCCAGACAACTCAACCGATGTCAAAGAGAAGAGTAACTACCCTAACTTGTGGGTAAGCGGGTTGGCTGCTGCGACCCGAGCACAGTATCTGAAACACATATTTTCAAAATTCGGTAAGGTTGTTGCAGCCAAAGTTGTGAACAATGCGAAAATGCCTGGAGCTCGGTGTTATGGTTTTGTAACGATGGCCACTGCAGAAGATGTCCAAGCCCGTATCAAAGGCCTCAACTTGACAGCATTTCAAGGAAGGCTCATATCTGTGGAAGCTGTTGCTAATAAACCTGTTGGAAGCAACGCCGAGAAACAAGCAGAAAAAAGGAAAGTCAGTCAGTGGACACTCGCAGTGGCAGAGATGACAAATGTGGGGAAAACACTGACAAAGGGAGCAACTCTGGATCGAGTCATTCAAGAAGAAGAAGAGGCGGGCACGTCTGACTCAGATGAGGAAGAGGCCCAGACGATTACGCGGAGCGGACGAGTGGTTAAGAAGAAAGAAATGCTTGACTTGTGAAATTTTGTGAAAGTTAATTTGTGAATTGTTTGACTTGAATTTAGTTTTGAATTTCGAGATGTGTTGTGAAATTCGATGAGTTTCACAACAGGTGGTATGATGTTGAGAATTGGAGACGAATAGGTAAATTGGATTCAAAATTGGACAGTTATGTTGAGTTGCATCCATTGTTATTTGTTTCTATTGGCAACCACGTTCCCTGAATTGTTAGTTGAGTTGTAGTTCAAGAAAATATAGTTTTGTGTGTATCGTGTTCGAAGTTTCGTGAATTATATTAAGTATTTAAGATCCCGTGCAGTCCGATTTGATTCTTATACCCTGCATTCCTCGGGACGCATTCCTCGCACTGTCGATTCCCACCGCTATGTTCCCCATTACGAGTGTATGAATATGCATCAACCCCCTAAAAAAAATTAAATGCATATTGGGATTTAAACCTGAAAGAGTAAAACGAAAGTCCAGCTCTTTAACCTCTGCACCACTGAGTTGCTTCCATACATATATACAAATTTTACTTTACAGCTGTAAAAACATAATCAGATATTTTTGAAGCACCTACATCGTAAGTACAATGAAACGTGTGTCAAGGCATCTACCCATCGAGTACTTGGTAATCATTTAAATAACAGTTTAGTTTTTAATCATTCATTTTTAATTTCTCGATTTTTTTTGCAATGTTTTTAATCGTAACTAATTGTATCACAGTTATTTTTTGTTTTAAGCCTCTGATAGCATCTCTTCTGGCGGTCCGCAATGGGTGCAGACTCAAGTCAATTCCAGAGTTTTAATCCTAAATGACGGTATTTTTTCCCCACAAAAAAGGAAAACAAACTAGGTCTAGATAGGTAACAATCTCTCATTGCGTACTACAAAAATCTTTGCTGGCGAAAACAACAATAAATCCGAAGAGCAATTCCACAATTTCGGGTATATACTCAAGCACAGCTATAAGGGATGCTGATTAACACAACCCACTAACTAATTAAGGCCAAAAATATCACGATTAATCCAATTTGTATCACGTAAAAAAATAAATAAAATCAACAATTTAGATCTCGTGACTTATGAGGCGCAAGGCAATACATATTAGGGCACTTGCCCTTATTTCAGTTAACAACTACATGTACTACGTAGGTATTGACATAATTATGTACTAAACAATTGACAAAAGCGGGCAGGCGAAAAATTTTAGTTTATAAATACAACCTTTGTATGTGCATAAACACCTTGAGTTCTTAAATAAGTTTCTCAAATCTTCCACATAATTACATCGAGTATGAGATATTAAGAGAAATAAAACGAGAAATGACTAGGTATGAGCCTAAATGATTTCAGTATACCTACAATAGGTCATTATGGTATTCACTGAATGCCTGAACACTGTATTGTGCATAATTGAGTAAGTGATATTGTACTTGAAATGCTTTGAGAAACTCTATTGTGGCTTGATGACAACTCTACTACCTACTCAGTAACATTCATAGGTACCGATCGGAACTGTTTCACGGTCATGTTACGTTGGTAGGGACCTAACCCTTACATCGGGAGGAATGAGTGATCACACGCGTACCAGTAACTAATGTCGCTAGCCACCAAACTGGAATCTGGGCATCAAATACGAAATCTACAAGAAAAAAAAGGTTAAACCGTTTTGGAGATATGGCGTAGTGAGATAGGTAGGTAGTGGGTAGGAACAAACCAGCGAATCAACCACCGATTTTTAAAAATACCAATCCTCAACCACTAGAACTCATTGAATGCAACATCAGGGATCAATCAAAGTTTGATTTTCGGATTCTACTCATTACAAAATGTTTAGAAATTATAGTAAATTGATTTCAAATGTTCACCGTGGAAAAAAACAAGCAGAACATGAAAAAAAAAAAAAAAAAAAAAAATCTCAGAATCTGAAAGAAAACGAAGTAGGTACTTCATAATGAACAAATAGCGAAATAATTTTTATTTGCAATAATGTTTAATTTAAATTGATAGCTAGCTAGCTAGATTATTTTGAGTGGAAATGGTATCAAAACAACATAACTATTCACCCCAATGATGAAACAAAGAAGTGGAAATTTCTCTTACACATCGAAACATGTAAATCTTTTGAGTTTTGGTAGTAAAATAACGAACCAAAGATAAAAAGATAATCAAATATCGACAATTATTAGTTGCGTGGGTTGACTGCTCCACTGACGGCAATGGCGCAATCGTAGAGTTTGCAGAAAGGTGGCTACGAATGGTGCAAGAATTGCTCTATCGAATATTGGATATACACGTATAATTCGTATACACTGCAAATCAAGTGATGCAGACAAATTAATAGTTTACCTGGTTTTTATTGAAGAAGTTTCCCTAAATAAGGAAATGACTGGCAGGTTTGGAGTGGCACATGTTTGGAAAGAGGGTGGTGTGCGTGAACACGGGATGGCTATTGATCTCAGAGGCAGGGGGAAGGAAAATCAATAGGGAACGGGAAGAATGGCCATGTCCGACTACCCCCAGATGGAGATCATGCCCCTAGTGTTTGTGTACGATTTTAAATCCACTCGCATTTTAATTTAATCATTGCATGCAACATTTCTACAGCACGATAAATTTCAAAGCCTAGTTCAATTCTTGATATATACGATGGGACACGATTCAATCATCGAGACATAAAGATATATTTTATTATACCAATGACCAAGGTTATTAATAATAATGATTATAGACAAGTTAATCTTCTTTTTCGTTCGCTAATATTAATGGGACACGATTCTTATTTAAGCAATAAAAGAGGAATGATAATTATAGTTCGTCACAATAGGTGTATATATATTAATTAACACGGCGTTAAAGACAGATTCATAGACCAAAACCCGAAAATTTACCAGAGACAGTTTAGCTCGACTTGTACAATATAATACCGAATAATTCATATGATAATCTACATTAACACTTACAAAATAAATGATACCTACTAATAATAAATTTCAAAATTTTATTGCTATTTTTATACATTATTCGCTGATTCCAGCGATATTATTTTAGCACATTTTCCGACGATTCAACACATTTTGTGAGCAAACTCGTAATTGTCGAATAAAGAATGAATTTCGAAATTAATTCCAAGGTTAGATATTGTCTGAAACAGCACATCCGATAAGGAAAATTATGAAATTTTGGATTGCTTCTGAACAGATTTCCATGAAGTTTTAATTTATAGTTTTGGTAGACTATTACTCAAAAGAATTTTATCAACTCTACTTAAAATTACATTTTAAAAATGTTCTAATTACATCATTAGCGAGTTTTTGTAGAAAATGAAGCTATTGCAACGACTCCAAAAAATTTTTTAATAAATACTTAGTTTTCGAGTAGGTACCTAATTTAATTTTTACGATTTTTTATTGTTTTTGATGACCTTGTCGCAAAAACGATCAAAACTCTCTTAATTTGCAGTGTAAATTCAAATTTGAGGATACCGTTAAAAAGATCATTAAATTTCCTATTGGAAAGATGCTTGAGCTTTCTTGAGAATTAAGGTTTGAGACATGAAAAAGCCCTCTAAATAGCAAATTTAACCTAATTTGGGAAACCTTGTTTTTTCAATCGGGACTTGAACTATGAGAACCATTATTTTTTCAAGACTCAAGAAAGGTATAAAAACTGCGCCAAAATCACACCTTTTCAACGGTGTAGTCAATTTTACTTTTACTTTTCCAATTAGGGGAGGAAATTATGTTTTAATGTTGAAAAAGATAGTTTTTTCACTGAAGTCGAGGGTTTTCTTGAAAAATGACCCATGAAAACAAGAGTTTGGGGTTGGTTTATACGTATTTGTGTACGCTGAATCGATTGACAACAGTCGCATATCTTCCCAACTCGAACCGATCCCAAACACGTGTTTTTATAGAAGGCAATTTCTCAAAAAATCCTCGATTTCAGTGATAAAACGTCGTTTTTCAACATTAAAACACAGTTTCCTCCTCTAAGTAGCAAAGTAAAGGGAAAATTAATACACCGTTGAAAAGGTAAGATTTTGGCGAAGGTTTTACCATTCTTGTGCCTTGAAAAAAAAAGTTGGTTCTCGGAGTTCGATTCCCGATTGAAAAAACTCAAGGTTTCCAAAATTAGGTAAAATTTCCTTGGGTTCACCGCTTCTTCTCGAGTTGTTGAACTGACGCGATTGGGGATATAGCGTCAGCCGATTGAACGTGAGGATACTCCCTGAACGCAGCAGCACATATATATGAACTAGTAGGGGAAGGGAAAGGGGGCTGGCTGTCACACCTCTATCTGTTTTTTATTGCGACCACTACTAGGTACTCTTAATCTGTTACAACACCCATTTTAGCGAATTTTCGTAGAAAATGAAGCTTTTGAAAAGGCTTCATATACATATATGTGTGTGTGTGTGTCATTCCAGCCAATAAATCTCCTTAGGATTGAGGTAAAAATTCCGTTCTTGCGCCAAAAAATCAAGCTTTCCAAACGAAAGGATAAGTTCGTTGGCCAACCATTTTTGAGCACATCAAGTTGGTCAAATTTCAAAAAATTGTACTAAAAAAAAAAAAAATCACTAAAAACGGCCAAAAATCGTCAAATTTATAATTTTTAGCAGAGCTTCAGTCAAAACAAAATTATCAACGATTAAATAGGACGCTTAAAAATTTTTGCGCGAAATTGTGCTGAAAAATGTACTTGAATTTCATTAATTTTTGCAGAAAAATCTATACAACTGCAAAAAAACCCTAAAAATCTTAAATCTTATTTAAATCAACAAATTTTATTTAGTACGACGTTTTTGGCCATAAAATTGGTTTTCAACAATTTATTTCTAACGAAATTTCTCAAATTTTAACATAATATAACATATTATAATAGGTACGATAGATAATTTAGAAAATTCGCTCATACGATCATGTTGCATGACTGCTATTTAATAGCGAATTCGGTATCTACGTGGAATTTCATGAAAAAATTATCTACTCATAACGCGAAATCTTGAGTCAGCAAAAACGTGCACAATTACGCGATAAACGCAAAACTTCGAGTTTTAGGAGTTTGGTACTTTTCTATACAATTTTTATATGCGAATTTGGGGAATTTTATCATGCTGAATCATGCAGTACCTAACGTTAATTTATTGGTATTCGCAATTCCAACTTTGAAAAAACGCCGTAACAATCACACATTTCCTAAACAGTGCAAAGCAAACTAACATTTCTTTATTCTGTTTCGTTACCTATATTCAAGTACAGAGGCAGCTATAATTCTTAAGCGAATATTAAAAGAACATAATATACACTACATAACGATTAGCCTATATAATTCATTCGATTTTGATATACAATTTACGGGTATTTCAAATGTAAAATGTTTCATTTGCTCATGTGCCACGTCAACTATATTGATCAATTTGGGTAGGGCACTATCTCAAGCAAAAAAAAAAAAAAAAAAAAAAACACAACATTAAATATTTCTTTAAAATTTCTAGTCATGCACCATAATTGCATGAGCGAGTATTTGTAAAATACCGTTACAACCACTAATTTAATTTGAAATTGGAGCACTTTGTGAGTGATGAAATTACTAACAATAAATTTTATGGCAAATATAATTAATCTAAATAATAGGCATTCATATTTTTTTTCAGAATACTAAAAAATTAGCATACATTTTTAGCAAAAGTTGGTCCATGCTATTTTAAGTGTTCTATTTCACAGTTGATATTCTTTTAATGAGAAATATCTTCAGCTCAAAAATGTAAATTTAACCGTTTTTAGCTGTTTTGCCCATAAAAATATATATTGTAAAAAATTTCAACACTTCTTAATAGAAAGCCGACTCCAATCCACTATTTTTCATTCACAATTACAGCATGTAATTTTCCGACATGGAATCCCAACTTAACAACTTTTTTCTTCTTCAAAAATCAACAAAACAATTCTTCTAGGAAACATAGTTTAAGGTAACGTTGCTTCACATTACTCCCCCTTCTCTTGCCTAACTTTAACTTTTGCCAATCTATTGGAATGAAGAAGTCGCTTCTTTCGCCCAATCAGCACCTCAAAAAGGATATCATTCTTCTTGTGAGGTCCAGTCCAAGAAGCCTGGAGTTTGGGGTAGCGCCCTCGCATCCTCTTCGGATTATACACCCATACCAGGTCTCCTACTTTGGAAGCCGGCATCCCAGCATGGCAATCAAACATTTCCTTCTGTGCCTTCATTTGCAACTTGGCGTGTTATTTGGTAAATTCTCGCACTGTTTCGAGGTAAGAACGGAGCTGAAGTGCGTATTCCGTTTTTAGGATAGCCGGCTGTTGTACACTACGTACCAAGAGACCCGGTAAATACAGATCACGGCTGTATACAAGGTGAGATGGTGTCTGTAGTGGATTTATATACAGTTGGCTGAGCTGCCACTAAACCCTGTGCATCTCTAGGTAGGGTCTCGATCCATTTTTGTAGGATCAATGCGTCTGAAAAGTACCCAGCTGCCTTAGCGTATAACTCATGGTACGCTGTGCTGGGTTTTCTGGCATGAGTTGAAGGAGTTTCGTGTGCTCAGAGTCTATCCTGGATAGACAACCCGTACTCTCTCCTAAGGCGTTTTTTAGCCTCATCATAAGGTGCATGTGGCGCTGTTAAATGCGCCGAGTCTATGGCATCCCGTATGTGTTCGGGTACCCACTTATATATTGCTGAAAAACACTCGTTCTGAGTTTTCAGGTTTTTACGTTGTACGTCGAACTCTGCTAGTGAGCGGTCGATGTTTTTATCTTGGAAGATAGGCTTTTGAAAATCGCCTACCTCCTCCAAAAGTGCTTTCAAGCCACCTTGTGCAGAGGTTTGGAGCGTAAGGTGTGGAGCGTAAAAGCCCGGCGGGGGGCGCATGCCCGCTGTCGTTCCCGAGAATCCACTAGCTTCATATGAGGGAACTTGTTGCTCCGTATTTTGCCTGTTCGAAGGCGGGGTCACCATTTGTAGTGGATTTATATACATTTGGCTAGGAGTCGGAATACCTAGCGGAATGTTGCGAGTCGAGTTATTGGGATGGTTATGCGGGCTTGACCCTTTAAAATGTTCGGGCGAGAGGTACGAGAAAGTACCGTTGTTTTCTCGAGTACCGTTATATTTCGCTTGGTACGAAATATATGAATCTTGTAACGAGTCTGTGACAGGTCGAACTTCACTGCGTGAATCTAAATGTGACTCTCTCGCTGGTGAATATTGGTATTCTGGCTCTAATCGAGATTTCTCATTATAATATGAGTTCGTTTTCTTGGGGTACTGAAAAGTACCTTTATTTCCGTGCAGGTCATGCCTTTGTTGAGGCTGATAAGCACTCACGTCAGTCGCATACCCAATGGGTAGCTGTGGAGGAATTTCTGTTTTAGCAGTGAAATCTCCGTAGTTTCCCCTTGGAGGGGTCTGAATATGTTCAACAGTGTATTTGACATCTGCGAAAGATGTATGCGAATGTGTCGTATTCAAAGCTCGATCTCGCCGTGTCTCAGGGAGATGAGAAGGGCTAGCGTCTCGCACGGAGGCTGCGCCCAATAACTCGTCGGCGCTAGGCCTTGAGCTTCCGTAGGCCATGGCACATGCCGGCCGAGGAATGCGATTAGGGGTCGCGTGCGCGCTGTCACCTTGATCAGCGGCGCCTCCCGGTCTGGCAGTCGCCTCCGAGTTTGCCTTCTAAATTCTATAAAAGAACGGAAAAAAGGACTCACTTCCAGCAGGTGCTAGAGGGTCCTCCGCTTGTTCTGATAAGAACAGTTATAACGGGGACTCGCTTCCAACAATTAATTGTTAGAGGGTCCTCCGGGCTGTAAAGCCTTTTCAGTTGATCAAACCGAATGCGGTTTTGCTTGATGATCAACTGGCTAGCCCCAGTGGTCAGCTGACGAAGTATTTCGAAAGCTCGGGCGACTAGACTCCACTTGCCCCAGCGGACGTTCAGTGAATAAATTCTCTGAACCGGGTGACAAGTTTTATTGAAGATCGATGGTAGTGAGTAATACAGGGTGTATTAGGCTCGGGCTACCAGAAGTCTTGATGAAGAAGATTGAGTATCTCGTCTCTGGATCGTGTAGCAAGCTTCGTCGTAGAGAGAAGGAACTTCAGATCAGAAGGTTGAGAATGGTATATCCGGACGGCCCATCAAATGCTATATTTATACTTGTCCGGAAGTCGGATTCTGCATTTGATTGGCTGGATCAGTTGACCTCTAGCGCTCGCGTGGGCGGAAGTAGAGATCGCTTCCGATTTGATTGATTGCGCCCGGCGGGCGGAAGTCGAAACTTTCTCTTCCGCCTTTTCTCCGTAGATCGCATCTGACCTAGTTTGCCCTTGATCGGATTTGAAAGACATTTGATTCAAGGCAATTTTTTTGTGTAAGTTTTGCCGGCTCGTCGAGTCTTTCTCGTGCAGTGAGCTTTTAGCTTGACGAGTTTTGTCTTTCGACGAGTTAATATTTTTTGTGATTATGTATTTCTCATAATCTTTTCGGCGATTTCTATTGTTTCGTTTAGACGTAGCCTGACGTCTTCCTTGTATAGTTCTACAGTGTGAACTTCTTTTTGGTGGCCCTGAAAAGGGCCGGTTAAGGGTGGTGAGTTCACCAACTATAATCACCAATTCCTGTGGTATAGTGTGGTGCAGTGCGATAAGCAAAAATGTTGGAACCTTTTCATCCCAATATCGTTGGTGTTCTGCTACAAAGATGGCCATGTGTTTGGTGAGGGCGTGGTTTAGACGTTCAACAAGCTGATTGGGGGTGGACAGCAGTAGACAATCAGCACGTTGTCCCTAAAAGCCCCGTAACCTCTTGATGGGGCTTTGATTCGAAATTCCGTACTTGGTAGGTATGAATTTCGAATGGTACACCAATGCGAGAGAAAACTTGTTCCACTAGAGCAATGGCTACTGTACGTGCATCTTGATTTGGTAGGGGTACGGCTTCCGACCATTTCGAGAAATAGGTAGTCTGATATTAAAAGCACAGGAAATGGTTCCAGAATGTCCATACCAATCCTATCAAAAGGTGCCCCCATGCTGGTGCGCTAGAGCTGGTTTTGTGAAGCCTGGACCTTTAACTTTTTGACATCCTCGACATGTTTGGCACCACGACCTTACATCATCGGTCATTTCAATTCAAAAATATTGTCGCTGTAGTTTCCCCAGGGTCTTCCAAAACCCAAAATGACCTCCTGTCATGCTCGGGCTTGGCGTAGAACGTTTACTAAAGATTTAGTAGGTACTACCCACTGCAACCACCCTTGTCCATTGTTGAATGCTTCACACTATATATATTGTATACCATAATTGTGTGTACATATAATAAAGCGTTGAACAGAGCCTTCCAAGATAATGAGGGTCAGAGAAAATCAAGATTAAAACATACATTTCAACTACCAAGTTTCAAATCAGGGAAAGGTTGAGAAGACTAGTCTGACTGACTGCATAGGGCTTCCGTAGAAAGAAATCTCAGGCCTACTGGCTTATATTTCCCCAAAAGGGCCCCTTTAGAAATTGGGGATTCTACGGCTGCGCTATGTCCCTAAACTTGTTGCTCAGTTCAACAAACTTCTTAATCTGTTTCCAATCGAGGTCTCTGAGTGAGGCCCTTTCGATTGTATTGTGTCCAAGGGCTTCTTGCCTAGATCTCCAGAATCTGTCACAGTCGCAAAGAAAGTGTTCAGGTGTGTCCTCTCCTCTTCCACACTCACAGAGTGGTGAAGAAACCTTGGACATGATGAAAAGGGTCCTCTTAAAAGCTGAAATGCCCTGTGAGGACCCCTATTAGTTTCCTCATTTGCTTTCTAGGCAGTGTTATAATCCAGTCTGAACTACTCTTTTCGTAGCCAGATATACACAACCTGGATTGTCTATATCTATTGTTCTCTTTTCTCCATAGCTCATTTAGATCTTGGTTGGCCCAGGTATTTGCCTTGGCTTTACACGCGTTGCGCATTATGCCTAAGGCTGGGGTCGGTCCATAATAGTTTCTAGCCGACCCCTGCCTGGCCAGGCGATCCGCCTCTTCATTCTCTGTATGACCTTCGTGGCCTGGCACCCAATTTACATACACTTTGTTATCCAACTTGGTGCCTAGCTTGGTCAGTTTATCTTTAGCCTCTTTGATCATTGTTGAGGTGGTGACCAGGCTCATCAGCGCTTTGATGCAAGCCTGGCTATCTGTATGTATGACTATTTGTCTACTTCTCGTATTGTTTTCTATTAAGCTGTCAGCTTAGGTCAGCTCAGTGGTGTGTGCATCCAGAGTGAAGCACTCAACTATATCCAGATCAGGTATGTATACTCCAGCACCTGTTCTAGTCATGTTTTCAGATACGACTCTAGAGCCGTCCGTGAAGCATGACAGACGAGTTCTTTGAGTTCTAGGGACTGTCCTGTCCCAGTTTCCTCTGTCACCTATGACGTACGTGGTGGGAGAAGACTGGTTTACCTATGGAGGGATGAAGCTTTAGATACCACGCAATGTAGAGTTCACAAGCGTTTATATGCAACTTGGACTTAGGACTGGGGTTTTATTAAGTATGACGGAAAAATTAAGCACTGCATACAAAATTTGTTAACCCTTCCAAAGGCATTACATGGAATGAAAGCCACCAAACTATAATTTTGGAAATCTATTCTAAAATTCTTCTGAACAGGCCATCATGTGTTGCTTAGCTGAGGCAAATTGATAGACTTCGCTTTCCCCTAACTGATCTCTATGCATTTCAATTAAACTGGCCTAGCCGCTTTTTGGGTGCCATCTTGGCATTTCTTTAAAATTCATTTTTTTCTCATGCAAGAGGTATTTACAGTTTTTTTTTTTTTTTTTCCTACAGAGTTGATAATGCATTTTTCGTTTTCCTCCCCTAAAGTTTGGGTTGTTTTGGTAATTGCCCTGCGCAGTTTTGTGCTTTGACAGATAAGCGATTATAAGTTATCTCATGTATCTTTGTATCTTATGTTTGCAATATATTAGATATTTTAGAGTTAGCCTATACTAATACGATTACCAATATGACAACTGTGATGTACACTGTACTTCCACAAATATAATCTATCTCTAGCTCTCTTTCTCTCTCAAACAACAACGAACGGTTTATAAGGAACTAAACTGGGTGGGATGGTCATGTCACCAAAATCGATTAACCCAATCGACGACTGTCGACTGCTACTCAACGGTATGAGTCATTCGTGGTAGTGTTCGCCAAACTGCCACTTGGAGCACTAACTCCAAGATTGTGGTGCCACTTCCTGCTCCATCGTGAAGGATGATGATTAGGGCTCGCATCGATATGCTTAAAAAAACCTCCATATATGTTCGTTCAACCCCTTATTTATGCTCTTGTATGCTCGAACCTCCTAACGAATTGGCATCATTATACTCATTCTATAAGCACTAGAAATTGTTGAAAAATCTTTCAAAAATAGATATATACTATTTATTAATATGATATTTACAAAATTTACCACCGACTGACATTTAAAACATTTACATAATTTAAAAATCATCAATGGAGACCTAACCTAATTTTTCCTGTTTAATTGGATGACAAGCATCTTTTCAATGTTCTCAGGTGTAAATGATTTCCTCAAGTTCGTGATTAAAAAATTCAGACATCAGAACGAACGTTCTACGTCAGCTGACACCAATTGTAGATACTTGACGGAAGTCGCTTCCAATGGGGTGACGTTAAAATCGTCTTCAATCGTTTCACCTTTTAAAATTTGAGACAAGTTAAACGCAATTTACCACCAGCAACGCCAAGGTTCAACTCTTTCGGCGGCAAAATGAATACTTACAAATTTCTTCTTTTTTCACTTCAATATGAAGGACCTCTAAACTCATAGATTTAATTTATATTCAATACATAAATAACAAAGTATATAAATCAATGAATTACAGAGTGATATCGGACAAAGAAACACCCCAATCTCAGTGTAAATACACTTAATCTCATCTTGTAAATCTTATGACCACATGCGGAGGAGGTGAAAAATTTTTCAGAGTGGAGAAGGGTAGCTGTCTTACAGAACACCTGGAGAGGTTTTCAGAGGCAAAACATGGCGGTTTTTTTTTCGAGTTAGAGGCAACTTACAGAACACCTGAGGTTTGTTCGCAGTGCAGGTCTCGGACTCGTCCAGAACTCGATGAGTTTGGGAAAATGGCAGCCACAAATTCCGAACTGTGTTCTGGGATTTGCTACACTTCAAACGCAGATGAGTACAGAACACTGTTATAACCTGTTACTGTCTAACCATCACGCATGGCATTTCCTGTGGCCACAAAAACCGCAGACGTTCCCAAAACGATAAACTTTCGAAAAAATTGTGACATTAATATATGTCCTTTGGCACTTTTATTACTAACATCATTGACATTGTTGGTATAGGTAATTATCGAAATGAGAGGACGATGCGTTTTCAAGTATTCAATGAATTTAGTTGATTAGGAAAGATCCCATCATTTCAATCGTCTCTTAATGTCTCAATAGAGGTTGCAATCATGTTTACAAAATTAATTAAGAAGGATCGCCTGTTAGTAAACAATTATCCACACAACCACGCTCAGGTACCTCAGATTATTGGCCGTGCACTGTACAGTGGTTAACATGATATGGTTAGGTAAATTGAGAGCTTTCCAACGAATAGAGAACGATTCTTGTACGATTATAACTACAGGAGTTACATTTCCCTAGAAACGCAATGGATTAAGTGAAAATCATCAGAAAATGTGGTAACGGAATGGGTAGCAGAATTTTAAGAATAACCCCCCTCAATAAGACATATTATTCATGCCAATAAAACGTTGAAAACGCTTAGAGCCCTAACAACAATCTTCTTCAAACATAGTTCGAAACACTTGCACAGTGAACACGACAATCTCTAGAGCACATACTTACCTGTACAGTCCTAGCTAACTGAAGTTCTCCCAGGCAAAGATGGCGGCAGGCAAAGATGGCGGCGTATCTCCACTATGGAAAAGTTTTCACATCGAAATAAAGTTACAGACACCCCCCCCCAGGATGGGATTGGGTGCGACGAGACTTGCACCCTAACATCTTGATTCCCTATTCATTTTTACTTGGCTGAACATATCATCAATGTGCAAAAATGAGTCTACCGTGACCCACGCTGAGTATTTTCCAGGAATAACCCACCACCAATTAACACCATGATTTCTTTCAATTACAAGATCAAATGCATGGAATGTTGTCTCGTCATAACCTCGATTCCCTCTAACCGTCAGGACCGCTGAATAGTGCAAACTGCGATTCCACACCACTGGTGCCCTCACTATTGTGGACATTACCATTGAGCAGCTGTACCGAATTTACCACCCTATTGTCTGTTGTTCTCCGTAGCCACTGTAATTATTGTCTGTTGTGCCTC
This sequence comes from Adelphocoris suturalis, assembly GCA_030762985.1. Lineage (NCBI taxonomy): Eukaryota > Metazoa > Arthropoda > Insecta > Hemiptera > Miridae > Adelphocoris > Adelphocoris suturalis. Next base: position 40,108,018 of record CM061046.1, on the reverse strand, counting down.
TGATTGTTCCTTTTTTAATAATCTTTATTGTTACAACTGTGTACACATCTAGTAACTTCACTTTAGTGTCTATATAATTAGCGTTTTGTGGTCCATAGATTACTACCTACTACCACTCATCACATCACTTCAGTAGGCTATGACTAGGTCGAGAGGTTTGGTCCTTTTCAGTTTCCGCAAATCTCGGCTGTTGTCCAGGAGGTTCAGTGCTTTGACATTTATGTGTTTGTGGAGACGGATTTCATAATCCGTAGCTCGATTTTTATGACTTCTCTTACCATCTTGACTTTATGGTCACAATGGAGATCATTCATTCTGATATACCAGGGAGCATTAAATATGCTCCTGAGTATTTTGTTCTGTGCTGTTTGGATGATTAGTTGCTCTTCTTGGTGCAACCCCATAAGGGGCAGCTATAAATCCAAACGGGTTTGATCACTTGTTCGTACAGTAACGTTTTGTGATATATGGACAACTGGGATTTTCTTCCAATGAGCCAGTACATCTTCCTGAATTTGAGATGTATTTCCTTCGCTTTTTTCCTTATATGCTCCTTCTACTGAAGCTTGGCATCCAGAGTCATGCTGAGGTACTTGGCTGTATCTACATATGGGATGATCTTTGAGTTTATTACTATGGGTATTGGGGTAATCTTCCTGTAAGTAAAGTTTATGTGCGTTGACTTTTATTCTCCAATTTTTGGTCCAATGATGGATGCTGTTCACTGTGTCTTGCAGCTTACTTGTGGCTTCCTCAGTTGAATTACCAACAGCCAGGATTGCCGTGTCATCTGCAAATGTTGCTGTGACAGCTTCTTAAGGTTTCGGGATGTCCCTTGTGTACAGCAGGTAGAGGACTGGCCCGAGCATGCTGCCCAGGGGCATACCTGCTTTTATTTACCGCAAATTGGAGTATTCATCTTCAAACTTTTATCCTAAAATGCCTGTTAAATATGACACTAGGATTATGTAATACTGGGTAGGCAGATCCTTTTGTAACTTTGCTTGAAGACCCTTATGCCAGACTTTGTTAAATGCCTGTGAGACATCCAAGAATACTGCTGAACAAATCATCTTCTCTTAAAACATTCCTCTATCCGGTAAACATTTATGATCCGGTGCACCTGCTCTATTGTAGAGTGCTGCTCCCTGAATCCGAATTGGTGATTGGAATTAGATGCTTTTCTTCAATTATTGGTTTTAATCTCTTTAAGAGGAGCTTCTCAAAGAGCTTTGAGATAATTGGTAAAAGGGAGGATAGGACAGTAGGATGTTTTGTCAAGTAGGGGTTTGTCTGGTTTAGCTACCATTATGACCTCTGCTACTTTCCTAACATAAAGTAATCTGAATGATGCATTGATAAGGTATAGCAGTTTCTTCAGTCCTTTTTCAGGCAGTTCTTTTAGTATTTTCCCGTTATGAGGTCATAACCTGGAGCTTTCTTTGGAATGATATTGAATCTAATCTCATGTTTGAGCTCATTGAGAGTGACATGCTGGATTTCCAGCTCATCTACCTAATCTATCATTGTGGTATCCTCTTCTGCAGTTTGCCTGGGGAATGTGGAGAAAGTTTCCTCGAGGTGGTTAGCAAACAGTTAGTCTGCTTTTTCTTTAACACTCCTTGCCCAATATCCGTCTTCTCACTTGATTGGAGGCCTGGAATTTTTGACTGGAATTAGTGGCTCTGTACAAAGAATAATCTGTTTCTTTTTCGACAGTAAGGCTTTGCAAATTGATAGCGAGTGTTTCCTCTTCAATTTCTCTGATCAGAGCTTTAAGCTCATCAAATAACGTATTTAGCTTCTTTAGCTGAGCGAAACCTGTGCCAGTTTCTCCTTGCTTTTCTTTTGGCCTGTACCAGTTCTTTCTGTTCATCATAATGCAAGACCAGCACGCTTCTTGAATGTTTCCTGTTAGGTTTTCTACCTCTCTCTCCAGTTGCTCTGGTGTTCTGTTTGTTACATGTAGGTTTATATTTTCTAACAGTTTCTCTCTGAATAGCTCCCAGTTGGTGAACTTGTTATTCAATTTTGGCGTCTCTCCTCTGAGAATTACCGAGTCACTTACCCATTATCACTGGGTGAGTGGTCGGAATTAAGGCCATTGCTATCTTCTGGATGTACATAATTACCTGAAATGCCTTTTACTATAATGAAATCTATAAGATCTGGCAATTAATTGATGTTTGTCGGCCAGTAAGTTGGCCCTCCTCCTGAGTGAAAGCTACATTTAGATTCTTGACCTGCTTGAAATAATTGTACACCTTTGGGGTTGTGCGTCCAAGAGCCCCAGAATTCGTGTTTTGCATTGAGATCACCGCCTATTATGAAGTTATCTCCGACTTCGCGGAAGAGACCCACGTAGTCTTCTTTCTTTAGAGTATATCTTGGTGGGCAGTATGTAGCTGCAATGTTAATGGACCTGCTCTTTAATCTCACATTTACTGCTGAGACTTGCATTTTTTTCGGTTTCTATTTTTCTCTGCGAGGAAGGTCAGTAGAGTGAAATAGAACTGTAAATGTTATAACCTTTGATACTTGTATAAGATGTTCTTGTTAGATGTGATTCCGAGATCAAGCATACATTTATTTTTTCTAAATTGAGATAGATTTCTAGTTCTTTAACTTTCTTAACTAGCCCATTGGCATACCATATGCTATGCGGTTGTATGTGAAAGGTGTTGGTCTATTTTGTCGAGCCTATTGAATAGAATTTGGTTTTTCCTACTTTGGTCTTCTAGCCTTTCCAGTACTAGGACTAGCATGTCTTCAGTAAAGAGTTTGGCTTCCTCCTATTTTTTTTTTTTTTTTTTTTGTAATTTGCCTTCTTGTAAGTTGCTTCTCCTCTTGTAGTTTTTTGGCTTGAAGCCAAAAATCCGGCCGTCTATCCGTTATGATGGGTTTCCCTTTTCTAGTCGATTTCTTCCTTTTATCACGGAGCATTTGAAGTTCCTTTGCCACCTCGCACTCTCGATAGTAACAGTTAGTTTCTAACATTTCTCAGTGTTCCCCTGGTATGTATAGGCCTTCCTGAAACCTATTATAATTGTAATTCACAGGAAGTCCGTAAAACCACCCCCGGTGTCGTTACGTCGCCTCCAACTTCTTTCGGAGGTAGGTACTACATTGAGAGCTGAGTACCTATATGCGCGGATTTGGACCAAGTATGGCCAATGTTGACGGAAATAAGGACCATGGCCCAAAGCGTAGCTAAATTCGCCGAGCTTAATTATAATAATTTCCAGTATTTATCAGACCCCCAAGGAGATTACAGCTTAGCCCAGTTTTATGTTCAGATGGTTTTTACAATAACGATATCAGCTACAGTTCTAATAGGATTGAGATATTCACTAGTACCTACCTACCTACGAGTGCTTGTGTATCACCTCCAGGTGCTGCGACAGCAGATGCACTAATTCGGATTTAGGAATATCGACATTTGCTTCTAATGCAGACTAACTTTGTCCGCTACATATGACTTAATCTGAATGATACCAATTTGGACGTGAATATAGCTTCTTGAAGAAATGAATTCCAAGTTTGCTCCGACCGTGTAGTCCTCACCAATGAATTCCATCTCAAAAGATTACCTCTCTCTGATAGGTTCGTTTCCCTACAAACCAAAACCGTGCTCCCTCTCTCTAACACCAAGGAGGTACACACTACGGTTTACATCATCATCATACTTACCAATATGTACCACCATCCTAACAGCATAGTAAACTTAAACTATGACAAACAGGTTACTTACTTACCTTTATCTTGCACATCCGTTCGGGTCCGTGGATACTGTCTAGATACCAAAAACTCAAAAGATCCCAAAAAGGATGATCTAGTAGGGGAAGATCTGTAGTCATTTCTCCGGAAAATCTCTCGTTTTTCCGAGGGAGAAGGAGGCTCGTCATCACCACAGGCAGCCATACCCGGAGAAGAGAACAACACGGAAATCGGATGTTGGCTACATAACCTTCCTCATATCCACATTCGAAATTCAAGCGGCTTAGGTTAAATCGATAGAATAAATATCGATTAGTACTTAAAATTAAAAGTCTATTAATAGTGATAAATATGAAAAAAATATTGTTAAAAAAAACTTTTACAAATCGTATGTGATATTATTTTGAATGAAAATTTATCTTGTTTTCAGTCAAAACATAGAAAAACTTTTTATCAAACCTCTAATTTTTGGTATACGATTTGTAAGGCTAATTCCTAGAATCGATATACTATACTCGATTTAAATCCACAACCTCCAGTCTGTTACCTGTCACTGTCACCTTCGGCATTCCTCTCGGAAATTGTTTTTCCTGTGCTGTCATAATTTACATACAGTTTTTCTCTTTTTCATTTGAACAACTAAATATATCCCCATGAGTGAAGTTCTATAGAAGAATCTAGTTCTACACTGTTCTGAAATGCTATCCGTTTGACACGGGTGGAAGTGCGTCGACTTCAATATTGGAGCAATAATTTGTTATTCATAAACTGCTGCAGCATCCAAAACCCATCAACTATGAACCAAGAAAATCCTTCAATGTCGTTTTCGATATCGGCTCCAGGTAAAGTCATTTTGATCGGTGAGCATAGTGTTCTTTACAACAAGCAGGGGCTGGCTGCAGCTATTAATAAACGCACTTATTTGCATTTCAAAGAACACAAACAAGCCCATGACCAAATCACTTTCAATTTGTTGAAAACCGTCAGTGAATGGGATTTCAAGAGCGTCTACAACCTCATAATACTTGATAAACCTTTGAGTGTGGGAATGAAGGAGTTTTCAATTTTTACCCCAGAACTCCTTCGCCATGAAGAATTTGTCGATTTGATTCAGGAATTTGTCAATCAAAAAGTGGAAGATGGTAGTGAAGTCCAGAAAGCCCTTGTCTCAGTGTTTTACGTTGTTCTTGGAATGCTGTGGTGTACGGATATTAATATGACGCCTTTCGATATGGAAGTAACTACAGCCCTAACCATAGGAGCTGGGACTGGGAGTTCGGCTTCTTTCGCAACCTGTGTTGCTGGAGCTGTTTATCACTACATCAGGTTGAAAGCCTTCGAGAAACATAGGAGTGGCGAGTACAACATTTCCTACGAGATGTTCAAGCCGTATAAGATGGCCCTATCAACTCACTACTGTGGATTTTCGGATGAGGTATGTATGTATTTATTCTTCCTTCTCAAATTTAGCAACGCTCTTAGGAGAAAATAATAGGTCCCAGGTAAGTCCCAGAAGGCAGGGAGCGACGGAAAACTTGTGTTGAGTGAGCACAAACTGAGAGAAGCCGTAAAAAATGTAGAATTAAAATAACATTACTGAGCGGCAGGTGTAAAGTTTAATGAAGACAGTATAGATAGAATTACACGTAATGGGACCCCTGTATACCCAAAGCCCTCTCTTATGGGAGGTGCCCTCAGAAGTTTTGTAAATGGAGGAGTCTAGACGATATACTGCCCTGACACTGCAAACATTTACAATCATGTAAGGTCTTCGATTTTTTTTATTGCTTCATTTGTTTAAGGACATTTACAGAATTGACACGATTTACAAAAAGTCCAGTCATGCAGCATGACCCCATGAGCGAATTTTTGAAGAAATCTTCGACATTTCAGTCGCTATTGATCGTGTAGAAAAATTTTAGTTTATGATTTTGATAGACAAACATGGAATCAAATTATTGAAAATAATTAGGAGGTACTCATACTTTATTATTATTAAACCAATCTTGTAGATTTAAAGACAAATGTTAAAGCTACATCAAGTCTTAAAACAGTTGAGCGTAAAACATTAAAGAGAGCGACCGAGAGAATCGGAGGACGGAATATTTCACAGAGTAAACTCATCAGTTGTCATTACTTTTTTTTTTTTTTTTTTAATTTTATTTTAACAAGCACCTACTATTTACGTTTTAAATAGCATGGTTCTAGGATTGGTTATACAGGGATACTTCCATAAGAGTAGTTCAATCTGAATTTGGACAATGTTTCACACAAATAATACCGATTTTTACAACTAGCGAACGGCATTATTTCGATTTTTGACTGATTTTTCAACTCTGAAATTTTTGAAAACTTGATACATATTCTTAAAGGAACTTTTACGCTGATTCCGATTATACCACATGATAGTATGCTGAAAAAATTATTGCGCACAACAAATCGCAAAAAACAGGCTATTTTGAAATTTTTGAAAATTTTAACCCGAAGATGTAATCCGATCATGCTGGCCAACGATCTTGAACTTTCGTTTTGTGTCCTTAACATTTTAAAATTTGTTTGAAGTTTCTAGCAAAATTCTACGGACAGTTATCGTCTGGAATGACACATGTACATATATACATACATAAAAAAATGCGTTTAACTTCAGAATATGATTCAGAATAGCCTGAAACGGATTTCTGCATAAAATTTTTTCAAAAAATCACATTCTACAAATTTTGAGGCGAGAGCAATAGTTTAATTTTCTTCAAAAATTCGCTAAAATGCGTTAAACTTCAGAATATGATTCAGAATAGCCTGAAACGGATTTCTGCATAAAATTTTTTCAAAAATTCACATTCTACAAATTTTGAGGCGAGAGCAATAGCTTATTTTTCTTCAAAAATCCGCTAAAATGCAAGGAATTTTGATTACGTAGGTACATCAGATTTAAAATGAAATTAAGGAACGAGTATGTACCGAGTTTTTGTTATACTTAAGTGTGGTTTAAATTCAGCTACTGCTAGGTAATTCAACTGTGGCTGTTGTACAAATTATGAACTTACTCCCAGCAGTGAGTCTGACATGTTGCCTATACTTCATGCACTTCCCAGCTAAGAATTAAATCACTCATACAATTTGAAGAGTTCATACAGTTCAGGCCTGTGAATCCTCCAACTTATGGCCTATAAAGTTGGCGTCTTCGAGTTTTCCGACACTAGACACTTGCATCCCCATTAGAAATGACCTAACTTTACACATCTGAAGCATTAATGCTCGTCCTCTTCCTCTGTAGTTCTTCTTTGGCCAATCTGCATAGCATTTGATCCCTACTGTCATTGACGTTATTTGAAGAGTTAGAAAGCAGATTAATTTGCTCATTAATTAATCCTCCAGAATAGGGTGCTTCTGACCGCACTGATGATTGGGGGAAGAAACACCCAGAACGCAATCCAGCTTCCAGTGTTACGGCCCGAGAAACTGCATCTTTTAATGTCAATGGGTCTGCGCAAATTACCAAATCTCGAACTCTTTGATTTTTTAACCCATATAAAAACTGTTCTACATCAACAGTTTCTGTGGCATCCTCATTAGGCATTGCTCTACGAGCCAGACCTTCTACATCTGTAGCAAATGTAGCATCATCTTCAGAGCCTGATTACACTCTCTGTCACAGTCTTGCCAAAAACATATGAGCTTGTCCCTTAGCGCCAAACCGCCTTGACAGACATATTACATGCTCTCTAAAATCCAACGATCATCTGGCACATTGCAAACAGCAGCAAGGGCTGTGCCTCATAATGCTGCCATCAGGCGAACTGCAGCAGTTGTTGGCATCCAACCATTTGTGAGGACAGTAGCTTGGAACACTGTGCCCGATATTTGTCCCAATGTGTAGAACCATCATAAGTTGGAGGGAGAATTTCTCTCTCATACTTCCTCTACCCTTGCAACTGGGGAATGGGGTGCTGTTGTTCCCTTTCTCTCTACAGGCGGAGTTCTTGAGCCATCTCCGCAAATTGCCGTGCCAGTTGGTTGTACTCAGGGCGCTGAAACCCCCATCATTTTGATGGTGAAAGAGTTTGAGCTCGACTCTAGCGCGAGGGTAAGATACAGGTGGGCTTTTGAACTACTTGGTTACCACCCACCGTTTCCCCACCCTCTGCCACCATCTTCCACTCCCCCAAACAACGTTTCCTTGACATCTACAAATTTTGGAATGCATGGCAATATCTTGTATTTCCAACCACACTGTTTGGTTCTATCCAAATTTGTATTTACCGCCACGAGACTGGAATGGAGTTAGATGCTTGTTTTCTAAAGTTACTGCAAGAGCGCTAATGTAGCTCTAAGTTGAATTACTCTCTTTGTATACTTCAGGACGGAACTATGATAATTTTCCTTTTCCTAATTATTCCCAAATTAGATTCCGATCAGAACTCCCGCAAGTGCAGTGAAAGTGATAAATTGGCATCAAAATTTCCTGTGTAATTTTTTGTCATGTTACCACTGTATCAAACACTAGCGCTTTGAACAGTCCTGTGGATAGTGATGGCAATATTTCATGAAAAATCGATTTTTGGAAACATCGATGTATCGAGCTCATTAAATCGATGGGATACAAAAATCGAGCCCAAAATATCGATTTTTAAAAACATCGATGTTTTAACATCGAAGAAGACAAAATTTGTTAAAAGAAATATAAAGTACTTGAATTTAATATAAAGAAAGTAAGGTAATAGGCTACAAAATAGTAGTTTCTGAAAACGAACATTTAAGGGTTTAAATAAAGGTTCTTAGGTCTAAGACCTATTTTAATCTGCGTTTAATTTCCAACACCTGAAATTTAGGTACACCAAAATGGGCGACCTATATAAACTGGAACATGATATGTCATATTATTACTGGTAATGCAAGTATCCCTGGCAAATTAAAATTTTGCATCCCTAATAATTGTTCGCGAGGTTTTAGGATTTAAATCTATTCTGGACATCCTAAATAACAGACATATTTTTATGAACTCATAATCACCAATTTAGTCCATTTTGTTCGAATTTAAGAACGGATACCTATTTACTTGGTATTTTTTTCATTGTTGAAACGAAATGCTTGTTTTATCGCTATTTTGAAGGACGTTAGGTACATCCTGTCTAAGTGGAGTATAATAAGTGGTGAGGCATAAAACTCAAATGATTTGTTGTGTAAATGTTGGGTATATAAATTGTTGTATATTGATTTGTTGTGTATATGAATATAGTACCATTTGTTTTACATTTTCCAATAGTAAACCAAAACATCCATTTCTTACATTTAAAGAATAATCTATGGTGAGGGGGTGGGGAGGAGATGGTGCAGACCGTTCCCATTTGTATCTTGATGCAGTCAGCTGGATATTTTAATAGACAATTTCTTTCAAAGCAAAATATAGAGCTTGTATATCTGAATTTCCGGTTCGAGATTGTCGGTAAAGCTACAGAAGTAAAAGCTTTATTCCGGCGAGTTAAAAAATCGATGGTTTGGGATAAAAACATCGATGTTAGATAAATATCGTACAGCAAAAATCTATGTCTAAACATCGATGTTTGAAACTAAAAAAATCGATTTTTCGAAAACATCGATTTTGTTTTGCCATCACTACCTGTGGACTGAGCGGGCGAAAAATCGCCATTGTTTATTCGGGTCTCGTAAGTTTTGTCTTGCTCTCCCATACCGCCTTTTAATTGCGTTATTAAAAACGTTTATTGAGTCTGGATCCCGTAAAACATAAAGTGTTTTTCTTTCGATCCCGTACACTGAGTTTTAAATCTGTTTGAAAGTACATAGCCTTTTTGTAACAATTATTCAACAATACATTTTTCCCTGACTGATATTTTGAAAATTGGGGAAGTCAACTTTCCTCTTCTGTTACTGGACGTCTTTTCATTCAGCTGCAATTTTCAAACCAATAAACACTGTCGATTTGTTTCGTTTGTACGAATATCATCTATCAAATTGATCACTATCATGCATTTCAAAAGCAATTTTCATTGCTACTACAACCCTGTACCATGAATTTTCAACAATGGTAAGTTGTTTCCTTATTTTGTACCTACCTATTTGATTATGAAACGAAGCGAACCACCATCACCATCTCGATTTTTTCCTCTGTCAATTATTCGTTGTGATTATTTCGATGTTTCAAGCATGTATTTTCGTTTGTTGCGATTTCTAAAGAGTTCAATACTTCAAGGAAATACATTTTATCTTGTTCCATTGGTCTATTATATATTATGTAACTAGAGGCCTGTTAGGGCTTGGAAAGCCCTAATCTAGAACACGATCAAGATAAGCACAGAGACGGACGGCGACACTTGGGGCCGTCTAACACTGAAATCGGTCCGCGAAGTTCTTCACAATTTCAAAAATCGTTCAGAAATAACTCTCCTAGATGTTGGTAACTATACAACGTTTCTTACTTACCGTGGCAACTGTTGTTACTGCCACAGCCTATAATAAACAGAGAATCTCCCTATCAAAATTCAACTTCCTACAGTGAACAGGAAAGAATTTAGCTCACTCAGCTGATCAGAAAAGACCCCATCACTACGTTTCTTACTTACCGACACTTTTGCAACAAACTTGGGGCGGTGCTGATTCGGAATTATATATAAAGACCGTTCGGAATTATATATAAAGTCCGCTAAGTTCTTCAGTTTTAATTTCTTCGTTCAGAAATAACTCTCCTAGATGTTAGTAACTACACAACGTTTCTTACTTACCGTGAATTGATGGCAACTGTTGTTACCGCCACAGCCTAATAAACAACTCTCGTTGATGAGGACCGCCCAGAACACGATCAAGGCGGGTATAGAGACGAACGGCGACACTTTTGCAACAAACTTGGGGCCGTGCTGATTCGAATGAGTCTAACACTGAAATCGGACCGCGAATTTCTTCACAATTTCAAAGACCGTTCGGAATTATATATAAAGATACCAATATTTATACAGCGTGTCCCAAACCTAATTGTACACAATTCAGGAGTCAATTTAAGAACTTATTGCTTATCGAAAGTTTCTCCTAGAGATTTTTTAAATACTTTGTTTTCAAGTAATTTAATTTATTTTTATTTTTTTCTATTACATGACATTAAAACGGCCTTAACACCCCTTAGAACCAAAAATCAAAAATAAGGAAAGAAAGTTGAATTTCCTATCCCCCTGTGGCCGAATCAATACTTTTGTGCCAACATTCATCATTATCTCATCATCCAGGTTCATCAGCTCCAATCCAAGAAAGGAACAAGATATCACAATTCTGATTCCACCATCGTGTTTAGCACTAATAAATCTGTGAAACTGGTTTTCTCTCGGCAAAAATGAACAATTTTGTTTTTCGAAGTACTATACTCCCTCATTTGGGTAGTCCGAAAATGTTTGATTTTTCCCTGATTTTTATTTGCTTAAAACAGTATCAGCTCCTCCTCCCCCCCCCCCCCCCCCCCCAGTAGCGCTCTCCAAGTTTCACCCCAATATCACAACATTGTGGAGAAAAGTTAGTAGTGGGAGGGGGGGGGGGAGTACTTTTGGGACACCCTCTCTGAAATAATGTAACTCTATTTGCATGTGAACAGAATCACCAAATGTCGAAGAGAATGTGATACGTGAACATGTAGGTACTTGTAGTTTGGTACCCACTGTGCGAGAGGAAATAAGTAACAGACTGGGATAGCGAATATAATGAGGAATTTTGAAAAATAAAGTGAACAGTGAAATATATTTTTCTAGATCGGAGACAGCATATTTGTTCAAAGCTTCAGTTTCGACTAATATCCGGGATGGAACGACGGGTTGCTTACTTTCCGCAACGTTCCGCTGGATGAGGACTATCTGAAACAACCTGCACGCATCTAAACTTCCAATTCCTTGGGAATTTTCGTATTTTTAAGGACTCTGGATCATAACCTTTGGATCAGCTAATTTATTGATTAAATAATACGTGTATATAAATTAAATATTCACAAAATTGTGTTTTGCCAGTGCGTGCCGGGTAGTTGAAGTTTTCCCACTACTAATACCTACTTTTTTTTAATATTCGTAATTTTAAACGTGAACCAACAAATTTTGAGGGAGTTTAGAAATTATAGTTAAACAGGATCATCATGGATGACAAAAAACCAAAGGGGGTGATACAAAATGTGTTCCAAGTTCCAACTTGAGCGAAGACGGCGCTCGAGGCATACCTCTCCTTCAAGACTGATCGGTCTTGCGGGTCTTGCCTATATGTGCCCCTGTGTTCGGCGTTAGGTTTATGGCTGTGGCGGTAACAACAGTTGCCACCAATTCACGGTAAGTAAGAAACGTTGTGCAGTTACTAACATCTAGGAGAGTTATTTCTGAACGAAGAAATTGAAACTGAAGAACTTAGCGGACTTTATATATAATTCCGCTAAGTTCTTCAGTTTCAATTTCTTCGTTCAGAAATAACTCTCCTAGATGTTAGTAACTACACAACGTTTCTTACTTACCGTGAATTGATGGCAACTGTTGTTACCGCCACAGCCTAATAAACAACTCTCGTTGGTAAGGACCGCCCAGAACACGATCAAGGTGGGTATAGAGACGAACGGCGACACTTTTGCAACAAACTTGGGGCCGTGCTGATTCGAATGAGTCGTCTAACACTGAAATCGGACCGCGCAGTTCTTCACAATTTCAAAGACCGTTCGGAATTATATATAAAGATTTGACCATTTGGATTCCTATTACCGAGCTATTCATTAACTTGTGGTGGAGTTGTCTTGGTTTTAATCCAACAGGCGGTTTGCTTCATTTCATAATCGAATAGTTAGGTAAACAATAAAGGCACAACTGATTATTTTTGAAGATTCGAAGTTTGGGCTTGTAGTAGCTTCGAAGATTAATTTTGTAAAAATAACAAGAATAGGCCGAATAGAGGCATGCCAGCGAGTAGGTTGGTTCAATGTCATCTAGCAGGATTAAGAAGAACTAGATAGAGTCTTCCCCAGGCAGCACTTTCACACTGCTCCCTGGTAGGATTACTTGTAGTCACCACTAGTGAGTTTCGCATGAGAGGAGCTGCATGCAATGGTATTTTCAAACATAATCCGTTCGGAACCACACTCATTTGTAAACACTGACCCAAAAAAATCAATGTGACTTGTACAACGGGTGACTTTCTTTGAGAATTATTGAATTTTCTGTTGCCAAACACTTACTGGATCCATAATGTATTCCTTGTTGGTTGAATTGGATGAAGACAATTATGAAAGTGGTGTAGTGTAGAGGAAAGACGAACGCAAATTTAAATATAATAGTTTTCAACAAAGAATGGTGCTATGGCACTTGGTATTTATGTCACTTATTGAAAATGACTCTAGAAGAGCTTGATTATAATCACAGAATTAGTATATATATATATATATATATATATATATATATATATATATATATATATATATATAAATGATCAACCACGAATTTCTTATTCAGGACAAAGAAGTAATCAACAAATGGGCATTTTGTGTGGAGAAAATTATGCATGGCACACCTTCCGGTCTGGACAACACTGTGTGCACTTTTGGCAATGCTGTACTGATCAACCCTCAAGGAAGGAAGGAAGACGAATCAAATCTAAAAGTCCTTGACGCATTCCCATCATTGAGAATTCTTTTGATTAACACAGGTAAGCAACAAGAATACTAGTTGATACGTTTTGGAGACAGCTCATTTTTTATGTAATAAATCATGTTTCAAAGACGAGTACCTACTTAGAACTAGTGAGATATACCACACATTTTGTAATAAGAAAAGAAGTGAAAGAAATTCGAAGCGGTCATGAAACGGTCAAGTTTTTGACATTTTAAAATCAAACATCATAATTATCCAATTTATTTAACTACTAAATTATAATTTGGTAGGTTTTAATAGCAAAAAAAAAAAGTTTCGCCTATTGCAGTATTATGCCGCTGTGCAACTGTGAGGTCCTACTTTGAACAGCATCGAACGGGTTACATCCCTAATCTTTGCACGTTTTGTATTATGAAACAACCGAATAAGTACTGTAGAGAAAATGTCCTGTTTTGAGTCTTCTTGAAATTGATTGCATCTTTCATATAATGGAGCGCTGAATGCATTGAGTAATACAAAAATCATACCCAGACAATTCATGAGGAAAGAACTTTTTCTGATTTTTCAAATCACCGTTTTTGACTTTGATCCCTACCTGAGAAATGCATGACTGGATCGTGTTTATAACTAAACTAAGTACTCGAATATGCTCGTATTACAACTAATATTAATTAATATTAGGTATGTCAATATTAATATGATAATTATACTGCAGAGGTTCCAAGAAAGACCAGCGATCTAGCCAAGAGAGTTGCAGACCTCAACCGAGCACACCCTGAATCGATTGGGGCTGTGATCAATGCCATGGGTATAGTGGCTGATGAATTTATTAAAATTTTCATAGGATTGAAGGAATGTGCAGAGACACCAGACACAAACGAAGCGGCTTTCAAACAGCTAGAGGTATGTTTCTTGTCCAAGTCCTTTGCTCGTGAATAATCTTTATTGAGGCCCGATTTTCCTTACCAATTTAGCACATTGTGTACCAGAAATAAACCGGGGGTATTAACTATTAGCATCTAGCCAGTCGATTTCAAGCTCACTAAAGATCTTGTCCCAAGATTAACTTTCTGTGCACAGAATACTGTTGTTCTAACCTTATGTTTTAACTGATGTTCGATGATGACTGATACCTGCGACCATCGACTACTGTTCCAATAAGAACAGTGTTAGAATGAAGTATAACAGGAGTTGATTACTCGCAGGAGTAGATATATTTCAACAGAAGATCTGGTATTTTGTTTTGTCTTAAGCCTTACAAATCGTAGTTCGAAAACTGTTGATAGTATGCTGCATTGTTGGAATATTTTCCATCGAATTTTTATTACCTGTTACAAGTTCAACGACATTTTGAAGCCTTTTCTTGTTAAAACAGCTATGGGTTGCAACTATTGGTCACACCCATGGCATGAGACAGCAGATTAAAAATCTGTGCATGCAGCAATACTTTTCTTTCTCCTGAATCAGTATCAATGAATGAAGCTATTGTGGTCTAGTGCCTTTAAGTAGGGAGCCACACTGATTTGTTGAAACCTACTGCTCATTCCAAAAATACGCGTCAACACTTCAAAATTTTGATCTTGGTGTAACTTTTTATGAACTATCAAACATCTACATCATGTATGCATCAGTCCACTTGTTTCCCTTTATATCTCCTAATCGATAACCCTTATCATGCGATGGTTTCTTCAATATTGCGGCTCCTAGAAGGCAATTATGAGTTTCTTGACTGGGGCTTCGATATGAGGAGCTGTTAGCTGTGCACAGTACCTGCAAATCCAGTTTACCCTACGCGTTGGTTCGGATGCAGCTAGCTAGTAGCTACCCACTTGGCTACTTTGTGATACCCAAACGGTACCTTTAAGTTTTCTTTGTGTCGAATTTTTTCTATTTACCTACCTTTACTATGTATGGATTATACAGATCCCACCAATTAGTTATATTAAGCCTTCTTTCATAATAACCCCCTCATCTCGTCTACTCCTCACCACAATCTCATTATTTCACATGGTGGTTGAGTACTTTGAATGGTACAAGTGAACTTCCCTGTTTGTCCCCACCCGGATGCCCCAGCCTTGTCGCCTTATTGGCATATGAATAAAATGATAATTTACAGCCAGCATTATATTCTATCTTCTTTCATTATTGTTTTATTAACAGTTTTTTCTTCTATATATTCTCATAGCTACAATTTACACGAAGTGTAGTTAGATGTTATATTTGTTTGAATTATTGACAGTTACCTTACACCTTGTATTTCGGCAAATTTACTTTTTTTGATTTAACCAATTCAGAAGAACGGTCAGTGACAAAATTTTAATTCAGGTAATAGGAAAGGATGCATGTGCCCTTTCTCTACCACCACCATGGGAGAATAAAAATATGTGATCAGCAAAAAAATACTGAGATGGGGGCTAGAGGGTTCCTAGTAGGAAAGGCACATCCTGTTACTTGCCCACTATTGTATTGGGACTGACTTTATTGAGAGTGGTGGGCATCTGCTGACCAAATTGGAGAGCCTGTGGTCGAGCTTTAGGACCTTTTCAAATCCTCTCCATTATTTTCAGACTCTTATCGACCTCCAACAAGGATTACTGGCAACGTTGGGTGTATCACACATTCGTCTAGATGAGGTATGTCTCATCACCAAAAAACGGGGTCTCCATTCCAAACTAACAGGCGCTGGTGGTGGAGGTCATGCCTACACACTAATTCCTCCAGAAACAACTGAAGAAACTATAACACAAACCATCATCGATCTCCAGACGGCAGGATTCCTCGTGGACGACATAATGGTGAATGGAGAAGGCATCTCCATAGACTTCAAATAATTTGCATAACAGAATGTGTGAATTTTGAATTGCGTTCATTTTATGGATGAAAATAATCAAGATCTATAAGAAAATGTTGTCCAGGAAAATTTCTTATAAAGAAATTTGTACATTTAATGTCAATCTACTTACTTTGGGCTTTGAGTAGGTACCTACATATTTCAGGTCCTAGCATTTTTTCAATGCTGTGATAATTTCAGTTTTCCATTCAGGTGTAACACATTGTTGGGCTAATTTTTATAATGGTTTCGTATTTTTTTGCTGTATCATTTCTTGAATTGCGACTGATTACTGATAAGAAATCTGTTGAATATGTAAATACATATAACGATCTTATTAGTTGGAACGACGGTGAAAGGTAAATTTATAAGAAAAAGTAATCGTGAGTGCCTCTTTTATTTATAGCAATTTTTCTACTGAAATAAAATTATTTTAATGCTCCTATTAAGTTCAAATCAACTTTTTAAATTTCCCTTGAGTAACACCAATGTTCATCATAGACTTCAGGTAAAACGAGTTTTTTTAAATTTAATTGCTTCTACTCTACGTTTGATATTTGACATCCATTTAGATTACACTCCCTGCATCCACTTAATTTTACAAATTTCACTCCATAGATTCTGTAGTGTTGTACCTATAGTAGAATTATCATTTACTATTACTACTAGCGGAAATAATCCTTTAGATCTAATATCTTAGTAGGCATTTGAGGAAGTAAATGGTGAGGGAGTAAATGGTGAGGAAGTAAATGATGTCGCATCTACAAATGTAAACTTCAGGTTGGTAGTGGAATTTTTGAAAATATGAAAGAGTGGGACTCTAGTAACAAGAATTACAAGAAGATTAAATTTGTGGTGAAATAGTATGAATAAATTATTTGTTAAATTGAATACGAGCGGATTCTGTATTCCTTCTGAGGAATGTTTGAAGAAGGGACAGAAAAATATTGAGGGTTCATAAAGATTTGAATTTGAAACTATATACCTACTCCTAAAAACTACCAGTTCTGTGTGACTCGGGTACGGGTAATAGCAGCGAAAAATGCGAAAACTATAGCACTCAGTGCCAGTACAGAGCCTGGACGCTGTGGGGAGGAGATAGCTAAATGGGTATCAAACGTCAATTTTGTGCAAGTGTGACAAATGTGGAATGACATGTTTTATTTACCTATCTCAAACTACTTTTGAACAATAATGTAGACACTTCTAATACAGAGCATGTTGTTTGAACGTTTTTCTAGAACTACCAGTTTTTTGCTCTAGTTTGTTGTTTGGCCAAAAGAATGCCAAACCAGCTTTCGAAAACCAGTAAATGATCTCTGTTATACTTAGAATGCTGCCTCCAAAAAATAGTCCTCCAATCCCACCAATGCTTGCTGAAAATGATTCAAACAGAGGAATTTATTTACCAAACGGTACATTATTTTAATGCTTACATGAGTGTAGGTTGCGAGCTCAGCTTGCACAGTTGTTCCTTCTGAGGGCAGAAGCGATTCCTAGAAGGAACAAAATGCTTGTCTGATACTCTTTATTCTATATATATTAATATCTAGCATAATGCACTAAGGATTGTTGATAACATCCTGTCAACCACTTATTAGTCTTAAAATTAACATACGCCGTGGTGTATATTTTAAGACTATTGGATTGGAGGCTTATCAGAGACTAGGTATCAGTAACCAGTTGAAGTTTACCAACAATTAAACTTAGAATCTGTAGTTCAGACTTTCAATGAATCAAAAGCAAGACAACATCACCTTATTGGACAAAAGGCTCTATCGTACAGTACAGTACGACACATCAACCTACACAGTGTGCATAACGATTTGAATGTTGCGTGGATTCGATCATACTTATTCACAACATACCAGCTACCTACAGAAGATTAGGTTGCCAATGTTAGCTGTTTCAAGTGGTTTGTGTGTGCGTGTGTGTGTCACGTTTGCACAATGGCAAAAGTTGTGAAATTCCATAAAATCCATCAACAGTTGCTTTTATAGGTACTATGAGTGTTTATCATGATTTGTCAATTTACTTTCATCAAAATAGAATTTACAGGTATATTTATTAGTAATAGTGAAGGATCGAGAATATAGGCTTTTCTAATACCTAAAAAACGGGAATTAAGAAAAGTGAAGGAAAATGAGCATTGCTTAAGCTTGGAATGAGTAGTGTGATTTGATTAGCTTTTCAAGGTGTACCTGATGGACTGTGGACTACTGTGTTGTACCTTTCTTTGTGGTGATTCGGTCTTATATTATACGTTCTTATACAGTGTTCATTTGAGCAAGGCAAGCAATATATCCGCTTATTTAGTTGTTGATTCAATATTATTGTTTCTTGCTTGCCTCCTTGCTTTTGCACAAGGGGGTGCATATCCTGGGGTCCCACCACGGGTTGGATTATGGGCATGCCTCCCAGAATTCTTTGTATTTATTTTATTTTTTTGAAAATGTATTTCATTCATATTGTGAAGCAACCATAACTGTTGTTTTAAAGATGTATAACGATTATTATACATTCATCGACCAGAGAAAATGTGAGGGAACTGATTAATGATCACACAGCCTGACATTTTCATAGTAATCAAACGGAAATTGTTGAAGTTAAAGAGGTTTCTAGAATTCCAAGTTTACGAAATGCACTATAGCTGAAACCTCGCACTGAAAACTCTAAAAGAGTCCAAGGAAAACACTTAAGGCTGAACCTGAACCCGATTAATCCCTGGAATTTGTTATAAATACGAGTATTGTACAAAAATTGAAAAAAAAAAAAAAAACGGCGCTGCGCGCCTTGCAAGGGTCTCCACCCCTTGACCCCACTGGGGAGACACCAGGCCCTTTTTTTTTCTTTCACCTTAAGCCTCGGCTAAACATTGGAGGCTTCAATGTCAGCTTCATAGGTTGAATAGCAAATTAGATCCCCCGCTACTTTAGTCTCGTTTGTCGTGACATTTTTCACTTTGAGGTCCCGGTAAAAGTGAGTTCCACGCTAAACTATATGTATTGCAAAAATATCACAGTTTGGTCTTAAGGGGGTGTGTCACCTATCATTTTTCTAACCACTTCGGGTACACCTATCTCGGTTACTACTCGACATATTGGGATGATTTTTCTTTTCTTTTTTTTAAATTCTCTTCGTCTTGAGAGTTTTTTCAATTTCTTCATATAAAATTTTTAATCGTCTCCTGAAATATCCACTTTTTAAATGTTTTATTTTTTACGACAATCGTATTTGATTATCAGGAAAACTAAAACAAAGAAAATTTTACACCAAACAATACGAACAGAATAAAAAAATAATTGAAATCGATTGAATAGTTTCCGAGAAAACTGTATCGGAAGGGGATAAAACGTTGGGAAACGCTGGTTGTCAGGAGAGCGGTTTTTCTGAAGCTTGGCAATGTCGTCAACTCTCGCCTCCTGCCGGCGAGGCATGTCGAGTTGATCATTGTTTCAGAGGAATCTATTCGTCTAAAACAATTGATGGGCATGTTCCCGTGTAGTATCCATGCTCTCAAATACATTGCGAATGGAGGAAGAGTTATAAAAATCCATCAGCTGAAATGTTTGTTCAATTGTTCATTCTCCCGCTTTATCTAGTTTCGTGTGTTCTATGATAGTGTGATCGTAACATATGGAATAATATAGATATTTTAATTTTTCTCTCACCAATATGCGGAGAATGTATTCTAGTTTCATAAAAAAATAAAAAACGAATTATGTGAAGAAGAAAATTGTTTTTGTATCTTGGGTGACACACTCCCCTTAAGTTAGCAATTTCTGAGCATTTCTCGAAATTAAGAGGGATACTCAGTTAATAGAAAAATATATGCATGGCAGAAGAACTTCACATTATTTGCCGGCATGCACAGAGGCCCAGGGTTTGTTCCTAATTAGAGAAATTTCATAGCGTACCCATCTGATTCCCAAATATGTTACTGAAATCTGGCGACAATATTTCAGAAGTTATGCATGCTGCAATGATTTGCGAACACACAAGGAACTTTTACACAGAAAGCTGAAAAGTATGAATGAAAGCTTAGGTTTTGAGGATAAAATTATTTTTTTCTGAGCCTAACGCAACATTGTTCAACATTGAAGCAAAATATAACATTATTTCTGTGTAGAGAAAAGTGTAGCATGAATCTCAAGACATTGTGAGAGAAGCGGTGAGCAGAGAACCACTCTTTAATATAGTTATTGAATGGGGCGACTTTCAGTGGGTGACAGGCGTATGACGGACCCATTTTATATGGAGGCTTTTCAACTGGGGGAATAGGAGCCGAAAGACAATCTAACTGGGATAAGCTCCTGCATCGAACTGGGGGAACGAGCAGACGGCGCAACTGGGGGAGTGAAGAAAACTTACGTCAATATCGAAGTGAGTAGTACCTATCACTCGATATTTTATTTCAATCAGTTTATTCAGAGTGGTCAATGCGTTTGTCGTTCCTGTAAGTGAAAAGCAATATGGACATACGGAGAGGAGGTTTATAAGGGAAACTAATTGGAAAAGCACAAAACTTGACAATGCGCGTACATAACAAGCACTTATCGCCAGCATGTCCGAGCGGGTTACAGTTGATCAAGTTGCCCAGTTACATTGCGCCCTCTGGCCTTAGGGCCATGTCATACGAGCGCTATTGCCGTCGCGCAGATGCCGTCGAGATAGCGCCGGAAAAAGTGCATGTCATACGTGACGGCAAATGCGTCGCGTTGATGCCGTCACGCCAACGCCAGGTGCCTGTCATACGTAGCGTCTTCCGGGCGCATTTGCCGTCGCGGCTATTATGTGTTCCAGCTGTTCTGCCCGTGCTCACGCGGCAAATGCGTCCCGCTGGCGCTAGCGCTCCGTATGACAGGGTCCCGGCGTCACGTGCGCCGCGTCGCTAACGCGACCGTCCGCGTTGGCAGCGCTCAGCGTCCGGCTAACGCGGACTCGCTGACGGCATTAGCGTCCGTATGACATGCTCCATAAGAACCCCATTGCCGGGTTGGAGCGTTTTTAACGCGACGGCAATAGCGCTCGTATGACATGGCCCTTACCTTTCACCCAGTTCAGCTGTTTCATCCTCAGCTCACCCGCAACCCCCTTCCCCCAGTTCGAATACGCCCTTTTATATGCCAAAAAACTTAAAGACCCATAAAATTCCTGCCATACTTCTGTGGTAGTACCTTCTTTAATTTCCATACATATTTGGAGGTAGTGGTCCCCAAGAAAGGACAGTGAGCAAGTGATTCCAGGGGCTTATCATCAAAATAATTTTTTTAAGTGGAAAGGGAATACTTGCATTACACATTCATAGCTGACCAGTGGTTTACTACTAATTGTAAGACAAATAGTTGTAAAATTGAATGATAAGCCATTCCAAGTATCTACCTACCTAGAATTTTAAAGAAGTCGTATGTCATATCTCTCGTGTACATGATGGCTCCAGGAGTTCTGTAGTAGATGTCGATGTATCCATCGAAAGCTCTTTGTATTCCATTCGAATAGTGCAGGTCCTTAGTGGAATCCATATCAACCTCATAAGTGACTTCGTTGCAGGTAGGACTGCAGTGACGACAGGTGAGTGCTTTAAGTGAATCACTATTTAGTAAACTAGTAAACCCAATCGGTGGCGAGTAGTTTTGTAAGACACCTTTAACACATAATTTGATTAAATTAATCTCTCCCAATGATTGATAATTTGATGGATCTAGGTAACGAATAAATTAATACCAAAAGCGAACTCACTGGAAATATTAACTATGCACGAAAGCTGTTGTGAACTGCAAATAGGCGCTGATTCATCTAAAAACATGATCAAACCGTAGATATGCTACGCATCTACAAAAAACGAAAACCTAGAGTACAGGGTTTCCAGTTTCTAAACAACTTGAATAGAAATGTTATGCTATTTATATTGTTAGCCAACGTATATAGAACTAAGTTCATGTTCACTCACCTCCAGTCCAAGTCCAAACTAGTGCCACCACGTTAGGCCAGAAAAGACAAAATGTTTTAATTAAACAAGTTGTCCTTGTATTTTACACTAATCAATCGTTCTCCCCTCTTATAGGGAAACGTAATTGTAAGTTCATTTTTCTGTAGGTAAGTGCTTAGAAACTGGGAGTTATTAACTTGACATTTGATAAAGAACACAGATTAACAAAGAAAGTCATATTCCGTGATGAAGATATCCGTACTAAACACGAATCCGAAGCTAGGTCATACGGCTTGTTTCGTCAAAAGAAGGACGGACGCCTTATTTAAATTTATCCAGGGAGAGGGAAACCCGGGCACGTAAGTTCCAGTCATGGACCATGATCGTATGAGTGAATTTTCATAATTTTACTTTTTATATTTATGTTGAATTGTTTTGAACTTAGAGCACTTTGAGAAAAGCATATTTTTTAAATTTCACTAAGTGATTGGACATTTTTAAATTAACCGCACTGTACTTGCAAGGACTTCAGGATGAAGAGCAGATACCTCTGAAGATTGATGACCCCTTCCCCCTCCCGCTCCTTTTGTGAATATTACTTTAACATGGGTTATACTGTACCTGCACATTAAACATTTTTTGGTGAAACACAGCTCATTTTCTTTAGTTCTTTTTTTCTTTTCTTTTTTAGAGCCACTGTGTTTTATATACATATCTATTCACTGATAATTCACAGTGAGTTGGTAAGGGTGCGGAAAATATGTTATGGTTATCACAGTTTCCAGGATGTAAGCGAAGAACAGAATAAAAAGACATACATGAAACCTGCTCAAACCACTGTCATCATGATGTATTCTAAGTCACCCAGAAGCTACATACGAATGATTTCTGCGTGAAAAGAGCATAAAGGCCTTTTTGCTGATTTTGTGAAATGATACCTACTTTTCAACGCGCTCTAGCGGCGGAACGCCTAATCGTAGAGAATGAAGTCAGGAGTGAAAATTGTAGTAAAGTTTATGCACTTTAATTGTGGTAATAGAAAACAAGTCGCTAGAACGCTTACTTTTCGAGTTATAGGCAAAAAAAGGAGAAACCCCCCCCCCCTCCTCGAGCTCACCCCCCATACTAGGGGACTTTTGAGATATGATTTACTAGGTGTGAAGGAAGAGCCTGGTGAAGAAGTTTCCTCTAATTTGACTGGGCTACTAATCATTTCGGGTAGGTAATCAGAGCTAAGTAGCATGGGAGAATTAAAAAAAAAAAAAGTCTAGACCAATTCGGTCTGGATTTATGGCCATTTATCATGTTTGTTCCCTTTTTCTGAGAATCACCCACCTACCTACTTGTACACCTGTTGTTTTCTCACGGATTCGGCCTTTGAATGGTCTGAAACGGATTTGTATCCGGTAATTTTTTTTCTCATGCTTGGGTTGTCCCACACCACTTGGATCTATTCTAATAGGTCGTTCCTCTTGTAACTAAGCCTTGCCTTTATGGCTCAGCTGTAGAGGGACGTACCTACTTACCTACTAAAAAGGCATGCTGGTAGTATGGCAAAGGTAGATAGGTACTGAATATTCTCATTTCTACTTACTTTGCAATTTGTTAAAATAGTAGGGTAGGCAGAAGCATTTTTTCAACATGTAAGCCATCCTGCATTCCAATTGACAACTTGCTTGTGAAAAAGATCGACTGATTCGAGAGTTTCCGACTTCTTCTTTAAATATGCAACCTCTATCCTGAATAAGTGAGCGGGAGTAAATATGTGGTAGGTACCTACTTAATAGATATATGTATCTACCAAACACACACACACACACACACACACACATATATATATATATATATATATATATATATATATATATATATATAT
Organism: Adelphocoris suturalis; assembly: GCA_030762985.1. Taxonomy (NCBI): domain Eukaryota; kingdom Metazoa; phylum Arthropoda; class Insecta; order Hemiptera; family Miridae; genus Adelphocoris; species Adelphocoris suturalis. Next base: position 40,084,058 of record CM061046.1, on the reverse strand, counting down.
ATATATATATATATATATATATATATATATATTATCCAACATTCTCCAAGGGGGAAATTTATGCTCACCTCAACACTCAGTCGTTTGATATTTTCGTTACTCCGGGTAACTGTAGGTTTGATCTCAACGTTCAGTTTATTGTAACCATTTATAGGCACCAAACTGAATATTCCAGGTTGAGGGAAGTCATTGGGATGGAACACTTGGACCTAGCAATGAACGATTAAATTTTATTATCTCCCATTATCAAAGTAAGTAGGTAATTAACATACAAAGACCACAAAGATATTTTTGCAACAAAATGAGAAGATTGGTGAGTAGGTTAATGTTCAAAATTACTTTCAGTTTGGGACCTCCAGTAAAATCAAATGACGGGAACATTTTGGGGTCCAAGATCTTGAAATAAACTTGTAGACCCGTTGATGGGCCGTAGCTAATGAGTCTGGCCAATTCACAGCCTTTGTAAATTTCGTTATGGGCGTCGAAGTATTTGCTTTTTTTTTTTTTTTTAATTTACATAAATGTCAAAAATAATTCTATTCATGTTTACCAGGTGCTATTGATACCCTCAGAAGTCAATGAGTTGAATGAGTAACAAAATCCCTCTTCAGATCTCTGTAATGAGAACAGATCCTTGCAACAGCTGGCTACATTGCCTCCCCAATAACAGAAACTTAAAAGATCCTCACATCTTGGTAGGGACTGTAAAATTAGAATAGGTATAGTTGGAGTCGTCAAAGATAAATTCATAGTAAGCATCCACTCGTACGTTTAACTAAATTAACATTATATCATATGTGCTACTACATTTTATACATGTTACTGTAAAAGCCCAAAGTGCGGTAAATGTCAGGATTTACCAGAAAATCCTAGCGTTTCCCAATATTGTTGGTAAAAGCCCGAAATTATATGAAAAACTGGCATTTACCGCTTGACAGTTGGTTAATCTTAGGATTGACTGACCAATTTGGTAAATGCAAAAAAAATCTTGTGTGACTGAGGCATTTCGGACTTTTACCAATCTCTCTTGGCAAATGTGCGTATTTCCCACGACTCGTTGGTAAATGCTACACAGGCTTGCATGCAGACGCTTGTACTTCTTTGAAGAAATAAGCCTTCGTATCGCTGTTCGGAAACAATCATTGGTCGGCGGCCAGGGTTTTTAGAAGTGCAATAGTTTTAAAAAGTGTTCCACTAGAAAATGCCTCTGCAAGGCAGCAAATATGAAGTGCCATAATTCTCCACCTTGTTGCTACAAGTAATTTGTTGTAAGTTCCTTGCTATCAATTTACTTGATTTTACTACGTGAAAATAAAGTTTAGAAGTTTACAAAGTTAGTACCGTTCACCTTTATTTCAGCTTTTATCGCCTAACGCTGGGAAAAGTTAAGATTTACCACAATCGGTTGGTAATAGTTCGAAACACGCTCTCTAACTGAAATAATGCTAGCTTTTTACCAAGCCTCTTGGAAAATTCTAAGATTTATTGGAAAAAGTCCGATTTAAGTGCCAACACTGGGCTTTTACCAACAATAATGGTAAATCCTAGCATTTACCGCACTTCGGGCTTTTACAGTAACATATATAATATATACAAAGTCCCCCATCAAAAGAACTTTAAGATATCAAAGTTATGAAGAACTGAAGCGTTCAAAGATGTGAAGAATTGAAGATATCGAAAAACTTGCGCATTCTATTCATGCGCTACGACTAATATCTCCCGTTTTTCAATAGAGATCCCAAATTTTTACAGGGTATTTATGGGTTGATCCGCAACACTGTTGAGTGCATAAAAACCGTTGCAAAACGTGCGCAAGTTGTGAAATATCAAGTTTTTGGAGATATTCAATTGTAATTTGTGATAATTAGGTACATGATTTTGTGGTGCCTACGCTGAATCACGTTTATCAATATTTGTAATAACTTGAAACATGGCCGTCGCGCCAACAAAAAGTTGGGGGAAGGGTAACAAGTTCAACTATCTACTTATTATTTATTTATTTTAAGTATACCAACAAACGGTTCCTACTTTACGTTCATTAATACCTTAATAACGGACACCTTCATTATAGAAATTAGGTAGGGACCTACAGCCTACCTACTCGATGAAAAATCGTAATCATAATATCTTTCTAGTGTATTTTGGTTTTACTGAGCACTGACGATGGTGTCACGGTGTTCACCCGTTAAATCTCTTCTGATTCCTAATGAAGGGAGTAAAAGTTTTCGGTTGGACCTCAGCCACAGTCACTTAAGGCAATTATGAAAGTTCGTTCTGATTTGAAAAAAGGGGAAGAGTGATAGGTATTAAAGAATGTAAGGGTGGGTAAAGGCAATCGGGTAAGAATTATATATTAAACTGCTGGTTACGTTAAATTTAGACAAGGTGTCGTGAACATAAGTGATGGAACAAGACATAATTTAGACTGAATTTACCAAAAAGATTCACAATTGCCTCTAAAGCTTATTGCATTCATTTCAGCTCTGCTACTGCGATTTTAGGTTAAATATGTCAGAATTATATTGAATAAGTCATAAACATGATATGCCTGCATACTTCGTTCTGTATACTTGCAAAAAGGCAGAGGAGGGGGAGCACGTGCCATCATCAGAGAGAATAGAATGATATAGAGGGGCCTTCCTCATAAGGGGTGGTGGGCGGAATGTGCTCAGACCCCTCAACCCCTTGGGGATCAACCTCGCCTATCAATCTCCTATCTCACTACCCGTGTTTTGGTCCTGTTCCTATTTGTTTTCGAATAGGTCGCACACACGGGTTTGAATAGTGATTTGTTATTATTTTTGAATACAACAAGATCCAATCTTGCAAATTTTGATACTAACCTCGATCTCCTACGACGAGGCGTTATTTTTCTATGATTTTTCAAGCTTTCAAGTTATTACTGACTGTTACATCTTACTATGAAACGTTACAAAGTCATAGAAAAAGAACTGCCCATTGAAGAAGAGTGCGGTTAGTCTCAAAATTCTCAGGATAAAATCTAATTTCAACGATAAATATAAAAATAACGTGGATACGTTGTTACCCTATTCATTATGCATATGAATGAATAGGTACCTAACTTTAGTAGCATTAGTAGACAGGGGAACACAAATATTGACAAAATTATAATATGTATAATGTAAAAAATAAGTATTTTAAGTAATAAGTAGTGTTAAGTAACTATATTGAAGATTAAAATTATTGCATTATTCCCAACATTATAATAGGGATGCTAAAAAAAGTGACCATTCCTCTTATGCTTACATCGTAATTTTTTTTAATGAGAATTATTAGATTCATAGCATCCAGTATGAACATTGAATCAGGAAAAATATATATATATATATATATATATATATATATATATATATATATATATATATCATTCCAGACGATAACTCGCCTTAGGTTTGTGATAAAAATCCGTTCTTTCACCAAAAAAATCAAGCATTCTGAAAGAAAGTATGAGTTCGTTGGGTTGCATTTTTTTAGCACGATAAATTGGTCAAATTGCAAAAAAATGTGCTGAAGAAATCATAAAAAATTGTAAAAGACGGTCAAGAATCATTTTTTATATTTTTTTAGCTGAATATCATTCGCAAGAAGTTCATCATCAATGAACTAGAAATTAAAATATATTTATGAAATTATGCTGAGAAAGCATTTAAATTTCATTAATATAAAATCAATAAAACCGGCAAAAAATATACTGTTAGGTATCCAATATTTTTGTTTGAAAAGCAGATCTTATGGAGAACAAGTTTTTTTTT